>OY776127.1:29034174-31434174 GCA_963675135.1 Galeopsis tetrahit
ATCACTAAATCTTCGTATTTGTCGAATCTAAATTTTGCTATCAACGTGTTTGACAAAACAAGTACTTTAGAACAAAGAAGTATTGGTAATGGTTAACTCGTTGCAACTCTTGAAACTTTTGAAAAGTAGAGAATGAGAAAATTGAAGAAAGTGCGTTTTCACATTAGAATGAGCATAAACTCTCACTAACGAGTGTAATTTTGTGATAATTAAATACAAAATAATGTTTTCTTGGTAACTAATCACTAAATCTTCGTATTTGTCGAATCTAAATTTCGATATCAACGTGTTGGACAAAACAAGAACATTAGAACAAAGAAGTATTGGTAATGGTTAAATCTTTGCAACTCTTGAAACTTTTGAAAAGTAGAGAATGAGAGAAACGAAGAAAGTGCGTTTTCACATTAGAGTGAGCATAAACTCTCACTAACAAGTGTAATTTTGTGATAATTAAAGACAAAATAATGTTTTCTTGGTAACTAATCACTAAATCTTCGTATTTGTCGAATCTAAATTTCGATATCAACGTGTTGGACAAAACAAGAACATTAGAACAAAGAAGTATTGGTAATGGTTAAATCTTTGCAACTCTTGAAACTTTTGAAAAGTAGAGAATGAGAGAAACGAAGAAAGTGCGTTTTCACATTAGAGTGAGCATAAACTCTCACTAACGAGTGTAATTTTGTGATAATTAAAGACAAAATAAACATTTCTTGGTAACTAATCACTCAATCTTCGTATTTGTCGAATCTAAATTTCGCTATCAACGTGTTGGACAAAACAAGAACTTTAGAACGAAGAAGTATTGGTAATGGTTAACTCTTTGCAACTCTTGAAACTTTTGAAAAGTAGAGAATGAGAAAATTGAAGAAAGTGTGTTTTCACATTAGAATGAACATAAACTCTCACTAACGAGTGTAATTTTGTGATAATTAAAGACAAAATAATGTTTTCTTGGTAACTAATCACTAAATCTTCGTATTTGTCGAATCTAAATTTTGCTATCAACGTGTTTGACAAAACAAGTACTTTAGAACAAAGAAGTATTGGTAATGGTTAACTCGTTGCAACTCTTGAAACTTTTGAAAAGTAGAGAATGAGAAAATTGAAGAAAGTGCGTTTTCACATTAGAATGAGCATAAACTCTCACTAACGAGTGTAATTTTGTGATAATTAAATACAAAATAATGTTTTCTTGGTAACTAATCACTAAATCTTCGTATTTGTCGAATCTAAATTTCGATATCAACGTGTTGGACAAAACAAGAACATTAGAACAAAGAAGTATTGGTAATGGTTAAATCTTTGCAACTCTTGAAACTTTTGAAAAGTAGAGAATGAGAGAAACGAAGAAAGTGCGTTTTCACATTAGAGTGAGCATAAACTCTCACTAACAAGTGTAATTTTGTGATAATTAAAGACAAAATAATGTTTTCTTGGTAACTAATCACTAAATCTTCGTATTTGTCGAATCTAAATTTCGATATCAACGTGTTGGACAAAACAAGAACATTAGAACAAAGAAGTATTGGTAATGGTTAAATCTTTGCAACTCTTGAAACTTTTGAAAAGTAGAGAATGAGAGAAACGAAGAAAGTGCGTTTTCACATTAGAGTGAGCATAAACTCTCACTAACGAGTGTAATTTTGTGATAATTAAAGACAAAATAAACATTTCTTGGTAACTAATCACTAAATCTTCGTATTTGTCGAATCTAAATTTCGCTATCAACGTGTTGGACAAAACAAGAACTTTAGAACGAAGAAGTATTGGTAATGGTTAACTCTTTGCAACTCTTGAAACTTTTGAAAAGTAGAGAATGAGAAAATTGAAGAAAGGGTGTTTTCACATTAGAATGAACATAAACTCTCACTAACGAGTGTAATTTTGTGATAATTAAAGACAAAATAATGTTTTCTTGGTAACTAATCACTAAATCTACGTATTTGTCGAATCTAAATTTCGCTATCAACGTGTTGGACAAAACAAGAACTTTAGAATAAAGAAGTATTGGTAATAGTTAAATCTTTGCAACTCTTGAAACTTTTGAAAAGTAGAGAATGAGAGAAACGAAGAAAGTGCGTTTTCACATTAGAGTGAGCATAAACTCTCACTAACGAGTGTAATTTTGTGATAATTAAAGACAAAATAATGTTTTCTTGGTAACTAATCACTAAATCTTCGTATTTGTCGAATCTAAATTTCGCTATCAACGTGTTGCACAAAACAAGTACTTTAGAGCAAAGAAGTATTGGTAATGGTTAACTCTTTGCAACTCTTGAAACTTTTGATAAGTAGAGAATGAGAGAAACGAAGAAAGTGCGTTTTCACATTAGAGTGAGTATAAACTTTCACTAACGAGTGTGATTATGTGATAATTAAAGACAAAATAATGTTTTCTTGGTAACTAATCACTAAATCTTCGTATTTGTCGAATCTAAATTTCGCTATCAACGTGTTGGACAAAACAAGAACATTAGAACAAAGAAGTATTGGTAATGGTTAACTCTTTGCAACTCTTGAAACTTTTGAAAAGTAGAGAATGAGAGAAACGAAGAAAGTGCGTTTTCACATTAGAGTGAGCATAAACTCTCACTAACGAGTGTAATTTTGTGATAATTAAAGACAAAATAAACATTTCTTGGTAACTAATCACTAAATCTTCGTATTTGTCGAATCTAAATTTCGCTATCAACGTGTTGGACAAAACAAGAACTTTAGAACGAAGAAGTATTGGTAATGGTTAACTCTTTGCAACTCTTGAAACTTTTGAAAAGTAGAGAATGAGAAAATTGAAGAAAGTGTGTTTTCACATTAGAATGAACATAAACTCTCACTAACGAGTGTAATTTTGTGATAATTAAAGACAAAATAATGTTTTCTTGGTAACTAATCACTAAATCTACGTATTTGTTGAATCTAAATTTCGCTATCAACGTGTTGGACAAAACAAGAACTTTAGAACAAAGAAGTATTGGTAATGGTTAAATCTTTGCAACTCTTGAAACTTTTGAAAAGTAGAGAATGAGAGAAACGAAGAAAGTGCGTTTTCACATTAGAGTGAGCATAAACTCTCACTAACGAGTGTAATTTTGTGATAATTAAAGACAAAATAAACATTTCTTGGTAACTAATCACTAAATCTTCGTATTTGTCGAATCTAAATTTTGCTATCAACGTGTTTGACAAAACAAGTACTTTAGAACAAAGAAGTATTGGTAATGGTTAACTCGTTGCAACTCTTGAAACTTTTGAAAAGTAGAGAATGAGAAAATTGAAGAAAGTGCGTTTTCACATTAGAATGAGCATAAACTCTCACTAACGATAGTAATTTTGTGATAATTAAATACAAAATAATGTTTTCTTGGTAACTAATCACTAAATCTACGTATTTGTCGAATCTAAATTTCGCTATCAACGTGTTGGACAAAACAAGAACTTTAGAACAAAGAAGTATTGGTAATGGTTAAATCTTTGCAACTCTTGAAACTTTTGAAAAGTAGAGAATGAGAGAAACGAAGAAAGTGCGTTTTCACATTAGAGTGAGCATAAACTCTCACTAACGAGTGTAATTTTGTGATAATTAAAGACAAAATAAACATTTCTTGGTAACTAATCACTAAATCTTCGTATTTGTCGAATCTAAATTTTGCTATCAACGTGTTTGACAAAACAAGTACTTTAGAACAAAGAAGTATTGGTAATGGTTAACTCGTTGCAACTCTTGAAACTTTTGAAAAGTAGAGAATGAGAAAATTGAAGAAAGTGCGTTTTCACATTAGAATGAGCATAAACTCTCACTAACGAGTGTAATTTTGTGATAATTAAATACAAAATAATGTTTTCTTGGTAACTAATCACTAAATCTTCGTATTTGTCGAATCTAAATTTCGATATCAACGTGTTGGACAAAACAAGAACATTAGAACAAAGAAGTATTGGTAATGGTTAAATCTTTGCAACTCTTGAAACTTTTGAAAAGTAGAGAATGAGAGAAACGAAGAAAGTGCGTTTTCACATTAGAGTGAGCATAAACTCTCACTAACAAGTGTAATTTTGTGATAATTAAAGACAAAATAATGTTTTCTTGGTAACTAATCACTAAATCTTCGTATTTGTCGAATCTAAATTTCGATATCAACGTGTTGGACAAAACAAGAACATTAGAACAAAGAAGTATTGGTAATGGTTAAATCTTTGCAACTCTTGAAACTTTTGAAAAGTAGAGAATGAGAGAAACGAAGAAAGTGCGTTTTCACATTAGAGTGAGCATAAACTCTCACTAACGAGTGTAATTTTGTGATAATTAAAGACAAAATAAACATTTCTTGGTAACTAATCACTCAATCTTCGTATTTGTCGAATCTAAATTTCGCTATCAACGTGTTGGACAAAACAAGAACTTTAGAACGAAGAAGTATTGGTAATGGTTAACTCTTTGCAACTCTTGAAACTTTTGAAAAGTAGAGAATGAGAAAATTGAAGAAAGTGTGTTTTCACATTAGAATGAACATAAACTCTCACTAACGAGTGTAATTTTGTGATAATTAAAGACAAAATAATGTTTTCTTGGTAACTAATCACTAAATCTTCGTATTTGTCGAATCTAAATTTTGCTATCAACGTGTTTGACAAAACAAGTACTTTAGAACAAAGAAGTATTGGTAATGGTTAACTCGTTGCAACTCTTGAAACTTTTGAAAAGTAGAGAATGAGAAAATTGAAGAAAGTGCGTTTTCACATTAGAATGAGCATAAACTCTCACTAACGAGTGTAATTTTGTGATAATTAAATACAAAATAATGTTTTCTTGGTAACTAATCACTAAATCTTCGTATTTGTCGAATCTAAATTTCGATATCAACGTGTTGGACAAAACAAGAACATTAGAACAAAGAAGTATTGGTAATGGTTAAATCTTTGCAACTCTTGAAACTTTTGAAAAGTAGAGAATGAGAGAAACGAAGAAAGTGCGTTTTCACATTAGAGTGAGCATAAACTCTCACTAACAAGTGTAATTTTGTGATAATTAAAGACAAAATAATGTTTTCTTGGTAACTAATCACTAAATCTTCGTATTTGTCGAATCTAAATTTCGATATCAACGTGTTGGACAAAACAAGAACATTAGAACAAAGAAGTATTGGTAATGGTTAAATCTTTGCAACTCTTGAAACTTTTGAAAAGTAGAGAATGAGAGAAACGAAGAAAGTGCGTTTTCACATTAGAGTGAGCATAAACTCTCACTAACGAGTGTAATTTTGTGATAATTAAAGACAAAATAAACATTTCTTGGTAACTAATCACTAAATCTTCGTATTTGTCGAATCTAAATTTCGCTATCAACGTGTTGGACAAAACAAGAACTTTAGAACGAAGAAGTATTGGTAATGGTTAACTCTTTGCAACTCTTGAAACTTTTGAAAAGTAGAGAATGAGAAAATTGAAGAAAGTGTGTTTTCACATTAGAATGAACATAAACTCTCACTAACGAGTGTAATTTTGTGATAATTAAAGACAAAATAATGTTTTCTTGGTAACTAATCACTAAATCTACGTATTTGTCGAATCTAAATTTCGCTATCAACGTGTTGGACAAAACAAGAACTTTAGAATAAAGAAGTATTGGTAATAGTTAAATCTTTGCAACTCTTGAAACTTTTGAAAAGTAGAGAATGAGAGAAACGAAGAAAGTGCGTTTTCACATTAGAGTGAGCATAAACTCTCACTAACGAGTGTAATTTTGTGATAATTAAAGACAAAATAATGTTTTCTTGGTAACTAATCACTAAATCTTCGTATTTGTCGAATCTAAATTTCGATATCAACGTGTTGGACAAAACAAGAACATTAGAACAAAGAAGTATTGGTAATGGTTAAATCTTTGCAACTCTTGAAACTTTTGAAAAGTAGAGAATGAGAGAAACGAAGAAAGTGCGTTTTCACATTAGAGTGAGCATAAACTCTCACTAACAAGTGTAATTTTGTGATAATTAAAGACAAAATAATGTTTTCTTGGTAACTAATCACTAAATCTTCGTATTTGTCGAATCTAAATTTCGATATCAACGTGTTGGACAAAACAAGAACATTAGAACAAAGAAGTATTGGTAATGGTTAAATCTTTGCAACTCTTGAAACTTTTGAAAAGTAGAGAATGAGAGAAACGAAGAAAGTGCGTTTTCACATTAGAGTGAGCATAAACTCTCACTAACAAGTGTAATTTTGTGATAATTAAAGACAAAATAATGTTTTCTTGGTAACTAATCACTAAATCTTCGTATTTGTCGAATCTAAATTTCGCTATCAACGTGTTGGACAAAACAAGAACTTTAGAACGAAGAAGTATTGGTAATGGTTAACTCTTTGCAACTCTTGAAACTTTTGAAAAGTAGAGAATGAGAAAATTGAAGAAAGTGTGTTTTCACATTAGAATGAACATAAACTCTCACTAACGAGTGTAATTTTGTGATAATTAAAGACAAAATAATGTTTTCTTGGTAACTAATCACTAAATCTACGTATTTGTCGAATCTAAATTTCGCTATCAACGTGTTGGACAAAACAAGAACTTTAGAATAAAGAAGTATTGGTAATAGTTAAATCTTTGCAACTCTTGAAACTTTTGAAAAGTAGAGAATGAGAGAAACGAAGAAAGTGCGTTTTCACATTAGAGTGAGCATAAACTCTCACTAACGAGTGTAATTTTGTGATAATTAAAGACAAAATAATGTTTTCTTGGTAACTAATCACTAAATCTTCGTATTTGTCGAATCTAAATTTCGATATCAACGTGTTGGACAAAACAAGAACATTAGAACAAAGAAGTATTGGTAATGGTTAAATCTTTGCAACTCTTGAAACTTTTGAAAAGTAGAGAATGAGAGAAACGAAGAAAGTGCGTTTTCACATTAGAGTGAGCATAAACTCTCACTAACGAGTGTAATTTTGTGATAATTAAAGACAAAATAAATGTAGCGCCCCGTTCCCGAAATGCCCGACCCTCTGTGGTCTAAGCATACCGAGCCCGGGTCACCACTAAGTGTACCAATTTCTAAACTTAAAAATTCCTTTCATTCGAGTAAATAAACCTTCATGGCAGCGGAAAAGTAAATACTTGAGAAAATAATGTATTGCAGTAGAATTATTTTTGAAGTTGTTTACAAAGGAATTTAAAGCTTTAATAATACTTTGAACTATTGCAAGTAATTAGTAATTAGTAATTCTTCAAATGTAACTAGCTTCAAAATATTACTAGGGAAACCTCATGTCGCTGCAGCTTCCGTCCCTCAATCTCAAAACCTGAAATATTATATTGGATATGAGATAAAATCTTAGTGGATAACCTGCAGGCTGTTAGTCGTTTGGCAATATACAAAATGTATTATTACGAACCGGACCCGTCGGCCATTTCTCATTTGACTACATAAGTCTATTTGCCCGATAGATCCGTCGATCCTTAACCCGTAGGTCCAAGGGCCTGTTTGACTACATAAGTCTTGACCGGATAGACCCGTCGGTCCTTAACTCGTCAGTCCAACGGTCTTTAGATCCGAAGATCCGAAATAATCATAATTCATCAGTTGGTTTATATAATAAACACAATCGCATACACCAACTGACGACAAAACATTTACAACTGCACTGCAGATAATGTTACCCACCTTTAAACTTTATAGGTAAGTTAGAACTGTCTTTGAAATCCTTTTGACATGAACTAAAGCTTGCAGGGACGTCCCGAACTCTGGTCCGCAGCACTTCACCTAACACGTTCTTTTGAAAGTTTGATCATTATTAGACCTCTTGATTCTTAAATTACATAAACGAAATCCTTCTTATCTTTTTAAGTCTTATACATCTTTCATAAATTCTCACATAGATGATACATTGAAGTTCTAAATCAACTCATGACTTTAACACATGTTCATTTCCTTTTAAGGACTCACACGTATCTTATTGATAAATACAACATTAACATAGATGGCATATACCCAAATCCACATAACTAAACCCCATGAAATTTGAATTAACATAAGTAGAAAAGACATAAAAATCTTATTTGTTTCTCCTACTAAGTTCACAGCTTTGACCAATATATATATTTAAACATGCTTTAACATTCTAAAATAGACTAAGCATCAATGATAATTTAATACAAGTATAGATAATAAACTAAAAATCAAAAGTGAACCACTACGATTCCTTTAAGGACACAAATGACATTAAAGTGTCATGTTCTCCAATCTAGGCTTTAAATTAGAATATAGACTACATAAATTGACACATATAATAAGATTATAACATTCTTGGAGCAACAATGTATACATGTTCAAAGGGGTGAATTTTAACAAACCTCTATCTTAAATTTTATACCTTATTTCTATTCAAACTATATATAAATGCTAGCATAATCAGAACTATATTCTTGCATCTCTAGTTACTGCACCCTCTCCACTAAGATATAAATTCATGAACCAATAATTTATATAGTAAGAACCTTAAATATGTGGCAGTACTAAACTACTAACCGTGATGTAGCAAATACAAATATATACACACATAACCGAAGTTACCAAAACATACATGGTGAAGACGACGAAGATATACCCAGTGAAGATGAAGGAGGATAAAGACAATTTGAGAGAAACTCGTTCTTGAAAGACAGATGATCGAAAAGGATGATCGTCGGCTTCTTGAGACACAAATGGTGGAAAAGGATGATCGTAAAGGCATCGTGAGCAAGTATCGGAGAATGATTTTGAGTGACATGGAGCTCTAGTAGTTGTTGCCTTCAAACTAAGTTTCGATTTTATTATGAGAGGTGGGTGAATATGGTGGTGACGGGAATAAATTTTTTAGGGTAGAAGAGACGGAGATCTCATATTTGTAAGGAATCGGGAGGAGGAAATGAAGTAGGAGTGAATTGTAGGAGGTAAACTTGATTCCCTATTTATAGGTGATTTTTGCTGATGAGATTGTAAAATTTCACATACGTGGCCCAAAGGTTGCCTTAAATTCTAAGATGAGGTGGAGTACTGTTTTAAGGGAGTTTAGTAGCCATGCTAGTTTTATAGGTTGTGCATGTGTCGTTTCCTCATGCTATCCACTATTTAATTGTCTAAATGACTCACTTTTATATATTGTATACGTACATGCATGATACTCCATTTCCTATTCGTACATCTTATTTGGGTGAACTTACCTAAATAACCTTATTAGTTTATAATATTTTACTTATGCATTTTATTTAATATGGTTAATATTTTTTATTTTTGGGCTTTGCAAATAAAAGTAATGGATTACCGATCCATTTAAATGGATCATGTAATTGGACTCAAATATAAAATGAGTAAGCTAAGAAAAATAAAATGAAATGGCCGCGTTGATTTTGGGTTTAATAAATCAATTCACTAATTAACCTATATCCCATTTGGGTGTATAAGAGAAGTAAATTGTCAAAACACTAATTCAAATTGATCATATATTTGGGTTTATTATAAAAGAGAAGTGAACTTACAAACATTAATCTAATCTAAATATTAATTTAAGGAAAATGAGTAATACTAGAAAATTCAATCAAATAAGACACATTATATAGACCAGGCAAATTAATGTATCAATATCCATATTTCATATTAAGGTTCTAAAGTTATTTATTTAGACTTCTTTTATTTGGATACTTATTAAATATTCATCAAACCTTGTACTTCATTTCTTTCTTTCTTACGTGCTAGGAGTGCAGCCAAATCCAAATAGCTCGTTTCGATTCCCTGAAAATATATTTCTTCGTAGAACTAAAAATTGAGTTAGCAAAATAATTTAGTAGAACATTAAAATATATTTTAAGAATTATAAATATGCACGAATGGTTTTGGGGTACTACAATAAACATTTCTTGGTAACTAATCACTAAATCTTCGTATTTGTCGAATCTAAATTTCGCTATCAACGTGTTGGACAAAACAAGAACTTTAGAACGAAGAAGTATTGGTAATGGTTAACTCTTTGCAACTCTTGAAACTTTTCAAAAGTAGAGAATGAGAAAATTGAAGAAAGTGTGTTTTCACATTAGAATGAACATAAACTCTCACTAACGAGTGTAATTTTGTGATAATTAAAGACAAAATAATGTTTTCTTGGTAACTAATCACTAAATCTACGTATTTGTCGAATCTAAATTTCGCTATCAACGTGTTGGACAAAACAAGAACTTTAGAACAAAGAAGTATTGGTAATGGTTAAATCTTTGCAACTCTTGAAACTTTTGAAAAGTAGAGAATGAGAGAAACGAAGAAAGTGCGTTTTCACATTAGAGTGAGCATAAACTCTCACTAACGAGTGTAATTTTGTGATAATTAAAGACAAAATAAACATTTCTTGGTAACTAATCACTAAATCTTCGTATTTGTCGAATCTAAATTTCGCTATCAACGTGTTGGACAAAACAAGAACTTTAGAACAAAGAAGTATTGGTAATGGTTAACTCTTTGCAACTCTTGAAACTTTTGAAAAGTAGAGAATGAGAGAAACGAAGAAAGTGCGTTTTCACATTAGAGTGAGCATAAACTCTCACTAACAAGTGTAATTTTGTGATAATTAAAGACAAAATAATGTTTTCTTGGTAACTAATCACTAAATCTTCGTATTTGTCGAATCTAAATTTCGCTATCAACGTGTTGGACAAAACAAGAACTTTAGAACAAAGAAGTATTGGTAATGGTTAACTCTTTGCAACTCTTGAAACTTTTGAAAAGTAGAGAATGAGAGAAACGAAGAAAGTGCGTTTTCACATTAGAGTGAGCATAAACTCTCACTAACGAGTTTAATTTTGGGATAATTAAAGACAAAATAATGTTCTCTTGCTAACTAATCACTAAATCTTCGTATTTGTCGAATCTAAATTTCGCTATCAACGTGTTGCACAAAACAAGTACTTTAGAGCAAAGAAGTATTGGTAATGGTTAACTCTTTGCAACTCTTGAAACTTTTGATAAGTAGAGAATGAGAGAAACGAAGAAAGTGCGTTTTCACATTAGAGTGAGCATAAACTTTCACTAACGAGTGTGATTATGTGATAATTAAAGACAAAATAATGTTTTCTTGGTAACTAATCACTAAATCTTCGTATTTGTCGAATCTAAATTTCGATATCAACGTGTTGGACAAAACAAGAACATTAGAACAAAGAAGTATTGGTAATGGTTAAATCTTTGCAACTCTTGAAACTTTTGAAAAGTAGAGAATGAGAGAAACGAAGAAAGTGCGTTTTCACATTAGAGTGAGCATAAACTCTCACTAACGAGTGTAATTTTGTGATAATTAAAGACAAAATAAACATTTCTTGGTAACTAATCACTAAATCTTCGTATTTGTCGAATCTAAATTTCGCTATCAACGTGTTGGACAAAACAAGAACTTTAGAACGAAGAAGTATTGGTAATGGTTAACTCTTTGCAACTCTTGAACCTTTTGAAAAGTAGAGAATGAGAAAATTGAAGAAAGTGTGTTTTCACATTAGAATGAACATAAACTCTCACTAACGAGTGTAATTTTGTGATAATTAAAGACAAAATAATGTTTTCTTGGTAACTAATCACTAAATCTACGTATTTGTCGAATCTAAATTTCGCTATCAACGTGTTGGACAAAACAAGAACTTTAGAACAAAGAAGTATTGGTAATGGTTAACTCTTTGCAACTCTTGAAACTTTTGAAAAGTAGAGAATGAGAGAAACGAAGAAAGTGCGTTTTCACATTAGAGTGAGCATAAACTCTCACTAACAAGTGTAATTTTGTGATAATTAAAGACAAAATAATGTTTTCTTGGTAACTAATCACTAAATCTTCGTATTTGTCGAATCTAAATTTCGCTATCAACGTGTTTGACAAAACAAGTACTTTAGAACAAAGAAGTATTGGTAATGGTTAAATCGTTGCAACTCTTGAAACTTTTGAAAAGTAGAGAATGAGAAAATTGAAGAAAGTGCGTTTTCACATTAGAATGAGCATAAACTCTCACTAACGAGTGTAATTTTGTGATAATTAAATACAAAATAATGTTTTCTTGGTAACTAATCACTAAATCTACGTATTTGTCGAATCTAAATTTCGCTATCAACGTGTTGGACAAAACAAGAACTTTAGAACAAAGAAGTATTGGTAATGGTTAAATCTTTGCAACTCTTGAAACTTTTGAAAAGTAGAGAATGAGAGAAACGAAGAAAGTGCGTTTTCACATTAGAGTGAGCATAAGCTCTCACTAACGAGTCTAATTTTGGGATAATTAAAGACAAAATAAACATTTCTCTTGCTAACTAATCACTAAATCTTCGTATTTGTCGAATCTAAATTTCGCTATCAACGTGTTGCACAAAACAAGTACTTTAGAGCAAAGAAGTATTGGTAATGGTTAACTCTTTGCAACTCTTGAAACTTTTGATAAGTAGAGAATGAGAGAAACGAAGAAAGTGCGTTTTCACATTAGAGTGAGTATAAACTTTCACTAACGAGTGTGATTATGTGATAATTAAAGACAAAATAATGTTTTCTTGGTAACTAATCACTAAATCTTCGTATTTGTCGAATCTAAATTTCGCTATCAACGTGTTGGACAAAACAAGAACATTAGAACAAAGAAGTATTGGTAATGGTTAACTCTTTGCAACTCTTGAAACTTTTGAAAAGTAGAGAATGAGAGAAACGAAGAAAGTGCGTTTTCACATTAGAGTGAGCATAAACTCTCACTAACGAGTGTAATTTTGTGATAATTAAAGACAAAATAAACATTTCTTGGTAACTAATCACTAAATCTTCGTATTTGTCGAATCTAAATTTCGCTATCAACGTGTTGGACAAAACAAGAACTTTAGAACGAAGAAGTATTGGTAATGGTTAACTCTTTGCAACTCTTGAAACTTTTGAAAAGTAGAGAATGAGAAAATTGAAGAAAGTGTGTTTTCACATTAGAATGAACATAAACTCTCACTAACGAGTGTAATTTTGTGATAATTAAAGACAAAATAATGTTTTCTTGGTAACTAATCACTAAATCTACGTATTTGTCGAATCTAAATTTCGCTATCAACGTGTTGGACAAAACAAGAACTTTAGAACAAAGAAGTATTGGTAATGGTTAAATCTTTGCAACTCTTGAAACTTTTGAAAAGTAGAGAATGAGAGAAACGAAGAAAGTGCGTTTTCACATTAGAGTGAGCATAAACTCTCACTAACGAGTGTAATTTTGTGATAATTAAAGACAAAATAAACATTTCTTGATAACTAATCACTAAATCTTCGTATTTGTCGAATCTAAATTTCGCTATCAACGTGTTTGACAAAACAAGTACTTTAGAACAAAGAAGTATTGGTAATGGTTAACTCGTTGCAACTCTTGAAACTTTTGAAAAGTAGAGAATGAGAAAATTGAAGAAAGTGCGTTTTCACATTAGAATGAGCATAAACTCTCACTAACGATAGTAATTTTGTGATAATTAAATACAAAATAATGTTTTCTTGGTAACTAATCACTAAATCTACGTATTTGTCGAATCTAAATTTCGCTATCAACGTGTTGGACAAAACAAGAACTTTAGAACAAAGAAGTATTGGTAATGGTTAAATCTTTGCAACTCTTGAAACTTTTGAAAAGTAGAGAATGAGAGAAACGAAGAAAGTGCGTTTTCACATTAGAGTGAGCATAAACTCTCACTAACAAGTGTAATTTTGTGATAATTAAAGACAAAATAATGTTTTCTTGGTAACTAATCACTAAATCTTCGTATTTGTCGAATCTAAATTTCGATATCAACGTGTTGGACAAAACAAGAACATTAGAACAAAGAAGTATTGGTAATGGTTAAATCTTTGCAACTCTTGAAACTTTTGAAAAGTAGAGAATGAGAGAAACGAAGAAAGTGCGTTTTCACATTAGAGTGAGCATAAACTCTCACTAACGAGTGTAATTTTGTGATAATTAAAGACAAAATAAACATTTCTTGGTAACTAATCACTAAATCTTCGTATTTGTCGAATCTAAATTTCGCTATCAACGTGTTGGACAAAACAAGAACTTTAGAACGAAGAAGTATTGGTAATGGTTAACTCTTTGCAACTCTTGAAACTTTTGAAAAGTAGAGAATGAGAAAATTGATGAAAGTGTGTTTTCACATTAGAATGAACATAAACTCTCACTAACGAGTGTAATTTTGTGATAATTAAAGACAAAATAATGTTTTCTTGGTAACTAATCACTAAATCTACGTATTTGTCGAATCTAAATTTCGCTATCAACGTGTTGGACAAAACAAGAACTTTAGAACAAAGAAGTATTGGTAATGGTTAAATCTTTGCAACTCTTGAAACTTTTGAAAAGTAGAGAATGAGAGAAACGAAGAAAGTGCGTTTTCACATTAGAGTGAGCATAAACTCTCACTAACGAGTGTAATTTTGTGATAATTAAAGACAAAATAAACATTTCTTGGTAACTAATCACTAAATCTTCGTATTTGTCGAATCTAAATTTCGCTATCAACGTGTTGGACAAAACAAGAACTTTAGAACAAAGAAGTATTGGTAATGGTTAACTCTTTGCAACTCTTGAAACTTTTGAAAAGTAGAGAATGAGAGAAACGAAGAAAGTGCGTTTTCACATTAGAGTGAGCATAAACTCTCACTAACAAGTGTAATTTTGTGATAATTAAAGACAAAATAATGTTTTCTTGGTAACTAATCACTAAATCTTCGTATTTGTCGAATCTAAATTTCGCTATCAACGTGTTGGACAAAACAAGAACTTTAGAACAAAGAAGTATTGGTAATGGTTAACTCTTTGCAACTCTTGAAACTTTTGAAAAGTAGAGAATGAGAGAAACGAAGAAAGTGCGTTTTCACATTAGAGTGAGCATAAACTCTCACTAACGAGTTTAATTTTGGGATAATTAAAGACAAAATAATGTTCTCTTGCTAACTAATCACTAAATCTTCGTATTTGTCGAATCTAAATTTCGCTATCAACGTGTTGCACAAAACAAGTACTTTAGAGCAAAGAAGTATTGGTAATGGTTAACTCTTTGCAACTCTTGAAACTTTTGATAAGTAGAGAATGAGAGAAACGAAGAAAGTGCGTTTTCACATTAGAGTGAGCATAAACTTTCACTAACGAGTGTGATTATGTGATAATTAAAGACAAAATAATGTTTTCTTGGTAACTAATCACTAAATCTTCGTATTTGTCGAATCTAAATTTCGATATCAACGTGTTGGACAAAACAAGAACATTAGAACAAAGAAGTATTGGTAATGGTTAAATCTTTGCAACTCTTGAAACTTTTGAAAAGTAGAGAATGAGAGAAACGAAGAAAGTGCGTTTTCACATTAGAGTGAGCATAAACTCTCACTAACGAGTGTAATTTTGTGATAATTAAAGACAAAATAAACATTTCTTGGTAACTAATCACTAAATCTTCGTATTTGTCGAATCTAAATTTCGCTATCAACGTGTTGGACAAAACAAGAACTTTAGAACGAAGAAGTATTGGTAATGGTTAACTCTTTGCAACTCTTGAACCTTTTGAAAAGTAGAGAATGAGAAAATTGAAGAAAGTGTGTTTTCACATTAGAATGAACATAAACTCTCACTAACGAGTGTAATTTTGTGATAATTAAAGACAAAATAATGTTTTCTTGGTAACTAATCACTAAATCTACGTATTTGTCGAATCTAAATTTCGCTATCAACGTGTTGGACAAAACAAGAACTTTAGAACAAAGAAGTATTGGTAATGGTTAACTCTTTGCAACTCTTGAAACTTTTGAAAAGTAGAGAATGAGAGAAACGAAGAAAGTGCGTTTTCACATTAGAGTGAGCATAAACTCTCACTAACAAGTGTAATTTTGTGATAATTAAAGACAAAATAATGTTTTCTTGGTAACTAATCACTAAATCTTCGTATTTGTCGAATCTAAATTTCGCTATCAACGTGTTTGACAAAACAAGTACTTTAGAACAAAGAAGTATTGGTAATGGTTAACTCGTTGCAACTCTTGAAACTTTTGAAAAGTAGAGAATGAGAAAATTGAAGAAAGTGCGTTTTCACATTAGAATGAGCATAAACTCTCACTAACGAGTGTAATTTTGTGATAATTAAATACAAAATAATGTTTTCTTGGTAACTAATCACTAAATCTACGTATTTGTCGAATCTAAATTTCGCTATCAACGTGTTGGACAAAACAAGAACTTTAGAACAAAGAAGTATTGGTAATGGTTAAATCTTTGCAACTCTTGAAACTTTTGAAAAGTAGAGAATGAGAGAAACGAAGAAAGTGCGTTTTCACATTAGAGTGAGCATAAGCTCTCACTAACGAGTCTAATTTTGGGATAATTAAAGACAAAATAAACATTTCTCTTGCTAACTAATCACTAAATCTTCGTATTTGTCGAATCTAAATTTCGCTATCAACGTGTTGCACAAAACAAGTACTTTAGAGCAAAGAAGTATTGGTAATGGTTAACTCTTTGCAACTCTTGAAACTTTTGATAAGTAGAGAATGAGAGAAACGAAGAAAGTGCGTTTTCACATTAGAGTGAGTATAAACTTTCACTAACGAGTGTGATTATGTGATAATTAAAGACAAAATAATGTTTTCTTGGTAACTAATCACTAAATCTTCGTATTTGTCGAATCTAAATTTCGCTATCAACGTGTTGGACAAAACAAGAACATTAGAACAAAGAAGTATTGGTAATGGTTAACTCTTTGCAACTCTTGAAACTTTTGAAAAGTAGAGAATGAGAGAAACGAAGAAAGTGCGTTTTCACATTAGAGTGAGCATAAACTCTCACTAACGAGTGTAATTTTGTGATAATTAAAGACAAAATAAACATTTCTTGGTAACTAATCACTAAATCTTCGTATTTGTCGAATCTAAATTTCGCTATCAACGTGTTGGACAAAACAAGAACTTTAGAACGAAGAAGTATTGGTAATGGTTAACTCTTTGCAACTCTTGAAACTTTTGAAAAGTAGAGAATGAGAAAATTGAAGAAAGTGTGTTTTCACATTAGAATGAACATAAACTCTCACTAACGAGTGTAATTTTGTGATAATTAAAGACAAAATAATGTTTTCTTGGTAACTAATCACTAAATCTACGTATTTGTCGAATCTAAATTTCGCTATCAACGTGTTGGACAAAACAAGAACTTTAGAACAAAGAAGTATTGGTAATGGTTAAATCTTTGCAACTCTTGAAACTTTTGAAAAGTAGAGAATGAGAGAAACGAAGAAAGTGCGTTTTCACATTAGAGTGAGCATAAACTCTCACTAACGAGTGTAATTTTGTGATAATTAAAGACAAAATAAACATTTCTTGATAACTAATCACTAAATCTTCGTATTTGTCGAATCTAAATTTCGCTATCAACGTGTTTGACAAAACAAGTACTTTAGAACAAAGAAGTATTGGTAATGGTTAACTCGTTGCAACTCTTGAAACTTTTGAAAAGTAGAGAATGAGAAAATTGAAGAAAGTGCGTTTTCACATTAGAATGAGCATAAACTCTCACTAACGATAGTAATTTTGTGATAATTAAATACAAAATAATGTTTTCTTGGTAACTAATCACTAAATCTACGTATTTGTCGAATCTAAATTTCGCTATCAACGTGTTGGACAAAACAAGAACTTTAGAACAAAGAAGTATTGGTAATGGTTAAATCTTTGCAACTCTTGAAACTTTTGAAAAGTAGAGAATGAGAGAAACGAAGAAAGTGCGTTTTCACATTAGAGTGAGCATAAACTCTCACTAACAAGTGTAATTTTGTGATAATTAAAGACAAAATAATGTTTTCTTGGTAACTAATCACTAAATCTTCGTATTTGTCGAATCTAAATTTCGATATCAACGTGTTGGACAAAACAAGAACATTAGAACAAAGAAGTATTGGTAATGGTTAAATCTTTGCAACTCTTGAAACTTTTGAAAAGTAGAGAATGAGAGAAACGAAGAAAGTGCGTTTTCACATTAGAGTGAGCATAAACTCTCACTAACGAGTGTAATTTTGTGATAATTAAAGACAAAATAAACATTTCTTGGTAACTAATCACTAAATCTTCGTATTTGTCGAATCTAAATTTCGCTATCAACGTGTTGGACAAAACAAGAACTTTAGAACGAAGAAGTATTGGTAATGGTTAACTCTTTGCAACTCTTGAAACTTTTGAAAAGTAGAGAATGAGAGAAACGAAGAAAGTGCGTTTTCACATTAGAGTGAGCATAAACTCTCACTAACGAGTGTAATTTTGTGATAATTAAAGACAAAATAAACATTTCTTGGTAACTAATCACTAAATCTTCGTATTTGTCGAATCTAAATTTCGCTATCAACGTGTTGGACAAAACAAGAACTTTAGAACGAAGAAGTATTGGTAATGGTTAACTCTTTGCAACTCTTGAAACTTTTGAAAAGTAGAGAATGAGAAAATTGATGAAAGTGTGTTTTCACATTAGAATGAACATAAACTCTCACTAACGAGTGTAATTTTGTGATAATTAAAGACAAAATAATGTTTTCTTGGTAACTAATCACTAAATCTACGTATTTATCGAATCTAAATTTCGCTATCAACGTGTTGGACAAAACAAGAACTTTAGAACAAAGAAGTATTGGTAATGGTTAAATCTTTGCAACTCTTGAAACTTTTGAAAAGTAGAGAATGAGAGAAACGAAGAAAGTGCGTTTTCACATTAGAGTGAGCATAAACTCTCACTAACGAGTGTAATTTTGTGATAATTAAAGACAAAATAAACATTTCTTGGTAACTAATCACTAAATCTACGTATTTGTCGAATCTAAATTTCGCTATCAACGTGTTGGACAAAACAAGAACTTTAGAACAAAGAAGTATTGGTAATGGTTAACTCTTTGCAACTCTTGAAAGTTTTGAAAAGTAGAGAATGAGAGAAACGAAGAAAGTGCGTTTTCACATTAGAGTGAGCATAAACTCTCACTAACAAGTGTAATTTTGTGATAATTAAAGACAAAATAATGTTTTCTTGGTAACTAATCACTAAATCTTCGTATTTGTCGAATCTAAATTTCGCTATCAACGTGTTGGACAAAACAAGAACTTTAGAACAAAGAAGTATTGGTAATGGTTAACTCTTTGCAACTCTTGAAACTTTTGAAAAGTAGAGAATCAGAGAAACGAAGAAAGTGCGTTTTCACATTAGAGTGAGCATAAACTCTCACTAACGAGTTTAATTTTGGGATAATTAAAGACAAAATAATGTTCTCTTGCTTACTAATCACTAAATCTTCGTATTTGTCGAATCTAAATTTCGCTATCAACGTGTTGCACAAAACAAGTACTTTAGAGCAAAGAAGTATTGGTAATGGTTAACTCTTTGCAACTCTTGAAACTTTTGATAAGTAGAGAATGAGAGAAACGAAGAAAGTGCGTTTTCACATTAGAGTGAGCATAAACTTTCACTAACGAGTTTGATTATGTGATAATTAAAGACAAAATAATGTTTTCTTGGTAACTAATCACTAAATCTTCGTATTTGTCGAATCTAAATTTCGATATCAACGTGTTGGACAAAACAAGAACATTAGAACAAAGAAGTATTGGTAATGGTTAAATCTTTGCAACTCTTGAAACTTTTGAAAAGTAGAGAATGAGAGAAACGAAGAAAGTGCGTTTTCACATTAGAGTGAGCATAAACTCTCACTAACGAGTGTAATTTTGTGATAATTAAAGACAAAATAAACATTTCTTGGTAACTAATCACTAAATCTTCGTATTTGTCGAATCTAAATTTCGCTATCAACGTGTTGGACAAAACAAGAACTTTAGAACGAAGAAGTATTGGTAATGGTTAACTCTTTGCAACTCTTGAAACTTTTGAAAAGTAGAGAATGAGAAAATTGATGAAAGTGTGTTTTCACATTAGAATGAACATAAACTCTCACTAACGAGTGTAATTTTGTGATAATTAAAGACAAAATAATGTTTTCTTGGTAACTAATCACTAAATCTACGTATTTGTCGAATCTAAATTTCGCTATCAACGTGTTGGACAAAACAAGAACTTTAGAACAAAGAAGTATTGGTAATGGTTAAATCTTTGCAACTCTTGAAACTTTTGAAAAGTAGAGAATGAGAGAAACGAAGAAAGTGCGTTTTCACATTAGAGTGAGCATAAACTCTCACTAACGAGTGTAATTTTGTGATAATTAAAGACAAAATAAACATTTCTTGGTAACTAATCACTAAATCTTCGTATTTGTCGAATCTAAATTTCGCTATCAACGTGTTTGACAAAACAAGTACTTTAGAACAAAGAAGAATTGGTAATGGTTAACTCGTTGCAACTCTTGAAACTTTTGAAAAGTAGAGAATGAGAAAATTGAAGAAAGTGCGTTTTCACATTAGAATGAGCATAAACTCTCACTAACGAGTGTAATTTTGTGATAATTAAATACAAAATAATGTTTTCTTGGTAACTAATCACTAAATCTACGTATTTGTCGAATCTAAATTTCGCTATCAACGTGTTGGACAAAACAAGAACTTTAGAACAAAGAAGTATTGGTAATGGTTAAATCTTTGCAACTCTTGAAACTTTTGAAAAGTAGAGAATGAGAGAAACGAAGAAAGTGCGTTTTCACATTAGAGTGAGCATAAGCTCTCACTAACGAGTCTAATTTTGGGATAATTAAAGACAAAATAAACATTTCTCTTGCTAACTAATCACTAAATCTTCGTATTTGTCGAATCTAAATTTCGCTATCAACGTGTTGCACAAAACAAGTACTTTAGAGCAAAGAAGTATTGGTAATGGTTAACTCTTTGCAACTCTTGAAACTTTTGATAAGTAGAGAATGAGAGAAACGAAGAAAGTGCGTTTTCACATTAGAGTGAGTATAAACTTTCACTAACGAGTGTGATTATGTGATAATTAAAGACAAAATAATGTTTTCTTGGTAACTAATCACTAAATCTTCGTATTTGTCGAATCTAAATTTCGCTATCAACGTGTTGGACAAAACAAGAACATTAGAACAAAGAAGTATTGGTAATGGTTAACTCTTTGCAACTCTTGAAACTTTTGAAAAGTAGAGAATGAGAGAAACGAAGAAAGTGCGTTTTCACATTAGAGTGAGCATAAACTCTCACTAACGAGTGTAATTTTGTGATAATTAAAGACAAAATAAACATTTCTTGGTAACTAATCACTAAATCTTCGTATTTGTCGAATCTAAATTTCGCTATCAACGTGTTGGACAAAACAAGAACTTTAGAACGAAGAAGTATTGGTAATGGTTAACTCTTTGCAACTCTTGAAACTTTTGAAAAGTAGAGAATGAGAAAATTGATGAAAGTGTGTTTTCACATTAGAATGAACATAAACTCTCACTAACGAGTGTAATTTTGTGATAATTAAAGACAAAATAATGTTTTCTTGGTAACTAATCACTAAATCTACGTATTTATCGAATCTAAATTTCGCTATCAACGTGTTGGACAAAACAAGAACTTTAGAACAAAGAAGTATTGGTAATGGTTAAATCTTTGCAACTCTTGAAACTTTTGAAAAGTAGAGAATGAGAGAAACGAAGAAAGTGCGTTTTCACATTAGAGTGAGCATAAACTCTCACTAACGAGTGTAATTTTGTGATAATTAAAGACAAAATAAACATTTCTTGGTAACTAATCACTAAATCTACGTATTTGTCGAATCTAAATTTCGCTATCAACGTGTTGGACAAAACAAGAACTTTAGAACAAAGAAGTATTGGTAATGGTTAACTCTTTGCAACTCTTGAAAGTTTTGAAAAGTAGAGAATGAGAGAAACGAAGAAAGTGCGTTTTCACATTAGAGTGAGCATAAACTCTCACTAACAAGTGTAATTTTGTGATAATTAAAGACAAAATAATGTTTTCTTGGTAACTAATCACTAAATCTTCGTATTTGTCGAATCTAAATTTCGCTATCAACGTGTTGGACAAAACAAGAACTTTAGAACAAAGAAGTATTGGTAATGGTTAACTCTTTGCAACTCTTGAAACTTTTGAAAAGTAGAGAATCAGAGAAACGAAGAAAGTGCGTTTTCACATTAGAGTGAGCATAAACTCTCACTAACGAGTTTAATTTTGGGATAATTAAAGACAAAATAATGTTCTCTTGCTTACTAATCACTAAATCTTCGTATTTGTCGAATCTAAATTTCGCTATCAACGTGTTGCACAAAACAAGTACTTTAGAGCAAAGAAGTATTGGTAATGGTTAACTCTTTGCAACTCTTGAAACTTTTGATAAGTAGAGAATGAGAGAAACGAAGAAAGTGCGTTTTCACATTAGAGTGAGCATAAACTTTCACTAACGAGTTTGATTATGTGATAATTAAAGACAAAATAATGTTTTCTTGGTAACTAATCACTAAATCTTCGTATTTGTCGAATCTAAATTTCGATATCAACGTGTTGGACAAAACAAGAACATTAGAACAAAGAAGTATTGGTAATGGTTAAATCTTTGCAACTCTTGAAACTTTTGAAAAGTAGAGAATGAGAGAAACGAAGAAAGTGCGTTTTCACATTAGAGTGAGCATAAACTCTCACTAACGAGTGTAATTTTGTGATAATTAAAGACAAAATAAACATTTCTTGGTAACTAATCACTAAATCTTCGTATTTGTCGAATCTAAATTTCGCTATCAACGTGTTGGACAAAACAAGAACTTTAGAACGAAGAAGTATTGGTAATGGTTAACTCTTTGCAACTCTTGAAACTTTTGAAAAGTAGAGAATGAGAAAATTGATGAAAGTGTGTTTTCACATTAGAATGAACATAAACTCTCACTAACGAGTGTAATTTTGTGATAATTAAAGACAAAATAATGTTTTCTTGGTAACTAATCACTAAATCTACGTATTTGTCGAATCTAAATTTCGCTATCAACGTGTTGGACAAAACAAGAACTTTAGAACAAAGAAGTATTGGTAATGGTTAAATCTTTGCAACTCTTGAAACTTTTGAAAAGTAGAGAATGAGAGAAACGAAGAAAGTGCGTTTTCACATTAGAGTGAGCATAAACTCTCACTAACGAGTGTAATTTTGTGATAATTAAAGACAAAATAAACATTTCTTGGTAACTAATCACTAAATCTTCGTATTTGTCGAATCTAAATTTCGCTATCAACGTGTTTGACAAAACAAGTACTTTAGAACAAAGAAGAATTGGTAATGGTTAACTCGTTGCAACTCTTGAAACTTTTGAAAAGTAGAGAATGAGAAAATTGAAGAAAGTGCGTTTTCACATTAGAATGAGCATAAACTCTCACTAACGAGTGTAATTTTGTGATAATTAAATACAAAATAATGTTTTCTTGGTAACTAATCACTAAATCTACGTATTTGTCGAATCTAAATTTCGCTATCAACGTGTTGGACAAAACAAGAACTTTAGAACAAAGAAGTATTGGTAATGGTTAAATCTTTGCAACTCTTGAAACTTTTGAAAAGTAGAGAATGAGAGAAACGAAGAAAGTGCGTTTTCACATTAGAGTGAGCATAAGCTCTCACTAACGAGTCTAATTTTGGGATAATTAAAGACAAAATAAACATTTCTCTTGCTAACTAATCACTAAATCTTCGTATTTGTCGAATCTAAATTTCGCTATCAACGTGTTGCACAAAACAAGTACTTTAGAGCAAAGAAGTATTGGTAATGGTTAACTCTTTGCAACTCTTGAAACTTTTGATAAGTAGAGAATGAGAGAAACGAAGAAAGTGCGTTTTCACATTAGAGTGAGTATAAACTTTCACTAACGAGTGTGATTATGTGATAATTAAAGACAAAATAATGTTTTCTTGGTAACTAATCACTAAATCTTCGTATTTGTCGAATCTAAATTTCGCTATCAACGTGTTGGACAAAACAAGAACATTAGAACAAAGAAGTATTGGTAATGGTTAACTCTTTGCAACTCTTGAAACTTTTGAAAAGTAGAGAATGAGAGAAACGAAGAAAGTGCGTTTTCACATTAGAGTGAGCATAAACTCTCACTAACGAGTGTAATTTTGTGATAATTAAAGACAAAATAAACATTTCTTGGTAACTAATCACTAAATCTTCGTATTTGTCGAATCTAAATTTCGCTATCAACGTGTTGGACAAAACAAGAACTTTAGAACGAAGAAGTATTGGTAATGGTTAACTCTTTGCAACTCTTGAAACTTTTGAAAAGTAGAGAATGAGAAAATTGAAGAAAGTGTGTTTTCACATTAGAATGAACATAAACTCTCACTAACGAGTGTAATTTTGTGATAATTAAAGACAAAATAATGTTTTCTTGGTAACTAATCACTAAATCTACGTATTTGTCGAATCTAAATTTCGCTATCAACGTGTTGGACAAAACAAGAACTTTAGAACAAAGAAGTATTGGTAATGGTTAAATCTTTGCAACTCTTGAAACTTTTGAAAAGTAGAGAATGAGAGAAACGAAGAAAGTGCGTTTTCACATTAGAGTGAGCATAAACTCTCACTAACGAGTGTAATTTTGTGATAATTAAAGACAAAATAAACATTTCTTGATAACTAATCACTAAATCTTCGTATTTGTCGAATCTAAATTTCGCTATCAACGTGTTTGACAAAACAAGTACTTTAGAACAAAGAAGTATTGGTAATGGTTAACTCGTTGCAACTCTTGAAACTTTTGAAAAGTAGAGAATGAGAAAATTGAAGAAAGTGCGTTTTCACATTAGAATGAGCATAAACTCTCACTAACGATAGTAATTTTGTGATAATTAAATACAAAATAATGTTTTCTTGGTAACTAATCACTAAATCTACGTATTTGTCGAATCTAAATTTCGCTATCAACGTGTTGGACAAAACAAGAACTTTAGAACAAAGAAGTATTGGTAATGGTTAAATCTTTGCAACTCTTGAAACTTTTGAAAAGTAGAGAATGAGAGAAACGAAGAAAGTGCGTTTTCACATTAGAGTGAGCATAAACTCTCACTAACAAGTGTAATTTTGTGATAATTAAAGACAAAATAATGTTTTCTTGGTAACTAATCACTAAATCTTCGTATTTGTCGAATCTAAATTTCGATATCAACGTGTTGGACAAAACAAGAACATTAGAACAAAGAAGTATTGGTAATGGTTAAATCTTTGCAACTCTTGAAACTTTTGAAAAGTAGAGAATGAGAGAAACGAAGAAAGTGCGTTTTCACATTAGAGTGAGCATAAACTCTCACTAACGAGTGTAATTTTGTGATAATTAAAGACAAAATAAACATTTCTTGGTAACTAATCACTAAATCTTCGTATTTGTCGAATCTAAATTTCGCTATCAACGTGTTGGACAAAACAAGAACTTTAGAACGAAGAAGTATTGGTAATGGTTAACTCTTTGCAACTCTTGAAACTTTTGAAAAGTAGAGAATGAGAAAATTGATGAAAGTGTGTTTTCACATTAGAATGAACATAAACTCTCACTAACGAGTGTAATTTTGTGATAATTAAAGACAAAATAATGTTTTCTTGGTAACTAATCACTAAATCTACGTATTTATCGAATCTAAATTTCGCTATCAACGTGTTGGACAAAACAAGAACTTTAGAACAAAGAAGTATTGGTAATGGTTAAATCTTTGCAACTCTTGAAACTTTTGAAAAGTAGAGAATGAGAGAAACGAAGAAAGTGCGTTTTCACATTAGAGTGAGCATAAACTCTCACTAACGAGTGTAATTTTGTGATAATTAAAGACAAAATAAACATTTCTTGGTAACTAATCACTAAATCTTCGTATTTGTCGAATCTAAATTTCGCTATCAACGTGTTTGACAAAACAAGTACTTTAGAACAAAGAAGAATTGGTAATGGTTAACTCGTTGCAACTCTTGAAACTTTTGAAAAGTAGAGAATGAGAAAATTGAAGAAAGTGCGTTTTCACATTAGAATGAGCATAAACTCTCACTAACGAGTGTAATTTTGTGATAATTAAATACAAAATAATGTTTTCTTGGTAACTAATCACTAAATCTACGTATTTGTCGAATCTAAATTTCGCTATCAACGTGTTGGACAAAACAAGAACTTTAGAACAAAGAAGTATTGGTAATAGTTAAATCTTTGCAACTCTTGAAACTTTTGAAAAGTAGAGAATGAGAGAAACGAAGAAAGTGCGTTTTCACATTAGAGTGAGCATAAACTCTCACTAACGAGTGTAATTTTGTGATAATTAAAGACAAAATAAACATTTCTTGGTAACTAATCACTAAATCTACGTATTTGTCGAATCTAAATTTCGCTATCAACGTGTTGGACAAAACAAGAACTTTAGAACAAAGAAGTATTGGTAATGGTTAACTCTTTGCAACTCTTGAAAGTTTTGAAAAGTAGAGAATGAGAGAAACGAAGAAAGTGCGTTTTCACATTAGAGTGAGCATAAACTCTCACTAACAAGTGTAATTTTGTGATAATTAAAGACAAAATAATGTTTTCTTGGTAACTAATCACTAAATCTTCGTATTTGTCGAATCTAAATTTCGCTATCAACGTGTTGGACAAAACAAGAACTTTAGAACAAAGAAGTATTGGTAATGGTTAACTCTTTGCAACTCTTGAAACTTTTGAAAAGTAGAGAATCAGAGAAACGAAGAAAGTGCGTTTTCACATTAGAGTGAGCATAAACTCTCACTAACGAGTTTAATTTTGGGATAATTAAAGACAAAATAATGTTCTCTTGCTTACTAATCACTAAATCTTCGTATTTGTCGAATCTAAATTTCGCTATCAACGTGTTGCACAAAACAAGTACTTTAGAGCAAAGAAGTATTGGTAATGGTTAACTCTTTGCAACTCTTGAAACTTTTGATAAGTAGAGAATGAGAGAAACGAAGAAAGTGCGTTTTCACATTAGAGTGAGCATAAACTTTCACTAACGAGTTTGATTATGTGATAATTAAAGACAAAATAATGTTTTCTTGGTAACTAATCACTAAATCTTCGTATTTGTCGAATCTAAATTTCGATATCAACGTGTTGGACAAAACAAGAACATTAGAACAAAGAAGTATTGGTAATGGTTAAATCTTTGCAACTCTGAAACTTTTGAAAAGTAGAGAATGAGAGAAACGAAGAAAGTGCGTTTTCACATTAGAGTGAGCATAAACTCTCACTAACGAGTGTAATTTTGTGATAATTAAAGACAAAATAAACATTTCTTGGTAACTAATCACTAAATCTTCGTATTTGTCGAATCTAAATTTCGCTATCAACGTGTTGGACAAAACAAGAACTTTAGAACGAAGAAGTATTGGTAATGGTTAACTCTTTGCAACTCTTGAAACTTTTGAAAAGTAGAGAATGAGAAAATTGATGAAAGTGTGTTTTCACATTAGAATGAACATAAACTCTCACTAACGAGTGTAATTTTGTGATAATTAAAGACAAAATAATGTTTTCTTGGTAACTAATCACTAAATCTACGTATTTGTCGAATCTAAATTTCGCTATCAACGTGTTGGATAAAACAAGAACTTTAGAACAAAGAAGTATTGGTAATGGTTAAATCTTTGCAACTCTTGAAACTTTTGAAAAGTAGAGAATGAGAGAAACGAAGAAAGTGCATTTTCACATTAGAGTGAGCATAAACTCTCACTAACGAGTGTAATTTTGTGATAATTAAAGACAAAATAAACATTTCTTGGTAACTAATCACTAAATCTTCGTATTTGTCGAATCTAAATTTCGCTATCAACGTGTTTGACAAAACAAGTACTTTAGAACAAAGAAGAATTGGTAATGGTTAACTCGTTGCAACTCTTGAAACTTTTGAAAAGTAGAGAATGAGAAAATTGAAGAAAGTGCGTTTTCACATTAGAATGAGCATAAACTCTCACTAACGAGTGTAATTTTGTGATAATTAAATACAAAATAATGTTTTCTTGGTAACTAATCACTAAATCTACGTATTTGTCGAATCTAAATTTCGCTATCAACGTGTTGGACAAAACAAGAACTTTAGAACAAAGAAGTATTGGTAATGGTTAAATCTTTGCAACTCTTGAAACTTTTGAAAAGTAGAGAATGAGAGAAACGAAGAAAGTGCGTTTTCACATTAGAGTGAGCATAAACTCTCACTAACGAGTGTAATTTTGTGATAATTAAAGACAAAATAAACATTTCTTGGTAACTAATCACTAAATCTTCGTATTTGTCGAATCTAAATTTCGCTATCAACGTGTTGGACAAAACAAGAACTTTAGAACGAAGAAGTATTGGTAATGGTTAACTCTTTGCAACTCTTGAAACTTTTGAAAAGTAGAGAATGAGAAAATTGAAGAAAGTGCGTTTTCACATTAGAATGAGCATAAGCTCTCACTAACGAGTCTAATTTTGGGATAATTAAAGACAAAATAAACATTTCTCTTGCTAACTAATCACTAAATCTTCGTATTTGTCGAATCTAAATTTCGCTATCAACGTGTTGCACAAAACAAGTACTTTAGAGCAAAGAAGTATTGGTAATGGTTAACTCTTTGCAACTCTTGAAACTTTTGATAAGTAGAGAATGAGAGAAACGAAGAAAGTGCGTTTTCACATTAGAGTGAGTATAAACTTTCACTAACGAGTGTGATTATGTGATAATTAAAGACAAAATAATGTTTTCTTGGTAACTAATCACTAAATCTTCGTATTTGTCGAATCTAAATTTCGCTATCAACGTGTTGGACAAAACAAGAACATTAGAACAAAGAAGTATTGGTAATGGTTAACTCTTTGCAACTCTTGAAACTTTTGAAAAGTAGAGAATGAGAGAAACGAAGAAAGTGCGTTTTCACATTAGAGTGAGCATAAACTCTCACTAACGAGTGTAATTTTGTGATAATTAAAGACAAAATAAACATTTCTTGGTAACTAATAACTAAATCTTCGTATTTGTCGAATCTAAATTTCGCTATCAACGTGTTGGACAAAACAAGAACTTTAGAACGAAGAAGTATTGGTAATGGTTAACTCTTTGCAACTCTTGAAACTTTTGAAAAGTAGAGAATGAGAAAATTGAAGAAAGTGTGTTTTCACATTAGAATGAACATAAACTCTCACTAACGAGTGTAATTTTGTGATAATTAAAGACAAAATAATGTTTTCTTGGTAACTAATCACTAAATCTACGTATTTGTCGAATCTAAATTTCGCTATCAACGTGTTGGACAAAACAAGAACTTTAGAACAAAGAAGTATTGGTAATGGTTAAATCTTTGCAACTCTTGAAACTTTTGAAAAGTAGAGAATGAGAGAAACGAAGAAAGTGCGTTTTCACATTAGAGTGAGCATAAACTCTCACTAACGAGTGTAATTTTGTGATAATTAAAGACAAAATAAACATTTCTTGGTAACTAATCACTAAATCTTCGTATTTGTCGAATCTAAATTTCGCTATCAACGTGTTGGACAAAACAAGAACTTTAGAACGAAGAAGTATTGGTAATGGTTAACTCTTTGCAACTCTTGAAACTTTTGAAAAGTAGAGAATGAGAAAATTGATGAAAGTGTGTTTTCACATTAGAATGAACATAAACTCTCACTAACGAGTGTAATTTTGTGATAATTAAAGACAAAATAATGTTTTCTTGGTAACTAATCACTAAATCTACGTATTTGTCGAATCTAAATTTCGCTATCAACGTGTTGGATAAAACAAGAACTTTAGAACAAAGAAGTATTGGTAATGGTTAAATCTTTGCAACTCTTGAAACTTTTGAAAAGTAGAGAATGAGAGAAACGAAGAAAGTGCATTTTCACATTAGAGTGAGCATAAACTCTCACTAACGAGTGTAATTTTGTGATAATTAAAGACAAAATAAACATTTCTTGGTAACTAATCACTAAATCTTCGTATTTGTCGAATCTAAATTTCGCTATCAACGTGTTTGACAAAACAAGTACTTTAGAACAAAGAAGAATTGGTAATGGTTAACTCGTTGCAACTCTTGAAACTTTTGAAAAGTAGAGAATGAGAAAATTGAAGAAAGTGCGTTTTCACATTAGAATGAGCATAAACTCTCACTAACGAGTGTAATTTTGTGATAATTAAATACAAAATAATGTTTTCTTGGTAACTAATCACTAAATCTACGTATTTGTCGAATCTAAATTTCGCTATCAACGTGTTGGACAAAACAAGAACTTTAGAACAAAGAAGTATTGGTAATGGTTAAATCTTTGCAACTCTTGAAACTTTTGAAAAGTAGAGAATGAGAGAAACGAAGAAAGTGCGTTTTCACATTAGAGTGAGCATAAACTCTCACTAACGAGTGTAATTTTGTGATAATTAAAGACAAAATAAACATTTCTTGGTAACTAATCACTAAATCTTCGTATTTGTCGAATCTAAATTTCGCTATCAACGTGTTGGACAAAACAAGAACTTTAGAACGAAGAAGTATTGGTAATGGTTAACTCTTTGCAACTCTTGAAACTTTTGAAAAGTAGAGAATGAGAAAATTGAAGAAAGTGCGTTTTCACATTAGAATGAGCATAAGCTCTCACTAACGAGTCTAATTTTGGGATAATTAAAGACAAAATAAACATTTCTCTTGCTAACTAATCACTAAATCTTCGTATTTGTCGAATCTAAATTTCGCTATCAACGTGTTGCACAAAACAAGTACTTTAGAGCAAAGAAGTATTGGTAATGGTTAACTCTTTGCAACTCTTGAAACTTTTGATAAGTAGAGAATGAGAGAAACGAAGAAAGTGCGTTTTCACATTAGAGTGAGTATAAACTTTCACTAACGAGTGTGATTATGTGATAATTAAAGACAAAATAATGTTTTCTTGGTAACTAATCACTAAATCTTCGTATTTGTCGAATCTAAATTTCGCTATCAACGTGTTGGACAAAACAAGAACATTAGAACAAAGAAGTATTGGTAATGGTTAACTCTTTGCAACTCTTGAAACTTTTGAAAAGTAGAGAATGAGAGAAACGAAGAAAGTGCGTTTTCACATTAGAGTGAGCATAAACTCTCACTAACGAGTGTAATTTTGTGATAATTAAAGACAAAATAAACATTTCTTGGTAACTAATAACTAAATCTTCGTATTTGTCGAATCTAAATTTCGCTATCAACGTGTTGGACAAAACAAGAACTTTAGAACGAAGAAGTATTGGTAATGGTTAACTCTTTGCAACTCTTGAAACTTTTGAAAAGTAGAGAATGAGAAAATTGAAGAAAGTGTGTTTTCACATTAGAATGAACATAAACTCTCACTAACGAGTGTAATTTTGTGATAATTAAAGACAAAATAATGTTTTCTTGGTAACTAATCACTAAATCTACGTATTTGTCGAATCTAAATTTCGCTATCAACGTGTTGGACAAAACAAGAACTTTAGAACAAAGAAGTATTGGTAATGGTTAAATCTTTGCAACTCTTGAAACTTTTGAAAAGTAGAGAATGAGAGAAACGAAGAAAGTGCGTTTTCACATTAGAGTGAGCATAAACTCTCACTAACGAGTGTAATTTTGTGATAATTAAAGACAAAATAAACATTTCTTGATAACTAATCACTAAATCTTCGTATTTGTCGAATCTAAATTTCGCTATCAACGTGTTTGACAAAACAAGTACTTTAGAACAAAGAAGTATTGGTAATGGTTAACTCGTTGCAACTCTTGAAACTTTTGAAAAGTAGAGAATGAGAAAATTGAAGAAAGTGCGTTTTCACATTAGAATGAGCATAAACTCTCACTAACGATAGTAATTTTGTGATAATTAAATACAAAATAATGTTTTCTTGGTAACTAATCACTAAATCTACGTATTTGTCGAATCTAAATTTCGCTATCAACGTGTTGGACAAAACAAGAACTTTAGAACAAAGAAGTATTGGTAATGGTTAAATCTTTGCAACTCTTGAAACTTTTGAAAAGTAGAGAATGAGAGAAACGAAGAAAGTGTGTTTTCACATTAGAGTGAGCATAAACTCTCACTAACGAGTGTAATTTTGTGATAATTAAAGACAAAATAAACATTTCTTGGTAACTAATCACTAAATCTTCGTATTTGTCGAATCTAAATTTTGCTATCAACGTGTTTGACAAAACAAGTACTTTAGAACAAAGAAGTATTGGTAATGGTTAACTCGTTGCAACTCTTGAAACTTTTGAAAAGTAGAGAATGAGAAAATTGAAGAAAGTGCGTTTTCACATTAGAATGAGCATAAACTCTCACTAACGAGTGTAATTTTGTGATAATTAAATACAAAATAATGTTTTCTTGGTAACTAATCACTAAATCTTCGTATTTGTCGAATCTAAATTTCGATATCAACGTGTTGCACAAAACAAGTACTTTAGAGCAAAGAAGTATTGGTAATGGTTAACTCTTTGCAACTCTTGAAACTTTTGATAAGTAGAGAATGAGAGAAACGAAGAAAGTGCGTTTTCACATTAGAGTGAGTATAAACTTTCACTAACGAGTGTGATTATGTGATAATTAAAGACAAAATAATGTTTTCTTGGTAACTAATCACTAAATCTTCGTATTTGTCGAATCTAAATTTCGCTATCAACGTGTTGGACAAAACAAGAACATTAGAACAAAGAAGTATTGGTAATGGTTAACTCTTTGCAACTCTTGAAACTTTTGAAAAGTAGAGAATGAGAGAAACGAAGAAAGTGCGTTTTCACATTAGAGTGAGCATAAACTCTCACTAACGAGTGTAATTTTGTGATAATTAAAGACAAAATAAACATTTCTTGGTAACTAATAACTAAATCTTCGTATTTGTCGAATCTAAATTTCGCTATCAACGTGTTGGACAAAACAAGAACTTTAGAACGAAGAAGTATTGGTAATGGTTAACTCTTTGCAACTCTTGAAACTTTTGAAAAGTAGAGAATGAGAAAATTGAAGAAAGTGTGTTTTCACATTAGAATGAACATAAACTCTCACTAACGAGTGTAATTTTGTGATAATTAAAGACAAAATAATGTTTTCTTGGTAACTAATCACTAAATCTACGTATTTGTCGAATCTAAATTTCGCTATCAACGTGTTGGACAAAACAAGAACTTTAGAACAAAGAAGTATTGGTAATGGTTAAATCTTTGCAACTCTTGAAACTTTTGAAAAGTAGAGAATGAGAGAAACGAAGAAAGTGCGTTTTCACATTAGAGTGAGCATAAACTCTCACTAACGAGTGTAATTTTGTGATAATTAAAGACAAAATAAACATTTCTTGATAACTAATCACTAAATCTTCGTATTTGTCGAATCTAAATTTCGCTATCAACGTGTTTGACAAAACAAGTACTTTAGAACAAAGAAGTATTGGTAATGGTTAACTCGTTGCAACTCTTGAAACTTTTGAAAAGTAGAGAATGAGAAAATTGAAGAAAGTGCGTTTTCACATTAGAATGAGCATAAACTCTCACTAACGATAGTAATTTTGTGATAATTAAATACAAAATAATGTTTTCTTGGTAACTAATCACTAAATCTACGTATTTGTCGAATCTAAATTTCGCTATCAACGTGTTGGACAAAACAAGAACTTTAGAACAAAGAAGTATTGGTAATGGTTAAATCTTTGCAACTCTTGAAACTTTTGAAAAGTAGAGAATGAGAGAAACGAAGAAAGTGTGTTTTCACATTAGAGTGAGCATAAACTCTCACTAACGAGTGTAATTTTGTGATAATTAAAGACAAAATAAACATTTCTTGGTAACTAATCACTAAATCTTCGTATTTGTCGAATCTAAATTTTGCTATCAACGTGTTTGACAAAACAAGTACTTTAGAACAAAGAAGTATTGGTAATGGTTAACTCGTTGCAACTCTTGAAACTTTTGAAAAGTAGAGAATGAGAAAATTGAAGAAAGTGCGTTTTCACATTAGAATGAGCATAAACTCTCACTAACGAGTGTAATTTTGTGATAATTAAATACAAAATAATGTTTTCTTGGTAACTAATCACTAAATCTTCGTATTTGTCGAATCTAAATTTCGATATCAACGTGTTGCACAAAACAAGTACTTTAGAGCAAAGAAGTATTGGTAATGGTTAACTCTTTGCAACTCTTGAAACTTTTGATAAGTAGAGAATGAGAGAAACGAAGAAAGTGCGTTTTCACATTAGAGTGAGTATAAACTTTCACTAACGAGTGTGATTATGTGATAATTAAAGACAAAATAATGTTTTCTTGGTAACTAATCACTAAATCTTCGTATTTGTCGAATCTAAATTTCGCTATCAACGTGTTGGACAAAACAAGAACATTAGAACAAAGAAGTATTGGTAATGGTTAACTCTTTGCAACTCTTGAAACTTTTGAAAAGTAGAGAATGAGAGAAACGAAGAAAGTGCGTTTTCACATTAGAGTGAGCATAAACTCTCACTAACGAGTGTAATTTTGTGATAATTAAAGACAAAATAAACATTTCTTGGTAACTAATAACTAAATCTTCGTATTTGTCGAATCTAAATTTCGCTATCAACGTGTTGGACAAAACAAGAACTTTAGAACGAAGAAGTATTGGTAATGGTTAACTCTTTGCAACTCTTGAAACTTTTGAAAAGTAGAGAATGAGAAAATTGAAGAAAGTGTGTTTTCACATTAGAATGAACATAAACTCTCACTAACGAGTGTAATTTTGTGATAATTAAAGACAAAATAATGTTTTCTTGGTAACTAATCACTAAATCTACGTATTTGTCGAATCTAAATTTCGCTATCAACGTGTTGGACAAAACAAGAACTTTAGAACAAAGAAGTATTGGTAATGGTTAAATCTTTGCAACTCTTGAAACTTTTGAAAAGTAGAGAATGAGAGAAACGAAGAAAGTGCGTTTTCACATTAGAGTGAGCATAAACTCTCACTAACGAGTGTAATTTTGTGATAATTAAAGACAAAATAAACATTTCTTGATAACTAATCACTAAATCTTCGTATTTGTCGAATCTAAATTTCGCTATCAACGTGTTTGACAAAACAAGTACTTTAGAACAAAGAAGTATTGGTAATGGTTAACTCGTTGCAACTCTTGAAACTTTTGAAAAGTAGAGAATGAGAAAATTGAAGAAAGTGCGTTTTCACATTAGAATGAGCATAAACTCTCACTAACGATAGTAATTTTGTGATAATTAAATACAAAATAATGTTTTCTTGGTAACTAATCACTAAATCTACGTATTTGTCGAATCTAAATTTCGCTATCAACGTGTTGGACAAAACAAGAACTTTAGAACAAAGAAGTATTGGTAATGGTTAAATCTTTGCAACTCTTGAAACTTTTGAAAAGTAGAGAATGAGAGAAACGAAGAAAGTGTGTTTTCACATTAGAGTGAGCATAAACTCTCACTAACGAGTGTAATTTTGTGATAATTAAAGACAAAATAAACATTTCTTGGTAACTAATCACTAAATCTTCGTATTTGTCGAATCTAAATTTTGCTATCAACGTGTTTGACAAAACAAGTACTTTAGAACAAAGAAGTATTGGTAATGGTTAACTCGTTGCAACTCTTGAAACTTTTGAAAAGTAGAGAATGAGAAAATTGAAGAAAGTGCGTTTTCACATTAGAATGAGCATAAACTCTCACTAACGAGTGTAATTTTGTGATAATTAAATACAAAATAATGTTTTCTTGGTAACTAATCACTAAATCTTCGTATTTGTCGAATCTAAATTTCGATATCAACGTGTTGCACAAAACAAGTACTTTAGAGCAAAGAAGTATTGGTAATGGTTAACTCTTTGCAACTCTTGAAACTTTTGATAAGTAGAGAATGAGAGAAACGAAGAAAGTGCGTTTTCACATTAGAGTGAGTATAAACTTTCACTAACGAGTGTGATTATGTGATAATTAAAGACAAAATAATGTTTTCTTGGTAACTAATCACTAAATCTTCGTATTTGTCGAATCTAAATTTCGCTATCAACGTGTTGGACAAAACAAGAACATTAGAACAAAGAAGTATTGGTAATGGTTAACTCTTTGCAACTCTTGAAACTTTTGAAAAGTAGAGAATGAGAGAAACGAAGAAAGTGCGTTTTCACATTAGAGTGAGCATAAACTCTCACTAACGAGTGTAATTTTGTGATAATTAAAGACAAAATAAACATTTCTTGGTAACTAATAACTAAATCTTCGTATTTGTCGAATCTAAATTTCGCTATCAACGTGTTGGACAAAACAAGAACTTTAGAACGAAGAAGTATTGGTAATGGTTAACTCTTTGCAACTCTTGAAACTTTTGAAAAGTAGAGAATGAGAAAATTGAAGAAAGTGTGTTTTCACATTAGAATGAACATAAACTCTCACTAACGAGTGTAATTTTGTGATAATTAAAGACAAAATAATGTTTTCTTGGTAACTAATCACTAAATCTACGTATTTGTCAAATCTAAATTTCGCTATCAACGTGTTGGACAAAACAAGAACTTTAGAACAAAGAAGTATTGGTAATGGTTAAATCTTTGCAACTCTTGAAACTTTTGAAAAGTAGAGAATGAGAGAAACGAAGAAAGTGCGTTTTCACATTAGAGTGAGCATAAACTCTCACTAACGAGTGTAATTTTGTGATAATTAAAGACAAAATAAACATTTCTTGATAACTAATCACTAAATCTTCGTATTTGTCGAATCTAAATTTCGCTATCAACGTGTTTGACAAAACAAGTACTTTAGAACAAAGAAGTATTGGTAATGGTTAACTCGTTGCAACTCTTGAAACTTTTGAAAAGTAGAGAATGAGAAAATTGAAGAAAGTGCGTTTTCACATTAGAATGAGCATAAACTCTCACTAACGATAGTAATTTTGTGATAATTAAATACAAAATAATGTTTTCTTGGTAACTAATCACTAAATCTACGTATTTGTCGAATCTAAATTTCGCTATCAACGTGTTGGACAAAACAAGAACTTTAGAACAAAGAAGTATTGGTAATGGTTAAATCTTTGCAACTCTTGAAACTTTTGAAAAGTAGAGAATGAGAGAAACGAAGAAAGTGTGTTTTCACATTAGAGTGAGCATAAACTCTCACTAACGAGTGTAATTTTGTGATAATTAAAGACAAAATAAACATTTCTTGGTAACTAATCACTAAATCTTCGTATTTGTCGAATCTAAATTTTGCTATCAACGTGTTTGACAAAACAAGTACTTTAGAACAAAGAAGTATTGGTAATGGTTAACTCGTTGCAACTCTTGAAACTTTTGAAAAGTAGAGAATGAGAAAATTGAAGAAAGTGCGTTTTCACATTAGAATGAGCATAAACTCTCACTAACGAGTGTAATTTTGTGATAATTAAATACAAAATAATGTTTTCTTGGTAACTAATCACTAAATCTTCGTATTTGTCGAATCTAAATTTCGCTATCAACGTGTTGGATAAAACAAGAACTTTAGAACAAAGAAGTATTGGTAATGGTTAAATCTTTGCAACTCTTGAAACTTTTGAAAAGTAGAGAATGAGAGAAACGAAGAAAGTGCATTTTCACATTAGAGTGAGCATAAACTCTCACTAACGAGTGTAATTTTGTGATAATTAAAGACAAAATAAACATTTCTTGGTAACTAATCACTAAATCTTCGTATTTGTCGAATCTAAATTTCGCTATCAACGTGTTTGACAAAACAAGTACTTTAGAACAAAGAAGAATTGGTAATGGTTAACTCGTTGCAACTCTTGAAACTTTTGAAAAGTAGAGAATGAGAAAATTGAAGAAAGTGCGTTTTCACATTAGAATGAGCATAAACTCTCACTAACGAGTGTAATTTTGTGATAATTAAATACAAAATAATGTTTTCTTGGTAACTAATCACTAAATCTACGTATTTGTCGAATCTAAATTTCGCTATCAACGTGTTGGACAAAACAAGAACTTTAGAACAAAGAAGTATTGGTAATGGTTAAATCTTTGCAACTCTTGAAACTTTTGAAAAGTAGAGAATGAGAGAAACGAAGAAAGTGCGTTTTCACATTAGAGTGAGCATAAACTCTCACTAACGAGTGTAATTTTGTGATAATTAAAGACAAAATAAACATTTCTTGGTAACTAATCACTAAATCTTCGTATTTGTCGAATCTAAATTTCGCTATCAACGTGTTGGACAAAACAAGAACTTTAGAACGAAGAAGTATTGGTAATGGTTAACTCTTTGCAACTCTTGAAACTTTTGAAAAGTAGAGAATGAGAAAATTGAAGAAAGTGCGTTTTCACATTAGAATGAGCATAAGCTCTCACTAACGAGTCTAATTTTGGGATAATTAAAGACAAAATAAACATTTCTCTTGCTAACTAATCACTAAATCTTCGTATTTGTCGAATCTAAATTTCGCTATCAACGTGTTGCACAAAACAAGTACTTTAGAGCAAAGAAGTATTGGTAATGGTTAACTCTTTGCAACTCTTGAAACTTTTGATAAGTAGAGAATGAGAGAAACGAAGAAAGTGCGTTTTCACATTAGAGTGAGTATAAACTTTCACTAACGAGTGTGATTATGTGATAATTAAAGACAAAATAATGTTTTCTTGGTAACTAATCACTAAATCTTCGTATTTGTCGAATCTAAATTTCGCTATCAACGTGTTGGACAAAACAAGAACATTAGAACAAAGAAGTATTGGTAATGGTTAACTCTTTGCAACTCTTGAAACTTTTGAAAAGTAGAGAATGAGAGAAACGAAGAAAGTGCGTTTTCACATTAGAGTGAGCATAAACTCTCACTAACGAGTGTAATTTTGTGATAATTAAAGACAAAATAAACATTTCTTGGTAACTAATAACTAAATCTTCGTATTTGTCGAATCTAAATTTCGCTATCAACGTGTTGGACAAAACAAGAACTTTAGAACGAAGAAGTATTGGTAATGGTTAACTCTTTGCAACTCTTGAAACTTTTGAAAAGTAGAGAATGAGAAAATTGAAGAAAGTGTGTTTTCACATTAGAATGAACATAAACTCTCACTAACGAGTGTAATTTTGTGATAATTAAAGACAAAATAATGTTTTCTTGGTAACTAATCACTAAATCTACGTATTTGTCGAATCTAAATTTCGCTATCAACGTGTTGGACAAAACAAGAACTTTAGAACAAAGAAGTATTGGTAATGGTTAAATCTTTGCAACTCTTGAAACTTTTGAAAAGTAGAGAATGAGAGAAACGAAGAAAGTGCGTTTTCACATTAGAGTGAGCATAAACTCTCACTAACGAGTGTAATTTTGTGATAATTAAAGACAAAATAAACATTTCTTGATAACTAATCACTAAATCTTCGTATTTGTCGAATCTAAATTTCGCTATCAACGTGTTTGACAAAACAAGTACTTTAGAACAAAGAAGTATTGGTAATGGTTAACTCGTTGCAACTCTTGAAACTTTTGAAAAGTAGAGAATGAGAAAATTGAAGAAAGTGCGTTTTCACATTAGAATGAGCATAAACTCTCACTAACGATAGTAATTTTGTGATAATTAAATACAAAATAATGTTTTCTTGGTAACTAATCACTAAATCTACGTATTTGTCGAATCTAAATTTCGCTATCAACGTGTTGGACAAAACAAGAACTTTAGAACAAAGAAGTATTGGTAATGGTTAAATCTTTGCAACTCTTGAAACTTTTGAAAAGTAGAGAATGAGAGAAACGAAGAAAGTGTGTTTTCACATTAGAGTGAGCATAAACTCTCACTAACGAGTGTAATTTTGTGATAATTAAAGACAAAATAAACATTTCTTGGTAACTAATCACTAAATCTTCGTATTTGTCGAATCTAAATTTTGCTATCAACGTGTTTGACAAAACAAGTACTTTAGAACAAAGAAGTATTGGTAATGGTTAACTCGTTGCAACTCTTGAAACTTTTGAAAAGTAGAGAATGAGAAAATTGAAGAAAGTGCGTTTTCACATTAGAATGAGCATAAACTCTCACTAACGAGTGTAATTTTGTGATAATTAAATACAAAATAATGTTTTCTTGGTAACTAATCACTAAATCTTCGTATTTGTCGAATCTAAATTTCGATATCAACGTGTTGCACAAAACAAGTACTTTAGAGCAAAGAAGTATTGGTAATGGTTAACTCTTTGCAACTCTTGAAACTTTTGATAAGTAGAGAATGAGAGAAACGAAGAAAGTGCGTTTTCACATTAGAGTGAGTATAAACTTTCACTAACGAGTGTGATTATGTGATAATTAAAGACAAAATAATGTTTTCTTGGTAACTAATCACTAAATCTTCGTATTTGTCGAATCTAAATTTCGCTATCAACGTGTTGGACAAAACAAGAACATTAGAACAAAGAAGTATTGGTAATGGTTAACTCTTTGCAACTCTTGAAACTTTTGAAAAGTAGAGAATGAGAGAAACGAAGAAAGTGCGTTTTCACATTAGAGTGAGCATAAACTCTCACTAACGAGTGTAATTTTGTGATAATTAAAGACAAAATAAACATTTCTTGGTAACTAATAACTAAATCTTCGTATTTGTCGAATCTAAATTTCGCTATCAACGTGTTGGACAAAACAAGAACTTTAGAACGAAGAAGTATTGGTAATGGTTAACTCTTTGCAACTCTTGAAACTTTTGAAAAGTAGAGAATGAGAAAATTGAAGAAAGTGTGTTTTCACATTAGAATGAACATAAACTCTCACTAACGAGTGTAATTTTGTGATAATTAAAGACAAAATAATGTTTTCTTGGTAACTAATCACTAAATCTACGTATTTGTCGAATCTAAATTTCGCTATCAACGTGTTGGACAAAACAAGAACTTTAGAACAAAGAAGTATTGGTAATGGTTAAATCTTTGCAACTCTTGAAACTTTTGAAAAGTAGAGAATGAGAGAAACGAAGAAAGTGCGTTTTCACATTAGAGTGAGCATAAACTCTCACTAACGAGTGTAATTTTGTGATAATTAAAGACAAAATAAACATTTCTTGATAACTAATCACTAAATCTTCGTATTTGTCGAATCTAAATTTCGCTATCAACGTGTTTGACAAAACAAGTACTTTAGAACAAAGAAGTATTGGTAATGGTTAACTCGTTGCAACTCTTGAAACTTTTGAAAAGTAGAGAATGAGAAAATTGAAGAAAGTGCGTTTTCACATTAGAATGAGCATAAACTCTCACTAACGATAGTAATTTTGTGATAATTAAATACAAAATAATGTTTTCTTGGTAACTAATCACTAAATCTACGTATTTGTCGAATCTAAATTTCGCTATCAACGTGTTGGACAAAACAAGAACTTTAGAACAAAGAAGTATTGGTAATGGTTAAATCTTTGCAACTCTTGAAACTTTTGAAAAGTAGAGAATGAGAGAAACGAAGAAAGTGTGTTTTCACATTAGAGTGAGCATAAACTCTCACTAACGAGTGTAATTTTGTGATAATTAAAGACAAAATAAACATTTCTTGGTAACTAATCACTAAATCTTCGTATTTGTCGAATCTAAATTTTGCTATCAACGTGTTTGACAAAACAAGTACTTTAGAACAAAGAAGTATTGGTAATGGTTAACTCGTTGCAACTCTTGAAACTTTTGAAAAGTAGAGAATGAGAAAATTGAAGAAAGTGCGTTTTCACATTAGAATGAGCATAAACTCTCACTAACGAGTGTAATTTTGTGATAATTAAATACAAAATAATGTTTTCTTGGTAACTAATCACTAAATCTTCGTATTTGTCGAATCTAAATTTCGATATCAACGTGTTGCACAAAACAAGTACTTTAGAGCAAAGAAGTATTGGTAATGGTTAACTCTTTGCAACTCTTGAAACTTTTGATAAGTAGAGAATGAGAGAAACGAAGAAAGTGCGTTTTCACATTAGAGTGAGTATAAACTTTCACTAACGAGTGTGATTATGTGATAATTAAAGACAAAATAATGTTTTCTTGGTAACTAATCACTAAATCTTCGTATTTGTCGAATCTAAATTTCGCTATCAACGTGTTGGACAAAACAAGAACATTAGAACAAAGAAGTATTGGTAATGGTTAACTCTTTGCAACTCTTGAAACTTTTGAAAAGTAGAGAATGAGAGAAACGAAGAAAGTGCGTTTTCACATTAGAGTGAGCATAAACTCTCACTAACGAGTGTAATTTTGTGATAATTAAAGACAAAATAAACATTTCTTGGTAACTAATAACTAAATCTTCGTATTTGTCGAATCTAAATTTCGCTATCAACGTGTTGGACAAAACAAGAACTTTAGAACGAAGAAGTATTGGTAATGGTTAACTCTTTGCAACTCTTGAAACTTTTGAAAAGTAGAGAATGAGAAAATTGAAGAAAGTGTGTTTTCACATTAGAATGAACATAAACTCTCACTAACGAGTGTAATTTTGTGATAATTAAAGACAAAATAATGTTTTCTTGGTAACTAATCACTAAATCTACGTATTTGTCGAATCTAAATTTCGCTATCAACGTGTTGGACAAAACAAGAACTTTAGAACAAAGAAGTATTGGTAATGGTTAAATCTTTGCAACTCTTGAAACTTTTGAAAAGTAGAGAATGAGAGAAACGAAGAAAGTGCGTTTTCACATTAGAGTGAGCATAAACTCTCACTAACGAGTGTAATTTTGTGATAATTAAAGACAAAATAAACATTTCTTGATAACTAATCACTAAATCTTCGTATTTGTCGAATCTAAATTTCGCTATCAACGTGTTTGACAAAACAAGTACTTTAGAACAAAGAAGTATTGGTAATGGTTAACTCGTTGCAACTCTTGAAACTTTTGAAAAGTAGAGAATGAGAAAATTGAAGAAAGTGCGTTTTCACATTAGAATGAGCATAAACTCTCACTAACGATAGTAATTTTGTGATAATTAAATACAAAATAATGTTTTCTTGGTAACTAATCACTAAATCTACGTATTTGTCGAATCTAAATTTCGCTATCAACGTGTTGGACAAAACAAGAACTTTAGAACAAAGAAGTATTGGTAATGGTTAAATCTTTGCAACTCTTGAAACTTTTGAAAAGTAGAGAATGAGAGAAACGAAGAAAGTGTGTTTTCACATTAGAGTGAGCATAAACTCTCACTAACGAGTGTAATTTTGTGATAATTAAAGACAAAATAAACATTTCTTGGTAACTAATCACTAAATCTTCGTATTTGTCGAATCTAAATTTTGCTATCAACGTGTTTGACAAAACAAGTACTTTAGAACAAAGAAGTATTGGTAATGGTTAACTCGTTGCAACTCTTGAAACTTTTGAAAAGTAGAGAATGAGAAAATTGAAGAAAGTGCGTTTTCACATTAGAATGAGCATAAACTCTCACTAACGAGTGTAATTTTGTGATAATTAAATACAAAATAATGTTTTCTTGGTAACTAATCACTAAATCTTCGTATTTGTCGAATCTAAATTTCGATATCAACGTGTTGCACAAAACAAGTACTTTAGAGCAAAGAAGTATTGGTAATGGTTAACTCTTTGCAACTCTTGAAACTTTTGATAAGTAGAGAATGAGAGAAACGAAGAAAGTGCGTTTTCACATTAGAGTGAGTATAAACTTTCACTAACGAGTGTGATTATGTGATAATTAAAGACAAAATAATGTTTTCTTGGTAACTAATCACTAAATCTTCGTATTTGTCGAATCTAAATTTCGCTATCAACGTGTTGGACAAAACAAGAACATTAGAACAAAGAAGTATTGGTAATGGTTAACTCTTTGCAACTCTTGAAACTTTTGAAAAGTAGAGAATGAGAGAAACGAAGAAAGTGCGTTTTCACATTAGAGTGAGCATAAACTCTCACTAACGAGTGTAATTTTGTGATAATTAAAGACAAAATAAACATTTCTTGGTAACTAATAACTAAATCTTCGTATTTGTCGAATCTAAATTTCGCTATCAACGTGTTGGACAAAACAAGAACTTTAGAACGAAGAAGTATTGGTAATGGTTAACTCTTTGCAACTCTTGAAACTTTTGAAAAGTAGAGAATGAGAAAATTGAAGAAAGTGTGTTTTCACATTAGAATGAACATAAACTCTCACTAACGAGTGTAATTTTGTGATAATTAAAGACAAAATAATGTTTTCTTGGTAACTAATCACTAAATCTACGTATTTGTCGAATCTAAATTTCGCTATCAACGTGTTGGACAAAACAAGAACTTTAGAACAAAGAAGTATTGGTAATGGTTAAATCTTTGCAACTCTTGAAACTTTTGAAAAGTAGAGAATGAGAGAAACGAAGAAAGTGCGTTTTCACATTAGAGTGAGCATAAACTCTCACTAACGAGTGTAATTTTGTGATAATTAAAGACAAAATAAACATTTCTTGGTAACTAATCACTAAATCTTCGTATTTGTCGAATCTAAATTTCGCTATCAACGTGTTTGACAAAACAAGTACTTTAGAACAAAGAAGAATTGGTAATGGTTAACTCGTTGCAACTCTTGAAACTTTTGAAAAGTAGAGAATGAGAATATTGAAGAAAGTGCGTTTTCACATTAGAATGAGCATAAACTCTCACTAACGAGTGTAATTTTGTGATAATTAAATACAAAATAATGTTTTCTTGGTAACTAATCACTAAATCTACGTATTTGTCGAATCTAAATTTCGCTATCAACGTGTTGGACAAAACAAGAACTTTAGAACAAAGAAGTATTGGTAATGGTTAAATCTTTGCAACTCTTGAAACTTTTGAAAAGTAGAGAATGAGAGAAACGAAGAAAGTGCGTTTTCACATTAGAGTGAGCATAAACTCTCACTAACGAGTGTAATTTTGTGATAATTAAAGACAAAATAAACATTTCTTGGTAACTAATCACTAAATCTTCGTATTTGTCGAATCTAAATTTCGCTATCAACGTGTTGGACAAAACAAGAACTTTAGAACGAAGAAGTATTGGTAATGGTTAACTCTTTGCAACTCTTGAAACTTTTGAAAAGTAGAGAATGAGAAAATTGAAGAAAGTGCGTTTTCACATTAGAATGAGCATAAGCTCTCACTAACGAGTCTAATTTTGGGATAATTAAAGACAAAATAAACATTTCTCTTGCTAACTAATCACTAAATCTTCGTATTTGTCGAATCTAAATTTCGCTATCAACGTGTTGCACAAAACAAGTACTTTAGAGCAAAGAAGTATTGGTAATGGTTAACTCTTTGCAACTCTTGAAACTTTTGATAAGTAGAGAATGAGAGAAACGAAGAAAGTGCGTTTTCACATTAGAGTGAGTATAAACTTTCACTAACGAGTGTGATTATATGATAATTAAAGACAAAATAATGTTTTCTTGGTAACTAATCACTAAATCTTCGTATTTGTCGAATCTAAATTTCGCTATCAACGTGTTGGACAAAACAAGAACATTAGAACAAAGAAGTATTGGTAATGGTTAACTCTTTGCAACTCTTGAAACTTTTGAAAAGTAGAGAATGAGAGAAACGAAGAAAGTGCGTTTTCACATTAGAGTGAGCATAAACTCTCACTAACGAGTGTAATTTTGTGATAATTAAAGACAAAATAAACATTTCTTGGTAACTAATAACTAAATCTTCGTATTTGTCGAATCTAAATTTCGCTATCAACGTGTTGGACAAAACAAGAACTTTAGAACGAAGAAGTATTGGTAATGGTTAACTCTTTGCAACTCTTGAAACTTTTGAAAAGTAGAGAATGAGAAAATTGAAGAAAGTGTGTTTTCACATTAGAATGAACATAAACTCTCACTAACGAGTGTAATTTTGTGATAATTAAAGACAAAATAATGTTTTCTTGGTAACTAATCACTAAATCTACGTATTTGTCGAATCTAAATTTCGCTATCAACGTGTTGGACAAAACAAGAACTTTAGAACAAAGAAGTATTGGTAATGGTTAAATCTTTGCAACTCTTGAAACTTTTGAAAAGTAGAGAATGAGAGAAACGAAGAAAGTGCGTTTTCACATTAGAGTGAGCATAAACTCTCACTAACGAGTGTAATTTTGTGATAATTAAAGACAAAATAAACATTTCTTGGTAACTAATCACTAAATCTTCGTATTTGTCGAATCTAAATTTCGCTATCAACGTGTTTGACAAAACAAGTACTTTAGAACAAAGAAGAATTGGTAATGGTTAACTCGTTGCAACTCTTGAAACTTTTGAAAAGTAGAGAATGAGAAAATTGAAGAAAGTGCGTTTTCACATTAGAATGAGCATAAACTCTCACTAACGAGTGTAATTTTGTGATAATTAAATACAAAATAATGTTTTCTTGGTAACTAATCACTAAATCTACGTATTTGTCGAATCTAAATTTCGCTATCAACGTGTTGGACAAAACAAGAACTTTAGAACAAAGAAGTATTGGTAATGGTTAAATCTTTGCAACTCTTGAAACTTTTGAAAAGTAGAGAATGAGAGAAACGAAGAAAGTGCGTTTTCACATTAGAGTGAGCATAAACTCTCACTAACGAGTGTAATTTTGTGATAATTAAAGACAAAATAAACATTTCTTGGTAACTAATCACTAAATCTTCGTATTTGTCGAATCTAAATTTCGCTATCAACGTGTTGGACAAAACAAGAACTTTAGAACGAAGAAGTATTGGTAATGGTTAACTCTTTGCAACTCTTGAAACTTTTGAAAAGTAGAGAATGAGAAAATTGAAGAAAGTGCGTTTTCACATTAGAATGAGCATAAGCTCTCACTAACGAGTCTAATTTTGGGATAATTAAAGACAAAATAAACATTTCTCTTGCTAACTAATCACTAAATCTTCGTATTTGTCGAATCTAAATTTCGCTATCAACGTGTTGCACAAAACAAGTACTTTAGAGCAAAGAAGTATTGGTAATGGTTAACTCTTTGCAACTCTTGAAACTTTTGATAAGTAGAGAATGAGAGAAACGAAGAAAGTGCGTTTTCACATTAGAGTGAGTATAAACTTTCACTAACGAGTGTGATTATGTGATAATTAAAGACAAAATAATGTTTTCTTGGTAACTAATCACTAAATCTTCGTATTTGTCGAATCTAAATTTCGCTATCAACGTGTTGGACAAAACAAGAACATTAGAACAAAGAAGTATTGGTAATGGTTAACTCTTTGCAACTCTTGAAACTTTTGAAAAGTAGAGAATGAGAGAAACGAAGAAAGTGCGTTTTCACATTAGAGTGAGCATAAACTCTCACTAACGAGTGTAATTTTGTGATAATTAAAGACAAAATAAACATTTCTTGGTAACTAATAACTAAATCTTCGTATTTGTCGAATCTAAATTTCGCTATCAACGTGTTGGACAAAACAAGAACTTTAGAACGAAGAAGTATTGGTAATGGTTAACTCTTTGCAACTCTTGAAACTTTTGAAAAGTAGAGAATGAGAAAATTGAAGAAAGTGTGTTTTCACATTAGAATGAACATAAACTCTCACTAACGAGTGTAATTTTGTGATAATTAAAGACAAAATAAACATTTCTTGGTAACTAATCACTAAATCTTCGTATTTGTCGAATCTAAATTTTGCTATCAACGTGTTTGACAAAACAAGTACTTTAGAACAAAGAAGTATTGGTAATGGTTAACTCGTTGCAACTCTTGAAACTTTTGAAAAGTAGAGAATGAGAAAATTGAAGAAAGTGCGTTTTCACATTAGAATGAGCATAAACTCTCACTAACGAGTGTAATTTTGTGATAATTAAATACAAAATAATGTTTTCTTGGTAACTAATCACTAAATCTTCGTATTTGTCGAATCTAAATTTCGATATCAACGTGTTGGACAAAACAAGAACATTAGAACAAAGAAGTATTGGTAATGGTTAAATCTTTGCAACTCTTGAAACTTTTGAAAAGTAGAGAATGAGAGAAACGAAGAAAGTGCGTTTTCACATTAGAGTGAGCATAAACTCTCACTAACAAGTGTAATTTTGTGATAATTAAAGACAAAATAATGTTTTCTTGGTAACTAATCACTAAATCTTCGTATTTGTCGAATCTAAATTTCGATATCAACGTGTTGGACAAAACAAGAACATTAGAACAAAGAAGTATTGGTAATGGTTAAATCTTTGCAACTCTTGAAACTTTTGAAAAGTAGAGAATGAGAGAAACGAAGAAAGTGCGTTTTCACATTAGAGTGAGCATAAACTCTCACTAACGAGTGTAATTTTGTGATAATTAAAGACAAAATAAACATTTCTTGGTAACTAATCACTAAATCTTCGAATTTGTCGAATCTAAATTTCGCTATCAACGTGTTGGACAAAACAAGAACTTTAGAACGAAGAAGTATTGGTAATGGTTAACTCTTTGCAACTCTTGAAACTTTTGAAAAGTAGAGAATGAGAAAATTGAAGAAAGTGCGTTTTCACATTAGAATGAGCATAAGCTCTCACTAACGAGTCTAATTTTGGGATAATTAAAGACAAAATAAACATTTCTCTTGCTAACTAATCACTAAATCTTCGTATTTGTCGAATCTAAATTTCGCTATCAACGTGTTGCACAAAACAAGTACTTTAGAGCAAAGAAGTATTGGTAATGGTTAACTCTTTGCAACTCTTGAAACTTTTGATAAGTAGAGAATGAGAGAAACGAAGAAAGTGCGTTTTCACATTAGAGTGAGCATAAACTCTCACTAACGAGTGTAATTTTGTGATAATTAAAGACAAAATAAACATTTCTTGATAACTAATCACTAAATCTTCGTATTTGTCGAATCTAAATTTCGCTATCAACGTGTTTGACAAAACAAGTACTTTAGAACAAAGAAGTATTGGTAATGGTTAACTCGTTGCAACTCTTGAAACTTTTGAAAAGTAGAGAATGAGAAAATTGAAGAAAGTGCGTTTTCACATTAGAATGAGCATAAACTCTCACTAACGATAGTAATTTTGTGATAATTAAATACAAAATAATGTTTTCTTGGTAACTAATCACTAAATCTACGTATTTGTCGAATCTAAATTTCGCTATCAACGTGTTGGACAAAACAAGAACTTTAGAACAAAGAAGTATTGGTAATGGTTAAATCTTTGCAACTCTTGAAACTTTTGAAAAGTAGAGAATGAGAGAAACGAAGAAAGTGTGTTTTCACATTAGAGTGAGCATAAACTCTCACTAACGAGTGTAATTTTGTGATAATTAAAGACAAAATAAACATTTCTTGGTAACTAATCACTAAATCTTCGTATTTGTCGAATCTAAATTTTGCTATCAACGTGTTTGACAAAACAAGTACTTTAGAACAAAGAAGTATTGGTAATGGTTAACTCGTTGCAACTCTTGAAACTTTTGAAAAGTAGAGAATGAGAAAATTGAAGAAAGTGCGTTTTCACATTAGAATGAGCATAAACTCTCACTAACGAGTGTAATTTTGTGATAATTAAATACAAAATAATGTTTTCTTGGTAACTAATCACTAAATCTTCGTATTTGTCGAATCTAAATTTCGATATCAACGTGTTGCACAAAACAAGTACTTTAGAGCAAAGAAGTATTGGTAATGGTTAACTCTTTGCAACTCTTGAAACTTTTGATAAGTAGAGAATGAGAGAAACGAAGAAAGTGCGTTTTCACATTAGAGTGAGTATAAACTTTCACTAACGAGTGTGATTATGTGATAATTAAAGACAAAATAATGTTTTCTTGGTAACTAATCACTAAATCTTCGTATTTGTCGAATCTAAATTTCGCTATCAACGTGTTGGACAAAACAAGAACATTAGAACAAAGAAGTATTGGTAATGGTTAACTCTTTGCAACTCTTGAAACTTTTGAAAAGTAGAGAATGAGAGAAACGAAGAAAGTGCGTTTTCACATTAGAGTGAGCATAAACTCTCACTAACGAGTGTAATTTTGTGATAATTAAAGACAAAATAAACATTTCTTGGTAACTAATAACTAAATCTTCGTATTTGTCGAATCTAAATTTCGCTATCAACGTGTTGGACAAAACAAGAACTTTAGAACGAAGAAGTATTGGTAATGGTTAACTCTTTGCAACTCTTGAAACTTTTGAAAAGTAGAGAATGAGAAAATTGAAGAAAGTGTGTTTTCACATTAGAATGAACATAAACTCTCACTAACGAGTGTAATTTTGTGATAATTAAAGACAAAATAATGTTTTCTTGGTAACTAATCACTAAATCTACGTATTTGTCGAATCTAAATTTCGCTATCAACGTGTTGGACAAAACAAGAACTTTAGAACAAAGAAGTATTGGTAATGGTTAAATCTTTGCAACTCTTGAAACTTTTGAAAAGTAGAGAATGAGAGAAACGAAGAAAGTGCGTTTTCACATTAGAGTGAGCATAAACTCTCACTAACGAGTGTAATTTTGTGATAATTAAAGACAAAATAAACATTTCTTGATAACTAATCACTAAATCTTCGTATTTGTCGAATCTAAATTTCGCTATCAACGTGTTTGACAAAACAAGTACTTTAGAACAAAGAAGTATTGGTAATGGTTAACTCGTTGCAACTCTTGAAACTTTTGAAAAGTAGAGAATGAGAAAATTGAAGAAAGTGCGTTTTCACATTAGAATGAGCATAAACTCTCACTAACGATAGTAATTTTGTGATAATTAAATACAAAATAATGTTTTCTTGGTAACTAATCACTAAATCTACGTATTTGTCGAATCTAAATTTCGCTATCAACGTGTTGGACAAAACAAGAACTTTAGAACAAAGAAGTATTGGTAATGGTTAAATCTTTGCAACTCTTGAAACTTTTGAAAAGTAGAGAATGAGAGAAACGAAGAAAGTGTGTTTTCACATTAGAGTGAGCATAAACTCTCACTAACGAGTGTAATTTTGTGATAATTAAAGACAAAATAAACATTTCTTGGTAACTAATCACTAAATCTTCGTATTTGTCGAATCTAAATTTTGCTATCAACGTGTTTGACAAAACAAGTACTTTAGAACAAAGAAGTATTGGTAATGGTTAACTCGTTGCAACTCTTGAAACTTTTGAAAAGTAGAGAATGAGAAAATTGAAGAAAGTGCGTTTTCACATTAGAATGAGCATAAACTCTCACTAACGAGTGTAATTTTGTGATAATTAAATACAAAATAATGTTTTCTTGGTAACTAATCACTAAATCTTCGTATTTGTCGAATCTAAATTTCGATATCAACGTGTTGCACAAAACAAGTACTTTAGAGCAAAGAAGTATTGGTAATGGTTAACTCTTTGCAACTCTTGAAACTTTTGATAAGTAGAGAATGAGAGAAACGAAGAAAGTGCGTTTTCACATTAGAGTGAGCATAAACTTTCACTAACGAGTTTGATTATGTGATAATTAAAGACAAAATAATGTTTTCTTGGTAACTAATCACTAAATCTTCGTATTTGTCGAATCTAAATTTCGATATCAACGTGTTGGACAAAACAAGAACATTAGAACAAAGAAGTATTGGTAATGGTTAAATCTTTGCAACTCTTGAAACTTTTGAAAAGTAGAGAATGAGAGAAACGAAGAAAGTGCGTTTTCACATTAGAGTGAGCATAAACTCTCACTAACGAGTGTAATTTTGTGATAATTAAAGACAAAATAAACATTTCTTGGTAACTAATCACTAAATCTTCGTATTTGTCGAATCTAAATTTCGCTATCAACGTGTTGGACAAAACAAGAACTTTAGAACGAAGAAGTATTGGTAATGGTTAACTCTTTGCAACTCTTGAAACTTTTGAAAAGTAGAGAATGAGAAAATTGATGAAAGTGTGTTTTCACATTAGAATGAACATAAACTCTCACTAACGAGTGTAATTTTGTGATAATTAAAGACAAAATAATGTTTTCTTGGTAACTAATCACTAAATCTACGTATTTGTCGAATCTAAATTTCGCTATCAACGTGTTGGATAAAACAAGAACTTTAGAACAAAGAAGTATTGGTAATGGTTAAATCTTTGCAACTCTTGAAACTTTTGAAAAGTAGAGAATGAGAGAAACGAAGAAAGTGCGTTTTCACATTAGAGTGAGCATAAACTCTCACTAACGAGTGTAATTTTGTGATAAATAAAGACAAAATAAACATTTCTTGGTAACTAATCACTAAATCTACGTATTTGTCGAATCTAAATTTCGCTATCAACGTGTTGGACAAAACAAGAACTTTAGAACAAAGAAGTATTGGTAATGGTTAACTCTTTGCAACTCTTGAAAGTTTTGAAAAGTAGAGAATGAGAGAAACGAAGAAAGTGCGTTTTCACATTAGAGTGAGCATAAACTCTCACTAACAAGTGTAATTTTGTGATAATTAAAGACAAAATAATGTTTTCTTGGTAACTAATCACTAAATCTTCGTATTTGTCGAATCTAAATTTCGCTATCAACGTGTTGGACAAAACAAGAACTTTAGAACAAAGAAGTATTGGTAATGGTTAACTCTTTGCAACTCTTGAAACTTTTGAAAAGTAGAGAATGAGAAAATTGAAGAAAGTGCGTTTTCACATTAGAATGAGCATAAGCTCTCACTAACGAGTCTAATTTTGGGATAATTAAAGACAAAATAAACATTTCTCTTGCTAACTAATCACTAAATCTTCGTATTTGTCGAATCTAAATTTCGCTATCAACGTGTTGCACAAAACAAGTACTTTAGAGCAAAGAAGTATTGGTAATGGTTAACTCTTTGCAACTCTTGAAACTTTTGATAAGTAGAGAATGAGAGAAACGAAGAAAGTGCGTTTTCACATTAGAGTGAGTATAAACTTTCACTAACGAGTGTGATTATGTGATAATTAAAGACAAAATAATGTTTTCTTGGTAACTAATCACTAAATCTTCGTATTTGTCGAATCTAAATTTCGCTATCAACGTGTTGGACAAAACAAGAACATTAGAACAAAGAAGTATTGGTAATGGTTAACTCTTTGCAACTCTTGAAACTTTTGAAAAGTAGAGAATGAGAGAAACGAAGAAAGTGCGTTTTCACATTAGAGTGAGCATAAACTCTCACTAACGAGTGTAATTTTGTGATAATTAAAGACAAAATAAACATTTCTTGGTAACTAATAACTAAATCTTCGTATTTGTCGAATCTAAATTTCGCTATCAACGTGTTGGACAAAACAAGAACTTTAGAACGAAGAAGTATTGGTAATGGTTAACTCTTTGCAACTCTTGAAACTTTTGAAAAGTAGAGAATGAGAAAATTGAAGAAAGTGTGTTTTCACATTAGAATGAACATAAACTCTCACTAACGAGTGTAATTTTGTGATAATTAAAGACAAAATAATGTTTTCTTGGTAACTAATCACTAAATCTACGTATTTGTCGAATCTAAATTTCGCTATCAACGTGTTGGACAAAACAAGAACTTTAGAACAAAGAAGTATTGGTAATGGTTAAATCTTTGCAACTCTTGAAACTTTTGAAAAGTAGAGAATGAGAGAAACGAAGAAAGTGCGTTTTCACATTAGAGTGAGCATAAACTCTCACTAACGAGTGTAATTTTGTGATAATTAAAGACAAAATAAACATTTCTTGGTAACTAATCACTAAATCTTCGTATTTGTCGAATCTAAATTTCGCTATCAACGTGTTTGACAAAACAAGTACTTTAGAACAAAGAAGAATTGGTAATGGTTAACTCGTTGCAACTCTTGAAACTTTTGAAAAGTAGAGAATGAGAAAATTGAAGAAAGTGCGTTTTCACATTAGAATGAGCATAAACTCTCACTAACGAGTGTAATTTTGTGATAATTAAATACAAAATAATGTTTTCTTGGTAACTAATCACTAAATCTACGTATTTGTCGAATCTAAATTTCGCTATCAACGTGTTGGACAAAACAAGAACTTTAGAACAAAGAAGTATTGGTAATGGTTAAATCTTTGCAACTCTTGAAACTTTTGAAAAGTAGAGAATGAGAGAAACGAAGAAAGTGCGTTTTCACATTAGAGTGAGCATAAACTCTCACTAACGAGTGTAATTTTGTGATAATTAAAGACAAAATAAACATTTCTTGGTAACTAATCACTAAATCTTCGTATTTGTCGAATCTAAATTTCGCTATCAACGTGTTGGACAAAACAAGAACTTTAGAACGAAGAAGTATTGGTAATGGTTAACTCTTTGCAACTCTTGAAACTTTTGAAAAGTAGAGAATGAGAAAATTGAAGAAAGTGCGTTTTCACATTAGAATGAGCATAAGCTCTCACTAACGAGTCTAATTTTGGGATAATTAAAGACAAAATAAACATTTCTCTTGCTAACTAATCACTAAATCTTCGTATTTGTCGAATCTAAATTTCGCTATCAACGTGTTGCACAAAACAAGTACTTTAGAGCAAAGAAGTATTGGTAATGGTTAACTCTTTGCAACTCTTGAAACTTTTGATAAGTAGAGAATGAGAGAAACGAAGAAAGTGCGTTTTCACATTAGAGTGAGTATAAACTTTCACTAACGAGTGTGATTATGTGATAATTAAAGACAAAATAATGTTTTCTTGGTAACTAATCACTAAATCTTCGTATTTGTCGAATCTAAATTTCGCTATCAACGTGTTGGACAAAACAAGAACATTAGAACAAAGAAGTATTGGTAATGGTTAACTCTTTGCAACTCTTGAAACTTTTGAAAAGTAGAGAATGAGAGAAACGAAGAAAGTGCGTTTTCACATTAGAGTGAGCATAAACTCTCACTAACGAGTGTAATTTTGTGATAATTAAAGACAAAATAAACATTTCTTGGTAACTAATAACTAAATCTTCGTATTTGTCGAATCTAAATTTCGCTATCAACGTGTTGGACAAAACAAGAACTTTAGAACGAAGAAGTATTGGTAATGGTTAACTCTTTGCAACTCTTGAAACTTTTGAAAAGTAGAGAATGAGAAAATTGAAGAAAGTGTGTTTTCACATTAGAATGAACATAAACTCTCACTAACGAGTGTAATTTTGTGATAATTAAAGACAAAATAAACATTTCTTGGTAACTAATCACTAAATCTTCGTATTTGTCGAATCTAAATTTTGCTATCAACGTGTTTGACAAAACAAGTACTTTAGAACAAAGAAGTATTGGTAATGGTTAACTCGTTGAAACTCTTGAAACTTTTGAAAAGTAGAGAATGAGAAAATTGAAGAAAGTGCGTTTTCACATTAGAATGAGCATAAACTCTCACTAACGAGTGTAATTTTGTGATAATTAAATACAAAATAATGTTTTCTTGGTAACTAATCACTAAATCTTCGTATTTGTCGAATCTAAATTTCGATATCAACGTGTTGGACAAAACAAGAACATTAGAACAAAGAAGTATTGGTAATGGTTAAATCTTTGCAACTCTTGAAACTTTTGAAAAGTAGAGAATGAGAGAAACGAAGAAAGTGCGTTTTCACATTAGAGTGAGCATAAACTCTCACTAACAAGTGTAATTTTGTGATAATTAAAGACAAAATAATGTTTTCTTGGTAACTAATCACTAAATCTTCGTATTTGTCAAATCTAAATTTCGATATCAACGTGTTGGACAAAACAAGAACATTAGAACAAAGAAGTATTGGTAATGGTTAAATCTTTGCAACTCTTGAAACTTTTGAAAAGTAGAGAATGAGAGAAACGAAGAAAGTGCGTTTTCACATTAGAGTGAGCATAAACTCTCACTAACGAGTGTAATTTTGTGATAATTAAAGACAAAATAACATTTCTTGGTAACTAATCACTAAATCTTCGAATTTGTCGAATCTAAATTTCGCTATCAACGTGTTGGACAAAACAAGAACTTTAGAACGAAGAAGTATTGGTAATGGTTAACTCTTTGCAACTCTTGAAACTTTTGAAAAGTAGAGAATGAGAAAATTGAAGAAAGTGCGTTTTCACATTAGAATGAGCATAAACTCTCACTAACGAGTGTAATTTTGTGATAATTAAATACAAAATAATGTTTTCTTGGTAACTAATCACTAAATCTTCGTATTTGTCGAATCTAAATTTCGCTATCAACGTGTTGGACAAAACAAGAACTTTAGAACAAAGAAGTATTGGTAATGGTTAAATCTTTGCAACTCTTGAAACTTTTGAAAAGTAGAGAATGAGAGAAACGAAGAAAGTGCGTTTTCACATTAGAGTGAGCATAAACTCTCACTAACGAGTGTAATTTTGTGATAATTAAAGACAAAATAAACATTTCTTGGTAACTAATCACTAAATCTTCGTATTTGTCGAATCTAAATTTCGCTATCAACGTGTTTGACAAAACAAGTACTTTAGAACAAAGAAGAATTGGTAATGGTTAACTCGTTGCAACTCTTGAAACTTTTGAAAAGTAGAGAATGAGAAAATTGAAGAAAGTGCGTTTTCACATTAGAATGAGCATAAACTCTCACTAACGAGTGTAATTTTGTGATAATTAAATACAAAATAATGTTTTCTTGGTAACTAATCACTAAATCTACGTATTTGTCGAATCTAAATTTCGCTATCAACGTGTTGGACAAAACAAGAACTTTAGAACAAAGAAGTATTGGTAATGGTTAAATCTTTGCAACTCTTGAAACTTTTGAAAAGTAGAGAATGAGAGAACCGAAGAAAGTGCGTTTTCACATTAGAGTGAGCATAAACTCTCACTAACGAGTCTAATTTTGGGATAATTAAAGACAAAATAAACATTTCTCTTGCTAACTAATCACTAAATCTTCGTATTTGTCGAATCTAAATTTCGCTATCAACGTGTTGCACAAAACAAGTACTTTAGAGCAAAGAAGTATTGGTAATGGTTAACTCTTTGCAACTCTTGAAACTTTTGATAAGTAGAGAATGAGAGAAACGAAGAAAGTGCGTTTTCACATTAGAGTGAGTATAAACTTTCACTAACGAGTGTGATTATGTGATAATTAAAGACAAAATAATGTTTTCTTGGTAACTAATCACTAAATCTTCGTATTTGTCGAATCTAAATTTCGCTATCAACGTGTTGGACAAAACAAGAACATTAGAACAAAGAAGTATTGGTAATGGTTAACTCTTTGCAACTCTTGAAACTTTTGAAAAGTAGAGAATGAGAGAAACGAAGAAAGTGCGTTTTCACATTAGAGTGAGCATAAACTCTCACTAACGAGTGTAATTTTGTGATAATTAAAGACAAAATAAACATTTCTTGGTAACTAATAACTAAATCTTCGTATTTGTCGAATCTAAATTTCGCTATCAACGTGTTGGACAAAACAAGAACTTTAGAACGAAGAAGTATTGGTAATGGTTAACTCTTTGCAACTCTTGAAACTTTTGAAAAGTAGAGAATGAGAAAATTGAAGAAAGTGTGTTTTCACATTAGAATGAACATAAACTCTCACTAACGAGTGTAATTTTGTGATAATTAAAGACAAAATAATGTTTTCTTGGTAACTAATCACTAAATCTACGTATTTGTCGAATCTAAATTTCGCTATCAACGTGTTGGACAAAACAAGAACTTTAGAACAAAGAAGTATTGGTAATGGTTAAATCTTTGCAACTCTTGAAACTTTTGAAAAGTAGAGAATGAGAGAAACGAAGAAAGTGCGTTTTCACATTAGAGTGAGCATAAACTCTCACTAACGAGTGTAATTTTGTGATAATTAAAGACAAAATAAACATTTCTTGGTAACTAATCACTAAATCTTCGTATTTGTCGAATCTAAATTTCGCTATCAACGTGTTTGACAAAACAAGTACTTTAGAACAAAGAAGAATTGGTAATGGTTAACTCGTTGCAACTCTTGAAACTTTTGAAAAGTAGAGAATGAGAAAATTGAAGAAAGTGCGTTTTCACATTAGAATGAGCATAAACTCTCACTAACGAGTGTAATTTTGTGATAATTAAATACAAAATAATGTTTTCTTGGTAACTAATCACTAAATCTACGTATTTGTCGAATCTAAATTTCGCTATCAACGTGTTGGACAAAACAAGAACTTTAGAACAAAGAAGTATTGGTAATGGTTAAATCTTTGCAACTCTTGAAACTTTTGAAAAGTAGAGAATGAGAGAAACGAAGAAAGTGCGTTTTCACATTAGAGTGAGCATAAACTCTCACTAACGAGTGTAATTTTGTGATAATTAAAGACAAAATAAACATTTCTTGGTAACTAATCACTAAATCTTCGTATTTGTCGAATCTAAATTTCGCTATCAACGTGTTGGACAAAACAAGAACTTTAGAACGAAGAAGTATTGGTAATGGTTAACTCTTTGCAACTCTTGAAACTTTTGAAAAGTAGAGAATGAGAAAATTGAAGAAAGTGCGTTTTCACATTAGAATGAGCATAAGCTCTCACTAACGAGTCTAATTTTGGGATAATTAAAGACAAAATAAACATTTCTCTTGCTAACTAATCACTAAATCTTCGTATTTGTCGAATCTAAATTTCGCTATCAACGTGTTGCACAAAACAAGTACTTTAGAGCAAAGAAGTATTGGTAATGGTTAACTCTTTGCAACTCTTGAAACTTTTGATAAGTAGAGAATGAGAGAAACGAAGAAAGTGCGTTTTCACATTAGAGTGAGTATAAACTTTCACTAACGAGTGTGATTATGTGATAATTAAAGACAAAATAATGTTTTCTTGGTAACTAATCACTAAATCTTCGTATTTGTCGAATCTAAATTTCGCTATCAACGTGTTGGACAAAACAAGAACATTAGAACAAAGAAGTATTGGTAATGGTTAACTCTTTGCAACTCTTGAAACTTTTGAAAAGTAGAGAATGAGAGAAACGAAGAAAGTGCGTTTTCACATTAGAGTGAGCATAAACTCTCACTAACGAGTGTAATTTTGTGATAATTAAAGACAAAATAAACATTTCTTGGTAACTAATAACTAAATCTTCGTATTTGTCGAATCTAAATTTCGCTATCAACGTGTTGGACAAAACAAGAACTTTAGAACGAAGAAGTATTGGTAATGGTTAACTCTTTGCAACTCTTGAAACTTTTGAAAAGTAGAGAATGAGAAAATTGAAGAAAGTGTGTTTTCACATTAGAATGAACATAAACTCTCACTAACGAGTGTAATTTTGTGATAATTAAAGACAAAATAATGTTTTCTTGGTAACTAATCACTAAATCTACGTATTTGTCGAATCTAAATTTCGCTATCAACGTGTTGGACAAAACAAGAACTTTAGAACAAAGAAGTATTGGTAATGGTTAAATCTTTGCAACTCTTGAAACTTTTGAAAAGTAGAGAATGAGAGAAACGAAGAAAGTGCGTTTTCACATTAGAGTGAGCATAAACTCTCACTAACGAGTGTAATTTTGTGATAATTAAAGACAAAATAAACATTTCTTGGTAACTAATCACTAAATCTTCGTATTTGTCGAATCTAAATTTCGCTATCAACGTGTTTGACAAAACAAGTACTTTAGAACAAAGAAGAATTGGTAATGGTTAACTCGTTGCAACTCTTGAAACTTTTGAAAAGTAGAGAATGAGAAAATTGAAGAAAGTGCGTTTTCACATTAGAATGAGCATAAACTCTCACTAACGAGTGTAATTTTGTGATAATTAAATACAAAATAATGTTTTCTTGGTAACTAATCACTAAATCTACGTATTTGTCGAATCTAAATTTCGCTATCAACGTGTTGGACAAAACAAGAACTTTAGAACAAAGAAGTATTGGTAATGGTTAAATCTTTGCAACTCTTGAAACTTTTGAAAAGTAGAGAATGAGAGAAACGAAGAAAGTGCGTTTTCACATTAGAGTGAGCATAAACTCTCACTAACGAGTGTAATTTTGTGATAATTAAAGACAAAATAAACATTTCTTGGTAACTAATCACTAAATCTTCGTATTTGTCGAATCTAAATTTCGCTATCAACGTGTTGGACAAAACAAGAACTTTAGAACGAAGAAGTATTGGTAATGGTTAACTCTTTGCAACTCTTGAAACTTTTGAAAAGTAGAGAATGAGAAAATTGAAGAAAGTGCGTTTTCACATTAGAATGAGCATAAGCTCTCACTAACGAGTCTAATTTTGGGATAATTAAAGACAAAATAAACATTTCTCTTGCTAACTAATCACTAAATCTTCGTATTTGTCGAATCTAAATTTCGCTATCAACGTGTTGCACAAAACAAGTACTTTAGAGCAAAGAAGTATTGGTAATGGTTAACTCTTTGCAACTCTTGAAACTTTTGATAAGTAGAGAATGAGAGAAACGAAGAAAGTGCGTTTTCACATTAGAGTGAGTATAAACTTTCACTAACGAGTGTGATTATGTGATAATTAAAGACAAAATAATGTTTTCTTGGTAACTAATCACTAAATCTTCGTATTTGTCGAATCTAAATTTCGCTATCAACGTGTTGGACAAAACAAGAACATTAGAACAAAGAAGTATTGGTAATGGTTAACTCTTTGCAACTCTTGAAACTTTTGAAAAGTAGAGAATGAGAGAAACGAAGAAAGTGCGTTTTCACATTAGAGTGAGCATAAACTCTCACTAACGAGTGTAATTTTGTGATAATTAAAGACAAAATAAACATTTCTTGGTAACTAATAACTAAATCTTCGTATTTGTCGAATCTAAATTTCGCTATCAACGTGTTGGACAAAACAAGAACTTTAGAACGAAGAAGTATTGGTAATGGTTAACTCTTTGCAACTCTTGAAACTTTTGAAAAGTAGAGAATGAGAAAATTGAAGAAAGTGTGTTTTCACATTAGAATGAACATAAACTCTCACTAACGAGTGTAATTTTGTGATAATTAAAGACAAAATAAACATTTCTTGGTAACTAATCACTAAATCTTCGTATTTGTCGAATCTAAATTTTGCTATCAACGTGTTTGACAAAACAAGTACTTTAGAACAAAGAAGTATTGGTAATGGTTAACTCGTTGCAACTCTTGAAACTTTTGAAAAGTAGAGAATGAGAAAATTGAAGAAAGTGCGTTTTCACATTAGAATGAGCATAAACTCTCACTAACGAGTGTAATTTTGTGATAATTAAATACAAAATAATGTTTTCTTGGTAACTAATCACTAAATCTTCGTATTTGTCGAATCTAAATTTCGATATCAACGTGTTGGACAAAACAAGAACATTAGAACAAAGAAGTATTGGTAATGGTTAAATCTTTGCAACTCTTGAAACTTTTGAAAAGTAGAGAATGAGAGAAACGAAGAAAGTGCGTTTTCACATTAGAGTGAGCATAAACTCTCACTAACAAGTGTAATTTTGTGATAATTAAAGACAAAATAATGTTTTCTTGGTAACTAATCACTAAATCTTCGTATTTGTCGAATCTAAATTTCGATATCAACGTGTTGGACAAAACAAGAACATTAGAACAAAGAAGTATTGGTAATGGTTAAATCTTTGCAACTCTTGAAACTTTTGAAAAGTAGAGAATGAGAGAAACGAAGAAAGTGCGTTTTCACATTAGAGTGAGCATAAACTCTCACTAACGAGTGTAATTTTGTGATAATTAAAGACAAAATAAACATTTCTTGGTAACTAATCACTAAATCTTCGAATTTGTCGAATCTAAATTTCGCTATCAACGTGTTGGACAAAACAAGAACTTTAGAACGAAGAAGTATTGGTAATGGTTAACTCTTTGCAACTCTTGAAACTTTTGAAAAGTAGAGAATGAGAAAATTGAAGAAAGTGCGTTTTCACATTAGAATGAGCATAAACTCTCACTAACGAGTGTAATTTTGTGATAATTAAATACAAAATAATGTTTTCTTGGTAACTAATCACTAAATCTTCGTATTTGTCGAATCTAAATTTCGCTATCAACGTGTTGGACAAAACAAGAACTTTAGAACAAAGAAGTATTGGTAATGGTTAAATCTTTGCAACTCTTGAAACTTTTGAAAAGTAGAGAATGAGAGAAACGAAGAAAGTGCGTTTTCACATTAGAGTGAGCATAAACTCTCACTAACGAGTGTAATTTTGTGATAATTAAAGACAAAATAAACATTTCTTGGTAACTAATCACTAAATCTTCGTATTTGTCGAATCTAAATTTCGCTATCAACGTGTTTGACAAAACAAGTACTTTAGAACAAAGAAGAATTGGTAATGGTTAACTCGTTGCAACTCTTGAAACTTTTGAAAAGTAGAGAATGAGAAAATTGAAGAAAGTGCGTTTTCACATTAGAATGAGCATAAACTCTCACTAACGAGTGTAATTTTGTGATAATTAAATACAAAATAATGTTTTCTTGGTAACTAATCACTAAATCTACGTATTTGTCGAATCTAAATTTCGCTATCAACGTGTTGGACAAAACAAGAACTTTAGAACAAAGAAGTATTGGTAATGGTTAAATCTTTGCAACTCTTGAAACTTTTGAAAAGTAGAGAATGAGAGAAACGAAGAAAGTGCGTTTTCACATTAGAGTGAGCATAAACTCTCACTAACGAGTGTAATTTTGTGATAATTAAAGACAAAATAAACATTTCTTGGTAACTAATCACTAAATCTTCGTATTTGTCGAATCTAAATTTCGCTATCAACGTGTTGGACAAAACAAGAACTTTAGAACGAAGAAGTATTGGTAATGGTTAACTCTTTGCAACTCTTGAAACTTTTGAAAAGTAGAGAATGAGAAAATTGAAGAAAGTGCGTTTTCACATTAGAATGAGCATAAGCTCTCACTAACGAGTCTAATTTTGGGATAATTAAAGACAAAATAAACATTTCTCTTGCTAACTAATCACTAAATCTTCGTATTTGTCGAATCTAAATTTCGCTATCAACGTGTTGCACAAAACAAGTACTTTAGAGTAAAGAAGTATTGGTAATGGTTAACTCTTTGCAACTCTTGAAACTTTTGATAAGTAGAGAATGAGAGAAACGAAGAAAGTGCGTTTTCACATTAGAGTGAGTATAAACTTTCACTAACGAGTGTGATTATGTGATAATTAAAGACAAAATAATGTTTTCTTGGTAACTAATCACTAAATCTTCGTATTTGTCGAATCTAAATTTCGCTATCAACGTGTTGGACAAAACAAGAACATTAGAACAAAGAAGTATTGGTAATGGTTAACTCTTTGCAACTCTTGAAACTTTTGAAAAGTAGAGAATGAGAGAAACGAAGAAAGTGCGTTTTCACATTAGAGTGAGCATAAACTCTCACTAACGAGTGTAATTTTGTGATAATTAAAGACAAAATAAACATTTCTTGGTAACTAATAACTAAATCTTCGTATTTGTCGAATCTAAATTTCGCTATCAACGTGTTGGACAAAACAAGAACTTTAGAACGAAGAAGTATTGGTAATGGTTAACTCTTTGCAACTCTTGAAACTTTTGAAAAGTAGAGAATGAGAAAATTGAAGAAAGTGTGTTTTCACATTAGAATGAACATAAACTCTCACTAACGAGTGTAATTTTGTGATAATTAAAGACAAAATAAACATTTCTTGGTAACTAATCACTAAATCTTCGTATTTGTCGAATCTAAATTTTGCTATCAACGTGTTTGACAAAACAAGTACTTTAGAACAAAGAAGTATTGGTAATGGTTAACTCGTTGCAACTCTTGAAACTTTTGAAAAGTAGAGAATGAGAAAATTGAAGAAAGTGCGTTTTCACATTAGAATGAGCATAAACTCTCACTAACGAGTGTAATTTTGTGATAATTAAATACAAAATAATGTTTTCTTGGTAACTAATCACTAAATCTTCGTATTTGTCGAATCTAAATTTCGATATCAACGTGTTGGACAAAACAAGAACATTAGAACAAAGAAGTATTGGTAATGGTTAAATCTTTGCAACTCTTGAAACTTTTGAAAAGTAGAGAATGAGAGAAACGAAGAAAGTGCGTTTTCACATTAGAGTGAGCATAAACTCTCACTAACAAGTGTAATTTTGTGATAATTAAAGACAAAATAATGTTTTCTTGGTAACTAATCACTAAATCTTCGTATTTGTCGAATCTAAATTTCGATATCAACGTGTTGGACAAAACAAGAACATTAGAACAAAGAAGTATTGGTAATGGTTAAATCTTTGCAACTCTTGAAACTTTTGAAAAGTAGAGAATGAGAGAAACGAAGAAAGTGCGTTTTCACATTAGAGTGAGCATAAACTCTCACTAACGAGTGTAATTTTGTGATAATTAAAGACAAAATAAACATTTCTTGGTAACTAATCACTAAATCTTCGAATTTGTCGAATCTAAATTTCGCTATCAACGTGTTGGACAAAACAAGAACTTTAGAACGAAGAAGTATTGGTAATGGTTAACTCTTTGCAACTCTTGAAACTTTTGAAAAGTAGAGAATGAGAAAATTGAAGAAAGTGCGTTTTCACATTAGAATGAGCATAAACTCTCACTAACGAGTGTAATTTTGTGATAATTAAATACAAAATAATGTTTTCTTGGTAACTAATCACTAAATCTTCGTATTTGTCGAATCTAAATTTCGCTATCAACGTGTTGGACAAAACAAGAACTTTAGAACAAAGAAGTATTGGTAATGGTTAAATCTTTGCAACTCTTGAAACTTTTGAAAAGTAGAGAATGAGAGAAACGAAGAAAGTGCGTTTTCACATTAGAGTGAGCATAAACTCTCACTAACGAGTGTAATTTTGTGATAATTAAAGACAAAATAAACATTTCTTGGTAACTAATCACTAAATCTTCGTATTTGTCGAATCTAAATTTCGCTATCAACGTGTTTGACAAAACAAGTACTTTAGAACAAAGAAGAATTGGTAATGGTTAACTCGTTGCAACTCTTGAAACTTTTGAAAAGTAGAGAATGAGAAAATTGAAGAAAGTGCGTTTTCACATTAGAATGAGCATAAACTCTCACTAACGAGTGTAATTTTGTGATAATTAAATACAAAATAATGTTTTCTTGGTAACTAATCACTGAATCTACGTATTTGTCGAATCTAAATTTCGCTATCAACGTGTTGGACAAAACAAGAACTTTAGAACAAAGAAGTATTGGTAATGGTTAAATCTTTGCAACTCTTGAAACTTTTGAAAAGTAGAGAATGAGAGAAACGAAGAAAGTGCGTTTTCACATTAGAGTGAGCATAAACTCTCACTAACGAGTGTAATTTTGTGATAATTAAAGACAAAATAAACATTTCTTGGTAACTAATCACTAAATCTTCGTATTTGTCGAATCTAAATTTCGCTATCAACGTGTTGGACAAAACAAGAACTTTAGAACGAAGAAGTATTGGTAATGGTTAACTCTTTGCAACTCTTGAAACTTTTGAAAAGTAGAGAATGAGAAAATTGAAGAAAGTGCGTTTTCACATTAGAATGAGCATAAGCTCTCACTAACGAGTCTAATTTTGGGATAATTAAAGACAAAATAAACATTTCTCTTGCTAACTAATCACTAAATCTTCGTATTTGTCGAATCTAAATTTCGCTATCAACGTGTTGCACAAAACAAGTACTTTAGAGCAAAGAAGTATTGGTAATGGTTAACTCTTTGCAACTCTTGAAACTTTTGATAAGTAGAGAATGAGAGAAACGAAGAAAGTGCGTTTTCACATTAGAGTGAGTATAAACTTTCACTAACGAGTGTGATTATGTGATAATTAAAGACAAAATAATGTTTTCTTGGTAACTAATCACTAAATCTTCGTATTTGTCGAATCTAAATTTCGCTATCAACGTGTTGGACAAAACAAGAACATTAGAACAAAGAAGTATTGGTAATGGTTAACTCTTTGCAACTCTTGAAACTTTTGAAAAGTAGAGAATGAGAGAAACGAAGAAAGTGCGTTTTCACATTAGAGTGAGCATAAACTCTCACTAACGAGTGTAATTTTGTGATAATTAAAGACAAAATAAACATTTCTTGGTAACTAATAACTAAATCTTCGTATTTGTCGAATCTAAATTTCGCTATCAACGTGTTGGACAAAACAAGAACTTTAGAACGAAGAAGTATTGGTAATGGTTAACTCTTTGCAACTCTTGAAACTTTTGAAAAGTAGAGAATGAGAAAATTGAAGAAAGTGTGTTTTCACATTAGAATGAACATAAACTCTCACTAACGAGTGTAATTTTGTGATAATTAAAGACAAAATAATGTTTTCTTGGTAACTAATCACTAAATCTACGTATTTGTCGAATCTAAATTTCGCTATCAACGTGTTGGACAAAATAAGAACTTTAGAACAAAGAAGTATTGGTAATGGTTAAATCTTTGCAACTCTTGAAACTTTTGAAAAGTAGAGAATGAGAGAAACGAAGAAAGTGCGTTTTCACATTAGAGTGAGCATAAACTCTCACTAACGAGTGTAATTTTGTGATAATTAAAGACAAAATAAACATTTCTTGATAACTATTCACTAAATCTTCGTATTTGTCGAATCTAAATTTCGCTATCAACGTGTTTGACAAAACAAGTACTTTAGAACAAAGAAGTATTGGTAATGGTTAACTCGTTGCAACTCTTGAAACTTTTGAAAAGTAGAGAATGAGAAAATTGAAGAAAGTGCGTTTTCACATTAGAATGAGCATAAACTCTCACTAACGATAGTAATTTTGTGATAATTAAATACAAAATAATGTTTTCTTGGTAACTAATCACTAAATCTACGTATTTGTCGAATCTAAATTTCGCTATCAACGTGTTGGACAAAACAAGAACTTTAGAACAAAGAAGTATTGGTAATGGTTAAATCTTTGCAACTCTTGAAACTTTTGAAAAGTAGAGAATGAGAGAAACGAAGAAAGTGTGTTTTCACATTAGAGTGAGCATAAACTCTCACTAACGAGTGTAATTTTGTGATAATTAAAGACAAAATAAACATTTCTTGGTAACTAATCACTAAATCTTCGTATTTGTCGAATCTAAATTTTGCTATCAACGTGTTTGACAAAACAAGTACTTTAGAACAAAGAAGTATTGGTAATGGTTAACTCGTTGCAACTCTTGAAACTTTTGAAAAGTAGAGAATGAGAAAATTGAAGAAAGTGCGTTTTCACATTAGAATGAGCATAAACTCTCACTAACGAGTGTAATTTTGTGATAATTAAATACAAAATAATGTTTTCTTGGTAACTAATCACTAAATCTTCGTATTTGTCGAATCTAAATTTCGATATCAACGTGTTGGACAAAACAAGAACATTAGAACAAAGAAGTATTGGTAATGGTTAAATCTTTGCAACACTTGAAACTTTTGAAAAGTAGAGAATGAGAGAAACGAAGAAAGTGCGTTTTCACATTAGAGTGAGCATAAACTCTCACTAACAAGTGTAATTTTGTGATAATTAAAGACAAAATAATGTTTTCTTGGTAACTAATCACTAAATCTACGTATTTGTCGAATCTAAATTTCGATATCAACGTGTTGGACAAAACAAGAACATTAGAACAAAGAAGTATTGGTAATGGTTAAATCTTTGCAACTCTTGAAACTTTTGAAAAGTAGAGAATGAGAGAAACGAAGAAAGTGCGTTTTCACATTAGAGTGAGCATAAACTCTCACTAACGAGTGTAATTTTGTGATAATTAAAGACAAAATAAACATTTCTTGGTAACTAATCACTAAATCTTCGTATTTGTCGAATCTAAATTTCGCTATCAACGTGTTGGACAAAACAAGAACTTTAGAACGAAGAAGTATTGGTAATGGTTAACTCTTTGCAACTCTTGAAACTTTTGAAAAGTAGAGAATGAGAAAATTGAAGAAAGTGCGTTTTCACATTAGAATGAGCATAAACTCTCACTAACGAGTGTAATTTTGTGATAATTAAATACAAAATAATGTTTTCTTGGTAACTAATCACTAAATCTTCGTATTTGTCGAATCTAAATTTCGATATCAACGTGTTGGACAAAACAAGAACATTAGAACAAAGAAGTATTGGTAATGGTTAAATCTTTGCAACTCTTGAAACTTTTGAAAAGTAGAGAATGAGAGAAACGAAGAAAGTGCGTTTTCACATTAGAGTGAGCATAAACTCTCACTAACAAGTGTAATTTTGTGATAATTAAAGACAAAATAATGTTTTCTTGGTAACTAATCACTAAATCTTCATATTTGTCGAATCTAAATTTCGATATCAACGTGTTGGACAAAACAAGAACATTAGAACAAAGAAGTATTGGTAATGGTTAAATCTTTGCAACTCTTGAAACTTTTGAAAAGTAGAGAATGAGAGAAACGAAGAAAGTGCGTTTTCACATTAGAGTGAGCATAAACTCTCACTAACGAGTGTAATTTTGTGATAATTAAAGACAAAATAAACATTTCTTGGTAACTAATCACTAAATCTTCGTATTTGTCGAATCTAAATTTCGCTATCAACGTGTTGGACAAAACAAGAACTTTAGAACGAAGAAGTATTGGTAATGGTTAACTCTTTGCAACTCTTGAAACTTTTCAAAAGTAGAGAATGAGAAAATTGATGAAAGTGTGTTTTCACATTAGAATGAACATAAACTCTCACTAACGAGTGTAATTTTGTGATAATTAAAGACAAAATAATGTTTTCTTGGTAACTAATCACTAAATCTACGTATTTGTCGAATCTACATTTCGCTATCAACGTGTTGGACAAAACAAGAACTTTAGAACAAAGAAGTATTGGTAATAGTTAAATCTTTGCAACTCTTGAAACTTTTGAAAAGTAGAGAATGAGAGAAACGAAGAAAGTGCGTTTTCACATTAGAGTGAGCATAAACTCTCACTAACGAGTGTAATTTTGTGATAAATAAAGACAAAATAAACATTTCTTGGTAACTAATCACTAAATCTACGTATTTGTCGAATCTAAATTTCGCTATCAACGTGTTGGACAAAACAAGAACTTTAGAACAAAGAAGTATTGGTAATGGTTAACTCTTTGCAACTCTTGAAAGTTTTGAAAAGTAGAGAATGAGAGAAACGAAGAAAGTGCGTTTTCACATTAGAGTGAGCATAAACTCTCACTAACAAGTGTAATTTTGTGATAATTAAAGACAAAATAATGTTTTCTTGGTAACTAATCACTAAATCTTCGTATTTGTCGAATCTAAATTTCGCTATCAACGTGTTGGACAAAACAAGAACTTTAGAACAAAGAAGTATTGGTAATGGTTAACTCTTTGCAACTCTTGAAACTTTTGAAAAGTAGAGAATCAGAGAAACGAAGAAAGTGCGTTTTCACATTAGAGTGAGCATAAACTCTCACTAACGAGTTTAATTTTGGGATAATTAAAGACAAAATAATGTTCTCTTGCTTACTAATCACTAAATCTTCGTATTTGTCGAATCTAAATTTCGCTATCAACGTGTTGCACAAAACAAGTACTTTAGAGCAAAGAAGTATTGGTAATGGTTAACTCTTTGCAACTCTTGAAACTTTTGATAAGTAGAGAATGAGAGAAACGAAGAGAGTGCGTTTTCACATTAGAGTGAGCATAAACTTTCACTAACGAGTTTGATTATGTGATAATTAAAGACAAAATAATGTTTTCTTGGTAACTAATCACTAAATCTTCGTATTTGTCGAATCTAAATTTCGATATCAACGTGTTGGACAAAACAAGAACATTAGAACAAAGAAGTATTGGTAATGGTTAAATCTTTGCAACTCTTGAAACTTTTGAAAAGTAGAGAATGAGAGAAACGAAGAAAGTGCGTTTTCACATTAGAGTGAGCATAAACTCTCACTAACGAGTGTAATTTTGTGATAATTAAAGACAAAATAAACATTTCTTGGTAACTAATCACTAAATCTTCGTATTTGTCGAATCTAAATTTCGCTATCAACGTGTTGGACAAAACAAGAACTTTAGAACGAAGAAGTATTGGTAATGGTTAACTCTTTGCAACTCTTGAAACTTTTGAAAAGTAGAGAATGAGAAAATTGATGAAAGTGTGTTTTCACATTAGAATGAACATAAACTCTCACTAACGAGTGTAATTTTGTGATAATTAAAGACAAAATAATGTTTTCTTGGTAACTAATCACTAAATCTACGTATTTGTCGAATCTAAATTTCGCTATCAACGTGTTGGACAAAACAAGAACTTTAGAACAAAGAAGTATTGGTAATGGTTAAATCTTTGCAACTCTTGAAACTTTTGAAAAGTAGAGAATGAGAGAAACGAAGAAAGTGCGTTTTCACATTAGAGTGAGCATAAACTCTCACTAACGAGTGTAATTTTGTGATAATTAAAGACAAAATAAACATTTCTTGGTAACTAATCACTAAATCTTCGTATTTGTCGAATCTAAATTTCGCTATCAACGTGTTTGACAAAACAAGTACTTTAGAACAAAGAAGAATTGGTAATGGTTAACTCGTTGCAACTCTTGAAACTTTTGAAAAGTAGAGAATGAGAAAATTGAAGAAAGTGCGTTTTCACATTAGAATGAGCATAAACTCTCACTAACGAGTGTAATTTTGTGATAATTAAATACAAAATAATGTTTTCTTGGTAACTAATCACTAAATCTACGTATTTGTCGAATCTAAATTTCGCTATCAACGTGTTGGACAAAACAAGAACTTTAGAACAAAGAAGTATTGGTAATGGTTAAATCTTTGCAACTCTTGAAACTTTTGAAAAGTAGAGAATGAGAGAAACGAAGAAAGTGCGTTTTCACATTAGAGTGAGCATAAACTCTCACTAACGAGTGTAATTTTATGATAATTAAAGACAAAATAAACATTTCTTGGTAACTAATCACTAAATCTTCGTATTTGTCGAATCTAAATTTCGCTATCAACGTGTTGGACAAAACAAGAACTTTAGAACGAAGAAGTATTGGTAATGGTTAACTCTTTGCAACTCTTGAAACTTTTGAAAAGTAGAGAATGAGAAAATTGAAGAAAGTGCGTTTTCACATTAGAATGAGCATAAACTCTCACTAACGAGTGTAATTTTGTGATAATTAAATACAAAATAATGTTTTCTTGGTAACTAATCACTAAATCTTCGTATTTGTCGAATCTAAATTTCGCTATCAGCGTGTTGGACAAAACAAGAACTTTAGAACAAAGAAGTATTGGTAATGGTTAACTCTTTGCAACTCTTGAAACTTTTGAAAAGTAGAGAATGAGAGAAACGAAGAAAGTGCGTTTTCACATTAGAGTGAGCATAAACTTTCAATAACGAGTGTAATTTTGTGATAATTAAAGACAAAATAATTTTCGAGGTTAAATGTCACTATAAACGTGTTAGAGAAAACAACAACTTTAGAACGAATGTGAATTTGTAATGTTTAACTCTTATCCAACTCGTGAATCTTTTAAAAATGAGAGAATGAGTAAATCGATGAAAGTGCACTTCCACATTATAGTGGACATAAACTATAGAGTTTTTGAACACTAACGAATGTGATTTTTCGCAAAATAAAGAAAACATAAAGTTTGCTTGGTCACCAAGAAATCCTACAAAACACTTTATTTTGGTATTTTCGAAGTTAAATGTCACTATAAACGTGTTAGAGAAAACAACAACCTTAGAACGAATGTGAATTGGTAATGGTTAAGTCTTTTGCAACTCGTGAAACTTTTCAAAAAGAGAGAATGAGTGAATGGATGAAATTGCACTTTCACATTATAGTGGGCATAAACTATAGATTTTTTGAACACTAACGAATGTGATTTACCACAAAATAAAGAAAACGTAAAGTTTGCTTGGTCACAAAGCAATCGTACAAAACACTAGATTTTGGTATTTTCTAGGTTAAATGTCACTATAAACATGTTAGAAAAAACAACAACCTTAGAACAAAGTTGAATTAGTAGTGGTTAATCTTTTGCAATTAGTGAGACGTTTCAAAAAGAGAGAATGAGTGAATGGATGAAATTGCACTTCCACATTATAGTGGGCATAAACTATAGAGTTTTTGAACAATAACGAATGTGATTTTCCACAAAATAAAGAAAATATAAAGTTTGCTTGGTCACCAAGCAATCGTACAAAACACTTCCTTTTGGTATTTTCTAGGTTAAATGTCACTATAAACGTGTTAGAGAAAACAACAACTTTAGAACGAATGTGAATTGATAATGGTTAACTCTTATCCAACTCTTGAATCTTTTAAAAATGAGAGAATCAGTAAATCAATGAAAGTGCACTTCCACATTATAATGGGCATAAACTATAGAGTTTTTGAACACTAACGAATGTGATTTTTCGCAAAACAAAGAAAACATAAAGTTTGCTTAGTCACCACGCAATCGTTCAAAACACTTCATTTTTGTATTTTCGAGGTTTTATGTCACTATAAACGTGTTAGAGCAAACAACAACCTTAGAACAACGTTGAATTGGTATTGGTTAACTCTTTTGCATTTAGTGAGACGTTTCAAAACGAGAGAATGAGTGAATGGATGAAAGTGCACTTCCACATTATAGTGGGCATAAACTATAGAGTTTTTGAACACTAACGAATATGATTTTCCACAAAATAAAGAAAACATAGAGTTTGCTTGGTCACCAAGCAATCGTACAAAATATTCATTTTCGTATTTTCGAGGTTAAATGTCATTATAAACGTGTTAGAGAAAACAACAACTTTAGAACGAATGTGAATTGGTAATGGTTAACTCTTATCCAACTCGTGAATCTTTAAAAAATGAGAGAATGAGAAAATCGATGAAAGTACACTTCCACATTATAGTGGACATAAACTATAGAGTTTTTGAACACTAACGAATGTGATTTTTCGCAAAATAAAGAAAACATAAAGTTTGCTTGGTCACCAAGCAATCCTACAAAACACTTTATTTTGGTATTTTCGAAGTTAAATGTCACTATAAACGTGTTAGAGAAAACAACAACCTTAGAACGAATGTGAATTGGTAATGGTTAACTCTTTTGCAACTCGTGAAACTTTTCAAAAAGAGTGAATGAGTGAATGGATGAAATTGCACTTCCAAATTATAGTGGGCATAAACTATAGAGTTTTTAAACACAAACGAATGTGATTTTCCGCAAAATAAAGAAAATATAAACTTTGCTTGGTCACCAAGCTATCGTTTAAAACAATTCATTTTGGTATTTTCGAGATTAAATGTTACTATAAATGTGTTAGAGAAAACAACAACCTTAGAACAACGTTGAATTGGTAATGGTTATCTCTTTTGCAATTAGTGAGACGTTTCAAAAAGAGAGAATGAGTGAATGGATGAAAGTGCACTTCCACATTATAGTGGGCATAAACTATAGAGTTTTTGAACACTAACGAATGTGATTTTCCACAAAATAAAGAAAACATAGAGTTTGCTTGGTCACTAAGCAATCGTACAAAAAAATTCATTTTGGTATTTTCGAGGTTAAATGTCACTATAAACGTGTTAGAGAAAACAACAACTTTAGAACGAATGTGAATTTGTAATGTTTAACTCTTATCCAACTCGTGAATCTTTTAAAAATGAGAGAATGAGTAAATCGATGAAAGTGCACTTCCACATTATAGTGGACATAAACTATAGAGTTTTTGAACACTAACGAATGTGATTTTTCGCAAAATAAAGAAAACATAAAGTTTGCTTGGTCACCAAGCAATCCTACAAAACACTTTATTTTGGTATTTTCGAAGTTAAATGTCACTATAAACGTGTTAGAGAAAACAACAACCTTAGAACGAATGTGAATTGGTAATGGTTAACTCTTTTGCAACTCGTGAAACTTTTCAAAAAGAGAGAATAAGTGAATGGATGAAATTGCACTTCCAAATTATAGTGGGCATAAACTATAGAGTTTTTAAACACAAACGAATGTGATTTTCCGCAAAATAAAGAAAATATAAACTTTGCTTAGTCACCAAGCTATCGTTTAAAACAATTCATTTTGGTATTTTCGAGATTAAATGTTACTATAAATGTGTTAGAGAAAACAACAACCTTAGAACAGCGTTGAATTGGTAATGGTTATCTCTTTTGCAATTAGTGAGACGTTTCAAAAAGAGAGAATGAGTGAATGGATGAAAGTGCACTTCCACATTATAGTGGGCATAAACTATAGAGTTTTTGAACACTAACGAATGTGATTTTCCAAAAAATAAAGAAAACATAGAGTTTGCTTGGTCACTAAGCAATCGTACAAAAAAATTCATTTTGGTATTTTCGAGGTTAAATGTCACTATAAACGTGTTAGAGAAAACAACAACTTTAGAACGAATGTGAATTTGTAATGTTTAACTCTTATCCAACTCGTGAATCTTTTAAAAATGAGAGAATGAGTAAATCGATGAAAGTGCACTTCCACATTATAGTGGACATAAACTATAGAGTTTTTGAACACTAACGAATGTGATTTTTCGCAAAATAAAGAAAACATAAAGTTTGCTTGGTCACCAAGCAATCCTACAAAACACTTTATTTTGGTATTTTCGAAGTTAAATGTCACTATAAACGTGTTAGAGAAAACAACAACCTTAGAACGAATGTGAAATGGTAATGGTTAACTCTTTTGCAACTCGTGAAACTTTTCAAAAAGAGAGAATGAGTGAATGAATGAAATTGCACTTCCAAATTATAGTGGGCATAAACTATAGAGTTTTTAAACACAAACGAATGTGATTTTCCGCAAAATAAAGAAAATATAAACTTTGCTTGGTCACCAAGCTATCGTTTAAAACAATTCATTTTGGTATTTTCGAGATTAAATGTTACTATAAATGTGTTAGAGAAAACAACAACCTTAGAACAACGTTGAATTGGTAATGGTTAACTCTTTTGCAATTAGTGAGACATTTCAAAAAGGGAGAATGAGTGAATGGATGAAAGTGCACTTCCACATTATAGTGGGCATAAACTATAAAGTTTTTGAACACTAACGAATGTGATTTTCCACAAAATAAAGAAAACATAGAGTTTGCTTGGTCACTAAGCAATCGTACAAAAAAATTCATTTTGGTATTTTCGAGGTTAAATGTCACTTTAAACGTGTTAGAGAAAACAACAACTTTAGAACGAATGTGAATTTGTAATGGTTAACTCTTATCCAACTCGTGAATCTTTTAAAAATGAGAAAATGAGTAAATCGATGAAAGTGCCCTTCCACATTATAGTGGACATAAACTATAGAGTTTTCGAACACTAACGAATGTGATTTTTCGCAAAATAAAGAAAACATAAAGTTTGCTTGGTCACCAAGCAATCCTACAAGACACTTTATTTTGGTATTTTCGAAGTTAAATGTCACTATAAACGTGTTAGAGAAAACAACAACCTTAGAACGAATGTTAATTGGTAATGGTTAACTCTTTTGCAACTCGTGAAACTTTTCAAAAAGAGAGAATGAGTGAATGGATGAAATTGCACTTCCAAATTATAGTGGACATAAACTATAGAGTTTTTAAACACAAACGAATGTGATTTTCCGCAAAATAAAGAAAACATAAACTTTGCTTGGTCACCAAGCAATCGTTTAAAACAATTCATTTTGGTATTTTCGAGATTAAATGTTACTATAAATGTGTTAGAGAAAACAACAACCTTAGAACAACGTTGAATTGGTAATGGTTATCTCTTTTGCAATTAGTGAGACGTTTCAAAAAGAGAGAATGAGTGAATGGATGAAAGTGCACTTCCACATTATAGTGGGCATAAACTATACAGTTTTTGAACACTAACAAATGTAATTTTCCACAAAATAAAGAAAACATAGAGTTTGCTTGGTCACTAAGCAATCGTACAAAAAAATTCATTTTGGTATTTTCGAGGTTAAATGTCACTATAAACGTGTTAGAGAAAACAACAACTTTAGAACGAATGTGAATTTGTAATGTTTAACTCTTATCCAACTCGTGAATCTTTTAAAAATGAGAGAATGAGTAAATCGATGAAAGTGCACTTCCACATTATAGTGGACATAAACTATAGAGTTTTTGAACACTAACGAATGTGATTTTTCGCAAAATAAAGAAAACATAAAGTTTGCTTGGTCACCAAGCAATCCTACAAAACACTTTGTTTTGGTATTTTCGAAGTTAAATGTCACTATAAACGTGTTAGAGAAAACAACAACCTTAGAACGAATGTGAATTGGTAATGGTTAACTCATTTGCAACTCGTGAAACTTTTCAAAAAGAGAGAATGAGTGAATGGATGAAATTGACTTCCACATTATAGTGGGCATAAACTATAGAGTTTTTGAACACTAACGAATGTGATTTACCACGAAATTAAGAAAACGTAAAGTTGGCTTGGTCACAAAGCATTCGTACAAAACACTTCATTTTGATATTTTTGAAGTTAAATGTCACTATAATCGTGTTAGAGAAAACAACAACTTTAGAACGAATGCTAATCGGTAATGGCTAACTCTTTTGCAACTCGTGAAACTTTTCAAAAAGAGAGAATGAGTGAATCGATGAAAGTGCATTTCCACATTATAGTGGTTATAAACTATAGAGTTTTTGAACAATAACGAATGTGATTTTTCGCAAAATAAAGAAAACATAAAGTTTGCTTAGTCACCACGCAGTCGTTCAAAACACTTCATTTTTATATTTTCGAGGTTAAATGTAACTATAAACGTGTTAGAGAAAACAACAACTTTAGAACGAATGAGAATTTGTAATGGTTAACTCTTATCCAACTCGTGAATCTTTTAAAAATGAGAAAATGAGTAAATCGATGAAAGTGCCCTTCCACATTATAGTGGACATAAACTATAGAGTTTTCGAACACTAATGAATGTGATTTTTCGCAAAATAAAGAAAACATAAAGTTTGCTTGGTCACCAAGCAATCCTACAAAACACTTTATTTTGGTATTTTCGAAGTTAAATGTCACTATAAACGTGTTAGAGAAAACAACAACCTTAGAACGAATGTTAATTGGTAATGGTTAACTCTTTTACAACTGTTGAAACTTTTCAAAAAGAGAGAATGAGTGAATGGATGAAATTGCACTTCCAAATTATAGTGGGCATAAACTATAGAGTTTTTAAACACAAACGAATGTGATTTTCCGCAAAATAAAGAAAACATAAACTTTGCTTGGTCACCAAGCAATCGTTTAAAACAATTCATTTTGGTATTTTCGAGATTAAATGTTACTATAAATGTGTTAGAGAAAACAACAACCTTAGAACAACGTTGAATTGGTAATGGTTATCTCTTTTGCAATTAGTGAGACGTTTCAAAAAGAGAGAATGAGTGAATGGATGAAAGTGCACTTCCACATTATAGTGGGCATAAACTATACAGTTTTTGAACACTAACAAATGTGATTTTCCACAAAATAAAGAAAACATAGAGTTTGCTTGGTCACTAAGCAATCGTACAAAAAAATTCATTTTGGTATTTTCGAGGTTAAATGTCACTATAAACGTGTTAGAGAAAACAACAACTTTAGAACGAATGTGAATTTGTAATGTTTAACTCTTATCCAACTCGTGAATCTTTTAAAAATGAGAGAATGAGTAAATCGATGAAAGTGCACTTCCACATTATAGTGGACATAAACTATAGAGTTTTTGAACACTAACGAATGTGATTTTTCGCAAAATAAAGAAAACATAAAGTTTGCTTGGTCACCAAGCAATCCTACAAAACACTTTATTTTGGTATTTTCGAAGTTAAATGTCACTATAAACGTGTTAGAGAAAACAACAACCTTAGAACGAATGTGAATTGGTAATGGTTAACTCTTTTGCAACTCGTGAAACTTTTCAAAAAGAGAGAATGAGTGAATGGATGAAATTGCACTTCCAAATTATAGTGGACATAAACTATAGAGTTTTTAAACACAAACGAATGTGATTTTCCGCAAAATAAAGAAAACATAAACTTTGCTTGGTCACCAAGCAATCGTTTAAAACAATTCATTTTGGTATTTTCGAGATTAAATGTTACTATAAATGTGTTAGAGAAAACAACAACCTTAGAACAACGTTGAATTGGTAATGGTTATCTCTTTTGCAATTAGTGAGACGTTTCAAAAAGAGAGAATGAGTGAATGGATGAAAGTGCACTTCCACATTATAGTGGGCATAAACTATACAGTTTTTGAACACTAACAAATGTAATTTTCCACAAAATAAAGAAAACATAGAGTTTGCTTGGTCACTAAGCAATCGTACAAAAAAATTCATTTTGGAATTTTCGAGGTTAAATGTCACTATAAACGTGTTAGAGAAAACAACAACTTTAGAACGAATGTGAATTTGTAATGTTTAACTCTTATCCAACTCGTGAATCTTTTAAAAATGAGAGAATGAGTAAATCGATGAAAGTTCACTTCCACATTATAGTGGACATAAACTATAGAGTTTTTGAACACTAACGAATGTGATTTTTCGCAAAATAAAGAAAACATAAAGTTTGCTTGGTCACCAAGCAATCCTACAAAACACTTTGTTTTGGTATTTTCGAAGTTAAATGTCACTATAAACGTGTTAGAGAAAACAACAACCTTAGAACGAATGTGAATTGGTAATGGTTAACTCATTTGCAACTCGTGAAACTTTTCAAAAAGAGAGAATGAGTGAATGGATGAAATTGACTTCCACATTATAGTGGGCATAAACTATAGAGTTTTTGAACACTAACGAATGTGATTTACCACGAAATTAAGAAAACGTAAAGTTGGCTTGGTCACAAAGCATTCGTACAAAACACTTCATTTTGATATTTTTGAAGTTAAATGTCACTATAATCGTGTTAGAGAAAACAACAACTTTAGAACGAATGTGAATCGGTAATGGCTAACTCTTTTGCAACTCGTGAAACTTTTCAAAAAGAGAGAATGAGTGAATCGATGAAAGTGCATTTCCACATTATAGTGGTTATAAACTATAGAGTTTTTGAACAATAACGAATGTGATTTTTCGCAAAATAAAGAAAACATAAAGTTTGCTTAGTCACCACGCAGTCGTTCAAAACACTTCATTTTTATATTTTCGAGGTTAAATGTAACTATAAACGTGTTAGAGAAAACAACAACTTTAGAACGAATGAGAATTTGTAATGGTTAACTCTTATCCAACTCGTGAATCTTTTAAAAATGAGAAAATGAGTAAATCGATGAAAGTGCCCTTCCACATTATAGTGGACATAAACTATAGAGTTTTCGAACACTAATGAATGTGATTTTTCGCAAAATAAAGAAAACATAAAGTTTGCTTGGTCACCAAGCAATCCTACAAAACACTTTATTTTGGTATTTTCGAAGTTAAATGTCACTATAAACGTGTTAGAGAAAACAACAACCTTAGAACGAATGTTAATTGGTAATGGTTAACTCTTTTACAACTGTTGAAACTTTTCAAAAAGAGAGAATGAGTGAATGGATGAAATTGCACTTCCAAATTATAGTGGGCATAAACTATAGAGTTTTTAAACACAAACGAATGTGATTTTCCGCAAAATAAAGAAAACATAAACTTTGCTTGGTCACCAAGCAATCGTTTAAAACAATTCATTTTGGTATTTTCGAGATTAAATGTTACTATAAATGTGTTAGAGAAAACAACAACCTTAGAACAACGTTGAATTGGTAATGGTTATCTCTTTTGCAATTAGTGAGACGTTTCAAAAAGAGAGAATGAGTGAATGGATGAAAGTGCACTTCCACATTATAGTGGGCATAAACTATAGAGTTTTTGAACACTAACGAATGTGATTTTCCACAAAATAAAGAAAACATAGAGTTTGCTTGGTCACTAAGCAATCGTACAAAAAAATTCATTTTGGTATTTTCGAGGTTAAATGTCACTATAAACGTGTTAGAGAAAACAACAACTTTAGAACGAATGTGAATTTGTAATGTTTAACTCTTATCCAACTCGTGAATCTTTTAAAAATGAGAGAATGAGTAAATCGATGAAAGTGCACTTCCACATTATAGTGGACATAAACTAGAGTTTTTGAACACTAACGAATGTGATTTTTCGCAAAATAAAGAAAACATAAAGTTTGCTTGGTCACCAAGCAATCCTACAAAACACTTTATTTTGGTATTTTCGAAGTTAAATGTCACTATAAACGTGTTAGAGAAAACAACAACCTTAGAACGAATGTGAAATGGTAATGGTTAACTCTTTTGCAACTCGTGAAACTTTTCAAAAAGAGAGAATGAGTGAATGAATGAAATTGCACTTCCAAATTATAGTGGGCATAAACTATAGAGTTTTTAAACACAAACGAATGTGATTTTCCGCAAAATAAAGAAAATATAAACTTTGCTTGGTCACCAAGCTATCGTTTAAAACAATTCATTTTGGTATTTTCGAGATTAAATGTTACTATAAATGTGTTAGAGAAAACAACAACCTTAGAACAACGTTGAATTGGTAATGGTTAACTCTTTTGCAATTAGTGAGACATTTCAAAAAGAGAGAATGAGTGAATGGATGAAAGTGCACTTCCACATTATAGTGGGCATAAACTATAAAGTTTTTGAACACTAACGAATGTGATTTTCCACAAAATAAAGAAAACATAGAGTTTGCTTGGTCACTAAGCAATCGTACAAAAAAATTCATTTTGGTATTTTCGAGGTTAAATGTCACTTTAAACGTGTTAGAGAAAACAACAACTTTAGAACGAATGTGAATTTGTAATGGTTAACTCTTATCCAACTCGTGAATCTTTTAAAAATGAGAAAATGAGTAAATCGATGAAAGTGCCCTTCCACATTATAGTGGACATAAACTATAGAGTTTTCGAACACTAACGAATGTGATTTTTCGCAAAATAAAGAAAACATAAAGTTTGCTTGGTCACCAAGCAATCCTACAAAACACTTTATTTTGGTATTTTCGAAGTTAAATGTCACTATAAACGTGTTAGAGAAAACAACAACCTTAGAACGAATGTGAAATTATAATGGTTAACTCTTTTGCAACTCGTGAAACTTTTCAAAAAGAGAGAATGAGTGAATGAATGAAATTGCACTTCCAAATTATAGTGGGCATAAACTATAGAGTTTTTAAACACAAACGAATGTGATTTTCCGCAAAATAAAGAAAATATAAACTTTGCTTGGTCACCAAGCTATCGTTTAAAACAATTCATTTTGGTATTTTCGAGATTAAATGTTACTATAAATGTGTTAGAGAAAACAACAACCTTAGAACAACGTTGAATTGGTAATGGTTAACTCTTTTGCAATTAGTGAGACATTTCAAAAAGAGAGAATGAGTGAATGGATGAAAGTGCACTTCCACATTATAGTGGGCATAAACTATAAAGTTTTTGAACACTAACGAATGTGATTTTCCACAAAATAAAGAAAACATAGAGTTTGCTTGGTCACTAAGCAATCGTACAAAAAAATTCATTTTGGTATTTTCGAGGTTAAATGTCACTTTAAACGTGTTAGAGAAAACAACAACTTTAGAACGAATGTGAATTTGTAATGGTTAACTCTTATCCAACTCGTGAATCTTTTAAAAATGAGAAAATGAGTAAATCGATGAAAGTGCCCTTCCACATTATAGTGGACATAAACTATAGAGTTTTCGAACACTAACGAATGTGATTTTTCGCAAAATAAAGAAAACATAAAGTTTGCTTGGTCACCAAGCAATCCTACAAAACACTTTATTTTGGTATTTTCGAAGTTAAATGTCACTATAAACGTGTTAGAGAAAACAACAACCTTAGAACGAATGTTAATTGGTAATGGTTAACTCTTTTACAACTGTTGAAACTTTTCAAAAAGAGAGAATGAGTGAATGGATGAAATTGCACTTCCAAATTATAGTGGGCATAAACTATAGAGTTTTTAAACACAAACGAATGTGATTTTCCGCAAAATAAAGAAAACATAAACTTTGCTTGGTCACCAAGCAATCGTTTAAAACAATTCATTTTGGTATTTTCGAGATTAAATGTTACTATAAATGTGTTAGAGAAAACAACAACCTTAGAACAACGTTGAATTGGTAATGGTTATCTCTTTTGCAATTAGTGAGACGTTTCAAAAAGAGAGAATGAGTGAATGGATGAAAGTGCACTTCCACATTATAGTGGGCATAAACTATACAGTTTTTGGACACTAACAAATGTAATTTTCCACAAAATAAAGAAAACATAGAGTTTGCTTGGTCACTAAGCAATCGTACAAAAAAATTCATTTTGGTATTTTCGAGGTTAAATGTCACTATAAACGTGTTAGAGAAAACAACAACTTTAGAACGAATGTGAATTTGTAATGTTTAACTCTTATCCAACTCGTGAATCTTTTAAAAATGAGAGAATGAGTAAATCGATGAAAGTGCACTTCCACATTATAGTGGACATAAACTATAGAGTGTTTGAACACTAACGAATGTGATTTTTCGCAAAATAAAGAAAACATAAAGTTTGCTTGGTCACCAAGCAATCCTACAAAACACTTTATTTTGGTATTTTCGAAGTTAAATGTCCCTATAAACGTGTTAGAGAAAACAACAACCTTAGAACGAATGTGAATTGGTAATGGTTAACTCATTTGCAACTCGTGAAACTTTTCAAAAAGAGAGAATGAGTGAATGGATGAAATTGACTTCCACATTATAGTGGGCATAAACTATAGAGTTTTTGAACACTAACGAATGTGATTTACCACGAAATTAAGAAAACGTAAAGTTGGCTTGGTCACAAAGCATTCGTACAAAACACTTCATTTTGATATTTTTGAAGTTAAATGTCTCTATAATCGTGTTAGAGAAAACAACAACTTTAGAACGAATGTGAATCGGTAATGGCTAACTCTTTTGCAACTCGTGAAACTTTTCAAAAAGAGAGAATGAGTGAATCGATGAAAGTGCATTTCCACATTATAGTGGTTATAAACTATAGAGTTTTTGAACAATAACGAATGTGATTTTTCGCAAAATAAAGAAAACATAAAGTTTGCTTAGTCACCACGCAGTCGTTCAAAACACTTCATTTTTATATTTTCGAGGTTAAATGTAACTATAAACGTGTTAGAGAAAACAACAACTTTAGAACGAATGAGAATTTGTAATGGTTAACTCTTATCCAACTCGTGAATCTTTTAAAAATGAGAAAATGAGTAAATCGATGAAAGTGCCCTTCCACATTATAGTGGACATAAACTATAGAGTTTTCGAACACTAATGAATGTGATTTTTCGCAAAATAAAGAAAACATAAAGTTTGCTTGGTCACCAAGCAATCCTACAAAACACTTTATTTTGGTATTTTCGAAGTTAAATGTCACTATAAACGTGTTAGAGAAAACAACAACCTTAGAACGAATGTTAATTGGTAATGGTTAACTTTTTTACAACTGTTGAAACTTTTCAAAAAGAGAGAATGAGTGAATGGATGAAATTGCACTTCCAAATTATAGTGGGCATAAACTATAGAGTTTTTAAACACAAACGAATGTGATTTTCCGCAAAATAAAGAAAACATAAACTTTGCTTGGTCACCAAGCAATCGTTTAAAACAATTCATTTTGGTATTTTCGAGATTAAATGTTACTATAAATGTGTTAGAGAAAACAACAACCTTAGAACAACGTTGAATTGGTAATGGTTATCTCTTTTGCAATTAGTGAGACGTTTCAAAAAGAGAGAATGAGTGAATGGATGAAAGTGCACTTCCACATTATAGTGGGCATAAACTATACAGTTTTTGAACACTAACAAATGTGATTTTCCACAAAATAAAGAAAACATAGAGTTTGCTTGGTCACTAAGCAATCGTACAAAAAAATTCATTTTGGTATTTTCGAGGTTAAATGTCACTATAAACGTGTTAGAGAAAACAACAACTTTAGAACGAATGTGAATTTGTAATGTTTAACTCTTATCCAACTCGTGAATCTTTTAAAAATGAGAGAATGAGTAAATCGATGAAAGTGCACTTCCACATTATAGTGGACATAAACTATAGAGTTTTTGAACACTAACGAATGTGATTTTTCGCAAAATAAAGAAAACATAAAGTTTGCTTGGTCACCAAGCAATCCTACAAAACACTTTATTTTGGTATTTTCGAAGTTAAATGTCACTATAAACGTGTTAGAGAAAACAACAACCTTAGAACGAATGTGAATTGGTAATGGTTAACTCTTTTGCAACTCGTGAAACTTTTCAAAAAGAGAGAATGAGTGAATGGATGAAATTGACTTCCACATTATAGTGGGCATAAACTATAGAGTTTTTGAACACTAACGAATGTGATTTACCACGAAATTAAGAAAACGTAAAGTTGGTTTGGTCACAAAGCAATCGTACAAAACACTTCATTTTGATATTTTTGAAGTTAAATGTCACTATAATCGTGTTAGAGAAAACAACAACTTTAGAACGAATGTGAATCGGTAATGGCTAACTCTTTTGCAACTCGTGAAACTTTTCAAAAAGAGAGAATGAGTGAATCGATGAAAGTGCACTTCCACATTATAATGGTTATAAACTATAGAGTTTTTGAACAATAACGAATGTGATTTTTCGCAAAATAAAGAAAACATAAAGTTTGCTTAGTCACCACGCAGTCGTTCAAAACACTTCATTTTTATATTTTCGAGGTTAAATGTAACTATAAACGTGTTAGAGAAAACAACAACTTTAGAACGAATGTGAATTTGTAATGGTTAACTCTTATCCAACTCGTGAATCTTTTAAAAATGAGAGAATGAGTAAATCGATGAAAGTGCACTTCCACATTATAGTGGACATAAACTATAGAGTTTTTGAACACTAACGAATGTGATTTTTCGCAAAATAAAGAAAACATAAAGTTTGCTTGGTCACCAAGCAATCCTACAAAACACTTGATTTTGGTATTTTCGAAGTTAAATGTCACTATAAACGTGTTAGAGAAACCAACAACCTTAGAACGAATGTGAATTGGTAATGGTTAAGTCTTTTGCAACTCGTGAAACTTTTCAAAAAGAGAGAATGAGTGAATGGATGAAATTGCACTTTCACATTATAGTGGGCATAAACTATAGAGTTTTTGAACACTAACGAATGTGATTTACCACAAAATAAAGAGAACGTAAAGTTTTCTTGGTCACAAAGCAATCGTACAAAACACTACATTTTGGTATTTTCTAGGTTAAATGTCACTATAAACGTGTTAGAAAAAACAACAACCTTAGAACAAAGTTGAATTAGTAGTGGTTAATCTTTTGCAATTAGTGAGACGTTTCAAAAAGAGGGAATGAGTGAATGGATGAAATTGCACTTCCACATTATAGTGGGCATAAACTATAGAGTTTTTGAACAATAATGAATGTGATTTTCCACAAAATAAAGAAAATATAAAGTTTGCTTGGTCACCAAGCAATCGTACAAAACACTTCCTTTTGGTATTTTCTAGGTTAAATGTCACTATAAACGTGTTAGAGAAAACAACAACTTTAGAACGAATGTGAATTGATAATGGTTAACTCTTATCCAACTCGTGAATCTTTTAAAAATGAGAGAATCAGTAAATCAATGAAAGTGCACTTCCACATTATAATGGGCATAAACTATAGAGTTTTTGAACACTAACGAATGTGATTTTTCGCAAAACAAAGAAAACATAAAGTTTGCTTAGTCACCACGCAATCGTTCAAAACACTTCATTTTTGTATTTTCGAGGTTAAATGTCACTATAAACGTGTTAGAGAAAACAACAACCTTAGAACAACGTTGAATTGGTATTGGTTAACTCTTTTGCATTTAGTGAGACGTTTCAAAACGAGAGAATGAGTGAATGGATGAAAGTGCACTTCCACATTATAGTGGGCATAAACTATAGAGTTTTTGAACACTAACGAATATGATTTTCCACAAAATAAAGAAAACATAGAGTTTGCTTGGTCACCAAGCAATCGTACAAAATATTCATTTTCGTATTTTCGAGGTTAAATGTCACTTTAAACGTGTTAGAGAAAACAACAACTTTAGAACGAATGTGAATTTGTAATGGTTAACTCTTATCCAACTCGTGAATCTTTTAAAAATGAGAAAATGAGTAAATCGATGAAAGTGCCCTTCCACATTATAGTGGACATAAACTATAGAGTTTTCGAACACTAACGAATGTGATTTTTCGCAAAATAAAGAAAACATAAAGTTTGCTTGGTCACCAAGCAATCCTACAAAACACTTTATTTTGGTATTTTCGAAGTTAAATGTCACTATAAACGTGTTAGAGAAAACAACAACCTTAGAACGAATGTTAATTGGTAATGGTTAACTCTTTTGCAACTCGTGAAACTTTTCAAAAAGAGAGAATGAGTGAATCGATGAAAGTGCACTTCCACATTATAGTGGTTATAAACTATAGAGTTTTTGAACAATAACGAATGTGATTTTTCGCAAAATAAAGAAAACATAAAGTTTGCTTAGTCACCACGCAGTCGTTCAAAACACTTCATTTTTATATTTTCGAGGTTAAATGTAACTATAAACGTGTTAGAGAAAACAACAACTTTAGAACGAATGAGAATTTGTAATGGTTAACTCTTATCCAACTCGTGAATCTTTTAAAAATGAGAAAATGAGTAAATCGATGAAAGTGCCCTTCCACATTATAGTGGACATAAACTATAGAGTTTTCGAACACTAATGAATGTGATTTTTCGCAAAATAAAGAAAACATAAAGTTTGCTTGGTCACCAAGCAATCCTACAAAACACTTTATTTTGGTATTTTCGAAGTTAAATGTCATTATAAACGTGTTAGAGAAAACAACAACCTTAGAACGAATGTGAAATGGTAATGGTTAACTCTTTTGCAACTCGTGAAACTTTTCAAAAAGAGAGAATGAGTGAATGAATGAAATTGCACTTCCAAATTATAGTGGGCATAAACTATAGAGTTTTTAAACACAAACGAATGTGATTTTCCGCAAAATAAAGAAAATATAAACTTTGCTTGGTCACCAAGCTATCGTTTAAAACAATTCATTTTGGTATTTTCGAGATTAAATGTTACTATAAATGTGTTAGAGAAAACAACAACCTTAGAACAACGTTGAATTGGTAATGGTTAACTCTTTTGCAATTAGTGAGACATTTCAAAAAGAGAGAATGAGTGAATGGATGAAAGTGCACTTCCACATTATAGTGGGCATAAACTATAAAGTTTTTGAACACTAACGAATGTGATTTTCCACAAAATAAAGAAAACATAGAGTTTGCTTGGTCACTAAGCAATCGTACAAAAAAATTCATTTTGGTATTTTCGAGGTTAAATGTCACTTTAAACGTGTTAGAGAAAACAACAACTTTAGAACGAATGTGAATCGGTAATGGCTAACTCTTTTGCAACTCGTGAAACTTTTCAAAAAGAGAGAATGAGTGAATCGATGAAAGTGCCCTTCCACATTATAGTGGACATAAACTATAGAGTTTTCGAACACTAACGAATGTGATTTTTCGCAAAATAAAGAAAACATAAAGTTTGCTTGGTCACCAAGCAATCCTACAAAACACTTTATTTTGGTATTTTCGAAGTTAAATGTCACTATAAACGTGTTAGAGAAAACAACAACCTTAGAACGAATGTTAATTGGTAATGGTTAACTCTTTTGCAACTCGTGAAACTTTTCAAAAAGAGAGAATGAGTGAATGGATGAAATTGCACTTCCAAATTATAGTGGACATAAACTATAGAGTTTTTAAACACAAACGAATGTGATTTTCCGCAAAATAAAGAAAACATAAACTTTGCTTGGTCACCAAGCAATCGTTTAAAACAATTCATTTTGGTATTTTCGAGATTAAATGTTACTATAAATGTGTTAGAGAAAACAACAACCTTAGAACAACGTTGAATTGGTAATGGTTATCTCTTTTGCAATTAGTGAGACGTTTCAAAAAGAGAGAATGAGTGAATGGATGAAAGTGCACTTCCACATTATAGTGGGCATAAACTATACAGTTTTTGAACACTAACAAATGTAATTTTCCACAAAATAAAGAAAACATAGAGTTTGCTTGGTCACTAAGCAATCGTACAAAAAAATTCATTTTGGTATTTTCGAGGTTAAATGTCACTATAAACGTGTTAGAGAAAACAACAACTTTAGAACGAATGTGAATTTGTAATGTTTAACTCTTATCCAACTCGTGAATCTTTTAAAAATGAGAGAATGAGTAAATCGATGAAAGTGCACTTCCACATTATAGTGGACATAAACTATAGAGTTTTTGAACACTAACGAATGTGATTTTTCGCAAAATAAAGAAAACATAAAGTTTGCTTGGTCACCAAGCAATCCTACAAAACACTTTATTTTGGTATTTTCGAAGTTAAATGTCACTATAAACGTGTTAGAGAAAACAACAACCTTAGAACGAATGTGAATTGGTAATGGTTAACTCTTTTGCAACTCGTGAAACTTTTCAAAAAGAGAGAATGAGTGAATGGATGAAATTGACTTCCACATTATAGTGGGTATAAACTATAGAGTTTTTGAACACTAACGAATGTGATTTACCACGAAATTAAGAAAACGTAAAGTTGGCTTGGTCACAAAGCATTCGTACAAAACACTTCATTTTGATATTTTTGAAGTTAAATGTCACTATAATCGTGTTAGAGAAAACAACAACTTTAGAACGAATGTGAATCGGTAATGGCTAACTCTTTTGCAACTCGTGAAACTTTTCAAAAAGAGAGAATGAGTGAATCGATGAAAGTGCACTTCCACATTATAGTGGTTATAAACTATAGAGTTTTTGAACAATAACGAATGTGATTTTTCGCAAAATAAAGAAAACATAAAGTTTGCTTAGTCACCATGCAGTCGTTCAAAACACTTCATTTTTATATTTTCGAGGTTAAATGTAACTATAAACGTGTTAGAGAAAACAACAACTTTAGAACGAATGAGAATTTGTAATGGTTAACTCTTATCCAACTCGTGAATCTTTTAAAAATGAGAAAATGAGTAAATCGATGAAAGTGCCCTTCCACATTATAGTGGACATAAACTATAGAGTTTTCGAACACTAATGAATGTGATTTTTCGCAAAATAAAGAAAACATAAAGTTTGCTTGGTCACCAAGCAATCCTACAAAACACTTTATTTTGGTATTTTCGAAGTTAAATGTCACTATAAACGTGTTAGAGAAAACAACAACCTTAGAACGAATGTTAATTGGTAATGGTTAACTCTTTTACAACTGTTGAAACTTTTCAAAAAGAGAGAATGAGTGAATGGATGAAATTGCACTTCCAAATTATAGTGGGCATAAACTATAGAGTTTTTAAACACAAACGAATGTGATTTTCCGCAAAATAAAGAAAACATAAACTTTGCTTGGTCACCAAGCAATCGTTTAAAACAATTCATTTTGGTATTTTCGAGATTAAATGTTACTATAAATGTGTTAGAGAAAACAACAACCTTAGAACAACGTTGAATTGGTAATGGTTAACTCTTTTGCAATTAGTGAGACATTTCAAAAAGAGAGAATGAGTGAATGGATGAAAGTGCACTTCCACATTATAGTGGGCATAAACTATAAAGTTTTTGAACACTAACGAATGTGATTTTCCACAAAATAAAGAAAACATAGAGTTTGCTTGGTCACTAAGCAATCGTACAAAAAAATTCATTTTGGTATTTTCGAGGTTAAATGTCACTTTAAACGTGTTAGAGAAAACAACAACTTTAGAACGAATGTGAATCGGTAATGGCTAACTCTTTTGCAACTCGTGAAACTTTTCAAAAAGAGAGAATGAGTGAATCGATGAAAGTGCACTTCCACATTATAGTGGTTATAAACTATAGAGTTTTTGAACAATAACGAATGTGATTTTTCGCAAAATAAAGAAAACATAAAGTTTGCTTAGTCACCATGCAGTCGTTCAAAACACTTCATTTTTATATTTTCGAGGTTAAATGTAACTATAAACGTGTTAGAGAAAACAACAACTTTAGAACGAATGAGAATTTGTAATGGTTAACTCTTATCCAACTCGTGAATCTTTTAAAAATGAGAAAATGAGTAAATCGATGAAAGTGCCCTTCCACATTATAGTGGACATAAACTATAGAGTTTTCGAACACTAATGAATGTGATTTTTCGCAAAATAAAGAAAACATAAAGTTTGCTTGGTCACCAAGCAATCCTACAAAACACTTTATTTTGGTATTTTCGAAGTTAAATGTCACTATAAACGTGTTAGAGAAAACAACAACCTTAGAACGAATGTTAATTGGTAATGGTTAACTCTTTTACAACTGTTGAAACTTTTCAAAAAGAGAGAATGAGTGAATGGATGAAATTGCACTTCCAAATTATAGTGGGCATAAACTATAGAGTTTTTAAACACAAACGAATGTGATTTTCCGCAAAATAAAGAAAACATAAACTTTGCTTGGTCACCAAGCAATCGTTTAAAACAATTCATTTTGGTATTTTCGAGATTAAATGTTACTATAAATGTGTTAGAGAAAACAACAACCTTAGAACAACGTTGAATTGGTAATGGTTATCTCTTTTGCAATTAGTGAGACGTTTCAAAAAGAGAGAATGAGTGAATGGATGAAAGTGCACTTCCACATTATAGTGGGCATAAACTATACAGTTTTTGAACACTAACAAATGTGATTTTCCACAAAATAAAGAAAACATAGAGTTTGCTTGGTCACTAAGCAATCGTACAAAAAAATTCATTTTGGTATTTTCGAGGTTAAATGTCACTATAAACGTGTTAGAGAAAACAACAACTTTAGAACGAATGTGAATTTGTAATGTTTAACTCTTATCCAACTCGTGAATCTTTTAAAAATGAGAGAATGAGTAAATCGATGAAAGTGCACTTCCACATTATAGTGGACATAAACTATAGAGTTTTTGAACACTAACGAATGTGATTTTTCGCAAAATAAAGAAAACATAAAGTTTGCTTGGTCACCAAGCAATCCTACAAAACACTTTATTTTGGTATTTTCGAAGTTAAATGTCACTATAAACGTGTTAGAGAAAACAACAACCTTAGAACGAATGTGAATTGGTAATGGTTAACTCTTTTGCAACTCGTGAAACTTTTCAAAAAGAGAGAATGAGTGAATGGATGAAATTGACTTCCACATTATAGTGGGCATAAACTATAGAGTTTTTGAACACTAACGAATGTGATTTACCACGAAATTAAGAAAACGTAAAGTTGGCTTGGTCACAAAGCAATCGTACAAAACACTTCATTTTGATATTTTTGAAGTTAAATGTCACTATAATCGTGTTAGAGAAAACAACAACTTTAGAACGAATGTGAATCGGTAATGGCTAACTCTTTTGCAACTCGTGAAACTTTTCAAAAAGAGAGAATGAGTGAATCGATGAAAGTGCACTTCCACATTATAGTGGTTATAAACTATAGAGTTTTTGAACAATAACAAATGTGATTTTTCGCAAAATAAAGAAAACATAAAGTTTGCTTAGTCACCACGCAGTCGTTCAAAACACTTCATTTTTATATTTTCGAGGTTAAATGTAACTATAAACGTGTTAGAGAAAACAACAACTTTAGAACGAATGTGAATTTGTAATGGTTAACTCTTATCCAACTCGTGAATCTTTTAAAAATGAGAGAATGAGTAAATCGATGAAAGTGCACTTCCACATTATAGTGGACATAAACTATAGAGTTTTTGAACACTAACGAATGTGATTTTTCGCAAAATAAAGAAAACATAAAGTTTGCTTGGTCACCAAGCAATCCTACAAAACACTTGATTTTGGTATTTTCGAAGTTAAATGTCACTATAAACGTGTTAGAGAAACCAACAACCTTAGAACGAATGTGAATTGGTAATGGTTAAGTCTTTTGCAACTCGTGAAACTTTTCAAAAAGAGAGAATGAGTGAATGGATGAAATTGCACTTTCACATTATAGTGGGCATAAACTATAGAGTTTTTGAACACTAACGAATGTGATTTACCACAAAATAAAGAGAACGTAAAGTTTTCTTGGTCACAAAGCAATCGTACAAAACACTACATTTTGGTATTTTCTAGGTTAAATGTCACTATAAACGTGTTAGAAAAAACAACAACCTTAGAACAAAGTTGAATTAGTAGTGGTTAATCTTTTGCAATTAGTGAGACGTTTCAAAAAGAGAGAATGAGTGAATGGATGAAATTGCACTTCCACATTATAGTGGGCATAAACTATAGAGTTTTTGAACAATAATGAATGTGATTTTCCACAAAATAAAGAAAATATAAAGTTTGCTTGGTCACCAAGCAATCGTACAAAACACTTTCTTTTGGTATTTTCTAGGTTAAATGTCACTATAAACGTGTTAGAGAAAACAACAACTTTAGAACGAATGTGAATTGATAATGGTTAACTCTTATCCAACTCGTGAATCTTTTAAAAATGAGAGAATCAGTAAATCAATGAAAGTGCACTTCCACATTATAATGGGCATAAACTATAGAGTTTTTGAACACTAACGAATGTGATTTTTCGCAAAACAAAGAAAACATAAAGTTTGCTTAGTCACCACGCAATCGTTCAAAACACTTCATTTTTGTATTTTCGAGGTTAAATGTCACTATAAACGTGTTAGAGAAAACAACAACCTTAGAACAACGTTGAATTGGTATTGGTTAACTCTTTTGCATTTAGTGAGACGTTTCAAAACGAGAGAATGAGTGAATGGATGAAAGTGCACTTCCACATTATAGTGGGCATAAACTATAGAGTTTTTGAACACTAACGAATATGATTTTCCACAAAATAAAGAAAACATAGAGTTTGCTTGGTCACCAAGCAATCGTACAAAATATTCATTTTCGTATTTTCGAGGTTAAATGTCACTTTAAACGTGTTAGAGAAAACAACAACTTTAGAACGAATGTGAATTTGTAATGGTTAACTCTTATCCAACTCGTGAATCTTTTAAAAATGAGAAAATGAGTAAATCGATGAAAGTGCCCTTCCACATTATAGTGGACATAAACTATAGAGTTTTCGAACACTAACGAATGTGATTTTTCGCAAAATAAAGAAAACATAAAGTTTGCTTGGTCACCAAGCAATCCTACAAAACACTTTATTTTGGTATTTTCGAAGTTAAATGTCACTATAAACGTGTTAGAGAAAACAACAACCTTATAACGAATGTTAATTGGTAATGGTTAACTCTTTTGCAACTCGTGAAACTTTTCAAAAAGAGAGAATGAGTGAATGGATGAAATTGCACTTCCAAATTATAGTGGGCATAAACTATAGAGTTTTTAAACACAAACGAATGTGATTTTTCGCAAAATAAAGAAAACATAAACTTTGCTTGGTCACCAAGCAATCGTTTAAAACAATTCATTTTGGTATTTTCGAGATTAAATGTTACTATAAATGTGTTAGAGAAAACAACAACCTTAGAACAACGTTGAATTGGTAATGGTTATCTCTTTTGCAATTAGTGAGACGTTTCAAAAAGAGAGAATGAGTGAATGGATGAAAGTGCACTTCCACATTATAGTGGGCATAAACTATACAGTTTTTGAACACTAACAAATGTGATTTTCCACAAAATAAAGAAAACATAGAGTTTGCTTGGTCACTAAGCAATCGTACAAAAAAATTCATTTTGGTATTTTCGAGGTTAAATGTCACTATAAACGTGTTAGAGAAAACAACAACTTTAGAACGAATGTGAATTTGTAATGTTTAACTCTTATCCAACTCGTGAATCTTTTAAAAATGAGAGAATGAGTAAATCGATGAAAGTGCCCTTCCACATTATAGTGGACATAAACTATAGAGTTTTCGAACACTAACGAATGTGATTTTTCGCAAAATAAAGAAAACATAAAGTTTGCTTGGTCACCAAGCAATCCTACAAAACACTTTATTTTGGTATTTTCGAAGTTAAATGTCACTATAAACGTGTTAGAGAAAACAACAACCTTAGAACGAATGTTAATTGGTAATGGTTAACTCTTTTGCAACTCGTGAAACTTTTCAAAAAGAGAGAATGAGTGAATGGATGAAATTGCACTTCCAAATTATTATAGTGGACATAAACTATAGAGTTTTTAAACACAAACGAATGTGATTTTCCGCAAAATAAAGAAAACATAAACTTTGCTTGGTCACCAAGCAATCGTTTAAAACAATTCATTTTGGTATTTTCGAGATTAAATGTTACTATAAATGTGTTAGAGAAAACAACAACCTTAGAACAACGTTGAATTGGTAATGGTTATCTCTTTTGCAATTAGTGAGACGTTTCAAAAAGAGAGAATGAGTGAATGGATGAAAGTGCACTTCCACATTATAGTGGGCATAAACTATACAGTTTTTGAACACTAACAAATGTAATTTTCCACAAAATAAAGAAAACATAGAGTTTGCTTGGTCACTAAGCAATCGTACAAAAAAATTCATTTTGGTATTTTCGAGGTTAAATGTCACTATAAACGTGTTAGAGAAAACAACAACTTTAGAACGAATGTGAATTTGTAATGTTTAACTCTTATCCAACTCGTGAATCTTTTAAAAATGAGAGAATGAGTAAATCGATGAAAGTGCACTTCCACATTATAGTGGACATAAACTATAGAGTTTTTGAACACTAACGAATGTGATTTTTCGCAAAATAAAGAAAACATAAAGTTTGCTTGGTCACCAAGCAATCCTACAAAACACTTTATTTTGGTATTTTCGAAGTTAAATGTCACTATAAACGTGTTAGAGAAAACAACAACCTTAGAACGAATGTGAATTGGTAATGGTTAACTCTTTTGCAACTCGTGAAACTTTTCAAAAAGAGAGAATGAGTGAATGGATGAAATTGACTTCCACATTATAGTGGGTATAAACTATAGAGTTTTTGAACACTAACGAATGTGATTTACCACGAAATTAAGAAAACGTAAAGTTGGCTTGGTCACAAAGCATTCGTACAAAACACTTCATTTTGATATTTTTGAAGTTAAATGTCACTATAATCGTGTTAGAGAAAACAACAACTTTAGAACGAATGTGAATCGGTAATGGCTAACTCTTTTGCAACTCGTGAAACTTTTCAAAAAGAGAGAATGAGTGAATCGATGAAAGTGCACTTCCACATTATAGTGGTTATAAACTATAGAGTTTTTGAACAATAACGAATGTGATTTTTCGCAAAATAAAGAAAACATAAAGTTTGCTTAGTCACCATGCAGTCGTTCAAAACACTTCATTTTTATATTTTCGAGGTTAAATGTAACTATAAACGTGTTAGAGAAAACAACAACTTTAGAACGAATGAGAATTTGTAATGGTTAACTCTTATCCAACTCGTGAATCTTTTAAAAATGAGAAAATGAGTAAATCGATGAAAGTGCCCTTCCACATTATAGTGGACATAAACTATAGAGTTTTCGAACACTAATGAATGTGATTTTTCGCAAAATAAAGAAAACATAAAGTTTGCTTGGTCACCAAGCAATCCTACAAAACACTTTATTTTGGTATTTTCGAAGTTAAATGTCATTATAAACGTGTTAGAGAAAACAACAACCTTAGAACGAATGTGAAATGGTAATGGTTAACTCTTTTGCAACTCGTGAAACTTTTCAAAAAGAGAGAATGAGTGAATGAATGAAATTGCACTTCCAAATTATAGTGGGCATAAACTATAGAGTTTTTAAACACAAACGAATGTGATTTTCCGCAAAATAAAGAAAATATAAACTTTGCTTGGTCACCAAGCTATCGTTTAAAACAATTCATTTTGGTATTTTCGAGATTAAATGTTACTATAAATGTGTTAGAGAAAACAACAACCTTAGAACAACGTTGAATTGGTAATGGTTAACTCTTTTGCAATTAGTGAGACATTTCAAAAAGAGAGAATGAGTGAATGGATGAAAGTGCACTTCCACATTATAGTGGGCATAAACTATAAAGTTTTTGAACACTAACGAATGTGATTTTCCACAAAATAAAGAAAACATAGAGTTTGCTTGGTCACTAAGCAATCGTACAAAAAAATTCATTTTGGTATTTTCGAGGTTAAATGTCACTTTAAACGTGTTAGAGAAAACAACAACTTTAGAACGAATGTGAATCGGTAATGGCTAACTCTTTTGCAACTCGTGAAACTTTTCAAAAAGAGAGAATGAGTGAATCGATGAAAGTGCCCTTCCACATTATAGTGGACATAAACTATAGAGTTTTCGAACACTAACGAATGTGATTTTTCGCAAAATAAAGAAAACATAAAGTTTGCTTGGTCACCAAGCAATCCTACAAAACACTTTATTTTGGTATTTTCGAAGTTAAATGTCACTATAAACGTGTTAGAGAAAACAACAACCTTAGAACGAATGTTAATTGGTAATGGTTAACTCTTTTGCAACTCGTGAAACTTTTCAAAAAGAGAGAATGAGTGAATGGATGAAATTGCACTTCCAAATTATAGTGGACATAAACTATAGAGTTTTTAAACACAAACGAATGTGATTTTCCGCAAAATAAAGAAAACATAAACTTTGCTTGGTCACCAAGCAATCGTTTAAAACAATTCATTTTGGTATTTTCGAGATTAAATGTTACTATAAATGTGTTAGAGAAAACAACAACCTTAGAACAACGTTGAATTGGTAATGGTTATCTCTTTTGCAATTAGTGAGACGTTTCAAAAAGAGAGAATGAGTGAATGGATGAAAGTGCACTTCCACATTATAGTGGGCATAAACTATACAGTTTTTGAACACTAACAAATGTAATTTTCCACAAAATAAAGAAAACATAGAGTTTGCTTGGTCACTAAGCAATCGTACAAAAAAATTCATTTTGGTATTTTCGAGGTTAAATGTCACTATAAACGTGTTAGAGAAAACAACAACTTTAGAACGAATGTGAATTTGTAATGTTTAACTCTTATCCAACTCGTGAATCTTTTAAAAATGAGAGAATGAGTAAATCGATGAAAGTGCACTTCCACATTATAGTGGACATAAACTATAGAGTTTTTGAACACTAACGAATGTGATTTTTCGCAAAATAAAGAAAACATAAAGTTTGCTTGGTCACCAAGCAATCCTACAAAACACTTTATTTTGGTATTTTCGAAGTTAAATGTCACTATAAACGTGTTAGAGAAAACAACAACCTTAGAACGAATGTGAATTGGTAATGGTTAACTCTTTTGCAACTCGTGAAACTTTTCAAAAAGAGAGAATGAGTGAATGGATGAAATTGACTTCCACATTATAGTGGGTATAAACTATAGAGTTTTTGAACACTAACGAATGTGATTTACCACGAAATTAAGAAAACGTAAAGTTGGCTTGGTCACAAAGCATTCGTACAAAACACTTCATTTTGATATTTTTGAAGTTAAATGTCACTATAATCGTGTTAGAGAAAACAACAACTTTAGAACGAATGTGAATCGGTAATGGCTAACTCTTTTGCAACTCGTGAAACTTTTCAAAAAGAGAGAATGAGTGAATCGATGAAAGTGCACTTCCACATTATAGTGGTTATAAACTATAGAGTTTTTGAACAATAACGAATGTGATTTTTCGCAAAATAAAGAAAACATAAAGTTTGCTTAGTCACCATGCAGTCGTTCAAAACACTTCATTTTTATATTTTCGAGGTTAAATGTAACTATAAACGTGTTAGAGAAAACAACAACTTTAGAACGAATGAGAATTTGTAATGGTTAACTCTTATCCAACTCGTGAATCTTTTAAAAATGAGAAAATGAGTAAATCGATGAAAGTGCCCTTCCACATTATAGTGGACATAAACTATAGAGTTTTCGAACACTAATGAATGTGATTTTTCGCAAAATAAAGAAAACATAAAGTTTGCTTGGTCACCAAGCAATCCTACAAAACACTTTATTTTGGTATTTTCGAAGTTAAATGTCACTATAAACGTGTTAGAGAAAACAACAACCTTAGAACGAATGTTATTTGGTAATGGTTAACTCTTTTACAACTGTTGAAACTTTTCAAAAAGAGAGAATGAGTGAATGGATGAAATTGCACTTCCAAATTATAGTGGGCATAAACTATAGAGTTTTTAAACACAAACGAATGTGATTTTCCGCAAAATAAAGAAAACATAAACTTTGCTTGGTCACCAAGCAATCGTTTAAAACAATTCATTTTGGTATTTTCGAGATTAAATGTTACTATAAATGTGTTAGAGAAAACAACAACCTTAGAACAACGTTGAATTGGTAATGGTTAACTCTTTTGCAATTAGTGAGACATTTCAAAAAGAGAGAATGAGTGAATGGATGAAAGTGCACTTCCACATTATAGTGGGCATAAACTATAAAGTTTTTGAACACTAACGAATGTGATTTTCCACAAAATAAAGAAAACATAGAGTTTGCTTGGTCACTAAGCAATCGTACAAAAAAATTCATTTTGGTATTTTCGAGGTTAAATGTCACTTTAAACGTGTTAGAGAAAACAACAACTTTAGAACGAATGTGAATCGGTAATGGCTAACTCTTTTGCAACTCGTGAAACTTTTCAAAAAGAGAGAATGAGTGAATCGATGAAAGTGCACTTCCACATTATAGTGGTTATAAACTATAGAGTTTTTGAACAATAACGAATGTGATTTTTCGCAAAATAAAGAAAACATAAAGTTTGCTTAGTCACCATGCAGTCGTTCAAAACACTTCATTTTTATATTTTCGAGGTTAAATGTAACTATAAACGTGTTAGAGAAAACAACAACTTTAGAACGAATGAGAATTTGTAATGGTTAACTCTTATCCAACTCGTGAATCTTTTAAAAATGAGAAAATGAGTAAATCGATGAAAGTGCCCTTCCACATTATAGTGGACATAAACTATAGAGTTTTCGAACACTAATGAATGTGATTTTTCGCAAAATAAAGAAAACATAAAGTTTGCTTGGTCACCAAGCAATCCTACAAAACACTTTATTTTGGTATTTTCGAAGTTAAATGTCACTATAAACGTGTTAGAGAAAACAACAACCTTAGAACGAATGTTAATTGGTAATGGTTAACTCTTTTACAACTGTTGAAACTTTTCAAAAAGAGAGAATGAGTGAATGGATGAAATTGCACTTCCAAATTATAGTGGGCATAAACTATAGAGTTTTTAAACACAAACGAATGTGATTTTCCGCAAAATAAAGAAAACATAAACTTTGCTTGGTCACCAAGCAATCGTTTAAAACAATTCATTTTGGTATTTTCGAGATTAAATGTTACTATAAATGTGTTAGAGAAAACAACAACCTTAGAACAACGTTGAATTGGTAATGGTTATCTCTTTTGCAATTAGTGAGACGTTTCAAAAAGAGAGAATGAGTGAATGGATGAAAGTGCACTTCCACATTATAGTGGGCATAAACTATACAGTTTTTGAACACTAACAAATGTGATTTTCCACAAAATAAAGAAAACATAGAGTTTGCTTGGTCACTAAGCAATCGTACAAAAAAATTCATTTTGGTATTTTCGAGGTTAAATGTCACTATAAACGTGTTAGAGAAAACAACAACTTTAGAACGAATGTGAATTTGTAATGTTTAACTCTTATCCAACTCGTGAATCTTTTAAAAATGAGAGAATGAGTAAATCGATGAAAGTGCACTTCCACATTATAGTGGACATAAACTATAGAGTTTTTGAACACTAACGAATGTGATTTTTCGCAAAATAAAGAAAACATAAAGTTTGCTTGGTCACCAAGCAATCCTACAAAACACTTTATTTTGGTATTTTCGAAGTTAAATGTCACTATAAACGTGTTAGAGAAAACAACAACCTTAGAACGAATGTGAATTGGTAATGGTTAACTCTTTTGCAACTCGTGAAACTTTTCAAAAAGAGAGAATGAGTGAATGGAAGAAATTGACTTCCACATTATAGTGGGTATAAACTATAGAGTTTTTGAACACTAACGAATGTGATTTACCACGAAATTAAGAAAACGTAAAGTTGGCTTGGTCACAAAGCATTCGTACAAAACACTTCATTTTGATATTTTTGAAGTTAAATGTCACTATAATCGTGTTAGAGAAAACAACAACTTTAGAACGAATGTGAATCGGTAATGGCTAACTCTTTTGCAACTCGTGAAACTTTTCAAAAAGAGAGAATGAGTGAATCGATGAAAGTGCACTTCCACATTATAGTGGTTATAAACTATAGAGTTTTTGAACAATAACGAATGTGATTTTTCGCAAAATAAAGAAAACATAAAGTTTGCTTAGTCACCATGCAGTCGTTCAAAACACTTCATTTTTATATTTTCGAGGTTAAATGTAACTATAAACGTGTTAGAGAAAACAACAACTTTAGAACGAATGAGAATTTGTAATGGTTAACTCTTATCCAACTCGTGAATCTTTTAAAAATGAGAAAATGAGTAAATCGATGAAAGTGCCCTTCCACATTATAGTGGACATAAACTATAGAGTTTTCGAACACTAATGAATGTGATTTTTCGCAAAATAAAGAAAACATAAAGTTTGCTTGGTCACCAAGCAATCCTACAAAACACTTTATTTTGGTATTTTCGAAGTTAAATGTCACTATAAACGTGTTAGAGAAAACAACAACCTTAGAACGAATGTTAATTGGTAATGGTTAACTCTTTTACAACTGTTGAAACTTTTCAAAAAGAGAGAATGAGTGAATGGATGAAATTGCACTTCCAAATTATAGTGGGCATAAACTATAGAGTTTTTAAACACAAACGAATGTGATTTTCCGCAAAATAAAGAAAACATAAACTTTGCTTGGTCACCAAGCAATCGTTTAAAACAATTCATTTTGGTATTTTCGAGATTAAATGTTACTATAAATGTGTTAGAGAAAACAACAACCTTAGAACAACGTTGAATTGGTAATGGTTAACTCTTTTGCAATTAGTGAGACATTTCAAAAAGAGAGAATGAGTGAATGGATGAAAGTGCACTTCCACATTATAGTGGGCATAAACTATAAAGTTTTTGAACACTAACGAATGTGATTTTCCACAAAATAAAGAAAACATAGAGTTTGCTTGGTCACTAAGCAATCGTACAAAAAAATTCATTTTGGTATTTTCGAGGTTAAATGTCACTTTAAACGTGTTAGAGAAAACAACAACTTTAGAACGAATGTGAATCGGTAATGGCTAACTCTTTTGCAACTCGTGAAACTTTTCAAAAAGAGAGAATGAGTGAATCGATGAAAGTGCACTTCCACATTATAGTGGTTATAAACTATAGAGTTTTTGAACAATAACGAATGTGATTTTTCGCAAAATAAAGAAAACATAAAGTTTGCTTAGTCACCATGCAGTCGTTCAAAACACTTCATTTTTATATTTTCGAGGTTAAATGTAACTATAAACGTGTTAGAGAAAACAACAACTTTAGAACGAATGAGAATTTGTAATGGTTAACTCTTATCCAACTCGTGAATCTTTTAAAAATGAGAAAATGAGTAAATCGATGAAAGTGCCCTTCCACATTATAGTGGACATAAACTATAGAGTTTTCGAACACTAATGAATGTGATTTTTCGCAAAATAAAGAAAACATAAAGTTTGCTTGGTCACCAAGCAATCCTACAAAACACTTTATTTTGGTATTTTCGAAGTTAAATGTCACTATAAACGTGTTAGAGAAAACAACAACCTTAGAACGAATGTTAATTGGTAATGGTTAACTCTTTTACAACTGTTGAAACTTTTCAAAAAGAGAGAATGAGTGAATGGATGAAATTGCACTTCCAAATTATAGTGGGCATAAACTATAGAGTTTTTAAACACAAACGAATGTGATTTTCCGCAAAATAAAGAAAACATAAACTTTGCTTGGTCACCAAGCAATCGTTTAAAACAATTCATTTTGGTATTTTCGAGATTAAATGTTACTATAAATGTGTTAGAGAAAACAACAACCTTAGAACAACGTTGAATTGGTAATGGTTATCTCTTTTGCAATTAGTGAGACGTTTCAAAAAGAGAGAATGAGTGAATGGATGAAAGTGCACTTCCACATTATAGTGGGCATAAACTATACAGTTTTTGAACACTAACAAATGTGATTTTCCACAAAATAAAGAAAACATAGAGTTTGCTTGGTCACTAAGCAATCGTACAAAAAAATTCATTTTGGTATTTTCGAGGTTAAATGTCACTATAAACGTGTTAGAGAAAACAACAACTTTAGAACGAATGTGAATTTGTAATGTTTAACTCTTATCCAACTCGTGAATCTTTTAAAAATGAGAGAATGAGTAAATCGATGAAAGTGCACTTCCACATTATAGTGGACATAAACTATAGAGTTTTTGAACACTAACGAATGTGATTTTTCGCAAAATAAAGAAAACATAAAGTTTGCTTGGTCACCAAGCAATCCTACAAAACACTTTATTTTGGTATTTTCGAAGTTAAATGTCACTATAAACGTGTTAGAGAAAACAACAACCTTAGAACGAATGTGAATTGGTAATGGTTAACTCTTTTGCAACTCGTGAAACTTTTCAAAAAGAGAGAATGAGTGAATGGATGAAATTGACTTCCACATTATAGTGGGCATAAACTATAGAGTTTTTGAACACTAACGAATGTGATTTACCACGAAATTAAGAAAACGTAAAGTTGGCTTGGTCACAAAGCAATCGTACAAAACACTTCATTTTGATATTTTTGAAGTTAAATGTCACTATAATCGTGTTAGAGAAAACAACAACTTTAGAACGAATGTGAATCGGTAATGGCTAACTCTTTTGCAACTCGTGAAACTTTTCAAAAAGAGAGAATGAGTGAATCGATGAAAGTGCACTTCCACATTATAGTGGTTATAAACTATAGAGTTTTTGAACAATAACGAATGTGATTTTTCGCAAAATAAAGAAAACATAAAGTTTGCTTAGTCACCACGCAGTCGTTCAAAACACTTCATTTTTATATTTTCGAGGTTAAATGTAACTATAAACGTGTTAGAGAAAACAACAACTTTAGAACGAATGTGAATTTGTAATGGTTAACTCTTATCCAACTCGTGAATCTTTTAAAAATGAGAGAATGAGTAAATCGATGAAAGTGCACTTCCACATTATAGTGGACATAAACTATAGAGTTTTTGAACACTAACGAATGTGATTTTTCGCAAAATAAAGGAAACATAAAGTTTGCTTGGTCACCAAGCAATCCTACAAAACACTTGATTTTGGTATTTTCGAAGTTAAATGTCACTATAAACGTGTTAGAGAAACCAACAACCTTAGAACGAATGTGAATTGGTAATGGTTAAGTCTTTTGCAACTCGTGAAACTTTTCAAAAAGAGAGAATGAGTGAATGGATGAAATTGCACTTTCACATTATAGTGGGCATAAACTATAGAGTTTTTGAACACTAACGAATGTGATTTACCACAAAATAAAGAGAACGTAAATCTTTCTTGGTCACAAAGCAATCGTACAAAACACTACATTTTGGTATTTTCTAGGTTAAATGTCACTATAAACGTGTTAGAAAAAACAACAACCTTAGAACAAAGTTGAATTAGTAGTGGTTAATCTTTTGCAATTAGTGAGACGTTTCAAAAAGAGAGAATGAGTGAATGGATGAAATTGCACTTCCACATTATAGTGGGCATAAACTATAGAGTTTTTGAACAATAATGAATGTGATTTTCCACAAAATAAAGAAAATATAAAGTTTGCTTGGTCACCAAGCAATCGTACAAAACACTTTCTTTTGGTATTTTCTAGGTTAAATGTCACTATAAACGTGTTAGAGAAAACAACAACTTTAGAACGAATGTGAATTGATAATGGTTAACTCTTATCCAACTCGTGAATCTTTTAAAAATGAGAGAATCAGTAAATCAATGAAAGTGCACTTCCACATTATAATGGGCATAAACTATAGAGTTTTTGAACACTAACGAATGTGATTTTTCGCAAAACAAAGAAAACATAAAGTTTGCTTAGTCACCACGCAATCGTTCAAAACACTTCATTTTTGTATTTTCGAGGTTAAATGTCACTATAAACGTGTTAGAGAAAACAACAACCTTAGAACAACGTTGAATTGGTATTGGTTAACTCTTTTGCATTTAGTGAGACGTTTCAAAACGAGAGAATGAGTGAATGGATGAAAGTGCACTTCCACATTATAGTGGGCATAAACTATAAAGTTTTTGAACACTAACGAATGTGATTTTCCACAAAATAAAGAAAACATAGAGTTTGCTTGGTCACTAAGCAATCGTACAAAAAAATTCATTTTGGTATTTTCGAGGTTAAATGTCACTTTAAACGTGTTAGAGAAAACAACAACTTTAGAACGAATGTGAATCGGTAATGGCTAACTCTTTTGCAACTCGTGAAACTTTTCAAAAAGAGAGAATGAGTGAATCGATGAAAGTGCACTTCCACATTATAGTGGTTATAAACTATAGAGTTTTTGAACAATAACGAATGTGATTTTTCGCAAAATAAAGAAAACATAAAGTTTGCTTAGTCACCACGCAGTCGTTCAAAACACTTCATTTTTATATTTTCGAGGTTAAATGTAACTATAAACGTGTTAGAGAAAACAACAACTTTAGAACGAATGAGAATTTGTAATGGTTAACTCTTATCCAACTCGTGAATCTTTTAAAAATGAGAAAATGAGTAAATCGATGAAAGTGCCCTTCCACATTATAGTGGACATAAACTATAGAGTTTTCGAACACTAATGAATGTGATTTTTCGCAAAATAAAGAAAACATAAAGTTTGCTTGGTCACCAAGCAATCCTACAAAACACTTTATTTTGGTATTTTCGAAGTTAAATGTCACTATAAACGTGTTAGAGAAAACAACAACCTTAGAACGAATGTTAATTGGTAATGGTTAACTCTTTTACAACTGTTGAAACTTTTCAAAAAGAGAGAATGAGTGAATGGATGAAATTGCACTTCCAAATTATAGTGGGCATAAACTATAGAGTTTTTAAACACAAACGAATGTGATTTTCCGCAAAATAAAGAAAACATAAACTTTGCTTGGTCACCAAGCAATCGTTTAAAACAATTCATTTTGGTATTTTCGAGATTAAATGTTACTATAAATGTGTTAGAGAAAACAACAACCTTAGAACAACGTTGAATTGGTAATGGTTATCTCTTTTGCAATTAGTGAGACGTTTCAAAAAGAGAGAATGAGTGAATGGATGAAAGTGCACTTCCACATTATAGTGGGCATAAACTATACAGTTTTTGAACACTAACAAATGTGATTTTCCACAAAATAAAGAAAACATAGAGTTTGCTTGGTCACTAAGCAATCGTACAAAAAAATTCATTTTGGTATTTTCGAGGTTAAATGTCACTATAAACGTGTTAGAGAAAACAACAACTTTAGAACGAATGTGAATTTGTAATGTTTAACTCTTATCCAACTCGTGAATCTTTTAAAAATGAGAGAATGAGTAAATCGATGAAAGTGCACTTCCACATTATAGTGGACATAAACTATAGAGTTTTTGAACACTAACGAATGTGATTTTTCGCAAAATAAAGAAAACATAAAGTTTGCTTGGTCACCAAGCAATCCTACAAAACACTTTATTTTGGTATTTTCGAAGTTAAATGTCACTATAAACGTGTTAGAGAAAACAACAACCTTAGAACGAATGTGAATTGGTAATGGTTAACTCTTTTGCAACTCGTGAAACTTTTCAAAAAGAGAGAATGAGTGAATGGATGAAATTGACTTCCACATTATAGTGGGCATAAACTATAGAGTTTTTGAACACTAACGAATGTGATTTACCACGAAATTAAGAAAACGTAAAGTTGGCTTGGTCACAAAGCAATCGTACAAAACACTTCATTTTGATATTTTTGAAGTTAAATGTCACTATAATCGTGTTAGAGAAAACAACAACTTTAGAACGAATGTGAATCGGTAATGGCTAACTCTTTTGCAACTCGTGAAACTTTTCAAAAAGAGAGAATGAGTGAATCGATGAAAGTGCACTTCCACATTATAGTGGTTATAAACTATAGAGTTTTTGAACAATAACGAATGTGATTTTTCGCAAAATAAAGAAAACATAAAGTTTGCTTAGTCACCACGCAGTCGTTCAAAACACTTCATTTTTATATTTTCGAGGTTAAATGTAACTATAAACGTGTTAGAGAAAACAACAACTTTAGAACGAATGTGAATTTGTAATGGTTAACTCTTATCCAACTCGTGAATCTTTTAAAAATGAGAGAATGAGTAAATCGATGAAAGTGCACTTCCACATTATAGTGGACATAAACTATAGAGTTTTTAAACACAAACGAATGTGATTTTCCGCAAAATAAAGAAAACATAAACTTTGCTTGATCACCAAGCAATCGTTTAAAACAATTCATTTTGGTATTTTCGAGATTAAATGTTACTATAAATGTGTTAGAGAAAACAACAACCTTAGAACAACGTTGAATTGGTAATGGTTAACTCTTTTGCAATTAGTGAGACATTTCAAAAAGAGAGAATGAGTGAATGGATGAAAGTGCACTTCCACATTATAGTGGGCATAAACTATAAAGTTTTTGAACACTAACGAATGTGATTTTCCACAAAATAAAGAAAACATAGAGTTTGCTTTGTCACTAAGCAATCGTACAAAAAAATTCATTTTGGTATTTTCGAGGTTAAATGTCACTTTAAACGTGTTAGAGAAAACAACAACTTTAGAACGAATGTGAATCGGTAATGGCTAACTCTTTTGCAACTCGTGAAACTTTTCAAAAAGAGAGAATGAGTGAATCGATGAAAGTGCACTTCCACATTATAGTGGTTATAAACTATAGAGTTTTTGAACAATAACGAATGTGATTTTTCGCAAAATAAAGAAAACATAAAGTTTGCTTAGTCACCATGCAGTCGTTCAAAACACTTCATTTTTATATTTTCGAGGTTAAATGTAACTATAAACGTGTTAGAGAAAACAACAACTTTAGAACGAATGAGAATTTGTAATGGTTAACTCTTATCCAACTCGTGAATCTTTTAAAAATGAGAAAATGAGTAAATCGATGAAAGTGCCCTTCCACATTATAGTGGACATAAACTATAGAGTTTTCGAACACTAATGAATGTGATTTTTCGCAAAATAAAGAAAACATAAAGTTTGCTTGGTCACCAAGCAATCCTACAAAACACTTTATTTTGGTATTTTCGAAGTTAAATGTCACTATAAACGTGTTAGAGAAAACAACAACCTTAGAACGAATGTTAATTGGTAATGGTTAACTCTTTTACAACTGTTGAAACTTTTCAAAAAGAGAGAATGAGTGAATGGATGAAATTGCACTTCCAAATTATAGTGGGCATAAACTATAGAGTTTTTAAACACAAACGAATGTGATTTTCCGCAAAATAAAGAAAACATAAACTTTGCTTGATCACCAAGCAATCGTTTAAAACAATTCATTTTGGTATTTTCGAGATTAAATGTTACTATAAATGTGTTAGAGAAAACAACAACCTTAGAACAACGTTGAATTGGTAATGGTTAACTCTTTTGCAATTAGTGAGACATTTCAAAAAGAGAGAATGAGTGAATGGATGAAAGTGCACTTCCACATTATAGTGGGCATAAACTATAAAGTTTTTGAACACTAACGAATGTGATTTTCCACAAAATAAAGAAAACATAGAGTTTGCTTGGTCACTAAGCAATCGTACAAAAAAATTCATTTTGGTATTTTCGAGGTTAAATGTCACTTTAAACGTGTTAGAGAAAACAACAACTTTAGAACGAATGTGAATCGGTAATGGCTAACTCTTTTGCAACTCGTGAAACTTTTCAAAAAGAGAGAATGAGTGAATCGATGAAAGTGCACTTCCACATTATAGTGGTTATAAACTATAGAGTTTTTGAACAATAACGAATGTGATTTTTCGCAAAATAAAGAAAACATAAAGTTTGCTTAGTCACCATGCAGTCGTTCAAAACACTTCATTTTTATATTTTCGAGGTTAAATGTAACTATAAACGTGTTAGAGAAAACAACAACTTTAGAACGAATGAGAATTTGTAATGGTTAACTCTTATCCAACTCGTGAATCTTTTAAAAATGAGAAAATGAGTAAATCGATGAAAGTGCCCTTCCACATTATAGTGGACATAAACTATAGAGTTTTCGAACACTAATGAATGTGATTTTTCGCAAAATAAAGAAAACATAAAGTTTGCTTGGTCACCAAGCAATCCTACAAAACACTTTATTTTGGTATTTTCGAAGTTAAATGTCACTATAAACGTGTTAGAGAAAACAACAACCTTAGAACGAATGTTAATTGGTAATGGTTAACTCTTTTACAACTGTTGAAACTTTTCAAAAAGAGAGAATGAGTGAATGGATGAAATTGCACTTCCAAATTATAGTGGGCATAAACTATAGAGTTTTTAAACACAAACGAATGTGATTTTCCGCAAAATAAAGAAAACATAAACTTTGCTTGATCACCAAGCAATCGTTTAAAACAATTCATTTTGGTATTTTCGAGATTAAATGTTACTATAAATGTGTTAGAGAAAACAACAACCTTAGAACAACGTTGAATTGGTAATGGTTAACTCTTTTGCAATTAGTGAGACATTTCAAAAAGAGAGAATGAGTGAATGGATGAAAGTGCACTTCCACATTATAGTGGGCATAAACTATAAAGTTTTTGAACACTAACGAATGTGATTTTCCACAAAATAAAGAAAACATAGAGTTTGCTTGGTCACTAAGCAATCGTACAAAAAAATTCATTTTGGTATTTTCGAGGTTAAATGTCACTTTAAACGTGTTAGAGAAAACAACAACTTTAGAACGAATGTGAATCGGTAATGGCTAACTCTTTTGCAACTCGTGAAACTTTTCAAAAAGAGAGAATGAGTGAATCGATGAAAGTGCACTTCCACATTATAGTGGTTATAAACTATAGAGTTTTTGAACAATAACGAATGTGATTTTTCGCAAAATAAAGAAAACATAAAGTTTGCTTAGTCACCATGCAGTCGTTCAAAACACTTCATTTTTATATTTTCGAGGTTAAATGTAACTATAAACGTGTTAGAGAAAACAACAACTTTAGAACGAATGAGAATTTGTAATGGTTAACTCTTATCCAACTCGTGAATCTTTTAAAAATGAGAAAATGAGTAAATCGATGAAAGTGCCCTTCCACATTATAGTGGACATAAACTATAGAGTTTTCGAACACTAATGAATGTGATTTTTCGCAAAATAAAGAAAACATAAAGTTTGCTTGGTCACCAAGCAATCCTACAAAACACTTTATTTTGGTATTTTCGAAGTTAAATGTCACTATAAACGTGTTAGAGAAAACAACAACCTTAGAACGAATGTTAATTGGTAATGGTTAACTCTTTTACAACTGTTGAAACTTTTCAAAAAGAGAGAATGAGTGAATGGATGAAATTGCACTTCCAAATTATAGTGGGCATAAACTATAGAGTTTTTAAACACAAACGAATGTGATTTTCCGCAAAATAAAGAAAACATAAACTTTGCTTGGTCACCAAGCAATCGTTTAAAACAATTCATTTTGGTATTTTCGAGATTAAATGTTACTATAAATGTGTTAGAGAAAACAACAACCTTAGAACAACGTTGAATTGGTAATGGTTATCTCTTTTGCAATTAGTGAGACGTTTCAAAAAGAGAGAATGAGTGAATGGATGAAAGTGCACTTCCACATTATAGTGGGCATAAACTATACAGTTTTTGAACACTAACAAATGTGATTTTCCACAAAATAAAGAAAACATAGAGTTTGCTTGGTCACTAAGCAATCGTACAAAAAAATTCATTTTGGTATTTTCGAGGTTAAATGTCACTATAAACGTGTTAGAGAAAACAACAACTTTAGAACGAATGTGAATTTGTAATGTTTAACTCTTATCCAACTCGTGAATCTTTTAAAAATGAGAGAATGAGTAAATCGATGAAAGTGCACTTCCACATTATAGTGGACATAAACTATAGAGTTTTTGAACACTAACGAATGTGATTTTTCGCAAAATAAAGAAAACATAAAGTTTGCTTGGTCACCAAGCAATCCTACAAAACACTTTATTTTGGTATTTTCGAAGTTAAATGTCACTATAAACGTGTTAGAGAAAACAACAACCTTAGAACGAATGTGAATTGGTAATGGTTAACTCTTTTGCAACTCGTGAAACTTTTCAAAAAGAGAGAATGAGTGAATGGATGAAATTGACTTCCACATTATAGTGGGCATAAACTATAGAGTTTTTGAACACTAACGAATGTGATTTACCACGAAATTAAGAAAACGTAAAGTTGGCTTGGTCACAAAGCAATCGTACAAAACACTTCATTTTGATATTTTTGAAGTTAAATGTCACTATAATCGTGTTAGAGAAAACAACAACTTTAGAACGAATGTGAATCGGTAATGGCTAACTCTTTTGCAACTCGTGAAACTTTTCAAAAAGAGAGAATGAGTGAATCGATGAAAGTGCACTTCCACATTATAGTGGTTATAAACTATAGAGTTTTTGAACAATAACGAATGTGATTTTTCGCAAAATAAAGAAAACATAAAGTTTGCTTAGTCACCACGCAGTCGTTCAAAACACTTCATTTTTATATTTTCGAGGTTAAATGTAACTATAAACGTGTTAGAGAAAACAACAACTTTAGAACGAATGTGAATTTGTAATGGTTAACTCTTATCCAACTCGTGAATCTTTTAAAAATGAGAGAATGAGTAAATCGATGAAAGTGCACTTCCACATTATAGTGGACATAAACTATAGAGTTTTTGAACACTAACGAATGTGATTTTTCGCAAAATAAAGAAAACATAAAGTTTGCTTGGTCACCAAGCAATCCTACAAAACACTTGATTTTGGTATTTTCGAAGTTAAATGTCACTATAAACGTGTTAGAGAAACCAACAACCTTAGAACGAATGTGAATTGGTAATGGTTAAGTCTTTTGCAACTCGTGAAACTTTTCAAAAAGAGAGAATGAGTGAATGGATGAAATTGCACTTTCACATTATAGTGGGCATAAACTATAGAGTTTTTGAACACTAACGAATGTGATTTACCACAAAATAAAGAGAACGTAAAGTTTTCTTGGTCACAAAGCAATCGTACAAAACACTACATTTTGGTATTTTCTAGGTTAAATGTCACTATAAACGTGTTAGAAAAAACAACAACCTTAGAACAAAGTTGAATTAGTAGTGGTTAATCTTTTGCAATTAGTGAGACGTTTCAAAAAGAGAGAATGAGTGAATGGATGAAATTGCACTTCCACATTATAGTGGGCATAAACTATAGAGTTTTTGAACAATAATGAATGTGATTTTCCACAAAATAAAGAAAATATAAAGTTTGCTTGGTCACCAAGCAATCGTACAAAACACTTTCTTTTGGTATTTTCTAGGTTAAATGTCACTATAAACGTGTTAGAGAAAACAACAACTTTAGAACGAATGTGAATTGATAATGGTTAACTCTTATCCAACTCGTGAATCTTTTAAAAATGAGAGAATCAGTAAATCAATGAAAGTGCACTTCCACATTATAATGGGCATAAACTATAGAGTTTTTGAACACTAACGAATGTGATTTTTCGCAAAACAAAGAAAACATAAAGTTTGCTTAGTCACCACGCAATCGTTCAAAACACTTCATTTTTGTATTTTCGAGGTTAAATGTCACTATAAACGTGTTAGAGAAAACAACAACCTTAGAACAACGTTGAATTGGTATTGGTTAACTCTTTTGCATTTAGTGAGACGTTTCAAAACGAGAGAATGAGTGAATGGATGAAAGTGCACTTCCACATTATAGTGGGCATAAACTATAGAGTTTTTGAACACTAACGAATATGATTTTCCACAAAATTAAGAAAACGTAAAGTTGGCTTGGTCACAAAGCAATCGTACAAAACACTTCATTTTGATATTTTTGAAGTTAAATGTCACTATAATCGTGTTAGAGAAAACAACAACTTTAGAACGAATGTGAATCGGTAATGGCTAACTCTTTTGCAACTCGTGAAACTTTTCAAAAAGAGAGAATGAGTGAATCGATGAAAGTGCACTTCCACATTATAGTGGTTATAAACTATAGAGTTTTTGAACAATAACGAATGTGATTTTTCGCAAAATAAAGAAAACATAAAGTTTGCTTAGTCACCACGCAGTCGTTCAAAACACTTCATTTTTATATTTTCGAGGTTAAATGTAACTATAAACGTGTTAGAGAAAACAACAACTTTAGAACGAATGTGAATTTGTAATGGTTAACTCTTATCCAACTCGTGAATCTTTTAAAAATGAGAGAATGAGTAAATCGATGAAAGTGCACTTCCACATTATAGTGGACATAAACTATAGAGTTTTTAAACACAAACGAATGTGATTTTCCGCAAAATAAAGAAAACATAAACTTTGCTTGATCACCAAGCAATCGTTTAAAACAATTCATTTTGGTATTTTCGAGATTAAATGTTACTATAAATGTGTTAGAGAAAACAACAACCTTAGAACAACGTTGAATTGGTAATGGTTAACTCTTTTGCAATTAGTGAGACATTTCAAAAAGAGAGAATGAGTGAATGGATGAAAGTGCACTTCCACATTATAGTGGGCATAAACTATAAAGTTTTTGAACACTAACGAATGTGATTTTCCACAAAATAAAGAAAACATAGAGTTTGCTTTGTCACTAAGCAATCGTACAAAAAAATTCATTTTGGTATTTTCGAGGTTAAATGTCACTTTAAACGTGTTAGAGAAAACAACAACTTTAGAACGAATGTGAATCGGTAATGGCTAACTCTTTTGCAACTCGTGAAACTTTTCAAAAAGAGAGAATGAGTGAATCGATGAAAGTGCACTTCCACATTATAGTGGTTATAAACTATAGAGTTTTTGAACAATAACGAATGTGATTTTTCGCAAAATAAAGAAAACATAAAGTTTGCTTAGTCACCATGCAGTCGTTCAAAACACTTCATTTTTATATTTTCGAGGTTAAATGTAACTATAAACGTGTTAGAGAAAACAACAACTTTAGAACGAATGAGAATTTGTAATGGTTAACTCTTATCCAACTCGTGAATCTTTTAAAAATGAGAAAATGAGTAAATCGATGAAAGTGCCCTTCCACATTATAGTGGACATAAACTATAGAGTTTTCGAACACTAATGAATGTGATTTTTCGCAAAATAAAGAAAACATAAAGTTTGCTTGGTCACCAAGCAATCCTACAAAACACTTTATTTTGGTATTTTCGAAGTTAAATGTCACTATAAACGTGTTAGAGAAAACAACAACCTTAGAACGAATGTTAATTGGTAATGGTTAACTCTTTTACAACTGTTGAAACTTTTCAAAAAGAGAGAATGAGTGAATGGATGAAATTGCACTTCCAAATTATAGTGGGCATAAACTATAGAGTTTTTAAACACAAACGAATGTGATTTTCCGCAAAATAAAGAAAACATAAACTTTGCTTGATCACCAAGCAATCGTTTAAAACAATTCATTTTGGTATTTTCGAGATTAAATGTTACTATAAATGTGTTAGAGAAAACAACAACCTTAGAACAACGTTGAATTGGTAATGGTTAACTCTTTTGCAATTAGTGAGACATTTCAAAAAGAGAGAATGAGTGAATGGATGAAAGTGCACTTCCACATTATAGTGGGCATAAACTATAAAGTTTTTGAACACTAACGAATGTGATTTTCCACAAAATAAAGAAAACATAGAGTTTGCTTGGTCACTAAGCAATCGTACAAAAAAATTCATTTTGGTATTTTCGAGGTTAAATGTCACTTTAAACGTGTTAGAGAAAACAACAACTTTAGAACGAATGTGAATCGGTAATGGCTAACTCTTTTGCAACTCGTGAAACTTTTCAAAAAGAGAGAATGAGTGAATCGATGAAAGTGCACTTCCACATTATAGTGGTTATAAACTATAGAGTTTTTGAACAATAACGAATGTGATTTTTCGCAAAATAAAGAAAACATAAAGTTTGCTTAGTCACCATGCAGTCGTTCAAAACACTTCATTTTTATATTTTCGAGGTTAAATGTAACTATAAACGTGTTAGAGAAAACAACAACTTTAGAACGAATGAGAATTTGTAATGGTTAACTCTTATCCAACTCGTGAATCTTTTAAAAATGAGAAAATGAGTAAATCGATGAAAGTGCCCTTCCACATTATAGTGGACATAAACTATAGAGTTTTCGAACACTAATGAATGTGATTTTTCGCAAAATAAAGAAAACATAAAGTTTGCTTGGTCACCAAGCAATCCTACAAAACACTTTATTTTGGTATTTTCGAAGTTAAATGTCACTATAAACGTGTTAGAGAAAACAACAACCTTAGAACGAATGTTAATTGGTAATGGTTAACTCTTTTACAACTGTTGAAACTTTTCAAAAAGAGAGAATGAGTGAATGGATGAAATTGCACTTCCAAATTATAGTGGGCATAAACTATAGAGTTTTTAAACACAAACGAATGTGATTTTCCGCAAAATAAAGAAAACATAAACTTTGCTTGATCACCAAGCAATCGTTTAAAACAATTCATTTTGGTATTTTCGAGATTAAATGTTACTATAAATGTGTTAGAGAAAACAACAACCTTAGAACAACGTTGAATTGGTAATGGTTAACTCTTTTGCAATTAGTGAGACATTTCAAAAAGAGAGAATGAGTGAATGGATGAAAGTGCACTTCCACATTATAGTGGGCATAAACTATAAAGTTTTTGAACACTAACGAATGTGATTTTCCACAAAATAAAGAAAACATAGAGTTTGCTTGGTCACTAAGCAATCGTACAAAAAAATTCATTTTGGTATTTTCGAGGTTAAATGTCACTTTAAACGTGTTAGAGAAAACAACAACTTTAGAACGAATGTGAATCGGTAATGGCTAACTCTTTTGCAACTCGTGAAACTTTTCAAAAAGAGAGAATGAGTGAATCGATGAAAGTGCACTTCCACATTATAGTGGTTATAAACTATAGAGTTTTTGAACAATAACGAATGTGATTTTTCGCAAAATAAAGAAAACATAAAGTTTGCTTAGTCACCATGCAGTCGTTCAAAACACTTCATTTTTATATTTTCGAGGTTAAATGTAACTATAAACGTGTTAGAGAAAACAACAACTTTAGAACGAATGAGAATTTGTAATGGTTAACTCTTATCCAACTCGTGAATCTTTTAAAAATGAGAAAATGAGTAAATCGATGAAAGTGCCCTTCCACATTATAGTGGACATAAACTATAGAGTTTTCGAACACTAATGAATGTGATTTTTCGCAAAATAAAGAAAACATAAAGTTTGCTTGGTCACCAAGCAATCCTACAAAACACTTTATTTTGGTATTTTCGAAGTTAAATGTCACTATAAACGTGTTAGAGAAAACAACAACCTTAGAACGAATGTTAATTGGTAATGGTTAACTCTTTTACAACTGTTGAAACTTTTCAAAAAGAGAGAATGAGTGAATGGATGAAATTGCACTTCCAAATTATAGTGGGCATAAACTATAGAGTTTTTAAACACAAACGAATGTGATTTTCCGCAAAATAAAGAAAACATAAACTTTGCTTGGTCACCAAGCAATCGTTTAAAACAATTCATTTTGGTATTTTCGAGATTAAATGTTACTATAAATGTGTTAGAGAAAACAACAACCTTAGAACAACGTTGAATTGGTAATGGTTATCTCTTTTGCAATTAGTGAGACGTTTCAAAAAGAGAGAATGAGTGAATGGATGAAAGTGCACTTCCACATTATAGTGGGCATAAACTATACAGTTTTTGAACACTAACAAATGTGATTTTCCACAAAATAAAGAAAACATAGAGTTTGCTTGGTCACTAAGCAATCGTACAAAAAAATTCATTTTGGTATTTTCGAGGTTAAATGTCACTATAAACGTGTTAGAGAAAACAACAACTTTAGAACGAATGTGAATTTGTAATGTTTAACTCTTATCCAACTCGTGAATCTTTTAAAAATGAGAGAATGAGTAAATCGATGAAAGTGCACTTCCACATTATAGTGGACATAAACTATAGAGTTTTTGAACACTAACGAATGTGATTTTTCGCAAAATAAAGAAAACATAAAGTTTGCTTGGTCACCAAGCAATCCTACAAAACACTTTATTTTGGTATTTTCGAAGTTAAATGTCACTATAAACGTGTTAGAGAAAACAACAACCTTAGAACGAATGTGAATTGGTAATGGTTAACTCTTTTGCAACTCGTGAAACTTTTCAAAAAGAGAGAATGAGTGAATGGATGAAATTGACTTCCACATTATAGTGGGCATAAACTATAGAGTTTTTGAACACTAACGAATGTGATTTACCACGAAATTAAGAAAACGTAAAGTTGGCTTGGTCACAAAGCAATCGTACAAAACACTTCATTTTGATATTTTTGAAGTTAAATGTCACTATAATCGTGTTAGAGAAAACAACAACTTTAGAACGAATGTGAATCGGTAATGGCTAACTCTTTTGCAACTCGTGAAACTTTTCAAAAAGAGAGAATGAGTGAATCGATGAAAGTGCACTTCCACATTATAGTGGTTATAAACTATAGAGTTTTTGAACAATAACGAATGTGATTTTTCGCAAAATAAAGAAAACATAAAGTTTGCTTAGTCACCACGCAGTCGTTCAAAACACTTCATTTTTATATTTTCGAGGTTAAATGTAACTATAAACGTGTTAGAGAAAACAACAACTTTAGAACGAATGTGAATTTGTAATGGTTAACTCTTATCCAACTCGTGAATCTTTTAAAAATGAGAGAATGAGTAAATCGATGAAAGTGCACTTCCACATTATAGTGGACATAAACTATAGAGTTTTTGAACACTAACGAATGTGATTTTTCGCAAAATAAAGAAAACATAAAGTTTGCTTGGTCACCAAGCAATCCTACAAAACACTTGATTTTGGTATTTTCGAAGTTAAATGTCACTATAAACGTGTTAGAGAAACCAACAACCTTAGAACGAATGTGAATTGGTAATGGTTAAGTCTTTTGCAACTCGTGAAACTTTTCAAAAAGAGAGAATGAGTGAATGGATGAAATTGCACTTTCACATTATAGTGGGCATAAACTATAGAGTTTTTGAACACTAACGAATGTGATTTACCACAAAATAAAGAGAACGTAAAGTTTTCTTGGTCACAAAGCAATCGTACAAAACACTACATTTTGGTATTTTCTAGGTTAAATGTCACTATAAACGTGTTAGAAAAAACAACAACCTTAGAACAAAGTTGAATTAGTAGTGGTTAATCTTTTGCAATTAGTGAGACGTTTCAAAAAGAGAGAATGAGTGAATGGATGAAATTGCACTTCCACATTATAGTGGGCATAAACTATAGAGTTTTTGAACAATAATGAATGTGATTTTCCACAAAATAAAGAAAATATAAAGTTTGCTTGGTCACCAAGCAATCGTACAAAACACTTTCTTTTGGTATTTTCTAGGTTAAATGTCACTATAAACGTGTTAGAGAAAACAACAACTTTAGAACGAATGTGAATTGATAATGGTTAACTCTTATCCAACTCGTGAATCTTTTAAAAATGAGAGAATCAGTAAATCAATGAAAGTGCACTTCCACATTATAATGGGCATAAACTATAGAGTTTTTGAACACTAACGAATGTGATTTTTCGCAAAACAAAGAAAACATAAAGTTTGCTTAGTCACCACGCAATCGTTCAAAACACTTCATTTTTGTATTTTCGAGGTTAAATGTCACTATAAACGTGTTAGAGAAAACAACAACCTTAGAACAACGTTGAATTGGTATTGGTTAACTCTTTTGCATTTAGTGAGACGTTTCAAAACGAGAGAATGAGTGAATGGATGAAAGTGCACTTCCACATTATAGTGGGCATAAACTATAGAGTTTTTGAACACTAACGAATATGATTTTCCACAAAATAAAGAAAACATAGAGTTTGCTTGGTCACCAAGCAATCGTACAAAATATTCATTTTCGTATTTTCGAGGTTAAATGTCACTTTAAACGTGTTAGAGAAAACAACAACTTTAGAACGAATGTGAATTTGTAATGGTTAACTCTTATCCAACTCGTGAATCTTTTAAAAATGAGAAAATGAGTAAATCGATGAAAGTGCCCTTCCACATTATAGTGGACATAAACTATAGAGTTTTCGAACACTAACGAATGTGATTTTTCGCAAAATAAAGAAAACATAAAGTTTGCTTGGTCACCAAGCAATCCTACAAAACACTTTATTTTGGTATTTTCGAAGTTAAATGTCACTATAAACGTGTTAGAGAAAACAACAACCTTATAACGAATGTTAATTGGTAATGGTTAACTCTTTTGCAACTCGTGAAACTTTTCAAAAAGAGAGAATGAGTGAATGGATGAAATTGCACTTCCAAATTATAGTGGGCATAAACTATAGAGTTTTTAAACACAAACGAATGTGATTTTTCGCAAAATAAAGAAAACATAAACTTTGCTTGGTCACCAAGCAATCGTTTAAAACAATTCATTTTGGTATTTTCGAGATTAAATGTTACTATAAATGTGTTAGAGAAAACAACAACCTTAGAACAACGTTGAATTGGTAATGGTTATCTCTTTTGCAATTAGTGAGACGTTTCAAAAAGAGAGAATGAGTGAATGGATGAAAGTGCACTTCCACATTATAGTGGGCATAAACTATACAGTTTTTGAACACTAACAAATGTGATTTTCCACAAAATAAAGAAAACATAGAGTTTGCTTGGTCACTAAGCAATCGTACAAAAAAATTCATTTTGGTATTTTCGAGGTTAAATGTCACTATAAACGTGTTAGAGAAAACAACAACTTTAGAACGAATGTGAATTTGTAATGTTTAACTCTTATCCAACTCGTGAATCTTTTAAAAATGAGAGAATGAGTAAATCGATGAAAGTGCACTTCCACATTATAGTGGACATAAACTATAGAGTTTTTGAACACTAACGAATGTGATTTTTCGCAAAATAAAGAAAACATAAAGTTTGCTTGGTCACCAAGCAATCCTACAAAACACTTTATTTTGGTATTTTCGAAGTTAAATGTCACTATAAACGTGTTAGAGAAAACAACAACCTTAGAACGAATGTGAATTGGTAATGGTTAACTCTTTTGCAACTCGTGAAACTTTTCAAAAAGAGAGAATGAGTGAATGGATGAAATTGACTTCCACATTATAGTGGGCATAAACTATAGAGTTTTTGAACACTAACGAATGTGATTTACCACGAAATTAAGAAAACGTAAAGTTGGCTTGGTCACAAAGCAATCGTACAAAACACTTCATTTTGATATTTTTGAAGTTAAATGTCACTATAATCGTGTTAGAGAAAACAACAACTTTAGAACGAATGTGAATCGGTAATGGCTAACTCTTTTGCAACTCGTGAAACTTTTCAAAAAGAGAGAATGAGTGAATCGATGAAAGTGCACTTCCACATTATAGTGGTTATAAACTATAGAGTTTTTGAACAATAACGAATGTGATTTTTCGCAAAATAAAGAAAACATAAAGTTTGCTTAGTCACCACGCAGTCGTTCAAAACACTTCATTTTTATATTTTCGAGGTTAAATGTAACTATAAACGTGTTAGAGAAAACAACAACTTTAGAACGAATGTGAATTTGTAATGGTTAACTCTTATCCAACTCGTGAATCTTTTAAAAATGAGAAAATGAGTAAATCGATGAAAGTGCCCTTCCACATTATAGTGGACATAAACTATAGAGTTTTCGAACACTAATGAATGTGATTTTTCGCAAAATAAAGAAAACATAAAGTTTGCTTGGTCACCAAGCAATCCTACAAAACACTTTATTTTGGTATTTTCGAAGTTAAATGTCATTATAAACGTGTTAGAGAAAACAACAACCTTAGAACGAATGTGAAATGGTAATGGTTAACTCTTTTGCAACTCGTGAAACTTTTCAAAAAGAGAGAATGAGTGAATGAATGAAATTGCACTTCCAAATTATAGTGGGCATAAACTATAGAGTTTTTAAACACAAACGAATGTGATTTTCCGCAAAATAAAGAAAATATAAACTTTGCTTGGTCACCAAGCTATCGTTTAAAACAATTCATTTTGGTATTTTCGAGATTAAATGTTACTATAAATGTGTTAGAGAAAACAACAACCTTAGAACAACGTTGAATTGGTAATGGTTAACTCTTTTGCAATTAGTGAGACATTTCAAAAAGAGAGAATGAGTGAATGGATGAAAGTGCACTTCCACATTATAGTGGGCATAAACTATAAAGTTTTTGAACACTAACGAATGTGATTTTCCACAAAATAAAGAAAACATAGAGTTTGCTTGGTCACTAAGCAATCGTACAAAAAAATTCATTTTGGTATTTTCGAGGTTAAATGTCACTTTAAACGTGTTAGAGAAAACAACAACTTTAGAACGAATGTGAATTTGTAATGGTTAACTCTTATCCAACTCGTGAATCTTTTAAAAATGAGAAAAGGAGTAAATCGATGAAAGTGCCCTTCCACATTATAGTGGACATAAACTATAGAGTTTTCGAACACTAACGAATGTGATTTTTCGCAAAATAAAGAAAACATAAAGTTTGCTTGGTCACCAAGCAATCCTACAAAACACTTTATTTTGGTATTTTCGAAGTTAAATGTCACTATAAACGTGTTAGAGAAAACAACAACCTTAGAACGAATGTGAATTGGTAATGGTTAACTCTTTTGCAACTCGTGAAACTTTTCAAAAAGAGAGAATGAGTGAATGGATGAAATTGACTTCCACATTATAGTGGGTATAAACTATAGAGTTTTTGAACACTAACGAATGTGATTTACCACGAAATTAAGAAAACGTAAAGTTGGCTTGGTCACAAAGCATTCGTACAAAACACTTCATTTTGATATTTTTGAAGTTAAATGTCACTATAATCGTGTTAGAGAAAACAACAACTTTAGAACGAATGTGAATCGGTAATGGCTAACTCTTTTGCAACTCGTGAAACTTTTCAAAAAGAGAGAATGAGTGAATCGATGAAAGTGCACTTCCACATTATAGTGGTTATAAACTATAGAGTTTTTGAACAATAACGAATGTGATTTTTCGCAAAATAAAGAAAACATAAAGTTTGCTTAGTCACCATGCAGTCGTTCAAAACACTTCATTTTTATATTTTCGAGGTTAAATGTAACTATAAACGTGTTAGAGAAAACAACAACTTTAGAACGAATGAGAATTTGTAATGGTTAACTCTTATCCAACTCGTGAATCTTTTAAAAATGAGAAAATGAGTAAATCGATGAAAGTGCCCTTCCACATTATAGTGGACATAAACTATAGAGTTTTCGAACACTAATGAATGTGATTTTTCGCAAAATAAAGAAAACATAAAGTTTGCTTGGTCACCAAGCAATCCTACAAAACACTTTATTTTGGTATTTTCGAAGTTAAATGTCACTATAAACGTGTTAGAGAAAACAACAACCTTAGAACGAATGTTAATTGGTAATGGTTAACTCTTTTACAACTGTTGAAACTTTTCAAAAAGAGAGAATGAGTGAATGGATGAAATTGCACTTCCAAATTATAGTGGGCATAAACTATAGAGTTTTTAAACACAAACGAATGTGATTTTCCGCAAAATAAAGAAAACATAAACTTTGCTTGATCACCAAGCAATCGTTTAAAACAATTCATTTTGGTATTTTCGAGATTAAATGTTACTATAAATGTGTTAGAGAAAACAACAACCTTAGAACAACGTTGAATTGGTAATGGTTAACTCTTTTGCAATTAGTGAGACATTTCAAAAAGAGAGAATGAGTGAATGGATGAAAGTGCACTTCCACATTATAGTGGGCATAAACTATAAAGTTTTTGAACACTAACGAATGTGATTTTCCACAAAATAAAGAAAACATAGAGTTTGCTTGGTCACTAAGCAATCGTACAAAAAAATTCATTTTGGTATTTTCGAGGTTAAATGTCACTTTAAACGTGTTAGAGAAAACAACAACTTTAGAACGAATGTGAATCGGTAATGGCTAACTCTTTTGCAACTCGTGAAACTTTTCAAAAAGAGAGAATGAGTGAATCGATGAAAGTGCACTTCCACATTATAGTGGTTATAAACTATAGAGTTTTTGAACAATAACGAATGTGATTTTTCGCAAAATAAAGAAAACATAAAGTTTGCTTAGTCACCATGCAGTCGTTCAAAACACTTCATTTTTATATTTTCGAGGTTAAATGTAACTATAAACGTGTTAGAGAAAACAACAACTTTAGAACGAATGAGAATTTGTAATGGTTAACTCTTATCCAACTCGTGAATCTTTTAAAAATGAGAAAATGAGTAAATCGATGAAAGTGCCCTTCCACATTATAGTGGACATAAACTATAGAGTTTTCGAACACTAATGAATGTGATTTTTCGCAAAATAAAGAAAACATAAAGTTTGCTTGGTCACCAAGCAATCCTACAAAACACTTTATTTTGGTATTTTCGAAGTTAAATGTCACTATAAACGTGTTAGAGAAAACAACAACCTTAGAACGAATGTTAATTGGTAATGGTTAACTCTTTTACAACTGTTGAAACTTTTCAAAAAGAGAGAATGAGTGAATGGATGAAATTGCACTTCCAAATTATAGTGGGCATAAACTATAGAGTTTTTAAACACAAACGAATGTGATTTTCCGCAAAATAAAGAAAACATAAACTTTGCTTGATCACCAAGCAATCGTTTAAAACAATTCATTTTGGTATTTTCGAGATTAAATGTTACTATAAATGTGTTAGAGAAAACAACAACCTTAGAACAACGTTGAATTGGTAATGGTTAACTCTTTTGCAATTAGTGAGACATTTCAAAAAGAGAGAATGAGTGAATGGATGAAAGTGCACTTCCACATTATAGTGGGCATAAACTATAAAGTTTTTGAACACTAACGAATGTGATTTTCCACAAAATAAAGAAAACATAGAGTTTGCTTGGTCACTAAGCAATCGTACAAAAAAATTCATTTTGGTATTTTCGAGGTTAAATGTCACTTTAAACGTGTTAGAGAAAACAACAACTTTAGAACGAATGTGAATCGGTAATGGCTAACTCTTTTGCAACTCGTGAAACTTTTCAAAAAGAGAGAATGAGTGAATCGATGAAAGTGCACTTCCACATTATAGTGGTTATAAACTATAGAGTTTTTGAACAATAACGAATGTGATTTTTCGCAAAATAAAGAAAACATAAAGTTTGCTTAGTCACCATGCAGTCGTTCAAAACACTTCATTTTTATATTTTCGAGGTTAAATGTAACTATAAACGTGTTAGAGAAAACAACAACTTTAGAACGAATGAGAATTTGTAATGGTTAACTCTTATCCAACTCGTGAATCTTTTAAAAATGAGAAAATGAGTAAATCGATGAAAGTGCCCTTCCACATTATAGTGGACATAAACTATAGAGTTTTCGAACACTAATGAATGTGATTTTTCGCAAAATAAAGAAAACATAAAGTTTGCTTGGTCACCAAGCAATCCTACAAAACACTTTATTTTGGTATTTTCGAAGTTAAATGTCACTATAAACGTGTTAGAGAAAACAACAACCTTAGAACGAATGTTAATTGGTAATGGTTAACTCTTTTACAACTGTTGAAACTTTTCAAAAAGAGAGAATGAGTGAATGGATGAAATTGCACTTCCAAATTATAGTGGGCATAAACTATAGAGTTTTTAAACACAAACGAATGTGATTTTCCGCAAAATAAAGAAAACATAAACTTTGCTTGGTCACCAAGCAATCGTTTAAAACAATTCATTTTGGTATTTTCGAGATTAAATGTTACTATAAATGTGTTAGAGAAAACAACAACCTTAGAACAACGTTGAATTGGTAATGGTTATCTCTTTTGCAATTAGTGAGACGTTTCAAAAAGAGAGAATGAGTGAATGGATGAAAGTGCACTTCCACATTATAGTGGGCATAAACTATACAGTTTTTGAACACTAACAAATGTGATTTTCCACAAAATAAAGAAAACATAGAGTTTGCTTGGTCACTAAGCAATCGTACAAAAAAATTCATTTTGGTATTTTCGAGGTTAAATGTCACTATAAACGTGTTAGAGAAAACAACAACTTTAGAACGAATGTGAATTTGTAATGTTTAACTCTTATCCAACTCGTGAATCTTTTAAAAATGAGAGAATGAGTAAATCGATGAAAGTGCACTTCCACATTATAGTGGACATAAACTATAGAGTTTTTGAACACTAACGAATGTGATTTTTCGCAAAATAAAGAAAACATAAAGTTTGCTTGGTCACCAAGCAATCCTACAAAACACTTTATTTTGGTATTTTCGAAGTTAAATGTCACTATAAACGTGTTAGAGAAAACAACAACCTTAGAACGAATGTGAATTGGTAATGGTTAACTCTTTTGCAACTCGTGAAACTTTTCAAAAAGAGAGAATGAGTGAATGGATGAAATTGACTTCCACATTATAGTGGGCATAAACTATAGAGTTTTTGAACACTAACGAATGTGATTTACCACGAAATTAAGAAAACGTAAAGTTGGCTTGGTCACAAAGCAATCGTACAAAACACTTCATTTTGATATTTTTGAAGTTAAATGTCACTATAATCGTGTTAGAGAAAACAACAACTTTAGAACGAATGTGAATCGGTAATGGCTAACTCTTTTGCAACTCGTGAAACTTTTCAAAAAGAGAGAATGAGTGAATCGATGAAAGTGCACTTCCACATTATAGTGGTTATAAACTATAGAGTTTTTGAACAATAACGAATGTGATTTTTCGCAAAATAAAGAAAACATAAAGTTTGCTTAGTCACCACGCAGTCGTTCAAAACACTTCATTTTTATATTTTCGAGGTTAAATGTAACTATAAACGTGTTAGAGAAAACAACAACTTTAGAACGAATGTGAATTTGTAATGGTTAACTCTTATCCAACTCGTGAATCTTTTAAAAATGAGAGAATGAGTAAATCGATGAAAGTGCACTTCCACATTATAGTGGACATAAACTATAGAGTTTTTGAACACTAACGAATGTGATTTTTCGCAAAATAAAGAAAACATAAAGTTTGCTTGGTCACCAAGCAATCCTACAAAACACTTGATTTTGGTATTTTCGAAGTTAAATGTCACTATAAACGTGTTAGAGAAACCAACAACCTTAGAACGAATGTGAATTGGTAATGGTTAAGTCTTTTGCAACTCGTGAAACTTTTCAAAAAGAGAGAATGAGTGAATGGATGAAATTGCACTTTCACATTATAGTGGGCATAAACTATAGAGTTTTTGAACACTAACGAATGTGATTTACCACAAAATAAAGAGAACGTAAAGTTTTCTTGGTCACAAAGCAATCGTACAAAACACTACATTTTGGTATTTTCTAGGTTAAATGTCACTATAAACGTGTTAGAAAAAACAACAACCTTTGAACAAAGTTGAATTAGTAGTGGTTAATCTTTTGCAATTAGTGAGACGTTTCAAAAAGAGAGAATGAGTGAATGGATGAAATTGCACTTCCACATTATAGTGGGCATAAACTATAGAGTTTTTGAACAATAATGAATGTGATTTTCCACAAAATAAAGAAAATATAAAGTTTGCTTGGTCACCAAGCAATCGTACAAAACACTTTCTTTTGGTATTTTCTAGGTTAAATGTCACTATAAACGTGTTAGAGAAAACAACAACTTTAGAACGAATGTGAATTGATAATGGTTAACTCTTCTCCAACTCGTGAATCTTTTAAAAATGAGAGAATCAGTAAATCATTGAAAGTGCACTTCCACATTATAATGGGCATAAACTATAGAGTTTTTGAACACTAACGAATGTGATTTTTCGCAAAACAAAGAAAACATAAAGTTTGCTTAGTCACCACGCAATCGTTCAAAACACTTCATTTTTGTATTTTCGAGGTTAAATGTCACTATAAACGTGTTAGAGAAAACAACAACCTTAGAACAACGTTGAATTGGTATTGGTTAACTCTTTTGCATTTAGTGAGACGTTTCAAAACGAGAGAATGAGTGAATGGATGAAAGTGCACTTCCACATTATAGTGGGCATAAACTATAGAGTTTTTGAACACTAACGAATATGATTTTCCACAAAATAAAGAAAACATAGAGTTTGCTTGGTCACCAAGCAATCGTACAAAATATTCATTTTCGTATTTTCGAGGTTAAATGTCACTTTAAACGTGTTAGAGAAAACAACAACTTTAGAACGAATGTGAATTTGTAATGGTTAACTCTTATCCAACTCGTGAATCTTTTAAAAATGAGAAAATGAGTAAATCGATGAAAGTGCCCTTCCACATTATAGTGGACATAAACTATAGAGTTTTCGAACACTAACGAATGTGATTTTTCGCAAAATAAAGAAAACATAAAGTTTGCTTGGTCACCAAGCAATCCTACAAAACACTTTATTTTGGTATTTTCGAAGTTAAATGTCACTATAAACGTGTTAGAGAAAACAACAACCTTAGAACGAATGTTAATTGGTAATGGTTAACTCTTTTGCAACTCGTGAAACTTTTCAAAAAGAGAGAATGAGTGAATGGATGAAATTGCACTTCCAAATTATAGTGGGCATAAACTATAGAGTTTTTAAACACAAACGAATGTGATTTTTCGCAAAATAAAGAAAACATAAACTTTGCTTGGTCACCAAGCAATCGTTTAAAACAATTCATTTTGGTATTTTCGAGATTAAATGTTACTATAAATGTGTTAGAGAAAACAACAACCTTAGAACAACGTTGAATTGGTAATGGTTATCTCTTTTGCAATTAGTGAGACGTTTCAAAAAGAGAGAATGAGTGAATGGATGAAAGTGCACTTCCACATTATAGTGGGCATAAACTATACAGTTTTTGAACACTAACAAATGTGATTTTCCACAGAATAAAGAAAACATAGAGTTTGCTTGGTCACTAAGCAATCGTACAAAAAAATTCATTTTGGTATTTTCGAGGTTAAATGTCACTATAAACGTGTTAGAGAAAACAACAACTTTAGAACGAATGTGAATTTGTAATGTTTAACTCTTATCCAACTCGTGAATCTTTTAAAAATGAGAGAATGAGTAAATCGATGAAAGTGCACTTCCACATTATAGTGGACATAAACTATAGAGTTTTTGAACACTAACGAATGTGATTTTTCGCAAAATAAAGAAAACATAAAGTTTGCTTGGTCACCAAGCAATCCTACAAAACACTTTATTTTGGTATTTTCGAAGTTAAATGTCACTATAAACGTGTTAGAGAAAACAACAACCTTAGAACGAATGTGAATTGGTAATGGTTAACTCTTTTGCAACTCGTGAAACTTTTCAAAAAGAGAGAATGAGTGAATGGATGAAATTGACTTCCACATTATAGTGGGCATAAACTATAGAGTTTTTGAACACTAACGAATGTGATTTACCACGAAATTAAGAAAACGTAAAGTTGGCTTGGTCACAAAGCAATCGTACAAAACACTTCATTTTGATATTTTTGAAGTTAAATGTCACTATAATCGTGTTAGAGAAAACAACAACTTTAGAACGAATGTGAATCGGTAATGGCTAACTCTTTTGCAACTCGTGAAACTTTTCAAAAAGAGAGAATGAGTGAATCGATGAAAGTGCACTTCCACATTATAGTGGTTATAAACTATAGAGTTTTTGAACAATAACGAATGTGATTTTTCGCAAAATAAAGAAAACATAAAGTTTGCTTAGTCACCACGCAGTCGTTCAAAACACTTCATTTTTATATTTTCGAGGTTAAATGTAACTATAAACGTGTTAGAGAAAACAACAACTTTAGAACGAATGTGAATTTGTAATGGTTAACTCTTATCCAACTCGTGAATCTTTTAAAAATGAGAGAATGAGTAAATCGATGAAAGTGCACTTCCACATTATAGTGGACATAAACTATAGAGTTTTTGAACACTAACGAATGTGATTTTTCGCAAAATAAAGAAAACATAAAGTTTGCTTGGTCACCAAGCAATCCTACAAAACACTTGATTTTGGTATTTTCGAAGTTAAATGTCACTATAAACGTGTTAGAGAAACCAACAACCTTAGAACGAATGTGAATTGGTAATGGTTAAGTCTTTTGCAACTCGTGAAACTTTTCAAAAAGAGAGAATGAGTGAATGGATGAAATTGCACTTTCACATTATAGTGGGCATAAACTATAGAGTTTTTGAACACTAACGAATGTGATTTACCACAAAATAAAGAGAACGTAAAGTTTTCTTGGTCACAAAGCAATCGTACAAAACACTACATTTTGGTATTTTCTAGGTTAAATGTCACTATAAACGTGTTAGAAAAAACAACAACCTTTGAACAAAGTTGAATTAGTAGTGGTTAATCTTTTGCAATTAGTGAGACGTTTCAAAAAGAGAGAATGAGTGAATGGATGAAATTGCACTTCCACATTATAGTGGGCATAAACTATAGAGTTTTTGAACAATAATGAATGTGATTTTCCACAAAATAAAGAAAATATAAAGTTTGCTTGGTCACCAAGCAATCGTACAAAACACTTTCTTTTGGTATTTTCTAGGTTAAATGTCACTATAAACGTGTTAGAGAAAACAACAACTTTAGAACGAATGTGAATTGATAATGGTTAACTCTTATCCAACTCGTGAATCTTTTAAAAATGAGAGAATCAGTAAATCATTGAAAGTGCACTTCCACATTATAATGGGCATAAACTATAGAGTTTTTGAACACTAACGAATGTGATTTTTCGCAAAACAAAGAAAACATAAAGTTTGCTTAGTCACCACGCAATCGTTCAAAACACTTCATTTTTGTATTTTCGAGGTTAAATGTCACTATAAACGTGTTAGAGAAAACAACAACCTTAGAACAACGTTGAATTGGTATTGGTTAACTCTTTTGCATTTAGTGAGACGTTTCAAAACGAGAGAATGAGTGAATGGATGAAAGTGCACTTCCACATTATAGTGGGCATAAACTATAGAGTTTTTGAACACTAACGAATATGATTTTCCACAAAATAAAGAAAACATAGAGTTTGCTTGGTCACCAAGCAATCGTACAAAATATTCATTTTCGTATTTTCGAGGTTAAATGTCACTTTAAACGTGTTAGAGAAAACAACAACTTTAGAACGAATGTGAATTTGTAATGGTTAACTCTTATCCAACTCGTGAATCTTTTAAAAATGAGAAAATGAGTAAATCGATGAAAGTGCCCTTCCACATTATAGTGGACATAAACTATAGAGTTTTCGAACACTAACGAATGTGATTTTTCGCAAAATAAAGAAAACATAAAGTTTGCTTGGTCACCAAGCAATCCTACAAAACACTTTATTTTGGTATTTTCGAAGTTAAATGTCACTATAAACGTGTTAGAGAAAACAACAACCTTAGAACGAATGTGAATTGGTAATGGTTAACTCTTTTGCAACTCGTGAAACTTTTCAAAAAGAGAGAATGAGTGAATGGATGAAATTGACTTCCACATTATAGTGGGCATAAACTATAGAGTTTTTGAACACTAACGAATGTGATTTACCACGAAATTAAGAAAACGTAAAGTTGGCTTGGTCACAAAGCAATCGTACAAAACACTTCATTTTGATATTTTTGAAGTTAAATGTCACTATAATCGTGTTAGAGAAAACAACAACTTTAGAACGAATGTGAATCGGTAATGGCTAACTCTTTTGCAACTCGTGAAACTTTTCAAAAAGAGAGAATGAGTGAATCGATGAAAGTGCACTTCCACATTATAGTGGTTATAAACTATAGAGTTTTTGAACAATAACGAATGTGATTTTTCGCAAAATAAAGAAAACATAAAGTTTGCTTAGTCACCACGCAGTCGTTCAAAACACTTCATTTTTATATTTTCGAGGTTAAATGTAACTATAAACGTGTTAGAGAAAACAACAACTTTAGAACGAATGTGAATTTGTAATGGTTAACTCTTATCCAACTCGTGAATCTTTTAAAAATGAGAGAATGAGTAAATCGATGAAAGTGCACTTCCACATTATAGTGGACATAAACTATAGAGTTTTTGAACACTAACGAATGTGATTTTTCGCAAAATAAAGAAAACATAAAGTTTGCTTGGTCACCAAGCAATCCTACAAAACACTTGATTTTGGTATTTTCGAAGTTAAATGTCACTATAAACGTGTTAGAGAAACCAACAACCTTAGAACGAATGTGAATTGGTAATGGTTAAGTCTTTTGCAACTCGTGAAACTTTTCAAAAAGAGAGAATGAGTGAATGGATGAAATTGCACTTTCACATTATAGTGGGCATAAACTATAGAGTTTTTGAACACTAACGAATGTGATTTACCACAAAATAAAGAGAACGTAAAGTTTTCTTGGTCACAAAGCAATCGTACAAAACACTACATTTTGGTATTTTCTAGGTTAAATGTCACTATAAACGTGTTAGAAAAAACAACAACCTTTGAACAAAGTTGAATTAGTAGTGGTTAATCTTTTGCAATTAGTGAGACGTTTCAAAAAGAGAGAATGAGTGAATGGATGAAATTGCACTTCCACATTATAGTGGGCATAAACTATAGAGTTTTTGAACAATAATGAATGTGATTTTCCACAAAATAAAGAAAATATAAAGTTTGCTTGGTCACCAAGCAATCGTACAAAACACTTTCTTTTGGTATTTTCTAGGTTAAATGTCACTATAAACGTGTTAGAGAAAACAACAACTTTAGAACGAATGTGAATTGATAATGGTTAACTCTTATCCAACTCGTGAATCTTTTAAAAATGAGAGAATCAGTAAATCATTGAAAGTGCACTTCCACATTATAATGGGCATAAACTATAGAGTTTTTGAACACTAACGAATGTGATTTTTCGCAAAACAAAGAAAACATAAAGTTTGCTTAGTCACCACGCAATCGTTCAAAACACTTCATTTTTGTATTTTCGAGGTTAAATGTCACTATAAACGTGTTAGAGAAAACAACAACCTTAGAACAACGTTGAATTGGTATTGGTTAACTCTTTTGCATTTAGTGAGACGTTTCAAAACGAGAGAATGAGTGAATGGATGAAAGTGCACTTCCACATTATAGTGGGCATAAACTATAGAGTTTTTGAACACTAACGAATATGATTTTCCACAAAATAAAGAAAACATAGAGTTTGCTTGGTCACCAAGCAATCGTACAAAATATTCATTTTCGTATTTTCGAGGTTAAATGTCACTTTAAACGTGTTAGAGAAAACAACAACTTTAGAACGAATGTGAATTTGTAATGGTTAACTCTTATCCAACTCGTGAATCTTTTAAAAATGAGAAAATGAGTAAATCGATGAAAGTGCCCTTCCACATTATAGTGGACATAAACTATAGAGTTTTCGAACACTAACGAATGTGATTTTTCGCAAAATAAAGAAAACATAAAGTTTGCTTGGTCACCAAGCAATCCTACAAAACACTTTATTTTGGTATTTTCGAAGTTAAATGTCACTATAAACGTGTTAGAGAAAACAACAACCTTAGAACGAATGTTAATTGGTAATGGTTAACTCTTTTGCAACTCGTGAAACTTTTCAAAAAGAGAGAATGAGTGAATGGATGAAATTGCACTTCCAAATTATAGTGGGCATAAACTATAGAGTTTTTAAACACAAACGAATGTGATTTTTCGCAAAATAAAGAAAACATAAACTTTGCTTGGTCACCAAGCAATCGTTTAAAACAATTCATTTTGGTATTTTCAAGATTAAATGTTACTATAAATGTGTTAGAGAAAACAACAACCTTAGAACAACGTTGAATTGGTAATGGTTATCTCTTTTGCAATTAGTGAGACGTTTCAAAAAGAGAGAATGAGTGAATGGATGAAAGTGCACTTCCACATTATAGTGGGCATAAACTATACAGTTTTTGAACACTAACAAATGTGATTTTCCACAAAATAAAGAAAACATAGAGTTTGCTTGGTCACTAAGCAATCGTACAAAAAAATTCATTTTGGTATTTTCGAGGTTAAATGTCACTATAAACGTGTTAGAGAAAACAACAACTTTAGAACGAATGTGAATTTGTAATGTTTAACTCTTATCCAACTCGTGAATCTTTTAAAAATGAGAGAATGAGTAAATCGATGAAAGTGCACTTCCACATTATAGTGGACATAAACTATAGAGTTTTTGAACACTAACGAATGTGATTTTTCGCAAAATAAAGAAAACATAAAGTTTGCTTGGTCACCAAGCAATCCTACAAAACACTTTATTTTGGTATTTTCGAAGTTAAATGTCACTATAAACGTGTTAGAGAAAACAACAACCTTAGAACGAATGTGAATTGGTAATGGTTAACTCTTTTGCAACTCGTGAAACTTTTCAAAAAGAGAGAATGAGTGAATGGATGAAATTGACTTCCACATTATAGTGGGCATAAACTATAGAGTTTTTGAACACTAACGAATGTGATTTACCACGAAATTAAGAAAACGTAAAGTTGGCTTGGTCACAAAGCAATCGTACAAAACACTTCATTTTGATATTTTTGAAGTTAAATGTCACTATAATCGTGTTAGAGAAAACAACAACTTTAGAACGAATGTGAATCGGTAATGGCTAACTCTTTTGCAACTCGTGAAACTTTTCAAAAAGAGAGAATGAGTGAATCGATGAAAGTGCACTTCCACATTATAGTGGTTATAAACTATAGAGTTTTTGAACAATAACGAATGTGATTTTTCGCAAAATAAAGAAAACATAAAGTTTGCTTAGTCACCACGCAGTCGTTCAAAACACTTCATTTTTATATTTTCGAGGTTAAATGTAACTATAAACGTGTTAGAGAAAACAACAACTTTAGAACGAATGTGAATTTGTAATGGTTAACTCTTATCCAACTCGTGAATCTTTTAAAAATGAGAGAATGAGTAAATCGATGAAAGTGCACTTCCACATTATAGTGGACATAAACTATAGAGTATTTGAACACTAACGAATGTGATTTTTCGCAAAATAAAGAAAACATAAAGTTTGCTTGGTCACCAAGCAATCCTACAAAACACTTGATTTTTGGTATTTTCGAAGTTAAATGTCACTATAAACGTGTTAGAGAAAACAACAACCTTAGAACGAATGTGAATTGGTAATGGTTAAGTCTTTTGCAACTCGTGAAACTTTTCAAAAAGAGAGAATGGGTGAATGGATGAAATTGCACTTTCACATTATAGTGGGCATAAACTATAGAGTTTTTGAACACTAACGAATGTGATTTACCACAAAATAAAGAAAACGTAAAGTTTGCTTGGTCACAAAGCAATCGTACAAAACACTACATTTTGGTATTTTCTAGGTTAAATGTCACTATAAACGTGTTAGAAAAAACAACAACCTTAGAACAAAGTTGAATTAGTAGTGGTTAATCTTTTGCAATTAGTGAGACGTTTCAAAAAGAGAGAATGAGTGAATGGATGAAATTGCACTTCCACATTATAGTGGGCATAAACTATAGAGTTTTTGAACAATAACGAATGTGATTTTCCACAAAATAAAGAAAATATAAAGTTTGCTTGGTCACCAAGCAATCGTACAAAACACTTCCTTTTAGTATTTTCTAGGTTAAATGTCACTATAAACGTGTTAGAGAAAACAACAACTTTAGAACGAATGTGAATTGATAATGGTTAACTCTTATCCAACTCGTGAATCTTTTAAAAATGAGAGAATCAGTAAATCAATGAAAGTGCACTTCCACATTATAATGGGCATAAACTATAGAGTTTTTGAACACTAACGAATGTGATTTTTCGCAAAACAAAGAAAACATAAAGTTTGCTTAGTCACCACGCAATCGTTCAAAACACTTCATTTTTATATTTTCGAGGTTAAATGTCACTATAAACGTGTTAGAGAAAACAACAACCTTAGAACAACGTTGAATTGGTATTGGTTAACTCTTTTGCATTTAGTGAGACGTTTCAAAACGAGAGAATGAGTGAATGGATGAAAGTGCACTTCCACATTATAGTGGGCATAAACTATAGAGTTTTTGAACACTAACGAATATGATTTTCCACAAAATAAAGAAAACATAGAGTTTGCTTGGTCACCAAGCAATCGTACAAAATATTCATTTTCGTATTTTCGAGGTTAAATGTCATTATAAACGTGTTAGAGAAAACAACAACTTTAGAACGAATGTGAATTGGTAATGGTTAACTCTTATCCAACTCGTGAATCTTTAAAAAATGAGAGAATGAGAAAATCGATGAAAGTACACTTCCACATTATAGTGGACATAAACTGTAGAGTTTTTGAACACTAACGAATGTGATTTTTCGCAAAATAAAGAAAACATAAAGTTTGCTTGGTCACCAATCAATCCTACAAAACACTTTATTTTGGTATTTTCGAAGTTAAATGTCACTATAAACGTGTTAGAGAAAACAACAACCTTAGAACGAATGTGAATTGGTAATGGTTAAGTCTTTTGCAACTCGTGAAACTTTTCAAAAAGAGAGAATGAGTGAATGGATGAAATTGCACTTCCAAATTATAGTGGGCATAAACTATAGAGTTTTTAAACACAAACGAATGTGATTTTCCGCAAAATAAAGAAAATATAAACTTTGCTTGGTCACCAAGCAATCGTTTAAAACAATTCATTTTGGTATTTTCGAGATTAAATGTTACTATAAATGTGTTAGAGAAAACAACAACCTTAGAACAATGTTGAATTGGTAATGGTTAACTCTTTTGCAATTAGTGAGACGTTTCAAAAAGAGAGAATGAGTGAATGGATGAAAGTGCACTTCCACATTATAGTGGGCATAAACTATAGAGTTTTTGAACACTAACGAATGTGATTTTCCACAAAATAAAGAAAACATAGAGTTTGCTTGGTCACTAAGCAATCGTACAAAAAAATTCATTTTGGTATTTTCGAGGTTAAATGTCACTTTAAACGTGTTAGAGAAAACAACAACTTTAGAACGAATGTGAATTTGTAATGGTTAACTCTTATCCAACTCGTGAATCTTTTAAAAATGAGAAAATGAGTAAATCGATGAAAGTGCCCTTCCACATTATAGTGGACATAAACTATAGAGTTTTCGAACACTAACGAATGTGATTTTTCGCAAAATAAAGAAAACATAAAGTTTGCTTGGTCACCAAGCAATCCTACAAAACACTTTATTTTGGTATTTTCGAAGTTAAATGTCACTATAAACGTGTTAGAGAAAACAACAACAACCTTAGAACGAATGTGAATTGGTAATGGTTAACTCTTTTGCAACTCGTGAAACTTTTCAAAAAGAGAGAATGGATGAAATTGACTTCCACATTATAGTGGGTATAAACTATAGAGTTTTTGAACACTAACGAATGTGATTTACCACGAAATTAAGAAAACGTAAAGTTGGCTTGGTCACAAAGCATTCGTACAAAACACTTCATTTTGATATTTTTGAAGTTAAATGTCACTATAATCGTGTTAGAGAAAACAACAACTTTAGAACGAATGTGAATCGGTAATGGCTAACTCTTTTGCAACTCGTGAAACTTTTCAAAAAGAGAGAATGAGTGAATCGATGAAAGTGCACTTCCACATTATAGTGGTTATAAACTATAGAGTTTTTGAACAATAACGAATGTGATTTTTCGCAAAATAAAGAAAACATAAAGTTTGCTTAGTCACCATGCAGTCGTTCAAAACACTTCATTTTTATATTTTCGAGGTTAAATGTAACTATAAACGTGTTAGAGAAAACAACAACTTTAGAACGAATGAGAATTTGTAATGGTTAACTCTTATCCAACTCGTGAATCTTTTAAAAATGAGAAAATGAGTAAATCGATGAAAGTGCCCTTCCACATTATAGTGGACATAAACTATAGAGTTTTCGAACACTAATGAATGTGATTTTTCGCAAAATAAAGAAAACATAAAGTTTGCTTGGTCACCAAGCAATCCTACAAAACACTTTATTTTGGTATTTTCGAAGTTAAATGTCACTATAAACGTGTTAGAGAAAACAACAACCTTAGAACGAATGTTAATTGGTAATGGTTAACTCTTTTACAACTATTGAAACTTTTCAAAAAGAGAGAATGAGTGAATGGATGAAATTGCACTTCCAAATTATAGTGGGCATAAACTATAGAGTTTTTAAACACAAACGAATGTGATTTTCCGCAAAATAAAGAAAACATAAACTTTGCTTGGTCACCAAGCAATCGTTTAAAACAATTCATTTTGGTATTTTCGAGATTAAATGTTACTATAAATGTGTTAGAGAAAACAACAACCTTAGAACAACGTTGAATTGGTAATGGTTAACTCTTTTGCAATTAGTGAGACATTTCAAAAAGAGAGAATGAGTGAATGGATGAAAGTGCACTTCCACATTATAGTGGGCATAAACTATAAAGTTTTTGAACACTAACGAATGTGATTTTCCACAAAATAAAGAAAACATAGAGTTTGCTTGGTCACTAAGCAATCGTACAAAAAAATTCATTTTGGTATTTTCGAGGTTAAATGTCACTTTAAACGTGTTAGAGAAAACAACAACTTTAGAACGAATGTGAATCGGTAATGACTAACTCTTTTGCAACTCGTGAAACTTTTCAAAAAGAGAGAATGAGTGAATCGATGAAAGTGCACTTCCACATTATAGTGGTTATAAACTATAGAGTTTTTGAACAATAACGAATGTGATTTTTCGCAAAATAAAGAAAACATAAAGTTTGCTTAGTCACCATGCAGTCGTTCAAAACACTTCATTTTTATATTTTCGAGGTTAAATGTAACTATAAACGTGTTAGAGAAAACAACAACTTTAGAACGAATGAGAATTTGTAATGGTTAACTCTTATCCAACTCGTGAATCTTTTAAAAATGAGAAAATGAGTAAATCGATGAAAGTGCCCTTCCACATTATAGTGGACATAAACTATAGAGTTTTCGAACACTAAAGAATGTGATTTTTCGCAAAATAAAGAAAACATAAAGTTTGCTTGGTCACCAAGCAATCCTACAAAACACTTTATTTTGGTATTTTCGAAGTTAAATGTCACTATAAACGTGTTAGAGAAAACAACAACCTTAGAACGAATGTTAATTGGTAATGGTTAACTCTTTTACAACTGTTGAAACTTTTCAAAAAGAGAGAATGAGTGAATGGATGAAATTGCACTTCCAAATTATAGTGGGCATAAACTATAGAGTTTTTAAACACAAACGAATGTGATTTTCCGCAAAATAAAGAAAACATAAACTTTGCTTGGTCACCAAGCAATCGTTTAAAACAATTCATTTTGGTATTTTCGAGATTAAATGTTACTATAAATGTGTTAGAGAAAACAACAACCTTAGAACAACGTTGAATTGGTAATGGTTATCTCTTTTGCAATTAGTGAGACGTTTCAAAAAGAGAGAATGAGTGAATGGATGAAAGTGCACTTCCACATTATAGTGGGCATAAACTATACAGTTTTTGAACACTAACAAATGTGATTTTCCACAAAATAAAGAAAACATAGAGTTTGCTTGGTCACTAAGCAATCGTACAAAAAAATTCATTTTGGTATTTTCGAGGTTAAATGTCACTATAAACGTGTTAGAGAAAACAACAACTTTAGAACGAATGTGAATTTGTAATGTTTAACTCTTATCCAACTCGTGAATCTTTTAAAAATGAGAGAATGAGTAAATCGATGAAAGTGCACTTCCACATTATAGTGGACATAAACTATAGAGTTTTTGAACACTAACGAATGTGATTTTTCGCAAAATAAAGAAAACATAAAGTTTGCTTGGTCACCAAGCAATCCTACAAAACACTTTATTTTGGTATTTTCGAAGTTAAATGTCACTATAAACGTGTTAGAGAAAACAACAACCTTAGAACGAATGTGAATTGGTAATGGTTAACTCTTTTGCAACTCGTGAAACTTTTCAAAAAGAGAGAATGAGTGAATGGATGAAATTGACTTCCACATTATAGTGGGCATAAACTATAGAGTTTTTGAACACTAACGAATGTGATTTACCACGAAATTAAGAAAACGTAAAGTTGGCTTGGTCACAAAGCAATCGTACAAAACACTTCATTTTGATATTTTTGAAGTTAAATGTCACTATAATCGTGTTAGAGAAAACAACAACTTTAGAACGAATGTGAATCGGTAATGGCTAACTCTTTTGCAACTCGTGAAACTTTTCAAAAAGAGAGAATGAGTGAATCGATGAAAGTGCACTTCCACATTATAGTGGTTATAAACTATAGAGTTTTTGAACAATAACGAATGTGATTTTTCGCAAAATAAAGAAAACATAAAGTTTGCTTAGTCACCACGCAGTCGTTCAAAACACTTCATTTTTATATTTTCGAGGTTAAATGTAACTATAAACGTGTTAGAGAAAACAACAACTTTAGAACGAATGTGAATTTGTAATGGTTAACTCTTATCCAACTCGTGAATCTTTTAAAAATGAGAGAATGAGTAAATCGATGAAAGTGCACTTCCACATTATAGTGGACATAAACTATAGAGTATTTGAACACTAACGAATGTGATTTTTCGCAAAATAAAGAAAACATAAAGTTTGCTTGGTCACCAAGCAATCCTACAAAACACTTGATTTTTGGTATTTTCGAAGTTAAATGTCACTATAAACGTGTTAGAGAAAACAACAACCTTAGAACGAATGTGAATTGGTAATGGTTAAGTCTTTTGCAACTCGTGAAACTTTTCAAAAAGAGAGAATGGGTGAATGGATGAAATTGCACTTTCACATTATAGTGGGCATAAACTATAGAGTTTTTGAACACTAACGAATGTGATTTACCACAAAATAAAGAAAACGTAAAGTTTGCTTGGTCACAAAGCAATCGTACAAAACACTACATTTTGGTATTTTCTAGGTTAAATGTCACTATAAACGTGTTAGAAAAAACAACAACCTTAGAACAAAGTTGAATTAGTAGTGGTTAATCTTTTGCAATTAGTGAGACGTTTCAAAAAGAGAGAATGAGTGAATGGATGAAATTGCACTTCCACATTATAGTGGGCATAAACTATAGAGTTTTTGAACAATAACGAATGTGATTTTCCACAAAATAAAGAAAATATAAAGTTTGCTTGGTCACCAAGCAATCGTACAAAACACTTCCTTTTAGTATTTTCTAGGTTAAATGTCACTATAAACGTGTTAGAGAAAACAACAACTTTAGAACGAATGTGAATTGATAATGGTTAACTCTTATCCAACTCGTGAATCTTTTAAAAATGAGAGAATCAGTAAATCAATGAAAGTGCACTTCCACATTATAATGGGCATAAACTATAGAGTTTTTGAACACTAACGAATGTGATTTTTCGCAAAACAAAGAAAACATAAAGTTTGCTTAGTCACCACGCAATCGTTCAAAACACTTCATTTTTATATTTTCGAGGTTAAATGTCACTATAAACGTGTTAGAGAAAACAACAACCTTAGAACAACGTTGAATTGGTATTGGTTAACTCTTTTGCATTTAGTGAGACGTTTCAAAACGAGAGAATGAGTGAATGGATGAAAGTGCACTTCCACATTATAGTGGGCATAAACTATAGAGTTTTTGAACACTAACGAATATGATTTTCCACAAAATAAAGAAAACATAGAGTTTGCTTGGTCACCAAGCAATCGTACAAAATATTCATTTTCGTATTTTCGAGGTTAAATGTCATTATAAACGTGTTAGAGAAAACAACAACTTTAGAACGAATGTGAATTGGTAATGGTTAACTCTTATCCAACTCGTGAATCTTTAAAAAATGAGAGAATGAGAAAATCGATGAAAGTACACTTCCACATTATAGTGGACATAAACTATAGAGTTTTTGAACACTAACGAATGTGATTTTTCGCAAAATAAAGAAAACATAAAGTTTGCTTGGTCACCAATCAATCCTACAAAACACTTTATTTTGGTATTTTCGAAGTTAAATGTCACTATAAACGTGTTAGAGAAAACAACAACCTTAGAACGAATGTGAATTGGTAATGGTTAAGTCTTTTGCAACTCGTGAAACTTTTCAAAAAGAGAGAATGAGTGAATGGATGAAATTGCACTTCCAAATTATAGTGGGCATAAACTATAGAGTTTTTAAACACAAACGAATGTGATTTTCCGCAAAATAAAGAAAATATAAACTTTGCTTGGTCACCAAGCAATCGTTTAAAACAATTCATTTTGGTATTTTCGAGATTAAATGTTACTATAAATGTGTTAGAGAAAACAACAACCTTAGAACAATGTTGAATTGGTAATGGTTAACTCTTTTGCAATTAGTGAGACGTTTCAAAAAGAGAGAATGAGTGAATGGATGAAAGTGCACTTCCACATTATAGTGGGCATAAACTATAGAGTTTTTGAACACTAACGAATGTGATTTTCCACAAAATAAAGAAAACATAGAGTTTGCTTGGTCACTAAGCAATCGTACAAAAAAATTCATTTTGGTATTTTAGAGGTTAAATGTCACTTTAAACGTGTTAGAGAAAACAACAACTTTAGAACGAATGTGAATTTGTAATGGTTAACTCTTATCCAACTCGTGAATCTTTTAAAAATGAGAAAATGAGTAAATCGATGAAAGTGCCCTTCCACATTATAGTGGACATAAACTATAGAGTTTTCGAACACTAACGAATGTGATTTTTCGCAAAATAAAGAAAACATAAAGTTTGCTTGGTCACCAAGCAATCCTACAAAACACTTTATTTTGGTATTTTCGAAGTTAAATGTCACTATAAACGTGTTAGAGAAAACAACAACAACCTTAGAACGAATGTGAATTGGTAATGGTTAACTCTTTTGCAACTCGTGAAACTTTTCAAAAAGAGAGAATGGATGAAATTGACTTCCACATTATAGTGGGTATAAACTATAGAGTTTTTGAACACTAACGAATGTGATTTACCACGAAATTAAGAAAACGTAAAGTTGGCTTGGTCACAAAGCATTCGTACAAAACACTTCATTTTGATATTTTTGAAGTTAAATGTCACTATAATCGTGTTAGAGAAAACAACAACTTTAGAACGAATGTGAATCGGTAATGGCTAACTCTTTTGCAACTCGTGAAACTTTTCAAAAAGAGAGAATGAGTGAATCGATGAAAGTGCACTTCCACATTATAGTGGTTATAAACTATAGAGTTTTTGAACAATAACGAATGTGATTTTTCGCAAAATAAAGAAAACATAAAGTTTGCTTAGTCACCATGCAGTCGTTCAAAACACTTCATTTTTATATTTTCGAGGTTAAATGTAACTATAAACGTGTTAGAGAAAACAACAACTTTAGAACGAATGAGAATTTGTAATGGTTAACTCTTATCCAACTCGTGAATCTTTTAAAAATGAGAAAATGAGTAAATCGATGAAAGTGCCCTTCCACATTATAGTGGACATAAACTATAGAGTTTTCGAACACTAATGAATGTGATTTTTCGCAAAATAAAGAAAACATAAAGTTTGCTTGGTCACCAAGCAATCCTACAAAACACTTTATTTTGGTATTTTCGAAGTTAAATGTCACTATAAACGTGTTAGAGAAAACAACAACCTTAGAACGAATGTTAATTGGTAATGGTTAACTCTTTTACAACTGTTGAAACTTTTCAAAAAGAGAGAATGAGTGAATGGATGAAATTGCACTTCCAAATTATAGTGGGCATAAACTATAGAGTTTTTAAACACAAACGAATGTGATTTTCCGCAAAATAAAGAAAACATAAACTTTGCTTGGTCACCAAGCAATCGTTTAAAACAATTCATTTTGGTATTTTCGAGATTAAATGTTACTATAAATGTGTTAGAGAAAACAACAACCTTAGAACAACGTTGAATTGGTAATGGTTAACTCTTTTGCAATTAGTGAGACATTTCAAAAAGAGAGAATGAGTGAATGGATGAAAGTGCACTTCCACATTATAGTGGGCATAAACTATAAAGTTTTTGAACACTAACGAATGTGATTTTCCACAAAATAAAGAAAACATAGAGTTTGCTTGGTCACTAAGGAATCGTACAAAAAAATTCATTTTGGTATTTTCGAGGTTAAATGTCACTTTAAACGTGTTAGAGAAAACAACAACTTTAGAACGAATGTGAATCGGTAATGGCTAACTCTTTTGCAACTCGTGAAACTTTTCAAAAAGAGAGAATGAGTGAATCGATGAAAGTGCACTTCCACATTATAGTGGTTATAAACTATAGAGTTTTTGAACAATAACGAATGTGATTTTTCGCAAAATAAAGAAAACATAAAGTTTGCTTAGTCACCATGCAGTCGTTCAAAACACTTCATTTTTATATTTTCGAGGTTAAATGTAACTATAAACGTGTTAGAGAAAACAACAACTTTAGAACGAATGAGAATTTGTAATGGTTAACTCTTATCCAACTCGTGAATCTTTTAAAAATGAGAAAATGAGTAAATCGATGAAAGTGCCCTTCCACATTATAGTGGACATAAACTATAGAGTTTTCGAACACTAATGAATGTGATTTTTCGCAAAATAAAGAAAACATAAAGTTTGCTTGGTCACCAAGCAATCCTACAAAACACTTTATTTTGGTATTTTCGAAGTTAAATGTCACTATAAATGTGTTAGAGAAAACAACAACCTTAGAACGAATGTTAATTGGTAATGGTTAACTCTTTTACAACTGTTGAAACTTTTCAAAAAGAGAGAATGAGTGAATGGATGAAATTGCACTTCCAAATTATAGTGGGCATAAACTATAGAGTTTTTAAACACAAACGAATGTGATTTTCCGCAAAATAAAGAAAACATAAACTTTGCTTGGTCACCAAGCAATCGTTTAAAACAATTCATTTTGGTATTTTCGAGATTAAATGTTACTATAAATGTGTTAGAGAAAACAACAACCTTAGAACAACGTTGAATTGGTAATGGTTAACTCTTTTGCAATTAGTGAGACATTTCAAAAAGAGAGAATGAGTGAATGGATGAAAGTGCACTTCCACATTATAGTGGGCATAAACTATAAAGTTTTTGAACACTAACGAATGTGATTTTCCACAAAATAAAGAAAACATAGAGTTTGCTTGGTCACTAAGCAATCGTACAAAAAAATTCATTTTGGTATTTTCGAGGTTAAATGTCACTTTAAACGTGTTAGAGAAAACAACAACTTTAGAACGAATGTGAATCGGTAATGGCTAACTCTTTTGCAACTCGTGAAACTTTTCAAAAAGAGAGAATGAGTGAATCGATGAAAGTGCACTTCCACATTATAGTGGTTATAAACTATAGAGTTTTTGAACAATAACGAATGTGATTTTTCGCAAAATAAAGAAAACATAAAGTTTGCTTAGTCACCATGCAGTCGTTCAAAACACTTCATTTTTATATTTTCGAGGTTAAATGTAACTATAAACGTGTTAGAGAAAACAACAACTTTAGAACGAATGAGAATTTGTAATGGTTAACTCTTATCCAACTCGTGAATCTTTTAAAAATGAGAAAATGAGTAAATCGATGAAAGTGCCCTTCCACATTATAGTGGACATAAACTATAGAGTTTTCGAACACTAATGAATGTGATTTTTCGCAAAATAAAGAAAACATAAAGTTTGCTTGGTCACCAAGCAATCCTACAAAACACTTTATTTTGGTATTTTCGAAGTTAAATGTCACTATAAACGTGTTAGAGAAAACAACAACCTTAGAACGAATGTTAATTGGTAATGGTTAACTCTTTTACAACTGTTGAAACTTTTCAAAAAGAGAGAATGAGTGAATGGATGAAATTGCACTTCCAAATTATAGTGGGCATAAACTATAGAGTTTTTAAACACAAACGAATGTGATTTTCCGCAAAATAAAGAAAACATAAACTTTGCTTGGTCACCAAGCAATCGTTTAAAACAATTCATTTGGGTATTTTCGAGATTAAATGTTACTATAAATGTGTTAGAGAAAACAACAACCTTAGAACAACGTTGAATTGGTAATGGTTAACTCTTTTGCAATTAGTGAGACATTTCAAAAAGAGAGAATGAGTGAATGGATGAAAGTGCACTTCCACATTATAATGGGCATAAACTATAAAGTTTTTGAACACTAACGAATGTGATTTTCCACAAAATAAAGAAAACATAGAGTTTGCTTGGTCACTAAGCAATCGTACAAAAAAATTCATTTTGGTATTTTCGAGGTTAAATGTCACTTTAAACGTGTTAGAGAAAACAACAACTTTAGAACGAATGTGAATCGGTAATGGCTAACTCTTTTGCAACTCGTGAAACTTTTCAAAAAGAGAGAATGAGTGAATCGATGAAAGTGCACTTCCACATTATAGTGGTTATAAACTATAGAGTTTTTGAACAATAACGAATGTGATTTTTCGCAAAATAAAGAAAACATAAAGTTTTCTTAGTCACCATGCAGTCGTTCAAAACACTTCATTTTTATATTTTCGAGGTTAAATGTAACTATAAACGTGTTAGAGAAAACAACAACTTTAGAACGAATGAGAATTTGTAATGGTTAACTCTTATCCAACTCGTGAATCTTTTAAAAATGAGAAAATGAGTAAATCGATGAAAGTGCCCTTCCACATTATAGTGGACATAAACTATAGAGTTTTCGAACACTAATGAATGTGATTTTTCGCAAAATAAAGAAAACATAAAGTTTGCTTGGTCACCAAGCAATCCTACAAAACACTTTATTTTGGTATTTTCGAAGTTAAATGTCACTATAAACGTGTTAGAGAAAACAACAACCTTAGAACGAATGTTAATTGGTAATGGTTAACTCTTTTACAACTGTTGAAACTTTTCAAAAAGAGAGAATGAGTGAATGGATGAAATTGCACTTCCAAATTATAGTGGGCATAAACTATAGAGTTTTTAAACACAAACGAATGTGATTTTCCGCAAAATAAAGAAAACATAAACTTTGCTTGGTCACCAAGCAATCGTTTAAAACAATTCATTTTGGTATTTTCGAGATTAAATGTTACTATAAATGTGTTAGAGAAAACAACAACCTTAGAACAACGTTGAATTGGTAATGGTTATCTCTTTTGCAATTAGTGAGACGTTTCAAAAAGAGAGAATGAGTGAATGGATGAAAGTGCACTTCCACATTATAGTGGGCATAAACTATACAGTTTTTGAACACTAACAAATGTGATTTTCCACAAAATAAAGAAAACATAGAGTTTGCTTGGTCACTAAGCAATCGTACAAAAAAATTCATTTTGGTATTTTCGAGGTTAAATGTCACTATAAACGTGTTAGAGAAAACAACAACTTTAGAACGAATGTGAATTTGTAATGTTTAACTCTTATCCAACTCGTGAATCTTTTAAAAATGAGAGAATGAGTAAATCGATGAAAGTGCACTTCCACATTATAGTGGACATAAACTATAGAGTTTTTGAACACTAACGAATGTGATTTTTCGCAAAATAAAGAAAACATAAAGTTTGCTTGGTCACCAAGCAATCCTACAAAACACTTTATTTTGGTATTTTCGAAGTTAAATGTCACTATAAACGTGTTAGAGAAAACAACAACCTTAGAACGAATGTGAATTGGTAATGGTTAACTCTTTTGCAACTCGTGAAACTTTTCAAAAAGAGAGAATGAGTGAATGGATGAAATTGACTTCCACATTATAGTGGGCATAAACTATAGAGTTTTTGAACACTAACGAATGTGATTTACCACGAAATTAAGAAAACGTAAAGTTGGCTTGGTCACAAAGCAATCGTACAAAACACTTCATTTTGATATTTTTGAAGTTAAATGTCACTATAATCGTGTTAGAGAAAACAACAACTTTAGAACGAATGTGAATCGGTAATGGCTAACTCTTTTGCAACTCGTGAAACTTTTCAAAAAGAGAGAATGAGTGAATCGATGAAAGTGCACTTCCACATTATAGTGGTTATAAACTATAGAGTTTTTGAACAATAACGAATGTGATTTTTCGCAAAATAAAGAAAACATAAAGTTTGCTTAGTCACCACGCAGTCGTTCAAAACACTTCATTTTTATATTTTCGAGGTTAAATGTAACTATAAACGTGTTAGAGAAAACAACAACTTTAGAACGAATGTGAATTTGTAATGGTTAACTCTTATCCAACTCGTGAATCTTTTAAAAATGAGAGAATGAGTAAATCGATGAAAGTGCACTTCCACATTATAGTGGACATAAACTATAGAGTTTTTGAACACTAACGAATGTGATTTTTCGCAAAATAAAGAAAACATAAAGTTTGCTTGGTCACCAAGCAATCCTACAAAACACTTGATTTTGGTATTTTCGAAGTTAAATGTCACTATAAACGTGTTAGAGAAACCAACAACCTTAGAACGAATGTGAATTGGTAATGGTTAAGTCTTTTGCAACTCGTGAAACTTTTCAAAAAGAGAGAATGAGTGAATGGATGAAATTGCACTTTCACATTATAGTGGGCATAAACTATAGAGTTTTTGAACACTAACGAATGTGATTTACCACAAAATAAAGAGAACGTAAAGTTTTCTTTGTCACAAAGCAATCGTACAAAACACTACATTTTGGTATTTTCTAGGTTAAATGTCACTATAAACGTGTTAGAAAAAACAACAACCTTTGAACAAAGTTGAATTAGTAGTGGTTAATCTTTTGCAATTAGTGAGACGTTTCAAAAAGAGAGAATGAGTGAATGGATGAAATTGCACTTCCACATTATAGTGGGCATAAACTATAGAGTTTTTGAACAATAATGAATGTGATTTTCCACAAAATAAAGAAAATATAAAGTTTGCTTGGTCACCAAGCAATCGTACAAAACACTTTCTTTTGGTATTTTCTAGGTTAAATGTCACTATAAACGTGTTAGAGAAAACAACAACTTTAGAACGAATGTGAATTGATAATGGTTAACTCTTATCCAACTCGTGAATCTTTTAAAAATGAGAGAATCAGTAAATCAATGAAAGTGCACTTCCACATTATAATGGGCATAAACTATAGAGTTTTTGAACACTAACGAATGTGATTTTTCGCAAAACAAAGAAAACATAAAGTTTGCTTAGTCACCACGCAATCGTTCAAAACACTTCATTTTTGTATTTTCGAGGTTAAATGTCACTATAAACGTGTTAGAGAAAACAACAACCTTAGAACAACGTTGAATTGGTATTGGTTAACTCTTTTGCATTTAGTGAGACGTTTCAAAACGAGAGAATGAGTGAATGGATGAAAGTGCACTTCCACATTATAGTGGGCATAAACTATAGAGTTTTTGAACACTAACGAATATGATTTTCCACAAAATAAAGAAAACATAGAGTTTGCTTGGTCACCAAGCAATCGTACAAAATATTCATTTTCGTATTTTCGAGGTTAAATGTCACTTTAAACGTGTTAGAGAAAACAACAACTTTAGAACGAATGTGAATTTGTAATGGTTAACTCTTATCCAACTCGTGAATCTTTTAAAAATGAGAAAATGAGTAAATCGATGAAAGTGCCCTTCCACATTATAGTGGACATAAACTATAGAGTTTTCGAACACTAACGAATGTGATTTTTCGCAAAATAAAGAAAACATAAAGTTTGCTTGGTCACCAAGCAATCCTACAAAACACTTTATTTTGGTATTTTCGAAGTTAAATGTCACTATAAACGTGTTAGAGAAAACAACAACCTTAGAACGAATGTTAATTGGTAATGGTTAACTCTTTTGCAACTCGTGAAACTTTTCAAAAAGAGAGAATGAGTGAATGGATGAAATTGCACTTCCAAATTATAGTGGGCATAAACTATAGAGTTTTTAAACACAAACGAATGTGATTTTTCGCAAAATAAAGAAAACATAAACTTTGCTTGGTCACTAAGCAATCGTTTAAAACAATTCATTTTGGTATTTTCGAGATTAAATGTTACTATAAATGTGTTAGAGAAAACAACAACCTTAGAACAACGTTGAATTGGTAATGGTTATCTCTTTTGCAATTAGTGAGACGTTTCAAAAAGAGAGAATGAGTGAATGGATGAAAGTGCACTTCCACATTATAGTGGGCATAAACTATACAGTTTTTGAACACTAACAAATGTGATTTTCCACAAAATAAAGAAAACATAGAGTTTGCTTGGTCACTAAGCAATCGTACAAAAAAATTCATTTTGGTATTTTCGAGGTTAAATGTCACTATAAACGTGTTAGAGAAAACAACAACTTTAGAACGAATGTGAATTTGTAATGTTTAACTCTTATCCAACTCGTGAATCTTTTAAAAATGAGAGAATGAGTAAATCGATGAAAGTGCACTTCCACATTATAGTGGACATAAACTATAGAGTTTTTGAACACTAACGAATGTGATTTTTCGCAAAATAAAGAAAACATAAAGTTTGCTTGGTCACCAAGCAATCCTACAAAACACTTTATTTTGGTATTTTCGAAGTTAAATGTCACTATAAACGTGTTAGAGAAAACAACAACCTTAGAACGAATGTGAATTGGTAATGGTTAACTCTTTTGCAACTCGTGAAACTTTTCAAAAAGAGAGAATGAGTGAATGGATGAAATTGACTTCCACATTATAGTGGGCATAAACTATAGAGTTTTTGAACACTAACGAATGTGATTTACCACGAAATTAAGAAAACGTAAAGTTGGCTTGGTCACAAAGCAATCGTACAAAACACTTCATTTTGATATTTTTGAAGTTAAATGTCACTATAATCGTGTTAGAGAAAACAACAACTTTAGAACGAATGTGAATCGGTAATGGCTAACTCTTTTGCAACTCGTGAAACTTTTCAAAAAGAGAGAATGAGTGAATCGATGAAAGTGCACTTCCACATTATAGTGGTTATAAACTATAGAGTTTTTGAACAATAACGAATGTGATTTTTCGCAAAATAAAGAAAACATAAAGTTTGCTTAGTCACCACGCAGTCGTTCAAAACACTTCATTTTTATATTTTCGAGGTTAAATGTAACTATAAACGTGTTAGAGAAAACAACAACTTTAGAACGAATGTGAATTTGTAATGGTTAACTCTTATCCAACTCGTGAATCTTTTAAAAATGAGAGAATGAGTAAATCGATGAAAGTGCACTTCCACATTATAGTGGACATAAACTATAGAGTTTTTGAACACTAACGAATGTGATTTTTCGCAAAATAAAGAAAACATAAAGTTTGCTTGGTCACCAAGCAATCCTACAAAACACTTGATTTTTGGTATTTTCGAAGTTAAATGTCACTATAAACGTGTTAGAGAAAACAACAACCTTAGAACGAATGTGAATTGGTAATGGTTAAGTCTTTTGCAACTCGTGAAACTTTTCAAAAAGAGAGAATGGGTGAATGGATGAAATTGCACTTTCACATTATAGTGGGCATAAACTATAGAGTTTTTGAACACTAACGAATGTGATTTACCACAAAATAAAGAAAACGTAAAGTTTGCTTGGTCACAAAGCAATCGTACAAAACACTACATTTTGGTATTTTCTAGGTTAAATGTCACTATAAACGTGTTAGAAAAAACAACAACCTTAGAACAAAGTTGAATTAGTAGTGGTTAATCTTTTGCAATTAGTGAGACGTTTCAAAAAGAGAGAATGAGTGAATGGATGAAATTGCACTTCCACATTATAGTGGGCATAAACTATAGAGTTTTTGAACAATAACGAATGTGATTTTCCACAAAATAAAGAAAATATAAAGTTTGCTTGGTCACCAAGCAATCGTACAAAACACTTCCTTTTAGTATTTTCTAGGTTAAATGTCACTATAAACGTGTTAGAGAAAACAACAACTTTAGAACGAATGTGAATTGATAATGGTTAACTCTTATCCAACTCGTGAATCTTTTAAAAATGAGAGAATCAGTAAATCAATGAAAGTGCACTTCCACATTATAATGGGCATAAACTATAGAGTTTTTGAACACTAACGAATGTGATTTTTCGCAAAACAAAGAAAACATAAAGTTTGCTTAGTCACCACGCAATCGTTCAAAACACTTCATTTTTATATTTTCGAGGTTAAATGTCACTATAAACGTGTTAGAGAAAACAACAACCTTAGAACAACGTTGAATTGGTATTGGTTAACTCTTTTGCATTTAGTGAGACGTTTCAAAACGAGAGAATGAGTGAATGGATGAAAGTGCACTTCCACATTATAGTGGGCATAAACTATAGAGTTTTTGAACACTAACGAATATGATTTTCCACAAAATAAAGAAAACATAGAGTTTGCTTGGTCACCAAGCAATCGTACAAAATATTCATTTTCGTATTTTCGAGGTTAAATGTCATTATAAACGTGTTAGAGAAAACAACAACTTTAGAACGAATGTGAATTGGTAATGGTTAACTCTTATCCAACTCGTGAATCTTTAAAAAATGAGAGAATGAGAAAATCGATGAAAGTACACTTCCACATTATAGTGGACATAAACTATAGAGTTTTTGAACACTAACGAATGTGATTTTTCGCAAAATAAAGAAAACATAAAGTTTGCTTGGTCACCAATCAATCCTACAAAACACTTTATTTTGGTATTTTCGAAGTTAAATGTCACTATAAACGTGTTAGAGAAAACAACAACCTTAGAACGAATGTGAATTGGTAATGGTTAAGTCTTTTGCAACTCGTGAAACTTTTCAAAAAGAGAGAATGAGTGAATGGATGAAATTGCACTTCCAAATTATAGTGGGCATAAACTATAGAGTTTTTAAACACAAACGAATGTGATTTTCCGCAAAATAAAGAAAATATAAACTTTGCTTGGTCACCAAGCAATCGTTTAAAACAATTCATTTTGTATTTTCGAGATTAAATGTTACTATAAATGTGTTAGAGAAAACAACAACCTTAGAACAACGTTGAATTGGTAATGGTTAACTCTTTTGCAATTAGTGAGACGTTTCAAAAAGAGAGAATGAGTGAATGGATGAAAGTGCACTTTCACATTATAGTGGGCATAAACTATAGAGTTTTTGAACACTAACGAATGTGATTTTCCACAAAATAAAGAAAACATAGAGTTTGCTTGGTCACTAAGCAATCGTACAAAAAAATTCATTTTGGTATTTTCGAGGTTAAATGTCACTTTAAACGTGTTAGAGAAAACAACAACTTTAGAACGAATGTGAATTTGTAATGGTTAACTCTTATCCAACTCGTGAATCTTTTAAAAATGAGAAAATGAGTAAATCGATGAAAGTGCCCTTCCACATTATAGTGGACATAAACTATAGAGTTTTCGAACACTAACGAATGTGATTTTTCGCAAAATAAAGAAAACATAAAGTTTGCTTGGTCACCAAGCAATCCTACAAAACACTTTATTTTGGTATTTTCGAAGTTAAATGTCACTATAAACGTGTTAGAGAAAACAACAACAACCTTAGAACGAATGTGAATTGGTAATGGTTAACTCTTTTGCAACTCGTGAAACTTTTCAAAAAGAGAGAATGGATGAAATTGACTTCCACATTATAGTGGGTATAAACTATAGAGTTTTTGAACACTAACGAATGTGATTTACCACGAAATTAAGAAAACGTAAAGTTGGCTTGGTCACAAAGCATTCGTACAAAACACTTCATTTTGATATTTTTGAAGTTAAATGTCACTATAATCGTGTTAGAGAAAACAACAACTTTAGAACGAATGTGAATCGGTAATGGCTAACTCTTTTGCAACTCGTGAAACTTTTCAAAAAGAGAGAATGAGTGAATCGATGAAAGTGCACTTCCACATTATAGTGGTTATAAACTATAGAGTTTTTGAACAATAACGAATGTGATTTTTCGCAAAATAAAGAAAACATAAAGTTTGCTTAGTCACCATGCAGTCGTTCAAAACACTTCATTTTTATATTTTCGAGGTTAAATGTAACTATAAACGTGTTAGAGAAAACAACAACTTTAGAACGAATGAGAATTTGTAATGGTTAACTCTTATCCAACTCGTGAATCTTTTAAAAATGAGAAAATGAGTAAATCGATGAAAGTGCCCTTCCACATTATAGTGGACATAAACTATAGAGTTTTCGAACACTAATGAATGTGATTTTTCGCAAAATAAAGAAAACATAAAGTTTGCTTGGTCACCAAGCAATCCTACAAAACACTTTATTTTGGTATTTTCGAAGTTAAATGTCACTATAAACGTGTTAGAGAAAACAACAACCTTAGAACGAATGTTAATTGGTAATGGTTAACTCTTTTACAACTGTTGAAACTTTTCAAAAAGAGAGAATGAGTGAATGGATGAAATTGCACTTCCAAATTATAGTGGGCATAAACTATAGAGTTTTTAAACACAAACGAATGTGATTTTCCGCAAAATAAAGAAAACATAAACTTTGCTTGGTCACCAAGCAATCGTTTAAAACAATTCATTTTGGTATTTTCGAGATTAAATGTTACTATAAATGTGTTAGAGAAAACAACAACCTTAGAACAACGTTGAATTGGTAATGGTTAACTCTTTTGCAATTAGTGAGACATTTCAAAAAGAGAGAATGAGTGAATGGATGAAAGTGCACTTCCACATTATAGTGGGCATAAACTATAAAGTTTTTGAACACTAACGAATGTGATTTTCCACAAAATAAAGAAAACATAGAGTTTGCTTGGTCACTAAGCAATCGTACAAAAAAATTCATTTTGGTATTTTCGAGGTTAAATGTCACTTTAAACGTGTTAGAGAAAACAACAACTTTAGAACGAATGTGAATCGGTAATGGCTAACTCTTTTGCAACTCGTGAAACTTTTCAAAAAGAGAGAATGAGTGAATCGATGAAAGTGCACTTCCACATTATAGTGGTTATAAACTATAGAGTTTTTGAACAATAACGAATGTGATTTTTCGCAAAATAAAGAAAACATAAAGTTTGCTTAGTCACCATGCAGTCGTTCAAAACACTTCATTTTTATATTTTCGAGGTTAAATGTAACTATAAACGTGTTAGAGAAAACAACAACTTTAGAACGAATGAGAATTTGTAATGGTTAACTCTTATCCAACTCGTGAATCTTTTAAAAATGAGAAAATGAGTAAATCGATGAAAGTGCCCTTCCACATTATAGTGGACATAAACTATAGAGTTTTCGAACACTAATGAATGTGATTTTTCGCAAAATAAAGAAAACATAAAGTTTGCTTGGTCACCAAGCAATCCTACAAAACACTTTATTTTGGTATTTTCGAAGTTAAATGTCACTATAAACGTGTTAGAGAAAACAACAACCTTAGAACGAATGTTAATTGGTAATGGTTAACTCTTTTACAACTGTTGAAACTTTTCAAAAAGAGAGAATGAGTGAATGGATGAAATTGCACTTCCAAATTATAGTGGGCATAAACTATAGAGTTTTTAAACACAAACGAATGTGATTTTCCGCAAAATAAAGAAAACATAAACTTTGCTTGGTCACCAAGCAATCGTTTAAAACAATTCATTTTGGTATTTTCGAGATTAAATGTTACTATAAATGTGTTAGAGAAAACAACAACCTTAGAACAACGTTGAATTGGTAATGGTTATCTCTTTTGCAATTAGTGAGACGTTTCAAAAAGAGAGAATGAGTGAATGGATGAAAGTGCACTTCCACATTATAGTGGGCATAAACTATACAGTTTTTGAACACTAACAAATGTGATTTTCCACAAAATAAAGAAAACATAGAGTTTGCTTGGTCACTAAGCAATCGTACAAAAAAATTCATTTTGGTATTTTCGAGGTTAAATGTCACTATAAACGTGTTAGAGAAAACAACAACTTTAGAACGAATGTGAATTTGTAATGTTTAACTCTTATCCAACTCGTGAATCTTTTAAAAATGAGAGAATGAGTAAATCGATGAAAGTGCACTTCCACATTATAGTGGACATAAACTATAGAGTTTTTGAACACTAACGAATGTGATTTTTCGCAAAATAAAGAAAACATAAAGTTTGCTTGGTCACCAAGCAATCCTACAAAACACTTTATTTTGCTATTTTCGAAGTTAAATGTCACTATAAACGTGTTAGAGAAAACAACAACCTTAGAACGAATGTGAATTGGTAATGGTTAACTCTTTTGCAACTCGTGAAACTTTTCAAAAAGAGAGAATGAGTGAATGGATGAAATTGACTTCCACATTATAGTGGGCATAAACTATAGAGTTTTTGAACACTAACGAATGTGATTTACCACGAAATTAAGAAAACGTAAAGTTGGCTTGGTCACAAAGCAATCGTACAAAACACTTCATTTTGATATTTTTGAAGTTAAATGTCACTATAATCGTGTTAGAGAAAACAACAACTTTAGAACGAATGTGAATCGGTAATGGCTAACTCTTTTGCAACTCGTGAAACTTTTCAAAAAGAGAGAATGAGTGAATCGATGAAAGTGCACTTCCACATTATAGTGGTTATAAACTATAGAGTTTTTGAACAATAACGAATGTGATTTTTCGCAAAATAAAGAAAACATAAAGTTTGCTTAGTCACCACGCAGTCGTTCAAAACACTTCATTTTTATATTTTCGAGGTTAAATGTAACTATAAACGTGTTAGAGAAAACAACAACTTTAGAACGAATGTGAATTTGTAATGGTTAACTCTTATCCAACTCGTGAATCTTTTAAAAATGAGAGAATGAGTAAATCGATGAAAGTGCACTTCCACATTATAGTGGACATAAACTATAGAGTTTTTGAACACTAACGAATGTGATTTTTCGCAAAATAAAGAAAACATAAAGTTTGCTTGGTCACCAAGCAATCCTACAAAACACTTGATTTTGGTATTTTCGAAGTTAAATGTCACTATAAACGTGTTAGAGAAACCAACAACCTTAGAACGAATGTGAATTGGTAATGGTTAAGTCTTTTGCAACTCGTGAAACTTTTCAAAAAGAGAGAATGAGTGAATGGATGAAATTGCACTTTCACATTATAGTGGGCATAAACTATAGAGTTTTTGAACACTAACGAATGTGATTTACCACAAAATAAAGAGAACGTAAAGTTTTCTTGGTCACAAAGCAATCGTACAAAACACTACATTTTGGTATTTTCTAGGTTAAATGTCACTATAAACGTGTTAGAAAAAACAACAACCTTAGAACAAAGTTGAATTAGTAGTGGTTAATCTTTTGCAATTAGTGAGACGTTTCAAAAAGAGAGAATGAGTGAATGGATGAAATTGCACTTCCACATTATAGTGGGCATAAACTATAGAGTTTTTGAACAATAATGAATGTGATTTTCCACAAAATAAAGAAAATATAAAGTTTGCTTGGTCACCAAGCAATCGTACAAAACACTTTCTTTTGGTATTTTCTAGGTTAAATGTCACTATAAACGTGTTAGAGAAAACAACAACTTTAGAACGAATGTGAATTGATAATGGTTAACTCTTATCCAACTCGTGAATCTTTTAAAAATGAGAGAATCAGTAAATCAATGAAAGTGCACTTCCACATTATAATGGGCATAAACTATAGAGTTTTTGAACACTAACGAATGTGATTTTTCGCAAAACAAAGAAAACATAAAGTTTGCTTAGTCACCACGCAATCGTTCAAAACACTTCATTTTTGTATTTTCGAGGTTAAATGTCACTATAAACGTGTTAGAGAAAACAACAACCTTAGAACAACGTTGAATTGGTATTGGTTAACTCTTTTGCATTTAGTGAGACGTTTCAAAACGAGAGAATGAGTGAATGGATGAAAGTGCACTTCCACATTATAGTGGGCATAAACTATAGAGTTTTTGAACACTAACGAATATGATTTTCCACAAAATAAAGAAAACATAGAGTTTGCTTGGTCACCAAGCAATCGTACAAAATATTCATTTTCGTATTTTCGAGGTTAAATGTCACTTTAAACGTGTTAGAGAAAACAACAACTTTAGAACGAATGTGAATTTGTAATGGTTAACTCTTATCCAACTCGTGAATCTTTTAAAAATGAGAAAATGAGTAAATCGATGAAAGTGCCCTTCCACATTATAGTGGACATAAACTATAGAGTTTTCGAACACTAACGAATGTGATTTTTCGCAAAATAAAGAAAACATAAAGTTTGCTTGGTCACCAAGCAATCCTACAAAACACTTTATTTTGGTATTTTCGAAGTTAAATGTCACTATAAACGTGTTAGAGAAAACAACAACCTTAGAACGAATGTTAATTGGTAATGGTTAACTCTTTTGCAACTCGTGAAACTTTTCAAAAAGAGAGAATGAGTGAATGGATGAAATTGCACTTCCAAATTATAGTGGGCATAAACTATAGAGTTTTTAAACACAAACGAATGTGATTTTTCGCAAAATAAAGAAAACATAAACTTTGCTTGGTCACCAAGCAATCGTTTAAAACAATTCATTTTGGTATTTTCGAGATTAAATGTTACTATAAATGTGTTAGAGAAAACAACAACCTTAGAACAACGTTGAATTGGTAATGGTTATCTCTTTTGCAATTAGTGAGACGTTTCAAAAAGAGAGAATGAGTGAATGGATGAAAGTGCACTTCCACATTATAGTGGGCATAAACTATACAGTTTTTGAACACTAACAAATGTGATTTTCCACAAAATAAAGAAAACATAGAGTTTGCTTGGTCACTAAGCAATCGTACAAAAAAATTCATTTTGGTATTTTCGAGGTTAAATGTCACTATAAACGTGTTAGAGAAAACAACAACTTTAGAACGAATGTGAATTTGTAATGTTTAACTCTTATCCAACTCGTGAATCTTTTAAAAATGAGAGAATGAGTAAATCGATGAAAGTGCACTTCCACATTATAGTGGACATAAACTATAGAGTTTTTGAACACTAACGAATGTGATTTTTCGCAAAATAAAGAAAACATAAAGTTTGCTTGGTCACCAAGCAATCCTACAAAACACTTTATTTTGGTATTTTCGAAGTTAAATGTCACTATAAACGTGTTAGAGAAAACAACAACCTTAGAACGAATGTGAATTGGTAATGGTTAACTCTTTTGCAACTCGTGAAACTTTTCAAAAAGAGAGAATGAGTGAATGGATGAAATTGACTTCCACATTATAGTGGGCATAAACTATAGAGTTTTTGAACACTAACGAATGTGATTTACCACGAAATTAAGAAAACGTAAAGTTGGCTTGGTCACAAAGCAATCGTACAAAACACTTCATTTTGATATTTTTGAAGTTAAATGTCACTATAATCGTGTTAGAGAAAACAACAACTTTAGAACGAATGTGAATCGGTAATGGCTAACTCTTTTGCAACTCGTGAAACTTTTCAAAAAGAGAGAATGAGTGAATCGATGAAAGTGCACTTCCACATTATAGTGGTTATAAACTATAGAGTTTTTGAACAATAACGAATGTGATTTTTCGCAAAATAAAGAAAACATAAAGTTTGCTTAGTCACCACGCAGTCGTTCAAAACACTTCATTTTTATATTTTCGAGGTTAAATGTAACTATAAACGTGTTAGAGAAAACAACAACTTTAGAACGAATGTGAATTTGTAATGGTTAACTCTTATCCAACTCGTGAATCTTTTAAAAATGAGAGAATGAGTAAATCGATGAAAGTGCACTTCCACATTATAGTGGACATAAACTATAGAGTTTTTGAACACTAACGAATGTGATTTTTCGCAAAATAAAGAAAACATAAAGTTTGCTTGGTCACCAAGCAATCCTACAAAACACTTGATTTTTGGTATTTTCGAAGTTAAATGTCACTATAAACGTGTTAGAGAAAACAACAACCTTAGAACGAATGTGAATTGGTAATGGTTAAGTCTTTTGCAACTCGTGAAACTTTTCAAAAAGAGAGAATGGGTGAATGGATGAAATTGCACTTTCACATTATAGTGGGCATAAACTATAGAGTTTTTGAACACTAACGAATGTGATTTACCACAAAATAAAGAAAACGTAAAGTTTGCTTGGTCACAAAGCAATCGTACAAAACACTACATTTTGGTATTTTCTAGGTTAAATGTCACTATAAACGTGTTAGAAAAAACAACAACCTTAGAACAAAGTTGAATTAGTAGTGGTTAATCTTTTGCAATTAGTGAGACGTTTCAAAAAGAGAGAATGAGTGAATGGATGAAATTGCACTTCCACATTATAGTGGGCATAAACTATAGAGTTTTTGAACAATAACGAATGTGATTTTCCACAAAATAAAGAAAATATAAAGTTTGCTTGGTCACCAAGCAATCGTACAAAACACTTCCTTTTAGTATTTTCTAGGTTAAATGTCACTATAAACGTGTTAGAGAAAACAACAACTTTAGAACGAATGTGAATTGATAATGGTTAACTCTTATCCAACTCGTGAATCTTTTAAAAATGAGAGAATCAGTAAATCAATGAAAGTGCACTTCCACATTATAATGGGCATAAACTATAGAGTTTTTGAACACTAACGAATGTGATTTTTCGCAAAACAAAGAAAACATAAAGTTTGCTTAGTCACCACGCAATCGTTCAAAACACTTCATTTTTATATTTTCGAGGTTAAATGTCACTATAAACGTGTTAGAGAAAACAACAACCTTAGAACAACGTTGAATTGGTATTGGTTAACTCTTTTGCATTTAGTGAGACGTTTCAAAACGAGAGAATGAGTGAATGGATGAAAGTGCACTTCCACATTATAGTGGGCATAAACTATAGAGTTTTTGAACACTAACGAATATGATTTTCCACAAAATAAAGAAAACATAGAGTTTGCTTGGTCACCAAGCAATCGTACAAAATATTCATTTTCGTATTTTCGAGGTTAAATGTCATTATAAACGTGTTAGAGAAAACAACAACTTTAGAACGAATGTGAATTGGTAATGGTTAACTCTTATCCAACTCGTGAATATTTAAAAAATGAGAGAATGAGAAAATCGATGAAAGTACACTTCCACATTATAGTGGACATAAACTATAGAGTTTTTGAACACTAACGAATGTGATTTTTCGCAAAATAAAGAAAACATAAAGTTTGCTTGGTCACCAATCAATCCTACAAAACACTTTATTTTGGTATTTTCGAAGTTAAATGTCACTATAAACGTGTTAGAGAAAACAACAACCTTAGAACGAATGTGAATTGGTAATGGTTAAGTCTTTTGCAACTCGTGAAACTTTTCAAAAAGAGAGAATGAGTGAATGGATGAAATTGCACTTCCAAATTATAGTGGGCATAAACTATAGAGTTTTTAAACACAAACGAATGTGATTTTCCGCAAAATAAAGAAAATATAAACTTTGCTTGGTCACCAAGCAATCGTTTAAAACAATTCATTTTGGTATTTTCGAGATTAAATGTTACTATAAATGTGTTAGAGAAAACAACAACCTTAGAACAACGTTGAATTGGTAATGGTTAACTCTTTTGCAATTAGTGAGACGTTTCAAAAAGAGAGAATGAGTGAATGGATGAAAGTGCACTTCCACATTATAGTGGGCATAAACTATAGAGTTTTTGAACACTAACGAATGTGATTTTCCACAAAATAAAGAAAACATAGAGTTTGCTTGGTCACTAAGCAATCGTACAAAAAAATTCATTTTGGTATTTTCGAGGTTAAATGTCACTTTAAACGTGTTAGAGAAAACAACAACTTTAGAATGAATGTGAATTTGTAATGGTTAACTCTTATCCAACTCGTGAATCTTTTAAAAATGAGAGAATGAGTAAATCGATGAAAGTGCACTTCCACATTATAGTGGACATAAACTATAGTGTTTTCGAACACTAACAAATGTGATTTTTCGCAAAATAAAGAAAACATAAAGTTTGCTTGGTCACCAAGCAATCCTACAAAACACTTTATTTTGGTATTTTCGAAGTTAAATGTCACTATAAACGTGTTAGAGAAAACAACAACAACCTTAGAACGAATGTGAATTGGTAATGGTTAACTCTTTTGCAACTCGTGAAACTTTTCAAAAAGAGAGAATGTGTGAATGGATGAAATTGCACTTCCACATTATAGTGGGCATAAACTATAGAGTTTTTGAACACTAACGAATGTGATTTACCACAAAATAAAGAAAACGTAAAGTTTGCTTGGTCACAAAGCAATCGTACAAAACACTTCATATTGATATTTTTGAAGTTAAATGTCACTATAATCGTGTTAGAGAAAACAACAACTTTAGAACGAATGTGAATCGGTAATGGCTAACTCTTTTGCAACTCGTGAAACTTTTCAAAAAGAGAGAATGAGAAAACAAGAACTTTAGAACGAATGTGAATTGGTAATGGTTAACTCTTATCCAACTCGTGAATCTTTAAAAAATGAGAGAATCAGTAAATCGATGAAACTACACTTCCACATTATAGTGGACATAAACTATAGAGTTTTTGAACACTAACGAATGTGATTTTTCGCAAAATAAAGAAAATATAAAGTTTGCTTGGTCACCAAGCAATCCTACAAAATACTTTATTTTGGTATTTTCGAAGTTAAATGTCACTATAAACGTGTTAGAGAAAACAACAACCTTAGAACGAATGTGAATTGGTAATGGTTAAGTCTTTTGCAACTCGTGAAACTTTTCAAAAAGAGAGAATGAGTGAATGGATGAAATTGCACTTCCACATTATAGTGGGCATAAACTATAGAGTTTTTGAACACTGACGAATGTGATTTACCACAAAATAAAGAAAACGTAAAGTTTGCTTGGTCACAAAGCAATCGTACAAAACACTTCATTTTGATATTTTTGAAGTTAAATGTCACTATAATCGTGTTAGAGAAAACAAGAAAATTTAGAACGAATGTGAATCGGTAATGGCTAACTCTTTTGCAACTCGTGAAACTTTTCAAAAAGAGAGAATGAGTGAATCGATGAAAGTACACTTCCACATTATAGTGGACATAAACTATAGAGTTTTTGAACAATAACGAATGTGATTTTTCGCAAAATAAAGAAAACATAAGGTTTGCTTAGTCACCACGCAGTCTTTCAAAACACTTCATTTTTGTATTTTCGAGGTTATATGTCACTATAAACGTGTTAGAGAAAACAACAACCTTAGAACAAAGTTGAATTGGTAGTGGTTAACTCTTTTGCAATTAGTGAGACGTTTCAAAAAGAGAGAATGAGTGAATGGATGAAACTGCACTTCCACATTATAGTGGGCATAAACTATAGAGTTTTTGAACACTAACGAATGTGATTTTCCACAAAATAAAGAAAACGTAAAGTTTGCTTGGTCACTAAGCAATCGTACAAAAAAATTCATTTTGGTATTTTCTAGGTTAAATGTCACTATAAACGTGTTAGAGAAAACAACAACTTTAGAACGAATGTGAATTTGTAATGGTTAACTCATATCCAACTCGTGAATCTTTTAAAAATGAGAGAATGAGTAAATCGATGAAAGTACACTTCCACATTATAGTGGACATAAACTATAGAGTTTTTGAACACTAACGAATGTGATTTTCCACAACATAAAGAAAACTTTGCACTGCCGTCTGTGTTGATCTTGTACCAATCCGGATCCGGGGGGATCCATCTAATATACGAACCCTGTCGAGTCGGCTTGTGCCTGCCCAAAACTGAACCGTCAGCATAACCCCTAGAGATGCTATTGGCTTCCCTAATACAAGCAACGATCTGCGCCATACAACGTCTGACTGAGGGGGAAACCCCATCAAAGACCACCTTGTTCCGTAGAGCCCAAATAGCCCAAACTGTTCGTGACTCCAAAAAGTCGAGTCAGATGCTGAAGAACCTCCAGAGTGAATGGACAGTGAGCTAATAAGTGGTCTAAAGACTCAGAGTCTCTACGACAGAGCATGCACATCGAAGGACCGTGAATCCCAAATGAGACCAGCCAATCAGAAGTAGGAAGCTTGCCCCATATCGCTCTCCAAATAACCGTAGAACGACACATCGGAATGAAGGAACTCCAAATCCACGACGACCAGCCAAGACGAGGGAGAGGAGATCTGAGCATGTCATAGGCCACTCGAGAGTTTAGCTCCCCTAAGGTGGTACCTTCCCAAATACGTTTGTCGGGGCCATGAAGAACCCTAATCTGAAGGATGTCTCTGACGATATCAGTGAAGTCTGTAACGAAGCACTCCTCAAAGGGCCAACAATCGTCATAGAAGAAGTCTCCAACCGTGCTCTTCAGGGTAGCAGCAAACCAATCCGGGAGGCCAATCTTATCAGAAATAGTGTAACCCAACCAGTTATCATGCCAGAAGCTAACTGTCGAACCCCTACCAATCAACCATCTCGACCCATCAGAAAGCCTCGAGACGTGAGGACGAATACCCGGCCCAATAGATGAGGTCCTCCCGTGGGGGCGCAATCTGCCATCCGAGGTAAAATGTTTCCTGTGAAGCAGAGCTGTATCTGGAGATCTATGCTGAAGAATGTCCCAACTCAACTTAAAGAGAAAGGAGGCATTCGCCAATCTAATGGAGCGAACCCCCATCCCTCCTTCTCCAAAGGGAGCACAAACCCTCTTCCACGAGACCGAACAAGAACCACTTTTACGATTGACGTCTCCCTTCCAAAGAAAGTTGTGCATAGCAGATTCCACCTGGCGAAGTAGTGAAATAGGCCACTTGTAGACCATCATAGAGTGGACCATAGAACCCGTGATAACCGAGTTAATCAAGCACCGTCTCCCTGCCAAGGAAAGGGAGCTACCCTTCCAACGACTAAACTTAGCAATAACATCGTCTGCCACAGGCTGCAGATGGGCCTTCCTGGGGCAACCACGAAAGATCGGAACTCCTAGGTAGGTAAAAGGAAGGGAACCTTCTACGATACCTGTGACTCTGAGCATCCGACGACGAAGCCTTTGGGGAACAGCACGCCCAAAGAAAGCCCTAGACTTCGGAGGACTATAGATCTGACCTGAAAGACGACCATACCCCTGTAAAACAGCATGCAGGTTCCTGATATTAGACTCAGTGGCCCTAAAAAATATCATGATGTCGTCCGCATAAAAGAGATATCGAGGGACATATCGAATGGGACGAAGACGGCCTCTATCGATCTCCCAATCAATCCATCTCCCAAGCGCCTCCTCCGCAATACAAAAAAGCAATGGTGATAGAGGATCTCCCTGACGCACACCCCGGGAGCAAGAAAAGTACCCCTTCGGCTCCCCATTGATGAGAACAGAAATTCTAGCCGAGTCCAGGACTCTTCTCACCATAGATATGAAAGTAGTACAGAAGCCCATCCTTGCCATGATAGCCTCCAGAAACCACCAAGAGATGGTGTCAAACGCTTTGATCATGTCAATCTTCAAGGCCATATGCCCGTGAACTCTCGGGTAGTCCAGGGTATTAATGGCGTCAGATGCAAGAGCGATGCAAGTGTGAATCCGCTTCCCCGGGACGAAACCAAACTGATATGCAAAGAGACAACTACTAACAAAAGAGCCCAATCTCGAAGATAGAACTCTGGTCATGACCTTAAAGATAAAGTTACCCATCACAATCGGCCGAAAATCCTCCACTTTACGAGCCCCTTCCGTCTTGGGAACAAGCGTCATGAAGCAAGAGTTCAGCCCAGGAGGTAAAAGTCTGAAAATGAAGTAGTGTCTAACAGCATCGATCACCTCCTGGCCCACAATGTCCCAACATCCCTGATAAAAGCAGCCTCCAAAGCCATCCGGACCCGGAGCGCTCGAAGCATCCATATCAAAAACAGCCCTTCGAACCTCTTCCGCTGAGGGAACACTCACAAGGAGACCATTGTGGGCATCAGTCACAACGGTATCCATAAAGCTGTCCAGAATACTAGCATCGAAAGGAGACGACCGGTCATCCGCAAACAACTGAGAATAGTAAGTAACCACATGGGAACTAATGGTGTCCAAGTCCGTAGTAAGGGTGTGTTCAATGAGCAAAGACGTGATACCCCCCCTAGCTATCCTAGTCTGCTGAGAAATGTGAAAGAATCTGGTGTTTCTATCTCTGTCAGTCAACCACTGCAAACGGTTCCTCTGAGTGTAGTATTCATGCCTGGCCGTCAACAACTCATCAAGATCAACCTGTGCCTGAATCTCATCAGCAAAGGCTGCCTCAGAATCACTCTCCAACTCTATACGGTGGTGAATGTCAGCCAGGCGACGTGTGGCAGACTCGATCTGGGTGAAAACATTCCTGAACACAGTCCTGTTCCAAATCTTCAAAGCAGACTTGAGCCTCTTCAACTTCCACATAACACAGACAATAGGGTTCTGGTGCATCAACGGTTGGGTCCATGAAGACTCAACAACTGATCTGAAGGAATCATGCTGGCACCACATACTGAGGAACCGAAAAGGACGACGAACCTGAACCCAGTCTGATCTGACAGTAAGGAGTAAAGGATGATGATCTGACTTATGTCTGGGAAGAGCAATAACCTCCACGCCTGCCCATAAATCCAGAAAATTCTGATTAGCTAACACTATGTCCAACCTAGCAGCTTGAAGACCCCTAGGACCCCGACGAATATACCACGTGAACTGAGATCCAGCGGTATCCAAATCAATCAAACCCGACTCATCCATGAATTCCCTAAAATCAAGAGAAGCTCTAGGAGTAGCCACAGAACCCGGACTTCTCTCATGCGTCCCTGTCACCACATTAAAATCACCCAAAACACAGAGACTAGTAGCAGAGGAAGCTAAAACATCAGACCACAACAAACGACGAGTAATATAAGAGTTACTAGCATGCGTAAAACCAAAAGACCAAGAACGAGTGGCATCCCTAGTCTCAATCATAACAATCTGATCTGAGCTATGACAAACTCTAGATGTAGGAACATGAGTAGGCTTACAAAGAATCCAAATATTGGGAATCGAAGCAACTCTATGGTTAACAGTAAACACAACCAAATTCAAAGACTGCAAATAACGAGAGGAAAGGCTTGAGTGTGGCGACCCAGTCAGGGTTATGAGTGTGGCAAAGCTCCGAAAGGGCATTCCTCGTCCGAATATGCCCCACCCCGCAAATGTTCCAAGACAACACTATCATCGATCACTCGTCGAGCCGTGCATCGGCGGCTGATAGCAAAAATCCTCCCCAGACCAGCGTCTGGTATGCCTCGAGACACTCGATTGCTCCGTCAAACTGGAGTCCTCTACTATAAAAGGCTCCTTGGCAGTATCCCTGAGGGTGTCATGAGTCGGGGCACTCCGTCCTCTGACAGGACGTCGAAGCGGCGATGTTATGGGTCTAGCATATTTACTGCGGGCGTGTTCCAAGATGGAAGAGACCAAAGGAGGTGGTGCCATCTGAAAGTTGTTCAGTCTAATAGAACCAGAATCTGACTCGTCACCCTGATGCTGCTCGGGATCAGGATTTTCATCTAAAAGGGCCTCAAAAGTGTTCCCCAGAGGAACTAGAGCTGAGTTGGGGTCCTCCACATGTTCCCCATCAGTAGGCCTGGAGCCCCTCTTAGACTTGCTCCGTCCCCGACGGGCAGAAGCCCTCCGTTCACATCGCTTGGCAGATTTCCTACAAACCGCGAGAGAATGGCCCACGATCTTGCAAGAGGTGCAAAATTCAGGAAGAGTCTCAAAATGGACCTGAGCGAAATACCTGTGACCATCCAGCTGAAATGGAATGCTATCTGGGGGGACGGTAAGCATATCCACCTCGACTAATAATCTGGCATAGTGGCCCATCGTGCCCTCTAAGGTACGCTAATCAATCTTCACAAGAGTACCTAACACAGATGCCAATGCCTCCAAAATCAAAGGATCCCAGAACACAATTGGGAGGTCTGAAAGACGAACCCAGACCTGGGCCAGCGAGGACCTAAAAGTGTTCGGGTTGAAATGAGGAGACCATGTCATAAGATGAATGACCCCTGGCCCTAACTGCTAAGATCGGGTCTCGAATATCCGGTCCTTATCCTCTGGAATGGGAAAGCTGATATTGAAAAAACCCTTGCCCAAAGAAACAACCTTGAGGTCCGTAATCTGCCATAAGGACTGAAGAGTCTCGAGCAGGCGTGTATGATCATAAGGTTTCTCCCCTGACTGGATGATGACCCTACCAATCACCGTGTTCACAAATTGGGAAGCCCTCCTCTGAAATATGCCCTTATCAACATTGACTACAAGGAGGTCTCCATCTAAAATTGGCCTCATAGATTCTGGCAAACATGCACTAGGTCGTGACGGCTCCTGTTTTTTGCTGGCTGTGACCTTGGCATACGAGACACCCGTGGGGGTGCGTACCTGCGAGGGAATGGAAGACGAACCAGTACCAGAAATAGGGGTGAAAGCAGGGAAATCACTTTGATAAGTTGACGTACCCTGTATGCCGGAGTGCTGGGAGTGACCACCCCGTCCGGCGTTGGTGGCGCCAATCTGCCCAGGGGCAGAAGCATGATCAAGCATAGGAGCCTTTCCTCGTGATTTATCCCTAGGATCTCTCGTGCGTGCAGGTGCATGTACATCGTGCGCAACAGCCTGCGGAAAAGTGGAGGAAGGAGCAAATCCAATGGAAGAAGTGACAATTTCAGAATCAGACATATATGACGTACTCGATTTGCCGGAAAGACGAGGGGAGTCGTCGTTTCCGGCCAAGATGTCGCCAAGCTGCCTCGATGCAGCAACAAGGGGTGGTGTATCCACTAGAGAGATCGTCGGCATGGAACAATAGACATCAACGCCCTGTGGGCCGGAAACGAGAGGAGGCTCAACGTTCTCGGCAATGTGTCCGCCAATCCGCAATCCCGCGGAAGCATCAGTTGTACCATGTCGGGGCAACGGCACATGAGTGTGCACCAACTCAGGGTGAATTGAGGAAATTTGAGGGTGCACCCATGTGGGGTGTATTGAGTGAAATGGGGGGTGTGTATTCATTTGTATGGTGCAATGATTTGGTCTGTACATATTTTTGGCACAAGTTTCTTAATCAATTTTATAAGCATATTATGATCAAGTAACGTGGACGTAAAAAATAGTAACTTCAGCTAATTATGTTTAAAAATTATAACACCTTAGTGATTTTTTTATAAAGTAAAAATCAATTCTACTATCAATAATCAATTATATAAAAAAAAACGTGATGTTTCAATTATTAGGGGTGCTTGTTTTGGGACTCACCCGTCTGAACGTGGGACATTCTACTTTGGGATTTTACATTCAAATTTCCCCATCCAACTACATTCACCCTTAAAAATACTATTACATCTCATTCAACTATTCTTACACAATTTGATTTGACATAAAGTTACATCTCATTCTACTAAAAATCTCAAAACAAACACACACAATTACTATTTATCAGGATTTTTCCCATCCTACACAATTCCAAAACAAACTATCCCCTAACAGATTATAAGCCAACTAAAGAAAAAAGGGATGGGGAGCTTTGTTTAATACACTCCCCCTTTCTTTTTATTAATTCAAAATATATATAAAATACCAATTTTACCCCTTATTAAAATATTATAGATACATACACGCCCCCTTATAACCCTAACCCTAATTTTTCTTCTCATACTTCTCTTTCTCTCCCATACTTCTCTTTCTTTCTTCCCATCCGCCGCCCATCGTCGAGCGTCGGCGGTGTTCGCCGCCGCTTTCCTCCCTCGTTTCTCGTCTAGCACAGCCCCTCACCGCCTCATCTTCCTCTCGTCCATAGTGATTCCAGACCAGGACAATCAATCCCAATCCCACATCCATAAATTATTGTATAACCTTCTCCTTAAAAGCAGTTGGTATACTTTATTCATGGTCATAATAGTTTCATTATGAATTAAAAAAAATATATCTTCTATCCATATGCACAACATCTCATTTATTTTGCTTTCGTTTAAAAAAGAAGAAAGATTTGGCATACCTTTGGATAATTCTGGTAGTTAATCTATGATAATGCGTAGTGAACATTCCATGTGCGAACAAAATGTTCAAGCACCGATGCAATGGCAAAAGCAGACAAAAGTTACATAAGAGTAAATAGATCGTTCACAAAGGTTATTAGATGCAAAGCAGTGACTTTGATGTTAAAGCAATGACGGAGATTGAACGACTTTTGAAGAGGTTTGAAACAAGAAGGCCTCAACTGGACATGTTACTGAGTGGTTTTGGACCGACATGGATCGTGGCCGAGATGGAAGATGATGTGCAATTGTCATGAAATTGAAGAAACATGATTGCGATTTGAGGAGAGGTCTCGGGCTTAAGCGGCCTGGACGGAAGCGCCACCGTCGCCGTCGCCGTCGAAGGGGTGGTCGGATATGGTGGTGGCTGGGTCACCCACCGACCGACATGGATTTTCGGCAGGTCCTTTACTCATCAAATTAAAATTGAAATTCAGGTGCACCGCCGACCGACTATAATAAAATCATACCTATAATATTATTTTGTATTAAGATTAAAAAAACACACATGAAAAAAATGAAAAAGAAAGGCATGAAAAAAAAAGTAAAAGAAAAAAAAACGAAGAAATAAAAAATTTGGAAAAAAGAATTGAAAATGGGAAGAAAAAAGGAAAAGAGGAGGGAAAAAAAATTAAAAAGAAAAAAATCGAGATTTGTGGCTAATTTCGATAATTTTTTATTAATTATATTTTTACAATTTTTTTAAAAAAGTATGGGTGACTTGGTGGTGAATCGACGGTAACTTGAAAATAACTTGTCTGTATATTGTAAATATATAAATTAGAGTTTATTTTATTATATTTTGTGTAAATTAATAAAAAGATAATATAATTTTTTTAAATGTGATTATTTTTTAAAAATTATTTTGGGGTGAACTCATAAAATGAGTGAGTACAGATAATTGTGATAAATAATAATTTGAGAGTGAACTCATAAAATGAGCTGGTGCAGATAACCGTGGTAAAAAAATGATTTGGGGTGAACTTATAAAATGAGCGAGTACATATAACCGTGGTAAAAAAAGATTTGGGGGTGAACTCATTAAATGTGTAAGTGCAGATAATTATAGTAAAAAATAATTTGGGAGGTGAACTAATTAAATGAATGAGTACAGATAATTTGAATAAAAAAAAAAATTGAAATTGAGGAGGTATGCACCGTGGACTCGCATGCATGCAAGTATTTGGCTTAAAGTTTATCTTTATATCTCACTATCTCTTTCTCAATCACATCACTTGTATTATATATATTATTTAATCACTTTTCTTAATTCATTTGCCAAAAAGTAAGATAACTTATAGGCGACGTAGGGAGTACCACAATATATTTACATGTAGAAATACGCTGAATTGTGTTATTTTTTTTGTAATATTGCTTCAATTATACGCAATATTGCGTAACACTTTCTTCGTCGTAGTGAAAGCTATCAAACTTTTTTTTTTATTTATGTCAATAAAGCTACTCATTTTTTATTTTTTTTTGACAAATTATCTCTATCACATTTTATTATATTTTTCTCTCTCAATCACATCACCTCTAATATATCTACTTATTCTATCATATTTTTTAATATTCATATCTAAAATTTATGGTAATTTTCATCGGTTGTATACTTTTTTTTTTATATCTACTTATTCTATCATATTTTTTAATATGCATATCTAAAATTTATGGTAATTTTCATCGGTTGTATACTTTTATTTTTATTTTTATGGAAGTTAAATATCCATCCCTTTTTCCCCTCCCCATGACTCGAACCCAGAACCTAAGGCCTAGGTAGTGGAAATATTTGTTTTAGTCCTACTTTGTCTGTATTCCAGTTTTAATAAAATTTTATTTACAGAAAATTTTATTCCAATTTAAATCCGTAGTTAAACTTCAATATAAACAGAAAATATTTTATTTAAAATTTAGAAAAAATACTGATATTAAAATATTTTTTAAAAAATACTGATTTTAATGTATATTTTTTTTAAAACATCATTAAAATATTTTTTAAAATTAAATAAAAACATTATTAAAATCTGAATTATGCTCAAATCTACTTAGCCATTTTTTCCTAATTAATTAAAAATATAAAAATTCAAAAATAAAAATATATAATAAAATTTAGAAATTTGAAAAAAAATTATAAATATGTATTAAAAAAAAAAGGGACAACTCCAAATGTAAATTATATGATTTATATAATAATTTATAATTTACATTTGGGAAATATGACAGGGGTTTAGGGTTTAAATTAATCTCGACTCGATTAAAGCTCATTTTAGTTCGACTCATATAATTATCAAACAAGCTTAAATAAGAATTTCAAAACTTAATAAATGTGCATTAAATTAATTGGAATGCGTTTTTATATGATTTAATATTATGTTTATCACAGTAATTACTTATAGAGTTTAGATTTAATTATACTTGTGTTCAATTTAGTTTGGAAAATAATTTCTTGGATGGGAGGTCTACGGATACATAAAATCTCGTATAATCTCGTTCAATTTATTATATAAATCATACTATAATTTACATTTGGGGAATATGACAGGGGTAGTTAGAGTATAGTCCCTTTTTTTTAAACATATTTATAATTTTCTAGATTTTAGTATATACGGAGTTTTTTTATTTTTGATTTTTTTTATTTTTAATTAATTAGGAAAAATGCCTAGGTAGAATTTGAGCATAATTTAAATTTTAATGATATTTTTATTTAATTTAAAAAATATTTTAAATGATGTTTTAAAAAAAATACATTAAAATTAGTATTTTTTTAAATATTTTAATGATGTATTTATTTTTTAATTTTAAATAAAAAAATTTCTGTTTATATTGGAGTTTAACTACGGATTTAAATTGGAATAAAATTTTATGTATTTAAATAAAATTAGTATTCAATAAAACAGAAAAACAGAAAATAGATTTAAATAAAATATTTTCTGTTTAGAAGGAATAAATTATACCTTAAATTTTATTAAAATTGGAGTTTAAACTTAAAGGACTAAAATAGATTTTAAAAAGGACTAAAATTAATAGCTTGTAAAATATAAGATGTATTTTGGGGATTAAAGATTTTTTAGTCCACTAAGTTGGACTGATTTTGAATTTGGTCCAGATGGATTATACATTTTTATTTCGGTTCAATAAGTATGCTTAAATTTTGAATATGGTCCTTTTACTCGTAATAGCAAGTCACCAACAAGTCAACACACATGTGAATTTTAATTTTTGTTTTCTTTTTTAACATGTGAGATGTTTTTTCTTTTTATAACTTATTTATATTTATTAATTTAGAAAAACTATGAATATTAGTTAAAACTCTAAATAATATTTTAAAATTATTGAAAACAAATTATGACTAGTATATAAAATATAAAATGATTTTTTTTAAATCTAAAATATTATAATATGAAAAAAAAATCAAATAAATTATTTTCTAAATCCATTAATTCTTAGAAAACTCCATTAACATGCCTAATTAGAAAAAAATAGTACTATAAATTTATTTATTTTAAAATAATATAATAAATATACAAATTTATTCTTAAAATAATAAAACTTCCAAATGAAAAAAAAAAATTAATTGCCAAAATTATTCACTAAAACCTTACTTATATATTAATATTTAAATATTTTTAATAAATTCACAATTCATCAAATATTTTAAATCCCAAATAATTTCTCAAAATAAATTAAAAAATCATTGAATTAATTCAATAAAAATAAATATAAGTATATTTATTTAAATAGAGTATTACAAAAAATAGGTCTTCATATTTTTTATGAGCTAATTTCAAATAAAAAAAATATAATAAAAAAGAAAAATAATAAAATTGACATATAGTTAATTTCAAATAATTGTTTTTTACTATTCATCATCTTCTTTTTATTAAAGTGGGGGAGGGTGAAAATTTTGAATTTACTTGTATATCCATTTTTTTATTTGAGGATTTTTTATGATTTAAAATATTTGGGAATTTTTGGATTTATTTAAAATATTAAAACAAAAGTAAAGTTTTAATAAGGAATTTTGATAGTTTTAATAAATGTTATTTTTATTTGAGAGTTTATTTTTTATTTCAAAGATAAATTTGTATATTCATTTAATTATTTTAAAATAATTAAATAAATTTCTAATATCTATTTGCAATTATATATTTTTCGAATTAAGTAAGTTAATTGACTTTTCTAATAATATATTGATTTATGAATGCATTTATTTAGTTTTTTAAATTTTATCAATATTATAATGTTTTTAAAATTTTCGAAAAAAGTTAATTCAAATTTTAAATATTATTCAAAAGTTTTATTTTTGCTAATATTCGAGATTTTTTTAATTAATAAATTTAAATTAATTTTTAATTCATATAAAAAATAGAAATATATAAAAAAATGTCACAAAACATATAAAAAAAGAGAATGGATTAAGTATACTTATTGTAGGCATGACCTGTTACATTACCTGCTATCGTAGGTAAAAGGATTGATTTCAAAATTTAAGTATACTTATTGTACCAAAATCAAAATGTGTAATCCGTCTGGACCAAATTCAAAATCAATCCAACTTAGTGGACTAAAAAATCTTTAATCCCTATATTTTGTAAAGTTAAAAACTTAAAGGATTTATTTTGGAATCACTCAAACTTAAAGGACTAAAACAAATATTTCCTCTCGGTTGTATACTAGTATTATAAATTATATGATAAAAAAATTAATTATATGAGATCACCTTTTGCATCAAAAATTTGCTATTGCTATTATTATATTAACCATGAGGGCACTAAATTAAAAGTGGAGTTTTCACATGTCTACTAATTAATTAACATAATTAGTCTTGCTAGCATGAACACTGCACGGCACTGCGCCGTTCCTTGACAATTAATTTGACTTAATTATGTACTCTTTTTTTTATGCAACTATGTGCATAATTTTTTATTAATGTGTTTCAAAATTATTTGTACAATTGCATACTTCTAATATAAAAATAACACATAAAATTAATATTTTTATAATATTATTTTATTTTTAAAATTATAATTTTTTATATTTATATTTTATTTTATACCTTGTTAAATTACAAAATACCTCTTTTTTAACCTTACACATTATTAAAATATTTTTTCTTATTTTGTGTGTGTTAAAAATAATTCTGATATGGAGGGTGTAATATTTTTTAACTAATATTTTCATTTTTTTTTTTTTTGAAGGGTTTAACTAATATTCTCATAGTTGTACATTAAAATAATGACGGCACAATGGAATAAAATAACTAACTATTTAGGTATGCACAATATGAAAATATTAGTATCATAAATAATCTTTTGGCACTTAATAAACATTATAAGAGAACAATATGATTTTATCATAAATAAGTTATTAGGTAGGGAACGTGGGGAGTACTTTCTTATGTTTTTATTTTATGTGATTCGCTTATTAGTTGAAAATCTCAATTACAACATGTTGCTCAATCCACAATCATCTAACAAATTATCTTTGTAAAAAATTGATAGTAGTATATAAATTTAAATTAAATAAGATTAATTTTATATTATGTAGTTTTAAATGACTATTTTTCTTTAAATTTATGCATCGTGTATTGTGATCAAATACACTGTTTTTTTTTTTTTACAATGTTTGTCACATATTTCTTGTCAAATACACATTTATTATCTTTAGAGAAAGAGGAAAAAAAAATGAAATATCAACATACTATTATTATGTTTAGAGAAAGAGAAAAAAGAGAGTTCAATTAAAATTAAAATGAGAAATGGTAGAAATTTGCAAATCGTAAACAAACTAAACATTTTAAAACAAGAGATAAGACACAAAAAATTCCAATTATGCTCTCATTGGAGCCATTTATAATCCAAAAAAAATAAAAAAGAGATAAACTATTCATTTAATTTGCAATTACTTCATTGATCGAGGTATTTTACTTGATGAATAGCAGAGGTTTGGGGAAGTTGTAGAAATAGTGGATGGTTTGTGAAGTTGTAGATATGGACAAGTTGAGAATGAGTTGAGGGAGTAGTAGAGATGGACAAGTTGAGAATGAGTTGAGGAAAACAGCGCTACTCCATTAAGTGAGATTGGAGCCAATCGAATTAAAGTTAAAGGACCATCAGTTTTACGGAATGAGTGAAAGTTGAAGAAAGTCATGAAATATATATATATGTCATCCTAACAATCCTTCTAGACCAATCATTTCCACCTTGCAAATTATCATCATTTTCAAGATTATTAGACATATCATTAAACTCATTTTCAGCATGTCATTCTCAAGTTTAGACATACCATGCTCCACTTCACTAAGTATTCTTAAAATCATCTAAATGCAATAAGACGGACAAATGACAAATCCTAATAAATTTATTAATCAAAACATGCTTAACACGAACCAAAATAATAACAAAATCGAGACATAAATCGAAATAAATCATGAATTACGTAATTAAAACAATATACCTAAATTAAAGTTTCACATCGTCTGATTAAAATATAAAATTAGCTACTGAACAGAAGTATATCAACGAAAATAAACAAAGTATATTGAACTTCCTAATGTTGGGGGCATTTTTCTGCTATCGACTCGTTTGGTTTCAACATCTTCTCATACACAACTTGTTTCATGCACTCTCAAAATGCTCCGAATTAATCTAAATTTTAAGGAAAACACAACATCAAAAGTATACAAGGCCAAAATAATAGTATATCGAGAATAAGGAATTATCAAATTAATTATCATAATATGACAATTTAAAGCACAAAAATCTTTCTCGACTTATCAAATTCTCCACACTTGAACTATTGTTTGTCCTCAAGCAACAATTTAAAACGAGGTTTGTAGCTCCCTCGATCTCTACTTTTCGGGTTTTAGCTCTTCTCGTGTTATTGATTTTTCATTTAAACACATGAGCCCCCTTCAGACAGTAGCTTTTTCAATGTCTCATAGTGTCTGAATGTTCCCAACAATCCGGAGTTAGGCTCGACCACCAGCACCTGTAATTGCATTCTTCTCCTCACAAGGTCCGGAGGAAATGTTGCTGCAAACAAGAGTATTATTAAAAAAATTTATGTAACAGCACGACTCAACTCATTGACACCCCTAATGCTCACAATTGATTTAACTCCTCGATGTTTATACACATTATTAAAACAGCATTGTTGCGAAAAGCGCCAAACTAAGAAGAGAATTAACTAAAGGAGAGTGGGATGGTATAAACAGAATGAAAGTCTAAAATTTGCATTTTTGGATCCCTGTAATTCTAATTATAAGTTGTATACTTGAGGTATAAACAGTTACTTCAAACAAATAAAACAGAGATATGTCTCAACAGTACCAAGATCGAAGATTCTTCAACACATAAACATTGAAAGACGACTATTAAATGTAGTCAAGAAGTCGATTCCTCACCTTTGAGAATGTCAAGAAGATCTTAGACTCTCATAAACTGAAAAGCTTATTGCTAAACTGGGTCCAACACCCTACAACCACAAAGCAAACCAAATGAAATGAAATTAAAATCAACAATAAGCAACGTTTAGGATAAAGAATGCTAGGTATAAAGGCCGGGCGCAATGAAATATACCAATAATGTTGCTCCTAGCCCTTTGTACAGACCAAGACAACCTTCATCTCTGCAGATGGTGCGAAATGCATGCCTGCATTCCTCTACAATTTTCAAGAATAAAATTATTTAATATTCAAACAGATGCACATAACATAGATAATTTACCAAAGGAGAGGACAAATGCCCATGCCAACTTAGGGAATAAAATGTCACCAAACCAAGTTTCTAGACAAAAATGAATGATACTTTAGTTGTTCTTATTCATTCTACCTATTTTAATTTCTATACTAAGATGGCGATCAGTAAAATTAATAAAATACCTGAGCAAAATCCTTCACATTAGTATACAATATTGTATCACCTGTGCTGCAAGCCTTGTCCTGACAAGATCTAACGCAGTAACAGAAGTCATGCCGGCCGGCAAGGCCACCACCTATAAAATGCACAAAAATGACAATTTAAAGCACAAAACTCTTGTGAAATCCCAACTCATCAAATCCCCCCACACTTGAACTATTGCTTGTCCTCAAGCAACAATTACAATCAAAGAGAGAATAGAACCACATCAACAACACAACTAACACCAGCTACTCGAATGTTTAAAACAAGACTAACAAGAATACTTTCATATGACTTTAGCACTTGAATTTCCTTTTTGAGCCATAATCAAAAGTGACGTGTCCCTCTTGTACAACTAAGATCTTCAATTCACGACTAAGCATGGAACTTTATCAATTAACGGTTATTCCAAGTAAATCAATAGCTCTCTAAAAACCCGATGTTGGTTTATTCGATTCAATTCTCTATCAAAGTACAAATCTGAGTGGTGTCCGTCTCCTTCAACTTTCAAACGAGGTCTGCAGCTCCTCTCTACTTTTCAGGTTTTAGCTCTTTTCGTGTTATTGATTTTTCATTTGAACACATGAGCCCCCTCAAGTAGGTAGCTGTTTCAGCCCCTCGTTATTTTTTTCATTTCATTTTTTTTCGACTCAACTCCTTTTTGATTTCCACCTTCATCCTCAACTTTCAAACGAGGTCTGCAGCTCCTCTCTACTTTTCGGGTTTTAGCTCTTCTCGTGTTTTTTATTTTTCATTTGAACACGTGAGCCCCCTCAAGTAGGTAGCTGTTTCAGCCCCTCGTTATTTTTTTCATTTCAATTGTTTTTCGACTGAACTCCTTTTTTTTTTCCACCAACCACAATTATTTCAAATTTTTTTCGACTTCGTCCACCAACTCAGATTTTCAACTTTCAAACGAGGTCTGCAGCTCCTCTCTACTTTTCAGGTTTTAGCTCTTTTCGTGTTATTGATTTTTCATTTGAACACATGAGCCCCCTCAAGTAGGTAGCTGTTTCAGCCCCTCGTTATTTTTTTCATTTCATTTTTTTTCGACTCAACTCCTTTTTGATTTCCACCTTCATCCTCAACTTTCAAACGAGGTCTGCAGCTCCTCTCTACTTTTCGGGTTTTAGCTCTTCTCGTGTTTTTTATTTTTCATTTGAACACGTGAGCCCCCTCAAGTAGGTAGCTGTTTCAGCCCCTCGTTATTTTTTTCATTTCAATTGTTTTTCGACTGAACTCCTTTTTTTTTTCCACCAACCACAATTATTTCAAATTTTTTTCGACTTCGTCCACCAACTCAGATTTTCCTTCTCAAGAGAATCAAAACAAATATACCAAAACACAAGGAATCTAGGACTACTTTCAAAACCAAAATAACCATTAATTAACTCGACTCCACCACTCAAGCATGAATATCAATCCAATTGCCAATTAGAACAAACCACCCAAGACCACAGCATATTTAACAAAAAGAAAAATATAGCCATTAAACTCATATGCAAATACTAAAGTCGTCAAGTTTCAAGCAGTAAAGCATGCACAACATCAACATACATGAAGAACAAGATAGGTGCTAGTACCTAACACAAAAGCAAGATATACACACAAACAAAGCATAACACCCTAGACAAAGAACAATAGAGTGGAACGGGGTTACCAAAGTCTAAGTAAGTGGCGGATGTTGAGCCCTCAAAAATCATAGAATCCTCGTGATGTGGTGGCCATAAACCTTCCCAGAAAATTAGCACAGCTTGTCATAAATAAATAAAAAAAAACCCTGGAGAGACAACAAAGAGTGAAACATTTATTAATGAAAAATAAAATAAAAACAAGAACAAAAGGGAAATAAAATAACATAAAAACATTGGGTTGCCTCCCAATCAACGCTTTTTCTTAACGTCGTTGGCTCGACGATCAACTTCATTTTCTCGATTATCAAGGACCTTGTCTTCCCAACTTTTAGTGCTGTAATTTGCTTCAAACTCAGACATGGCTGCAGCCTTTGGTAATACTTAATCTGGATGTCCTGAAATGAAATGATGCCAATATTTCCGAGAAAAAAGAAGGAAAAACATCCCAGTGAAATTAGCATATTGGATGCAACTGAGTTGAGCTAACTCGTGTCCTACAGTGACAAAACTAAATACTATAATGTTCATCAAGACAGTTCTAAAAAAATACAATAAAAGAAGATTTTCCATTTTTTCCATTTTCAAATATCTCAAGATTTTCCAATGTAGCAGCATCAAGAACCATTTACTTGCTTTAATTTAAAACAAGATTCCCCATTGATTAGTCCTAGAGAAATAATTATCAAGTACAGATTATCTGAAATAAATTCTAAGATATTCCTGGCCTGTTTGGAGGATATTATGAGAACTCCCTGATATTCTTGTGCAAATACCCTTTCGGCAAAATCAATGTCATCGCCGTTTATTGTGTCAATATCAGTGACTAGGCTGAACAATGGACACACCTGGTCTATCCATTCACATGCTACATGATGATGCTTTTCAGGCTGCCCAATCCATGTGATGCTTTATGCACTCTCTTACTTCAAGCATCTACTGTAACCAAAACAGTTTTTCTCTATGTGAATCATAACCTGAAATTTTCAAATTAGAAGATAAATTAGCAATACCTCAAAATTTAATGAAATTTAGGTATGAATGTTTACAAAGCTGAAGCTGTTCAAAATACTGCCTAAGTGTTCTGACAGAAACAGCTAATAAATAATGCAAAATCAGCAAGAAACAATTGAAAGATTAGATGACGGATAAAGTACCTTCTTCTCCTTCTCCAGAATTTCTCTTATAGTGCAGTGGGCAGCAGTCTCACATGCAGATTCAGTAGGAAAACCAAAAAAAGAAGAAAATAGTCGAATAAGAAGCAGGGCAGAAAATGTAGTGAACAAACCTTTAAATCACTTCCTGAGTACCCTTCTCAGTCATGCTAGTAACCTTCAAGATCAACATTTGGAGTCATTTCTTTCTTGGCTAATATCACCCTCAAAATTCTCTCCCTATTCTGAGCATCTGGTAAGTTGATAAAGTTTGTACCAGTACCAGAAGCATGGAACTTCTTCTCAAATTCATTTTCAGTAGTCACTCCTCTATACTACTTTATGTGAATAACACATGGGTAGAATCAACCAAACGAAATTGATGGGCAACTTAATTGACTGCAAGGTTCACCTTAAGTGATTTCTTCAAAATCTTGTTCTCACTCCTCTCACTTGAAATGACAATTTTTTAGTCCTTGAGTGCATCTTCAGTGCAATGCATAATATGATGGGTCAAAGCCTGGTCTTTCTGCCTATAAAAACCAGAACAAGCATTTTAAGAAACATGAAAATGAAGCTCATATGACCTAAATTGAGAATATTAGGTTGTCTGAAACTGACTTTTATTACTCAAAGCTTGGTCCTGCATAGTGATTCCAGATCAGGACAATCAATCCCAATCCCACATCCATAAATTATTGTATAACCTTCTCCTTAAAAGCAGTTGGTATACTTTATTCATGGTCAGAATAGTTTCATTACGAATTTAAAAAAAATATATATCTTCTATCCATATGCACAACATCTCATTTATTTTGCTTTCGTTTAAAAAAGAAGAAAGATTAGGCATACCTTTGGATAATTCTGGTAGTTAATCTAGGATAATGTGTAGTGAACATTCCATGTGCGAACAAAATGTTCAAGCACCGATGCAATGGCAAAAGCAGACAAAAGTTACATAAGAGTAAATAGATCGTTCACAAAGGTTATTAGATGCAAAGCAGACAAAAGACATGGAACTACTAATTGGCTCTCTTAATAAATAGTTCTCATCTGACACATAGTGCCCTAGGTTCAGATGTTATATCAGAATAAGGATAAAAAAAAAAAAACAAGACTATATAATCTAAACAGTTTCACGTACTTACACCAAAAGTGAAATGCGAGTTGCTAAAGTCTGCATAAATTATTCGCAATAGGTTATAACATAACAAGATGGTCACATTAAGGAAATAAAAAAGGCAACGTAGAAGATAAGATTTAGATCTTCTAATAAATCAACCTCAAATAACAAGCTATGATTTTTCAATTAGTTACTGCAGAATAAGTTGGACAATCTATTTAGGACTTTAAACATTTATTTCTTTAATATATTAATTTGATGAAGCAAATGCTCATGAGCAAAGAAATTAAGTTGTAATCATATTACCGGCATAGATGCAGTTTCCAAAAGCTTTGTAGAAACGTGCTTTGTCCAGCCATAATTTGATCTTTTTAGCGCCCATTCAAACAAATATCCGGTCAATAGCAGACAAAGTAATACTCTCTGCAGGTACATCCGCTCCTATCTGTGATATATCTGGTCAATAGCTAGTGTTTTAATCTCAGGAGTCCAGTAGCGGAAGAAACCCCGCACCTGGATAAATGCAACATAAGATACTGACAACCGGGGATAATAACACAAAAAAAATTGTTTCAGCGTAGTTAATAGATGATGTAACAGTCGAGACTCTGCATTCTCTAAAACAGCACCAATTGAAGAGCATTTATTGGTCATCATTATTTCACACCCACACAAAGCTGAAATGAACTCTTGGAGCCACTTCTATGATTTGATGCATCCTCATAGAGTGTTACTTTATTTTCATTCCTGCCACTAGCTTCACTGCAGATTATTAGAATCAACCACCACTAAGAAATTTAACTTCTTTTCATTCAAGATCTGCATATTAATTTAGGTAGAACATGGCAAAGGAAAAGGTTACTGCCGAAAGGAAGAGATTTTTAGAGTCAAATATACCCTCAATTCTGCAATAGCATCCTGGCGTCCCTTAATTGATTCAACGTGATACAAAGGTCTTGCAAGCCATGTTCTAAGCAACTGTTGCCAAAGGCTGAAGCCTAATGGTTTAATAGAGCATAGTCCTACAGTGACAAAAAGTGATGTTGTAATAAAATAAATACAATGTTCATCAAGGCAGTTGTGAAACAAATATAAGAAGAAATATAGTCCAAAAAATACCCAGAAGATTCAACATGGAGCACATTCATTTTGGGCATATGCCCATATTCAATGACCTGAGACCCACCTGCAGATTTATGAAATAAATGAAAATTGATGTTAAGCAATATACAAATAAAAAGAGTGAAATAAATGTGTAACTAACGATAATAATTTATTCATAAGTTTGTTTCAAGGAAAATCGAGAATAAATTTTTTAAGGGCAGCCATCAAATAAATAGAAGAAATAAGACAATGACTTACAGGTGAAAATGATGCTTTCTAAAGATGATCACAACCATCCAATGAGACACACTCAAGGTCCTTACTGAAAGACGAAAGACGTACTTTGGAAACTCCCAGTTGTCAAACTAATGACGTACTTTGGAAACTCCCAGTTGTCACTCTAAGAAAGTGTAAAGATACAATCTGATATGATTATACGAAAAACCAAGTATGTAAAACTTGTAAATAGGTTAAATGTAATAATATGAGATGTGATTGGCTCCATTTAACAAGAGCACAATTATAACTTCACAAATGGAATTTGTTAAGGATTCACATTCAGTAAGGTCTACTTCTTGCAATCTACCTGTTTAAAATTGTAAATCTTTCACGTTTCTTTCTTACTAATCGGGAGGGAAGAAATAACTGCACAGAGGAACAAAAAAAAGAAAGAAAAGAAAACCCACTATAAATTAGATACAAGTGAGAAATAACTTCTTGGACAATCATAGCTCGTATTCCTTTGGAATCCTTTGTGATAAACTTTCGAGCACTTCCAAAAGGTGTACATCTTTTCCAATTGTCACATAAGAAATCTACAACATCCCAAAATAAATAAATTATGAAGACCGAGGCGCTCAATCGTCATAAAACAGGCTATTTTAGTAATTCTTACAGATGCATCAACAAGTAGTTTCTTCTGCTCCTTTAAATGTCTTTAACAACATGGCATGCAGCATCATACTGGACATCAGCCCCTTCCCGAGGAATAACTGATTCGCTTCCGCCCTCCCAATCAAAGGCAGGCATCATTGAAATTCTTCAAAAATATTTTACATCAGAAATCCCTGCACCTGGATAAATGCAACATAAGATACAGACAACCGGGGATAATATAATACCAAAAATTATTTTCAACTTATACAGGATTTAATAGATGATGGTAACAGTCGCTCCGCAGTCTCTAAACAGCACCAAGTGAAGAGCATGCATTGGTCATCATTTCGATCACACCCACGCAAATTAAGCTGAAATGAACTCGCTTCTTTGATGCATCCTCATAGAGTGTTACTTTATTTGCACTGAGGTACATAATTTAGTTAAGACTGATTAATGATGGCAAATAGAAGGAATAAATAAAGCAAGATCACTACCATTTTGCAAGGCAAGTTTCTAAGCAACCGTTTACCAAAGGCTGAAACACAATGCTTTAATTGAGCATATAGTGTCTCCTGCAATGACAAAAAAAAATACTATAATGTTCATCAAGACAGTTCTAAACAAAAATATAAGAAGATTCTCCATTTTTTCTATTTTTCCAATGTAGCAGCATCAAGAACGCATGCACCGAAAATAGGTAGCATAGACCTACATTACCTATCACCCCCATAACCTTGTCTGTTATGTATTGGAATAGCAACTTAATGCGCATGACAAACCTTGTTCGTGCAAGTATCTGGTCGATCTTCACAGCCACCTACTATCTTACAGTACATAGGTTACTAAGATTAGAAAATAAAAAACGAGCAACTAAACCAATCAAGAGGTCCTCTATGATAGAGGTTGCATTTTCACCTATTTGAAACATTAGAGCAACGGACGCACAGTTGTTCCTCAAAATTTCCAGCACTATTCTATATGTCTTCCACAAGAACATGAACCATCAGGTAATAAATATCCAGCACATGTCTGTGGATGAAGTGTCACGAAGATCAGTAATTTGTTCATTATAAATTTCAAGAGAAGAGCAATGGCAGTGAAATAACCACAAAAATGCCACATATGCTTTCTTTTTTTTTTTTGGTAAAAATGCCACACCATTTCTTTCTGGACTCAAATAACTCTCCTAAGTGGGTGTCGCGGGAAGGGTCAAATACTAGGTTTGAGGTACAGGAAGTGACGTGTAAGATGACGGGGTTTCGGAAAAAGTGGCATATAAGGTTGGGGGCTCAGGAATGGTAGCGTACTAGGTCAGGGTGTCCGAAAAGGTCTTGCACTAGGTCAGGATCCTAGGAAGGGTAGCAGGCTAAGTCGGAGGTAACTTTAGGTTGCATTCGGTTATTTGGGTCCAAATAAACGGGTGGCATTTAAATTAAAAAAATAACATAGTTAAAAAATTTAAAAGTGAAGTGTTATTATATATGATTGCACTGTAAAAAGAAATCTAAGGTGGTCATAGTAGTGAATTATCTCCAGTCGGTAGACGCATCAGCCCTCTGAAAACAAAATAGTCAAAATCAGGAGCACAACGAGAAAAAACTCAAGAATATAGTCAAGGAAGTATATGACAATCAGCACAATAAAAGTGTATAAAAAAAGGCACGGTAGTCAAAGAATTGATCATGTAGACTTTAACTTATTCTACTGAGTAACTGTCTATCAGATGCAGGAATCATTAGAGTTCATACCAGACAATTGTTGATGGTTTATCTGCTCTCCATTGGATTGAATGCTTTCCTCTTCGAACACTACTGTGTGTAATGGGAATATTCTCAGCAAGCGGTAATCACAAATTTACCTTATTCATCAAATTGGATCTTAGGACCAGCAAGTTTGAAAAGAAAGAGCAAAAGAGATATTTAGAAAAGCAGAAAAGAAAAAATAAAGGCTGATGATTCTTCAATTCTAAAGGCTTTTCCCATGAAGAAACCTTTCTCACAATATTTGTACGCACCTGGTCTATCCATTCACATGCTACATGATCATCAATCTCTCCAAGCATTTGTATAAGTCTTCCCACTTCTCGTCTACATTTTCAAATGTTAGTTTGCAGAAATTGAATATTAGAGTTTAACAAGGCAATTTCTGATTCAGTTCAACCAGAAATGGGGTTCCATACTATTATTATATATATATACATATGTACAATCATCCTCAAGATATAAACATAGTTATTAAATTAGTCGTAAAAGATGGTCGTATCAGAGAGTCTATCACTTTGAAATCCCCAATCCAAGTCATGCATATTGACACAACCATACAACCAGCAGCAAGCAATGCTTCTATGGCTGACTGGCAAAGTGTTCCTAAGACAGGTCGAGTTCACAGAGAGCGGGATTTGCAGCATACTTACACAATTTGAGAAGTAAAATGATTATCCAACCATATATAAAACTAAGTAAAAAACAGGTTGAGAAGAATTAAACAAAAATTTTAAGCTAAAAAACCAAATTAGACAAGCTTATACACAGTAATATATGCACTAAAATAGTTTCATTACACACACACACACATTTGGTGGGTGTATAAATATACAAGCACAAGAAATAGATTAATGACCTGAGATTTGTACAGATTGTCATAAAATATGTCTTCAAGTGACCATGTAAACAGCAGATCAGCGAAGTCGTCTTTAGGCCTTGATCTCTTGCTAGTTTACTACTGCTAATCACAACAAACACTGAATTCTGTCATACATAACAGAAAATCAAAAAAAAAAAAAAGGAACTCAAAAAACCTGCCAATTTACTTACATGCAGAATGGAAATAAACTTTTTGTACAAAAAAAGAAAAACGTGATCTAGAGGGTGATGATAAAATTATGATCAAGACAGAGAGAGAGCCAAGTAGACAGGATGATGCACATATTGATTGATGACATATATTTAATGATTTACAACTCTAACACTCTTCCCTTGAACACAAGCAGTTAGAGATTGTAGTTCAAGAAATCAAAGAATTTCTGGTGGAAACATTTTTCCACGGATTTTTTATGTTGAATCTCTTGGTTAAGAGCAGCATTGTTCAACTGAAGATATCTTCTTCCACTGATTGAAATTAAAATCAGTTAATAACATTAAACTTTCCAATATATACACATCAGATTGTAAACATTATGTTACTCCACACAAAAGTCCTTTTTTTTTAGGCTTTTTTAAAACAAAAATTAGTAACTCTAGTTTCGAAGCAGTGCTTTTGGTTTAAATCAACACTGATAACAGGATACCTGGGCTCTCTGGAGAGTAATCCCAATCCAACTAGCTTCGTTCTCATGCAGAATCTTGGAAGAGGCCGTCAAGAAATCTGCAGTGAGGGTTCCAAGCATAAACATCCACCAAATGACCAAACGTGTTAGTTGGGACCAAAGCATAACACACGTGTTAGAACAGAGGAAATCAAACGCATGCACCGAAAATAGGTAGCATAGACCTACATTACCTATCACCCCCATAACCTTGTCTGTTATGTATTGGAATAGCAACTTAATGCGCACGACAAGCCTTGTTCGTGCAAGTATCTGGTCGATCTTCACAGCCACCTACTATCTTACAGTACATAGGTTACTAAGATTAGAAAATAAAAAACGAGCAACTAAACCAATCAAGAGGTCCTCTATGATAGAGGTTGCATTTTCACCTATTTGAAACATTAGAGCAACAGACGCACAATTGTTCCTCAAAATTTCCAGCACTGTTCTATATGTCTTCCACAAGAACATGAACCATCAGGTAATAAATATCCAGCACATGTCTGTGGATGAAGTGTCACGAAGATCAGCAATTTGTTCATTATAAATTTCAAGAGAAGAGCAATGGCAGTGAAATAACCACAAAAATGACACATATGCTTTTTTTTTTTTTGGTAAAATTGCCATTCTGGACTCAAAAAACTCTCCTAAGTGGGTGTCGCAGGAAGGGTCAAATACTAGGTTTGAGGTACAGGAAGTGACGTGTAAGATGACGGGGTTTCGGAAAAAGTGGCATATAAGGTTGGGGGCTCAGGAATGGTAGCGTACTAGGTCAGGGTGTCCGAAAAGGTCTAGCACTAGGTCAGGATCCTAGGAAGGGTAGCAGGCTAAGTCGGAGGTAACTTTAGGTTGCATTCGGTTATTTGGGTCCAAATAAACGGGTGGCATTTAAATTAAAAAAATAGCATAGTTAAAAAATTTAAAAGTGAAGTGTTATTATATATGATTGCACTGTAAAAAGAAATCTAAGGTGGTCATAGTAGTGAATTATCTCCAGTCGATAGACGCATCAGCCCTCTGAAAACAAAATAGTCAAAATCAGGAGCACAACGAGAAAAAACTCAAGAATATAGTCAAGGAAGTATATGACAATCAGCACAATAAAAGTGTATAAAAAAAGGCACGGTAGTCAAAGAATTGATCATGTAGACTTTAACTTATTCTACTGAGTAACTGTCTATCAGATGCAGGAATCATTAGACTTCATACCAGACAATTGTTGATGGTTTATCTGCTCTCCATTGGATTGAATGCTTTCCTCTTCGAACACTACTGTGTGTAATGGGAATATTCTCAGCAAGCGGTAATCACAAATTTACCTTATTCATCAGATTGGATCTTAGGACCAGCAAGTTTGAAAAGAAAGAGCAAAAGAGATATTTAGAAAAGCAGAAAAGAAAAAATAAAGGCTGATGATTCTTCAATTCTAAAGGCTTTTCCCATGAAGAAACCTTTCTCACAATATTTGTACGCACCTGGTCTATCCATACACATGCTACATGATCATCAATCTCTCCAAGCATTTGTATAAGTCTTCCCACTTCTCGTCTACATTTTCAAATGTTAGTTTGCAGAAATTGAATATTAGAGTTTAACAAGGCAATTTCTGATTCAGTTCAACCAGAAATGGGGTTCCATACTATTATTATATATATATACATATGTACAATCATCCTCAAGATATAAACATAGTTATTAAATTAGTCGTAAAAGATGGTCGTATCAGAGAGTCTATCACTTTGAAATCCCCAATCCAAGTCATGCATATTGACACAACCATACAACCAGCAGCAAGCAATGCTTCTATGGCTGACTGGCAAAGTGTTCCTAAGACAGGTCGAGTTCACAGAGAGCGGGATTTGCAGCATACTTACACAATTTGAGAAGTAAAATGATTATCCAACCATATATAAAACTAAGTAAAAAACAGGTTGAGAAGAACTAAACAAAAATTTTAAGCTAAAAAAACAAATTAGACAAGCTTATACACAGTAATATATGCACTAAAATAGTTTCATCACACACACACACACATTTGGTGGGTGTATAAATACAAGCACAAGAAATAGATTAATGACCTGAGATTTGTACAGATTGTCATAAAAAATGTCTTCAAGTGACCATGTAAACAGCAGATCAGCGAAGTCGTCTTTAGGCCTTGATCTCTTGCTAGTTTACTTACTACTGCTAATCACAACAAACACTGAATTCTGTCATACATAACAGAAAATCAAAAAAAAAAAAAAAGGAACTCAAAAAACCTGCCAATTTACTTACATGCAGAATGGAAATAAACTTTTTGTACAAAAAAAGAAAAACGTGATCTAGAGGGTGATGATAAAATTATGATCAAGACAGAGAGAGAGCCAAGTAGACAAGATGATGCACATATTGATTGATGACATATATTTAATAATTTACAACTCTAACACTCTTCCCTTGAACACAAGCAGTTAGAGATTGTAGTTCAAGAAATCAAAGAATTTCTGGTGGAAACATTTTTCCACGGATTTTTTATGTTGAATCTCCTGGTTAAGAGCGGCATTGTTCAACTGAAGATATCTTCTTCCACTGATTGAAATTAAAATCAGTTAATAACAATTAAACTTTCCAATACATACACATCAGATTGTAAACATTATGTTACTCCACACAAAAGTCCTTTTTTTTTAGGCTTTTTTAAAACAAAAATTAGTAACTCTAGTTTCGAAGCAGTGCTTTTGGTTTAAATCAACACTGATAACAGGATACCTGGGCTCTCTGGAGAGTAATCCCAATCCAACTAGCTTCGTTCTCATGCAGAATCTTGGAAGAGGCCGTCAAGAAATCTGCAGTGAGGGTTCCAAGCATAAACATCCACCAAATGACCAAACGTGTTAGTTGGGACCAAAGCATAACACACGTGTTAGAACAGAGGAAATCAAACGCATGCACCGAAAATAGGTAGCATAGACCTACATTACCTATCACCCCCATAACCTTGTCTGTTATGTATTTGAATAGCAACTTAATGCGCACGACAAGCATTGTTCGTGCAAGTATCTGGTCGATCTTCACAGCCACCTACTATCTTACAGTACATAGGTTACTAAGATTAGAAAATAAAAAACGAGCAACTAAACCAATCAAGAGGTCCTCTATGATAGAGGTTGCATTTTCACCTATTTGAAACATTAGAGCAACGGACGCACAGTTGTTCCTCAAAATTTCCAGCACTGTTCTATATGTCTTCCACAAGAACATGAACCATCAGATAATAAATATCCAGCACATGTCTGTGGATGAAGTGTCACGAAGATCAGTAATTTGTTCATTATAAATTTCAAGAGAAGAGCAATGGCAGTGAAATAACCACAAAAATGCCACATATGCTTTTTTTTTTTTTGGTAAAAATGCCACACCATTTCTTTCTGGACTCAAATAACTCTCCTAAGTGGGTGTCGCGGGAAGGGTCAAATACTAGGTTTGAGGTACAGGAAGTGACGTGTAAGATGACGGGGTTTCGGAAAAAGTGGCATATAAGGTTGGGGGCTCAGGAATGGTAGCGTACTAGGTCAGGGTGTCCGAAAAGGTCTAGCACTAGGTCAGGATCCTAGGAAGGGTAGCAGGCTAAGTCGGAGGTAACTTTAGGTTGCATTCGGTTATTTGGGTCCAAATAAACGGGTGGCATTTAAATTAAAAAAATAGCATAGTTAAAAAATTTAAAAGTGAAGTGTTATATATGATTGCACTGTAAAAAGAAATCTAAGGTGGTCATAGTAGTGAATTCTCTCCAGTCGGTAGACGCATCAGCCCTCTGAAAACAAAATAGTCAAAATAAGGAGCACAACGAGAAAAAACTCAAGAATATAGTCAAGGAAGTATATGACAATCAGCACAATAAAAGTGTATAAAAAAAGGCACGGTAGTCAAAGAATTGATCATGTAGACTTTAACTTATTCTACTGAGTAACTGTCTATCAGATGCAGGAATCATTAGACTTCATACCAGACAATTGTTGATGGTTTATCTGCTCTCCATTGGATTGAATGCTTTCCTCTTCGAACACTACTGTGTGTAATGGGAATATTCTCAGCAAGCGGTAATCACAAATTTACCTTATTCATCAGATTGGATCTTAGGACCAGCAAGTTTGAAAAGAAAGAGCAAAAGAGATATTTAGAAAAGCAGAAAAGAAAAAATAAAGGCTGATGATTCTTCAATTCTAAAGGCTTTTCCCATGAAGAAACCTTTCTCACAATATTTGTACGCACCTGGTCTATCCATTCACTGATTCACATGCTACATGATCATCAATCTCTCCAAGCATTGTATAAGTCTTCCCACTTCTCGTCTACATTTTCAAATGTTAGTTTGCAGAAATTGAATAATAGAGTTTAACAAGGCAATTTCTGATTCAGTTCAACCAGAAATGGGGTTCCATACTATTATTATTATATATATACATATGTACAATCATCCTCAAGATATAAACATAGTTATTAAATTAGTCGTAAAAGATGTTCGTATCAGAGAGTCTATCACTTTGAAATCCCCAATCCAAGTCATGCATATTGACACAACCATACAACCAGCAGCAAGCAATGCTTCTATGGCTGACTGGCAAAGTGTTCCTAAGACAGATCGAGTTCACAGAGAGCGGGATTTGCAGCATACTTACACAATTTGAGAAGTAAAATGATTATCCAACCATATATAAAACTAAGTAAAAAACAGGTTGAGAAGAACTAAACAAAAATTTTAAGCTAAAAAACCAAATTAGACAAGCTTATACACAGTAATATATGCACTAAAATAGTTTCATCACACACACACACACATTTGGTGGGTGTATAAATACAAGCACAAGAAATAGATTAATGACCTGAGATTTGTACAGATTGTCATAAAAAATGTCTTCAAGTGACCATGTAAACAGCAGATCAGCGAAGTCGTCTTTAGGCCTTGATCTCTTGCTAGTTTACTTACTACTGCTAATCACAACAAACACTGAATTCTGTCATACATAACAGAAAATCAAAAAAAAAAAAAAAGGAACTCAAAAAACCTGCCAATTTACTTACATGCAGAATGGAAATAAACTTTTTGTACAAAAAAAGAAAAACGTGATCTAGAGGGTGATGATAAAATTATGATCAAGACAGAGAGAGAGCCAAGTAGACAAGATGATGCACATATTGATTGATGACATATATTTAATAATTTACAACTCTAACACTCTTCCCTTGAACACAAGCAGTTAGAGATTGTAGTTCAAGAAATCAAAGAATTTCTGGTGGAAACATTTTTCCACGGATTTTTTATGTTGAATCTCCTGGTTAAGAGCGGCATTGTTCAACTGAAGATATCTTCTTCCACTGATTGAAATTAAAATCAGTTAATAACAATTAAACTTTCCAATACATACACATCAGATTGTAAACATTATGTTACTCCACACAAAAGTCCTTTTTTTTTAGGCTTTTTTAAAACAAAAATTAGTAACTCTAGTTTCGAAGCAGTGCTTTTGGTTTAAATCAACACTGATAACAGGATACCTGGGCTCTCTGGAGAGTAATCCCAATCCAACTAGCTTCGTTCTCATGCAGAATCTTGGAAGAGGCCGTCAAGAAATCTGCAGTGAGGGTTCCAAGCATAAACATCCACCAAATGACCAAACGTGTTAGTTGGGACCAAAGCATAACACACGTGTTAGAACAGAGGAAATCAAACGCATGCACCGAAAATAGGTAGCATAGACCTACATTACCTATCACCCCCATAACCTTGTCTGTTATGTATTTGAATAGCAACTTAATGCGCACGACAAGCATTGTTCGTGCAAGTATCTGGTCGATCTTCACAGCCACCTACTATCTTACAGTACATAGGTTACTAAGATTAGAAAATAAAAAACGAGCAACTAAACCAATCAAGAGGTCCTCTATGATAGAGGTTGCATTTTCACCTATTTGAAACATTAGAGCAACGGACGCACAGTTGTTCCTCAAAATTTCCAGCACTGTTCTATATGTCTTCCACAAGAACATGAACCATCAGATAATAAATATCCAGCACATGTCTGTGGATGAAGTGTCACGAAGATCAGTAATTTGTTCATTATAAATTTCAAGAGAAGAGCAATGGCAGTGAAATAACCACAAAAATGCCACATATGCTTTTTTTTTTTTTTGGTAAAAATGCCACACCATTTCTTTCTGGACTCAAATAACTCTCCTATGTGGGTGTCGCGGGAAGGGTCAAATACTAGGTTTGAGGTACAGGAAGTGACGTGTAAGATGACGGGGTTTCGGAAAAAGTGGCATATAAGGTTGGGGGCTCAGGAATGGTAGCGTACTAGGTCAGGGTGTCCGAAAAGGTCTAGCACTAGGTCAGGATCCTAGGAAGGGTAGCAGGCTAAGTCGGAGGTAACTTTAGGTTGCATTCGGTTATTTGGGTCCAAATAAACGGGTGGCATTTAAATTAAAAAAATAGCATAGTTAAAAAATTTAAAAGTGAAGTGTTATATATGATTGCACTGTAAAAAGAAATCTAAGGTGGTCATAGTAGTGAATTCTCTCCAGTCGGTAGACGCATCAGCCCTCTGAAAACAAAATAGTCAAAATAAGGAGCACAACGAGAAAAAACTCAAGAATATAGTCAAGGAAGTATATGACAATCAGCACAATAAAAGTGTATAAAAAAAGGCACGGTAGTCAAAGAATTGATCATGTAGACTTTAACTTATTCTACTGAGTAACTGTCTATCAGATGCAGGAATCATTAGACTTCATACCAGACAATTGTTGATGGTTTATCTTCTCTCCATTGGATTGAATGCTTTCCTCTTCGAACACTACTGTGTGTAATGGGAATATTCTCAGCAAGCGGTAATCACAAATTTACCTTATTCATCAGATTGGATCTTAGGACCAGCAAGTTTGAAAAGAAAGAGCAAAAGAGATATTTAGAAAAGCAGAAAAGAAAAAATAAAGGCTGATGATTCTTCAATTCTAAAGGCTTTTCCCATGAAGAAACCTTTCTCACAATATTTGTACGCACCTGGTCTATCCATTCACTGATTCACATGCTACATGATCATCAATCTCTCCAAGCATTGTATAAGTCTTCCCACTTCTCGTCTACATTTTCAAATGTTAGTTTGCAGAAATTGAATAATAGAGTTTAACAAGGCAATTTCTGATTCAGTTCAACCAGAAATGGGGTTCCATACTATTATTATTATATATATACATATGTACAATCATCCTCAAGATATAAACATAGTTATTAAATTAGTCGTAAAAGATGTTCGTATCAGAGAGTCTATCACTTTGAAATCCCCAATCCAAGTCATGCATATTGACACAACCATACAACCAGCAGCAAGCAATGCTTCTATGGCTGACTGGCAAAGTGTTCCTAAGACAGATCGAGTTCACAGAGAGCGGGATTTGCAGCATACTTACACAATTTGAGAAGTAAAATGATTATCCAACCATATATAAAACTAAGTAAAAAACAGGTTGAGAAGAACTAAACAAAAATTTTAAGCTAAAAAACCAAATTAGACAAGCTTATACACAGTAATATATGCACTAAAATAGTTTCATCACACACACACACACATTTGGTGGGTGTATAAATACAAGCACAAGAAATAGATTAATGACCTGAGATTTGTACAGATTGTCATAAAAAATGTCTTCAAGTGACCATGTAAACAGCAGATCAGCGAAGTCGTCTTTAGGCCTTGATCTCTTGCTAGTTTACTTACTACTGCTAATCACAACAAACACTGAATTCTGTCATACATAACAGAAAATCAAAAAAAAAAAAAAAGGAACTCAAAAAACCTGCCAATTTACTTACATGCAGAATGGAAATAAACTTTTTGTACAAAAAAAGAAAAACGTGATCTAGAGGGTGATGATAAAATTATGATCAAGACAGAGAGAGAGCCAAGTAGACAAGATGATGCACATATTGATTGATGACATATATTTAATAATTTACAACTCTAACACTCTTCCCTTGAACACAAGCAGTTAGAGATTGTAGTTCAAGAAATCAAAGAATTTCTGGTGGAAACATTTTTCCACGGATTTTTTATGTTGAATCTCCTGGTTAAGAGCGGCATTGTTCAACTGAAGATATCTTCTTCCACTGATTGAAATTAAAATCAGTTAATAACAATTAAACTTTCCAATACATACACATCAGATTGTAAACATTATGTTACTCCACACAAAAGTCCTTTTTTTTTAGGCTTTTTTAAAACAAAAATTAGTAACTCTAGTTTCGAAGCAGTGCTTTTGGTTTAAATCAACACTGATAACAGGATACCTGGGCTCTCTGGAGAGTAATCCCAATCCAACTAGCTTCGTTCTCATGCAGAATCTTGGAAGAGGCCGTCAAGAAATCTGCAGTGAGGGTTCCAAGCATAAACATCCACCAAATGACCAAACGTGTTAGTTGGGACCAAAGCATAACACACGTGTTAGAACAGAGGAAATCAAACGCATGCACCGAAAATAGGTAGCATAGACCTACATTACCTATCACCCCCATAACCTTGTCTGTTATGTATTTGAATAGCAACTTAATGCGCACGACAAGCATTGTTCGTGCAAGTATCTGGTCGATCTTCACAGCCAGCTACTATCTTACAGTACATAGGTTACTAAGATTAGAAAATAAAAAACGAGCAACTAAACCAATCAAGAGGTCCTCTATGATAGAGGTTGCATTTTCACCTATTTGAAACATTAGAGCAACGGACGCACAGTTGTTCCTCAAAATTTCCAGCACTGTTCTATATGTCTTCCACAAGAACATGAACCATCAGATAATAAATATCCAGCACATGTCTGTGGATGAAGTGTCACGAAGATCAGTAATTTGTTCATTATAAATTTCAAGAGAAGAGCAATGGCAGTGAAATAACCACAAAAATGCCACATATGCTTTTTTTTTTTTTGGTAAAAATGCCACACCATTTCTTTCTGGACTCAAATAACTCTCCTAAGTGGGTGTCGCGGGAAGGGTCAAATACTAGGTTTGAGGTACAGGAAGTGACGTGTAAGATGACGGGGTTTCGGAAAAAGTGGCATATAAGGTTGGGGGCTCAGGAATGGTAGCGTACTAGGTCAGGGTGTCCGAAAAGGTCTAGCACTAGGTCAGGATCCTAGGAAGGGTAGCAGGCTAAGTCGGAGGTAACTTTAGGTTGCATTCGGTTATTTGGGTCCAAATAAACGGGTGGCATTTAAATTAAAAAAATAGCATAGTTAAAAAATTTAAAAGTGAAGTGTTATATATGATTGCACTGTAAAAAGAAATCTAAGGTGGTCATAGTAGTGAATTCTCTCCAGTCGGTAGACGCATCAGCCCTCTGAAAACAAAATAGTCAAAATAAGGAGCACAACGAGAAAAAACTCAAGAATATAGTCAAGGAAGTATATGACAATCAGCACAATAAAAGTGTATAAAAAAAGGCACGGTAGTCAAAGAATTGATCATGTAGACTTTAACTTATTCTACTGAGTAACTGTCTATCAGATGCAGGAATCATTAGACTTCATACCAGACAATTGTTGATGGTTTATCTGCTCTCCATTGGATTGAATGCTTTCCTCTTCGAACACTACTGTGTGTAATGGGAATATTCTCAGCAAGCGGTAATCACAAATTTACCTTATTCATCAAATTGGATCTTAGGACCAGCAAGTTTGAAAAGAAAGAGCAAAAGAGATATTTAGAAAAGCAGAAAAGAAAAAATAAAGGCTGATGATTCTTCAATTCTAAAGGCTTTTCCCATGAAGAAACCTTTCTCACAATATTTGTACGCACCTGGTCTATCCATTCACATGCTACATGATCATCAATCTCTCCAAGCATTTGTATAAGTCTTCCCACTTCTCGTCTACATTTTCAAATGTTAGTTTGCAGAAATTGAATATTAGAGTTTAACAAGGCAATTTCTGATTCAGTTCAACCAGAAATGGGGTTCCATACTATTATTATATATATATACATATGTACAATCATCCTCAAGATATAAACATAGTTATTAAATTAGTCGTAAAAGATGGTCGTATCAGAGAGTCTATCACTTTGAAATCCCCAATCCAAGTCATGCATATTGACACAACCATACAACCAGCAGCAAGCAATGCTTCTATGGCTGACTGGCAAAGTGTTCCTAAGACAGGTCAAGTTCACAGAGAGCGGGATTTGCAGCATACTTACACAATTTGAGAAGTAAAATGATTATACAACCATATATAAAACTAAGTAAAAAACAGGTTGAGATAAAAAATGTCTTCAAGTGACCATGAAAACAGCAGATCAACGAAGTCGTCTTTAGGCCTTGATCTCTTGCTAGTTTACTACTGCTAATCACAACAAACACTGAATTATGTCATACATAACAGAAAATCAAAAAAAAAAAAAAAAAAGGAACTCAAAAAACCTGCCAATTTACTTACATGCAGAATGGAAATAAACTTTTTGTACAAAAAATGAAAAACGTATATGAATACATTGACTGATGATCTAGAGGGTGATGATAAAATTATGATCAAGACAGAGAGAGAGCCAAGTAGACAAGATGATGCACATATTGATTGATGACATATATTTAATAATTTACAACTCTAACACTCTTCCCTTGAACACAAGCAGTTAGAGATTGCAGTTCAAGAAATCAAAGAATTTCTGGTGGAAACATTTTTCCACGTGGAAACATTTTTCCACGGATTTTTTATGTTGAATCTCTTGGTTAAGAGTGGCATTGTTCAACTGAAGATACCACTGATTGAAATTAAAATCAGTTAATAACATTAAACTTTCCAATACATACACATCAGATTGTAAACATTATGTTACTCCACATAAAAGTCCTTTTTTTTTTTTGGCTTTTTTAAAACAAAAATTAGTAACTCTAGTTCCGAAGCAGTGCTTTTGGTTTAAATCAACACTGATAATAGGATACCTGGGCTCTCTGGAGAGTAATCCCAATCCAAACTAGCTTCGTTCTCATGCAGAATCTTGGAAGAGGCCGTCAAGAAATCTGCAGTGAGGGTTCCAAGCATAAACATCCACCAAATGACCAAACGTTAGTTGGGACCAAAGCATAACACACGTGTTAGAACAGAGGAAATCAAACGCATGCACCGAAAATAGGTAGCATAGACCTACATTACCTATCACCCCCATAACCTTGTCTGTTATGTATTGGAATAGCAACTTAATGCGCACGACAAGCCTTGTTCGTGCAAGTATCTGGTCCATCTTCACAGCCACCTACTATCTTACAGTACATAGGTTACCAAGATTAGAAAATAAAAAACGAGCAATTAAAGACTGCCAATCAAGAGGTCACACTACATAGGTTAACTCTATGATAGAGGTTGCATTTTCACCTATTTGAAACATTAGAGCAACAGACGCACTGTTGTTCCTCAAAATTTCCAGCACTGTTCTATATGTCTTCCACAGGAACATGAACCATCAGGTAATATCCAGCACATGTCTGCGGATGAAGTGTCACGAAGATCAGTAATTTGTTCATTATAAATTTCAAGAGAAGAGCACTGGCAGTAAAATAACCACAAAAATGCCACATATGCTTTTTTTTTTTGGTAAAAATGCCACACCATTTCTTTCTGAACTCAAATAACTCTCCTAAGTGGGTGTCGCGGGAAGGGTCAAATAGGTTTGAGGTACAGGAAGTATTGTGTAAGATGACAGGGTTTCGGAAAAAGTCGAATATAAGGTTGGGGGCTCAGGAATGGTCGCGTACTAGGTCAGGGTGTCCGAAAAGGTCTAGCACTAGGTCAGGATCCTAGGAAGGGTAGCAGGCTAAGTCGGAGGTAACTTTAGGTTGCATTCGGTTATTTGGGTCCAAATAAACGGGTGGCATTTAAATTAAAAAAATAGCATAGTTAAAAAATTTAAAAGTGAAGTGTTATATATGATTGCACTGTAAAAAGAAATCTAAGGTGGTCATAGTAGTGAATTATCTCCAGTCGGTAGACGCATCAGCCCTCTGAAAACAAAATAGTCAAAATCAGGAGCACAACGAGAAAAAACTCAAGAATATAGTCAAGGAAGTATATGACAATATGAGCACAATAAAAGTGTATAAAAAAGGCACGGTAGTGAAAGAATTGATCATGTAGACTTTAACTTATTCTACTGAGTAATTGTGTATCAGATGCAGGAATCATTAGACTGCGTACCAGACAATTGTTGATGGTTTATCTGCTCTCCATTGAATTGAATGCTTTCCTCTTCGAACACTACTGTGTGTAATGGGAATATTCTCAGCAAGCGGTAAATCACAAATTTACCTTATTCATCAGATTGTATCTTAGGACCAGCAAGTTTGAAAAGAAAGAGCAAAAGAGATATTTAGAAAAGTAGAAAAGAAAAAATAAAGGCTGATGATTCTTCAATTCTAAAGGCTTTTCCCATGAAGAAACCTTTCTCACAATATTTGTACGCACCTGGTCTTTCCATTCACATGCTACATGATCATCAATCTCTCCAAGCATTGTATAAGTCTTCCCACTTCTCGTCTACGTTTTCAAATGTTAGTTTGCAGAAATTGAATATTAGAGTTTAACAAGGCAATTTCTGGATTCAGTTCAACCAGAAATGGGGTTCCATACTATTATTATATATATATACATATGTACAATCATCCTCAATATATAAACATAGTTATTAAAGTAGTCGTAAAAGATGCTCGTATCAGAGAGTCTATCACTTTGAAATCCCCAATCCAAGTCATGCATATTGACACAACCATACAACCAGCAGCAAGCAATGCTTCTATGGCTGACTGGCAAAGTGTTCCTAAGACAGGTCGAGTTCACAGAGAGCGGGATTTGCAGCATACTTACACAATTTGAGAAGTAAAATGATTATCCAACCATATATAAAACTAAGTAAAAAACAGGTTGAGAAGAACTAAACAAAAATTTTAAGCTAAAAAACCAAATTAGACAAGCCTATACACACTAATATATGCACTAAAATAGTTTCATCACACACACACACACACACACATTTGGTGGGTGTATAAATACAAGCATAAGAAATAGATTAATGACCTGAGATTTGTACAGATTGTCATAAAAAATGTCTTCAAGTGACCATGAAAACAGCAGATCAGCGAAGTCGTCTTTAGGCCTTGATCTCTTGCTAGTTTACTACTGTTAATCACACAAACACTGAATTCTGTCATACATAACAGAAAATCAAAAAAAGAACTCAAAAAACCTGCCAAAGTTCAACAAGTCTCATGAGAAGATGAATTGCACAATGACATAAATTTACTTTGTTGATGAATTAAAAGCTAATAGACAGGTCGAGTTCACAGAGAGCTTGTGTCACTATGATATTTGTAGCATACTTACACAGTTTCAAAACCTATAAAATAAGCATATGATTGAAGAAAAAGCATGTTCAAGTATACTTTATACGATATGTTTGATTTGGGAATTTAGAATCCCGACAAATACATATGTGGTTTTTTTAATCTCATAGAGAGAAAACAAGAACAAATCCAGTAAAGCATTAAACGTGAGATTAAGGAAAACTAACCATCTTGCATGAGAATCGAATTGCGCGAGGGGGTGCATTTGGAGCGGAAAGAGGAACAATTTGTTTAAGTCCAGAAGTGGAATATGAAGAGAGTGAAGTTGTATTCCAAAATTGAAGTGAAGAACGAAAGAATCTTTGTGATTCAAATTATTAAAAGGGACAAGGAAAAGAGATTTCGGAAATGCCGAGGGGGTGAAAACTCTTGAGATCTCTGTCCTCCGAATTTGGGGTTTGGTTATTCGCAGCCAATCCAGACAAAACCTAACTGAATCGTCGATCGGAAGTAAATCGTCTACCGATGACGTACTTCTTACAAGCGATTACGATATCGAAACAAATAAAATTGACTTGATCGATAGTACATACCTCGGTTTAGGAAAGAACGTTGTAGAAATCGTGTCCATCAATGGCGTTGAGAGTAGGGAAAGTGGTCTCCCAGTGGGCGGAGATCATCTCCGGCAACTATTCAATAAAACCCCAATTTTCATTGAAGAAGACATTATGACCGTTGGAATTTGGAATGGAAGGAGTGACTATATATAGGAGCGAATTTAGGTTTTTGTTTAATTTATCCGTAGTATAAATTCGAATGTCCAAAATAAAAATAAGTTTATTAATTAGTTAATTATATATTCAAATATAAAAAATAACACATCACTCATTAACTAATACTGGAATATAATATTGTTGCACCGTACATGTTTTTCACCCGTTGACTATCCACATAATCTCGTGAGTTCGTAAAAATAGATAACGGGAAATTCTCGTTGTCGTAGATCATTTTTAACAACCGATCATACTTTATAACAACATATAATTCTCGTTGTTGTAGGCAATTAATAATAACGGAGATTCTCTGTTGTTGTACCTTTTTTTTTTTTACACGTTGTCTATCAAGCTATTGTTGTAGGTTTAGACATTTCGACAATAGGACATAGAGCAACGACTTAATAAGAAGCAAATCACAATTTCAATTCTCCACATTATGCTCTGGGAATTTCTTATTGTTTCACATACATATTTAAGCATTAAAGGAAGATTAATAAGTAGTTACACCACACTATTACAGTACTAACAAGTTCCACAATCCAACTTCCTTGTTGGAAGCAACTAAAAAGTGCTAATTAATACAACTAATAAAAAAGTGGTATCCACTATAATTGAAACGTATCACTATCTAAAACTCAAACGCGTCTCTTGAAATTGGCCTTAATATGAAATTCTTCAATTATGTTTATTATCATTAACCATCGTAATTACCTTTACTCATTTTTTTTTTATCATTTATAGGGAAGAATTTTGAAGCAAAATTATCTTATTTTCTTAATGTACAATTACGAGAATATTAGTTCCAAAATATTGCTTCCTCTGTACTAGAATTATTTGTGTAACACAAAAATTAAGAAAAAATATTTTAGTGATGTATGAGGTTAAATAAAAAATATTTTAGTGATGTATGAGGTTAAATAAATAAATATTTGTGATTTAATTATATGTAAAGTAACATGTAAATAAATAAAAAAGTGTTAATTTTAAAAATAAAATAATATTATAAAAATATTAATTTTATATATTATATTTATTTCAAAAGTATACAAATAATTTTAGAACATATAAATCATAATTAAGTCAAATTAATTGTCAAGAAGCGGCGCAGTGTCGTCTTCATAATATGGAGTATAATATAACAATATATTCATGGCTTTTATTTTACCATTTACTCCTATAATATAACATCACTTATTACGAAATATTGAGTACGATTGAAGCAATATTACAATTTATTTATACAATTTGTATTTGAATTTATAAAAATATTTTGACATTATTTTACATGTGTAGTGACATTGTTTGATTGGTGATGTAATATTACTTATGCATGGACTCAATATATTCAATAATTTTTTCACAATAGACGAGTAACAATTCAGTGCTCATAATTTGTTACGCGTATTTATATTATCCATTTTATTTTATTAGAATATAACAATAATTTAATTTACGTGGAGAAATCGTATTAGATGCAGTAATTGTAACTCACTAAATTTAGTTTATAACAATAAATTTCTCTATGCTATAAAACCTACTAGTCTCCTTTGGATAATTTTTTTTATAGAACATTTAATTCATTAATGAAAAAAATTTGTATGGGGTAAATTTTTAATAAACTTTTAAATGGAACAAAATAATACTTTATCCATTCCTTTGTAATTGATCATTTTCTAAGATATTAACATTTTACTATTTTGAATTTTTCTTATTGTAGTCAAATTATACAAATTGACTATTATAGTCAGCATGTCGAATTGCATCACGTGGCGTCGTATGAACTTGCTATCTGTTATACATCTTTAAATTAATTAAATCATTTTTTAAATTGTATTTTGTTATTTACTATAATACCCTTCTTTAATATAAATAAATTTTTTAATCTATAAAAAAATTACTATCCTACCATTTTAATACAAATTTAATTAATTATTATTTTAAAATTAAATACGGAGTACATAACATTCCAACAAAAATAAATTAAATAATACTCCGTAATACATTATTCAAATTGAAAATAGAAATAATAATTGAAATTAGGGTTCTCTCATATTCTCTCAATTACATGGTATCCGTGCAGATTCTCTCCAGTCTTTAGGACTGTCAAATGGGCTGGGCTAGCACGATATCGGTCCACCGGGCCAAATGTTTTTTTTGGAGCCGAAAAAAAAGGGTTGGGCTCAAAAAATCATATTTAAAAAAAAGATCGAGCCGGCCAGAAAACCCGAGTTAAGCCCGATCTGAGCCCGGTCGACTCGCCAGGCAGTGGCGGATCCAGGATTTTAAATTCGGGGGTGCAAAAAATATTAAGTCATACGGTTTGAGAAAACTTCAAAAAAAAATTACGTAACCTTCAAATAAAAAATAATAATTACACTTATACTCTTTTTTATTTTCTTAAATTTGAGGTGAATTAAATGATGGGGTTGAAGAAGAGTGCAAGGAGTTTTTTGAGATTTCATTCCCTTGAACATATATTCCCGAAGATCGAATTATTTTTTCGTTGTCTTAAACTTCTTTAATATAAGTTTATCTTTCGTCATTTTTTAGTTGAATTAGATAGTGAGTTGAAAATAATTAATTTAGCATAATGTAGCAAATTAGTAATTATAATACAAACTCTAATTGTTAATTCATAACTTATTGCTAATTGAATTAGATAGTAAAATTATTATTATTATTATATAAATTCTAATTCATAACTTATACTCCCTCCGTCCCGGAGGAACTTGCACCCTTTGACCGGCACACATTTTAAGAAATGTGTAAGAAAAAGTGTAATGATTGATGTTTTGAGGGGTAGTTTTGTAAACTTTTATGAATAAAGTAAAGTAAAAAGTAGATTGAGTGTGGAAAAGTAATATCATATGGGTAAATACGAGTATATTTCAAGGGTGAGGGTTGTGAAGATATTTTCTTTTATGGAGTGTGCAAATTGATATGGGACATCCATATATGGAAAGTGTGCAAATTCCTGTGGGACGGAGGGAGTAAGTTATAGACCAAAATAAATTTATTCATAAATTAAACACAATAATCAAATTAAATAATAATTACTCCATAAATATAAAATATGCGTACTTGTATAGACTGAGTGTCAAGTGCATTTTATAATTCAGAGCAGAATGGAGAAAGTGTAATATTCGTACTTGTATAGACTAAGTGTCAAGTGCATTTTATAGTTACAAAATTTTTTTTGGACCTTTTAATTATGGGGATGCATTGGGTTGGCCTCATACAAATTTTTTTTAGCCTTAAATATAAAATAAATAAAAAAATCTCAATTTGGGGTATAGTTGTACCCCCAAATTATATTCTCCCTCCGCCACTGTCGCCAGGTTACTTGGGCCGAGCCAAATCGGCCCAATTTTTTTTCGGGGCACTATAATTACAGCCCAGTCCATTAGTCGGTGGGCCGGGTTGGACCCATTTTGACAGCTCTGTCTGTCTTCCCTCCCGTCGAGTAACCATTAATACTGATTTTATAAAGGTAAATAGGTAATTTTAACATTAAATATTTTAATCATATTAATAAAATATTTTATTGTATAAGGATACAAATGTAATTTTAAAATTATATATTTTAATTAATTAAATTAAATATAAAAATACAAACGTACGACACCATACAATATATACGATGAATACATACAACACATTATACAAAAGGTAACTGTTCATCAATTGTGAGTCTTTAAATTTGAATTTTAATGGTTTAGATTAAGGAGGGTGTATTCAATTGAGATTTTATTGGATTTTTTTGGACTTTAAAAAGTACGTGAATTTATAAAATCTATAGAATCCATGCAAAGTTTGACTGACTTTTTTTATTGATTTATATGGATTTTCATAGATTTGATAAGATTGTGGAATATATTTTTTTTTATTGATTTACATAGATTTTCATAAACTCCTATATTGATGCGAAGATTTTTTTTTTTAAATGTGAAGTGTTTTTTAAAATTAATATTATATATATATTATATAAAATATTTTATATCTTTTGTCTTCAGAGTTCTCTAAGAGAATCCGTTGAAATCTCTTATTTTTAGAAGAGATTTTGGATGGTGCAATTTATTTATATTTTTAAAGGAGAATCCAACAAAATCCATAGAGTATTAAAATCCATAGACAGTTGAATATCTAAAAAAATTTAAAGACTTTTTAAAATCTGTATTGAATACCTCAACATTTTAAAAGATTTTTAAAAATTCTAATTGAATACCCTCAAACTTTGAAAGTGCAAAAAAATCCTATAGAATCCACAACTAATACACCCCCTTAATTGATTACGTAGTCATTACGATAAGTTACCGATTTTATCTACTTTTCAATTTCTATGCTCTTCAAAGTATAATAAGTGAAAACATCAGCTCTCGCTTAATTTAATAAAGAAATTTCATGCAATTTTCGAACTACTAAACTCCAAATTCCAATCATTCGAGTTATTTTCTTTAGTTGGCTTATAATCTCTTAGTAATTGAGACATCACGTTTTTTTATATATAATCTGGGAAGAATAACAACAAATAAGAATATTAATTATAATTGTTTTAATTGTAACTTTAGTTTTAGTAGTTTTACGAAATTAAAGCAAAGGCCTAGAGTATTTTCTGTTTACATAAAGAATGCTCTATTTCAACTTCTTTTCACGACTGGTGTGCTAACCCGAGAGCAACCTGCGTATAAGTAGTCATTGTTTAGATATTAGAATGTTCGGGTGTTTTTATCATTTCTTAGCACTACATTACCTTTTGGGACTTGCAATTGAACTATCTTTTTAGAGTACCTATAGTATTCTACGGTTTTCAATATAACTTTTTCCCTTTCAAAAAAAAAAAAATCCCTTTGTATAGGAAGAGGGAGGAGAATCATTTTAATCACCTCATTTCACATTGGGAGGGGCTATCAACACCCCAAATAGTGTTATTCACACCCCAATTGTTATACTCACCCCATAAAATTTTTAAAAACAATTTAAAATACTAAACATATCCCATTTTGTTCCTATTACACCCTTCTCTATTCTTTTTTTTTTTGACAATATACCCTTCTCTATTCAAAATCACATTCTTCATTTAAAACCCTACTCTTACTAAACACACCCCATTAACCCTTTCACCTCTACCAACATTTACCAACAAAACCAAAAAAAGAAAAGAAAATTGCGGTAAAACTTTTGAAGAGGAAGAGACGATAGAACACTATTTTTCAAGAGAATAAACTGAAGCATTGTTCGATTATATCAACCGAACAAAGATGGATGATAATCTAAGATATATATATATATATATATTCATTTTAAATGCGCCACTTTTCTCTAAATATTTAGGGTTTATAGGTATTTTCATATTTTTTAATTGTTTAGATGATTTGGAATGATAATATTGTAAATATCTAGTTGTTGAATACATTGTGTAATGATTTTATAAAAAAAAAATTTGAGTTTGATATGTTAAAATGGTGTTTTAAGTGTCGTTTTTGCGCCATTTTACTACTGTTCGTGCTGCTGTAATGGAGGTGTTCGGCCAAATTCGTGGGTGCACACTCCTTGTAGTGCACGGCTGAAACGGCCGCACAACCAAGGAAGTGCATGGCCGAAAATGACCCTGTAGATGTTGTTAATTCATAAATGCCTTAACATTATCAACAACATCTTAATTTGACCTTCCGAGATTTTTTCTAAGTCTTTTCTGAAATGCTACATTAAATGTTGACCTAAATGTTGTCGCATTTCTGGCAGGATCTAGAAACTTCTACAAGGATCTGGAACCTGGAAGATTCCAGAACATTGGAGAACATGCTAGAACAGTCTAGATACATTTAGAACGACCTGGAGCATACAAGAAGGATCTAGAAAGATCATGGAAGTTGAGCTCCTAAAAAATAGGACCTCAATGTGGAAGCCTCTAGAATTCGCATACCACCTCTATAAATACCGATTGAAGGCTTTATAATTCAGTGTGTTCTATTCGAGCAATATCCTAGACCGAGCGTTCATCCCTGTTAGGAAATTGTGGCCAATAGTTCTACATTTTAGATCATACGTTGTATACCACCCGTATGGTTGTGTGTCTTCTTATCTATCGAGAGTGTAATCATTCGATAGACTAGGCATTTCGACAGTGTATAATTTATACACTTAGTTCGTTTTCTAAACTTGGCACCTGCCTCGTTTATAGTTTCAGTTGTGAAGGTTATTGTTGTAACATTTCACACAACATTTGTACTTGAAGATAAGTATTGATTTACGCCATAAGGCAGACATAGATTTTTATTTATAAAATCTATGTTAAAAATATTTCCATTTTGTCTCGTTTGTTTTTAGTGTTTCAAGTCTTCCGCTGTGTATCTTAATTTCTGATATTATGTTAGAGTCAGTGTTGCACTATGTGTCTCAACATTTTGTGCAACACTTATCTACTTATACTTAAACACTTTACACCCCAGCACACTTTCAATTGGTATCAGAGCTGATACCTGACGACACTAGGTTAGATCTTTGGTCAAGTGTGTTTTTAGTTTAGGTTAGCAATGGAAACACATCACATATCCACTGCACTTAGGCCACCCGTTTTAGATGGTTCGAATTATGCTTATTGGAAGCCTAAGATGCGTATGTACATCAAGTCAATTGATAAATGTGCTTGGAGGACTGTCCTTACAGGCTGGGAAGCTCCAAAAAGACCAGCAGATGCAGATGGTGAAGTTCAACTCAAAAGAGAAGTTGATTGGACGGCTGATGAAATAACAACAGCAGGCTACAACTCTAAAGCTTTAAATGCTATTTTTACTTCTGTTGATGTTTCAATGTTTAAAATTATATCTAACTGTTCTACTTCTAAAGATGCATGGGACAGGTTGCAAGAGCATTGTGTGGGTTCAGACAGTGTACGAAGGACTAAGCTTCGACTGTTGGGGACAAAGTTTGAGAATCTCCGAATGAAGGAAGATGAAACCATTTCATCCTACAATGAAAGGTTAAGTGAGATAATCAATGAATCACATTCTCTTGGTGACCCCATTTCTAATGTTAGAGTAGTTCATAAGATATTAAGATATGTTCCTAAAAGCTTTGATGCTAAAATTTGTGCTATTGAAGAGGCAAAAAATACAGATACATTAAGTCAAAATGAGTTAGTGAGTATTCTTAGAATATATGAAATAAACACTAATCAAGTTGATGAAAATGATGCTGATAAGAAAGTTGTGGTTTTTAAAGGGGAAACATCAAACTTTTTTGAGATTCAACCTATCATTATTGAAGTTGATTCTGATGAAGAATTTCTTGATAAATGTCTCAAGGATCCTAACAACATTGCCTTACTTACTAAGCACTTTAATAAGTTTCTTAAGAAATCTGTGAACAAATCTAGCAACATTCAACCTAAGATTCAAATCAACACATCAACACCTCAACCAGAAAGGAGGAAAGGTCAATTCACACCAAGACCATCAAAGAGTGAAGGAAAACCAAGGTATGATCCTGAATTTCGAAAATCAGTTCAATGCAATGCTTGTTCTGGTTATGGCCATTATGCAAATGAATGTGCCAATACTAGACTTAAGCAAAAACTGAATTTTAGTGCTACCTTGAGTCATGATTCTGATGATGATCTTGATGAATTAAATCAGAATGAATATTCTAATTTTACCAGAATGGATTATAATGATTCCTCAGATGATGATCTGGATGAAACAGATTCTGATGTTGTACCTGATGCTTCAACATCTACAGCAACATCAGAACAGAGTCGCCCAGATTTGAACTGTTTTAATGGTTTAGTTGATGATGCAGGAAAAAGGACTGATGACAATGAATACCAAAAGCTGTTAGATGATTGAAAGAATCAGACACTCACCCTTGATTCTCTGAATAAAAAGAATGAGGATCTGATAGACACAATCACCAAGCTAGAAGTTATTCTTACCAAAAGAGATCTGGAAATCTGTAACTTAAAGGAGAAACTGATAAATTCTACTTTATGTTTCAAGAAATATTTCAAGAGTGCTTCTGAGGTAAATAATGTTATAGCTACTGGTAAGTCTAACAATCATGACTTAGGCTATGATGGTACTACTGCTTCTATTTCTGATAAATTTAGAAAACCTGTGAAATTTGTTAAGGTAAATGTTGACACATCTGGTGCAACATCTGCAGAAACAGAGTCTCACAAGGTTAAAAGGAAGTATATCTGTCATTATTGTTTCAAAATTGGTCACATTCGTCCTTACTGTATAAAGTTGTTTGAAGAACAGAAAAACTTGAAAATGCTGCATAAGAAACTGTCACATCCTGGTAAACAGTTTTTGAAATCTGCATGGAAACCAAAAGCTACCTGTAATGTTGTTCATACCTCCTTAAAAGCATGTCTACCTGACTTATGGTACTTTGAAAGTGGTTGTTCTAGACATATGACAGGTCGTATTGATTTCTTATCTGATTATGTGACCTTGAATAGTGGGAGTGTTACATATGGTGGAGGTTCTAAAGGAAAGATTGTTGGTAAAGGAACTTTGAATGTTGAAGGTTTTCCTAAGCTTAAAAATGTATTACATGTTGATGGCTTACTTGCAAATCTGATTAGCATTAGTCAACTTTGTGATGATAATTTGCATGTGAAATTTGATAAAAATTCATGTTATGTTCTTAATAAAGATGAAGTTTGTGTCATGACTGGTACTAGGTCAGCTGATAATTGCTATCTTATTGGAACAAGTATGTGTAACTTGTCAAAACATGATGAAAATGTTCTATGGCATCAAAGATTGGGTCATGCAAATTACAGAACAATGAAAAAGCTAATCAAAGCAGATGCAGTAAAAGGAATTCCAGAACTGAGGTTTCACAACACCACTGTATGTGGACCATGCCAAAAAGGTAAGCAGGTAAGAATGTCACACAAAATGCTGTCACATTGTACTACACATCGATGCTTTGAATTACTGCACATGGATTTGATGGGTCCTATGGAAACTGAAAGCATTGGAGGAAAGAGGTATTCCTTAGTTGTGGTAGATGATTTTTCTAGATATACCTGGGTAGAGTCTTTGAGAGACAAATCTGAAGCATTTGCTGCATTTAAAATTCTTTATAAGAGGTTCAAAAATGTGTTTAACTTGAAAGTTGGCCGTATTAGAACTGATCATGGTAGGGAATTTGAAAACAACATGTTTAATGATTTTTGTGATAAAAAGGGTATCTTGCAAGAATATTCATCTCCTAAAACTCCACAACAAAATGGAATTGTTGAAAGAAAGAATAGAACTTTACAAGAAATGGCAAGAGTTATGCTTACATCCAAATGTCTTGCTAAGAATGTTTGGGGAGAAGCAATGAATACTGCATGCCATATTATTAATAGGGTTTTTATTCGTTCTGGAACTAGTCAAACACCTTATGAGATTTTGAACAACAGAAAACCTAATGTGAAATATTTTCATGTATTTGATTTTGTGTGTTATATTTTGAATGATAGGGATCAACTTCATAAGTTTGATTCTAAAAGTGATAAAGGTTTCTTTTTAGGCTATTCTAGAAATAGTAAAGCTTATAGAGTTTATAACCTTAGAACTAACACTGTTCAAGAATCTGTTAATGTTGTGTTTGATGATGATAAAGGTCTTACAGATGACAAAGATGAAGAAGATGTATCACAGGTTACTAACACTTCTGAGAATACACTAAAGTCTGAAAATGTTGCACCAAATGTTAACACATCTGGGTCAACATCTACAGAACAGTCAGCTGTAAATTCACAGAATGATCAGTACATTCCCAAAACGAATCCTTCTTCAAGAAGAAACTTTTGAAAAGTAGAGAATGAGAGAAACGAAGAAAGTGCGTTTTCACATTAGAGTGAGCATAAACTCTCACTAACGAGTGTAATTTTTTGATAATTAAAGACTAAATAATATTTTCTTGGTAACTAATCACTAAATCTTCGTATTTGTCGAATCTAAATTTCGCTATCAACGTGTTGGACAAAACAAGAACTTTATAACAAAGAAGTATTGGTAATGGTTAACTCTTTGCAACTCTTGAAACTTTTGAAAAGTAGAGAATGAGAGAAACGAAGAAAGTGCGTTTTCACATTAGAGTGAGCATAAACTCTCACTAACGAGTGTAATTTTTTGATAATTAAAGACTAAATAATGTTTTCTTGGTAACTAATCACTAAATCTTCGTATTTGTCGAATCTAAATTTCGATATCAACGTGTTGGACAAAACAAGAACTTTAGAACAAAGAAGTATTGGTAATGGTTAACTCTTTGCAACTCTTGAAACTTTTGAAAAGTAAAGAATGAGAGAAACGAAGAAAGTGCGTTTTCACATTAGAGTGAGCATAAACTCTCACAAACGAATGTAATTTTGTGATAATTAAAGACAAAATAATGTTTTCTTGGTAACTAATCACTAAATCTTCCTATTTGTCGAATCTAATTTCGCAATCAACGTGTTGGACAAAACAAGAACTTTAGAACAAAGAAGTATTGGTAATGGTTAACTCTTTGCAATTCGTGAAACTTTTGAGAAGTAGAGAATGAGAGAAACGAAGAAAGTACGTTTTCACATTAGAGTGAGCATAAACTCTCACTAACGAGTGTAATTTTTTGATAATTAAAGACAAAATAATGTTTTCTTGGTAACTAATCACTAAATCTTCGTATTTGTCGAATCTAAATTTCGATATCAACGTGTTGGACAAAAAGAGAACTTTAAAACAAAGAAATATTGGTAATGGTTAACTCTTTGCAACTCTTCAAACTTTTGAAAAGTAGAGAATGAGAGAAACGAAGAAAGTGCGTTTTCACATTAGAGTGAGCATAAACTCTCACAAACGACTGTAATTTTGTGATAATTAAAGACAAAATAATGTTTTCTTGGTAACTAATCACTAAATCTTCGTATTTGTCGAATCTAATTTCGCTATCAACGTGTTGGACAAAACAAGAACTTTAGAACAAAGAAGTATTGGTGATGGTTAACTCTTTGCAATTCTTGAGACTTTTGAAAAGTAGAGAATGAGAGAAACGAAGAAAGTACGTTTTCACATTAGAGTGAGCATAAACTCTCACTAACGAGTGTAATTTTTTGATAATTAAAGACAAAATAATGTTTTCTTGGTAACTAATCACTAAATCTTCGTATTTGTCGAATCTAAATTTCGATATCAACGTGTTGGACAAAAAGAGAACTTTAAAACAAAGAAATATTAGTAATGGTTAACTATTTGCAACTCTTGAAACTTTTGAAAAGTAGAGAATGAGAGAAACGAAGAAAGTGCGTTTTCACATTAGAGTGAGCATAAACTCTCACAAACGAATGTAATTTTGTGATAATTAAAGACAAAATAATGTTTTCTTGGTAACTAATCACTAAATCTTCGTATTTATCGAATCTAATTTCGCAATCAACGTGTTGGACAAAACAAGAACTTTAGAACAAAGAAGTATTGGTAATGGTTAACTCTTTGCAATTCTTGAAACTTTTGAAAAGTAGAGAATGAGAGAAACGAAGAAAGTGCATTTTCACATTAGAGTGAGCATAAACTCTCACTAACGAGTGTAATTTTTTGATAATTAAAGACAAAATAATGTTTTCTTGGTAACTAATCACTAAATCTTTGTATTTGTCGAATCTAAATTTCGCTATCAACGTGTTGGACAAAACAAGAACATTAGAACAAAGAAGTATTGGTAATGGTTAACTCTTTGCAACTATTGAAACTTTTGAAAAGTAGAGAATGAGAGAAACGAAGAAAGTGCGTTTTCACATTAGAGTGAGCATAAACTCTCACAAACGAATGTAATTTTGTGATAATTAAAGACAAAATAATGTTTTCTTGGTAACTAATCACTAAATCTACGTATTTGTCGAATTTAATTTCGCAATCAACGTGTTGGACAAAACAAGAACTTTAGAACAAAGAAGTATTGGTAATGGTTAACGCTTTGCAATTCTTGAAACTTTTGAAAAGTAGAGAATGAGAGAAACGAAGAAAGTGCATTTTCACATTAGAGTGAGCATAAACTCTCACTAACGAGTGTAATTTTTTGATAATTAAAGACAAAATAATGTTTTCTTGGTAACTAATCACTAAATCTTTGTATTTGTCGAATCTAAATTTCGCTATCAACGTGTTGGACAAAACAAGAACATTAGAACAAAGAAGTATTGGTAATGGTTAACTCTTTGCAACTATTGAAACTTTTGAAAAGTAGAGAATGAGAGAAACGAAGAAAGTGCGTTTTCACATTAGAGTGAGCATAAACTCTCACAAACGAATGTAATTTTGTGATAATTAAAGACAAAATAATGTTTTCTTGGTAACTAATCACTAAATCTTCGTATTTGTCGAATCTAATTTCGCAATCAACGTGTTGGACAAAACAAGAACTTTAGAACAAAGAAGTATTGGTAATGGTTAACTCTTTGCAATTCTTGAAACTTTTGAAAAGTAGAGAATGAGAGGAACGAAGAAAGTGCATTTTCACATTAGAGTGAGCATAAACTCTCACTAACGAGTGTAATTTTTTGATAATTAAAGACAAATTAATGTTTTCTTGGTAACTAATCACTAAATCTTCGTATTTGTCGAATATAAATTTCGCTATCAACGTGTTGGACAAAATAAGAACTTTAGAACAAAGAAGTATTGGTAATGGTTAACTCTTTGCAACTCTTGAAACTTTTGAAAAGTAGAGAATGAGAGAAACGAAGAAAGTGCGTTTTCACATTAGAGTGAGCATAAACTCTCACAAACGAATGTAATTTTGTGATAATTAAAGATAATAATGTTTTCTTGGTAACTAATCACTAAATCTTCGTATTTGTCGAATCTAATTTCGCTATCAACGTGTTGGACAAAACAAGAACTTTAGAACAAAGAAGTATTGGTAATGGTTAACTCTTTGCAATTCTTGAAACTTTTGAAAAGTAGAGAATGAGAGAAACGAAGAAAGTACGTTTTCACATTAGAGTGAGCATAAACTCTCACTAACGAGTGTAATTTTTTGATAATTAAAGACAAAATAATATTTTCTTGGTAACTAATCACTAAATCTTCGTATTTGTCGAATCTAAATTTCGATATCAACGTGTTGGACAAAAAGAGAACTTTAAAACAAAGAAGTATTGGTAATGGTTAAATTTTTGCAACTCTTGAAACTTTTGAAAAGTAGAGAATGAGAGAAACGAATAAAGTGCGTTTTCACATTAGAGTGAGCATAAACTCTCACAAACAAGTGTAATTTTGTGATAATTAAAGACAAAATAATGTTTTCTTGGTAACTAATCACTAAATCTTCGTATTTATCGAATCTTAATTTCACTATCAACGTGTTGGAAAAAACAACAACTTTAGAACAAAGAAGTATTGGTAATGGTAAACTCTTTGCAACTCTTGAAACTTTTGAAAAGTAGAGAATGAGAGAAACGAAGAAAGTGCGTTTTCACATTAGAGTGAGCATAAACTCTCACTAACGAGTGTAATTTTTTGATAATTAAAGACTAAATAATATTTTCTTGGTAACTAATCACTAAATCTTCGTATTTGTCGAATCTAAATTTCGCTATCAACGTGTTGGACAAAACAAGAACTTTATAACAAAGATGTATTGGTAATGGTTAACTCTTTGCAACTCTTGAAACTTTTGAAAAGTAGAGAATGAGAGAAACGAAGAAAGTGCGTTTTCACATTAGAGTGAGCATAAACTCTCACTAACGAGTGTAATTTTTTGATAATTAAAGACTAAATAATGTTTTCTTGGTAACTAATCACTAAATCTTCGTATTTGTCGAATCTAAATTTCGATATCAACGTGTTGGACAAAACAAGAACTTTAGAACAAAGAAGTATTGGTAATGGTTAACTCTTTGCAACTCTTGAAACTTTTGAAAAGTAGAGAATGAGAGAAACGAAGAAAGTGCGTTTTCACATTAGAGTGAGCATAAACTCTCACAAACGAATGTAATTTTGTGATAATTAAAGACAAAATAATGTTTTCTTGGTAACTAATCACTAAATCTTCCTATTTGTCGAATCTAATTTCGCAATCAACGTGTTGGACAAAACAAGAACTTTAGAACAAAGAAGTATTGGTAATGGTTAACTCTTTGCAATTCGTGAAACTTTTGAGAAGTAGAGAATGAGAGAAACGAAGAAAGTACGTTTTCACATTAGAGTGAGCATAAACTCTCACTAACGAGTGTAATTTTTTGATAATTAAAGACAAAATAATGTTTTCTTGGTAACTAATCACTAAATCTTCGTATTTGTCGAATCTAAATTTCGATATCAACGTGTTGGACAAAAAGAGAACTTTAAAACAAAGAAATATTGGTAATGGTTAACTCTTTGCAACTCTTCAAACTTTTGAAAAGTAGAGAATGAGAGAAACGAAGAAAGTGCGTTTTCACATTAGAGTGAGCATAAACTCTCACAAACGACTGTAATTTTGTGATAATTAAAGACAAAATAATGTTTTCTTGGTAACTAATCACTAAATCTTCGTATTTGTCGAATCTAATTTCGCTATCAACGTGTTGGACAAAACAAGAACTTTAGAACAAAGAAGTATTGGTGATGGTTAACTCTTTGCAATTCTTGAGACTTTTGAAAAGTAGAGAATGAGAGAAACGAAGAAAGTACGTTTTCACATTAGAGTGAGCATAAACTCTCACTAACGAGTGTAATTTTTTGATAATTAAAGACAAAATAATGTTTTCTTGGTAACTAATCACTAAATCTTCGTATTTGTCGAATCTAAATTTCGATATCAACGTGTTGGACAAAAAGAGAACTTTAAAACAAAGAAATATTGGTAATGGTTAACTATTTGCAACTCTTGAAACTTTTGAAAAGTAGAGAATGAGAGAAACGAAGAAAGTGCGTTTTCACATTAGAGTGAGCATAAACTCTCACAAACGAATGTAATTTTGTGATAATTAAAGACAAAATAATGTTTTCTTGGTAACTAATCACTAAATCTTCGTATTTATCGAATCTAATTTCGCAATCAACGTGTTGGACAAAACAAGAACTTTAGAACAAAGAAGTATTGGTAATGGTTAACTCTTTGCAATTCTTGAAACTTTTGAAAAGTAGAGAATGAGAGAAACGAAGAAAGTGCATTTTCACATTAGAGTGAGCATAAACTCTCACTAACGAGTGTAATTTTTTGATAATTAAAGACAAAATAATGTTTTCTTGGTAACTAATCACTAAATCTTTGTATTTGTCGAATCTAAATTTCGCTATCAACGTGTTGGACAAAACAAGAACATTAGAACAAAGAAGTATTGGTAATGGTTAACTCTTTGCAACTATTGAAACTTTTGAAAAGTAGAGAATGAGAGAAACGAAGAAAGTGCGTTTTCACATTAGAGTGAGCATAAACTCTCACAAACGAATGTAATTTTGTGATAATTAAAGACAAAATAATGTTTTCTTGGTAACTAATCACTAAATCTACGTATTTGTCGAATCTAATTTCGCAATCAACGTGTTGGACAAAACAAGAACTTTAGAACAAAGAAGTATTGGTAATGGTTAACGCTTTGCAATTCTTGAAACTTTTGAAAAGTAGAGAATGAGAGAAACGAAGAAAGTGCATTTTCACATTAGAGTGAGCATAAACTCTCACTAACGAGTGTAATTTTTTGATAATTAAAGACAAAATAATGTTTTCTTGGTAACTAATCACTAAATCTTTGTATTTGTCGAATCTAAATTTCGCTATCAACGTGTTGGACAAAACAAGAACATTAGAACAAAGAAGTATTGGTAATGGTTAACTCTTTGCAACTATTGAAACTTTTGAAAAGTAGAGAATGAGAGAAACGAAGAAAGTGCGTTTTCACATTAGAGTGAGCATAAACTCTCACAAACGAATGTAATTTTGTGATAATTAAAGACAAAATAATGTTTTCTTGGTAACTAATCACTAAATCTTCGTATTTGTCGAATCTAATTTCGCAATCAACGTGTTGGACAAAACAAGAACTTTAGAACAAAGAAGTATTGGTAATGGTTAACTCTTTGCAATTCTTGAAACTTTTGAAAAGTAGAGAATGAGAGAAACGAAGAAAGTGCATTTTCACATTAGAGTGAGCATAAACTCTCACTAACGAGTGTAATTTTTTGATAATTAAAGACAAAATAATGTTTTCTTGGTAACTAATCACTAAATCTTTGTATTTGTCGAATCTAAATTTCGCTATCAACGTGTTGGACAAAACAAGAACATTAGAACAAAGAAGTATTGGTAATGGTTAACTCTTTGCAACTATTGAAACTTTTGAAAAGTAGAGAATGAGAGAAACGAAGAAAGTGCGTTTTCACATTAGAGTGAGCATAAACTCTCACAAACGAATGTAATTTTGTGATAATTAAAGACAAAATAATGTTTTCTTGGTAACTAATCACTAAATCTACGTATTTGTCGAATCTAATTTCGCAATCAACGTGTTGGACAAAACAAGAACTTTAGAACAAAGAAGTATTGGTAATGGTTAACGCTTTGCAATTCTTGAAACTTTTGAAAAGTAGAGAATGAGAGAAACGAAGAAAGTGCATTTTCACATTAGAGTGAGCATAAACTCTCACTAACGAGTGTAATTTTTTGATAATTAAAGACAAAATAATGTTTTCTTGGTAACTAATCACTAAATCTTTGTATTTGTCGAATCTAAATTTCGCTATCAACGTGTTGGACAAAACAAGAACATTAGAACAAAGAAGTATTGGTAATGGTTAACTCTTTGCAACTATTGAAACTTTTGAAAAGTAGAGAATGAGAGAAACGAAGAAAGTGCGTTTTCACATTAGAGTGAGCATAAACTCTCACAAACGAATGTAATTTTGTGATAATTAAAGACAAAATAATGTTTTCTTGGTAACTAATCACTAAATCTTCGTATTTGTCGAATCTAATTTCGCAATCAACGTGTTGGACAAAACAAGAACTTTAGAACAAAGAAGTATTGGTAATGGTTAACTCTTTGCAATTCTTGAAACTTTTGAAAAGTAGAGAATGAGAGGAACGAAGAAAGTGCATTTTCACATTAGAGTGAGCATAAACTCTCACTAACGAGTGTAATTTTTTGATAATTAAAGACAAATTAATGTTTTCTTGGTAACTAATCACTAAATCTTCGTATTTGTCGAATATAAATTTCGCTATCAACGTGTTGGACAAAATAAGAACTTTAGAACAAAGAAGTATTGGTAATGGTTAACTCTTTGCAACTCTTGAAACTTTTGAAAAGTAGAGAATGAGAGAAACGAAGAAAGTGCGTTTTCACATTAGAGTGAGCATAAACTCTCACAAACGAATGTAATTTTGTGATAATTAAAGATAATAATGTTTTCTTGGTAACTAATCACTAAATCTTCGTATTTGTCGAATCTAATTTCGCTATCAACGTGTTGGACAAAACAAGAACTTTAGAACAAAGAAGTATTGGTAATGGTTAACTCTTTGCAATTCTTGAAACTTTTGAAAAGTAGAGAATGAGAGAAACGAAGAAAGTACGTTTTCACATTAGAGTGAGCATAAACTCTCACTAACGAGTGTAATTTTTTGATAATTAAAGACAAAATAATATTTTCTTGGTAACTAATCACTAAATCTTCGTATTTGTCGAATCTAAATTTCGATATCAACGTGTTGGACAAAAAGAGAACTTTAAAACAAAGAAGTATTGGTAATGGTTAAATTTTTGCAACTCTTGAAACTTTTGAAAAGTAGAGAATGAGAGAAACGAATAAAGTGCGTTTTCACATTAGAGTGAGCATAAACTCTCACAAACAAGTGTAATTTTGTGATAATTAAAGACAAAATAATGTTTTCTTGGTAACTAATCACTAAATCTTCGTATTTATCGAATCTTAATTTCACTATCAACGTGTTGGAAAAAACAACAACTTTAGAACAAAGAAGTATTGGTAATGGTAAACTCTTTGCAACTCTTGAAACTTTTGAAAAGTAGAGAATGAGAGAAACGAAGAAAGTGCGTTTTCACATTAGAGTGAGCATAAACTCTCACTAACGAGTGTAATTTTTTGATAATTAAAGACTAAATAATATTTTCTTGGTAACTAATCACTAAATCTTCGTATTTGTCGAATCTAAATTTCGCTATCAACGTGTTGGACAAAACAAGAACTTTATAACAAAGAAGTATTGGTAATGGTTAACTCTTTGCAACTCTTGAAACTTTTGAAAAGTAGAGAATGAGAGAAACGAAGAAAGTGCGTTTTCACATTAGAGTGAGCATAAACTCTCACTAACGAGTGTAATTTTTTGATAATTAAAGACTAAATAATGTTTTCTTGGTAACTAATCACTAAATCTTCGTATTTGTCGAATCTAAATTTCGATATCAACGTGTTGGACAAAACAAGAACTTTAGAACAAAGAAGTATTGGTAATGGTTAACTCTTTGCAACTCTTGAAACTTTTGAAAAGTAGAGAATGAGAGAAACGAAGAAAGTGCGTTTTCACATTAGAGTGAGCATAAACTCTCACAAACGAATGTAATTTTGTGATAATTAAAGACAAAATAATGTTTTCTTGGTAACTAATCACTAAATCTTCCTATTTGTCGAATCTAATTTCGCAATCAACGTGTTGGACAAAACAAGAACTTTAGAACAAAGAAGTATTGGTAATGGTTAACTCTTTGCAATTCGTGAAACTTTTGAGAAGTAGAGAATGAGAGAAACGAAGAAAGTACGTTTTCACATTAGAGTGAGCATAAACTCTCACTAACGAGTGTAATTTTTTGATAATTAAAGACAAAATAATGTTTTCTTGGTAACTAATCACTAAATCTTCGTATTTGTCGAATCTAAATTTCGATATCAACGTGTTGGACAAAAAGAGAACTTTAAAACAAAGAAATATTGGTAATGGTTAACTCTTTGCAACTCTTCAAACTTTTGAAAAGTAGAGAATGAGAGAAACGAAGAAAGTGCGTTTTCACATTAGAGTGAGCATAAACTCTCACAAACGACTGTAATTTTGTGATAATTAAAGACAAAATAATGTTTTCTTGGTAACTAATCACTAAATCTTCGTATTTGTCGAATCTAATTTCGCTATCAACGTGTTGGACAAAACAAGAACTTTAGAACAAAGAAGTATTGGTGATGGTTAACTCTTTGCAATTCTTGAGACTTTTGAAAAGTAGAGAATGAGAGAAACGAAGAAAGTACGTTTTCACATTAGAGTGAGCATAAACTCTCACTAACGAGTGTAATTTTTTGATAATTAAAGACAAAATAATGTTTTCTTGGTAACTAATCACTAAATCTTCGTATTTGTCGAATCTAAATTTCGATATCAACGTGTTGGACAAAAAGAGAACTTTAAAACAAAGAAATATTGGTAATGGTTAACTATTTGCAACTCTTGAAACTTTTGAAAAGTAGAGAATGAGAGAAACGAAGAAAGTGCGTTTTCACATTAGAGTGAGCATAAACTCTCACAAACGAATGTAATTTTGTGATAATTAAAGACAAAATAATGTTTTCTTGGTAACTAATCACTAAATCTTCGTATTTATCGAATCTAATTTCGCAATCAACGTGTTGGACAAAACAAGAACTTTAGAACAAAGAAGTATTGGTAATGGTTAACTCTTTGCAATTCTTGAAACTTTTGAAAAGTAGAGAATGAGAGAAACGAAGAAAGTGCATTTTCACATTAGAGTGAGCATAAACTCTCACTAACGAGTGTAATTTTTTGATAATTAAAGACAAAATAATGTTTTCTTGGTAACTAATCACTAAATCTTTGTATTTGTCGAATCTAAATTTCGCTATCAACGTGTTGGACAAAACAAGAACATTAGAACAAAGAAGTATTGGTAATGGTTAACTCTTTGCAACTATTGAAACTTTTGAAAAGTAGAGAATGAGAGAAACGAAGAAAGTGCGTTTTCACATTAGAGTGAGCATAAACTCTCACAAACGAATGTAATTTTGTGATAATTAAAGACAAAATAATGTTTTCTTGGTAACTAATCACTAAATCTACGTATTTGTCGAATCTAATTTCGCAATCAACGTGTTGGACAAAACAAGAACTTTAGAACAAAGAAGTATTGGTAATGGTTAACGCTTTGCAATTCTTGAAACTTTTGAAAAGTAGAGAATGAGAGAAACGAAGAAAGTGCATTTTCACATTAGAGTGAGCATAAACTCTCACTAACGAGTGTAATTTTTTGATAATTAAAGATAAAATAATGTTTTCTTGGTAACTAATCACTAAATCTTTGTATTTGTCGAATCTAAATTTCGCTATCAACGTGTTGGACAAAACAAGAACATTAGAACAAAGAAGTATTGGTAATGGTTAACTCTTTGCAACTATTGAAACTTTTGAAAAGTAGAGAATGAGAGAAACGAAGAAAGTGCGTTTTCACATTAGAGTGAGCATAAACTCTCACAAACGAATGTAATTTTGTGATAATTAAAGACAAAATAATGTTTTCTTGGTAACTAATCACTAAATCTTCGTATTTGTCGAATCTAATTTCGCAATCAACGTGTTGGACAAAACAAGAACTTTAGAACAAAGAAGTATTGGTAATGGTTAACTCTTTGCAATTCTTGAAACTTTTGAAAAGTAGAGAATGAGAGGAACGAAGAAAGTGCATTTTCACATTAGAGTGAGCATAAACTCTCACTAACGAGTGTAATTTTTTGATAATTAAAGACAAATTAATGTTTTCTTGGTAACTAATCACTAAATCTTCGTATTTGTCGAATATAAATTTCGCTATCAACGTGTTGGACAAAATAAGAACTTTAGAACAAAGAAGTATTGGTAATGGTTAACTCTTTGCAACTCTTGAAACTTTTGAAAAGTAGAGAATGAGAGAAACGAAGAAAGTGCGTTTTCACATTAGAGTGAGCATAAACTCTCACAAACGAATGTAATTTTGTGATAATTAAAGATAATAATGTTTTCTTGGTAACTAATCACTAAATCTTCGTATTTGTCGAATCTAATTTCGCTATCAACGTGTTGGACAAAACAAGAACTTTAGAACAAAGAAGTATTGGTAATGGTTAACTCTTTGCAATTCTTGAAACTTTTGAAAAGTAGAGAATGAGAGAAACGAAGAAAGTACGTTTTCACATTAGAGTGAGCATAAACTCTCACTAACGAGTGTAATTTTTTGATAATTAAAGACAAAATAATATTTTCTTGGTAACTAATCACTAAATCTTCGTATTTGTCGAATCTAAATTTCGATATCAACGTGTTGGACAAAAAGAGAACTTTAAAACAAAGAAGTATTGGTAATGGTTAAATTTTTGCAACTCTTGAAACTTTTGAAAAGTAGAGAATGAGAGAAACGAATAAAGTGCGTTTTCACATTAGAGTGAGCATAAACTCTCACAAACAAGTGTAATTTTGTGATAATTAAAGACAAAATAATGTTTTCTTGGTAACTAATCACTAAATCTTCGTATTTATCGAATCTTAATTTCACTATCAACGTGTTGGAAAAAACAACAACTTTAGAACAAAGAAGTATTGGTAATGGTAAACTCTTTGCAACTCTTGAAACTTTTGAAAAGTAGAGAATGAGAGAAACGAAGAAAGTGCGTTTTCACATTAGAGTGAGCATAAACTCTCACTAACGAGTGTAATTTTTTGATAATTAAAGACTAAATAATATTTTCTTGGTAACTAATCACTAAATCTTCGTATTTGTCGAATCTAAATTTCGCTATCAACGTGTTGGACAAAACAAGAACTTTATAACAAAGATGTATTGGTAATGGTTAACTCTTTGCAACTCTTGAAACTTTTGAAAAGTAGAGAATGAGAGAAACGAAGAAAGTGCGTTTTCACATTAGAGTGAGCATAAACTCTCACTAACGAGTGTAATTTTTTGATAATTAAAGACTAAATAATGTTTTCTTGGTAACTAATCACTAAATCTTCGTATTTGTCGAATCTAAATTTCGATATCAACGTGTTGGACAAAACAAGAACTTTAGAACAAAGAAGTATTGGTAATGGTTAACTCTTTGCAACTCTTGAAACTTTTGAAAAGTAGAGAATGAGAGAAACGAAGAAAGTGCGTTTTCACATTAGAGTGAGCATAAACTCTCACAAACGAATGTAATTTTGTGATAATTAAAGACAAAATAATGTTTTCTTGGTAACTAATCACTAAATCTTCCTATTTGTCGAATCTAATTTCGCAATCAACGTGTTGGACAAAACAAGAACTTTAGAACAAAGAAGTATTGGTAATGGTTAACTCTTTGCAATTCGTGAAACTTTTGAGAAGTAGAGAATGAGAGAAACGAAGAAAGTACGTTTTCACATTAGAGTGAGCATAAACTCTCACTAACGAGTGTAATTTTTTGATAATTAAAGACAAAATAATGTTTTCTTGGTAACTAATCACTAAATCTTCGTATTTGTCGAATCTAAATTTCGATATCAACGTGTTGGACAAAAAGAGAACTTTAAAACAAAGAAATATTGGTAATGGTTAACTCTTTGCAACTCTTCAAACTTTTGAAAAGTAGAGAATGAGAGAAACGAAGAAAGTGCGTTTTCACATTAGAGTGAGCATAAACTCTCACAAACGACTGTAATTTTGTGATAATTAAAGACAAAATAATGTTTTCTTGGTAACTAATCACTAAATCTTCGTATTTGTCGAATCTAATTTCGCTATCAACGTGTTGGACAAAACAAGAACTTTAGAACAAAGAAGTATTGGTGATGGTTAACTCTTTGCAATTCTTGAGACTTTTGAAAAGTAGAGAATGAGAGAAACGAAGAAAGTACGTTTTCACATTAGAGTGAGCATAAACTCTCACTAACGAGTGTAATTTTTTGATAATTAAAGACAAAATAATGTTTTCTTGGTAACTAATCACTAAATCTTCGTATTTGTCGAATCTAAATTTCGATATCAACGTGTTGGACAAAAAGAGAACTTTAAAACAAAGAAATATTGGTAATGGTTAACTATTTGCAACTCTTGAAACTTTTGAAAAGTAGAGAATGAGAGAAACGAAGAAAGTGCGTTTTCACATTAGAGTGAGCATAAACTCTCACAAACGAATGTAATTTTGTGATAATTAAAGACAAAATAATGTTTTCTTGGTAACTAATCACTAAATCTTCGTATTTATCGAATCTAATTTCGCAATCAACGTGTTGGACAAAACAAGAACTTTAGAACAAAGAAGTATTGGTAATGGTTAACTCTTTGCAATTCTTGAAACTTTTGAAAAGTAGAGAATGAGAGAAACGAAGAAAGTGCATTTTCACATTAGAGTGAGCATAAACTCTCACTAACGAGTGTAATTTTTTGATAATTAAAGACAAAATAATGTTTTCTTGGTAACTAATCACTAAATCTTTGTATTTGTCGAATCTAAATTTCGCTATCAACGTGTTGGACAAAACAAGAACATTAGAACAAAGAAGTATTGGTAATGGTTAACTCTTTGCAACTATTGAAACTTTTGAAAAGTAGAGAATGAGAGAAACGAAGAAAGTGCGTTTTCACATTAGAGTGAGCATAAACTCTCACAAACGAATGTAATTTTGTGATAATTAAAGACAAAATAATGTTTTCTTGGTAACTAATCACTAAATCTACGTATTTGTCGAATCTAATTTCGCAATCAACGTGTTGGACAAAACAAGAACTTTAGAACAAAGAAGTATTGGTAATGGTTAACGCTTTGCAATTCTTGAAACTTTTGAAAAGTAGAGAATGAGAGAAACGAAGAAAGTGCATTTTCACATTAGAGTGAGCATAAACTCTCACTAACGAGTGTAATTTTTTGATAATTAAAGACAAAATAATGTTTTCTTGGTAACTAATCACTAAATCTTTGTATTTGTCGAATCTAAATTTCGCTATCAACGTGTTGGACAAAACAAGAACATTAGAACAAAGAAGTATTGGTAATGGTTAACTCTTTGCAACTATTGAAACTTTTGAAAAGTAGAGAATGAGAGAAACGAAGAAAGTGCGTTTTCACATTAGAGTGAGCATAAACTCTCACAAACGAATGTAATTTTGTGATAATTAAAGACAAAATAATGTTTTCTTGGTAACTAATCACTAAATCTTCGTATTTGTCGAATCTAATTTCGCAATCAACGTGTTGGACAAAACAAGAACTTTAGAACAAAGAAGTATTGGTAATGGTTAACTCTTTGCAATTCTTGAAACTTTTGAAAAGTAGAGAATGAGAGAAACGAAGAAAGTGCATTTTCACATTAGAGTGAGCATAAACTCTCACTAACGAGTGTAATTTTTTGATAATTAAAGACAAAATAATGTTTTCTTGGTAACTAATCACTAAATCTTTGTATTTGTCGAATCTAAATTTCGCTATCAACGTGTTGGACAAAACAAGAACATTAGAACAAAGAAGTATTGGTAATGGTTAACTCTTTGCAACTATTGAAACTTTTGAAAAGTAGAGAATGAGAGAAACGAAGAAAGTGCGTTTTCACATTAGAGTGAGCATAAACTCTCACAAACGAATGTAATTTTGTGATAATTAAAGACAAAATAATGTTTTCTTGGTAACTAATCACTAAATCTACGTATTTGTCGAATCTAATTTCGCAATCAACGTGTTGGACAAAACAAGAACTTTAGAACAAAGAAGTATTGGTAATGGTTAACGCTTTGCAATTCTTGAAACTTTTGAAAAGTAGAGAATGAGAGAAACGAAGAAAGTGCATTTTCACATTAGAGTGAGCATAAACTCTCACTAACGAGTGTAATTTTTTGATAATTAAAGACAAAATAATGTTTTCTTGGTAACTAATCACTAAATCTTTGTATTTGTCGAATCTAAATTTCGCTATCAACGTGTTGGACAAAACAAGAACATTAGAACAAAGAAGTATTGGTAATGGTTAACTCTTTGCAACTATTGAAACTTTTGAAAAGTAGAGAATGAGAGAAACGAAGAAAGTGCGTTTTCACATTAGAGTGAGCATAAACTCTCACAAACGAATGTAATTTTGTGATAATTAAAGACAAAATAATGTTTTCTTGGTAACTAATCACTAAATCTTCGTATTTGTCGAATCTAATTTCGCAATCAACGTGTTGGACAAAACAAGAACTTTAGAACAAAGAAGTATTGGTAATGGTTAACTCTTTGCAATTCTTGAAACTTTTGAAAAGTAGAGAATGAGAGGAACGAAGAAAGTGCATTTTCACATTAGAGTGAGCATAAACTCTCACTAACGAGTGTAATTTTTTGATAATTAAAGACAAATTAATGTTTTCTTGGTAACTAATCACTAAATCTTCGTATTTGTCGAATATAAATTTCGCTATCAACGTGTTGGACAAAATAAGAACTTTAGAACAAAGAAGTATTGGTAATGGTTAACTCTTTGCAACTCTTGAAACTTTTGAAAAGTAGAGAATGAGAGAAATGAAGAAAGTGCGTTTTCACATTAGAGTGAGCATAAACTCTCACAAACGAATGTAATTTTGTGATAATTAAAGATAATAATGTTTTCTTGGTAACTAATCACTAAATCTTCGTATTTGTCGAATCTAATTTCGCTATCAACGTGTTGGACAAAACAAGAACTTTAGAACAAAGAAGTATTGGTAATGGTTAACTCTTTGCAATTCTTGAAACTTTTGAAAAGTAGAGAATGAGAGAAACGAAGAAAGTACGTTTTCACATTAGAGTGAGCATAAACTCTCACTAACGAGTGTAATTTTTTGATAATTAAAGACAAAATAATATTTTCTTGGTAACTAATCACTAAATCTTCGTATTTGTCGAATCTAAATTTCGATATCAACGTGTTGGACAAAAAGAGAACTTTAAAACAAAGAAGTATTGGTAATGGTTAAATTTTTGCAACTCTTGAAACTTTTGAAAAGTAGAGAATGAGAGAAACGAATAAAGTGCGTTTTCACATTAGAGTGAGCATAAACTCTCACAAACAAGTGTAATTTTGTGATAATTAAAGACAAAATAATGTTTTCTTGGTAACTAATCACTAAATCTTCGTATTTATCGAATCTTAATTTCACTATCAACGTGTTGGAAAAAACAACAACTTTAGAACAAAGAAGTATTGGTAATGGTAAACTCTTTGCAACTCTTGAAACTTTTGAAAAGTAGAGAATGAGAGAAACGAAGAAAGTGCGTTTTCACATTAGAGTGAGCATAAACTCTCACTAACGAGTGTAATTTTTTGATAATTAAAGACTAAATAATATTTTCTTGGTAACTAATCACTAAATCTTCGTATTTGTCGAATCTAAATTTCGCTATCAACGTGTTGGACAAAACAAGAACTTTATAACAAAGAAGTATTGGTAATGGTTAACTCTTTGCAACTCTTGAAACTTTTGAAAAGTAGAGAATGAGAGAAACGAAGAAAGTGCGTTTTCACATTAGAGTGAGCATAAACTCTCACTAACGAGTGTAATTTTTTGATAATTAAAGACTAAATAATGTTTTCTTGGTAACTAATCACTAAATCTTCGTATTTGTCGAATCTAAATTTCGATATCAACGTGTTGGACAAAACAAGAACTTTAGAACAAAGAAGTATTGGTAATGGTTAACTCTTTGCAACTCTTGAAACTTTTGAAAAGTAGAGAATGAGAGAAACGAAGAAAGTGCGTTTTCACATTAGAGTGAGCATAAACTCTCACAAACGAATGTAATTTTGTGATAATTAAAGACAAAATAATGTTTTCTTGGTAACTAATCACTAAATCTTCCTATTTGTCGAATCTAATTTCGCAATCAACGTGTTGGACAAAACAAGAACTTTAGAACAAAGAAGTATTGGTAATGGTTAACTCTTTGCAATTCGTGAAACTTTTGAGAAGTAGAGAATGAGAGAAACGAAGAAAGTACGTTTTCACATTAGAGTGAGCATAAACTCTCACTAACGAGTGTAATTTTTTGATAATTAAAGACAAAATAATGTTTTCTTGGTAACTAATCACTAAATCTTCGTATTTGTCGAATCTAAATTTCGATATCAACGTGTTGGACAAAAAGAGAACTTTAAAACAAAGAAATATTGGTAATGGTTAACTCTTTGCAACTCTTCAAACTTTTGAAAAGTAGAGAATGAGAGAAACGAAGAAAGTGCGTTTTCACATTAGAGTGAGCATAAACTCTCACAAACGACTGTAATTTTGTGATAATTAAAGACAAAATAATGTTTTCTTGGTAACTAATCACTAAATCTTCGTATTTGTCGAATCTAATTTCGCTATCAACGTGTTGGACAAAACAAGAACTTTAGAACAAAGAAGTATTGGTGATGGTTAACTCTTTGCAATTCTTGAGACTTTTGAAAAGTAGAGAATGAGAGAAACGAAGAAAGTACGTTTTCACATTAGAGTGAGCATAAACTCTCACTAACGAGTGTAATTTTTTGATAATTAAAGACAAAATAATGTTTTCTTGGTAACTAATCACTAAATCTTCGTATTTGTCGAATCTAAATTTCGATATCAACGTGTTGGACAAAAAGAGAACTTTAAAACAAAGAAATATTGGTAATGGTTAACTATTTGCAACTCTTGAAACTTTTGAAAAGTAGAGAATGAGAGAAACGAAGAAAGTGCGTTTTCACATTAGAGTGAGCATAAACTCTCACAAACGAATGTAATTTTGTGATAATTAAAGACAAAATAATGTTTTCTTGGTAACTAATCACTAAATCTTCGTATTTATCGAATCTAATTTCGCAATCAACGTGTTGGACAAAACAAGAACTTTAGAACAAAGAAGTATTGGTAATGGTTAACTCTTTGCAATTCTTGAAACTTTTGAAAAGTAGAGAATGAGAGAAACGAAGAAAGTGCATTTTCACATTAGAGTGAGCATAAACTCTCACTAACGAGTGTAATTTTTTGATAATTAAAGACAAAATAATGTTTTCTTGGTAACTAATCACTAAATCTTTGTATTTGTCGAATCTAAATTTCGCTATCAACGTGTTGGACAAAACAAGAACATTAGAACAAAGAAGTATTGGTAATGGTTAACTCTTTGCAACTATTGAAACTTTTGAAAAGTAGAGAATGAGAGAAACGAAGAAAGTGCGTTTTCACATTAGAGTGAGCATAAACTCTCACAAACGAATGTAATTTTGTGATAATTAAAGACAAAATAATGTTTTCTTGGTAACTAATCACTAAATCTACGTATTTGTCGAATCTAATTTCGCAATCAACGTGTTGGACAAAACAAGAACTTTAGAACAAAGAAGTATTGGTAATGGTTAACGCTTTGCAATTCTTGAAACTTTTGAAAAGTAGAGAATGAGAGAAACGAAGAAAGTGCATTTTCACATTAGAGTGAGCATAAACTCTCACTAACGAGTGTAATTTTTTGATAATTAAAGACAAAATAATGTTTTCTTGGTAACTAATCACTAAATCTTTGTATTTGTCGAATCTAAATTTCGCTATCAACGTGTTGGACAAAACAAGAACATTAGAACAAAGAAGTATTGGTAATGGTTAACTCTTTGCAACTATTGAAACTTTTGAAAAGTAGAGAATGAGAGAAACGAAGAAAGTGCGTTTTCACATTAGAGTGAGCATAAACTCTCACAAACGAATGTAATTTTGTGATAATTAAAGACAAAATAATGTTTTCTTGGTAACTAATCACTAAATCTTCGTATTTGTCGAATCTAATTTCGCAATCAACGTGTTGGACAAAACAAGAACTTTAGAACAAAGAAGTATTGGTAATGGTTAACTCTTTGCAATTCTTGAAACTTTTGAAAAGTAGAGAATGAGAGGAACGAAGAAAGTGCATTTTCACATTAGAGTGAGCATAAACTCTCACTAACGAGTGTAATTTTTTGATAATTAAAGACAAATTAATGTTTTCTTGGTAACTAATCACTAAATCTTCGTATTTGTCGAATATAAATTTCGCTATCAACGTGTTGGACAAAATAAGAACTTTAGAACAAAGAAGTATTGGTAATGGTTAACTCTTTGCAACTCTTGAAACTTTTGAAAAGTAGAGAATGAGAGAAACGAAGAAAGTGCGTTTTCACATTAGAGTGAGCATAAACTCTCACAAACGAATGTAATTTTGTGATAATTAAAGATAATAATGTTTTCTTGGTAACTAATCACTAAATCTTCGTATTTGTCGAATCTAATTTCGCTATCAACGTGTTGGACAAAACAAGAACTTTAGAACAAAGAAGTATTGGTAATGGTTAACTCTTTGCAATTCTTGAAACTTTTGAAAAGTAGAGAATGAGAGAAACGAAGAAAGTACGTTTTCACATTAGAGTGAGCATAAACTCTCACTAACGAGTGTAATTTTTTGATAATTAAAGACAAAATAATATTTTCTTGGTAACTAATCACTAAATCTTCGTATTTGTCGAATCTAAATTTCGATATCAACGTGTTGGACAAAAAGAGAACTTTAAAACAAAGAAGTATTGGTAATGGTTAAATTTTTGCAACTCTTGAAACTTTTGAAAAGTAGAGAATGAGAGAAACGAATAAAGTGCGTTTTCACATTAGAGTGAGCATAAACTCTCACAAACAAGTGTAATTTTGTGATAATTAAAGACAAAATAATGTTTTCTTGGTAATTAATCACTAAATCTTCGTATTTATCGAATCTTAATTTCACTATCAACGTGTTGGAAAAAACAACAACTTTAGAACAAAGAAGTATTGGTAATGGTAAACTCTTTGCAACTCTTGAAACTTTTGAAAAGTAGAGAATGAGAGAAACGAAGAAAGTACGTTTTCACATTAGAGTGAGCATAAACTCTCACTAACGAGTGTAATTTTTTGATAATTAAAGACAAAATAATGTTTTCTTGGTAACTAATCACTAAATCTTCGTATTTGTCGAATCTAAATTTCGATATCAACGTGTTGGACAAAAAGAGAACTTTAAAACAAATAAGTATTGGTAATGGTTAACTCTTTGCAACTCTTGAAACTTTTGAAAAGTAGAGAATGAGAGAAACGAAGAAAGTGCATTTTCAAATTAGAGTGAGCATAAACTCTCACTAACGAGTGTAATTTTTTGATAATTAAAGACAAAATAATGTTTTTTTGGTAACCAATCACTAAATCTTCGTATTTGTCGAATCTAAATTTCGCTATCAACGTGTTGGACAAAACAAGAACTTTAGAACAAAGAAGTATTGGTAATGGTTAACTCTTTGCAACTCTTGAAACTTTTGAAAAGTAGAGAATGAGAGAAACGAAGAAAGTGCGTTTTCACATTAGAGTGAGCATAAACTCTCACTAACGAGTGTAATTTTTTGATAATTAAAGACAAACTAATGTTTTCTTGGTAACTAATCACTAAATCTTCGTATTTGTCGAATCTAAATTTCGCTATCAACGTGTTGGACAAAACAAGAACTTTAGAACAAAGAAGTATTGGTAATGGTTAACTCTTTGCAACTCTTGAAACTTTTGAAAAGTAGAGAACGAGAGAAACGAAGAAAGTGCGTTTTCACATTAGAGTGAGCATAAACTCTCACTAACGAGTGTAATTTTGTGATAATTAAAGACAAAATAATGTTTTCTTGGTAACTAATCACTAAATCTTCGTATTTATCGAATCTTAATTTCACTATCAACGTGTTGGGAAAAACAACAACTTTAGAACAAAGAAGTATTGGTAATGGTTAACTCTTTGCAACTCTTGAAAATTTTGAAAAGTAGAGAATGAGAGAAACGAAGAAAGTGCGTTTTCACATTAGAGTGAGCATAAACTCTCACAAACGAATGTAATTTTGTGATAATTAAAGACAAAATAATGTTTTCTTGGTAACTAATCACTAAATCTTCATATTTGTCGAATCTAATTTCGCAATCAACGTGTTGGACAAAACAAGAACTTTAGAACAAAGAAGTATTGGTAATGGTTAACGCTTTGCAATTCTTGAAACTTTTGAAAAGTAGAGAATGAGAGAAACGAAGAAAGTGCATTTTCACATTAGAGTGAGCATAAACTCTCACTAACGAGTGTAATTTTTTGATAATTAAAGACAAAATAATGTTTTCTTGGTAACTAATCACTAAATCTTTGTATTTGTCGAATCTAAATTTCGCTATCAACGTGTTGGACAAAACAAGAACATTAGAACAAAGAAGTATTGGTAATGGTTAACTCTTTGCAACTATTGAAACTTTTGAAAAGTAGAGAATGAGAGAAACGAAGAAAGTGCGTTTTCACATTAGAGTGAGCATAAACTCTCACAAACGAATGTAATTTTGTGATAATTAAAGACAAAATAATGTTTTCTTGGTAACTAATCACTAAATCTTCGTATTTGTCGAATCTAATTTCGCAATCAACGTGTTGGACAAAACAAGAACTTTAGAACAAAGAAGTATTGGTAATGGTTAACTCTTTGCAATTCTTGAAACTTTTGAAAAGTAGAGAATGAGAGGAACGAAGAAAGTGCATTTTCACATTAGAGTGAGCATAAACTCTCACTAACGAGTGTAATTTTTTGATAATTAAAGACAAAATAATGTTTTCTTGGTAACTAATCACTAAATCTTCGTATTTGTCGAATATAAATTTCGCTATCAACGTGTTGGACAAAATAAGAACTTTAGAACAAAGAAGTATTGGTAATGGTTAACTCTTTGCAACTCTTGAAACTTTTGAAAAGTAGAGAATGAGAGAAACGAAGAAAGTGCGTTTTCACATTAGAGTGAGCATAATCTCTCACAAACGAATGTAATTTTGTGATAATTAAAGACAATAATATTTTCTTGGTAACTAATCACTAAATCTTCGTATTTGTCGAATCTAATTTCGCTATCAACGTGTTGGACAAAACAAGAACTTTAGAACAAAGAAGTATTGGTAATGGTTAACTCTTTGCAATTCTTGAAACTTTTGAAAAGTAGAGAATGAGAGAAACGAAGAAAATACGTTTTCACATTAGAGTGAGCATAAACTCTCACTAACGAGTGTAATTTTTTTATAATTAAAGACAAAATAATGTTTTCTTGGTAACTAATCACTAAATCTTCGTATTTGTCGAATCTAAATTTCGATATCAACGTGTTGGACAAAAAGAGAACTTTAAAACAAAGAAGTATTGGTAATGGTTAACTCTTTGCAACTCTTGAAACTTTTGAAAAGTAGAGAATGAGAGAAACGAAGAAAGTGCGTTTTCACATTAGAGTGAGCATAAACTCTCAAAAACGAATGTAATTTTGTGATAATTAAAGACAAAATAATGTTTTCTTGGTAACTAATCACTAAATCTTCGTATTTGTCGAATCTAATTTCGCAATCAACGTGTTGGACAAAACAAGAACTTTAGAACAAAGAAGTATTGGTAATGGTTAACTCTTTGCAATTTGAAAAGTAGAGAATGAGAGAAACGAAGAAAGTACGTTTTCACATTAGAGTGAGCATAAACTCTCACTAACGAGTGTAATTTTTTGATAATTAAAGACAAAATAATGTTTTCTTGGTAACTAATCACTAAATCTTCGTATTTGTCGAATCTAAATTTCGATATCAACGTGTTGTACAAAAAGAGAACTTTAAAACAAATAAGTATTGGTAATGGTTAACTCTTTGCAACTCTTGAAACTTTTGAAAAGTAGAGAATGAGAGAAACGAAGAAAGTGCATTTTCAAATTAGAGTGAGCATAAACTCTCACTAACGAGTGTAATTTTTTGATAATTAAAGACAAAATAATGTTTTTTTGGTAACTAATCACTAAATCTTTGTATTTGTCGAATCTAAATTTCGCTATCAACGTGTTGGACAAAACAAGAACTTTAGAACAAAGAAGTATTGGTAATGGTTAACTCTTTGCAACTATTGAAACTTTTGAAAAGTAGAGAATGAGAGAAACGAAGAAAGTGCGTTTTCACATTAGAGTGAGCATAAACTCTCACAAACGAATGTAATTTTGTGATAATTAAAGACAAAATAATGTTTTCTTGGTAACTAATCACTAAATCTTCGTATTTGTCGAATCTAATTTCGCAATCAACGTGTTGGACAAAACAAGAACTTTAGAACAAAGAAGTATTGGTAATGGTTAACTCTTTGCAATTCTTGAAACTTTTGAAAAGTAGAGAATGAGAGGAACGAAGAAAGTGCATTTTCACATTAGAGTGAGCATAAACTCTCACTAACGAGTGTAATTTTTTGATAATTAAAGACAAAATAATGTTTTCTTGGTAACTAATCACTAAATCTTCGTATTTGTCGAATATAAATTTCGCTATCAACGTGTTGGACAAAATAAGAACTTTAGAACAAAGAAGTATTGGTAATGGTTAACTCTTTGCAACTCTTGAAACTTTTGAAAAGTAGAGAATGAGAGAAACGAAGAAAGTGCGTTTTCACATTAGAGTGAGCATAATCTCTCACAAACGAATGTAATTTTGTGATAATTAAAGACAATAATATTTTCTTGGTAACTAATCACTAAATCTTCGTATTTGTCGAATCTAATTTCGCTATCAACGTGTTGGACAAAACAAGAACTTTAGAACAAAGAAGTATTGGTAATGGTTAACTCTTTGCAATTCTTGAAACTTTTGAAAAGTAGAGAATGAGAGAAACGAAGAAAGTACGTTTTCACATTAGAGTGAGCATAAACTCTCACTAACGAGTGTAATTTTTTTATAATTAAAGACAAAATAATGTTTTCTTGGTAACTAATCACTAAATCTTCGTATTTGTCGAATCTAAATTTCGATATCAACGTGTTGGACAAAAAGAGAACTTTAAAACAAAGAAGTATTGGTAATGGTTAACTCTTTGCAACTCTTGAAACTTTTGAAAAGTAGAGAATGAGAGAAACGAAGAAAGTGCGTTTTCACATTAGAGTGAGCATAAACTCTAAAAAACGAATGTAATTTTGTGATAATTAAAGACAAAATAATGTTTTCTTGGTAACTAATCACTAAATCTTCGTATTTGTCGAATCTAATTTCGCAATCAACGTGTTGGACAAAACAAGAACTTTAGAACAAAGAAGTATTGGTAATGGTTAACTCTTTGCAATTTGAAAAGTAGAGAATGAGAGAAACGAAGAAAGTACGTGAGCATAAACTCTCACTAACGAGTGTAATTTTTTGATAATTAAAGACAAAATAATGTTTTCTTGGTAACTAATCACTAAATCTTCGTATTTGTCGAATCTAAATTTCGATATCAACGTGTTGTACAAAAAGAGAACTTTAAAACAAATAAGTATTGGTAATGGTTAACTCTTTGCAACTCTTGAAACTTTTGAAAAGTAGAGAATGAGAGAAACGAAGAAAGTGCATTTTCAAATTAGAGTGAGCATAAACTCTCACTAACGAGTGTAATTTTTTGATAATTAAAGACAAAATAATGTTTTTTTGGTAACTAATCACTAAATCTTTGTATTTGTCGAATCTAAATTTCGCTATCAACGTGTTGGACAAAACAAGAACTTTAGAACAAAGAAGTATTGGTAATGGTTAACTCTTTGCAACTCTTGAAACTTTTGAAAAGTAGAGAACGAGAGAAACGAAGAAAGTGCGTTTTCACATTAGAGTGAGCATAAACTCTCACTAACGAGTGTAATTTTGTGATAATTAAAGACAAAATAATGTTTTCTTGGTAACTAATCACTAAATCTTCGTATTTATCGAATCTTAATTTCACTATCAACGTGTTGGGAAAAACAACAACTTTAGAACAAAGAAGTATTGGTAATGGTTAACTCTTTGCAACTCTTGAAAATTTTGAAAAGTAGAGAATGAGAGAAACGAAGAAAGTGCGTTTTCACATTAGAGTGAGCATAAACTCTCACAAACGAATGTAATTTTGTGATAATTAAAGACAAAATAATGTTTTCTTGGTAACTAATCACTAAATCTTCATATTTGTCGAATCTAATTTCGCAATCAACGTGTTGGACAAAACAAGAACTTTAGAACAAAGAAGTATTGGTAATGGTTAACGCTTTGCAATTCTTGAAACTTTTGAAAAGTAGAGAATGAGAGAAACGAAGAAAGTGCATTTTCACATTAGAGTGAGCATAAACTCTGACTAACGAGTGTAATTTTTTGATAATTAAAGACAAAATAATGTTTTCTTGGTAACTAATCACTAAATCTTTGTATTTGTCGAATCTAAATTTCGCTATCAACGTGTTGGACAAAACAAGAACATTAGAACAAAGAAGTATTGGTAATGGTTAACTCTTTGCAACTATTGAAACTTTTGAAAAGTAGAGAATGAGAGAAACGAAGAAAGTGCGTTTTCACATTAGAGTGAGCATAAACTCTCACAAACGAATGTAATTTTGTGATAATTAAAGACAAAATAATGTTTTCTTGGTAACTAATCAATAAATCTTCGTATTTGTCGAATCTAAATTTCGATATCAACGTGTTGGACAAAACAAGAACTTTAGAACAAAGAAGTATTGGTAATGGTTAACTCTTTGCAATTCTTGAAACTTTTGAAAAGTAGAGAATGAGAGGAACGAAGAAAGTGCATTTTCACATTAGAGTGAGCATAAACTCTCACTAACGAGTGTAATTTTTTGATAATTAAAGACAAAATAATGTTTTCTTGGTAACTAATCACTAAATCTTCGTATTTGTCGAATATAAATTTCGCTATCAACGTGTTGGACAAAATAAGAACTTTAGAACAAAGAAGTATTGGTAATGGTTAACTCTTTGCAACTCTTGAAACTTTTGAAAAGTAGAGAATGAGAGAAACGAAGAAAGTGCGTTTTCACATTAGAGTGAGCATAATCTCTCACAAACGAATGTAATTTTGTGATAATTAAAGACAATAATATTTTCTTGGTAACTAATCACTAAATCTTCGTATTTGTCGAATCTAATTTCGCTATCAACGTGTTGGACAAAACAAGAACTTTAGAACAAAGAAGTATTGGTAATGGTTAACTCTTTGCAATTCTTGAAACTTTTGAAAAGTAGAGAATGAGAGAAACGAAGAAAGTACATTTTCACATTAGAGTGAGCATAAACTCTCACTAACGAGTGTAATTTTTTTATAATTAAAGACAAAATAATGTTTTCTTGGTAACTAATCACTAAATCTTCGTATTTGTCGAATCTAAATTTCGATATCAACGTGTTGGACAAAAAGAGAACTTTAAAACAAAGAAGTATTGGTAATGGTTAACTCTTTGCAACTCTTGAAACTTTTGAAAAGTAGAGAATGAGAGAAACGAAGAAAGTGCGTTTTCACATTAGAGTGAGCATAAACTCTCAAAAACGAATGTAATTTTGTGATAATTAAAGACAAAATAATGTTTTCTTGGTAACTAATCACTAAATCTTCGTATTTGTCGAATCTAATTTCGCAATCAACGTGTTGGACAAAACAAGAACTTTAGAACAAAGAAGTATTGGTAATGGTTAACTCTTTGCAATTTGAAAAGTAGAGAATGAGAGAAACGAAGAAAGTACGTTTTCACATTAGAGTGAGCATAAACTCTCACTAACGAGTGTAATTTTTTGATAATTAAAGACAAAATAATGTTTTCTTGGTAACTAATCACTAAATCTTCGTATTTGTCGAATCTAAATTTCGATATCAACGTGTTGTACAAAAAGAGAACTTTAAAACAAATAAGTATTGGTAATGGTTAACTCTTTGCAACTCTTGAAACTTTTGAAAAGTAGAGAATGAGAGAAACGAAGAAAGTGCATTTTCAAATTAGAGTGAGCATAAACTCTCACTAACGAGTGTAATTTTTTGATAATTAAAGACAAAATAATGTTTTTTTGGTAACTAATCACTAAATCTTTGTATTTGTCGAATCTAAATTTCGCTATCAACGTGTTGGACAAAACAAGAACTTTAGAACAAAGAAGTATTGGTAATGGTTAACTCTTTGCAACTATTGAAACTTTTGAAAAGTAGAGAATGAGAGAAACGAAGAAAGTGCGTTTTCACATTAGAGTGAGCATAAACTCTCACAAACGAATGTAATTTTGTGATAATTAAAGACAAAATAATGTTTTCTTGGTAACTAATCACTAAATCTTCGTATTTATCGAATCTTAATTTCACTATCAACGTGTTGGGAAAAACAACAACTTTAGAACAAAGAAGTATTGGTAATGGTTAACTCTTTGCAACTCTTGAAAATTTTGAAAAGTAGAGAATGAAAGAAACGAAGAAAGTGCGTTTTCACATTAGAGTGAGCATAAACTCTCACAAACGAATGTAATTTTGTGATAATTAAAGACAAAATAATGTTTTCTTGGTAACTAATCACTAAATCTTCATATTTGTCGAATCTAATTTCGCAATCAACGTGTTGGACAAAACAAGAACTTTAGAACAAAGAAGTATTGGTAATGGTTAACGCTTTGCAATTCTTGAAACTTTTGAAAAGTAGAGAATGAGAGAAACGAAGAAAGTGCATTTTCACATTAGAGTGAGCATAAACTCTCACTAACGAGTGTAATTTTTTGATAATTAAAGACAAAATAATGTTTTCTTGGTAACTAATCACTAAATCTTTGTATTTGTCGAATCTAAATTTCGCTATCAACGTGTTGGACAAAACAAGAACATTAGAACAAAGAAGTATTGGTAATGGTTAACTCTTTGCAACTATTGAAACTTTTGAAAAGTAGAGAATGAGAGAAACGAAGAAAGTGCGTTTTCACATTAGAGTGAGCATAAACTCTCACAAACGAATGTAATTTTGTGATAATTAAAGACAAAATAATGTTTTCTTGGTAACTAATCACTAAATCTTCGTATTTGTCGAATCTAATTTCGCAATCAACGTGTTGGACAAAACAAGAACTTTAGAACAAAGAAGTATTGGTAATGGTTAACTCTTTGCAATTCTTGAAACTTTTGAAAAGTAGAGAATGAGAGGAACGAAGAAAGTGCATTTTCACATTAGAGTGAGCATAAACTCTCACTAACGAGTGTAATTTTTTGATAATTAAAGACAAAATAATGTTTTCTTGGTAACTAATCACTAAATCTTCGTATTTGTCGAATATAAATTTCGCTATCAACGTGTTGGACAAAATAAGAACTTTAGAACAAAGAAGTATTGGTAATGGTTAACTCTTTGCAACTCTTGAAACTTTTGAAAAGTAGAGAATGAGAGAAACGAAGAAAGTGCGTTTTCACATTAGAGTGAGCATAAACTCTCACAAACGAATGTAATTTTGTGATAATTAAAGACAAAATAATGTTTTCTTGGTAACTAATCACTAAATCTTCGTATTTGTCGAATCTAATTTCGCAATCAACGTGTTGGACAAAACAAGAACTTTAGAACAAAGAAGTATTGGTAATGGTTAACTCTTTGCAATTCTTGAAACTTTTGAAAAGTAGAGAATGAGAGGAACGAAGAAAGTGCATTTTCACATTAGAGTGAGCATAAACTCTCACTAACGAGTGTAATTTTGTGATAATTAAAGACAAAATAATGTTTTCTTGGTAACTAATCACTAAATCTTCGTATTTATCGAATCTTAATTTCACTATCAACGTGTTGGGAAAAACAACAACTTTAGAACAAAGAAGTATTGGTAATGGTTAACTCTTTGCAACTCTTGAAAATTTTGAAAAGTAGAGAATGAGAGAAACGAAGAAAGTGCGTTTTCACATTAGAGTGAGCATAAACTCTCACAAACGAATGTAATTTTGTGATAATTAAAGACAAAATAATGTTTTCTTGGTAACTAATCACTAAATCTTCATATTTGTCGAATCTAATTTCGCAATCAACGTGTTGGACAAAACAAGAACTTTAGAACAAAGAAGTATTGGTAATGGTTAACGCTTTGCAATTCTTGAAACTTTTGAAAAGTAGAGAATGAGAGAAACGAAGAAAGTGCATTTTCACATTAGAGTGAGCATAAACTCTCACTAACGAGTGTAATTTTTTGATAATTAAAGACAAAATAATGTTTTCTTGGTAACTAATCACTAAATCTTTGTATTTGTCGAATCTAAATTTCGCTATCAACGTGTTGGACAAAACAAGAACATTAGAACAAAGAAGTATTGGTAATGGTTAACTCTTTGCAACTATTGAAACTTTTGAAAAGTAGAGAATGAGAGAAACGAAGAAAGTGCGTTTTCACATTAGAGTGAGCATAAACTCTCACAAACGAATGTAATTTTGTGATAATTAAAGACAAAATAATGTTTTCTTGGTAACTAATCACTAAATCTTCGTATTTGTCGAATCTAATTTCGCAATCAACGTGTTGGACAAAACAAGAACTTTAGAACAAAGAAGTATTGGTAATGGTTAACTCTTTGCAATTCTTGAAACTTTTGAAAAGTAGAGAATGAGAGGAACGAAGAAAGTGCATTTTCACATTAGAGTGAGCATAAACTCTCACTAACGAGTGTAATTTTTTGATAATTAAAGACAAAATAATGTTTTCTTGGTAACTAATCACTAAATCTTCGTATTTGTCGAATATAAATTTCGCTATCAACGTGTTGGACAAAATAAGAACTTTAGAACAAAGAAGTATTGGTAATGGTTAACTCTTTGCAACTCTTGAAACTTTTGAAAAGTAGAGAATGAGAGAAACGAAGAAAGTGCGTTTTCACATTAGAGTGAGCATAATCTCTCACAAACGAATGTAATTTTGTGATAATTAAAGACAATAATATTTTCTTGGTAACTAATCACTAAATCTTCGTATTTGTCGAATCTAATTTCGCTATCAACGTGTTGGACAAAACAAGAACTTTAGAACAAAGAAGTATTGGTAATGGTTAACTCTTTGCAATTCTTGAAACTTTTGAAAAGTAGAGAATGAGAGAAACGAAGAAAGTACGTTTTCACATTAGAGTGAGCATAAACTCTCACTAACGAGTGTAATTTTTTTATAATTAAAGACAAAATAATGTTTTCTTGGTAACTAATCACTAAATCTTCGTATTTGTCGAATCTAAATTTCGATATCAACGTGTTGGACAAAAAGAGAACTTTAAAACAAAGAAGTATTGGTAATGGTTTAACTCTTTGCAACTCTTGAAACTTTTGAAAAGTAGAGAATGAGAGAAACGAAGAAAGTGCGTTTTCACATTAGAGTGAGCATAAACTCTCAAAAACGAATGTAATTTTGTGATAATTAAAGACAAAATAATGTTTTCTTGGTAACTAATCACTAAATCTTCGTATTTGTCGAATCTAATTTCGCAATCAACGTGTTGGACAAAACAAGAACTTTAGAACAAAGAAGTATTGGTAATGGTTAACTCTTTGCAATTTGAAAAGTAGAGAATGAGAGAAACGAAGAAAGTACGTTTTCACATTAGAGTGAGCATAAACTCTCACTAACGAGTGTAATTTTTTGATAATTAAAGACAAAATAATGTTTTCTTGGTAACTAATCACTAAATCTTCGTATTTGTCGAATCTAAATTTCGATATCAACGTGTTGTACAAAAAGAGAACTTTAAAACAAATAAGTATTGGTAATGGTTAACTCTTTGCAACTCTTGAAACTTTTGAAAAGTAGAGAATGAGAGAAACGAAGAAAGTGCATTTTCAAATTAGAGTGAGCATAAACTCTCACTAACGAGTGTAATTTTTTGATAATTAAAGACAAAATAATGTTTTTTTGGTAACTAATCACTAAATCTTTGTATTTGTCGAATCTAAATTTCGCTATCAACGTGTTGGACAAAACAAGAACTTTAGAACAAAGAAGTATTGGTAATGGTTAACTCTTTGCAACTCTTGAAACTTTTGAAAAGTAGAGAATGAGAGAAACGAAGAAAGTGCGTTTTCACATTATAGTGAGCATAAACTCTCACTAACGAGTGTAATTATTTGATAATTAAAGACAAAATAATGTTTTCTTGGTAACTAATCACTAAATCTTCGTATTTGTCGAATCTAAATTTCGCTATCAACGTGTTGGACAAAACAAGAACTTTAGAACAAAGAAGTATTGGTAATGGTTAACTCTTTGCAACTCTTGAAACTTTTGAAAAGCAGAGAATGAGAGAAACGAAGAAAGTGCGTTTTCACATTAGAGTGAGCATAAACTCTCACTAACGAGTGTAATTTTGTGATAATTAAAGACAAAATAATGTTTTCTTGGTAACTAATCACTAAATCTTCGTATTTATCGAATCTTAATTTCACTATCAACGTGTTGGGAAAAACAACAACTTTAGAACAAAGAAGTATTGGTAATGGTTAACTCTTTGCAACACTTGAAAATTTTGAAAAGTAGAGAATGAGAGAAACGAAGAAAGTGCGTTTTCACATTAGAGTGAGCATAAACTCTCACAAACGAATGTAATTTTGTGATAATTAAAGACAAAATAATGTTTTCTTGGTAACTAATCACTAAATCTTTGTATTTGTCGAATCTAAATTTCGCTATCAACGTGTTGGACAAAACAAGAACATTAGAACAAAGAAGTATTGGTAATGGTTAACTCTTTGCAACTATTGAAACTTTTGAAAAGTAGAGAATGAGAGAAACGAAGAAAGTGCGTTTTCACATTAGAGTGAGCATAAACTCTCACAAACGAATGTAATTTTGTGATAATTAAAGACAAAATAATGTTTTCTTGGTAACTAATCACTAAATCTTCGTATTTGTCGAATCTAATTTCGCAATCAACGTGTTGGACAAAACAAGAACTTTAGAACAAAGAAGTATTGGTAATGGTTAACTCTTTGCAATTCTTGAAACTTTTGAAAAGTAGAGAATGAGAGGAACGAAGAAAGTGCATTTTCACATTAGAGTGAGCATAAACTCTCACTAACGAGTGTAATTTTTTGATAATTAAAGACAAAATAATGTTTTCTTGGTAACTAATCACTAAATCTTCGTATTTGTCGAATATAAATTTCGCTATCAACGTGTTGGACAAAATAAGAACTTTAGAACAAAGAAGTATTGGTAATGGTTAACTCTTTGCAACTCTTGAAACTTTTGAAAAGTAGAGAATGAGAGAAACGAAGAAAGTGCGTTTTCACATTAGAGTGAGCATAAACTCTCACAAACGAATGTAATTTTGTGATAATTAAAGACAAAATAATGTTTTCTTGGTAACTAATCACTAAATCTTCGTATTTGTCGAATCTAATTTCGCAATCAACGTGTTGGACAAAACAAGAACTTTAGAACAAAGAAGTATTGGTAATGGTTAACTCTTTGCAATTCTTGAAACTTTTGAAAAGTAGAGAATGAGAGGAACGAAGAAAGTGCATTTTCACATTAGAGTGAGCATAAACTCTCACTAACGAGTGTAATTTTGTGATAATTAAAGACAAAATAATGTTTTCTTGGTAACTAATCACTAAATCTTCGTATTTATCGAATCTTAATTTCACTATCAACGTGTTGGGAAAAACAACAACTTTAGAACAAAGAAGTATTGGTAATGGTTAACTCTTTGCAACTCTTGAAAATTTTGAAAAGTAGAGAATGAGAGAAACGAAGAAAGTGCGTTTTCACATTAGAGTGAGCATAAACTCTCACAAACGAATGTAATTTTGTGATAATTAAAGACAAAATAATGTTTTCTTGGTAACTAATCACTAAATCTTCATATTTGTCGAATCTAATTTCGCAATCAACGTGTTGGACAAAACAAGAACTTTAGAACAAAGAAGTATTGGTAATGGTTAACGCTTTGCAATTCTTGAAACTTTTGAAAAGTAGAGAATGAGAGAAACGAAGAAAGTGCATTTTCACATTAGAGTGAGCATAAACTCTCACTAACGAGTGTAATTTTTTGATAATTAAAGACAAAATAATGTTTTCTTGGTAACTAATCACTAAATCTTTGTATTTGTCGAATCTAAATTTCGCTATCAACGTGTTGGACAAAACAAGAACATTAGAACAAAGAAGTATTGGTAATGGTTAACTCTTTGCAACTATTGAAACTTTTGAAAAGTAGAGAATGAGAGAAACGAAGAAAGTGCGTTTTCACATTAGAGTGAGCATAAACTCTCACAAACGAATGTAATTTTGTGATAATTAAAGACAAAATAATGTTTTCTTGGTAACTAATCACTAAATCTTCGTATTTGTCGAATCTAATTTCGCAATCAACGTGTTGGACAAAACAAGAACTTTAGAACAAAGAAGTATTGGTAATGGTTAACTCTTTGCAATTCTTGAAACTTTTGAAAAGTAGAGAATGAGAGGAACGAAGAAAGTGCATTTTCACATTAGAGTGAGCATAAACTCTCACTAACGAGTGTAATTTTTTGATAATTAAAGACAAAATAATGTTTTCTTGGTAACTAATCACTAAATCTTCGTATTTGTCGAATATAAATTTCGCTATCAACGTGTTGGACAAAATAAGAACTTTAGAACAAAGAAGTATTGGTAATGGTTAACTCTTTGCAACTCTTGAAACTTTTGAAAAGTAGAGAATGAGAGAAACGAAGAAAGTGCGTTTTCACATTAGAGTGAGCATAATCTCTCACAAACGAATGTAATTTTGTGATAATTAAAGACAATAATATTTTCTTGGTAACTAATCACTAAATCTTCGTATTTGTCGAATCTAATTTCGCTATCAACGTGTTGGACAAAACAAGAACTTTAGAACAAAGAAGTATTGGTAATGGTTAACTCTTTGCAATTCTTGAAACTTTTGAAAAGTAGAGAATGAGAGAAACGAAGAAAGTACGTTTTCACATTAGAGTGAGCATAAACTCTCACTAACGAGTGTAATTTTTTTATAATTAAAGACAAAATAATGTTTTCTTGGTAACTAATCACTAAATCTTCGTATTTGTCGAATCTAAATTTCGATATCAACGTGTTGGACAAAAAGAGAACTTTAAAACAAAGAAGTATTGGTAATGGTTTAACTCTTTGCAACTCTTGAAACTTTTGAAAAGTAGAGAATGAGAGAAACGAAGAAAGTGCGTTTTCACATTAGAGTGAGCATAAACTCTCAAAAACGAATGTAATTTTGTGATAATTAAAGACAAAATAATGTTTTCTTGGTAACTAATCACTAAATCTTCGTATTTGTCGAATCTAATTTCGCAATCAACGTGTTGGACAAAACAAGAACTTTAGAACAAAGAAGTATTGGTAATGGTTAACTCTTTGCAATTTGAAAAGTAGAGAATGAGAGAAACGAAGAAAGTACGTTTTCACATTAGAGTGAGCATAAACTCTCACTAACGAGTGTAATTTTTTGATAATTAAAGACAAAATAATGTTTTCTTGGTAACTAATCACTAAATCTTCGTATTTGTCGAATCTAAATTTCGATATCAACGTGTTGTACAAAAAGAGAACTTTAAAACAAATAAGTATTGGTAATGGTTAACTCTTTGCAACTCTTGAAACTTTTGAAAAGTAGAGAATGAGAGAAACGAAGAAAGTGCATTTTCAAATTAGAGTGAGCATAAACTCTCACTAACGAGTGTAATTTTTTGATAATTAAAGACAAAATAATGTTTTTTTGGTAACTAATCACTAAATCTTTGTATTTGTCGAATCTAAATTTCGCTATCAACGTGTTGGACAAAACAAGAACTTTAGAACAAAGAAGTATTGGTAATGGTTAACTCTTTGCAACTCTTGAAACTTTTGAAAAGTAGAGAATGAGAGAAACGAAGAAAGTGCGTTTTCACATTATAGTGAGCATAAACTCTCACTAACGAGTGTAATTATTTGATAATTAAAGACAAAATAATGTTTTCTTGGTAACTAATCACTAAATCTTCGTATTTGTCGAATCTAAATTTCGCTATCAACGTGTTGGACAAAACAAGAACTTTAGAACAAAGAAGTATTGGTAATGGTTAACTCTTTGCAACTCTTGAAACTTTTGAAAAGCAGAGAATGAGAGAAACGAAGAAAGTGCGTTTTCACATTAGAGTGAGCATAAACTCTCACTAACGAGTGTAATTTTGTGATAATTAAAGACAAAATAATGTTTTCTTGGTAACTAATCACTAAATCTTCGTATTTATCGAATCTTAATTTCACTATCAACGTGTTGGGAAAAACAACAACTTTAGAACAAAGAAGTATTGGTAATGGTTAACTCTTTGCAACACTTGAAAATTTTGAAAAGTAGAGAATGAGAGAAACGAAGAAAGTGCGTTTTCACATTAGAGTGAGCATAAACTCTCACAAACGAATGTAATTTTGTGATAATTAAAGACAAAATAATGTTTTCTTGGTAACTAATCACTAAATCTTCATATTTGTCGAATCTAATTTCGCAATCAACGTGTTGGACAAAACAAGAACTTTAGAACAAAGAAGTATTGGTAATGGTTAACGCTTTGCAATTCTTGAAACTTTTGAAAAGTAGAGAATGAGAGAAACGAAGAAAGTGCATTTTCACATTAGAGTGAGCATAAACTCTCACTAACGAGTGTAATTTTTTGATAATTAAAGACAAAATAATGTTTTCTTGGTAACTAATCACTAAATCTTTGTATTTGTCGAATCTAAATTTCGCTATCAACGTGTTGGACAAAACAAGAACATTAGAACAAAGAAGTATTGGTAATGGTTAACTCTTTGCAACTATTGAAACTTTTGAAAAGTAGAGAATGAGAGAAACGAAGAAAGTGCGTTTTCACATTAGAGTGAGCATAAACTCTCACAAACGAATGTAATTTTGTGATAATTAAAGACAAAATAATGTTTTCTTGGTAACTAATCACTAAATCTTCGTATTTGTCGAATCTAATTTCGCAATCAACGTGTTGGACAAAACAAGAACTTTAGAACAAAGAAGTATTGGTAATGGTTAACTCTTTGCAATTCTTGAAACTTTTGAAAAGTAGAGAATGAGAGGAACGAAGAAAGTGCATTTTCACATTAGAGTGAGCATAAACTCTCACTAACGAGTGTAATTTTTTGATAATTAAAGACAAAATAATGTTTTCTTGGTAACTAATCACTAAATCTTCGTATTTGTCGAATATAAATTTCGCTATCAACGTGTTGGACAAAATAAGAACTTTAGAACAAAGAAGTATTGGTAATGGTTAACTCTTTGCAACTCTTGAAACTTTTGAAAAGTAGAGAATGAGAGAAACGAAGAAAGTGCGTTTTCACATTAGAGTGAGCATAATCTCTCACAAACGAATGTAATTTTGTGATAATTAAAGACAATAATATTTTCTTGGTAACTAATCACTAAATCTTCGTATTTGTCGAATCTAATTTCGCTATCAACGTGTTGGACAAAACAAGAACTTTAGAACAAAGAAGTATTGGTAATGGTTAACTCTTTGCAATTCTTGAAACTTTTGAAAAGTAGAGAATGAGAGAAACGAAGAAAATACGTTTTCACATTAGAGTGAGCATAAACTCTCACTAACGAGTGTAATTTTTTTATAATTAAAGACAAAATAATGTTTTCTTGGTAACTAATCACTAAATCTTCGTATTTGTCGAATCTAAATTTCGATATCAACGTGTTGGACAAAAAGAGAACTTTAAAACAAAGAAGTATTGGTAATGGTTAACTCTTTGCAACTCTTGAAACTTTTGAAAAGTAGAGAATGAGAGAAACGAAGAAAGTGCGTTTTCACATTAGAGTGAGCATAAACTCTCAAAAACGAATGTAATTTTGTGATAATTAAAGACAAAATAATGTTTTCTTGGTAACTAATCACTAAATCTTCGTATTTGTCGAATCTAATTTCGCAATCAACGTGTTGGACAAAACAAGAACTTTAGAACAAAAAAGTATTGGTAATGGTTAACTCTTTGCAATTTGAAAAGTAGAGAATGAGAGAAACGAAGAAAGTACGTTTTCACATTAGAGTGAGCATAAACTCTCACTAACGAGTGTAATTTTTTGATAATTAAAGACAAAATAATGTTTTCTTGGTAACTAATCACTAAATCTTCGTATTTGTCGAATCTAAATTTCGATATCAACGTGTTGTACAAAAAGAGAACTTTAAAACAAATAAGTATTGGTAATGGTTAACTCTTTGCAACTCTTGAAACTTTTGAAAAGTAGAGAATGAGAGAAACGAAGAAAGTGCATTTTCAAATTAGAGTGAGCATAAACTCTCACTAACGAGTGTAATTTTTTGATAATTAAAGACAAAATAATGTTTTTTTGGTAACTAATCACTAAATCTTTGTATTTGTCGAATCTAAATTTCGCTATCAACGTGTTGGACAAAACAAGAACTTTAGAACAAAGAAGTATTGGTAATGGTTAACTCTTTGCAACTATTGAAACTTTTGAAAAGTAGAGAATGAGAGAAACGAAGAAAGTGCGTTTTCACATTAGAGTGAGCATAAACTCTCACAAACGAATGTAATTTTGTGATAATTAAAGACAAAATAATGTTTTCTTGGTAACTAATCACTAAATCTTCGTATTTGTCGAATCTAATTTCGCAATCAACGTGTTGGACAAAACAAGAACTTTAGAACAAAGAAGTATTGGTAATGGTTAACTCTTTGCAATTCTTGAAACTTTTGAAAAGTAGAGAATGAGAGGAACGAAGAAAGTGCATTTTCACATTAGAGTGAGCATAAACTCTCACTAACGAGTGTAATTTTTTGATAATTAAAGACAAAATAATGTTTTCTTGGTAACTAATCACTAAATCTTCGTATTTGTCGAATATAAATTTCGCTATCAACGTGTTGGACAAAATAAGAACTTTAGAACAAAGAAGTATTGGTAATGGTTAACTCTTTGCAACTCTTGAAACTTTTGAAAAGTAGAGAATGAGAGAAACGAAGAAAGTGCGTTTTCACATTAGAGTGAGCATAAACTCTCACAAACGAATGTAATTTTGTGATAATTAAAGACAAAATAATGTTTTCTTGGTAACTAATCACTAAATCTTCGTATTTGTCGAATCTAATTTCGCAATCAACGTGTTGGACAAAACAAGAACTTTAGAACAAAGAAGTATTGGTAATGGTTAACTCTTTGCAATTCTTGAAACTTTTGAAAAGTAGAGAATGAGAGGAACGAAGAAAGTGCGTTTTCACATTAGAGTGAGCATAAACTCTCACAAACGAATGTAATTTTGTGATAATTAAAGACAAAATAATGTTTTCTTGGTAACTAATCACTAAATCTTCGTATTTGTCGAATCTAATTTCGCAATCAACGTGTTGGACAAAACAAGAACTTTAGAACAAAGAAGTATTGGTAATGGTTAACTCTTTGCAATTCTTGAAACTTTTGAAAAGTAGAGAATGAGAGAAACGAAGAAAGTGCGTTTTCACATTAGAGTGAGCATAAACTCTCACAAACGAATGTAATTTTGTGATAATTAAAGACAAAATAATGTTTTTTTGGTAACTAATCACTAAATCTTTGTATTTGTCGAATCTAAATTTCGCTATCAACGTGTTGGACAAAACAAGAACTTTAGAACAAAGAAGTATTGGTAATGGTTAACTCTTTGCAACTATTGAAACTTTTGAAAAGTAGAGAATGAGAGAAACGAAGAAAGTGCGTTTTCACATTAGAGTGAGCATAAACTCTCACAAACGAATGTAATTTTGTGATAATTAAAGACAAAATAATGTTTTCTTGGTAACTAATCACTAAATCTTCGTATTTGTCGAATCTAATTTCGCAATCAACGTGTTGGACAAAACAAGAACTTTAGAACAAAGAAGTATTGGTAATGGTTAACTCTTTGCAATTCTTGAAACTTTTGAAAAGTAGAGAATGAGAGGAACGAAGAAAGTGCATTTTCACATTAGAGTGAGCATAAACTCTCACTAACGAGTGTAATTTTTTGATAATTAAAGACAAAATAATGTTTTCTTGGTAACTAATCACTAAATCTTCGTATTTGTCGAATATAAATTTCGCTATCAACGTGTTGGACAAAATAAGAACTTTAGAACAAAGAAGTATTGGTAATGGTTAACTCTTTGCAACTCTTGAAACTTTTGAAAAGTAGAGAATGAGAGAAACGAAGAAAGTGCGTTTTCACATTAGAGTGAGCATAAACTCTCACAAACGAATGTAATTTTGTGATAATTAAAGACAAAATAATGTTTTCTTGGTAACTAATCACTAAATCTTCGTATTTGTCGAATCTAATTTCGCAATCAACGTGTTGGACAAAACAAGAACTTTAGAACAAAGAAGTATTGGTAATGGTTAACTCTTTGCAATTCTTGAAACTTTTGAAAAGTAGAGAATGAGAGGAACGAAGAAAGTGCATTTTCACATTAGAGTGAGCATAAACTCTCACTAACGAGTGTAATTTTTTTATAATTAAAGACAAAATAATGTTTTCTTGGTAACTAATCACTAAATCTTCGTATTTGTCGAATCTAAATTTCGATATCAACGTGTTGGACAAAAAGAGAACTTTAAAACAAAGAAGTATTGGTAATGGTTAACTCTTTGCAACTCTTGAAACTTTTGAAAAGTAGAGAATGAGAGAAACGAAGAAAGTGCGTTTTCACATTAGAGTGAGCATAAACTCTCAAAAACGAATGTAATTTTGTGATAATTAAAGACAAAATAATGTTTTCTTGGTAACTAATCACTAAATCTTCGTATTTGTCGAATCTAATTTCGCAATCAACGTGTTGGACAAAACAAGAACTTTAGAACAAAGAAGTATTGGTAATGGTTAACTCTTTGCAATTTGAAAAGTAGAGAATGAGAGAAACGAAGAAAGTACGTTTTCACATTAGAGTGAGCATAAACTCTCACTAACGAGTGTAATTTTTTGATAATTAAAGACAAAATAATGTTTTCTTGGTAACTAATCACTAAATCTTCGTATTTGTCGAATCTAAATTTCGATATCAACGTGTTGTACAAAAAGAGAACTTTAAAACAAATAAGTATTGGTAATGGTTAACTCTTTGCAACTCTTGAAACTTTTGAAAAGTAGAGAATGAGAGAAACGAAGAAAGTGCGTTTTCACATTAGAGTGAGCATAAACTCTCACAAACGAATGTAATTTTGTGATAATTAAAGACAAAATAATGTTTTCTTGGTAACTAATCACTAAATCTTCGTATTTATCGAATCTTAATTTCACTATCAACGTGTTGGGAAAAACAACAACTTTAGAACAAAGAAGTATTGGTAATGGTTAACTCTTTGCAACTCTTGAAAATTTTGAAAAGTAGAGAATGAGAGAAACGAAGAAAGTGCGTTTTCACATTAGAGTGAGCATAAACTCTCACAAACGAATGTAATTTTGTGATAATTAAAGACAAAATAATGTTTTCTTGGTAACTAATCACTAAATCTTCATATTTGTCGAATCTAATTTCGCAATCAACGTGTTGGACAAAACAAGAACTTTAGAACAAAGAAGTATTGGTAATGGTTAACGCTTTGCAATTCTTGAAACTTTTGAAAAGTAGAGAATGAGAGAAACGAAGAAAGTGCATTTTCACATTAGAGTGAGCATAAACTCTCACTAACGAGTGTAATTTTTTGATAATTAAAGACAAAATAATGTTTTCTTGGTAACTAATCACTAAATCTTTGTATTTGTCGAATCTAAATTTCGCTATCAACGTGTTGGACAAAACAAGAACATTAGAACAAAGAAGTATTGGTAATGGTTAACTCTTTGCAACTATTGAAACTTTTGAAAAGTAGAGAATGAGAGAAACGAAGAAAGTGCGTTTTCACATTAGAGTGAGCATAAACTCTCACAAACGAATGTAATTTTGTGATAATTAAAGACAAAATAATGTTTTCTTGGTAACTAATCACTAAATCTTCGTATTTGTCGAATCTAATTTCGCAATCAACGTGTTGGACAAAACAAGAACTTTAGAACAAAGAAGTATTGGTAATGGTTAACTCTTTGCAATTCTTGAAACTTTTGAAAAGTAGAGAATGAGAGGAACGAAGAAAGTGCATTTTCACATTAGAGTGAGCATAAACTCTCACTAACGAGTGTAATTTTTTGATAATTAAAGACAAAATAATGTTTTCTTGGTAACTAATCACTAAATCTTCGTATTTGTCGAATATAAATTTCGCTATCAACGTGTTGGACAAAATAAGAACTTTAGAACAAAGAAGTATTGGTAATGGTTAACTCTTTGCAACTCTTGAAACTTTTGAAAAGTAGAGAATGAGAGAAACGAAGAAAGTGCGTTTTCACATTAGAGTGAGCATAATCTCTCACAAACGAATGTAATTTTGTGATAATTAAAGACAATAATATTTTCTTGGTAACTAATCACTAAATCTTCGTATTTGTCGAATCTAATTTCGCTATCAACGTGTTGGACAAAACAAGAACTTTAGAACAAAGAAGTATTGGTAATGGTTAACTCTTTGCAATTCTTGAAACTTTTGAAAAGTAAAGAATGAGAGAAACGAAGAAAATACGTTTTCACATTAGAGTGAGCATAAACTCTCACTAACGAGTGTAATTTTTTTATAATTAAAGACAAAATAATGTTTTCTTGGTAACTAATCACTAAATCTTCGTATTTGTCGAATCTAAATTTCGATATCAACGTGTTGGACAAAAAGAGAACTTTAAAACAAAGAAGTATTGGTAATGGTTAACTCTTTGCAACTCTTGAAACTTTTGAAAAGTAGAGAATGAGAGAAACGAAGAAACTGCGTTTTCACATTAGAGTGAGCATAAACTCTCAAAAACGAATGTAATTTTGTGATAATTAAAGACAAAATAATGTTTTCTTGGTAACTAATCACTAAATCTTCGTATTTGTCGAATCTAATTTCGCAATCAACGTGTTGGACAAAACAAGAACTTTAGAACAAAGAAGTATTGGTAATGGTTAACTCTTTGCAATTTGAAAAGTAGAGAATGAGAGAAACGAAGAAAGTACGTTTTCACATTAGAGTGAGCATAAACTCTCACTAACGAGTGTAATTTTTTGATAATTAAAGACAAAATAATGTTTTCTTGGTAACTAATCACTAAATCTTCGTATTTGTCGAATCTAAATTTCGATATCAACGTGTTGTACAAAAAGAGAACTTTAAAACAAATAAGTATTGGTAATGGTTAACTCTTTGCAACTCTTGAAACTTTTGAAAAGTAGAGAATGAGAGAAACGAAGAAAGTGCATTTTCAAATTAGAGTGAGCATAAACTCTCACTAACGAGTGTAATTTTTTGATAATTAAAGACAAAATAATGTTTTTTTGGTAACTAATCACTAAATCTTTGTATTTGTCGAATCTAAATTTCGCTATCAACGTGTTGGACAAAACAAGAACTTTAGAACAAAGAAGTATTGGTAATGGTTAACTCTTTGCAACTCTTGAAACTTTTGAAAAGTAGAGAACGAGAGAAACGAAGAAAGTGCGTTTTCACATTAGAGTGAGCATAAACTCTCACTAACGAGTGTAATTTTGTGATAATTAAAGACAAAATAATGTTTTCTTGGTAACTAATCACTAAATCTTCGTATTTATCGAATCTTAATTTCACTATCAACGTGTTGGGAAAAACAACAACTTTAGAACAAAGAAGTATTGGTAATGGTTAACTCTTTGCAACTCTTGAAAATTTTGAAAAGTAGAGAATGAGAGAAACGAAGAAAGTGCGTTTTCACATTAGAGTGAGCATAAACTCTCACAAACGAATGTAATTTTGTGATAATTAAAGACAAAATAATGTTTTCTTGGTAACTAATCACTAAATCTTCATATTTGTCGAATCTAATTTCGCAATCAACGTGTTGGACAAAACAAGAACTTTAGAACAAAGAAGTATTGGTAATGGTTAACGCTTTGCAATTCTTGAAACTTTTGAAAAGTAGAGAATGAGAGAAACGAAGAAAGTGCATTTTCACATTAGAGTGAGCATAAACTCTCACTAACGAGTGTAATTTTTTGATAATTAAAGACAAAATAATGTTTTCTTGGTAACTAATCACTAAATCTTTGTATTTGTCGAATCTAAATTTCGCTATCAACGTGTTGGACAAAACAAGAACATTAGAACAAAGAAGTATTGGTAATGGTTAACTCTTTGCAACTATTGAAACTTTTGAAAAGTAGAGAATGAGAGAAACGAAGAAAGTGCGTTTTCACATTAGAGTGAGCATAAACTCTCACAAACGAATGTAATTTTGTGATAATTAAAGACAAAATAATGTTTTCTTGGTAACTAATCAATAAATCTTCGTATTTGTCGAATCTAATTTCGCAATCAACGTGTTGGACAAAACAAGAACTTTAGAACAAAGAAGTATTGGTAATGGTTAACTCTTTGCAATTTGAAAAGTAGAGAATGAGAGAAACGAAGAAAGTACGTTTTCACATTAGAGTGAGCATAAACTCTCACTAACGAGTGTAATTTTTTGATAATTAAAGACAAAATAATGTTTTCTTGGTAACTAATCACTAAATCTTCGTATTTGTCGAATCTAAATTTCGATATCAACGTGTTGTACAAAAAGAGAACTTTAAAACAAATAAGTATTGGTAATGGTTAACTCTTTGCAACTCTTGAAACTTTTGAAAAGTAGAGAATGAGAGAAACGAAGAAAGTGCGTTTTCACATTAGAGTGAGCATAAACTCTCAAAAACGAATGTAATTTTGTGATAATTAAAGACAAAATAATGTTTTCTTGGTAACTAATCACTAAATCTTCATATTTGTCGAATCTAATTTCGCAATCAACGTGTTGGACAAAACAAGAACTTTAGAACAAAGAAGTATTGGTAATGGTTAACGCTTTGCAATTCTTGAACCTTTTGAAAAGTAGAGAATGAGAGAAACGAAGAAAGTGCGTTTTCACATTATAGTGAGCATAAACTCTCACTAACGAGTGTAATTATTTGATAATTAAAGACAAAATAATGTTTTCTTGGTAACTAATCACTAAATCTTCGTATTTGTCGAATCTAAATTTCGCTATCAACGTGTTGGACAAAACAAGAACTTTAGAACAAAGAAGTATTGGTAATGGTTAACTCTTTGCAACTCTTGAAACTTTTGAAAAGCAGAGAATGAGAGAAACGAAGAAAGTGCGTTTTCACATTAGAGTGAGCATAAACTCTCACTAACGAGTGTAATTTTGTGATAATTAAAGACAAAATAATGTTTTCTTGGTAACTAATCACTAAATCTTCGTATTTATCGAATCTTAATTTCACTATCAACGTCTTGGGAAAAACAACAACTTTAGAACAAAGAAGTATTGGTAATGGTTAACTCTTTGCAACACTTGAAAATTTTGAAAAGTAGAGAATGAGAGAAACGAAGAAAGTGCGTTTTCACATTAGAGTGAGCATAAACTCTCACAAACGAATGTAATTTTGTGATAATTAAAGACAAAATAATGTTTTCTTGGTAACTAATCACTAAATCTTCATATTTGTCGAATCTAATTTCGCAATCAACGTGTTGGACAAAACAAGAACTTTAGAACAAAGAAGTATTGGTAATGGTTAACGCTTTGCAATTCTTGAAACTTTTGAAAAGTAGAGAATGAGAGAAACGAAGAAAGTGCATTTTCACATTAGAGTGAGCATAAACTCTCACTAACGAGTGTAATTTTTTGATAATTAAAGACAAAATAATGTTTTCTTGGTAACTAATCACTAAATCTTTGTATTTGTCGAATCTAAATTTCGCTATCAACGTGTTGGACAAAACAAGAACATTAGAACAAAGAAGTATTGGTAATGGTTAACTCTTTGCAACTATTGAAACTTTTGAAAAGTAGAGAATGAGAGAAACGAAGAAAGTGCGTTTTCACATTAGAGTGAGCATAAACTCTCACAAACGAATGTAATTTTGTGATAATTAAAGACAAAATAATGTTTTCTTGGTAACTAATCACTAAATCTTCGTATTTGTCGAATCTAATTTCGCAATCAACGTGTTGGACAAAACAAGAACTTTAGAACAAAGAAGTATTGGTAATGGTTAACTCTTTGCAATTCTTGAAACTTTTGAAAAGTAGAGAATGAGAGGAACGAAGAAAGTGCATTTTCACATTAGAGTGAGCATAAACTCTCACTAACGAGTGTAATTTTTTGATAATTAAAGACAAAATAATGTTTTCTTGGTAACTAATCACTAAATCTTCGTATTTGTCGAATATAAATTTCGCTATCAACGTGTTGGACAAAATAAGAACTTTAGAACAAAGAAGTATTGGTAATGGTTAACTCTTTGCAACTCTTGAAACTTTTGAAAAGTAGAGAATGAGAGAAACGAAGAAAGTGCGTTTTCACATTAGAGTGAGCATAATCTCTCACAAACGAATGTAATTTTGTGATAATTAAAGACAATAATATTTTCTTGGTAACTAATCACTAAATCTTCGTATTTGTCGAATCTAATTTCGCTATCAACGTGTTGGACAAAACAAGAACTTTAGAACAAAGAAGTATTGGTAATGGTTAACTCTTTGCAATTCTTGAAACTTTTGAAAAGTAAAGAATGAGAGAAACGAAGAAAATACGTTTTCACATTAGAGTGAGCATAAACTCTCACTAACGAGTGTAATTTTTTTATAATTAAAGACAAAATAATGTTTTCTTGGTAACTAATCACTAAATCTTCGTATTTGTCGAATCTAAATTTCGATATCAACGTGTTGGACAAAAAGAGAACTTTAAAACAAAGAAGTATTGGTAATGGTTAACTCTTTGCAACTCTTGAAACTTTTGAAAAGTAGAGAATGAGAGAAACGAAGAAAGTGCGTTTTCACATTAGAGTGAGCATAAACTCTCAAAAACGAATGTAATTTTGTGATAATTAAAGACAAAATAATGTTTTCTTGGTAACTAATCACTAAATCTTCGTATTTGTCGAATCTAATTTCGCAATCAACGTGTTGGACAAAACAAGAACTTTAGAACAAAGAAGTATTGGTAATGGTTAACTCTTTGCAATTTGAAAAGTAGAGAATGAGAGAAACGAAGAAAGTACGTTTTCACATTAGAGTGAGCATAAACTCTCACTAACGAGTGTAATTTTTTGATAATTAAAGACAAAATAATGTTTTCTTGGTAACTAATCACTAAATCTTCGTATTTGTCGAATCTAAATTTCGATATCAACGTGTTGTACAAAAAGAGAACTTTAAAACAAATAAGTATTGGTAATGGTTAACTCTTTGCAACTCTTGAAACTTTTGAAAAGTAGAGAATGAGAGAAACGAAGAAAGTGCATTTTCAAATTAGAGTGAGCATAAACTCTCACTAACGAGTGTAATTTTTTGATAATTAAAGACAAAATAATGTTTTTTTGGTAACTAATCACTAAATCTTTGTATTTGTCGAATCTAAATTTCGCTATCAACGTGTTGGACAAAACAAGAACTTTAGAACAAAGAAGTATTGGTAATGGTTAACGCTTTGCAATTCTTGAACCTTTTGAAAAGTAGAGAATGAGAGAAACGAAGAAAGTGCGTTTTCACATTATAGTGAGCATAAACTCTCACTAACGAGTGTAATTATTTGATAATTAAAGACAAAATAATGTTTTCTTGGTAACTAATCACTAAATCTTTGTATTTGTCGAATCTAAATTTCGCTATCAACGTGTTGGACAAAACAAGAACATTAGAACAAAGAAGTATTGGTAATGGTTAACTCTTTGCAACTATTGAAACTTTTGAAAAGTAGAGAATGAGAGAAACGAAGAAAGTGCGTTTTCACATTAGAGTGAGCATAAACTCTCACAAACGAATGTAATTTTGTGATAATTAAAGACAAAATAATGTTTTCTTGGTAACTAATCACTAAATCTTCGTATTTGTCGAATCTAATTTCGCAATCAACGTGTTGGACAAAACAAGAACTTTAGAACAAAGAAGTATTGGTAATGGTTAACTCTTTGCAATTCTTGAAACTTTTGAAAAGTAGAGAATGAGAGGAACGAAGAAAGTGCATTTTCACATTAGAGTGAGCATAAACTCTCACTAACGAGTGTAATTTTTTGATAATTAAAGACAAAATAATGTTTTCTTGGTAACTAATCACTAAATCTTCGTATTTGTCGAATATAAATTTCGCTATCAACGTGTTGGACAAAATAAGAACTTTAGAACAAAGAAGTATTGGTAATGGTTAACTCTTTGCAACTCTTGAAACTTTTGAAAAGTAGAGAATGAGAGAAACGAAGAAAGTGCGTTTTCACATTAGAGTGAGCATAATCTCTCACAAACGAATGTAATTTTGTGATAATTAAAGACAATAATATTTTCTTGGTAACTAATCACTAAATCTTCGTATTTGTCGAATCTAATTTCGCTATCAACGTGTTGGACAAAACAAGAACTTTAGAACAAAGAAGTATTGGTAATGGTTAACTCTTTGCAATTCTTGAAACTTTTGAAAAGTAAAGAATGAGAGAAACGAAGAAAATACGTTTTCACATTAGAGTGAGCATAAACTCTCACTAACGAGTGTAATTTTTTTATAATTAAAGACAAAATAATGTTTTCTTGGTAACTAATCACTAAATCTTCGTATTTGTCGAATCTAAATTTCGATATCAACGTGTTGGACAAAAAGAGAACTTTAAAACAAAGAAGTATTGGTAATGGTTAACTCTTTGCAACTCTTGAAACTTTTGAAAAGTAGAGAATGAGAGAAACGAAGAAAGTGCGTTTTCACATTAGAGTGAGCATAAACTCTCAAAAACGAATGTAATTTTGTGATAATTAAAGACAAAATAATGTTTTCTTGGTAACTAATCACTAAATCTTCGTATTTGTCGAATCTAATTTCGCAATCAACGTGTTGGACAAAACAAGAACTTTAGAACAAAGAAGTATTGGTAATGGTTAACTCTTTGCAATTTGAAAAGTAGAGAATGAGAGAAACGAAGAAAGTACGTTTTCACATTAGAGTGAGCATAAACTCTCACTAACGAGTGTAATTTTTTGATAATTAAAGACAAAATAATGTTTTCTTGGTAACTAATCACTAAATCTTCGTATTTGTCGAATCTAAATTTCGATATCAACGTGTTGTACAAAAAGAGAACTTTAAAACAAATAAGTATTGGTAATGGTTAACTCTTTGCAACTCTTGAAACTTTTGAAAAGTAGAGAATGAGAGAAACGAAGAAAGTGCATTTTCAAATTAGAGTGAGCATAAACTCTCACTAACGAGTGTAATTTTTTGATAATTAAAGACAAAATAATGTTTTTTTGGTAACTAATCACTAAATCTTTGTATTTGTCGAATCTAAATTTCGCTATCAACGTGTTGGACAAAACAAGAACTTTAGAACAAAGAAGTATTGGTAATGGTTAACTCTTTGCAACTCTTGAAACTTTTGAAAAGTAGAGAACGAGAGAAACGAAGAAAGTGCGTTTTCACATTAGAGTGAGCATAAACTCTCACTAACGAGTGTAATTTTGTGATAATTAAAGACAAAATAATGTTTTCTTGGTAACTAATCACTAAATCTTTGTATTTATCGAATCTTAATTTCACTATCAACGTGTTGGGAAAAACAACAACTTTAGAACAAAGAAGTATTGGTAATGGTTAACTCTTTGCAACTCTTGAAAATTTTGAAAAGTAGAGAATGAGAGAAACGAAGAAAGTGCGTTTTCACATTAGAGTGAGCATAAACTCTCACAAACGAATGTAATTTTGTGATAATTAAAGACAAAATAATGTTTTCTTGGTAACTAATCACTAAATCTTCATATTTGTCGAATCTAATTTCGCAATCAACGTGTTGGACAAAACAAGAACTTTAGAACAAAGAAGTATTGGTAATGGTTAACGCTTTGCAATTCTTGAAACTTTTGAAAAGTAGAGAATGAGAGAAACGAAGAAAGTGCATTTTCACATTAGAGTGAGCATAAACTCTCACTAACGAGTGTAATTTTTTGATAATTAAAGACAAAATAATGTTTTCTTGGTAACTAATCACTAAATCTTTGTATTTGTCGAATCTAAATTTCGCTATCAACGTGTTGGACAAAACAAGAACATTAGAACAAAGAAGTATTGGTAATGGTTAACTCTTTGCAACTATTGAAACTTTTGAAAAGTAGAGAATGAGAGAAACGAAGAAAGTGCGTTTTCACATTAGAGTGAGCATAAACTCTCACAAACGAATGTAATTTTGTGATAATTAAAGACAAAATAATGTTTTCTTGGTAACTAATCAATAAATCTTCGTATTTGTCGAATCTAATTTCGCAATCAACGTGTTGGACAAAACAAGAACTTTAGAACAAAGAAGTATTGGTAATGGTTAACTCTTTGCAATTCTTGAAACTTTTGAAAAGTAGAGAATGAGAGGAACGAAGAAAGTGCATTTTCACATTAGAGTGAGCATAAACTCTCACTAACGAGTGTAATTTTTTGATAATTAAAGACAAAATAATGTTTTCTTGGTAACTAATCACTAAATCTTCGTATTTGTCGAATATAAATTTCGCTATCAACGTGTTGGACAAAATAAGAACTTTAGAACAAAGAAGTATTGGTAATGGTTAACTCTTTGCAACTCTTGAAACTTTTGAAAAGTAGAGAATGAGAGAAACGAAGAAAGTGCGTTTTCACATTAGAGTGAGCATAATCTCTCACAAACGAATGTAATTTTGTGATAATTAAAGACAATAATATTTTCTTGGTAACTAATCACTAAATCTTCGTATTTGTCGAATCTAATTTCGCTATCAACGTGTTGGACAAAACAAGAACTTTAGAACAAAGAAGTATTGGTAATGGTTAACTCTTTGCAATTCTTGAAACTTTTGAAAAGTAGAGAATGAGAGAAACGAAGAAAGTACATTTTCACATTAGAGTGAGCATAAACTCTCACTAACGAGTGTAATTTTTTTATAATTAAAGACAAAATAATGTTTTCTTGGTAACTAATCACTAAATCTTCGTATTTGTCGAATCTAAATTTCGATATCAACGTGTTGGACAAAAAGAGAACTTTAAAACAAAGAAGTATTGGTAATGGTTAACTCTTTGCAACTCTTGAAACTTTTGAAAAGTAGAGAATGAGAGAAACGAAGAAAGTGCGTTTTCACATTAGAGTGAGCATAAACTCTCAAAAACGAATGTAATTTTGTGATAATTAAAGACAAAATAATGTTTTCTTGGTAACTAATCACTAAATCTTCGTATTTGTCGAATCTAATTTCGCAATCAACGTGTTGGACAAAACAAGAACTTTAGAACAAAGAAGTATTGGTAATGGTTAACTCTTTGCAATTTGAAAAGTAGAGAATGAGAGAAACGAAGAAAGTACGTTTTCACATTAGAGTGAGCATAAACTCTCACTAACGAGTGTAATTTTTTGATAATTAAAGACAAAATAATGTTTTCTTGGTAACTAATCACTAAATCTTCGTATTTGTCGAATCTAAATTTCGATATCAACGTGTTGTACAAAAAGAGAACTTTAAAACAAATAAGTATTGGTAATGGTTAACTCTTTGCAACTCTTGAAACTTTTGAAAAGTAGAGAATGAGAGAAACGAAGAAAGTGCGTTTTCACATTAGAGTGAGCATAAACTCTCACAAACGAATGTAATTTTGTGATAATTAAAGACAAAATAATGTTTTCTTGGTAACTAATCACTAAATCTTCGTATTTATCGAATCTTAATTTCACTATCAACGTGTTGGGAAAAACAACAACTTTAGAACAAAGAAGTATTGGTAATGGTTAACTCTTTGCAACTCTTGAAAATTTTGAAAAGTAGAGAATGAGAGAAACGAAGAAAGTGCGTTTTCACATTAGAGTGAGCATAAACTCTCACAAACGAATGTAATTTTGTGATAATTAAAGACAAAATAATGTTTTCTTGGTAACTAATCACTAAATCTTCATATTTGTCGAATCTAATTTCGCAATCAACGTGTTGGACAAAACAAGAACTTTAGAACAAAGAAGTATTGGTAATGGTTAACGCTTTGCAATTCTTGAAACTTTTGAAAAGTAGAGAATGAGAGAAACGAAGAAAGTGCATTTTCACATTAGAGTGAGCATAAACTCTCACTAACGAGTGTAATTTTTTGATAATTAAAGACAAAATAATGTTTTCTTGGTAACTAATCACTAAATCTTTGTATTTGTCGAATCTAAATTTCGCTATCAACGTGTTGGACAAAACAAGAACATTAGAACAAAGAAGTATTGGTAATGGTTAACTCTTTGCAACTATTGAAACTTTTGAAAAGTAGAGAATGAGAGAAACGAAGAAAGTGCGTTTTCACATTAGAGTGAGCATAAACTCTCACAAACGAATGTAATTTTGTGATAATTAAAGACAAAATAATGTTTTCTTGGTAACTAATCACTAAATCTTCGTATTTGTCGAATCTAATTTCGCAATCAACGTGTTGGACAAAACAAGAACTTTAGAACAAAGAAGTATTGGTAATGGTTAACTCTTTGCAATTCTTGAAACTTTTGAAAAGTAGAGAATGAGAGGAACGAAGAAAGTGCATTTTCACATTAGAGTGAGCATAAACTCTCACTAACGAGTGTAATTTTTTGATAATTAAAGACAAAATAATGTTTTCTTGGTAACTAATCACTAAATCTTCGTATTTGTCGAATATAAATTTCGCTATCAACGTGTTGGACAAAATAAGAACTTTAGAACAAAGAAGTATTGGTAATGGTTAACTCTTTGCAACTCTTGAAACTTTTGAAAAGTAGAGAATGAGAGAAACGAAGAAAGTGCGTTTTCACATTAGAGTGAGCATAATCTCTCACAAACGAATGTAATTTTGTGATAATTAAAGACAATAATATTTTCTTGGTAACTAATCACTAAATCTTCGTATTTGTCGAATCTAATTTCGCTATCAACGTGTTGGACAAAACAAGAACTTTAGAACAAAGAAGTATTGGTAATGGTTAACTCTTTGCAATTCTTGAAACTTTTGAAAAGTAGAGAATGAGAGAAACGAAGAAAGTACGTTTTCACATTAGAGTGAGCATAAACTCTCACTAACGAGTGTAATTTTTTTATAATTAAAGACAAAATAATGTTTTCTTGGTAACTAATCACTAAATCTTCGTATTTGTCGAATCTAAATTTCGATATCAACGTGTTGGACAAAAAGAGAACTTTAAAACAAAGAAGTATTGGTAATGGTTTAACTCTTTGCAACTCTTGAAACTTTTGAAAAGTAGAGAATGAGAGAAACGAAGAAAGTGCGTTTTCACATTAGAGTGAGCATAAACTCTCAAAAACGAATGTAATTTTGTGATAATTAAAGACAAAATAATGTTTTCTTGGTAACTAATCACTAAATCTTCGTATTTGTCGAATCTAATTTCGCAATCAACGTGTTGGACAAAACAAGAACTTTAGAACAAAGAAGTATTGGTAATGGTTAACTCTTTGCAATTTGAAAAGTAGAGAATGAGAGAAACGAAGAAAGTACGTTTTCACATTAGAGTGAGCATAAACTCTCACTAACGAGTGTAATTTTTTGATAATTAAAGACAAAATAATGTTTTCTTGGTAACTAATCACTAAATCTTCGTATTTGTCGAATCTAAATTTCGATATCAACGTGTTGTACAAAAAGAGAACTTTAAAACAAATAAGTATTGGTAATGGTTAACACTTTGCAACTCTTGAAACTTTTGAAAAGTAGAGAATGAGAGAAACGAAGAAAGTGCATTTTCAAATTAGAGTGAGCATAAACTCTCACTAACGAGTGTAATTTTTTGATAATTAAAGACAAAATAATGTTTTTTTGGTAACTAATCACTAAATCTTTGTATTTGTCGAATCTAAATTTCGCTATCAACGTGTTGGACAAAACAAGAACTTTAGAACAAAGAAGTATTGGTAATGGTTAACTCTTTGCAACTCTTGAAACTTTTGAAAAGTAGAGAATGAGAGAAACGAAGAAAGTGCGTTTTCACATTATAGTGAGCATAAACTCTCACTAACGAGTGTAATTTTTTGATAATTAAAGACAAAATAATGTTTTCTTGGTAACTAATCACTAAATCTTCGTATTTGTCGAATCTAAATTTCGTTATCAACGTGTTGGACAAAACAAGAACTTTAGAACAAAGAAGTATTGGTAATGGTTAACTCTTTGCAACTCTTGAAACTTTTGAAAAGCAGAGAATGAGAGAAACGAAGAAAGTGCGTTTTCACATTAGAGTGAGCATAAACTCTCACTAACGAGTGTAATTTTGTGATAATTAAAGACAAAATAATGTTTTCTTGGTAACTAATCACTAAATCTTCGTATTTATCGAATCTTAATTTCACTATCAACGTGTTGGGAAAAACAACAACTTTAGAACAAAGAAGTATTGGTAATGGTTAACTCTTTCAACACTTGAAAATTTTGAAAAGTAGAGAATGAGAGAAACGAAGAAAGTGCGTTTTCACATTAGAGTGAGCATAAACTCTCACTAACGAGTGTAATTTTTTGATAATTAAAGACAAAATAATGTTTTTTTGGTAACTAATCACTAAATCTTTGTATTTGTCGAATCTAAATTTCGCTATCAACGTGTTGGACAAAACAAGAACTTTAGAACAAAGAAGTATTGGTAATGGTTAACTCTTTGCAACTCTTGAAACTTTTGAAAAGCAGAGAATGAGAGAAACGAAGAAAGTGCGTTTTCACATTAGAGTGAGCATAAACTCTCACTAACGAGTGTAATTTTGTGATAATTAAAGACAAAATAATGTTTTCTTGGTAACTAATCACTAAATCTTCGTATTTATCGAATCTTAATTTCACTATCAACGTGTTGGGAAAAACAACAACTTTAGAACAAAGAAGTATTGGTAATGGTTAACTCTTTGCAACACTTGAAAATTTTGAAAAGTAGAGAATGAGAGAAACGAAGAAAGTGCGTTTTCACATTAGAGTGAGCATAAACTCTCACAAACGAATGTAATTTTGTGATAATTAAAGACAAAATAATGTTTTCTTGGTAACTAATCACTAAATCTTCATATTTGTCGAATCTAATTTCGCAATCAACGTGTTGGACAAAACAAGAACTTTAGAACAAAGAAGTATTGGTAATAGTTAACGCTTTGCAATTCTTGAAACTTTTGAAAAGTAGAGAATGAGAGAAACGAAGAAAGTGCATTTTCACATTAGAGTGAGCATAAACTCTCACTAACGAGTGTAATTTTTTGATAATTAAAGACAAAATAATGTTTTCTTGGTAACTAATCACTAAATCTTTGTATTTGTCGAATCTAAATTTCGCTATCAACGTGTTGGACAAAACAAGAACATTAGAACAAAGAAGTATTGGTAATGGTTAACTCTTTGCAACTATTGAAACTTTTGAAAAGTAGAGAATGAGAGAAACGAAGAAAGTGCGTTTTCACATTAGAGTGAGCATAAACTCTCACAAACGAATGTAATTTTGTGATAATTAAAGACAAAATAATGTTTTCTTGGTAACTAATCACTAAATCTTCGTATTTGTCGAATCTAATTTCGCAATCAACGTGTTGGACAAAACAAGAACTTTAGAACAAAGAAGTATTGGTAATGGTTAACTCTTTGCAATTCTTGAAACTTTTGAAAAGTAGAGAATGAGAGGAACGAAGAAAGTGCATTTTCACATTAGAGTGAGCATAAACTCTCACTAACGAGTGTAATTTTTTGATAATTAAAGACAAAATAATGTTTTCTTGGTAACTAATCACTAAATCTTCGTATTTGTCGAATATAAATTTCGCTATCAACGTGTTGGACAAAATAAGAACTTTAGAACAAAGAAGTATTGGTAATGGTTAACTCTTTGCAACTCTTGAAACTTTTGAAAAGTAGAGAATGAGAGAAACGAAGAAAGTGCGTTTTCACATTAGAGTGAGCATAAACTCTCAAAAACGAATGTAATTTTGTGATAATTAAAGACAAAATAATGTTTTCTTGGTAACTAATCACTAAATCTTCGTATTTGTCGAATATAATTTCGCAATCAACGTGTTGGACAAAACAAGAACTTTAGAACAAAGAAGTATTGGTAATGGTTAACTCTTTGCAATTTGAAAAGTAGAGAATGAGAGAAACGAAGAAAGTACGTTTTCACATTAGAGTGAGCATAAACTCTCACTAACGAGTGTAATTTTTTGATAATTAAAGACAAAATAATGTTTTCTTGGTAACTAATCACTAAATCTTCGTATTTGTCGAATCTAAATTTCGATATCAACGTGTTGTACAAAAAGAGAACTTTAAAACAAATAAGTATTGGTAATGGTTAACTCTTTGCAACTCTTGAAACTTTTGAAAAGTAGAGAATGAGAGAAACGAAGAAAGTGCATTTTCAAATTAGAGTGAGCATAAACTCTCACTAACGAGTGTAATTTTTTGATAATTAAAGACAAAATAATGTTTTTTTGGTAACTAATCACTAAATCTTTGTATTTGTCGAATCTAAATTTCGCTATCAACGTGTTGGACAAAACAAGAACTTTAGAACAAAGAAGTATTGGTAATGGTTAACTCTTTGCAACTCTTGAAACTTTTGAAAAGTAGAGAATGAGAGAAACGAAGAAAGTGCGTTTTCACATTATAGTGAGCATAAACTCTCACTAACGAGTGTAATTTTTTGATAATTAAAGACAAAATAATGTTTTCTTGGTAACTAATCACTAAATCCTCGTATTTGTCGAATCTAAATTTCGCTATCAACGTGTTGGACAAAACAAGAACTTTAGAACAAAGAAGTATTGGTAATGGTTAACTCTTTGCAACTCTTGAAACTTTTGAAAAGTAGAGAACGAGAGAAACGAAGAAAGTGCGTTTTCACATTAGAGTGAGCATAAACTCTCACTAACTAGTGTAATTTTGTGATAATTAAAGACAAAATAATGTTTTCTTGGTAACTAATCACTAAATCTTCGTATTTATCGAATCTTAATTTCACTATCAACGTGTTGGAAAAAACAACAACTTTAGAACAAAGAAGTATTGGTAATGGTTAACTCTTTGCAACTCTTGAAAATTTTGAAAAGTAGAGAATGAGAGAAACGAAGAAAGTGCGTTTTCACATTAGAGTGAGCATAAACTCTCACAAACGAATGTAATTTTGTGATAATTAAAGACAAAATAATGTTTTCTTGGTAACTAATCACTAAATCTTCGTATTCGTCGAATCTAATTTCGCAATCAACGTGTTGGACAAAACAAGAACTTTAGAACAAAGAAGTATTGGTAATGGTTAACGCTTTGCAATTCTTGAAACTTTTGAAAAGTAGAGAATGAGAGAAACGAAGAAAGTGCATTTTCACATTAGAGTTAGCATAAACTCTCACTAACGAGTGTAATTTTTTGATAATTAAAGACAAAATAATGTTTTCTTGGTAACTAATCACTAAATCTTTGTATTTGTCGAATCTAAATTTCGCTATCAACGTGTTGGACAAAACAAGAACACTAGAACAAAGAAGTATTGGTAATGGTTAACTCTTTGCAACTCTTGAAAATTTTGAAAAGTAGAGAATGAGAGAAACGAAGAAAGTGCGTTTTCACATTAGAGTGAGCATAAACTCTCACAAACGAATGTAATTTTGTGATAATTAAAGTCAAAATAATGTTTTCTTGGTAACTAATCACTAAATCTTCGTATTTGTCGAACTTAATTTCGCTATCAACGTGTTGGACAAAACAAGAACTTTAGAACAAAGAAGTATTGGTAATGGTTAACTCATTGCAATTCTTGAAACTTTTGAAAAGTAGAGAATGAGAGAAACGAAGAAAGTACGTTTTCACATTAGAGTGAGCATAAACTCTCACTAACGAGTGTAATTTTTTGATAATTAAAGACAAAATAATGTTTTCTTGGTAACTAATCACTAAATCTTCGAATTTGTCGAATCTAAATTTCGATATCAACGTGTTGGACAAAAAGAGAACTTTAAAACAAATAAGTATTGGTAATGGTTAACTCTTTGCAACTCTTGAAACTTTTGAAAAGTAGAGAATGAGAGAAACGAAGAAAGTGCATTTTCAAATTAGAGTGAGCATAAACTCTCACTAACGAGTGTAATTTTTTGATAATTAAAGACAAAATAATGTTTTTGTGGTAACTAATCACTAAATCTTCGTATTTGTCGAATCTAAATTTTGCTATCAACGTGTTGGACAAAACAAGAACTTTAGAACAAAGAAGTATTGGTAATGGTTAACTCTTTGCAACTCTTGAAACTTTTGAAAAGCAGAGAATGAGAGAAACGAAGAAAGTGCGTTTTCACATTAGAGTGAGCATAAACTCTCACTAACGAGTGTAATTTTGTGATAATTAAAGACAAAATAATGTTTTCTTGGTAACTAATCACTAAATCTTCGTATTTATCGGATCTTAATTTCACTATCAACGTGTTGGAAAAAACAACAACTTTAGAACAAAGAAGTATTGGTAATGGTTAACTCTTTGCAATTCTTGAAACTTTTGAAAAGTAGAGAATGAGAGAAACGAAGAAAGTACGTTTTCAAATTAGAGTGAGCATAAACTCTCACTAACGAGTGTAATTTTTTGATAATTAAAGACAAAATAATGTTTTTGTGGTAACTAATCACTAAATCTTCGTATTTGTCGAATCTAAATTTTGCTATCAACGTGTTGGACAAAACAAGAACTTTAGAACAAAGAAGTATTGGTAATGGTTAACTCTTTGCAACTCTTGAAACTTTTGAAAAGTAGAGAATGAGAGAAACGAAGAAAGTGCGTTTTCACATTAGAGTGAGCATAATCTCTCACAAACGAATGTAATTTTGTGATAATTAAAGACAATAATATTTTCTTGGTAACTAATCACTAAATCTTCGTATTTGTCGAATCTAATTTCGCTATCAACGTGTTGGACAAAACAAGAACTTTAGAACAAAGAAGTATTGGTAATGGTTAACTCTTTGCAATTCTTGAAACTTTTGAAAGGTAGAGAATGAGAGAAACGAAGAAAGTACGTTTTCACATTAGAGTGAGCATAAACTCTCACTAACGAGTGTAATTTTTTTATAATTAAAGACAAAATAATGTTTTCTTGGTAACTAATCACTAAATCCTCGTATTTGTCGAATCTAAATTTTGATATCAACGTGTTGGACAAAAAGAGAACTTTAAAACAAAGAAGTATTGGTAATGGTTAACTCTTTGCAACTCTTGAAACTTTTGAAAAGTAGAGAATGAGAGAAACGAAGAAAGTGCGTTTTCACATTAGAGTGAGCATAAACTCTCAAAAACGAATGTAATTTTGTGATAATTAAAGACAAAATAATGTTTTCTTGGTAACTAATCACTAAATCTTCGTATTTGTCGAATCTAATTTCGCAATCAACGTGTTGGACAAAACAAGAACTCTAGAACAAAGAAGTATCGGTAATGGTTAACTCTTTGCAATTTGAAAAGTAGAGAATGAGAGAAACGAAGAAAGTACGTTTTCACATTAGAGTGAGCATAAACTCTCACTAACGAGTGTAATTTTTTGATAATTAAAGACAAAATAATGTTTTCTTGGTAACTAATCACTAAATCTTCGTATTTGTCGAATCTAAATTTCGATATCAACGTGTTGTACAAAAAGAGAACTTTAAAACAAATAAGTATTGGTAATGGTTAACTCTTTGCAACTCTTGAAACTTTTGAAAAGTAGAGAATGAGAGAAACGAAGAAAGTGCATTTTCAAATTAGAGTGAGCATAAACTCTCACTAACGAGTGTAATTTTTTGATAATTAAAGACAAAATAATGTTTTCTTGGTAACTAATCACTAAATCTTCGTATTTGTCGAATCTAATTTCGCAATCAACGTGTTGGACAAAACAAGAACTTTAGAACAAAGAAGTATCGGTAATGGTTAACTCTTTGCAATTCTTGAAACTTTTGAAAAGTAGAGAATGAGAGGAACGAAGAAAGTGCATTTTCACATTAGAGTGAGCATAAACTCTCACTAACGAGTGTAATTTTTTGATAATTAAAGACAAAATAATGTTTTCTTAATAACTAATCACTAAATCTTCCTATTTGTCGAATCTAAATTTCGATATCAACGTGTTGGACAAAAAGAGAACTTTAAAACAAATGAGTATTGGTAATGGTTAACTCTTTGCAACTCTTGAAACTTTTGAAAAGTAGAGAATGAGAGAAACGAAGAAAGTGCATTTTCAAATTAGAGTGAGCATAAACTCTCACTAACGAGTGTAATTTTTTGATAATTAAAGACAAAATAATGTTTTTTTGGTAACTAATCACTAAATCTTCGTATTTGTCGAATCTAAATTTCGCTATCAACGTGTTGGACAAAACAAGAACTTTAGAACAAAGAAGTATTGGTAATGGTTAACTCTTTGCAACTCTTGAAACTTTTGAAAAGCAGAGAATGAGAGAAACGAAGAAAGTGCGTTTTCACATTAGAGTGAGCATAAACTCTCACTAACGAGTGTAATTTTGTGATAATTAAAGACAAAATAATGTTTTCTTGGTAACTAATCACTAAATCTTCGTATTTATCGAATCTTAATTTCACTATCAACGTGTTGGAAAAAACAACAACTTTAGAACAAAGAAGTATTGGTAATGGTTAACTCTTTGCAATTCTTGAAACTTTTGAAAAGTAGAGAATGAGAGAAACGAAGAAAGTACGTTTTCACATTAGAGTGAGCATAAAATCTCACTAACGAGTGTAATTTTTTGATAATTAAAGACAAAATAATGTTTTCTTGGTAACTAATCACTAAATCTTCGTATTTGTCGAATCTAAATTTCGATATCAACGTGTTGGACAAAAAGAGAACTTTAAAACAAATAAGTATTGGTAATGGTTAACTCTTTGCAACTCTTGAAACTTTTGAAAAGTAGAGAATGAGAGAAACGGAGAAAGTGCATTTTCAAATTAGAGTGAGCATAAACTCTCACTAACGAGTGTAATTTTTTGATAATTAAAGACAAAATAATGTTTTTTTGGTAACCAATCACTAAATCTTCGTATTTGTCGAATCTAAATTTCGCTATCAACGTGTTGGACAAAACAAGAACTTTAGAACAAAGAAGTATTGGTAATGGTTAACTCTTTGCAACTCTTGAAACTTTTGAAAAGTAGAGAATGAGAGAAACGAAGAAAGTGCGTTTTCACATTAGAGTGAGCATAAACTCTCACTAACGAGTGTAATTTTTTGATAATTAAAGACAAAATAATGTTTTTTTGGTAACTAATCACTAAATCTTCGTATTTGTCGAATCTAAATTTCGCTATCAACGTGTTGGACAAAACAAGAACTTTAGAACAAAGAAGTATTGGTAATGGTTAACTCTTTGCAATTCTTGAAACTTTTGAAAGGTAGAGAATGAGAGAAACGAAGAAAGTACGTTTTCACATTAGAGTGAGCATAAACTCTCACTAACGAGTGTAATTTTTTTATAATTAAAGACAAAATAATGTTTTCTTGGTAACTAATCACTAAATCCTCGTATTTGTCGAATCTAAATTTTGATATCAACGTGTTGGACAAAAAGAGAACTTTAAAACAAAGAAGTATTGGTAATGGTTAACTCTTTGCAACTCTTGAAACTTTTGAAAAGTAGAGAATGAGAGAAACGAAGAAAGTGCGTTTTCACATTAGAGTGAGCATAAACTCTCAAAAACGAATGTAATTTTGTGATAATTAAAGACAAAATAATGTTTTCTTGGTAACTAATCACTAAATCTTCGTATTTGTCGAATCTAATTTCGCAATCAACGTGTTGGACAAAACAAGAACTCTAGAACAAAGAAGTATCGGTAATGGTTAACTCTTTGCAATTTGAAAAGTAGAGAATGAGAGAAACGAAGAAAGTACGTTTTCACATTAGAGTGAGCATAAACTCTCACTAACGAGTGTAATTTTTTGATAATTAAAGACAAAATAATGTTTTCTTGGTAACTAATCACTAAATCTTCGTATTTGTCGAATCTAAATTTCGATATCAACGTGTTGTACAAAAAGAGAACTTTAAAACAAATAAGTATTGGTAATGGTTAACTCTTTGCAACTCTTGAAACTTTTGAAAAGTAGAGAATGAGAGAAACGAAGAAAGTGCATTTTCAAATTAGAGTGAGCATAAACTCTCACTAACGAGTGTAATTTTTTGATAATTAAAGACAAAATAATGTTTTCTTGGTAACTAATCACTAAATCTTCGTATTTGTCGAATCTAATTTCGCAATCAACGTGTTGGACAAAACAAGAACTTTAGAACAAAGAAGTATCGGTAATGGTTAACTCTTTGCAATTCTTGAAACTTTTGAAAAGTAGAGAATGAGAGGAACGAAGAAAGTGCATTTTCACATTAGAGTGAGCATAAACTCTCACTAACGAGTGTAATTTTTTGATAATTAAAGACAAAATAATGTTTTCTTAATAACTAATCACTAAATCTTCCTATTTGTCGAATCTAAATTTCGATATCAACGTGTTGGACAAAAAGAGAACTTTAAAACAAATGAGTATTGGTAATGGTTAACTCTTTGCAACTCTTGAAACTTTTGAAAAGTAGAGAATGAGAGAAACGAAGAAAGTGCATTTTCAAATTAGAGTGAGCATAAACTCTCACTAACGAGTGTAATTTTTTGATAATTAAAGACAAAATAATGTTTTTTTGGTAACTAATCACTAAATCTTCGTATTTGTCGAATCTAAATTTCGCTATCAACGTGTTGGACAAAACAAGAACTTTAGAACAAAGAAGTATTGGTAATGGTTAACTCTTTGCAACTCTTGAAACTTTTGAAAAGCAGAGAATGAGAGAAACGAAGAAAGTGCGTTTTCACATTAGAGTGAGCATAAACTCTCACTAACGAGTGTAATTTTGTGATAATTAAAGACAAAATAATGTTTTCTTGGTAACTAATCACTAAATCTTCGTATTTATCGAATCTTAATTTCACTATCAACGTGTTGGAAAAAACAACAACTTTAGAACAAAGAAGTATTGGTAATGGTTAACTCTTTGCAATTCTTGAAACTTTTGAAAAGTAGAGAATGAGAGAAACGAAGAAAGTACGTTTTCACATTAGAGTGAGCATAAAATCTCACTAACGAGTGTAATTTTTTGATAATTAAAGACAAAATAATGTTTTCTTGGTAACTAATCACTAAATCTTCGTATTTGTCGAATCTAAATTTCGATATCAACGTGTTGGACAAAAAGAGAACTTTAAAACAAATAAGTATTGGTAATGGTTAACTCTTTGCAACTCTTGAAACTTTTGAAAAGTAGAGAATGAGAGAAACGGAGAAAGTGCATTTTCAAATTAGAGTGAGCATAAACTCTCACTAACGAGTGTAATTTTTTGATAATTAAAGACAAAATAATGTTTTTTTGGTAACCAATCACTAAATCTTCGTATTTGTCGAATCTAAATTTCGCTATCAACGTGTTGGACAAAACAAGAACTTTAGAACAAAGAAGTATTGGTAATGGTTAACTCTTTGCAACTCTTGAAACTTTTGAAAAGTAGAGAATGAGAGAAACGAAGAAAGTGCGTTTTCACATTAGAGTGAGCATAAACTCTCACTAACGAGTGTAATTTTTTGATAATTAAAGACAAAATAATGTTTTTTTGGTAACTAATCACTAAATCTTCGTATTTGTCGAATCTAAATTTCGCTATCAACGTGTTGGACAAAACAAGAACTTTAGAACAAAGAAGTATTGGTAATGGTTAACTCTTTGCAACTCTTGAAACTTTTGAAAAGTAGAGAATGAGAGAAATGAAGAAAGTGCGTTTTCACGTTAGAGTGACCATAAACTCTCACTAACGAGTGTAATTTTTTGATAATTAAAGACAAAATAATGTTTTCTTGGTAACTAATCACTAAATCTTCGTATTTGTCGAATCTTAATTTCACTATCAACGTGTTGGAAAAAACAACTTTAGAACAAAGAAGTATTGGTAATGGTTAACTCTTTGCAATTCTTGAAACTTTTGAAAAGTAGAGAATGAGAGAAACGAAGAAAGTACGTTTTCACATTAGAGTGAGCATAAACTCTCACTAACGAGTGTAATTTTTTGATAATTAAAGACAAAATAATGTTTTCTTGGTAACTAATCACTAAATCTTCGTATTTGTCGAATCTAAATTTCGATATCAACGTGTTGGACAAAAAGAGAACTTTAAAACAAATAAGTATTGGTAATGGTTAACTCTTTGCAACTCTTGAAACTTTTGAAAAGTAGAGAATGAGAGAAACGAAGAAAGTGCATTTTCAAATTAGTGTGAGCATAAACTCTCACTAACGAGTGTAATTTTTTGATAATTAAAGACAAAATAATGTTTTTTTGGTAACCAATCACTAAATCTTCGTATTTGTCGAATCTAAATTTCGCTATCAACGTGTTGGACAAAACAAGAACTTTAGAACAAAGAAGTATTGGTAATGGTTAACTCTTTGCAACTCTTGAAACTTTTGAAAAGTAGAGAATGAGAGAAACGAAGAAAGTGCGTTTTCACATTAGAGTGAGCATAAACTCTCACTAACGAGTGTAATTTTTTGATAATTAAAGACAAACTAATGTTTTCTTGGTAACTAATCACTAAATCTTCGTATTTGTCGAATCTAAATTTTGCTATCAACGTGTTGGACAAAACAAGAACTTTAGAACAAAGAAGTATTGGTAATGGTTAACTCTTTGCAACTCTTGAAACTTTTGAAAAGTAGAGAACGAGAGAAACGAAGAAAGTGCGTTTTCACATTAGAGTGAGCATAAACTCTCACTAACGAGTGTAATTTTGTGATAATTAAAGACAAAATAATGTTTTCTTTGTAACTAATCACTAAATCTTCGTATTTATCGAATCTTAATTTCACTATCAACGTGTTGGGAAAAACAACAACTTTAGAACAAAGAAGTATTGGTAATGGTTAACTCTTTGCAACTCTTGAAAATTTTGAAAAGTAGAGAATGAGAGAAACGAAGAAAGTGCGTTTTCACATTAGAGTGAGCATAAACTCTCACAAACGAATGTAATTTTGTGATAATTAAAGACAAAATAATGTTTTCTTGGTAACTAATCACTAAATCTTCATATTTGTCGAATCTAATTTCGCAATCAACGTGTTGGACAAAACAAGAACTTTAGAACAAAGAAGTATTGGTCATGGTTAACGCTTTGCAATTCTTGAAACTTTTGAAAAGTAGAGAATGAGAGAAACGAAGAAAGTGCATTTTCACATTAGAGTGAGCATAAACTCTCACTAACGAGTGTAATTTTTTGATAATTAAAGACAAAATAATGTTTTCTTGGTAACTAATCACTAAATCTTCGAATTTGTCGAATCTAAATTTCGATATCAACGTGTTGGACAAAAAGTGAACTTTAAAACAAATAAGTATTGGTAATGGTTAACTCTTTGCAACTCTTGAAACTTTTGAAAAGTAGAGAATGAGAGAAACGAAGAAAGTGCATTTTCAAATTAGAGTGAGCATAAACTCTCACTAACGAGTGTAATTTTTTGATAATTAAAGACAAATTAATGTTTTTGTGGTAACTAATCACTAAATCTTCGTATTTGTCGAATCTAAATTTTGCTATCAACGTGTTGGACAAAACAAGAACTTTAGAACAAAGAAGTATTGGTAATGGTTAACTCTTTGCAACTCTTGAAACTTTTGAAAAGCAGAGAATGAGAGAAACGAAGAAAGTGCGTTTTCACATTAGAGTGAGCATAAACTCTCACTAACGAGTGTAATTTTGTGATAAATAAAGACAAAATAATGTTTTCTTGGTAACTAATCACTAAATCTTCGTATTTATCGGATCTTAATTTCACTATCAACGTGTTGGAAAAAACAACAACTTTAGAACAAAGAAGTATTGGTAATGGTTAACTCTTTGTAATTCTTGAAACTTTTGAAAAGTAGAGAATGAGAGAAACGAAGAAAGTACGTTTTCACATTAGAGTGAGCATAAACTCTCTCTAACGAGTGTAATTTTTTGATAATTAAAGACAAAATAATGTTTTCTTGGTAACTAATCACTAAATCTTCGTATTTGTCGAATCTAAATTTCGATATCAACGTGTTGGACAAAAAGAGAACTTTAAAACAAATAAGTATTGGTAATGGTTAACTCTTTGCAACTCTTGAAACTTTTGAAAAGTAGAGAATGAGAGAAACGAAGAAAGTGCATTTTCAAATTAGAGTGAGCATAAACACTCACTAACGAGTGTAATTTTTTGATAATTAAAGACAAAATAATGTTTTTTTGGTAACTAATCACTAAATCTTCGTATTTGTCGAATCTAAATTTCGCTATCAACGTGTTGGACAAAACAAGAACTTTAGAACAAAGAAGTATTGGTAATGGTTAACTCTTTGCAACTCTTGAAACTTTTGAAAAGTAGAGAATGAGAGAAACGAAGAAAGTGCGTTTTCACATTAGAGTGAGCATAAACTCTCACTAACGAGTGTAATTTTTTGATAATTAAAGACAAACTAATGTTTTCTTGGTAACTAATCACTAAATCTTCGTATTTGTCGAATCTAAATTTTGCTATCAACGTGTTGGACAAAACAAGAACTTTAGAACAAAGAAGTATTGGTAATGGTTAACTCTTTGCAACTCTTGAAACTTTTGAAAAGTAGAGAACGAGAGAAACGAAGAAAGTGCGTTTTCACATTAGAGTGAGCATAAACTCTCACTAACGAGTGTAATTTTGTGATAATTAAAGACAAAATAATGTTTTCTTTGTAACTAATCACTAAATCTTCGTATTTATCGAATCTTAATTTCACTATCAACGTGTTGGGAAAAACAACAACTTTAGAACAAAGAAGTATTGGTAATGGTTAACTCTTTGCAACTCTTGAAAATTTTGAAAAGTAGAGAATGAGAGAAACGAAGAAAGTGCGTTTTCACATTAGAGTGAGCATAAACTCTCACAAACGAATGTAATTTTGTGATAATTAAAGACAAAATAATGTTTTCTTGGTAACTAATCACTAAATCTTCATATTTGTCGAATCTAATTTCGCAATCAACGTGTTGGACAAAACAAGAACTTTAGAACAAAGAAGTATTGGTCATGGTTAACGCTTTGCAATTCTTGAAACTTTTGAAAAGTAGAGAATGAGAGAAACGAAGAAAGTGCATTTTCACATTAGAGTGAGCATAAACTCTCACTAACGAGTGTAATTTTTTGATAATTAAAGACAAAATAATGTTTTCTTGGTAACTAATCACTAAATCTTCGAATTTGTCGAATCTAAATTTCGATATCAACGTGTTGGACAAAAAGTGAACTTTAAAACAAATAAGTATTGGTAATGGTTAACTCTTTGCAACTCTTGAAACTTTTGAAAAGTAGAGAATGAGAGAAACGAAGAAAGTGCATTTTCAAATTAGAGTGAGCATAAACTCTCACTAACGAGTGTAATTTTTTGATAATTAAAGACAAATTAATGTTTTTGTGGTAACTAATCACTAAATCTTCGTATTTGTCGAATCTAAATTTTGCTATCAACGTGTTGGACAAAACAAGAACTTTAGAACAAAGAAGTATTGGTAATGGTTAACTCTTTGCAACTCTTGAAACTTTTGAAAAGCAGAGAATGAGAGAAACGAAGAAAGTGCGTTTTCACATTAGAGTGAGCATAAACTCTCACTAACGAGTGTAATTTTGTGATAAATAAAGACAAAATAATGTTTTCTTGGTAACTAATCACTAAATCTTCGTATTTATCGGATCTTAATTTCACTATCAACGTGTTGGAAAAAACAACAACTTTAGAACAAAGAAGTATTGGTAATGGTTAACTCTTTGTAATTCTTGAAACTTTTGAAAAGTAGAGAATGAGAGAAACGAAGAAAGTACGTTTTCACATTAGAGTGAGCATAAACTCTCTCTAACGAGTGTAATTTTTTGATAATTAAAGACAAAATAATGTTTTCTTGGTAACTAATCACTAAATCTTCGTATTTGTCGAATCTAAATTTCGATATCAACGTGTTGGACAAAAAGAGAACTTTAAAACAAATAAGTATTGGTAATGGTTAACTCTTTGCAACTCTTGAAACTTTTGAAAAGTAGAGAATGAGAGAAACGAAGAAAGTGCATTTTCAAATTAGAGTGAGCATAAACTCTCACTAACGAGTGTAATTTTTTGATAATTAAAGACAAAATAATGTTTTTTTGGTAACTAATCACTAAATCTTCGTATTTGTCGAATCTAAATTTCGCTATCAACGTGTTGGACAAAACAAGAACTTTAGAACAAAGAAGTATTGGTAATGGTTAACTCTTTGCAACTCTTGAAACTTTTGAAAAGCAGAGAATGAGAGAAACGAAGAAAGTGCGTTTTCACATTAGAGTGAGCATAAACTCTCACTAACGAGTGTAATTTTGTGATAATTAAAGACAAAATAATGTTTTCTTGGTAACTAATCACTAAATCTTCGTATTTATCGAATCTTAATTTCACTATCAACGTGTTGGAAAAAACAACAACTTTAGAACAAAGAAGTATTGGTAATGGTTAACTCTTTGCAACTATTGAAACTTTTGAAAAGTAGAGAATGAGAGAAACGAAGAAAGTGCGTTTTCACATTAGAGTGAGCATAAACTCTCACAAAAGAATGTAATTTTGTGATAATTAAAGACAAAATAATGTTTTCTTGGTAACTAATCACTAAATCTTCGTATTTGTCGAATCTAATTTCGCAATCAACGTGTTGGACAAAACAAGAACTTTAGAACAAATAAGTATTGGTAATGGTTAACTCTTTGCAATTCTTGAAACTTTTGAAAAGTAGAGAATGAGAGGAACGAAGAAAGTGCATTTTCACATTAGAGTGAGCATAAACTCTCACTAACGAGTGTAATTTTTTGATAATTAAAGACAAAATAATGTTTTCTTGGTAACTAATCACTAAATCTTCGTATTTGTCGAATCTTAATTTCACTATCAACGTGTTGGAAAAAACAACAACTTTAGAACAAAGAAGTATTGGTAATGGTTAACTCTTTGCAATTCTTGAAACTTTTGAAAAGTAGAGAATGAGAGAAACGAAGAAAGTACGTTTTCACATTAGAGTGAGCATAAACTCTCACTAACGAGTGTAATTTTTTGATAATTAAAGACAAAATAATGTTTTCTGGGTAACTAATCACTAAATCTTCGTATTTGTCGAATCTAAATTTCGATATCAACGTGTTGGACAAAAAGAGAACTTTAAAACAAATAAGTATTGGTAATGGTTAACTCTTTGCAACTCTTGAAACTTTTGAAAAGTAGAGAATGAGAGAAACGAAGAAAGTGCATTTTCAAATTAGAGTGAGCATAAACTCTCACTAACGAGTGTAATTTTTTGATAATTAAAGACAAAATAATGTTTTTTTGGTAACCAATCACTAAATCTTCGTATTTGTCGAATCTAAATTTCGCTATCAACGTGTTGGACAAAACAAGAACTTTAGAACAAAGAAGTATTGGTAATGGTTAACTCTTTGCAACTCTTGAAACTTTTGAAAAGTAGAGAATGAGAGAAACGAAGAAAGTGCGTTTTCACATTAGAGTGAGCATAAACTCTCACTAACGAGTGTAATTTTTTGATAATTAAAGACAAACTAATGTTTTCTTGGTAACTAATCACTAAATCTTCGTATTTGTCGAATCTAAATTTTGCTATCAACGTGTTGGACAAAACAAGAACTTTAGAACAAAGAAGTATTGGTAATGGTTAACTCTTTGCAACTCTTGAAACTTTTGAAAAGTAGAGAACGAGAGAAACGAAGAAAGTGCTTTTTCACATTAGAGTGAGCATAAACTCTCACTAACGAGTGTAATTTTTTGATAATTAAAGACAAAATAATGTTTTTTTGGTAACTAATCACTAAATCTTTGTATTTGTCGAATCTAAATTTCGCTATCAACGTGTTGGACAAAACAAGAACTTTAGAACAAAGAAGTATTGGTAATGGTTAACTCTTTGCAACTCTTGAAACTTTTGAAAAGCAGAGAATGAGAGAAACGAAGAAAGTGCGTTTTCACATTAGAGTGAGCATAAACTCTCACTAACGAGTGTAATTTTGTGATAATTAAAGACAAAATAATGTTTTCTTGGTAACTAATCACTAAATCTTCGTATTTATCGAATCTTAATTTCACTATCAACGTGTTGGGAAAAACAACAACTTTAGAACAAAGAAGTATTGGTAATGGTTAACTCTTTGCAACACTTGAAAATTTTGAAAAGTAGAGAATGAGAGAAACGAAGAAAGTGCGTTTTCACATTAGAGTGAGCATAAACTCTCACAAACGAATGTAATTTTGTGATAATTAAAGACAAAATAATGTTTTCTTGGTAACTAATCACTAAATCTTCATATTTGTCGAATCTAATTTCGCAATCAACGTGTTGGACAAAACAAGAACTTTAGAACAAAGAAGTATTGGTAATAGTTAACGCTTTGCAATTCTTGAAACTTTTGAAAAGTAGAGAATGAGAGAAACGAAGAAAGTGCATTTTCACATTAGAGTGAGCATAAACTCTCACTAACGAGTGTAATTTTTTGATAATTAAAGACAAAATAATGTTTTCTTGGTAACTAATCACTAAATCTTTGTATTTGTCGAATCTAAATTTCGCTATCAACGTGTTGGACAAAACAAGAACATTAGAACAAAGAAGTATTGGTAATGGTTAACTCTTTGCAACTATTGAAACTTTTGAAAAGTAGAGAATGAGAGAAACGAAGAAAGTGCGTTTTCACATTAGAGTGAGCATAAACTCTCACAAACGAATGTAATTTTGTGATAATTAAAGACAAAATAATGTTTTCTTGGTAACTAATCACTAAATCTTCGTATTTGTCGAATCTAATTTCGCAATCAACGTGTTGGACAAAACAAGAACTTTAGAACAAAGAAGTATTGGTAATGGTTAACTCTTTGCAATTCTTGAAACTTTTGAAAAGTAGAGAATGAGAGGAACGAAGAAAGTGCATTTTCACATTAGAGTGAGCATAAACTCTCACTAACGAGTGTAATTTTTTGATAATTAAAGACAAAATAATGTTTTCTTGGTAACTAATCACTAAATCTTCGTATTTGTCGAATATAAATTTCGCTATCAACGTGTTGGACAAAATAAGAACTTTAGAACAAAGAAGTATTGGTAATGGTTAACTCTTTGCAACTCTTGAAACTTTTGAAAAGTAGAGAATGAGAGAAACGAAGAAAGTGCGTTTTCACATTAGAGTGAGCATAAACTCTCAAAAACGAATGTAATTTTGTGATAATTAAAGACAAAATAATGTTTTCTTGGTAACTAATCACTAAATCTTCGTATTTGTCGAATATAATTTCGCAATCAACGTGTTGGACAAAACAAGAACTTTAGAACAAAGAAGTATTGGTAATGGTTAACTCTTTGCAATTTGAAAAGTAGAGAATGAGAGAAACGAAGAAAGTACGTTTTCACATTAGAGTGAGCATAAACTCTCACTAACGAGTGTAATTTTTTGATAATTAAAGACAAAATAATGTTTTCTTGGTAACTAATCACTAAATCTTCGTATTTGTCGAATCTAAATTTCGATATCAACGTGTTGTACAAAAAGAGAACTTTAAAACAAATAAGTATTGGTAATGGTTAACTCTTTGCAACTCTTGAAACTTTTGAAAAGTAGAGAATGAGAGAAACGAAGAAAGTGCATTTTCAAATTAGAGTGAGCATAAACTCTCACTAACGAGTGTAATTTTTTGATAATTAAAGACAAAATAATGTTTTTTTGGTAACTAATCACTAAATCTTTGTATTTGTCGAATCTAAATTTCGCTATCAACGTGTTGGACAAAACAAGAACTTTAGAACAAAGAAGTATTGGTAATGGTTAACTCTTTGCAACTCTTGAAACTTTTGAAAAGTAGAGAATGAGAGAAACGAAGAAAGTGCGTTTTCACATTATAGTGAGCATAAACTCTCACTAACGAGTGTAATTTTTTGATAATTAAAGACAAAATAATGTTTTCTTGGTAACTAATCACTAAATCTTCGTATTTGTCGAATCTAAATTTCGCTATCAACGTGTTGGACAAAACAAGAACTTTAGAACAAAGAAGTATTGGTAATGGTTAACTCTTTGCAACTCTTGAAACTTTTGAAAAGTAGAGAATGAGAGAAACGAAGAAAGTGCGTTTTCACATTAGAGTGGGCATAAACTCTCACAAACGAATGTAATTTTGTGATAATTAAAGACAAAATAATGTTTTCTTGGTAACTAATCACTAAATCTTCGTATTCGTCGAATCTAATTTCGCAATCAACGTGTTGGACAAAACAAGAACTTTAGAACAAAGAAGTATTGGTAATGGTTAACGCTTTGCAATTCTTGAAACTTTTGAAAAGTAGAGAATGAGAGAAACGAAGAAAGTGCATTTTCACATTAGAGTTAGCATAAACTCTCACTAACGAGTGTAATTTTTTGATAATTAAAGACAAAATAATGTTTTCTTGGTAACTAATCACTAAATCTTTGTATTTGTCGAATCTAAATTTCGCTATCAACGTGTTGGACAAAACAAGAACACTAGAACAAAGAAGTATTGGTAATGGTTAACTCTTTGCAACTCTTGAAACTTTTGAAAAGTAGAGAATGAGAGAAACGAAGAAAGTGCGTTTTCACATTAGAGTGAGCATAAACTCTCACAAACGAATGTAATTTTGTGATAATTAAAGTCAAAATAATGTTTTCTTGGTAACTAATCACTAAATCTTCGTATTTGTCGAACTTAATTTCGCTATCAACGTGTTGGACAAAACAAGAACTTTAGAACAAAGAAGTATTGGTAATGGTTAACTCATTGCAATTCTTGAAACTTTTGAAAAGTAGAGAATGAGAGAAACGAAGAAAGTACGTTTTCACATTAGAGTGAGCATAAACTCTCACTAACGAGTGTAATTTTTTGATAATTAAAGACAAAATAATGTTTTCTTGGTAACTAATCACTAAATCTTCGAATTTGTCGAATCTAAATTTCGATATCAACGTGTTGGACAAAAAGAGAACTTTAAAACAAATAAGTATTGGTAATGGTTAACTCTTTGCAACTCTTGAAACTTTTGAAAAGTAGAGAATGAGAGAAACGAAGAAAGTGCATTTTCAAATTAGAGTGAGCATAAACTCTCACTAACGAGTGTAATTTTTTGATAATTAAAGACAAAATAATGTTTTTGTGGTAACTAATCACTAAATCTTCATATTTGTCGAATCTAAATTTTGCTATCAACGTGTTGGACAAAACAAGAACTTTAGAACAAAGAAGTATTGGTAATGGTTAACTCTTTGCAACTCTTGAAACTTTTGAAAAGCAGAGAATGAGAGAAACGAAGAAAGTGCGTTTTCACATTAGAGTGAGCATAAACTCTCACTAACGAGTGTAATTTTGTGATAATTAAAGACAAAATAATGTTTTCTTGGTAACTAATCACTAAATCTTCGTATTTATCGGATCTTAATTTCACTATCAACGTGTTGGAAAAAACAACAACTTTAGAACAAAGAAGTATTGGTAATGGTTAACTCTTTGCAATTCTTGAAACTTTTGAAAAGTAGAGAATGAGAGAAACGAAGAAAGTACGTTTTCAAATTAGAGTGAGCATAAACTCTCACTAACGAGTGTAATTTTTTGATAATTAAAGACAAAATAATGTTTTTGTGGTAACTAATCACTAAATCTTCGTATTTGTCGAATCTAAATTTTGCTATCAACGTGTTGGACAAAACAAGAACTTTAGAACAAAGAAGTATTGGTAATGGTTAACTCTTTGCAACTCTTGAAACTTTTGAAAAGTAGAGAATGAGAGAAACGAAGAAAGTGCGTTTTCACATTAGAGTGAGCATAATCTCTCACAAACGAATGTAATTTTGTGATAATTAAAGACAATAATATTTTCTTGGTAACTAATCACTAAATCTTCGTATTTGTCGAATCTAATTTCGCTATCAACGTGTTGGACAAAACAAGAACTTTAGAACAAAGAAGTATTGGTAATGGTTAACTCTTTGCAATTCTTGAAACTTTTGAAAAGTAGAGAATGAGAGAAACGGAGAAAGTACGTTTTCACATTAGAGTGAGCATAAACTCTCACTAACGAGTGTAATTTTTTTATAATTAAAGACAAAATAATGTTTTCTTGGTAACTAATCACTAAATCCTCGTATTTGTCGAATCTAAATTTTGATATCAACGTGTTGGACAAAAAGAGAACTTTAAAACAAAGAAGTATTGGTAATGGTTAACTCTTTGCAACTCTTGAAACTTTTGAAAAGTAGAGAATGAGAGAAACGAAGAAAGTGCGTTTTCACATTAGAGTGAGCATAAACTCTCAAAAACGAATGTAATTTTGTGATAATTAAAGACAAAATAATGTTTTCTTGGTAACTAATCACTAAATCTTCGTATTTGTCGAATCTAATTTCGCAATCAACGTGTTGGACAAAACAAGAACTTTAGAACAAAGAAGTATTGGTAATGGTTAACTCTTTGCAATTTGAAAAGTAGAGAATGAGAGAAACGAAGAAAGTACGTTTTCACATTAGAGTGAGCATAAACTCTCACTAACGAGTGTAATTTTTTGATAATTAAAGACAAAATAATGTTTTCTTGGTAACTAATCACTAAATCTTCGTATTTGTCGAATCTAAATTTCGATATCAACGTGTTGTACAAAAAGAGAACTTTAAAACAAATAAGTATTGGTAATGGTTAACTCTTTGCAACTCTTGAAACTTTTGAAAAGTAGAGAATGAGAGAAACGAAGAAAGTGCATTTTCAAATTAGAGTGAGCATAAACTCTCACTAACGAGTGTAATTTTTTGATAATTAAAGACAAAATAATGTTTTTTTGGTAACTAATCACTAAATCTTTGTATTTGTCGAATCTAAATTTCGCTATCAACGTGTTGGACAAAACAAGAACTTTAGAACAAAGAAGTATTGGTAATGGTTAACTCTTTGCAACTCTTGAAACTTTTGAAAAGTAGAGAATGAGAGAAACGAAGAAAGTGCGTTTTCACATTATAGTGAGCATAAACTCTCACTAACGAGTGTAATTTTTTGATAATTAAAGACAAAATAATGTTTTCTTGGTAACTAATCACTAAATCTTCGTATTTGTCGAATCTAAATTTCGCTATCAACGTGTTGGACAAAACAAGAACTTTAGAACAAAGAAGTATTGGTAATGGTTAACTCTTTGCAACTCTTGAAACTTTTGAAAAGTAGAGAACGAGAGAAACGAAGAAAGTGCGTTTTCACATTAGAGTGAGCATAAACTCTCACTAACTAGTGTAATTTTGTGATAATTAAAGACAAAATAATGTTTTCTTGGTAACTAATCACTAAATCTTCGTATTTATCGAATCTTAATTTCACTATCAACGTGTTGGAAAAAACAACAACTTTAGAACAAAGAAGTATTGGTAATGGTTAACTCTTTGCAACTCTTGAAAATTTTGAAAAGTAGAGAATGAGAGAAACGAAGAAAGTGCGTTTTCACATTAGAGTGAGCATAAACTCTCACAAACGAATGTAATTTTGTGATAATTAAAGACAAAATAATGTTTTCTTGGTAACTAATCACTAAATCTTCGTATTCGTCGAATCTAATTTCGCAATCAACGTGTTGGACAAAACAAGAACTTTAGAACAAAGAAGTATTGGTAATGGTTAACGCTTTGCAATTCTTGAAACTTTTGAAAAGTAGAGAATGAGAGAAACGAAGAAAGTGCATTTTCACATTAGAGTTAGCATAAACTCTCACTAACGAGTGTAATTTTTTGATAATTAAAGACAAAATAATGTTTTCTTGGTAACTAATCACTAAATCTTTGTATTTGTCGAATCTAAATTTCGCTATCAACGTGTTGGACAAAACAAGAACACTAGAACAAAGAAGTATTGGTAATGGTTAACTCTTTGCAACTCTTGAAACTTTTGAAAAGTAGAGAATGAGAGAAACGAAGAAAGTGCGTTTTCACATTAGAGTGAGCATAAACTCTCACAAACGAATGTAATTTTGTGATAATTAAAGTCAAAATAATGTTTTCTTGGTAACTAATCACTAAATCTTCGTATTTGTCGAACTTAATTTCGCTATCAACGTGTTGGACAAAACAAGAACTTTAGAACAAAGAAGTATTGGTAATGGTTAACTCATTGCAATTCTTGAAACTTTTGAAAAGTAGAGAATGAGAGAAACGAAGAAAGTACGTTTTCACATTAGAGTGAGCATAAACTCTCACTAACGAGTGTAATTTTTTGATAATTAAAGACAAAATAATGTTTTCTTGGTAACTAATCACTAAATCTTCGAATTTGTCGAATCTAAATTTCGATATCAACGTGTTGGACAAAAAGAGAACTTTAAAACAAATAAGTATTGGTAATGGTTAACTCTTTGCAACTCTTGAAACTTTTAAAAAGTAGAGAATGAGAGAAACGAAGAAAGTGCATTTTCAAATTAGAGTGAGCATAAACTCTCACTAACGAGTGTAATTTTTTGATAATTAAAGACAAAATAATGTTTTTGTGGTAACTAATCACTAAATCTTCGTATTTGTCGAATCTAAATTTTGCTATCAACGTGTTGGACAAAACAAGAACTTTAGAACAAAGAAGTATTGGTAATGGTTAACTCTTTGCAACTCTTGAAACTTTTGAAAAGCAGAGAATGAGAGAAACGAAGAAAGTGCGTTTTCACATTAGAGTGAGCATAAACTCTCACTAACGAGTGTAATTTTGTGATAATTAAAGACAAAATAATGTTTTCTTGGTAACTAATCACTAAATCTTCGTATTTATCGGATCTTAATTTCACTATCAACGTGTTGGAAAAAACAACAACTTTAGAACAAAGAAGTATTGGTAATGGTTAACTCTTTGCAATTCTTGAAACTTTTGAAAAGTAGAGAATGAGAGAAACGAAGAAAGTACGTTTTCAAATTAGAGTGAGCATAAACTCTCACTAACGAGTGTAATTTTTTGATAATTAAAGACAAAATAATGTTTTTGTGGTAACTAATCACTAAATCTTCGTATTTGTCGAATCTAAATTTTGCTATCAACGTGTTGGACAAAACAAGAACTTTAGAACAAAGAAGTATTGGTAATGGTTAACTCTTTGCAACTCTTGAAACTTTTGAAAAGTAGAGAATGAGAGAAACGAAGAAAGTGCGTTTTCACATTAGAGTGAGCATAATCTCTCACAAACGAATGTAATTTTGTGATAATTAAAGACAATAATATTTTCTTGGTAACTAATCACTAAATCTTCGTATTTGTCGAATCTAATTTCGCTATCAACGTGTTGGACAAAACAAGAACTTTAGAACAAAGAAGTATTGGTAATGGTTAACTCTTTGCAATTCTTGAAACTTTTGAAAAGTAGAGAATGAGAGAAACGAAGAAAGTACGTTTTCACATTAGAGTGAGCATAAACTCTCACTAACGAGTGTAATTTTTTTATAATTAAAGACAAAATAATGTTTTCTTGGTAACTAATCACTAAATCCTCGTATTTGTCGAATCTAAATTTTGATATCAACGTGTTGGACAAAAAGAGAACTTTAAAACAAAGAAGTATTGGTAATGGTTAACTCTTTGCAACTCTTGAAACTTTTGAAAAGTAGAGAATGAGAGAAACGAAGAAAGTGCGTTTTCACATTAGAGTGAGCATAAACTCTCAAAAACGAATGTAATTTTGTGATAATTAAAGACAAAATAATGTTTTCTTGGTAACTAATCACTAAATCTTCGTATTTGTCGAATCTAATTTCGCAATCAACGTGTTGGACAAAACAAGAACTCTAGAACAAAGAAGTATCGGTAATGGTTAACTCTTTGCAATTTGAAAAGTAGAGAATGAGAGAAACGAAGAAAGTACGTTTTCACATTAGAGTGAGCATAAACTCTCACTAACGAGTGTAATTTTTTGATAATTAAAGACAAAATAATGTTTTCTTGGTAACTAATCACTAAATCTTCGTATTTGTCGAATCTAAATTTCGATATCAACGTGTTGTACAAAAAGAGAACTTTAAAACAAATAAGTATTGGTAATGGTTAACTCTTTGCAACTCTTGAAACTTTTGAAAAGTAGAGAATGAGAGAAACGAAGAAAGTGCATTTTCAAATTAGAGTGAGCATAAACTCTCACTAACGAGTGTAATTTTTTGATAATTAAAGACAAAATAATGTTTTCTTGGTAACTAATCACTAAATCTTCGTATTTGTCGAATCTAATTTCGCAATCAACGTGTTGGACAAAACAAGAACTTTAGAACAAAGAAGTATCGGTAATGGTTAACTCTTTGCAATTCTTGAAACTTTTGAAAAGTAGAGAATGAGAGGAACGAAGAAAGTGCATTTTCACATTAGAGTGAGCATAAACTCTCACTAACGAGTGTAATTTTTTGATAATTAAAGACAAAATAATGTTTTCTTAATAACTAATCACTAAATCTTCCTATTTGTCGAATCTAAATTTCGATATCAACGTGTTGGACAAAAAGAGAACTTTAAAACAAATGAGTATTGGTAATGGTTAACTCTTTGCAACTCTTGAAACTTTTGAAAAGTAGAGAATGAGAGAAACGAAGAAAGTGCATTTTCAAATTAGAGTGAGCATAAACTCTCACTAACGAGTGTAATTTTTTGATAATTAAAGACAAAATAATGTTTTTTTGGTAACTAATCACTAAATCTTCGTATTTGTCGAATCTAAATTTCGCTATCAACGTGTTGGACAAAACAAGAACTTTAGAACAAAGAAGTATTGGTAATGGTTAACTCTTTGCAACTCTTGAAACTTTTGAAAAGCAGAGAATGAGAGAAACGAAGAAAGTGCGTTTTCACATTAGAGTGAGCATAAACTCTCACTAACGAGTGTAATTTTGTGATAATTAAAGACAAAATAATGTTTTCTTGGTAACTAATCACTAAATCTTCGTATTTATCGAATCTTAATTTCACTATCAACGTGTTGGAAAAAACAACAACTTTAGAACAAAGAAGTATTGGTAATGGTTAACTCTTTGCAATTCTTGAAACTTTTGAAAAGTAGAGAATGAGAGAAACGAAGAAAGTACGTTTTCACATTAGAGTGAGCATAAAATCTCACTAACGAGTGTAATTTTTTGATAATTAAAGACAAAATAATGTTTTCTTGGTAACTAATCACTAAATCTTCGTATTTGTCGAATCTAAATTTCGATATCAACGTGTTGGACAAAAAGAGAACTTTAAAACAAATAAGTATTGGTAATGGTTAACTCTTTGCAACTCTTGAAACTTTTGAAAAGTAGAGAATGAGAGAAACGGAGAAAGTGCATTTTCAAATTAGAGTGAGCATAAACTCTCACTAACGAGTGTAATTTTTTGATAATTAAAGACAAAATAATGTTTTTTTGGTAACCAATCACTAAATCTTCGTATTTGTCGAATCTAAATTTCGCTATCAACGTGTTGGACAAAACAAGAACTTTAGAACAAAGAAGTATTGGTAATGGTTAACTCTTTGCAACTCTTGAAACTTTTGAAAAGTAGAGAATGAGAGAAACGAAGAAAGTGCGTTTTCACATTAGAGTGAGCATAAACTCTCACTAACGAGTGTAATTTTTTGATAATTAAAGACAAAATAATGTTTTTTTGGTAACTAATCACTAAATCTTCGTATTTGTCGAATCTAAATTTCGCTATCAACGTGTTGGACAAAACAAGAACTTTAGAACAAAGAAGTATTGGTAATGGTTAACTCTTTGCAACTCTTGAAACTTTTGAAAAGTAGAGAATGAGAGAAATGAAGAAAGTGCGTTTTCACGTTAGAGTGACCATAAACTCTCACTAACGAGTGTAATTTTTTGATAATTAAAGACAAAATAATGTTTTCTTGGTAACTAATCACTAAATCTTCGTATTTGTCGAATCTTAATTTCACTATCAACGTGTTGGAAAAAACAACAACTTTAGAACAAAGAAGTATTGGTAATGGTTAACTCTTTGCAATTCTTGAAACTTTTGAAAAGTAGAGAATGAGAGAAACGAAGAAAGTACGTTTTCACATTAGAGTGAGCATAAACTCTCACTAACGAGTGTAATTTTTTGATAATTAAAGACAAAATAATGTTTTCTTGGTAACTAATCACTAAATCTTCGTATTTGTCGAATCTAAATTTCGATATCAACGTGTTGGACAAAAAGAGAACTTTAAAACAAATAAGTATTGGTAATGGTTAACTCTTTGCAACTCTTGAAACTTTTGAAAAGTAGAGAATGAGAGAAACGAAGAAAGTGCATTTTCAAATTAGTGTGAGCATAAACTCTCACTAACGAGTGTAATTTTTTGATAATTAAAGACAAAATAATGTTTTTTTGGTAACCAATCACTAAATCTTCGTATTTGTCGAATCTAAATTTCGCTATCAACGTGTTGGACAAAACAAGAACTTTAGAACAAAGAAGTATTGGTAATGGTTAACTCTTTGCAACTCTTGAAACTTTTGAAAAGTAGAGAATGAGAGAAACGAAGAAAGTGCGTTTTCACATTAGAGTGAGCATAAACTCTCACTAACGAGTGTAATTTTTTGATAATTAAAGACAAACTAATGTTTTCTTGGTAACTAATCACTAAATCTTCGTATTTGTCGAATCTAAATTTTGCTATCAACGTGTTGGACAAAACAAGAACTTTAGAACAAAGAAGTATTGGTAATGGTTAACTCTTTGCAACTCTTGAAACTTTTGAAAAGTAGAGAACGAGAGAAACGAAGAAAGTGCGTTTTCACATTAGAGTGAGCATAAACTCTCACTAACGAGTGTAATTTTGTGATAATTAAAGACAAAATAATGTTTTCTTTGTAACTAATCACTAAATCTTCGTATTTATCGAATCTTAATTTCACTATCAACGTGTTGGGAAAAACAACAACTTTAGAACAAAGAAGTATTGGTAATGGTTAACTCTTTGCAACTCTTGAAAATTTTGAAAAGTAGAGAATGAGAGAAACGAAGAAAGTGCGTTTTCACATTAGAGTGAGCATAAACTCTCACAAACGAATGTAATTTTGTGATAATTAAAGACAAAATAATGTTTTCTTGGTAACTAATCACTAAATCTTCATATTTGTCGAATCTAATTTCGCAATCAACGTGTTGGACAAAACAAGAACTTTAGAACAAAGAAGTATTGGTCATGGTTAACGCTTTGCAATTCTTGAAACTTTTGAAAAGTAGAGAATGAGAGAAACGAAGAAAGTGCATTTTCACATTAGAGTGAGCATAAACTCTCACTAACGAGTGTAATTTTTTGATAATTAAAGACAAAATAATGTTTTCTTGGTAACTAATCACTAAATCTTCGAATTTGTCGAATCTAAATTTCGATATCAACGTGTTGGACAAAAAGTGAACTTTAAAACAAATAAGTATTGGTAATGGTTAACTCTTTGCAACTCTTGAAACTTTTGAAAAGTAGAGAATGAGAGAAACGAAGAAAGTGCATTTTCAAATTAGAGTGAGCATAAACTCTCACTAACGAGTGTAATTTTTTGATAATTAAAGACAAATTAATGTTTTTGTGGTAACTAATCACTAAATCTTCGTATTTGTCGAATCTAAATTTTGCTATCAACGTGTTGGACAAAACAAGAACTTTAGAACAAAGAAGTATTGGTAATGGTTAACTCTTTGCAACTCTTGAAACTTTTGAAAAGCAGAGAATGAGAGAAACGAAGAAAGTGCGTTTTCACATTAGAGTGAGCATAAACTCTCACTAACGAGTGTAATTTTGTGATAAATAAAGACAAAATAATGTTTTCTTGGTAACTAATCACTAAATCTTCGTATTTATCGGATCTTAATTTCACTATCAACGTGTTGGAAAAAACAACAACTTTAGAACAAAGAAGTATTGGTAATGGTTAACTCTTTGTAATTCTTGAAACTTTTGAAAAGTAGAGAATGAGAGAAACGAAGAAAGTACGTTTTCACATTAGAGTGAGCATAAACTCTCTCTAACGAGTGTAATTTTTTGATAATTAAAGACAAAATAATGTTTTCTTGGTAACTAATCACTAAATCTTCGTATTTGTCGAATCTAAATTTCGATATCAACGTGTTGGACAAAAAGAGAACTTTAAAACAAATAAGTATTGGTAATGGTTAACTCTTTGCAACTCTTGAAACTTTTGAAAAGTAGAGAATGAGAGAAACGAAGAAAGTGCATTTTCAAATTAGAGTGAGCATAAACTCTCACTAACGAGTGTAATTTTTTGATAATTAAAGACAAAATAATGTTTTTTTGGTAACTAATCACTAAATCTTCGTATTTGTCGAATCTAAATTTCGCTATCAACGTGTTGGACAAAACAAGAACTTTAGAACAAAGAAGTATTGGTAATGGTTAACTCTTTGCAACTCTTGAAACTTTTGAAAAGCAGAGAATGAGAGAAACGAAGAAAGTGCGTTTTCACATTAGAGTGAGCATAAACTCTCACTAACGAGTGTAATTTTGTGATAATTAAAGACAAAATAATGTTTTCTTGGTAACTAATCACTAAATCTTCGTATTTATCGAATCTTAATTTCACTATCAACGTGTTGGAAAAAACAACAACTTTAGAACAAAGAAGTATTGGTAATGGTTAACTCTTTGCAACTATTGAAACTTTTGAAAAGTAGAGAATGAGAGAAACGAAGAAAGTGCGTTTTCACATTAGAGTGAGCATAAACTCTCACAAAAGAATGTAATTTTGTGATAATTAAAGACAAAATAATGTTTTCTTGGTAACTAATCACTAAATCTTCGTATTTGTCGAATCTAATTTCGCAATCAACGTGTTGGACAAAACAAGAACTTTAGAACAAATAAGTATTGGTAATGGTTAACTCTTTGCAATTCTTGAAACTTTTGAAAAGTAGAGAATGAGAGGAACGAAGAAAGTGCATTTTCACATTAGAGTGAGCATAAACTCTCACTAACGAGTGTAATTTTTTGATAATTAAAGACAAAATAATGTTTTCTTGGTAACTAATCACTAAATCTTCGTATTTGTCGAATCTTAATTTCACTATCAACGTGTTGGAAAAAACAACAACTTTAGAACAAAGAAGTATTGGTAATGGTTAACTCTTTGCAATTCTTGAAACTTTTGAAAAGTAGAGAATGAGAGAAACGAAGAAAGTACGTTTTCACATTAGAGTGAGCATAAACTCTCACTAACGAGTGTAATTTTTTGATAATTAAAGACAAAATAATGTTTTCTTGGTAACTAATCACTAAATCTTCGTATTTGTCGAATCTAAATTTCGATATCAACGTGTTGGACAAAAAGAGAACTTTAAAACAAATAAGTATTGGTAATGGTTAACTCTTTGCAACTCTTGAAACTTTTGAAAAGTAGAGAATGAGAGAAACGAAGAAAGTGCATTTTCAAATTAGAGTGAGCATAAACTCTCACTAACGAGTGTAATTTTTTGATAATTAAAGACAAAATAATGTTTTTTTGGTAACCAATCACTAAATCTTCGTATTTGTCGAATCTAAATTTCGCTATCAACGTGTTGGACAAAACAAGAACTTTAGAACAAAGAAGTATTGGTAATGGTTAACTCTTTGCAACTCTTGAAACTTTTGAAAAGTAGAGAATGAGAGAAACGAAGAAAGTGCGTTTTCACATTAGAGTGAGCATAAACTCTCACTAACGAGTGTAATTTTTTGATAATTAAAGACAAACTAATGTTTTCTTGGTAACTAATCACTAAATCTTCGTATTTGTCGAATCTAAATTTTGCTATCAACGTGTTGGACAAAACAAGAACTTTAGAACAAAGAAGTATTGGTAATGGTTAACTCTTTGCAACTCTTGAAACTTTTGAAAAGTAGAGAACGAGAGAAACGAAGAAAGTGCGTTTTCACATTAGAGTGAGCATAAACTCTCACTAACGAGTGTAATTTTGTGATAATTAAAGACAAAATAATGTTTTCTTTGTAACTAATCACTAAATCTTCGTATTTATCGAATCTTAATTTCACTATCAACGTGTTGGGAAAAACAACAACTTTAGAACAAAGAAGTATTGGTAATGGTTAACTCTTTGCAACTCTTGAAAATTTTGAAAAGTAGAGAATGAGAGAAACGAAGAAAGTGCGTTTTCACATTAGAGTGAGCGTAAACTCTCACAAACGAATGTAATTTTGTGATAATTAAAGACAAAATAATGTTTTCTTGGTAACTAATCACTAAATCTTCATATTTGTCGAATCTAATTTCGCAATCAACGTGTTGGACAAAACAAGAACTTTAGAACAAAGAAGTATTGGTCATGGTTAACGCTTTGCAATTCTTGAAACTTTTGAAAAGTAGAGAATGAGAGAAACGAAGAAAGTGCATTTTCACATTAGAGTGAGCATAAACTCTCACTAACGAGTGTAATTTTTTGATAATTAAAGACAAAATAATGTTTTCTTGGTAACTAATCACTAAATCTTCGAATTTGTCGAATCTAAATTTCGATATCAACGTGTTGGACAAAAAGTGAACTTTAAAACAAATAAGTATTGGTAATGGTTAACTCTTTGCAACTCTTGAAACTTTTGAAAAGTAGAGAATGAGAGAAACGAAGAAAGTGCATTTTCAAATTAGAGTGAGCATAAACTCTCACTAACGAGTGTAATTTTTTGATAATTAAAGACAAATTAATGTTTTTGTGGTAACTAATCACTAAATCTTCGTATTTGTCGAATCTAAATTTTGCTATCAACGTGTTGGACAAAACAAGAACTTTAGAACAAAGAAGTATTGGTAATGGTTAACTCTTTGCAACTCTTGAAACTTTTGAAAAGCAGAGAATGAGAGAAACGAAGAAAGTGCGTTTTCACATTAGAGTGAGCATAAACTCTCACTAACGAGTGTAATTTTGTGATAAATAAAGACAAAATAATGTTTTCTTGGTAACTAATCACTAAATCTTCGTATTTATCGGATCTTAATTTCACTATCAACGTGTTGGAAAAAACAACAACTTTAGAACAAAGAAGTATTGGTAATGGTTAACTCTTTGTAATTCTTGAAACTTTTGAAAAGTAGAGAATGAGAGAAACGAAGAAAGTACGTTTTCACATTAGAGTGAGCATAAACTCTCTCTAACGAGTGTAATTTTTTGATAATTAAAGACAAAATAATGTTTTCTTGGTAACTAATCACTAAATCTTCGTATTTGTCGAATCTAAATTTCGATATCAACGTGTTGGACAAAAAGAGAACTTTAAAACAAATAAGTATTGGTAATGGTTAACTCTTTGCAACTCTTGAAACTTTTGAAAAGTAGAGAATGAGAGAAACGAAGAAAGTGCATTTTCAAATTAGAGTGAGCATAAACTCTCACTAACGAGTGTAATTTTTTGATAATTAAAGACAAAATAATGTTTTTTTGGTAACTAATCACTAAATCTTCGTATTTGTCGAATCTAAATTTCGCTATCAACGTGTTGGACAAAACAAGAACTTTAGAACAAAGAAGTATTGGTAATGGTTAACTCTTTGCAACTCTTGAAACTTTTGAAAAGCAGAGAATGAGAGAAACGAAGAAAGTGCGTTTTCACATTAGAGTGAGCATAAACTCTCACTAACGAGTGTAATTTTGTGATAATTAAAGACAAAATAATGTTTTCTTGGTAACTAATCACTAAATCTTCGTATTTATCGAATCTTAATTTCACTATCAACGTGTTGGAAAAAACAACAACTTTAGAACAAAGAAGTATTGGTAATGGTTAACTCTTTGCAACTATTGAAACTTTTGAAAAGTAGAGAATGAGAGAAACGAAGAAAGTGCGTTTTCACATTAGAGTGAGCATAAACTCTCACAAAAGAATGTAATTTTGTGATAATTAAAGACAAAATAATGTTTTCTTGGTAACTAATCACTAAATCTTCGTATTTGTCGAATCTAATTTCGCAATCAACGTGTTGGACAAAACAAGAACTTTAGAACAAATAAGTATTGGTAATGGTTAACTCTTTGCAATTCTTGAAACTTTTGAAAAGTAGAGAATGAGAGGAACGAAGAAAGTGCATTTTCACATTAGAGTGAGCATAAACTCTCACTAACGAGTGTAATTTTTTGATAATTAAAGACAAAATAATGTTTTTTTGGTAACTAATCACTAAATCTTCGTATTTGTCGAATCTAAATTTCGCTATCAACGTGTTGGACAAAACAAGAACTTTAGAACAAAGAAGTATTGGTAATGGTTAACTCTTTGCAACTATTGAAACTTTTGAAAAGTAGAGAATGAGAGAAACGAAGAAAGTGCGTTTTCACATTAGAGTGAGCATAAACTCTCACAAAAGAATGTAATTTTGTGATAATTAAAGACAAAATAATGTTTTCTTGGTAACTAATCACTAAATCTTCGTATTTATCGAATCTTAATTTCACTATCAACGTGTTGGAAAAAACAACAACTTTAGAACAAAGAAGTATTGGTAATGGTTAACTCTTTGTAATTCTTGAAACTTTTGAAAAGTAGAGAATGAGAGAAACGAAGAAAGTACGTTTTCACATTAGAGTGAGCATAAACTCTCTCTAACGAGTGTAATTTTTTGATAATTAAAGACAAAATAATGTTTTCTTGGTAACTAATCACTAAATCTTCGTATTTGTCGAATCTAAATTTCGATATCAACGTGTTGGACAAAAAGAGAACTTTAAAACAAATAAGTATTGGTAATGGTTAACTCTTTGCAACTCTTGAAACTTTTGAAAAGTAGAGAATGAGAGAACGAAGAAAGTGCATTTTCAAATTAGAGTGAGCATAAACTCTCACTAACGAGTGTAATTTTTTGATAATTAAAGACAAATTAATGTTTTTGTGGTAACTAATCACTAAATCTTCGTATTTGTCGAATCTAAATTTTGCTATCAACGTGTTGGACAAAACAAGAACTTTAGAACAAAGAAGTATTGGTAATGGTTAACTCTTTGCAACTCTTGAAACTTTTGAAAAGCAGAGAATGAGAGAAACGAAGAAAGTGCGTTTTCACATTAGAGTGAGCATAAACTCTCACTAACGAGTGTAATTTTGTGATAAATAAAGACAAAATAATGTTTTCTTGGTAACTAATCACTAAATCTTCGTATTTATCGGATCTTAATTTCACTATCAACGTGTTGGAAAAAACAACAACTTTAGAACAAAGAAGTATTGGTAATGGTTAACTCTTTGTAATTCTTGAAACTTTTGAAAAGTAGAGAATGAGAGAAACGAAGAAAGTACGTTTTCACATTAGAGTGAGCATAAACTCTCTCTAACGAGTGTAATTTTTTGATAATTAAAGACAAAATAATGTTTTCTTGGTAACTAATCACTAAATCTTCGTATTTGTCGAATCTAAATTTCGATATCAACGTGTTGGACAAAAAGAGAACTTTAAAACAAATAAGTATTGGTAATGGTTAACTCTTTGCAACTCTTGAAACTTTTGAAAAGTAGAGAATGAGAGAAACGAAGAAAGTGCATTTTCAAATTAGAGTGAGCATAAACTCTCACTAACGAGTGTAATTTTTTGATAATTAAAGACAAAATAATGTTTTTTTGGTAACTAATCACTAAATCTTCGTATTTGTCGAATCTAAATTTCGCTATCAACGTGTTGGACAAAACAAGAACTTTAGAACAAAGAAGTATTGGTAATGGTTAACTCTTTGCAACTCTTGAAACTTTTGAAAAGCAGAGAATGTGAGAAACGAAGAAAGTGCGTTTTCACATTAGAGTGAGCATAAACTCTCACTAACGAGTGTAATTTTGTGATAATTAAAGACAAAATAATGTTTTCTTGGTAACTAATCACTAAATCTTCGTATTTATCGAATCTTAATTTCACTATCAACGTGTTGGAAAAAACAACAACTTTAGAACAAAGAAGTATTGGTAATGGTTAACTCTTTGCAACTATTGAAACTTTTGAAAAGTAGAGAATGAGAGAAACGAAGAAAGTGCGTTTTCACATTAGAGTGAGCATAAACTCTCACAAAAGAATGTAATTTTGTGATAATTAAAGACAAAATAATGTTTTCTTGGTAACTAATCACTAAATCTTCGTATTTGTCGAATCTAATTTCGCAATCAACGTGTTGGACAAAACAAGAACTTTAGAACAAATAAGTATTGGTAATGGTTAACTCTTTGCAATTCTTGAAACTTTTGAAAAGTAGAGAATGAGAGGAACGAAGAAAGTGCATTTTCACATTAGAGTGAGCATAAACTCTCACTAACGAGTGTAATTTTTTGATAATTAAAGACAAAATAATGTTTTCTTGGTAACTAATCACTAAATCTTCGTATTTGTCGAATCTTAATTTCACTATCAACGTGTTGGAAAAAACAACAACTTTAGAACAAAGAAGTATTGGTAATGGTTAACTCTTTGCAATTCTTGAAACTTTTGAAAAGTAGAGAATGAGAGAAACGAAGAAAGTACGTTTTCACATTAGAGTGAGCATAAACTCTCACTAACGAGTGTAATTTTTTGATAATTAAAGACAAAATAATGTTTTCTTGGTAACTAATCACTAAATCTTCGTATTTGTCGAATCTAAATTTCGATATCAACGTGTTGGACAAAAAGAGAACTTTAAAACAAATAAGTATTGGTAATGGTTAACTCTTTGCAACTCTTGAAACTTTTGAAAAGTAGAGAATGAGAGAAACGAAGAAAGTGCATTTTCAAATTAGAGTGAGCATAAACTCTCACTAACGAGTGTAATTTTTTGATAATTAAAGACAAAATAATGTTTTTTTGGTAACCAATCACTAAATCTTCGTATTTGTCGAATCTAAATTTCGCTATCAACGTGTTGGACAAAACAAGAACTTTAGAACAAAGAAGTATTGGTAATGGTTAACTCTTTGCAACTCTTGAAACTTTTGAAAAGTAGAGAATGAGAGAAACGAAGAAAGTGCGTTTTCACATTAGAGTGAGCATAAACTCTCACTAACGAGTGTAATTTTTTGATAATTAAAGACAAACTAATGTTTTCTTGGTAACTAATCACTAAATCTTCGTATTTGTCGAATCTAAATTTTGCTATCAACGTGTTGGACAAAACAAGAACTTTAGAACAAAGAAGTATTGGTAATGGTTAACTCTTTGCAACTCTTGAAACTTTTGAAAAGTAGAGAACGAGAGAAACGAAGAAAGTGCGTTTTCACATTAGAGTGAGCATAAACTCTCACTAACGAGTGTAATTTTGTGATAATTAAAGACAAAATAATGTTTTCTTTGTAACTAATCACTAAATCTTCGTATTTATCGAATCTTAATTTCACTATCAACGTGTTGGGAAAAACAACAACTTTAGAACAAAGAAGTATTGGTAATGGTTAACTCTTTGCAACTCTTGAAAATTTTGAAAAGTAGAGAATGAGAGAAACGAAGAAAGTGCGTTTTCACATTAGAGTGAGCATAAACTCTCACAAACGAATGTAATTTTGTGATAATTAAAGACAAAATAATGTTTTCTTGGTAACTAATCACTAAATCTTCATATTTGTCGAATCTAATTTCGCAATCAACGTGTTGGACAAAACAAGAACTTTAGAACAAAGAAGTATTGGTCATGGTTAACGCTTTGCAATTCTTGAAACTTTTGAAAAGTAGAGAATGAGAGAAACGAAGAAAGTGCATTTTCACATTAGAGTGAGCATAAACTCTCACTACCGAGTGTAATTTTTTGATAATTAAAGACAAAATAATGTTTTCTTGGTAACTAATCACTAAATCTTCGAATTTGTCGAATCTAAATTTCGATATCAACGTGTTGGACAAAAAGTGAACTTTAAAACAAATAAGTATTGGTAATGGTTAACTCTTTGCAACTCTTGAAACTTTTGAAAAGTAGAGAATGAGAGAAACGAAGAAAGTGCATTTTCAAATTAGAGTGAGCATAAACTCTCACTAACGAGTGTAATTTTTTGATAATTAAAGACAAATTAATGTTTTTGTGGTAACTAATCACTAAATCTTCGTATTTGTCGAATCTAAATTTTGCTATCAACGTGTTGGACAAAACAAGAACTTTAGAACAAAGAAGTATTGGTAATGGTTAACTCTTTGCAACTCTTGAAACTTTTGAAAAGCAGAGAATGAGAGAAACGAAGAAAGTGCGTTTTCACATTAGAGTGAGCATAAACTCTCACTAACGAGTGTAATTTTGTGATAAATAAAGACAAAATAATGTTTTCTTGGTAACTAATCACTAAATCTTCGTATTTATCGGATCTTAATTTCACTATCAACGTGTTGGAAAAAACAACAACTTTAGAACAAAGAAGTATTGGTAATGGTTAACTCTTTGTAATTCTTGAAACTTTTGAAAAGTAGAGAATGAGAGAAACGAAGAAAGTACGTTTTCACATTAGAGTGAGCATAAACTCTCTCTAACGAGTGTAATTTTTTGATAATTAAAGACAAAATAATGTTTTCTTGGTAACTAATCACTAAATCTTCGTATTTGTCGAATCTAAATTTCGATATCAACGTGTTGGACAAAAAGAGAACTTTAAAACAAATAAGTATTGGTAATGGTTAACTCTTTGCAACTCTTGAAACTTTTGAAAAGTAGAGAATGAGAGAAACGAAGAAAGTGCATTTTCAAATTAGAGTGAGCATAAACTCTCACTAACGAGTGTAATTTTTTGATAATTAAAGACAAAATAATGTTTTTTTGGTAACTAATCACTAAATCTTCGTATTTGTCGAATCTAAATTTCGCTATCAACGTGTTGGACAAAACAAGAACTTTAGAACAAAGAAGTATTGGTAATGGTTAACTCTTTGCAACTCTTGAAACTTTTGAAAAGCAGAGAATGAGAGAAACGAAGAAAGTGCGTTTTCACATTAGAGTGAGCATAAACTCTCACTAACGAGTGTAATTTTGTGATAATTAAAGACAAAATAATGTTTTCTTGGTAACTAATCACTAAATCTTCGTATTTATCGAATCTTAATTTCACTATCAACGTGTTGGAAAAAACAACAACTTTAGAACAAAGAAGTATTGGTAATGGTTAACTCTTTGCAACTATTGAAACTTTTGAAAAGTAGAGAATGAGAGAAACGAAGAAAGTGCGTTTTCACATTAGAGTGAGCATAAACTCTCACAAAAGAATGTAATTTTGTGATAATTAAAGACAAAATAATGTTTTCTTGGTAACTAATCACTAAATCTTCGTATTTGTCGAATCTAATTTCGCAATCAACGTGTTGGACAAAACAAGAACTTTAGAACAAATAAGTATTGGTAATGGTTAACTCTTTGCAATTCTTGAAACTTTTGAAAAGTAGAGAATGAGAGGAACGAAGAAAGTGCATTTTCACATTAGAGTGAGCATAAACTCTCACTAACGAGTGTAATTTTTTGATAATTAAAGACAAAATAATGTTTTTTTGGTAACTAATCACTAAATCTTCGTATTTGTCGAATCTAAATTTCGCTATCAACGTGTTGGACAAAACAAGAACTTTAGAACAAAGAAGTATTGGTAATGGTTAACTCTTTGCAACTATTGAAACTTTTGAAAAGTAGAGAATGAGAGAAACGAAGAAAGTGCGTTTTCACATTAGAGTGAGCATAAACTCTCACAAAAGAATGTAATTTTGTGATAATTAAAGACAAAATAATGTTTTCTTGGTAACTAATCACTAAATCTTCGTATTTATCGAATCTTAATTTCACTATCAACGTGTTGGAAAAAACAACAACTTTAGAACAAAGAAGTATTGGTAATGGTTAACTCTTTGTAATTCTTGAAACTTTTGAAAAGTAGAGAATGAGAGAAACGAAGAAAGTACGTTTTCACATTAGAGTGAGCATAAACTCTCTCTAACGAGTGTAATTTTTTGATAATTAAAGACAAAATAATGTTTTCTTGGTAACTAATCACTAAATCTTCGTATTTGTCGAATCTAAATTTCGATATCAACGTGTTGGACAAAAAGAGAACTTTAAAACAAATAAGTATTGGTAATGGTTAACTCTTTGCAACTCTTGAAACTTTTGAAAAGTAGAGAATGAGAGAACGAAGAAAGTGCATTTTCAAATTAGAGTGAGCATAAACTCTCACTAACGAGTGTAATTTTTTGATAATTAAAGACAAAATAATGTTTTTTTGGTAACTAATCACTAAATCTTCGTATTTGTCGAATCTAAATTTCGCTATCAACGTGTTGGACAAAACAAGAACTTTAGAACAAAGAAGTATTGGTAATGGTTAACTCTTTGCAACTCTTGAAACTTTTGAAAAGCAGAGAATGAGAGAAACGAAGAAAGTGCGTTTTCACATTAGAGTGAGCATAAACTCTCACTAACGAGTGTAATTTTGTGATAATTAAAGACAAAATAATGTTTTCTTGGTAACTAATCACTAAATCTTCGTATTTATCGAATCTTAATTTCACTATCAACGTGTTGGAAAAAACAACAAATTTAGAACAAAGAAGTATTGGTAATGGTTAACTCTTTGCAACTATTGAAACTTTTGAAAAGTAGAGAATGAGAGAAACGAAGAAAGTGCGTTTTCACATTAGAGTGAGCATAAACTCTCACAAAAGAATGTAATTTTGTGATAATTAAAGACAAAATAATGTTTTCTTGGTAACTAATCACTAAATCTTCGTATTTGTCGAATCTAATTTCGCAATCAACGTGTTGGACAAAACAAGAACTTTAGAACAAATAAGTATTGGTAATGGTTAACTCTTTGCAATTCTTGAAACTTTTGAAAAGTAGAGAATGAGAGGAACGAAGAAAGTGCATTTTCACATTAGAGTGAGCATAAACTCTCCCTAACGAGTGTAATTTTTTGATAATTAAAGACAAAATAATGTTTTCTTAATAACTAATCACTAAATCTTCCTATTTGTCGAATCTAAATTTCGATATCAACGTGTTGGACAAAAAGAGAACTTTAAAACAAATGAGTATTGGTAATGGTTAACTCTTTGCAACTCTTGAAACTTTTGAAAAGTAGAGAATGAGAGAAACGAAGAAAGTGCATTTTCAAATTAGAGTGAGCATAAACTCTCACTAACGAGTGTAATTTTTTGATAATTAAAGACAAAATAATGTTTTTTTGGTAACTAATCACTAAATCTTCGTATTTGTCGAATCTAAATTTCGCTATCAACGTGTTGGACAAAACAAGAACTTTAGAACAAAGAAGTATTGGTAATGGTTAACTCTTTACAACTCTTGAAACTTTTGAAAAGCAGAGAATGAGAGAAACGAAGAAAGTGCGTTTTCACATTAGAGTGAGCATAAACTCTCACTAACGAGTGTAATTTTGTGATAATTAAAGACAAAATAATGTTTTCTTGGTAACTAATCACTAAATCTTCGTATTTATCGAATCTTAATTTCACTATCAACGTGTTGGAAAAAACAACAACTTTAGAACAAAGAAGTATTGGTAATGGTTAACTCTTTGCAATTCTTGAAACTTTTGAAAAGTAGAGAATGAGAGAAACGAAGAAAGTACGTTTTCACATTAGAGTGAGCATAAACTCTCACTAACGAGTGTAATTTTTTGATAATTAAAGACAAAATAATGTTTTCTTGGTAACTAATCACTAAATCTTCGTATTTGTCGAATCTAAATTTCGATATCAACGTGTTGGACAAAAAGAGAACTTTAAAACAAATAAGTATTGGTAATGGTTAACTCTTTGCAACTCTTGAAACTTTTGAAAAGTAGAGAATGAGAGAAACGGAGAAAGTGCATTTTCAAATTAGAGTGAGCATAAACTCTCACTAACGAGTGTAATTTTTTGATAATTAAAGACAAAATAATTTTTTTTGGTAACCAATCACTAAATCTTCGTATTTGTCGAATCTAAATTTCGCTATCAACGTGTTGGACAAAACAAGAACTTTAGAACAAAGAAGTATTGGTAATGGTTAACTCTTTGCAACTCTTGAAACTTTTGAAAAGTAGAGAATGAGAGAAACGAAGAAAGTGCGTTTTCACATTAGAGTGAGCATAAACTCTCACTAACGAGTGTAATTTTTTGATAATTAAAGACAAAATAATGTTTTTTTGGTAACTAATCACTAAATCTTCGTATTTGTCGAATCTAAATTTCGCTATCAACGTGTTGGACAAAACAAGAACTTTAGAACAAAGAAGTATTGGTAATGGTTAACTCTTTGCAACTCTTGAAACTTTTGAAAAGTAGAGAATGAGAGAAATGAAGAAAGTGCGTTTTCACGTTAGAGTGAGCATAAACTCTCACTAACGAGTGTAATTTTTTGATAATTAAAGACAAAATAATGTTTTCTTGGTAACTAATCACTAAATCTTCGTATTTGTCGAATCTTAATTTCACTATCAACGTGTTGGAAAAAACAACAACTTTAGAACAAAGAAGTATTGGTAATGGTTAACTCTTTGCAATTCTTGAAACTTTTGAAAAGTAGAGAATGAGAGAAACGAAGAAAGTACGTTTTCACTTTAGAGTGAGCATAAACTCTCACTAACGAGTGTAATTTTTTGATAATTAAAGACAAAATAATGTTTTCTTGGTAACTAATCACTAAATCTTCGTATTTGTCGAATCTAAATTTCGATATCAACGTGTTGGACAAAAAGAGAACTTTAAAACAAATAAGTATTGGTAATGGTTAACTCTTTGCAACTCTTGAAACTTTTGAAAAGTAGAGAATGAGAGAAACGAAGAAAGTGCATTTTCAAATTAGAGTGAGCATAAACTCTCACTAACGAGTGTAATTTTTTGATAATTAAAGACAAAATAATGTTTTTTTGGTAACTAATCACTAAATCTTCGTATTTGTCGAATCTAAATTTCGCTATCAACGTGTTGGACAAAACAAGAACTTTAGAACAAAGAAGTATTGGTAATGGTTAACTCTTTGCAACTCTTGAAACTTTTGAAAAGCAGAGAATGAGAGAAACGAAGAAAGTGCGTTTTCACATTAGAGTGAGCATAAACTCTCACTAACGAGTGTAATTTTGTGATAATTAAAGACAAAATAATGTTTTCTTGGTAACTAATCACTAAATCTTCGTATTTATCGAATCTTAATTTCACTATCAACGTGTTGGAAAAAACAACAACTTTAGAACAAAGAAGTATTGGTAATGGTTAACTCTTTGCAATTCTTGAAACTTTTGAAAAGTAGAGAATGAGAGAAACGAAGAAAGTACGTTTTCACATTAGAGTGAGCATAAACTCTCACTAACGAGTGTAATTTTTTGATAATTAAAGACAAAATAATGTTTTCTTGGTAACTAATCACTAAATCTTCCTATTTGTCGAATCTAAATTTCGATATCAACGTGTTGGACAAAAAGAGAACTTTAAAACAAATAAGTATTGGTAATGGTTAACTCTTTGCAACTCTTGAAACTTTTGAAAAGTAGAGAATGAGAGAAACGGAGAAAGTGCATTTTCAAATTAGAGTGAGCATAAACTCTCACTAACGAGTGTAATTTTTTGATAATTAAAGACAAAATAATGTTTTTTTGGTAACCAATCACTAAATCTTCGTATTTGTCGAATCTAAATTTCGCTATCAACGTGTTGGACAAAACAAGAACTTTAGAACAAAGAAGTATTGGTAATGGTTAACTCTTTGCAACTCTTGAAACTTTTGAAAAGCAGAGAATGAGAGAAACGAAGAAAGTGCGTTTTCACATTAGAGTGAGCATAAACTCTCACTAACGAGTGTAATTTTTTGATAATTAAAGACAAAATAATGTTTTTTTGGTAACTAATCACTAAATCTTCGTATTTGTCGAATCTAAATTTCGCTATCAACGTGTTGGACAAAACAAGAACTTTAGAACAAAGAAGTATTGGTAATGGTTAACTCTTTGCAACTCTTGAAACTTTTGAAAAGTAGAGAACGAGAGAAACGAAGAAAGTGCGTTTTCACATTAGAGTGAGCATAAACTCTCACTAACGAGTGTAATTTTGTGATAATTAAAGACAAAATAATGTTTTCTTTGTAACTAATCACTAAATCTTCGTATTTATCGAATCTTAATTTCACTATCAACGTGTTGGGAAAAACAACAACTTTAGAACAAAGAAGTATTGGTAATGGTTAACTCTTTGCAACTCTTGAAAATTTTGAAAAGTAGAGAATGAGAGAAACGAAGAAAGTGCGTTTTCACATTAGAGTGAGCATAAACTCTCACAAACGAATGTAATTTTGTGATAATTAAAGACAAAATAATGTTTTCTTGGTAACTAATCACTAAATCTTCATATTTGTCGAATCTAATTTCGCAATCAACGTGTTGGACAAAACAAGAACTTTAGAACAAAGAAGTATTGGTCATGGTTAACGCTTTGCAATTCTTGAAACTTTTGAAAAGTAGAGAATGAGAGAAACGAAGAAAGTGCATTTTCACATTAGAGTGAGCATAAACTCTCACTAACGAGTGTAATTTTTTGATAATTAAAGACAAAATAATGTTTTCTTGGTAACTAATCACTAAATCTTCGAATTTGTCGAATCTAAATTTCGATATCAACGTGTTGGACAAAAAGTGAACTTTAAAACAAATAAGTATTGGTAATGGTTAACTCTTTGCAACTTTTGAAACTTTTGAAAAGTAGAGAATGAGAGAAACGAAGAAAGTGCATTTTCAAATTAGAGTGAGCATAAACTCTCACTAACGAGTGTAATTTTTTGATAATTAAAGACAAATTAATGTTTTTGTGGTAACTAATCACTAAATCTTCGTATTTGTCGAATCTAAATTTTGCTATCAACGTGTTGGACAAAACAAGAACTTTAGAACAAAGAAGTATTGGTAATGGTTAACTCTTTGCAACTCTTGAAACTTTTGAAAAGCAGAGAATGAGAGAAACGAAGAAAGTGCGTTTTCACATTAGAGTGAGCATAAACTCTCACTAACGAGTGTAATTTTGTGATAAATAAAGACAAAATAATGTTTTCTTGGTAACTAATCACTAAATCTTCGTATTTATCGGATCTTAATTTCACTATCAACGTGTTGGAAAAAACAACAACTTTAGAACAAAGAAGTATTGGTAATGGTTAACTCTTTGTAATTCTTGAAACTTTTGAAAAGTAGAGAATGAGAGAAACGAAGAAAGTACGTTTTCACATTAGAGTGAGCATAAACTCTCTCTAACGAGTGTAATTTTTTGATAATTAAAGACAAAATAATGTTTTCTTGGTAACTAATCACTAAATCTTCGTATTTGTCGAATCTAAATTTCGATATCAACGTGTTGGACAAAAAGAGAACTTTAAAACAAATAAGTATTGGTAATGGTTAACTCTTTGCAACTCTTGAAACTTTTGAAAAGTAGAGAATGAGAGAAACGAAGAAAGTGCATTTTCAAATTAGAGTGAGCATAAACTCTCACTAACGAGTGTAATTTTTTGATAATTAAAGACAAAATAATGTTTTTTTGGTAACTAATCACTAAATCTTCGTATTTGTCGAATCTAAATTTCGCTATCAACGTGTTGGACAAAACAAGAACTTTAGAACAAAGAAGTATTGGTAATGGTTAACTCTTTGCAACTCTTGAAACTTTTGAAAAGCAGAGAATGAGAGAAACGAAGAAAGTGCGTTTTCACATTAGAGTGAGCATAAACTCTCACTAACGAGTGTAATTTTGTGATAATTAAAGACAAAATAATGTTTTCTTGGTAACTAATCACTAAATCTTCGTATTTATCGAATCTTAATTTCACTATCAACGTGTTGGAAAAAACAACAACTTTAGAACAAAGAAGTATTGGTAATGGTTAACTCTTTGCAACTATTGAAACTTTTGAAAAGTAGAGAATGAGAGAAACGAAGAAAGTGCGTTTTCACATTAGAGTGAGCATAAACTCTCACAAAAGAATGTAATTTTGTGATAATTAAAGACAAAATAATGTTTTCTTGGTAACTAATCACTAAATCTTCGTATTTGTCGAATCTAATTTCGCAATCAACGTGTTGGACAAAACAAGAACTTTAGAACAAATAAGTATTGGTAATGGTTAACTCTTTGCAATTCTTGAAACTTTTGAAAAGTAGAGAATGAGAGGAACGAAGAAAGTGCATTTTCACATTAGAGTGAGCATAAACTCTCACTAACGAGTGTAATTTTTTGATAATTAAAGACAAAATAATGTTTTTTTGGTAACCAATCACTAAATCTTCGTATTTGTCGAATCTAAATTTCGCTATCAACGTGTTGGACAAAACAAGAACTTTAGAACAAAGAAGTATTGGTAATGGTTAACTCTTTGCAACTCTTGAAACTTTTGAAAAGCAGAGAATGAGAGAAACGAAGAAAGTGCGTTTTCACATTAGAGTGAGCATAAACTCTCACTAACGAGTGTAATTTTTTGATAATTAAAGACAAAATAATGTTTTTTTGGTAACTAATCACTAAATCTTCGTATTTGTCGAATCTAAATTTCGCTATCAACGTGTTGGACAAAACAAGAACTTTAGAACAAAGAAGTATTGGTAATGGTTAACTCTTTGCAACTCTTGAAACTTTTGAAAAGTAGAGAACGAGAGAAACGAAGAAAGTGCGTTTTCACATTAGAGTGAGCATAAACTCTCACTAACGAGTGTAATTTTGTGATAATTAAAGACAAAATAATGTTTTCTTTGTAACTAATCACTAAATCTTCGTATTTATCGAATCTTAATTTCACTATCAACGTGTTGGGAAAAACAACAACTTTAGAACAAAGAAGTATTGGTAATGGTTAACTCTTTGCAACTCTTGAAAATTTTGAAAAGTAGAGAATGAGAGAAACGAAGAAAGTGCGTTTTCACATTAGAGTGAGCATAAACTCTCACAAACGAATGTAATTTTGTGATAATTAAAGACAAAATAATGTTTTCTTGGTAACTAATCACTAAATCTTCATATTTGTCGAATCTAATTTCGCAATCAACGTGTTGGACAAAACAAGAACTTTAGAACAAAGAAGTATTGGTCATGGTTAACGCTTTGCAATTCTTGAAACTTTTGAAAAGTAGAGAATGAGAGAAACGAAGAAAGTGCATTTTCACATTAGAGTGAGCATAAACTCTCACTAACGAGTGTAATTTTTTGATAATTAAAGACAAAATAATGTTTTCTTGGTAACTAATCACTAAATCTTCGAATTTGTCGAATCTAAATTTCGATATCAACGTGTTGGACAAAAAGTGAACTTTAAAACAAATAAGTATTGGTAATGGTTAACTCTTTGCAACTTTTGAAACTTTTGAAAAGTAGAGAATGAGAGAAACGAAGAAAGTGCATTTTCAAATTAGAGTGAGCATAAACTCTCACTAACGAGTGTAATTTTTTGATAATTAAAGACAAATTAATGTTTTTGTGGTAACTAATCACTAAATCTTCGTATTTGTCGAATCTAAATTTTGCTATCAACGTGTTGGACAAAACAAGAACTTTAGAACAAAGAAGTATTGGTAATGGTTAACTCTTTGCAACTCTTGAAACTTTTGAAAAGCAGAGAATGAGAGAAACGAAGAAAGTGCGTTTTCACATTAGAGTGAGCATAAACTCTCACTAACGAGTGTAATTTTGTGATAAATAAAGACAAAATAATGTTTTCTTGGTAACTAATCACTAAATCTTCGTATTTATCGGATCTTAATTTCACTATCAACGTGTTGGAAAAAACAACAACTTTAGAACAAAGAAGTATTGGTAATGGTTAACTCTTTGTAATTCTTGAAACTTTTGAAAAGTAGAGAATGAGAGAAACGAAGAAAGTACGTTTTCACATTAGAGTGAGCATAAACTCTCTCTAACGAGTGTAATTTTTTGATAATTAAAGACAAAATAATGTTTTCTTGGTAACTAATCACTAAATCTTCGTATTTGTCGAATCTAAATTTCGATATCAACGTGTTGGACAAAAAGAGAACTTTAAAACAAATAAGTATTGGTAATGGTTAACTCTTTGCAACTCTTGAAACTTTTGAAAAGTAGAGAATGAGAGAAACGAAGAAAGTGCATTTTCAAATTAGAGTGAGCATAAACTCTCACTAACGAGTGTAATTTTTTGATAATTAAAGACAAAATAATGTTTTTTTGGTAACTAATCACTAAATCTTCGTATTTGTCGAATCTAAATTTCGCTATCAACGTGTTGGACAAAACAAGAACTTTAGAACAAAGAAGTATTGGTAATGGTTAACTCTTTGCAACTCTTGAAACTTTTGAAAAGCAGAGAATGAGAGAAACGAAGAAAGTGCGTTTTCACATTAGAGTGAGCATAAACTCTCACTAACGAGTGTAATTTTGTGATAATTAAAGACAAAATAATGTTTTCTTGGTAACTAATCACTAAATCTTCGTATTTATCGAATCTTAATTTCACTATCAACGTGTTGGAAAAAACAACAACTTTAGAACAAAGAAGTATTGGTAATGGTTAACTCTTTGCAACTATTGAAACTTTTGAAAAGTAGAGAATGAGAGAAACGAAGAAAGTGCGTTTTCACATTAGAGTGAGCATAAACTCTCACAAAAGAATGTAATTTTGTGATAATTAAAGACAAAATAATGTTTTCTTGGTAACTAATCACTAAATCTTCGTATTTGTCGAATCTAATTTCGCAATCAACGTGTTGGACAAAACAAGAACTTTAGAACAAATAAGTATTGGTAATGGTTAACTCTTTGCAATTCTTGAAACTTTTGAAAAGTAGAGAATGAGAGGAACGAAGAAAGTGCATTTTCACATTAGAGTGAGCATAAACTCTCACTAACGAGTGTAATTTTTTGATAATTAAAGACAAAATAATGTTTTTTTGGTAACTAATCACTAAATCTTCGTATTTGTCGAATCTAAATTTCGCTATCAACGTGTTGGACAAAACAAGAACTTTAGAACAAAGAAGTATTGGTAATGGTTAACTCTTTGCAACTCTTGAAACTTTTGAAAAGCAGAGAATGAGAGAAACGAAGAAAGTGCGTTTTCACATTAGAGTGAGCATAAACTCTCACTAACGAGTGTAATTTTGTGATAATTAAAGACAAAATAATGTTTTCTTGGTAACTAATCACTAAATCTTCGTATTTATCGAATCTTAATTTCACTATCAACGTGTTGGAAAAAACAACAACTTTAGAACAAAGAAGTATTGGTAATGGTTAACTCTTTGCAACTATTGAAACTTTTGAAAAGTAGAGAATGAGAGAAACGAAGAAAGTGCGTTTTCACATTAGAGTGAGCATAAACTCTCACAAAAGAATGTAATTTTGTGATAATTAAAGACAAAATAATGTTTTCTTGGTAACTAATCACTAAATCTTCGTATTTGTCGAATCTAATTTCGCAATCAACGTGTTGGACAAAACAAGAACTTTAGAACAAATAAGTATTGGTAATGGTTAACTCTTTGCAATTCTTGAAACTTTTGAAAAGTAGAGAATGAGAGGAACGAAGAAAGTGCATTTTCACATTAGAGTGAGCATAAACTCTCACTAACGAGTGTAATTTTTTGATAATTAAAGACAAAATAATGTTTTTTTGGTAACTAATCACTAAATCTTCGTATTTGTCGAATCTAAATTTCGCTATCAACGTGTTGGACAAAACAAGAACTTTAGAACAAAGAAGTATTGGTAATGGTTAACTCTTTGCAACTCTTGAAACTTTTGAAAAGCAGAGAATGAGAGAAACGAAGAAAGTGCGTTTTCACATTAGAGTGAGCATAAACTCTCACTAACGAGTGTAATTTTGTGATAATTAAAGACAAAATAATGTTTTCTTGGTAACTAATCACTAAATCTTCGTATTTATCGAATCTTAATTTCACTATCAACGTGTTGGAAAAAACAACAACTTTAGAACAAAGAAGTATTGGTAATGGTTAACTCTTTGCAACTATTGAAACTTTTGAAAAGTAGAGAATGAGAGAAACGAAGAAAGTGCGTTTTCACATTAGAGTGAGCATAAACTCTCACAAAAGAATGTAATTTTGTGATAATTAAAGACAAAATAATGTTTTCTTGGTAACTAATCACTAAATCTTCGTATTTGTCGAATCTAATTTCGCAATCAACGTGTTGGACAAAACAAGAACTTTAGAACAAATAAGTATTGGTAATGGTTAACTCTTTGCAATTCTTGAAACTTTTGAAAAGTAGAGAATGAGAGGAACGAAGAAAGTGCATTTTCACATTAGAGTGAGCATAAACTCTCACTAACGAGTGTAATTTTTTGATAATTAAAGACAAAATAATGTTTTTTTGGTAACTAATCACTAAATCTTCGTATTTGTCGAATCTAAATTTCGCTATCAACGTGTTGGACAAAACAAGAACTTTAGAACAAAGAAGTATTGGTAATGGTTAACTCTTTGCAACTATTGAAACTTTTGAAAAGTAGAGAATGAGAGAAACGAAGAAAGTGCGTTTTCACATTAGAGTGAGCATAAACTCTCACTAACGAGTGTAATTTTTTGATAATTAAAGACAAACTAATGTTTTCTTGGTAACTAATCACTAAATCTTCGTATTTGTCGAATCTAAATTTTGCTATCAACGTGTTGGACAAAACAAGAACTTTAGAACAAAGAAGTATTGGTAATGGTTAACTCTTTGCAACTCTTGAAACTTTTGAAAAGTAGAGAACGAGAGAAACGAAGAAAGTGCGTTTTCACATTAGAGTGAGCATAAACTCTCACTAACGAGTGTAATTTTGTGATAATTAAAGACAAAATAATGTTTTCTTTGTAACTAATCACTAAATCTTCGTATTTATCGAATCTTAATTTCACTATCAACGTGTTGGGAAAAACAACAACTTTAGAACAAAGAAGTATTGGTAATGGTTAACTCTTTGCAACTCTTGAAAATTTTGAAAAGTAGAGAATGAGAGAAACGAAGAAAGTGCGTTTTCACATTAGAGTGAGCATAAACTCTCACAAACGAATGTAATTTTGTGATAATTAAAGACAAAATAATGTTTTCTTGGTAACTAATCACTAAATCTTCATATTTGTCGAATCTAATTTCGCAATCAACGTGTTGGACAAAACAAGAACTTTAGAACAAAGAAGTATTGGTCATGGTTAACGCTTTGCAATTCTTGAAACTTTTGAAAAGTAGAGAATGAGAGAAACGAAGAAAGTGCATTTTCACATTAGAGTGAGCATAAACTCTCACTAACGAGTGTAATTTTTTGATAATTAAAGACAAAATAATGTTTTCTTGGTAACTAATCACTAAATCTTCGAATTTGTCGAATCTAAATTTCGATATCAACGTGTTGGACAAAAAGTGAACTTTAAAACAAATAAGTATTGGTAATGGTTAACTCTTTGCAACTCTTGAAACTTTTGAAAAGTAGAGAATGAGAGAAACGAAGAAAGTGCATTTTCAAATTAGAGTGAGCATAAACTCTCACTAACGAGTGTAATTTTTTGATAATTAAAGACAAATTAATGTTTTTGTGGTAACTAATCACTAAATCTTCGTATTTGTCGAATCTAAATTTTGCTATCAACGTGTTGGACAAAACAAGAACTTTAGAACAAAGAAGTATTGGTAATGGTTAACTCTTTGCAACTCTTGAAACTTTTGAAAAGCAGAGAATGAGAGAAACGAAGAAAGTGCGTTTTCACATTAGAGTGAGCATAAACTCTCACTAACGAGTGTAATTTTGTGATAAATAAAGACAAAATAATGTTTTCTTGGTAACTAATCACTAAATCTTCGTATTTATCGGATCTTAATTTCACTATCAACGTGTTGGAAAAAACAACAACTTTAGAACAAAGAAGTATTGGTAATGGTTAACTCTTTGTAATTCTTGAAACTTTTGAAAAGTAGAGAATGAGAGAAACGAAGAAAGTACGTTTTCACATTAGAGTGAGCATAAACTCTCTCTAACGAGTGTAATTTTTTGATAATTAAAGACAAAATAATGTTTTCTTGGTAACTAATCACTAAATCTTCGTATTTGTCGAATCTAAATTTCGATATCAACGTGTTGGACAAAAAGAGAACTTTAAAACAAATAAGTATTGGTAATGGTTAACTCTTTGCAACTCTTGAAACTTTTGAAAAGTAGAGAATGAGAGAAACGAAGAAAGTGCATTTTCAAATTAGAGTGAGCATAAACTCTCACTAACGAGTGTAATTTTTTGATAATTAAAGACAAAATAATGTTTTTTTGGTAACTAATCACTAAATCTTCGTATTTGTCGAATCTAAATTTCGCTATCAACGTGTTGGACAAAACAAGAACTTTAGAACAAAGAAGTATTGGTAATGGTTAACTCTTTGCAACTCTTGAAACTTTTGAAAAGCAGAGAATGAGAGAAACGAAGAAAGTGCGTTTTCACATTAGAGTGAGCATAAACTCTCACTAACGAGTGTAATTTTGTGATAATTAAAGACAAAATAATGTTTTCTTGGTAACTAATCACTAAATCTTCGTATTTATCGAATCTTAATTTCACTATCAACGTGTTGGAAAAAACAACAACTTTAGAACAAAGAAGTATTGGTAATGGTTAACTCTTTGCAACTATTGAAACTTTTGAAAAGTAGAGAATGAGAGAAACGAAGAAAGTGCGTTTTCACATTAGAGTGAGCATAAACTCTCACAAAAGAATGTAATTTTGTGATAATTAAAGACAAAATAATGTTTTCTTGGTAACTAATCACTAAATCTTCGTATTTGTCGAATCTAATTTCGCAATCAACGTGTTGGACAAAACAAGAACTTTAGAACAAATAAGTATTGGTAATGGTTAACTCTTTGCAATTCTTGAAACTTTTGAAAAGTAGAGAATGAGAGGAACGAAGAAAGTGCATTTTCACATTAGAGTGAGCATAAACTCTCACTAACGAGTGTAATTTTTTGATAATTAAAGACAAAATAATGTTTTTTTGGTAACTAATCACTAAATCTTCGTATTTGTCGAATCTAAATTTCGCTATCAACGTGTTGGACAAAACAAGAACTTTAGAACAAAGAAGTATTGGTAATGGTTAACTCTTTGCAACTCTTGAAACTTTTGAAAAGCAGAGAATGAGAGAAACGAAGAAAGTGCGTTTTCACATTAGAGTGAGCATAAACTCTCACTAACGAGTGTAATTTTGTGATAATTAAAGACAAAATAATGTTTTCTTGGTAACTAATCACTAAATCTTCGTATTTATCGAATCTTAATTTCACTATCAACGTGTTGGAAAAAACAACAACTTTAGAACAAAGAAGTATTGGTAATGGTTAACTCTTTGCAACTATTGAAACTTTTGAAAAGTAGAGAATGAGAGAAACGAAGAAAGTGCGTTTTCACATTAGAGTGAGCATAAACTCTCACAAAAGAATGTAATTTTGTGATAATTAAAGACAAAATAATGTTTTCTTGGTAACTAATCACTAAATCTTCGTATTTGTCGAATCTAATTTCGCAATCAACGTGTTGGACAAAACAAGAACTTTAGAACAAATAAGTATTGGTAATGGTTAACTCTTTGCAATTCTTGAAACTTTTGAAAAGTAGAGAATGAGAGGCACGAAGAAAATGCATTTTCACATTAGAGTGAGCATAAACTCTCACTAACGAGTGTAATTTTTTGATAATTAAAGACAAAATAATGTTTTTTTGGTAACTAATCACTAAATCTTCGTATTTGTCGAATCTAAATTTCGCTATCAACGTGTTGGACAAAACAAGAACTTTAGAACAAAGAAGTATTGGTAATGGTTAACTCTTTGCAACTATTGAAACTTTTGAAAAGTAGAGAATGAGAGAAACGAAGAAAGTGCGTTTTCACATTAGAGTGAGCATAAACTCTCACTAACGAGTGTAATTTTTTGATAATTAAAGACAAACTAATGTTTTCTTGGTAACTAATCACTAAATCTTCGTATTTGTCGAATCTAAATTTTGCTATCAACGTGTTGGACAAAACAAGAACTTTAGAACAAAGAAGTATTGGTAATGGTTAACTCTTTGCAACTCTTGAAACTTTTGAAAAGTAGAGAACGAGAGAAACGAAGAAAGTGCGTTTTCACATTAGAGTGAGCATAAACTCTCACTAACGAGTGTAATTTTGTGATAATTAAAGACAAAATAATGTTTTCTTTGTAACTAATCACTAAATCTTCGTATTTATCGAATCTTAATTTCACTATCAACGTGTTGGGAAAAACAACAACTTTAGAACAAAGAAGTATTGGTAATGGTTAACTCTTTGCAACTCTTGAAAATTTTGAAAAGTAGAGAATGAGAGAAACGAAGAAAGTGCGTTTTCACATTAGAGTGAGCATAAACTCTCACAAACGAATGTAATTTTGTGATAATTAAAGACAAAATAATGTTTTCTTGGTAACTAATCACTAAATCTTCATATTTGTCGAATCTAATTTCGCAATCAACGTGTTGGACAAAACAAGAACTTTAGAACAAAGAAGTATTGGTCATGGTTAACGCTTTGCAATTCTTGAAACTTTTGAAAAGTAGAGAATGAGAGAAACGAAGAAAGTGCATTTTCACATTAGAGTGAGCATAAACTCTCACTAACGAGTGTAATTTTTTGATAATTAAAGACAAAATAATGTTTTCTTGGTAACTAATCACTAAATCTTCGAATTTGTCGAATCTAAATTTCGATATCAACGTGTTGGACAAAAAGTGAACTTTAAAACAAATAAGTATTGGTAATGGTTAACTCTTTGCAACTCTTGAAACTTTTGAAAAGTAGAGAATGAGAGAAACGAAGAAAGTGCATTTTCAAATTAGAGTGAGCATAAACTCTCACTAACGAGTGTAATTTTTTGATAATTAAAGACAAATTAATGTTTTTGTGGTAACTAATCACTAAATCTTCGTATTTGTCGAATCTAAATTTTGCTATCAACGTGTTGGACAAAACAAGAACTTTAGAACAAAGAAGTATTGGTAATGGTTAACTCTTTGCAACTCTTGAAACTTTTGAAAAGCAGAGAATGAGAGAAACGAAGAAAGTGCGTTTTCACATTAGAGTGAGCATAAACTCTCACTAACGAGTGTAATTTTGTGATAAATAAAGACAAAATAATGTTTTCTTGGTAACTAATCACTAAATCTTCGTATTTATCGGATCTTAATTTCACTATCAACGTGTTGGAAAAAACAACAACTTTAGAACAAAGAAGTATTGGTAATGGTTAACTCTTTGTAATTCTTGAAACTTTTGAAAAGTAGAGAATGAGAGAAACGAAGAAAGTACGTTTTCACATTAGAGTGAGCATAAACTCTCTCTAACGAGTGTAATTTTTTGATAATTAAAGACAAAATAATGTTTTCTTGGTAACTAATCACTAAATCTTCGTATTTGTCGAATCTAAATTTCGATATCAACGTGTTGGACAAAAAGAGAACTTTAAAACAAATAAGTATTGGTAATGGTTAACTCTTTGCAACTCTTGAAACTTTTGAAAAGTAGAGAATGAGAGAAACGAAGAAAGTGCATTTTCAAATTAGAGTGAGCATAAACTCTCACTAACGAGTGTAATTTTTTGATAATTAAAGACAAAATAATGTTTTTTTGGTAACTAATCACTAAATCTTCGTATTTGTCGAATCTAAATTTCGCTATCAACGTGTTGGACAAAACAAGAACTTTAGAACAAAGAAGTATTGGTAATGGTTAACTCTTTGCAACTCTTGAAACTTTTGAAAAGCAGAGAATGAGAGAAACGAAGAAAGTGCGTTTTCACATTAGAGTGAGCATAAACTCTCACTAACGAGTGTAATTTTGTGATAATTAAAGACAAAATAATGTTTTCTTGGTAACTAATCACTAAATCTTCGTATTTATCGAATCTTAATTTCACTATCAACGTGTTGGAAAAAACAACAACTTTAGAACAAAGAAGTATTGGTAATGGTTAACTCTTTGCAACTATTGAAACTTTTGAAAAGTAGAGAATGAGAGAAACGAAGAAAGTGCGTTTTCACATTAGAGTGAGCATAAACTCTCACAAAAGAATGTAATTTTGTGATAATTAAAGACAAAATAATGTTTTCTTGGTAACTAATCACTAAATCTTCGTATTTGTCGAATCTAATTTCGCAATCAACGTGTTGGACAAAACAAGAACTTTAGAACAAATAAGTATTGGTAATGGTTAACTCTTTGCAATTCTTGAAACTTTTGAAAAGTAGAGAATGAGAGGAACGAAGAAAGTGCATTTTCACATTAGAGTGAGCATAAACTCTCACTAACGAGTGTAATTTTTTGATAATTAAAGACAAAATAATGTTTTTTTGGTAACTAATCACTAAATCTTCGTATTTGTCGAATCTAAATTTCGCTATCAACGTGTTGGACAAAACAAGAACTTTAGAACAAAGAAGTATTGGTAATGGTTAACTCTTTGCAACTATTGAAACTTTTGAAAAGTAGAGAATGAGAGAAACGAAGAAAGTGCGTTTTCACATTAGAGTGAGCATAAACTCTCACTAACGAGTGTAATTTTTTGATAATTAAAGACAAACTAATGTTTTCTTGGTAACTAATCACTAAATCTTCGTATTTGTCGAATCTAAATTTTGCTATCAACGTGTTGGACAAAACAAGAACTTTAGAACAAAGAAGTATTGGTAATGGTTAACTCTTTGCAACTCTTGAAACTTTTGAAAAGTAGAGAACGAGAGAAACGAAGAAAGTGCGTTTTCACATTAGAGTGAGCATAAACTCTCACTAACGAGTGTAATTTTGTGATAATTAAAGACAAAATAATGTTTTCTTTGTAACTAATCACTAAATCTTCGTATTTATCGAATCTTAATTTCACTATCAACGTGTTGGGAAAAACAACAACTTTAGAACAAAGAAGTATTGGTAATGGTTAACTCTTTGCAACTCTTGAAAATTTTGAAAAGTAGAGAATGAGAGAAACGAAGAAAGTGCGTTTTCACATTAGAGTGAGCATAAACTCTCACAAACGAATGTAATTTTGTGATAATTAAAGACAAAATAATGTTTTCTTGGTAACTAATCACTAAATCTTCATATTTGTCGAATCTAATTTCGCAATCAACGTGTTGGACAAAACAAGAACTTTAGAACAAAGAAGTATTGGTCATGGTTAACGCTTTGCAATTCTTGAAACTTTTGAAAAGTAGAGAATGAGAGAAACGAAGAAAGTGCATTTTCACATTAGAGTGAGCATAAACTCTCACTAACGAGTGTAATTTTTTGATAATTAAAGACAAAATAATGTTTTCTTGGTAACTAATCACTAAATCTTCGAATTTGTCGAATCTAAATTTCGATATCAACGTGTTGGACAAAAAGTGAACTTTAAAACAAATAAGTATTGGTAATGGTTAACTCTTTGCAACTCTTGAAACTTTTGAAAAGTAGAGAATGAGAGAAACGAAGAAAGTGCATTTTCAAATTAGAGTGAGCATAAACTCTCACTAACGAGTGTAATTTTTTGATAATTAAAGACAAATTAATGTTTTTGTGGTAACTAATCACTAAATCTTCGTATTTGTCGAATCTAAATTTTGCTATCAACGTGTTGGACAAAACAAGAACTTTAGAACAAAGAAGTATTGGTAATGGTTAACTCTTTGCAACTCTTGAAACTTTTGAAAAGCAGAGAATGAGAGAAACGAAGAAAGTGCGTTTTCACATTAGAGTGAGCATAAACTCTCACTAACGAGTGTAATTTTGTGATAAATAAAGACAAAATAATGTTTTCTTGGTAACTAATCACTAAATCTTCGTATTTATCGGATCTTAATTTCACTATCAACGTGTTGGAAAAAACAACAACTTTAGAACAAAGAAGTATTGGTAATGGTTAACTCTTTGTAATTCTTGAAACTTTTGAAAAGTAGAGAATGAGAGAAACGAAGAAAGTACGTTTTCACATTAGAGTGAGCATAAACTCTCTCTAACGAGTGTAATTTTTTGATAATTAAAGACAAAATAATGTTTTCTTGGTAACTAATCACTAAATCTTCGTATTTGTCGAATCTAAATTTCGATATCAACGTGTTGGACAAAAAGAGAACTTTAAAACAAATAAGTATTGGTAATGGTTAACTCTTTGCAACTCTTGAAACTTTTGAAAAGTAGAGAATGAGAGAAACGAAGAAAGTGCATTTTCAAATTAGAGTGAGCATAAACTCTCACTAACGAGTGTAATTTTTTGATAATTAAAGACAAAATAATGTTTTTTTGGTAACTAATCACTAAATCTTCGTATTTGTCGAATCTAAATTTCGCTATCAACGTGTTGGACAAAACAAGAACTTTAGAACAAAGAAGTATTGGTAATGGTTAACTCTTTGCAACTCTTGAAACTTTTGAAAAGCAGAGAATGAGAGAAACGAAGAAAGTGCGTTTTCACATTAGAGTGAGCATAAACTCTCACTAACGAGTGTAATTTTGTGATAATTAAAGACAAAATAATGTTTTCTTGGTAACTAATCACTAAATCTTCGTATTTATCGAATCTTAATTTCACTATCAACGTGTTGGAAAAAACAACAACTTTAGAACAAAGAAGTATTGGTAATGGTTAACTCTTTGCAACTATTGAAACTTTTGAAAAGTAGAGAATGAGAGAAACGAAGAAAGTGCGTTTTCACATTAGAGTGAGCATAAACTCTCACAAAAGAATGTAATTTTGTGATAATTAAAGACAAAATAATGTTTTCTTGGTAACTAATCACTAAATCTTCGTATTTGTCGAATCTAATTTCGCAATCAACGTGTTGGACAAAACAAGAACTTTAGAACAAATAAGTATTGGTAATGGTTAACTCTTTGCAATTCTTGAAACTTTTGAAAAGTAGAGAATGAGAGGAACGAAGAAAGTGCATTTTCACATTAGAGTGAGCATAAACTCTCACTAACGAGTGTAATTTTTTGATAATTAAAGACAAAATAATGTTTTTTTGGTAACTAATCACTAAATCTTCGTATTTGTCGAATCTAAATTTCGCTATCAACGTGTTGGACAAAACAAGAACTTTAGAACAAAGAAGTATTGGTAATGGTTAACTCTTTGCAACTCTTGAAACTTTTGAAAAGCAGAGAATGAGAGAAACGAAGAAAGTGCGTTTTCACATTAGAGTGAGCATAAACTCTCACTAACGAGTGTAATTTTGTGATAATTAAAGACAAAATAATGTTTTCTTTGTAACTAATCACTAAATCTTCGTATTTATCGAATCTTAATTTCACTATCAACGTGTTGGGAAAAACAACAACTTTAGAACAAAGAAGTATTGGTAATGGTTAACTCTTTGCAACTCTTGAAAATTTTGAAAAGTAGAGAATGAGAGAAACGAAGAAAGTGCGTTTTCACATTAGAGTGAGCATAAACTCTCACAAACGAATGTAATTTTGTGATAATTAAAGACAAAATAATGTTTTCTTGGTAACTAATCACTAAATCTTCATATTTGTCGAATCTAATTTCGCAATCAACGTGTTGGACAAAACAAGAACTTTAGAACAAAGAAGTATTGGTCATGGTTAACGCTTTGCAATTCTTGAAACTTTTGAAAAGTAGAGAATGAGAGAAACGAAGAAAGTGCATTTTCACATTAGAGTGAGCATAAACTCTCACTAACGAGTGTAATTTTTTGATAATTAAAGACAAAATAATGTTTTCTTGGTAACTAATCACTAAATCTTCGAATTTGTCGAATCTAAATTTCGATATCAACGTGTTGGACAAAAAGTGAACTTTAAAACAAATAAGTATTGGTAATGGTTAACTCTTTGCAACTCTTGAAACTTTTGAAAAGTAGAGAATGAGAGAAACGAAGAAAGTGCATTTTCAAATTAGAGTGAGCATAAACTCTCACTAACGAGTGTAATTTTTTGATAATTAAAGACAAATTAATGTTTTTGTGGTAACTAATCACTAAATCTTCGTATTTGTCGAATCTAAATTTTGCTATCAACGTGTTGGACAAAACAAGAACTTTAGAACAAAGAAGTATTGGTAATGGTTAACTCTTTGCAACTCTTGAAACTTTTGAAAAGCAGAGAATGAGAGAAACGAAGAAAGTGCGTTTTCACATTAGAGTGAGCATAAACTCTCACTAACGAGTGTAATTTTGTGATAAATAAAGACAAAATAATGTTTTCTTGGTAACTAATCACTAAATCTTCGTATTTATCGGATCTTAATTTCACTATCAACGTGTTGGAAAAAACAACAACTTTAGAACAAAGAAGTATTGGTAATGGTTAACTCTTTGTAATTCTTGAAACTTTTGAAAAGTAGAGAATGAGAGAAACGAAGAAAGTACGTTTTCACATTAGAGTGAGCATAAACTCTCTCTAACGAGTGTAATTTTTTGATAATTAAAGACAAAATAATGTTTTCTTGGTAACTAATCACTAAATCTTCGTATTTGTCGAATCTAAATTTCGATATCAACGTGTTGGACAAAAAGAGAACTTTAAAACAAATAAGTATTGGTAATGGTTAACTCTTTGCAACTCTTGAAACTTTTGAAAAGTAGAGAATGAGAGAAACGAAGAAAGTGCATTTTCAAATTAGAGTGAGCATAAACTCTCACTAACGAGTGTAATTTTTTGATAATTAAAGACAAAATAATGTTTTTTTGGTAACTAATCACTAAATCTTCGTATTTGTCGAATCTAAATTTCGCTATCAACGTGTTGGACAAAACAAGAACTTTAGAACAAAGAAGTATTGGTAATGGTTAACTCTTTGCAACTCTTGAAACTTTTGAAAAGCAGAGAATGAGAGAAACGAAGAAAGTGCGTTTTCACATTAGAGTGAGCATAAACTCTCACTAACGAGTGTAATTTTGTGATAATTAAAGACAAAATAATGTTTTCTTGGTAACTAATCACTAAATCTTCGTATTTATCGAATCTTAATTTCACTATCAACGTGTTGGAAAAAACAACAACTTTAGAACAAAGAAGTATTGGTAATGGTTAACTCTTTGCAACTATTGAAACTTTTGAAAAGTAGAGAATGAGAGAAACGAAGAAAGTGCGTTTTCACATTAGAGTGAGCATAAACTCTCACAAAAGAATGTAATTTTGTGATAATTAAAGACAAAATAATGTTTTCTTGGTAACTAATCACTAAATCTTCGTATTTGTCGAATCTAATTTCGCAATCAACGTGTTGGACAAAACAAGAACTTTAGAACAAATAAGTATTGGTAATGGTTAACTCTTTGCAATTCTTGAAACTTTTGAAAAGTAGAGAATGAGAGGAACGAAGAAAGTGCATTTTCACATTAGAGTGAGCATAAACTCTCACTAACGAGTGTAATTTTTTGATAATTAAAGACAAAATAATGTTTTTTTGGTAACTAATCACTAAATCTTCGTATTTGTCGAATCTAAATTTCGCTATCAACGTGTTGGACAAAACAAGAACTTTAGAACAAAGAAGTATTGGTAATGGTTAACTCTTTGCAACTATTGAAACTTTTGAAAAGTAGAGAATGAGAGAAACGAAGAAAGTGCGTTTTCACATTAGAGTGAGCATAAACTCTCACTAACGAGTGTAATTTTTTGATAATTAAAGACAAACTAATGTTTTCTTGGTAACTAATCACTAAATCTTCGTATTTGTCGAATCTAAATTTTGCTATCAACGTGTTGGACAAAACAAGAACTTTAGAACAAAGAAGTATTGGTAATGGTTAACTCTTTGCAACTCTTGAAACTTTTGAAAAGTAGAGAACGAGAGAAACGAAGAAAGTGCGTTTTCACATTAGAGTGAGCATAAACTCTCACTAACGAGTGTAATTTTGTGATAATTAAAGACAAAATAATGTTTTCTTTGTAACTAATCACTAAATCTTCGTATTTATCGAATCTTAATTTCACTATCAACGTGTTGGGAAAAACAACAACTTTAGAACAAAGAAGTATTGGTAATGGTTAACTCTTTGCAACTCTTGAAAATTTTGAAAAGTAGAGAATGAGAGAAACGAAGAAAGTGCGTTTTCACATTAGAGTGAGCATAAACTCTCACAAACGAATGTAATTTTGTGATAATTAAAGACAAAATAATGTTTTCTTGGTAACTAATCACTAAATCTTCATATTTGTCGAATCTAATTTCGCAATCAACGTGTTGGACAAAACAAGAACTTTAGAACAAAGAAGTATTGGTCATGGTTAACGCTTTGCAATTCTTGAAACTTTTGAAAAGTAGAGAATGAGAGAAACGAAGAAAGTGCATTTTCACATTAGAGTGAGCATAAACTCTCACTAACGAGTGTAATTTTTTGATAATTAAAGACAAAATAATGTTTTCTTGGTAACTAATCACTAAATCTTCGAATTTGTCGAATCTAAATTTCGATATCAACGTGTTGGACAAAAAGTGAACTTTAAAACAAATAAGTATTGGTAATGGTTAACTCTTTGCAACTCTTGAAACTTTTGAAAAGTAGAGAATGAGAGAAACGAAGAAAGTGCATTTTCAAATTAGAGTGAGCATAAACTCTCACTAACGAGTGTAATTTTTTGATAATTAAAGACAAATTAATGTTTTTGTGGTAACTAATCACTAAATCTTCGTATTTGTCGAATCTAAATTTTGCTATCAACGTGTTGGACAAAACAAGAACTTTAGAACAAAGAAGTATTGGTAATGGTTAACTCTTTGCAACTCTTGAAACTTTTGAAAAGCAGAGAATGAGAGAAACGAAGAAAGTGCGTTTTCACATTAGAGTGAGCATAAACTCTCACTAACGAGTGTAATTTTGTGATAAATAAAGACAAAATAATGTTTTCTTGGTAACTAATCACTAAATCTTCGTATTTATCGGATCTTAATTTCACTATCAACGTGTTGGAAAAAACAACAACTTTAGAACAAAGAAGTATTGGTAATGGTTAACTCTTTGTAATTCTTGAAACTTTTGAAAAGTAGAGAATGAGAGAAACGAAGAAAGTACGTTTTCACATTAGAGTGAGCATAAACTCTCTCTAACGAGTGTAATTTTTTGATAATTAAAGACAAAATAATGTTTTCTTGGTAACTAATCACTAAATCTTCGTATTTGTCGAATCTAAATTTCGATATCAACGTGTTGGACAAAAAGAGAACTTTAAAACAAATAAGTATTGGTAATGGTTAACTCTTTGCAACTCTTGAAACTTTTGAAAAGTAGAGAATGAGAGAAACGAAGAAAGTGCATTTTCAAATTAGAGTGAGCATAAACTCTCACTAACGAGTGTAATTTTTTGATAATTAAAGACAAAATAATGTTTTTTTGGTAACTAATCACTAAATCTTCGTATTTGTCGAATCTAAATTTCGCTATCAACGTGTTGGACAAAACAAGAACTTTAGAACAAAGAAGTATTGGTAATGGTTAACTCTTTGCAACTCTTGAAACTTTTGAAAAGCAGAGAATGAGAGAAACGAAGAAAGTGCGTTTTCACATTAGAGTGAGCATAAACTCTCACTAACGAGTGTAATTTTGTGATAATTAAAGACAAAATAATGTTTTCTTGGTAACTAATCACTAAATCTTCGTATTTATCGAATCTTAATTTCACTATCAACGTGTTGGAAAAAACAACAACTTTAGAACAAAGAAGTATTGGTAATGGTTAACTCTTTGCAACTATTGAAACTTTTGAAAAGTAGAGAATGAGAGAAACGAAGAAAGTGCGTTTTCACATTAGAGTGAGCATAAACTCTCACAAAAGAATGTAATTTTGTGATAATTAAAGACAAAATAATGTTTTCTTGGTAACTAATCACTAAATCTTCGTATTTGTCGAATCTAATTTCGCAATCAACGTGTTGGACAAAACAAGAACTTTAGAACAAATAAGTATTGGTAATGGTTAACTCTTTGCAATTCTTGAAACTTTTGAAAAGTAGAGAATGAGAGGAACGAAGAAAGTGCATTTTCACATTAGAGTGAGCATAAACTCTCACTAACGAGTGTAATTTTTTGATAATTAAAGACAAAATAATGTTTTTTTGGTAACTAATCACTAAATCTTCGTATTTGTCGAATCTAAATTTCGCTATCAACGTGTTGGACAAAACAAGAACTTTAGAACAAAGAAGTATTGGTAATGGTTAACTCTTTGCAACTCTTGAAACTTTTGAAAAGCAGAGAATGAGAGAAACGAAGAAAGTGCGTTTTCACATTAGAGTGAGCATAAACTCTCACTAACGAGTGTAATTTTGTGATAATTAAAGACAAAATAATGTTTTCTTGGTAACTAATCACTAAATCTTCGTATTTATCGAATCTTAATTTCACTATCAACGTGTTGGAAAAAACAACAACTTTAGAACAAAGAAGTATTGGTAATGGTTAACTCTTTGCAACTATTGAAACTTTTGAAAAGTAGAGAATGAGAGAAACGAAGAAAGTGCGTTTTCACATTAGAGTGAGCATAAACTCTCACAAAAGAATGTAATTTTGTGATAATTAAAGACAAAATAATGTTTTCTTGGTAACTAATCACTAAATCTTCGTATTTGTCGAATCTAATTTCGCAATCAACGTGTTGGACAAAACAAGAACTTTAGAACAAATAAGTATTGGTAATGGTTAACTCTTTGCAATTCTTGAAACTTTTGAAAAGTAGAGAATGAGAGGAACGAAGAAAGTGCATTTTCACATTAGAGTGAGCATAAACTCTCACTAACGAGTGTAATTTTTTGATAATTAAAGACAAAATAATGTTTTTTTGGTAACTAATCACTAAATCTTCGTATTTGTCGAATCTAAATTTCGCTATCAACGTGTTGGACAAAACAAGAACTTTAGAACAAAGAAGTATTGGTAATGGTTAACTCTTTGCAACTATTGAAACTTTTGAAAAGTAGAGAATGAGAGAAACGAAGAAAGTGCGTTTTCACATTAGAGTGAGCATAAACTCTCACTAACGAGTGTAATTTTTTGATAATTAAAGACAAACTAATGTTTTCTTGGTAACTAATCACTAAATCTTCGTATTTGTCGAATCTAAATTTTGCTATCAACGTGTTGGACAAAACAAGAACTTTAGAACAAAGAAGTATTGGTAATGGTTAACTCTTTGCAACTCTTGAAACTTTTGAAAAGTAGAGAACGAGAGAAACGAAGAAAGTGCGTTTTCACATTAGAGTGAGCATAAACTCTCACTAACGAGTGTAATTTTGTGATAATTAAAGACAAAATAATGTTTTCTTTGTAACTAATCACTAAATCTTCGTATTTATCGAATCTTAATTTCACTATCAACGTGTTGGGAAAAACAACAACTTTAGAACAAAGAAGTATTGGTAATGGTTAACTCTTTGCAACTCTTGAAAATTTTGAAAAGTAGAGAATGAGAGAAACGAAGAAAGTGCGTTTTCACATTAGAGTGAGCATAAACTCTCACAAACGAATGTAATTTTGTGATAATTAAAGACAAAATAATGTTTTCTTGGTAACTAATCACTAAATCTTCATATTTGTCGAATCTAATTTCGCAATCAACGTGTTGGACAAAACAAGAACTTTAGAACAAAGAAGTATTGGTCATGGTTAACGCTTTGCAATTCTTGAAACTTTTGAAAAGTAGAGAATGAGAGAAACGAAGAAAGTGCATTTTCACATTAGAGTGAGCATAAACTCTCACTAACGAGTGTAATTTTTTGATAATTAAAGACAAAATAATGTTTTCTTGGTAACTAATCACTAAATCTTCGAATTTGTCGAATCTAAATTTCGATATCAACGTGTTGGACAAAAAGTGAACTTTAAAACAAATAAGTATTGGTAATGGTTAACTCTTTGCAACTCTTGAAACTTTTGAAAAGTAGAGAATGAGAGAAACGAAGAAAGTGCATTTTCAAATTAGAGTGAGCATAAACTCTCACTAACGAGTGTAATTTTTTGATAATTAAAGACAAATTAATGTTTTTGTGGTAACTAATCACTAAATCTTCGTATTTGTCGAATCTAAATTTTGCTATCAACGTGTTGGACAAAACAAGAACTTTAGAACAAAGAAGTATTGGTAATGGTTAACTCTTTGCAACTCTTGAAACTTTTGAAAAGCAGAGAATGAGAGAAACGAAGAAAGTGCGTTTTCACATTAGAGTGAGCATAAACTCTCACTAACGAGTGTAATTTTGTGATAAATAAAGACAAAATAATGTTTTCTTGGTAACTAATCACTAAATCTTCGTATTTATCGGATCTTAATTTCACTATCAACGTGTTGGAAAAAACAACAACTTTAGAACAAAGAAGTATTGGTAATGGTTAACTCTTTGTAATTCTTGAAACTTTTGAAAAGTAGAGAATGAGAGAAACGAAGAAAGTACGTTTTCACATTAGAGTGAGCATAAACTCTCTCTAACGAGTGTAATTTTTTGATAATTAAAGACAAAATAATGTTTTCTTGGTAACTAATCACTAAATCTTCGTATTTGTCGAATCTAAATTTCGATATCAACGTGTTGGACAAAAAGAGAACTTTAAAACAAATAAGTATTGGTAATGGTTAACTCTTTGCAACTCTTGAAACTTTTGAAAAGTAGAGAATGAGAGAAACGAAGAAAGTGCATTTTCAAATTAGAGTGAGCATAAACTCTCACTAACGAGTGTAATTTTTTGATAATTAAAGACAAAATAATGTTTTTTTGGTAACTAATCACTAAATCTTCGTATTTGTCGAATCTAAATTTCGCTATCAACGTGTTGGACAAAACAAGAACTTTAGAACAAAGAAGTATTGGTAATGGTTAACTCTTTGCAACTCTTGAAACTTTTGAAAAGCAGAGAATGAGAGAAACGAAGAAAGTGCGTTTTCACATTAGAGTGAGCATAAACTCTCACTAACGAGTGTAATTTTGTGATAATTAAAGACAAAATAATGTTTTCTTGGTAACTAATCACTAAATCTTCGTATTTATCGAATCTTAATTTCACTATCAACGTGTTGGAAAAAACAACAACTTTAGAACAAAGAAGTATTGGTAATGGTTAACTCTTTGCAACTATTGAAACTTTTGAAAAGTAGAGAATGAGAGAAACGAAGAAAGTGCGTTTTCACATTAGAGTGAGCATAAACTCTCACAAAAGAATGTAATTTTGTGATAATTAAAGACAAAATAATGTTTTCTTGGTAACTAATCACTAAATCTTCGTATTTGTCGAATCTAATTTCGCAATCAACGTGTTGGACAAAACAAGAACTTTAGAACAAATAAGTATTGGTAATGGTTAACTCTTTGCAATTCTTGAAACTTTTGAAAAGTAGAGAATGAGAGGAACGAAGAAAGTGCATTTTCACATTAGAGTGAGCATAAACTCTCACTAACGAGTGTAATTTTTTGATAATTAAAGACAAAATAATGTTTTTTTGGTAACTAATCACTAAATCTTCGTATTTGTCGAATCTAAATTTCGCTATCAACGTGTTGGACAAAACAAGAACTTTAGAACAAAGAAGTATTGGTAATGGTTAACTCTTTGCAACTCTTGAAACTTTTGAAAAGCAGAGAATGAGAGAAACGAAGAAAGTGCGTTTTCACATTAGAGTGAGCATAAACTCTCACTAACGAGTGTAATTTTGTGATAATTAAAGACAAAATAATGTTTTCTTGGTAACTAATCACTAAATCTTCGTATTTATCGAATCTTAATTTCACTATCAACGTGTTGGAAAAAACAACAACTTTAGAACAAAGAAGTATTGGTAATGGTTAACTCTTTGCAATTCTTGAAACTTTTGAAAAGTAGAGAATGAGAGAAACGAAGAAAGTACGTTTTCACATTAGAGTGAGCATAAACTCTCACTAACGAGTGTAATTTTTTGATAATTAAAGACAAAATAATGTTTTCTTGGTAACTAATCACTAAATCTTCGTATTTGTCGAATCTAAATTTCGATATCAACGTGTTGGACAAAAAGTGAACTTTAAAACAAATAAGTATTGGTAATGGTTAACTCTTTGCAACTCTTGAAACTTTTGAAAAGTAGAGAATGAGAGAAACGAAGAAAGTGCATTTTCAAATTAGAGTGAGCATAAACTCTCACTAACGAGTGTAATTTTTTGATAATTAAAGACAAAATAATGTTTTTTTGGTAACCAATCACTAAATCTTCGTATTTGTCGAATCTAAATTTCGCTATCAACGTGTTGGACAAAACAAGAACTTTAGAACAAAGAAGTATTGGTAATGGTTAACTCTTTGCAACTCTTGAAACTTTTGAAAAGTAGAGAATGAGAGAAACGAAGAAAGTGCGTTTTCACATTAGAGTGAGCATAAACTCTCACTAACGAGTGTAATTTTTTGATAATTAAAGACAAACTAATGTTTTCTTGGTAACTAATCACTAAATCTTCGTATTTGTCGAATCTAAATTTTGCTATCAACGTGTTGGACAAAACAAGAACTTTAGAACAAAGAAGTATTGGTAATGGTTAACTCTTTGCAACTCTTGAAACTTTTGAAAAGTAGAGAACGAGAGAAACGAAGAAAGTGCGTTTTCACATTAGAGTGAGCATAAACTCTCACTAACGAGTGTAATTTTGTGATAATTAAAGACAAAATAATGTTTTCTTTGTAACTAATCACTAAATCTTCGTATTTATCGAATCTAAATTTCGATATCAACGTGTTGGACAAAAAGAGAACTTTAAAACAAATAAGTATTGGTAATGGTTAACTCTTTGCAACTCTTGAAACTTTTGAAAAGTAGAGAATGAGAGAAACGAAGAAAGTGCATTTTCAAATTAGAGTGAGCATAAACTCTCACTAACGAGTGTAATTTTTTGATAATTAAAGACAAAATAATGTTTTTTTGGTAACTAATCACTAAATCTTCGTATTTGTCGAATCTAAATTTCGCTATCAACGTGTTGGACAAAACAAGAACTTTAGAACAAAGAAGTATTGGTAATGGTTAACTCTTTGCAACTCTTGAAACTTTTGAAAAGCAGAGAATGAGAGAAACGAAGAAAGTGCGTTTTCACATTAGAGTGAGCATAAACTCTCACTAACGAGTGTAATTTTGTGATAATTAAAGACAAAATAATGTTTTCTTGGTAACTAATCACTAAATCTTCGTATTTATCGAATCTTAATTTCACTATCAACGTGTTGGAAAAAACAACAACTTTAGAACAAAGAAGTATTGGTAATGGTTAACTCTTTGCAACTATTGAAACTTTTGAAAAGTAGAGAATGAGAGAAACGAAGAAAGTGCGTTTTCACATTAGAGTGAGCATAAACTCTCACAAAAGAATGTAATTTTGTGATAATTAAAGACAAAATAATGTTTTCTTGGTAACTAATCACTAAATCTTCGTATTTGTCGAATCTAATTTCGCAATCAACGTGTTGGACAAAACAAGAACTTTAGAACAAATAAGTATTGGTAATGGTTAACTCTTTGCAATTCTTGAAACTTTTGAAAAGTAGAGAATGAGAGGAACGAAGAAAGTGCATTTTCACATTAGAGTGAGCATAAACTCTCACTAACGAGTGTAATTTTTTGATAATTAAAGACAAAATAATGTTTTTTTGGTAACTAATCACTAAATCTTCGTATTTGTCGAATCTAAATTTCGCTATCAACGTGTTGGACAAAACAAGAACTTTAGAACAAAGAAGTATTGGTAATGGTTAACTCTTTGCAACTATTGAAACTTTTGAAAAGTAGAGAATGAGAGAAACGAAGAAAGTGCGTTTTCACATTAGAGTGAGCATAAACTCTCACAAAAGAATGTAATTTTGTGATAATTAAAGACAAAATAATGTTTTCTTGGTAACTAATCACTAAATCTTCGTATTTATCGAATCTTAATTTCACTATCAACGTGTTGGAAAAAACAACAACTTTAGAACAAAGAAGTATTGGTAATGGTTAACTCTTTGTAATTCTTGAAACTTTTGAAAAGTAGAGAATGAGAGAAACGAAGAAAGTACGTTTTCACATTAGAGTGAGCATAAACTCTCTCTAACGAGTGTAATTTTTTGATAATTAAAGACAAAATAATGTTTTCTTGGTAACTAATCACTAAATCTTCGTATTTGTCGAATCTAAATTTCGATATCAACGTGTTGGACAAAAAGAGAACTTTAAAACAAATAAGTATTGGTAATGGTTAACTCTTTGCAACTCTTGAAACTTTTGAAAAGTAGAGAATGAGAGAACGAAGAAAGTGCATTTTCAAATTAGAGTGAGCATAAACTCTCACTAACGAGTGTAATTTTTTGATAATTAAAGACAAAATAATGTTTTTTTGGTAACTAATCACTAAATCTTCGTATTTGTCGAATCTAAATTTCGCTATCAACGTGTTGGACAAAACAAGAACTTTAGAACAAAGAAGTATTGGTAATGGTTAACTCTTTGCAACTCTTGAAACTTTTGAAAAGCAGAGAATGAGAGAAACGAAGAAAGTGCGTTTTCACATTAGAGTGAGCATAAACTCTCACTAACGAGTGTAATTTTGTGATAATTAAAGACAAAATAATGTTTTCTTGGTAACTAATCACTAAATCTTCGTATTTATCGAATCTTAATTTCACTATCAACGTGTTGGAAAAAACAACAACTTTAGAACAAAGAAGTATTGGTAATGGTTAACTCTTTGCAACTATTGAAACTTTTGAAAAGTAGAGAATGAGAGAAACGAAGAAAGTGCGTTTTCACATTAGAGTGAGCATAAACTCTCACAAAAGAATGTAATTTTGTGATAATTAAAGACAAAATAATGTTTTCTTGGTAACTAATCACTAAATCTTCGTATTTGTCGAATCTAATTTCGCAATCAACGTGTTGGACAAAACAAGAACTTTAGAACAAATAAGTATTGGTAATGGTTAACTCTTTGCAATTCTTGAAACTTTTGAAAAGTAGAGAATGAGAGGAACGAAGAAAGTGCATTTTCACATTAGAGTGAGCATAAACTCTCCCTAACGAGTGTAATTTTTTGATAATTAAAGACAAAATAATGTTTTCTTAATAACTAATCACTAAATCTTCCTATTTGTCGAATCTAAATTTCGATATCAACGTGTTGGACAAAAAGAGAACTTTAAAACAAATGAGTATTGGTAATGGTTAACTCTTTGCAACTCTTGAAACTTTTGAAAAGTAGAGAATGAGAGAAACGAAGAAAGTGCATTTTCAAATTAGAGTGAGCATAAACTCTCACTAACGAGTGTAATTTTTTGATAATTAAAGACAAAATAATGTTTTTTTGGTAACTAATCACTAAATCTTCGTATTTGTCGAATCTAAATTTCGCTATCAACGTGTTGGACAAAACAAGAACTTTAGAACAAAGAAGTATTGGTAATGGTTAACTCTTTGCAACTCTTGAAACTTTTGAAAAGCAGAGAATGAGAGAAACGAAGAAAGTGCGTTTTCACATTAGAGTGAGCATAAACTCTCACTAACGAGTGTAATTTTGTGATAATTAAAGACAAAATAATGTTTTCTTGGTAACTAATCACTAAATCTTCATATTTATCGAATCTTAATTTCACTATCAACGTGTTGGAAAAAACAACAACTTTAGAACAAAGAAGTATTGGTAATGGTTAACTCTTTGCAATTCTTGAAACTTTTGAAAAGTAGAGAATGAGAGAAACGAAGAAAGTACGTTTTCACATTAGAGTGAGCATAAACTCTCACTAACGAGTGTAATTTTTTGATAATTAAAGACAAAATAATGTTTTCTTGGTAACTAATCACTAAATCTTCGTATTTGTCGAATCTAAATTTCGATATCAACGTGTTGGACAAAAAGAGAACTTTAAAACAAATAAGTATTGGTAATGGTTAACTCTTTGCAACTCTTGAAACTTTTGAAAAGTAGAGAATGAGAGAAACGGAGAAAGTGCATTTTCAAATTAGAGTGAGCATAAACTCTCACTAACGAGTGTAATTTTTTGATAATTAAAGACAAAATAATGTTTTTTTGGTAACCAATCACTAAATCTTCGTATTTGTCGAATCTAAATTTCGCTATCAACGTGTTGGACAAAACAAGAACTTTAGAACAAAGAAGTATTGGTAATGGTTAACTCTTTGCAACTCTTGAAACTTTTGAAAAGTAGAGAATGAGAGAAACGAAGAAAGTGCGTTTTCACATTAGAGTGAGCATAAACTCTCACTAACGAGTGTAATTTTTTGATAATTAAAGACAAAATAATGTTTTTTTGGTAACTAATCACTAAATCTTCGTATTTGTCGAATCTAAATTTCGCTATCAACGTGTTGGACAAAACAAGAACTTTAGAACAAAGAAGTATTGGTAATGGTTAACTCTTTGCAACTCTTGAAACTTTTGAAAAGTAGAGAATGAGAGAAATGAAGAAAGTGCGTTTTCACGTTAGAGTGAGCATAAACTCTCACTAACGAGTGTAATTTTTTGATAATTAAAGACAAAATAATGTTTTCTTGGTAACTAATCACTAAATCTTCGTATTTGTCGAATCTTAATTTCACTATCAACGTGTTGGAAAAAACAACAACTTTAGAACAAAGAAGTATTGGTAATGGTTAACTCTTTGCAATTCTTGAAACTTTTGAAAAGTAGAGAATGAGAGAAACGAAGAAAGTACGTTTTCACATTAGAGTGAGCATAAACTCTCACTAACGAGTGTAATTTTTTGATAATTAAAGACAAAATAATGTTTTCTTGGTAACTAATCACTAAATCTTCGTATTTGTCGAATCTAAATTTCGATATCAACGTGTTGGACAAAAAGAGAACTTTAAAACAAATAAGTATTGGTAATGGTTAACTCTTTGCAACTCTTGAAACTTTTGAAAAGTAGAGAATGAGAGAAACGAAGAAAGTGCATTTTCAAATTAGAGTGAGCATAAACTCTCACTAACGAGTGTAATTTTTTGATAATTAAAGACAAAATAATGTTTTTTTGGTAACTAATCACTAAATCTTCGTATTTGTCGAATCTAAATTTCGCTATCAACGTGTTGGACAAAACAAGAACTTTAGAACAAAGAAGTATTGGTAATGGTTAACTCTTTGCAACTCTTGAAACTTTTGAAAAGCAGAGAATGAGAGAAACGAAGAAAGTGCGTTTTCACATTAGAGTGAGCATAAACTCTCACTAACGAGTGTTATTTTGTGATAATTAAAGACAAAATAATGTTTTCTTGGTAACTAATCACTAAATCTTCGTATTTATCGAATCTTAATTTCACTATCAACGTGTTGGAAAAAACAACAACTTTAGAACAAAGAAGTATTGGTAATGGTTAACTCTTTGCAATTCTTGAAACTTTTGAAAAGTAGAGAATGAGAGAAACGAAGAAAGTACGTTTTCACATTAGAGTGAGCATAAACTCTCACTAACGAGTGTAATTTTTTGATAATTAAAGACAAAATAATGTTTTCTTGGTAACTAATCACTAAATCTTCCTATTTGTCGAATCTAAATTTCGATATCAACGTGTTGGACAAAAAGAGAACTTTAAAACAAATAAGTATTGGTAATGGTTAACTCTTTGCAACTCTTGAAACTTTTGAAAAGTAGAGAATGAGAGAAACGGAGAAAGTGCATTTTCAAATTAGAGTGAGCATAAACTCTCACTAACGAGTGTAATTTTTTGATAATTAAAGACAAAATAATGTTTTTTTGGTAACCAATCACTAAATCTTCGTATTTGTCGAATCTAAATTTCGCTATCAACGTGTTGGACAAAACAAGAACTTTAGAACAAAGAAGTATTGGTAATGGTTAACTCTTTGCAACTCTTGAAACTTTTGAAAAGCAGAGAATGAGAGAAACGAAGAAAGTGCGTTTTCACATTAGAGTGAGCATAAACTCTCACTAACGAGTGTAATTTTTTGATAATTAAAGACAAAATAATGTTTTTTTGGTAACTAATCACTAAATCTTCGTATTTGTCGAATCTAAATTTCGCTATCAACGTGTTGGACAAAACAAGAACTTTAGAACAAAGAAGTATTGGTAATGGTTAACTCTTTGCAACTCTTGAAACTTTTGAAAAGTAGAGAACGAGAGAAACGAAGAAAGTGCGTTTTCACATTAGAGTGAGCATAAACTCTCACTAACGAGTGTAATTTTGTGATAATTAAAGACAAAATAATGTTTTCTTTGTAACTAATCACTAAATCTTCGTATTTATCGAATCTTAATTTCACTATCAACGTGTTGGGAAAAACAACAACTTTAGAACAAAGAAGTATTGGTAATGGTTAACTCTTTGCAACTCTTGAAAATTTTGAAAAGTAGAGAATGAGAGAAACGAAGAAAGTGCGTTTTCACATTAGAGTGAGCATAAACTCTCACAAACGAATGTAATTTTGTGATAATTAAAGACAAAATAATGTTTTCTTGGTAACTAATCACTAAATCTTCATATTTGTCGAATCTAATTTCGCAATCAACGTGTTGGACAAAACAAGAACTTTAGAACAAAGAAGTATTGGTCATGGTTAACGCTTTGCAATTCTTGAAACTTTTGAAAAGTAGAGAATGAGAGAAACGAAGAAAGTGCATTTTCACATTAGAGTGAGCATAAACTCTCACTAACGAGTGTAATTTTTTGATAATTAAAGACAAAATAATGTTTTCTTGGTAACTAATCACTAAATCTTCGAATTTGTCGAATCTAAATTTCGATATCAACGTGTTGGACAAAAAGTGAACTTTAAAACAAATAAGTATTGGTAATGGTTAACTCTTTGCAACTCTTGAAACTTTTGAAAAGTAGAGAATGAGAGAAACGAAGAAAGTGCATTTTCAAATTAGAGTGAGCATAAACTCTCACTAACGAGTGTAATTTTTTGATAATTAAAGACAAATTAATGTTTTTGTGGTAACTAATCACTAAATCTTCGTATTTGTCGAATCTAAATTTTGCTATCAACGTGTTGGACAAAACAAGAACTTTAGAACAAAGAAGTATTGGTAATGGTTAACTCTTTGCAACTCTTGAAACTTTTGAAAAGCAGAGAATGAGAGAAACGAAGAAAGTGCGTTTTCACATTAGAGTGAGCATAAACTCTCACTAACGAGTGTAATTTTGTGATAAATAAAGACAAAATAATGTTTTCTTGGTAACTAATCACTAAATCTTCGTATTTATCGGATCTTAATTTCACTATCAACGTGTTGGAAAAAACAACAACTTTAGAACAAAGAAGTATTGGTAATGGTTAACTCTTTGTAATTCTTGAAACTTTTGAAAAGTAGAGAATGAGAGAAACGAAGAAAGTACGTTTTCACATTAGAGTGAGCATAAACTCTCTCTAACGAGTGTAATTTTTTGATAATTAAAGACAAAATAATGTTTTCTTGGTAACTAATCACTAAATCTTCGTATTTGTCGAATCTAAATTTCGATATCAACGTGTTGGACAAAAAGAGAACTTTAAAACAAATAAGTATTGGTAATGGTTAACTCTTTGCAACTCTTGAAACTTTTGAAAAGTAGAGAATGAGAGAAACGAAGAAAGTGCATTTTCAAATTAGAGTGAGCATAAACTCTCACTAACGAGTGTAATTTTTTGATAATTAAAGACAAAATAATGTTTTTTTGGTAACTAATCACTAAATCTTCGTATTTGTCGAATCTAAATTTCGCTATCAACGTGTTGGACAAAACAAGAACTTTAGAACAAAGAAGTATTGGTAATGGTTAACTCTTTGCAACTCTTGAAACTTTTGAAAAGCAGAGAATGAGAGAAACGAAGAAAGTGCGTTTTCACATTAGAGTGAGCATAAACTCTCACTAACGAGTGTAATTTTGTGATAATTAAAGACAAAATAATGTTTTCTTGGTAACTAATCACTAAATCTTCGTATTTATCGAATCTTAATTTCACTATCAACGTGTTGGAAAAAACAACAACTTTAGAACAAAGAAGTATTGGTAATGGTTAACTCTTTGCAACTATTGAAACTTTTGAAAAGTAGAGAATGAGAGAAACGAAGAAAGTGCGTTTTCACATTAGAGTGAGCATAAACTCTCACAAAAGAATGTAATTTTGTGATAATTAAAGACAAAATAATGTTTTCTTGGTAACTAATCACTAAATCTTCGTATTTGTCGAATCTAATTTCGCAATCAACGTGTTGGACAAAACAAGAACTTTAGAACAAATAAGTATTGGTAATGGTTAACTCTTTGCAATTCTTGAAACTTTTGAAAAGTAGAGAATGAGAGGAACGAAGAAAGTGCATTTTCACATTAGAGTGAGCATAAACTCTCACTAACGAGTGTAATTTTTTGATAATTAAAGACAAAATAATGTTTTTTTGGTAACTAATCACTAAATCTTCGTATTTGTCGAATCTAAATTTCGCTATCAACGTGTTGGACAAAACAAGAACTTTAGAACAAAGAAGTATTGGTAATGGTTAACTCTTTGCAACTATTGAAACTTTTGAAAAGTAGAGAATGAGAGAAACGAAGAAAGTGCGTTTTCACATTAGAGTGAGCATAAACTCTCACAAAAGAATGTAATTTTGTGATAATTAAAGACAAAATAATGTTTTCTTGGTAACTAATCACTAAATCTTCGTATTTATCGAATCTTAATTTCACTATCAACGTGTTGGAAAAAACAACAACTTTAGAACAAAGAAGTATTGGTAATGGTTAACTCTTTGTAATTCTTGAAACTTTTGAAAAGTAGAGAATGAGAGAAACGAAGAAAGTACGTTTTCACATTAGAGTGAGCATAAACTCTCTCTAACGAGTGTAATTTTTTGATAATTAAAGACAAAATAATGTTTTCTTGGTAACTAATCACTAAATCTTCGTATTTGTCGAATCTAAATTTCGATATCAACGTGTTGGACAAAAAGAGAACTTTAAAACAAATGAGTATTGGTAATGGTTAACTCTTTGCAACTCTTGAAACTTTTGAAAAGTAGAGAATGAGAGAAACGAAGAAAGTGCATTTTCAAATTAGAGTGAGCATAAACTCTCACTAACGAGTGTAATTTTTTGATAATTAAAGACAAAATAATGTTTTTTTGGTAACTAATCACTAAATCTTCGTATTTGTCGAATCTAAATTTCGCTATCAACGTGTTGGACAAAACAAGAACTTTAGAACAAAGAAGTATTGGTAATGGTTAACTCTTTGCAACTCTTGAAACTTTTGAAAAGCAGAGAATGAGAGAAACGAAGAAAGTGCGTTTTCACATTAGAGTGAGCATAAACTCTCACTAACGAGTGTAATTTTGTGATAATTAAAGACAAAATAATGTTTTCTTGGTAACTAATCACTAAATCTTCGTATTTATCGAATCTTAATTTCACTATCAACGTGTTGGAAAAAACAACAACTTTAGAACAAAGAAGTATTGGTAATGGTTAACTCTTTGCAATTCTTGAAACTTTTGAAAAGTAGAGAATGAGAGAAACGAAGAAAGTACGTTTTCACATTAGAGTGAGCATAAACTCTCACTAACGAGTGTAATTTTTTGATAATTAAAGACAAAATAATGTTTTCTTGGTAACTAATCACTAAATCTTCCTATTTGTCGAATCTAAATTTCGATATCAACGTGTTGGACAAAAAGAGAACTTTAAAACAAATAAGTATTGGTAATGGTTAACTCTTTGCAACTCTTGAAACTTTTGAAAAGTAGAGAATGAGAGAAACGGAGAAAGTGCATTTTCAAATTAGAGTGAGCATAAACTCTCACTAACGAGTGTAATTTTTTGATAATTAAAGACAAAATAATGTTTTTTTGGTAACCAATCACTAAATCTTCGTATTTGTCGAATCTAAATTTCGCTATCAACGTGTTGGACAAAACAAGAACTTTAGAACAAAGAAGTATTGGTAATGGTTAACTCTTTGCAACTCTTGAAACTTTTGAAAAGTAGAGAATGAGAGAAACGAAGAAAGTGCGTTTTCACATTAGAGTGAGCATAAACTCTCACTAACGAGTGTAATTTTTTGATAATTAAAGACAAAATAATGTTTTTTTGGTAACTAATCACTAAATCTTCGTATTTGTCGAATCTAAATTTCGCTATCAACGTGTTGGACAAAACAAGAACTTTAGAACAAAGAAGTATTGGTAATGGTTAACTCTTTGCAACTCTTGAAACTTTTGAAAAGTAGAGAATGAGAGAAATGAAGAAAGTGCGTTTTCACGTTAGAGTGAGCATAAACTCTCACTAACGAGTGTAATTTTTTGATAATTAAAGACAAAATAATGTTTTCTTGGTAACTAATCACTAAATCTTCGTATTTGTCGAATCTTAATTTCACTATCAACGTGTTGGAAAAAACAACAACTTTAGAACAAAGAAGTATTGGTAATGGTTAACTCTTTGCAATTCTTGAAACTTTTGAAAAGTAGAGAATGAGAGAAACGAAGAAAGTACGTTTTCACATTAGAGTGAGCATAAACTCTCACTAACGAGTGTAATTTTTTGATAATTAAAGACAAAATAATGTTTTCTTGGTAACTAATCACTAAATCTTCGTATTTGTCGAATCTAAATTTCGATATCAACGTGTTGGACAAAAAGAGAACTTTAAAACAAATAAGTATTGGTAATGGTTAACTCTTTGCAACTCTTGAAACTTTTGAAAAGTAGAGAATGAGAGAAACGAAGAAAGTGCATTTTCAAATTAGAGTGAGCATAAACTCTCACTAACGAGTGTAATTTTTTGATAATTAAAGACAAAATAATGTTTTTTTGGTAACTAATCACTAAATCTTCGTATTTGTCGAATCTAAATTTCGCTATCAACGTGTTGGACAAAACAAGAACTTTAGAACAAAGAAGTATTGGTAATGGTTAACTCTTTGCAACTCTTGAAACTTTTGAAAAGCAGAGAATGAGAGAAACGAAGAAAGTGCGTTTTCACATTAGAGTGAGCATAAACTCTCACTAACGAGTGTAATTTTGTGATAATTAAAGACAAAATAATGTTTTCTTGGTAACTAATCACTAAATCTTCGTATTTATCGAATCTTAATTTCACTATCAACGTGTTGGAAAAAACAACAACTTTAGAACAAAGAAGTATTGGTAATGGTTAACTCTTTGCAATTCTTGAAACTTTTGAAAAGTAGAGAATGAGAGAAACGAAGAAAGTACGTTTTCACATTAGAGTGAGCATAAACTCTCACTAACGAGTGTAATTTTTTGATAATTAAAGACAAAATAATGTTTTCTTGGTAACTAATCACTAAATCTTCCTATTTGTCGAATCTAAATTTCGATATCAACGTGTTGGACAAAAAGAGAACTTTAAAACAAATAAGTATTGGTAATGGTTAACTCTTTGCAACTCTTGAAACTTTTGAAAAGTAGAGAATGAGAGAAACGGAGAAAGTGCATTTTCAAATTAGAGTGAGCATAAACTCTCACTAACGAGTGTAATTTTTTGATAATTAAAGACAAAATAATGTTTTTTTGGTAACCAATCACTAAATCTTCGTATTTGTCGAATCTAAATTTCGCTATCAACGTGTTGGACAAAACAAGAACTTTAGAACAAAGAAGTATTGGTAATGGTTAACTCTTTGCAACTCTTAAAACTTTTGAAAAGCAGAGAATGAGAGAAACGAAGAAAGTGCGTTTTCACATTAGAGTGAGCATAAACTCTCACTAACGAGTGTAATTTTTTGATAATTAAAGACAAAATAATGTTTTTTTGGTAACTAATCACTAAATCTTCGTATTTGTCGAATCTAAATTTCGCTATCAACGTGTTGGACAAAACAAGAACTTTAGAACAAAGAAGTATTGGTAATGGTTAACTCTTTGCAACTCTTGAAACTTTTGAAAAGTAGAGAACGAGAGAAACGAAGAAAGTGCGTTTTCACATTAGAGTGAGCATAAACTCTCACTAACGAGTGTAATTTTGTGATAATTAAAGACAAAATAATGTTTTCTTTGTAACTAATCACTAAATCTTCGTATTTATCGAATCTTAATTTCACTATCAACGTGTTGGGAAAAACAACAACTTTAGAACAAAGAAGTATTGGTAATGGTTAACTCTTTGCAACTCTTGAAAATTTTGAAAAGTAGAGAATGAGAGAAACGAAGAAAGTGCGTTTTCACATTAGAGTGAGCATAAACTCTCACAAACGAATGTAATTTTGTGATAATTAAAGACAAAATAATGTTTTCTTGGTAACTAATCACTAAATCTTCATATTTGTCGAATCTAATTTCGCAATCAACGTGTTGGACAAAACAAGAACTTTAGAACAAAGAAGTATTGGTCATGGTTAACGCTTTGCAATTCTTGAAACTTTTGAAAAGTAGAGAATGAGAGAAACGAAGAAAGTGCATTTTCACATTAGAGTGAGCATAAACTCTCACTAACGAGTGTAATTTTTTGATAATTAAAGACAAAATAATGTTTTCTTGGTAACTAATCACTAAATCTTCGAATTTGTCAAATCTAAATTTCGATATCAACGTGTTGGACAAAAAGTGAACTTTAAAACAAATAAGTATTGGTAATGGTTAACTCTTTGCAACTCTTGAAACTTTTGAAAAGTAGAGAATGAGAGAAACGAAGAAAGTGCATTTTCAAATTAGAGTGAGCATAAACTCTCACTAACGAGTGTAATTTTTTGATAATTAAAGACAAAATAATGTTTTTTTGGTAACTAATCACTAAATCTTCGTATTTGTCGAATCTAAATTTCGCTATCAACGTGTTGGACAAAACAAGAACTTTAGAACAAAGAAGTATTGGTAATGGTTAACTCTTTGCAACTCTTGAAACTTTTGAAAAGCAGAGAATGAGAGAAACGAAGAAAGTGCGTTTTCACATTAGAGTGAGCATAAACTCTCACTAACGAGTGTAATTTTGTGATAATTAAAGACAAAATAATGTTTTCTTGGTAACTAATCACTAAATCTTCGTATTTATCGAATCTTAATTTCACTATCAACGTGTTGGAAAAAACAACAACTTTAGAACAAAGAAGTATTGGTAATGGTTAACTCTTTGCAACTATTGAAACTTTTGAAAAGTAGAGAATGAGAGAAACGAAGAAAGTGCGTTTTCACATTAGAGTGAGCATAAACTCTCACAAAAGAATGTAATTTTGTGATAATTAAAGACAAAATAATGTTTTCTTGGTAACTAATCACTAAATCTTCGTATTTGTCGAATCTAATTTCGCAATCAACGTGTTAGACAAAACAAGAACTTTAGAACAAATAAGTATTGGTAATGGTTAACTCTTTGCAATTCTTGAAACTTTTGAAAAGTAGAGAATGAGAGGAACGAAGAAAGTGCATTTTCACATTAGAGTGAGCATAAACTCTCACTAACGAGTGTAATTTTTTGATAATTAAAGACAAAATAATGTTTTTTTGGTAACTAATCACTAAATCTTCGTATTTGTCGAATCTAAATTTCGCTATCAACGTGTTGGACAAAACAAGAACTTTAGAACAAAGAAGTATTGGTAATGGTTAACTCTTTGCAACTATTGAAACTTTTGAAAAGTAGAGAATGAGAGAAACGAAGAAAGTGCGTTTTCACATTAGAGTGAGCATAAACTCTCACAAAAGAATGTAATTTTGTGATAATTAAAGACAAAATAATGTTTTCTTGGTAACTAATCACTAAATCTTCGTATTTATCGAATCTTAATTTCACTATCAACGTGTTGGAAAAAACAACAACTTTAGAACAAAGAAGTATTGGTAATGGTTAACTCTTTGTAATTCTTGAAACTTTTGAAAAGTAGAGAATGAGAGAAACGAAGAAAGTACGTTTTCACATTAGAGTGAGCATAAACTCTCTCTAACGAGTGTAATTTTTTGATAATTAAAGACAAAATAATGTTTTCTTGGTAACTAATCACTAAATCTTCGTATTTGTCGAATCTAAATTTCGATATCAACGTGTTGGACAAAAAGAGAACTTTAAAACAAATGAGTATTGGTAATGGTTAACTCTTTGCAACTCTTGAAACTTTTGAAAAGTAGAGAATGAGAGAAACGAAGAAAGTGCATTTTCAAATTAGAGTGAGCATAAACTCTCACTAACGAGTGTAATTTTTTGATAATTAAAGACAAAATAATGTTTTTTTGGTAACTAATCACTAAATCTTCGTATTTGTCGAATCTAAATTTCGCTATCAACGTGTTGGACAAAACAAGAACTTTAGAACAAAGAAGTATTGGTAATGGTTAACTCTTTGCAACTCTTGAAACTTTTGAAAAGCAGAGAATGAGAGAAACGAAGAAAGTGCGTTTTCACATTAGAGTGAGCATAAACTCTCACTAACGAGTGTAATTTTGTGATAATTAAAGACAAAATAATGTTTTCTTGGTAACTAATCACTAAATCTTCGTATTTATCGAATCTTAATTTCACTATCAACGTGTTGGAAAAAACAACAACTTTAGAACAAAGAAGTATTGGTAATGGTTAACTCTTTGCAATTCTTGAAACTTTTGAAAAGTAGAGAATGAGAGAAACGAAGAAAGTACGTTTTCACATTAGAGTGAGCATAAACTCTCACTAACGAGTGTAATTTTTTGATAATTAAAGACAAAATAATGTTTTCTTGGTAACTAATCACTAAATCTTCCTATTTGTCGAATCTAAATTTCGATATCAACGTGTTGGACAAAAAGAGAACTTTAAAACAAATAAGTATTGGTAATGGTTAACTCTTTGCAACTCTTGAAACTTTTGAAAAGTAGAGAATGAGAGAAACGGAGAAAGTGCATTTTCAAATTAGAGTGAGCATAAACTCTCACTAACGAGTGTAATTTTTTGATAATTAAAGACAAAATAATGTTTTTTTGGTAACCAATCACTAAATCTTCGTATTTGTCGAATCTAAATTTCGCTATCAACGTGTTGGACAAAACAAGAACTTTAGAACAAAGAAGTATTGGTAATGGTTAACTCTTTGCAACTCTTGAAACTTTTGAAAAGTAGAGAATGAGAGAAACGAAGAAAGTGCGTTTTCACATTAGAGTGAGCATAAACTCTCACTAACGAGTGTAATTTTTTGATAATTAAAGACAAAATAATGTTTTTTTGGTAACTAATCACTAAATCTTCGTATTTGTCGAATCTAAATTTCGCTATCAACGTGTTGGACAAAACAAGAACTTTAGAACAAAGAAGTATTGGTAATGGTTAACTCTTTGCAACTCTTGAAACTTTTGAAAAGCAGAGAATGAGAGAAACGAAGAAAGTGCGTTTTCACATTAGAGTGAGCATAAACTCTCACTAACGAGTGTAATTTTGTGATAATTAAAGACAAAATAATGTTTTCTTGGTAACTAATCACTAAATCTTCGTATTTATCGAATCTTAATTTCACTATCAACGTGTTGGAAAAAACAACAACTTTAGAACAAAGAAGTATTGGTAATGGTTAACTCTTTGCAATTCTTGAAACTTTTGAAAAGTAGAGAATGAGAGAAACGAAGAAAGTACGTTTTCACATTAGAGTGAGCATAAACTCTCACTAACGAGTGTAATTTTTTGATAATTAAAGACAAAATAATGTTTTCTTGGTAACTAATCACTAAATCTTCGTATTTGTCGAATCTAAATTTCGATATCAACGTGTTGGACAAAAAGAGAACTTTAAAACAAATAAGTATTGGTAATGGTTAACTCTTTGCAACTCTTGAAACTTTTGAAAAGTAGAGAATGAGAGAAACGGAGAAAGTGCATTTTCAAATTAGAGTGAGCATAAACTCTCACTAACGAGTGTAATTTTTTGATAATTAAAGACAAAATAATGTTTTTTTGGTAACCAATCACTAAATCTTCGTATTTGTCGAATCTAAATTTCGCTATCAACGTGTTGGACAAAACAAGAACTTTAGAACAAAGAAGTATTGGTAATGATTAACTCTTTGCAACTCTTGAAACTTTTGAAAAGTAGAGAATGAGAGAAACGAAGAAAGTGCGTTTTCACATTAGAGTGAGCATAAACTCTCACTAACGAGTGTAATTTTTTGATAATTAAAGACAAAATAATGTTTTTTTGGTAACTAATCACTAAATCTTCGTATTTGTCGAATCTAAATTTCGCTATCAACGTGTTGGACAAAACAAGAACTTTAGAACAAAGAAGTATTGGTAATGGTTAACTCTTTGCAACTCTTGAAACTTTTGAAAAGTAGAGAATGAGAGAAATGAAGAAAGTGCGTTTTCACGTTAGAGTGAGCATAAACTCTCACTAACGAGTGTAATTTTTTGATAATTAAAGACAAAATAATGTTTTCTTGGTAACTAATCACTAAATCTTCGTATTTGTCGAATCTTAATTTCACTATCAACGTGTTGGAAAAAACAACAACTTTAGAACAAAGAAGTATTGGTAATGGTTAACTCTTTGCAATTCTTGAAACTTTTGAAAAGTAGAGAATGAGAGAAACGAAGAAAGTACGTTTTCACATTAGAGTGAGCATAAACTCTCACTAACGAGTGTAATTTTTTGATAATTAAAGACAAAATAATGTTTTCTTGGTAACTAATCACTAAATCTTCGTATTTGTCGAATCTAAATTTCGATATCAACGTGTTGGACAAAAAGAGAACTTTAAAACAAATAAGTATTGGTAATGGTTAACTCTTTGCAACTCTTGAAACTTTTGAAAAGTAGAGAATGAGAGAAACGAAGAAAGTGCATTTTCAAATTAGAGTGAGCATAAACTCTCACTAACGAGTGTAATTTTTTGATAATTAAAGACAAAATAATGTTTTTTTGGTAACCAATCACTAAATCTTCGTATTTGTCGAATCTAAATTTCGCTATCAACGTGTTGGACAAAACAAGAACTTTAGAACAAAGAAGTATTGGTAATGGTTAACTCTTTGCAACTCTTGAAACTTTTGAAAAGTAGAGAATGAGAGAAACGAAGAAAGTGCGTTTTCACATTAGAGTGAGCATAAACTCTCACTAACGAGTGTAATTTTTTGATAATTAAAGACAAACTAATGTTTTCTTGGTAACTAATCACTAAATCTTCGTATTTGTCGAATCTAAATTTTGCTATCAACGTGTTGGACAAAACAAGAACTTTAGAACAAAGAAGTATTGGTAATGGTTAACTCTTTGCAACTCTTGAAACTTTTGAAAAGTAGAGAACGAGAGAAACGAAGAAAGTGCGTTTTCACATTAGAGTGAGCATAAACTCTCACTAACGAGTGTAATTTTGTGATAATTAAAGACAAAATAATGTTTTCTTGGTAACTAATCACTAAATCTTCGTATTTATCGAATCTTAATTTCACTATCAACGTGTTGGGAAAAACAACAACTTTAGAACAAAGAAGTATTGGTAATGGTTAACTCTTTGCAACTCTTGAAAATTTTAAAAAGTAGAGAATGAGAGAAACGAAGAAAGTGCGTTTTCACATTAGAGTGAGCATAAACTCTCACAAACGAATGTAATTTTGTGATAATTAAAGACAAAATAATGTTTTCTTGGTAACTAATCACTAAATCTTCATATTTGTCGAATCTAATTTCGCAATCAACGTGTTGGACAAAACAAGAACTTTAGAACAAAGAAGTATTGGTCATGGTTAACGCTTTGCAATTCTTGAAACTTTTGAAAAGTAGAGAATGAGAGAAACGAAGAAAGTGCATTTTCACATTAGAGTGAGCATAAACTCTCACTAACGAGTGTAATTTTTTGATAATTAAAGACAAAATAATGTTTTCTTGGTAACTAATCACTAAATCTTCGAATTTGTCGAATCTAATTTCGCAATCAACGTGTTGGACAAAACAAGAACATTAGAACAAAGAAGTATTGGTAATGGTTAACTCTTTGCAATTCTTGAAACTTTTGAAAAGTAGAGAATGAGAGAAACGAAGAAAGTACGTTTTCACATTAGAGTGAGCATAAACTCTCACTAACGAGTGTAATTTTTTGATAATTAAAGACAAAATAATGTTTTCTTGGTAACTAATCACTAAATCTTCGTATTTGTCGAATCTAAATTTCGATATCAACGTGTTGGACAAAAAGAGAACTTTAAAACAAATAAGTATTGGTAATGGTTAACTCTTTGCAACTCTGGAAACTTTTGAAAAGTAGAGAATGAGAGAAACGAAGAAAGTGCATTTTCAAATTAGAGTGAGCATAAACTCTCACTAACGAGTGTAATTTTTTGATAATTAAAGACAAAATAATGTTTTTTTGGTAACTAATCACTAAATCTTCGTATTTGTCGAATCTAAATTTCGCTATCAACGTGTTGGACAAAACAAGAACTTTAGAACAAAGAAGTATTGGTAATGGTTAACTCTTTGCAACTCTTGAAACTTTTGAAAAGCAGAGAATGAGAGAAACGAAGAAAGTGCGTTTTCACATTAGAGTGAGCATAAACTCTCACTAACGAGTGTAATTTTGTGATAATTAAAGACAAAATAATGTTTTCTTGGTAACTAATCACTAAATCTTCGTATTTATCGGATCTTAATTTCACTATCAACGTGTTGGAAAAAACAACAACTTTAGAACAAAGAAGTATTGGTAATGGTTAACTCTTTGCAACTATTGAAACTTTTGAAAAGTAGAGAATGAGAGAAACGAAGAAAGTGCGTTTTCACATTAGAATGAGCATAAACTCTCACAAACGAATGTAATTTTGTGATAATTAAAGACAAAATAATGTTTTCTTGGTAACTAATCACTAAATCTTCGTATTTGTCGAATCTAATTTCGCAATCAACGTGTTGGACAAAACAAGAACTTTAGAACAAAGAAGTATTGGTAATGGTTAACTCTTTGCAATTCTTGAAACTTTTGAAAAGTAGAGAATGAGAGAAACGAAGAAAGTACGTTTTCACATTAGAGTGAGCATAAACTCTCACTAACGAGTGTAATTTTTTGATAATTAAAGATAAAATAATGTTTTATTGGTAACTAATCACTAAATCTTCGTATTTGTCGAATCTAAATTTCGATATCAACGTGTTGGACAAAAAGAGAACTTTAAAACAAATAAGTATTGGTAATGGTTAACTCTTTGCAACTCTTGAAACTTTTGAAAAGTAGAGAATGAGAGAAACGAAGAAAGTGCATTTTCAAATTAGAGTGAGCATAAACTCTCACTAACGAGTGTAATTTTTTGATAATTAAAGACAAAATAATGTTTTTGTGGTAACTAATCACTAAATCTTCGTATTTGTCGAATCTAAATTTCGCTATCAACTTGTTGGACAAAACAAGAACTTTAGAACAAAGAAGTATTGGTAATGGTTAACTCTTTGCAACTCTTGAAACTTTTGAAAAGCAGAGAATGAGAGAAACGAAGAAAGTGCGTTTTCACATTAGAGTGAGCATAAACTCTCACTAACGAGTGTAATTTTGTGATAATTAAAGACAAAATAATGTTTTCTTGGTAACTAATCACTAAATCTTCGTATTTATCGGATCTTAATTTCACTATCAACGTGTTGGAAAAAACAACAACTTTAGAACAAAGAAGTATTGGTAATGGTTAACTCTTTGCAACTATTGAAACTTTTGAAAAGTAGAGAATGAGAGAAACGAAGAAAGTGCGTTTTCACATTAGAATGAGCATAAACTCTCACAAACGAATGTAATTTTGTGATAATTAAAGACAAAATAATGTTTTCTTGGTAACTAATCACTAAATCTTCGTATTTGTCGAATCTAATTTCGCAATCAACGTGTTGGACAAAACAAGAACTTTAGAACAAAGAAGTATTGGTAATGGTTAACTCTTTGCAATTCTTGAAACTTTTGAAAAGTAGAGAATGAGAGAAACGAAGAAAGTACGTTTTCACATTAGAGTGAGCATAAACTCTCACTAACGAGTGTAATTTTTTGATAATTAAAGATAAAATAATGTTTTCTTGGTAACTAATCACTAAATCTTCGTATTTGTCGAATCTAAATTTCGATATCAACGTGTTGGACAAAAAGAGAACTTTAAAACAAATAAGTATTGGTAATGGTTAACTCTTTGCAACTCTTGAAACTTTTGAAAAGTAGAGAATGAGAGAAACGAAGAAAGTGCATTTTCAAATTAGAGTGAGCATAAACTCTCACTAACGAGTGTAATTTTTTGATAATTAAAGACAAAATAATGTTTTTGTGGTAACTAATCACTAAATCTTCGTATTTGTCGAATCTAAATTTTGCTATCAACGTGTTGGACAAAACAAGAACTTTAGAACAAAGAAGTATTGGTAATGGCTAACTCTTTGCAACTCTTGAAACTTTTGAAAAGCAGAGAATGAGAGAAACGAAGAAAGTGCGTTTTCACATTAGAGTGAGCATAAACTCTCACTAACGAGTGTAATTTTTTTATAATTAAAGACAAAATAATGTTTTCTTGGTAACTAATCACTAAATCCTCGTATTTGTCGAATCTAAATTTTGATATCAACGTGTTGGACAAAAAGAGAACTTTAAAACAAAGAAGTATTGGTAATGGTTAACTCTTTGCAACTCTTGAAACTTTTGAAAAGTAGAGAATGAGTGAAACGAAGAAAGTGCGTTTTCACATTAGAGTGAGCATAAACTCTCAAAAACGAATGTAATTTTGTGATAATTAAAGACAAAATAATGTTTTCTTGGTAACTAATCACTAAATCTTCGTATTTGTCGAATCTAATTTCGCAATCAACGTGTTGGACAAAACAAGAACTTTAGAACAAAGAAGTATCGGTAATGGTTAACTCTTTGCAATTTGAAAAGTAGAGAATGAGAGAAACGAAGAAAGTACGTTTTCACATTAGAGTGAGCATAAACTCTCACTAACGAGTGTAATTTTTTGATAATTAAAGACAAAATAATGTTTTCTTGGTAACTAATCACTAAATCTTCGTATTTGTCGAATCTAAATTTCGATATCAACGTGTTGTACAAAAAGAGAACTTTAAAACAAATAAGTATTGGTAATGGTTAACTCTTTGCAACTCTTGAAACTTTTGAAAAGTAGAGAATGAGAGAAACGAAGAAAGTGCATTTTCAAATTAGAGTGAGCTTCTCTCACTAACGAGTGTAATTTTTTGATAATTAAAGACAAAATAATGTTTTTTTGGTAACTAATCACTAAATCTTTGTATTTGTCGAATCTAAATTTCGCTATCAACGTGTTGGACAAAACAAGAACTTTAGAACAAAGAAGTATTGGTAATGGTTAACTCTTTGCAACTCTTGAAAATTTTGAAAAGTAGAGAATGAGAGAAACGAAGAAAGTGCGTTTTCACATTAGATTGAGCATAAACTCTCACAAACGAATGTAATTTTGTGATAATTAAAGACAAAATAATGTTTTCTTGGTAACTAATCACTAAATCTTCGTATTTGTCGAATCTAATTTCGCAATCAACGTGTTGGACAAAACAAGAACTTTAGAACAAAGAAGTATTGGTAATGGTTAACGCTTTGCAATTCTTGAAACTTTTGAAAAGTAGAGAATGAGAGAAACGAAGAAAGTGCATTTTCACATTAGAGTTAGCATAAACTCTCACTAACGAGTGTAATTTTTTGATAATTAAAGACAAAATAATGTTTTCTTGGTAACTAATCACTAAATCTTTGTATTTGTCGAATCTAAATTTCGCTATCAACGTGTTGGACAAAACAAGAACATTAGAACAAAGAAGTATTGGTAATGGTTAACTCTTTGCAACTCTTGAAACTTTTGAAAAGTAGAGAATGAGAGAAACAAAGAAAGTGCGTTTTCACATTAGAGTGAGCATCAACTCTCACAAACGAATGTAATTTTGTGATAATTAAAGTCAAAATAATGTTTTCTTGGTAACTAATCACTAAATCTTCGTATTTGTCGAACTTAATTTCGCTATCAACGTGTTGGACAAAACAAGAACTTTAGAACAAAGAAGTATTGGTAATGGTTAACTCTTTGCAATTCTTGAAACTTTTGAAAAGTAGAGAATGAGAGAAACGAAGAAAGTACGTTTTCACATTAGAGTGAGCATAAACTCTCACTAACGAGTGTAATTTTTTGATAATTAAAGACAAAATAATGTTTTCTTGGTAACTAATCACTAAATCTTCGAATTTGTCGAATCTAAATTTCGATATCAACGTGTTGGACAAAAAGAGAACTTTAAAACAAATAAGTATTGGTAATGGTTAACTCTTTGCAACTCTTGAAACTTTTGAAAAGTAGAGAATGAGAGAAACGAAGAAAGTGCATTTTCAAATTAGAGTGAGCATAAACTCTCACTAACGAGTGTAATTTTTTGATAATTAAAGACAAAATAATGTTTTTGTGGTAACTAATCACTAAATCTTCGTATTTGTCGAATCTAAATTTTGCTATCAACGTGTTGGACAAAACAAGAACTTTAGAACAAAGAAGTATTGGTAATGGTTAACTCTTTGCAACTCTTGAAACTTTTGAAAAGCAAAGAATGAGAGAAACGAAGAAAGTGCGTTTTCACATTAGAGTGAGCATAAACTCTCACTAACGAGTGTAATTTTGTGATAATTAAAGACAAAATAATGTTTTCTTGGTAACTAATCACTAAATCTTCGTATTTATCGGATCTTAATTTCACTATCAACGTGTTGGAAAAAACAACAACTTTAGAACAAAGAAGTATTGGTAATGGTTAACTCTTTGTAATTCTTGAAACTTTTGAAAAGTAGAGAATGAGAGAAACGAAGAAAGTACGTTTTCACATTAGAGTGAGCATAAACTCTCTCTAACGAGTGTAATTTTTTGATAATTAAAGACAAAATAATGTTTTCTTGGTAACTAATCACTAAATCTTCGTATTTGTCGAATCTAAATTTCGATATCAACGTGTTGGACAAAAAGAGAACTTTAAAACAAATAAGTATTGGTAATGGTTAACTCTTTGCAACTCTTGAAACTTTTGAAAAGTAGAGAATGAGAGAAACGAAGAAAGTGCATTTTCAAATTAGAGTGAGCATAAACTCTCACTAACCAGTGTAATTTTTTGATAATTAAAGACAAAATAATGTTTTTTTGGTAACTAATCACTAAATCTTCGTATTTGTCGAATCTAAATTTCGCTATCAACGTGTTGGACAAAACAAGAACTTTAGAACAAAGAAGTATTGGTAATGGTTAACTCTTTGCAACTCTTGAAACTTTTGAAAAGCAGAGAATGAGAGAAACGAAGAAAGTGCGTTTTCACATTAGAGTGAGCATAAACTCTCACTAACGAGTGTAATTTTGTGATAATTAAAGACAAAATAATGTTTTCTTGGTAACTAATCACTAAATCTTCGTATTTATCGAATCTTAATTTCACTATCAACGTGTTGGAAAAAACAACAACTTTAGAACAAAGAAGTATTGGTAATGGTTAACTCTTTGCAACTATTGAAACTTTTGAAAAGTAGAGAATGAGAGAAACGAAGAAAGTGCGTTTTCACATTAGAGTGAGCATAAACTCTCACAAACGAATGTAATTTTGTGATAATTAAAGACAAAATAATGTTTTCTTGGTAACTAATCACTAAATCTTCGTATTTGTCGAATCTAATTTCGCAATCAACGTGTTGGACAAAACAAGAACTTTAGAACAAATAAGTATTGGTAATGGTTAACTCTTTGCAATTCTTGAAACTTTTGAAAAGTAGAGAATGAGAGGAACGAAGAAAGTGCATTTTCACATTAGAGTGAGCATAAACTCTCACTAACGAGTGTAATTTTTTGATAATTAAAGACAAAATAATGTTTTCTTAATAACTAATCACTAAATCTTCCTATTTGTCGAATCTAAATTTCGATATCAACGTGTTGGACAAAAAGAGAACTTTAAAACAAATGAGTATTGGTAATGGTTAACTCTTTGCAACTCTTGAAACTTTTGAAAAGTAGAGAATGAGAGAAACGAAGAAAGTGCATTTTCAAATTAGAGTGAGCATAAACTCTCACTAACGATTGTAATTTTTTGATAATTAAAGACAAAATAATGTTTTTTTGGTAACTAATCACTAAATCTTCGTATTTGTCGAATCTAAATTTCGCTATCAACGTGTTGGACAAAACAAGAACTTTAGAACAAAGAAGTATTGGTAATGGTTAACTCTTTGCAACTCTTGAAACTTTTGAAAAGCAGAGAATGAGAGAAACGAAGAAAGTGCGTTTTCACATTAGAGTGAGCATAAACTCTCACTAACGAGTGTAATTTTGTGATAATTAAAGACAAAATAATGTTTTCTTGGTAACTAATCACTAAATCTTCGTATTTATCGAATCTTAATTTCACTATCAACGTGTTGGAAAAAACAACAACTTTAGAACAAAGAAGTATTGGTAATGGTTAACTCTTTGCAATTCTTGAAACTTTTGAAAAGTAGAGAATGAGAGAAACGAAGAAAGTACGTTTTCACATTAGAGTGAGCATAAACTCTCACTAACGAGTGTAATTTTTTGATAATTAAAGACAAAATAATGTTTTCTTGGTAACTAATCACTAAATCTTCCTATTTGTCGAATCTAAATTTCGATATCAACGTGTTGGACAAAAAGAGAACTTTAAAACAAATAAGTATTGGTAATGGTTAACTCTTTGCAACTCTTGAAACTTTTGAAAAGTAGAGAATGAGAGAAACGGAGAAAGTGCATTTTCAAATTAGAGTGAGCATAAACTCTCACTAACGAGTGTAATTTTTTGATAATTAAAGACAAAATAATGTTTTTTTGGTAACCAATCACTAAATCTTCGTATTTGTCGAATCTAAATTTCGCTATCAACGTGTTGGACAAAACAAGAACTTTAGAACAAAGAAGTATTGGTAATGGTTAACTCTTTGCAACTCTTGAAACTTTTGAAAAGCAGAGAATGAGAGAAACGAAGAAAGTGCGTTTTCACATTAGAGTGAGCATAAACTCTCACTAACGAGTGTAATTTTTTGATAATTAAAGACAAAATAATGTTTTTTTGGTAACTAATCACTAAATCTTCGTATTTGTCGAATCTAAATTTCGCTATCAACGTGTTGGAAAAAACAACAACTTTAGAACAAAGAAGTATTGGTAATGGTTAACTCTTTGCAATTCTTGAAACTTTTGAAAAGTAGAGAATGAGAGAAACGAAGAAAGTACGTTTTCACATTAGAGTGAGCATAAACTCTCACTAACGAGTGTAATTTTTTGATAATTAAAGACAAAATAATGTTTTCTTGGTAACTAATCACTAAATCTTCGTATTTGTCGAATCTAAATTTCGATATCAACGTGTTGGACAAAAAGAGAACTTTAAAACAAATAAGTATTGGTAATGGTTAACTCTTTGCAACTCTTGAAACTTTTGAAAAGTAGAGAATGAGAGAAACGGAGAAAGTGCATTTTCAAATTAGAGTGAGCATAAACTCTCACTAACGAGTGTAATTTTTTGATAATTAAAGACAAAATAATGTTTTTTTGGTAACCAATCACTAAATCTTCGTATTTGTCGAATCTAAATTTCGCTATCAACGTGTTGGACAAAACAAGAACTTTAGAACAAAGAAGTATTGGTAATGGTTAACTCTTTGCAACTCTTGAAACTTTTGAAAAGTAGAGAATGAGAGAAACGAAGAAAGTGCGTTTTCACATTAGAGTGAGCATAAACTCTCACTAACGAGTGTAATTTTTTGATAATTAAAGACAAAATAATGTTTTTTTGGTAACTAATCACTAAATCTTCGTATTTGTCGAATCTAAATTTCGTTATCAACGTGTTGGACAAAACAAGAACTTTAGAACAAAGAAGTATTGGTAATGGTTAACTCTTTGCAACTCTTGAAACTTTTGAAAAGTAGAGAATGAGAGAAATGAAGAAAGTGCGTTTTCACGTTAGAGTGAGCATAAACTCTCACTAACGAGTGTAATTTTTTGATAATTAAAGACAAAATAATGTTTTCTTGGTAACTAATCACTAAATCTTCGTATTTGTCGAATCTTAATTTCACTATCAACGTGTTGGAAAAAACAACAACTTTAGAACAAAGAAGTGTTGGTAATGGTTATGTTGGTCCTGAAAGGAGTAGATAACAAGTGTATGGGGGGGGAATACACTTGTATGCAATTCTTTTTGAACTTTGATCAAACCAGAACTCAGCAAGGTTGTCTTGGACAACTCTGCTGAAGGTGATTAACTCTTCTAAGATAATCAATCCACTAAGTACTATTGAGTACTTAGTTGAATAACTATCTAGGGGAGTTATATGTGCGGAATAGTGGTTGGCCCTTTAAGTTTAGACTCCTTTAATTTCTGAAATCACTTAGTCAATGTAAAACAGTCCAGTTAAGCTTCAGGGAAGTTGTCCAAAACAGTTTTGCACAGTCTTTGAATGTGTATCTTTGAAAGATCAGTTTTGTGTGCAGTGTTGAGTGAATGTAAGTACTTGTAAAGTAAATCAACACAAGAGTTTATAGTGGTTCAGAGACTCAAGCTCCTACATCCACTTTCCCTGATTTAACAGGATAATTCCTTCACTCTTGGAATTAACTTGTTTTATAGTGCCAAGGTGCACTTGATCAAGAACACCACTCCTTGGTGAATTGATCCCTAGGATGTCTAGAGTCCTAGTACCCTCTTCTCAACTCAGAACTGAACTGTTCTTCTCTCAACAGTCAGTTCCTACCACTTCTACTACTACAACCTTCTCACTTTCACTCTTGAAAGATATGAGGATTGAAGTAAGGTTCCAACTAATGAGATATCCTTTACAATGATGATCAGTGTATAAGGATAGGATATCTCTCTAAGCTTGTGTATGAATATACAATTGGGTTCAGCTTAGAAGAAGTGTATAAAGACTAAGATAGTCTCTTTGAAAGCTTAAGAGCACTTGTCAACTTGTAGGATAGTTGGATATTCTTGTCAAGGTTGAGGTGCTTGTTGAGGTCAGTTGGATGCTTTCAAATGGTCTTCACACTTCTGTATTTATAGACAAAATGGAGGATTTGCCCGTTGGAGAGGCAGCCCCAAATTGCTATAAATGTCTTCCTTGAGTTCTTCAAACTGGAAGACAGATTCTTGATAGTGACATGTCCTCATTTGGGTAATAAACGGCTGTAACAGTTTTGTCTTCATTCTGCAGCACTTTTCCCAATGTTTGACTTCTTGTTAGGACTTGGACATGGCTTCTGAAGGTTGATCCAATGATAGGACAACATTCCTTATCATCTGGACAACTCTCCTTATCATTATCAGCAGTTTTGCTTTTCAGCATGGTTGGCTTGCTCTTCTTCAGATGACTTGGCTCTTTCCCTTTATTTCTCTTGTGTATGGTCTTAGCTCATTCCTTTGAGGACCTTTAGGGACTGGTTGTCTCAATCTCTTCAGCATAGTTGATCTTAGGCTTTCAGAGCACTTGATCTTGGTCAACTTAGCTGAGACAACTCCTCTGGACAACTCTCCTGATCAGCATGATTGGTCTTTTTGCATCAGAGCACTTTATACTTTAGAGTTGGCTTATCTGGACAACTCTCCTGACCAAAACCTTTGAGTAGTCTTGTCCTTTTGAGCTAGGTAGGTTTGTTCTTGCATATGGCTAGCTTCTTTGGACAACTCTCCTGATCAGAGCTTTAAGAATACTTTCTCTGGACAACTCTCCTGATAAGAGCATCTTAGATTTCATAGAGTGTCCTTACTCTTTGTTCCAGAATTTGAGCCTTGGGGAGACTTGATCTTGATCATCTTCAAAGCATAGGTTCCCCCTCAAATTGTGCATCTAATTGTCTAAGAGCTGCCTAACATTTCAGCTTCTCATCTAGCCTATAATCTATATGTTCTAACATTCTTAGAACATATTTTTCATTGACTTAGGCATGTCTCAGGGGGTTTTTGGAATTCAATCAAAACATAGCTCATTTTATTCCCAACAATTTCCCCCTTTTTGATGATGCCAAAACCTATACAATTTTAAGCAAAAGTGACTTGTCTATACCTATTACATGTATCTTCAGAAGACATGACTGAGGTCAATATTCCTGAAAGGTAATGTGTTAGTGTATTCACTGTTTTTGTTGCAAGTAGGTTTTAAGATAGGCATAGAGAGATTTGAGTTTCTTGATTCAAAATAAGTTCAACTATCATTCATTCAAAAATCATTACAGGCATGTTGATAGTTGAAATTAACATATCAGAGCATGAATCAATAACACTTAAGCATATCAGAGCACTTTATTACAATAATTCAAAATGATATTTTCAGCATCAGAGCACAGAACTTGTATCAGAGCAATCTTTAACAGATCAGAGCAACCAGATTAACACATCAGCAAGCTTGACCATATTTCAGCATAGTTGATCATTCAAGTAAGGTCAGAAGACTTAGCCATTTCAAAGATCATCCTCAGGAGGTGGCAGCATTCCATACTGTGCCCATACTCTTCTTTTCAGTGCCATGGCTTCTTGGTTGGTTCCCTTAGGTCCAAGAACCATCTTGTTCAGCTTAAGGATCTCAGTGAATTCCCTCAGAATTCTTGCTTGGTCAATCCATCCTTCAAGCTTTGGAGGCATGTATATGATTGGCTTGGGAGCTGTGAGTTCAAGTCTTGCAATGTCAGCAGCTGCAAGTAGTTGTTGATACAACTCTCTGTAGTATTCTAGCATGAACTCAGTGAAGGCAGAGTTTGCATCTCCTCCATTCCATCTGTCAATGACATAAAAGTCATAGACAAACTCCCTTTTGGCTTCTTCCCATGTGTCATTCAGTTGAATTGGCACCCATTTATCCAAGTGTGGATATTTGGTGTCCATTGGGATTAGAAGCTGAGGCTTCATCTTGCTGTAAGTTGCTCTTCTCCTTCTTGGTTTCTGAAAGTTTGCTCTCCTTTCATCTCTTGCTCTGTTGGCTTCTTCCATCAGATCAATTTTCTCATGGGCCCTTATCATGGCCAGTTTCTGTTGTGTTTCAGGGTCTTTGCCATACCCTTCATGAAACAGCTTTGATGGATCATGGGCTAGAACAGTTGTCTTCTTCTTAGGTTCAGATCCAAATCCTTCAGCAAATAACTCTTCAGTCTCTTCAGTTGATTTGGCACCTTCAGCAGTTTTTCCAGATTCAGAAGATTTGTCCTCTTCAGCAGTTTTGGCTTTCTTTGATGTAGGCTCATCCTCATCAATTCTGAATTCAGGTGGAAGATCAAGGCTGCTAGGAAAGTCAGTGAATTTCTCAATTTGTCTCTTCTTTCCTTGGGCCTTCTTGATTTTTCCTCTGGTTTGGACACCTTCAGCATCTTTGTCCAAACCTGACACTTCACCACCTGGTCTTTGCTGTTTCCTTGCCCTTTCTTCTTGAGCTGAGGCCATTGAGTTCTTCAATGCCAATGCTAACTGCTCCTCTTCATCCAAATCTTCCAAATTCAGCATTTCTGGCTCTTTTCCCTTTCCTTCAGGGACTTTGTCCTTCCCTTTCACTGGACTCCCAATCACCAAGGCACCTTTTGCTCTAGCTCTTTCCCTTTCCCCCTTTTTGGCAGCATCAAAGCACTGGGGCTTTAGGTCACTCATTGTTGAGGCCATCAGGGATTGGGCCTGGTTTAGGGACTTCATCTCTTCCAACAAATATACATTTTCATCATGTATATTCTGCATTCTGTCACTGCTCAAGCTAAGGAAAGCTAGAACAGGCTTCATCTTTTGTTGGACAACCTCTTCCATGGCTGTTTTCAGAGATGCATCCAGTTGGGCTTTTAAGAGCTCAGTGAGGTTGGCCACTGCACCTTCAGCAATGTTGGCCAACACTTCTTGGGAAAATTTTTCTGAGGCAGCTTTGACCATAGCTAGCCTTTGCTCTTCAGCTCTTCTCTTTTGTAGTGCTGTCTTCTTTCCAAGAGCTTGCTTGACAGTGAGCCTGAGAGCTTTGACATTTGCATTGTGATTATCTCTCAGCAGCTTCTGTTCTTTCTTGACCTCCTCTGAGATGGCTTCCATGGTAGATTTGGCACTTTGAACTTCAGTGGAGATGGTTTGAAGACCAGATTCCACACCACTGATTCTTGCCTCAAGGGTTGGTAGCACAACATCTTCAGAGCCAGTGAGCCTCATTTCTACAGATGCTAGAGTCCTTCCTTGCTCATTCAATGCTCCTGAAGTTTCAGTATGAGCAGATTGGACTTGATGAGCCAAGGAGTCCAACTTCTCTGATTGCATGCCAAGTAAGGCTTGAGCTGAGCCTGTATCAACTTGGATAGGTGCATCTGTGAGGAACTCATCTGCAAAAATTTGGTCAAGAGAAATACCTGCAACATCAGATAAATCAAACAAGTTAGGAAATAAGCACTCATCACCCTCAATTTCTTTTACATAAGACTCTGATACATCAGCAGTCTTCTTCTCATTTTTAACTTGTTCTTTTCTCCCTTCATGGATAATGTTCTCACTCAAGGAATCAGGCCTCCTTTCACCAAGGGATTCCTGAAGTTCAGATTTGACTTCAAGAATAACCTGTCCTTCCTCACTTATTCCACCCTCATATGTTGGTACACTCACTATCTTAGTGATGACTACCTCTCTTTCATCCATAACTCCCTCTGATTTTTCAACTATGCTCTCCTTTTCAACTCCTTCTCCTAAACCTGCAGCATCTCCACCTTCAACAAGGTTCAAAGATGGCAGTTGTGGGGAGATCACAGTGCTTATATCAGCAGCCACTGAGTCATCCTGAATGATTAAGGGCTGATCAATGTCCAACTCTTCTGACACTGAATAGGCCTTAATCAAACTAGCCTCTAATACAGGAACCTCAACATCTTTAGGCTGTGCCTTGGGTTCAGAGGAACCTTCATTGGCTGATGTATCTTTGGTTGTGTTACCACCCTTGGTCAACACCTCTGAAGTTACAGAGCCTTTCCTATGATAGGTTTTGGGAGGATTGGAAAGTCTATCTGCTACAGAAGACTTGGGTTGAAAGGGTTCAGGGAGGTTGGCTTGAAGGGTTTCAGGAGGGTTGGGATTTGAAGGGTTTGAGGGATCATCAGGGGAATCATCATCATTAGAACCACTGTCAGGGTGTTTGATTCCCTTGGCTTTTCTTTCTTTCTCCTCTTCAATCTTATCAGCTACCAACTTTGCAAAAATCTCCTCATCTATGAGGAATCTTGTCTTTGAAACTCCAGCAAAGTGTAGCAATCTGTTCTCCTCTATCTGCCACCAGTTTGCACCCTTATCTTGGATGACTTGTGATATCTCCATCAAGGATTTGTCTTTCACATCAACAAGCATCCTTAAATCTTGAAAGGCCTTCTGAATTCTTGGAAATTCAGCAAGTTGTGGATACAAACTGTCCACAGTAGCCTTGGCTCCTCCTCTGAGCATACTTTCATAGGTATACTCCTCCTCATCTCCACTTGAATGGGGACTTTGGGTTATAGGGGAGTTGGCTCTGGGTTCTCCTATCAAGGCTTCAGGCAGATTAAGTTCAGGGATGTTGGCTTCAGAAGGGTTGGGTGCAGTAGAAGGATCTTCAGTTGCTTTTGAGAGCAATGGGTCTGAAGGGGCTTTACTCAAGGGGGTTGGCTCATTGAGTGCATGCTCTAAGAGTTTTGAATAATTCAGCATGGATGAGTCAAGGGGAGACAGGAGTCTTGTCTCATCTACTGCTAAGTCAGCAAGCACATCTATGCCACTTCTTTGCACATTTCCTTCAGGAGAATATCTCTTAGTGAGATTTACAGGGGTAATGGGTTGGTTGGAAGGGGTGACATAGGTTTCAGGGGAGTTGGGCCCAAGATACTGAATTTCAGGGAGGTTGGCCTCTATGGGTTGACCTTCAGGGACTTTGGATTCTGGAGTTCCAGAACCAGATGAATTGGTCCTTGACATGGATTTGGCCCTGCTTTCAGCTCTGCTCTCCCTTAGAGCCAATTGAAGAGACCTCTCTTCTTGCAGCTCCAACACCTTTTCAGTAGGTTTGGCTCTTCTCTTGCTGGCCCTGCTACTTCCACTTCCTTCCTTCTCAGGGACAACTTCCCTGATTCTCTTATCACCCTTAGACTTTTGTCTAGTCTCATTGTACTTTTGTCTGAGTTCTTCTGAATGATCAGATGGCACTTGTACACCTTCTCTAGCAACTTCTTCAATCTCAGCTGAAGCATCTGAATTCTCTTCTGAGATTCTCTGAGACATTTTCCTTGTCTTGACAGCCCTGGCCTTTGTTCTCTTTTTCATCTTAGGCTTCTCTTCCTTCTGTTCTTCAGCAGGCTTGGCCAATAGCATCCTTCTTTTCTCAGTTTTCTTACTGAGCTTTCTGAACAGGATCTTTTGGGCTGGGAGGGGCTTTGCAAAGGTCTGCATCTGGGAATAGTGGGAAAACCTCTCAATCAACAAGCTTGCCCTGGTGCAATACTTGATTTTCCCTTCTAGCACCACCTTATTGTGGGCTTTCACCTTAAATTTAGCCTTCTCCTTCATCATCTCAGACATGATGAAGGTCCTCCAATCAAACTTGATGCCCTTATCACTGGCATCAATAATGGCAGCCATGATTCTGATCCTTGGCTGGCTGACCTGCTCTAGGCTTCCAGTGTTGCTTAGGAGGCTCTTTGCAACTACCTCAAAAAGATTTAGAAACTCTGGCTTGAGAGTTTTCTTGTTTTGAGTTGAGGAGAGAGGGCCTGGAACTAATAAGTAATAACCACTCTTGGGCTATTTCCTCTTCATGTCCAGTGCCATATACTTCTGGATTCCTACCCTCATGAGGCAATCCAAAGGCTCCTTCCAGATCCTCTGAGGAGAATCTAACTCTATGGAATCTCTCCTCTTCCTCTCCTTCAGCTGTGTAGGATAGCCTGGTTGATACTTCACCATCTTCAGGCTTGCCTCTCCACTTGAGGAAGGCAAAGAATTCTGCCATATAGCTTTCCAGGCAAGAGCTTGGTCTTTCTTCCAAGAACTTTTGGAGACCAGCCCTTCTCAACCATCTCAGGGTTGGAGTAACCTCAGGATCTTCACTTTCAAAAGAGATAATTGGCTCGAAGTGAAGATTGTTCTTGTTGCTTAGATAGCCAAAATCTAGGTCTAGATCTTTGTTGGAGAAATCTACAAGCATCTCAGGTCTAACCTTGGGGGCCATTGAAAATTGCAGAAAAAAGGTTTGATGAAGAATGAGAGAGTTTGAAGAACTTTTGAGTTAGGGTTTCGAATACTTGGGGAAGAAGTGTTTGTGGATATCTTAAGACTTGTGAATATTCTAAAAAGAATGTTTGTCAATGAGTTGGTAAGGTCTTGATACAATTCAAAGGTGAGCAAAAATGGAAATCCAAAATGGACGGCTAGGATTGATTTCAGGGGAGTTGTCCATTTTTGATCCAATGGTCAAAAACCAATGTAACAGTGAAATAACTGTTTTATTCAAAACGTGGGTGGTTTTAAATGTTTGTTTAAGGCTGGGGATTTTTCGAGATAGATCATGTCCCAAAAAGTTTAATGCAAACAAGAGTTAAATCTTGGCATTTAATGCATGGAAAGTGACCTTTTGGGTGGGAGACAAATTAAATCCCAAAAAGGTGAAAACTGTATTTCAATGGGACAGATTTCGAAATGGGTTTTGATCACCAAAAATAGGTGCTTATCATACCAAGATTTGGTTTGATAGCTAGGACAACTTATCTGACCCTACATGGACAAGTATCCTGAAGAACTGTGGACAAGTATCCTGAAGAGGTAAGGTCATGTTTCTGAATTTCAGTAGACTTGACCAAGTCTGCTGAAGCTTGAGTTTGTTTCCCCCTTAATCAATGAGCTTCTTTGGACTTATTTGTCCAACTTCCCTGGATCAAGTAATCCCAACTCTGCTGATAGCTCCAGAAATCTTGCCTCTGCAAGTGGCTTGGTTAATATATCAGCTTTTTGATGGTCTGTGTGAATTTTCATTAGCTTGATATCCTTCTTCTCCACATGATCTCTAATGAAGTGGTGCTTGATGTCCACATGCTTGCATCTTGTGTGTAAGACAGGATTTTGTGATATAGCAATGGCACTATTGTTATCACAGAAAATTGGCACTTCAGTAGAGTTGACTTTGTAGTCTCTGAGTTGTTGACTTAGCCAAAGAATTTGAGCACAACAACTTCCAGCAGCAACATATTCAGCTTCAGTGGTGGAAGTGGCCACTGTGTTCTGCTTCTTGGAGAACCATGAAATAAGCTTGTTGCCCAAGAATTGACAAGTCCCTGAAGTGGACTTTCTGTCAATCCTACATCCTCCATAATCAGCATCTGAGTAGCCAGTTAGCTCAATATTGTCATCAGCAGGGTACCAAAGGCCTAGATTCTCAGTGCCTTTGAGATACCTCAAAATCCTCTTTGCAGCCTCAAGGTGGCTTTTCTTGGGATTTGCTTGAAATCTTGCACAAACACCTACTGCAAAGGTGATATCAGGTCTGCTGGCAGTGAGATAGAGGAGTGAACCAATTATTCCTCTATACTCAGTAGAGTTGGTTGGAATACCACTCTCATCAGGATCCATCTTCCAATTTGTGTTCATAGGGATCCTTACTGGCTTGCTGGTTGTACACCCAAACTTTTTGATCATTTCTCTTGTGTACTTAGCTTGGTTGATGAAGATTCCTTCTTTAGATTGCTTGACTTGTAGACCCAAAAAGAAGTTCATCAACCCCATCATGGACATCTCAAACTTGCTTTGCATGAGCTTGGAGAATTTCTCACATAGCTTCTCATTAGGGGATCCAAAAATTATGTCATCCACATAAATTTGGACAAGCAAGATGTCCTCTCCTTCAGAGATTCTGAAGAGAGTTCTGTCCACAGTTCCCTTGGTGAATCCATGTTCCAAGAGGAATTGTGACAGTGTATCATACCAAGCCCTAGGGGCTTGTTTGAGTCCATATAGGGCTTTCTTGAGTCTGTAAACTTGGTTTCCAATTTCAAACCCTGGTGGTTGCTCCACATAGACTTCTTCTTTCAAGACTCCATTCAGAAAGGCACTCTTGACATCCATTTGGTATACTTTGAACCTCTTGTGGGCTGCATAGGCTAGAAAGAGCCTTATTGCTTCTAGCCTTGCCACAGGTGCAAATGTCTCATCATAGTCAATGCCTTCATGTTGGCAATACCCTTTTGCCACTAGTCTTGCTTTGTTTCTGACAATCACATCATTTTCATTTTTCTTGTTCTTGAACACCCACTTTGTTCCAATAACATTTTGATGTGAGGGTCTGTCCACCAGCTCCCATACTTCATTTCTGGTGAATTGGTTCAGTTCTTCCTACATGGCTGTGATCCAATTGGCATCTTGAAGTGCTTCCTCAATATCTTTTGGTTCCTGTTCTGACAAGAAACAACAGAACATAGCACTTTCACCATGAAACTTTCTGGTTCTGACTCCTATACTTGGATCACCAAGTATCAGGTCAGTAGGATGGTCAGATAACCAGGTCCTTCTTTTCCTGATCTCTTCAGTAGAGTTGTCCTCTACTGAAGGTGAGTCAATTTGATCATAGAATTCAGGATAATTTAATGCAGGATCTAATTCAGGATCATAATCAGGGGTGTTGTCCTCAATGTCAGGGACATTGGCATTTTCAACATTTTGAGTTCCCCCTTGATTATTTGACCCATTAACTACCTCAGCAGGAGCTGCTTCTTCATTGGTAGTTGTTACCTGGATGTGAACTGGGATTGGATCATTCAGTTCATCATTTCCATCAGTGGGATTTGTCTCAGGAAGGTTGCCTTCAGGATGGTTGTCCAATGTTGTATGTTCTGGTAGGTTGATTGGGACAATTTCTATGAGTTCAGTGTCTTTGTCTTTTAGGCTTAATCTGGTTGTCCTCTGTGTGATTTCTTCAGGTTCCAACTGATCATTCCTGATCTCAAAGATAGATTCATCAAACACAACATGAGGTGTTTCTTCCACTATAAGGGATTTCTTGTTGTAGACTCTGAAAGCTCTACTGATTTGAGAGTATCCAAGAAATACTCCCTCATCAGCTTTGCTGTCAAAAGCTTTCAACTGTTCTTTCCCATTATTGTGAATGAAACATTTACAACCAAATATATGAAAGTATGACACTTTAGGCATTCTTCCTTTCCAGAGTTCATAGGGGGTTTTGCCTTGCCCCTTAGTGATCAAACATCTATTTTGAGTATGGCATGCAGTGTTTATAGCTTCAGCCCAAAACCTCTTAGGTAGATTTGAATCAGCAATTAGAGTTCTAGCAGCTTCTTTTAAGGTTCTATTCCTTCTTTCTGCAACTCCATTTTGTTGAGGAGTTCTAGCTGCTGAGGTTTCATGAGCTATTCCATTTGATGTGCAGTACTCATTGATGTATGAATTAATGAACTCAGTGCCTTTATCAGATCTTATCTTGATAATACTAAGGCTTTTCTCATTTGACAATCTCTTGAGAAGTTCAGGTAGTTTGACTTGTGTTTCCTTCTTATTAAGGAGAAATACTACCCATGTGAACCTAGAGAAGTCATCTACTACCACTAATGTGTATTTTCTACCATTTATGCTTGAAGGGGTGATTGGTCCAAATAGATCCATATGTAGAAGTTCAAGTACCCTTTCAGTGGAAATGACTGGTTTTCCTTTGAATGAGGCTTTAATCTGTTTTCCTTCTTGACATGGTTTACACACATGTTCCTTAATGAAAACCTCATTAGGTAGTCCTTTAACTAATGCATTTCTAGCAAGTTTATTCATAGATTTGAAGTTCAGGTGGTTTAGCCTCTTGTGCCATAGCCAACTTTGTTCACTAGAACTTTTAGCAATGAAACATGTAGCATCAGTAGACTTGTCCCAGTCTGCAAAATACACATTTCCCTTCCTAGTTCCAGTCAATAGGGTTTGTTGAGTTTTATCTTTAATTAGGCACTTTCCACTTGAGAACTCAACATTAAAATCTTTATCACAGAATTGACTGATACTCAGGAGATTATATTTGAGACCAGCTACATAAGATACATTGGTTACTTTGATGTTACCAATCATCAAAGTACCATAACCTTTTGTTGTTGCTTGTGAGCTGTCTCCAAAGGTGACATTTGGGCCTTCTTTTTCAATAAAATCAGAGAGGAGTTCCTTGTTTCCAGTCATGTGCCTTGAGCATCCACTATCAAGGTACCATGCTGTCTTTTTGTTCATGCTCCTCTTCTTGTGGCCCATTGGTACCTGCAATTAGATAGGTTTAGGTACCCTTTGAGTTTTGGGTCCTGAGAGGTTAGCTGTACCTTTGGGAACCCAAACTTGCCTAATAACCCTGATTGATTCAAGGTGGCTAAGTTGTTTTCCTAGTGCATCAACATACACTGTCTTTCCCTTAAATGCCTTTGGGAAAGTATGTGTGAATGTGTTAACTCTGTAAGTTTCAGAGGAGTTGATCACTCTTCTGAACTTATGAGTTCTTTGTGCAGCTTGATGAAATCTTTGAGGAAAGGCCTTTTTATGACCATTACCCTTTGGCATGAAGGGTTTTGGTTGTCTCATTTTATTCTGCCTTAAAGGATGGTTTTCTTTAGGTCTATTCAGCTGAGGCTTTCTCAGATGAGTTGGCCTAGGCTGATTATACCTTGGATAATTCCTCTGAACATTGTTCAGGAGAGTTGCCCTTCCATTGGGTCTACTCTGCTGACCAATATTCCTCTTGTGCTCAGGAGCTTTGGCCATTTCCTTAGGTTTTGGCCTATTCTCCTGAATCACTTGAGTAGGCATTTCATTCAATTTGTCCTTTCCTTTGTTCAGTGGCTGAATTACTTCATTTTCAGCTTGTTGTGCCACTGAGTTAACAAAGATTCTCTTAGTGTTACTTGTAGATGCAACACTAAGACAAGGTGAAGATTCAAATGGATCAAAACCTAATCCACTTCTTTGAGCCATAGGTCTTTGATAACTTTGAATTTCCTCTATTGCTCTAGAGGATTTGTTCAAAGCAGACATCTTTAATTTCAGGCTCTCTTCACTTGATTTAAGGATATCATACTCATGTGAGAGATTTTCAAATTTGGCATTTAGAATTTTAAGTTCAAATTCTTTTCTTTTCTGAGAGAGAAGTTGATCATCAATCTCCTTTTGTTGGTCAACTATCCTGAGATTTGCTTCCTCAAGCTTTCTCAAGACTTGTTGATACAACTCAGTAGACTTGACATCAACAGCTACCTCAGAGTTCTTGGTGAGTTCAGTAGCTAGTCTTTCATTTTCTCTCACACAATTGTCATGAAATTCTTGTAATCTAGTGAAATCTTCCATCAACTTTCCCAAGGAAAGTTTCAGGTTAACCTCACTAGTGTTCTGTGAGATAAATGATGGTGAACTAGAAGTAGAGGATACCTCATCATCCTCAAGAGCCATGTTGCAGACATCATCATCATCATCACTGTTGGAGAACAATCCATCAGAAGAGTTGAAACTTTCAGCACTATCAGATTCTTCACCAGCCATCATGGCTTTTCTATTGGTGAATTTTCTGTCTCTTTTTGCTTGTCTTTCTCTTCTTTCTTTAGAGCTTAGTTCAGGGCAGTCATATTGGAAGTGCCCTTTCTTTTTGCAGTTGTAACACAGATCTTCATCATCATCCTTCTTGGATTCATCTCTTCTCTTAGATGATGAAGGTTCAGCTCTACTGGATCTTCTCCTATCAGAGGACTTGTCCTCTGATCTTCTCTCTTCAGGCTTTTTGTCCTCAGCCTGATCTTCAGGGGAATTGTATCTTCTCCTGAATTTGTTATCTTGGTAGAATTTCTTGTATCTACCAAACCTTGTGTTGAGCTTGTCAAACCTTCTAGCCATCAAGGCTAGTTCTTCCTTCATTTCAGTCTTAGAGACTGACTTTGATGATCTGGGAGTGGGCTGCATTTCTGGTTCAGCAACTTTGGCTTTGAATGCCACTCCCTTAGTAGGATTTGAAGGTTCCTCAACAGGCTTTCTTCTATTGAGATCAAACTCATAGGCTTTAAGTTCTGAGAATATTTGTTGCATGGGCATAGTGGAGAGATCTTTGGTATTCTGCATCATTACAGCATAGACATCCCACTTTTGAGTGAGACTCCTTAGGATTTTCAGTCCAACCTCTCTCTTGGTGTAGACCTTGCCCAGTGAATTAATCTCATTCATCACATCAGTGAATCTACCAGCAAATTTGTCAATGGACTCATCAGTCTCCATTGAGAATTGTTCAAACTTCTGCACAGCAACTTGGAGCTTGTTCTCCTTGATTTTTTCAGTGCCCTCACACATTTCAGCAAGGGTATCCCAAATTTCTTTAGCTGTGGTGCAGTGGTAGACTCTACCCATAACTGCATCTGGAATTGTTTGATAGAGGGTGTTCATGGCAAGATAATTCAAATTATCTTTCCTCTTTTCATCAGCAGTGAAGTCATCCTCATCTTTGGGAATCAATTCCCTTATATCTGCTCTTTGCTCATCTGTCAATCTGGGGTTAGTTTGAGTAAACACAAAAGGTCCTCTTGTGATTACTCTAAGCATATCAGTATGAAGAGATGCAAGATGAGCCCTCATTCTAATTTTCCAGAAATCATAATTGTCTATTGAAAACATGGGCAGTTTGTGATGAGAAATATGATTGACTGGATTTGTGGCCATGTTGTCTAATCCTTGAACAGCAGGTGGAGGAACAACATTGTTGTTGGCCATATCTCAATAAGAATCAATCAATCAACAAGTAATGGATTTCAGATAGAGATCAGTTCAGTGACCACACCAAATATGTGAGTTTTGAAAATCAAGATGGATTTTCAGAAGCAGTGGTCTTTGAACCCCTGCTCTGATACCACTTGTTGGTCCTGAAAGGAGTAGATAACAAGTGTATGGGGGGGGAATACACTTGTATGCAATTCTTTTTGAACTTTGATCAAACCAGAACTCAGCAAGGTTGTCTTGGACAACTCTGCTGAAGGTGATTAACTCTTCTAAGATAATCAATCCACTAAGTACTATTGAGTACTTAGTTGAATAACTATCTAGGGGAGTTATATGTGCGGAATAGTGGTTGGCCCTTTAAGTTTAGACTCCTTTAATTTCTGAAATCACTTAGTCAATGTAAAACAGTCCAGTTAAGCTTCAGGGAAGTTGTCCAAAACAGTTTTGCACAGTCTTTGAATGTGTATCTTTGAAAGATCAGTTTTGTGTGCAGTGTTGAGTGAATGTAAGTACTTGTAAAGTAAATCAACACAAGAGTTTATAGTGGTTCAGAGACTCAAGCTCCTACATCCACTTTCCCTGATTTAACAGGATAATTCCTTCACTCTTGGAATTAACTTGTTTTATAGTGCCAAGGTGCACTTGATCAAGAACACCACTCCTTGGTGAATTGATCCCTAGGATGTCTAGAGTCCTAGTACCCTCTTCTCAACTCAGAACTGAACTGTTCTTCTCTCAACAGTCAGTTCCTACCACTTCTACTACTACAACCTTCTCACTTTCACTCTTGAAAGATATGAGGATTGAAGTAAGGTTCCAACTAATGAGATATCCTTTACAATGATGATCAGTGTATAAGGATAGGATATCTCTCTAAGCTTGTGTATGAATATACAATTGGGTTCAGCTTAGAAGAAGTGTATAAAGACTAAGATAGTCTCTTTGAAAGCTTAAGAGCACTTGTCAACTTGTAGGATAGTTGGATATTCTTGTCAAGGTTGAGGTGCTTGTTGAGGTCAGTTGGATGCTTTCAAATGGTCTTCACACTTCTGTATTTATAGACAAAATGGAGGATTTGCCCGTTGGAGAGGCAGCCCCAAATTGCTATAAATGTCTTCCTTGAGTTCTTCAAACTGGAAGACAGATTCTTGATAGTGACATGTCCTCATTTGGGTAATAAACGGCTGTAACAGTTTTGTCTTCATTCTGCAGCACTTTTCCCAATGTTTGACTTCTTGTTAGGACTTGGACATGGCTTCTGAAGGTTGATCCAATGATAGGACAACATTCCTTATCATCTGGACAACTCTCCTTATCATTATCAGCAGTTTTGCTTTTCAGCATGGTTGGCTTGCTCTTCTTCAGATGACTTGGCTCTTTCCCTTTATTTCTCTTGTGTATGGTCTTAGCTCATTCCTTTGAGGACCTTTAGGGACTGGTTGTCTCAATCTCTTCAGCATAGTTGATCTTAGGCTTTCAGAGCACTTGATCTTGGTCAACTTAGCTGAGACAACTCCTCTGGACAACTCTCCTGATCAGCATGATTGGTCTTTTTGCATCAGAGCACTTTATACTTTAGAGTTGGCTTATCTGGACAACTCTCCTGACCAAAACCTTTGAGTAGTCTTGTCCTTTTGAGCTAGGTAGGTTTGTTCTTGCATATGGCTAGCTTCTTTGGACAACTCTCCTGATCAGAGCTTTAAGAATACTTTCTCTGGACAACTCTCCTGATAAGAGCATCTTAGATTTCATAGAGTGTCCTTACTCTTTGTTCCAGAATTTGAGCCTTGGGGAGACTTGATCTTGATCATCTTCAAAGCATAGGTTCCCCCTCAAATTGTGCATCTAATTGTCTAAGAGCTGCCTAACATTTCAGCTTCTCATCTAGCCTATAATCTATATGTTCTAACATTCTTAGAACATATTTTTCATTGACTTAGGCATGTCTCAGGGGGTTTTTGGAATTCAATCAAAACATAGCTCATTTTATTCCCAACAGGTTAACTCTTTGCAATTCTTGAAACTTTTGAAAAGTAGAGAATGAGAGAAACGAAGAAAGTACGTTTTCACATTAGAGTGAGCATAAACTCTCACTAACGAGTGTAATTTTTTGATAATTAAAGACAAAATAATGTTTTCTTGGTAACTAATCACTAAATCTTCGTATTTGTCGAATCTAAATTTCGATATCAACGTGTTGGACAAAAAGAGAACTTTAAAACAAATAAGTATTGGTAATGGTTAACTCTTTGCAACTCTTGAAACTTTTGAAAAGTAGAGAATGAGAGAAACGAAGAAAGTGCATTTTCAAATTAGAGTGAGCATAAACTCTCACTAACGAGTGTAATTTTTTGATAATTAAAGACAAAATAATGTTTTTTTGGTAACCAATCACTAAATCTTCGTATTTGTCGAATCTAAATTTCGCTATCAACGTGTTGGACAAAACAAGAACTTTAGAACAAAGAAGTATTGGTAATGGTTAACTCTTTGCAACTCTTGAAACTTTTGAAAAGTAGAGAATGAGAGAAACGAAGAAAGTGCGTTTTCACATTAGAGTGAGCATAAACTCTCACTAACGAGTGTAATTTTTTGATAATTAAAGACAAACTAATGTTTTCTTGGTAACTAATCACTAAATCTTCGTATTTGTCGAATCTAAATTTTGCTATCAACGTGTTGGACAAAACAAGAACTTTAGAACAAAGAAGTATTGGTAATGGTTAACTCTTTGCAACTCTTGAAACTTTTGAAAAGTAGAGAACGAGAGAAACGAAGAAAGTGCGTTTTCACATTAGAGTGAGCATAAACTCTCACTAACGAGTGTAATTTTGTGATAATTAAAGACAAAATAATGTTTTCTTGGTAACTAATCACTAAATCTTCGTATTTATCGAATCTTAATTTCACTATCAACGTGTTGGGAAAAACAACAACTTTAGAACAAAGAAGTATAGGTAATGGTTAACTCTTTGCAACTCTTGAAAATTTTAAAAAGTAGAGAATGAGAGAAACGAAGAAAGTGCGTTTTCACATTAGAGTGAGCATAAACTCTCACAAACGAATGTAATTTTGTGATAATTAAAGACAAAATAATGTTTTCTTGGTAACTAATCACTAAATCTTCATATTTGTCGAATCTAATTTCGCAATCAACGTGTTGGACAAAACAAGAACTTTAGAACAAAGAAGTATTGGTCATGGTTAACGCTTTGCAATTCTTGAAACTTTTGAAAAGTAGAGAATGAGAGAAACGAAGAAAGTGCATTTTCACATTAGAGTGAGCATAAACTCTCACTAACGAGTGTAATTTTTTGATAATTAAAAACAAAATAATGTTTTCTTGGTAACTAATCACTAAATCTTTGTATTTGTCGAATCTAAATTTCGCTATCAACGTGTTGGACAAAACAAGAACATTAGAACAAAAAAGTATTGGTAATGGTTAACTCTTTGCAACTCTTGAAACTTTTGAAAAGTAGAGAATGAGAGAAACGAAGAAAGTTCGTTTTCACATTAGAGTGAGCATAAACTCTCACAAACGAATGTAATTTTGTGATAATTAAAGTCAAAATAATGTTTTCTTGGTAACTAATCACTAAATCTTCGTATTTGTCGAACTTAATTTCGCTATCAACGTGTTGGACAAAACAAGAACTTTAGAACAAAGAAGTATTGGTAATGGTTAACTCTTTGCAATTCTTGAAACTTTTGTAAAGTAGAGAATGAGAGAAACGAAGAAAGTACGTTTTCACATTAGAGTGAGCATAAACTCTCACTAACGAGTGTAATTTTTTGATAATTAAAGACAAAATAATGTTTTCTTGGTAACTAATCACTAAATCTTCGTATTTGTCGAATCTAAATTTCGATATCAACGTGTTGGACAAAAAGAGAACTTTAAAACAAATAAGTATTGGTAATGGTTAACTCTTTGCAACTCTTGAAACTTTTGAAAAGTAGAGAATGAGAGAAACGAAGAAAGTGCATTTTCAAATTAGAGTGAGCATAAACTCTCACTAACGAGTGTAATTTTTTGATAATTAAAGACAAAATAATGTTTTTTTGGTAACTAATCACTAAATCTTCGTATTTGTCGAATCTAAATTTCGCTATCAACGTGTTGGACAAAACAAGAACTTTAGAACAAAGAAGTATTGGTAATGGTTAACTCTTTGCAACTCTTGAAACTTTTGAAAAGCAGAGAATGAGAGAAACGAAGAAAGTGCGTTTTCACATTAGAGTGAGCATAAACTCTCACTAACGAGTGTAATTTTGTGATAATTAAAGACAAAATAATGTTTTCTTGGTAACTAATCACTAAATCTTCGTATTTATCGGATCTTAATTTCACTATCAACGTGTTGGAAAAAACAACAACTTTAGAACAAAGAAGTATTGGTAATGGTTAACTCTTTGCAACTATTGAAACTTTTGAAAAGTAGAGAATGAGAGAAACGAAGAAAGTGCGTTTTCACATTAGAATGAGCATAAACTCTCACAAACGAATGTAATTTTGTGATAATTAAAGACAAAATAATGTTTTCTTGGTAACTAATCACTAAATCTTCGTATTTGTCGAATCTAATTTCGCAATCAACGTGTTGGACAAAACAAGAACTTTAGAACAAAGAAGTATTGGTAATGGTTAACTCTTTGCAATTCTTGAAACTTTTGAAAAGTAGAGAATGAGAGAAACGAAGAAAGTACGTTTTCACATTAGAGTGAGCATAAACTCTCACTAACGAGTGTAATTTTTTGATAATTAAAGATAAAATAATGTTTTCTTGGTAACTAATCACTAAATCTTCGTATTTGTCGAATCTAAATTTCGATATCAACGTGTTGGACAAAAAGAGAACTTTAAAACAAATAAGTATTGGTAATGGTTAACTCTTTGCAACTCTTGAAACTTTTGAAAATTAGAGAATGAGAGAAACGAAGAAAGTGCATTTTCAAATTAGAGTGAGCATAAACTCTCACTAACGAGTGTAATTTTTTGATAATTAAAGACAAAATAATGTTTTTTTGGTAACTAATCACTAAATCTTTGTATTAGTCGAATCTAAATTTCGCTATCAACGTGTTGGACAAAACAAGAACATTAGAACAAAGAAGTATTGGTAATGGTTAACTCTTTGCAACTCTTGAAACTTTTGAAAAGTAGAGAATGAGAGAAACGAAGAAAGTGCGTTTTCACATTAGAGTGAGCATAAACTCTCACAAACGAATGTAATTTTGTGATAATTAAAGTCAAAATAATGTTTTCTTGGTAACTAATCACTAAATCTTCGTATTTGTCGAACTTAATTTCGCTATCAACGTGTTGGACAAAACAAGAACTTTAGAACAAAGAAGTATTGGTAATGGTTAACTCTTTGCAATTCTTGAAACTTTTGAAAAGTAGAGAATGAGAGAAACGAAGAAAGTGCGTTTTCACATTAGAATGAACATAAACTCTCACTAACGAGTGTAATTTTTTAATAATTAAAGACAAAATAATGTTTTTTTGGTAACTAATCACTAAATATTCGTATTTGTCGAATCTAAATTTCGCTATCAACGTGTTGGACAAAACAAGAACTTTAGAACAAAGAAGTATTGGTAATGGTTAACTCTTTGCAACTCTTGAAACTTTTGAAAAGTAGAGAATGAGAGAAACGAAGAAAGTGCGTTTTCACATTAGAGTGAGCATAAACTCTCACTAACGAGTGTAATTTTTTGATAATTAAAGACAAAATAATGTTTTCTTGGTAACTAATCACTAAATCTTCGTATTTGTCGAATCTAAATTTCGATATCAACGTGTTGGACAAAAAGAGAACTTTAAAACAAATAAGTATTGGTAATGGTTAACTCTTTGCAACTCTTGAAACTTTTGAAAAGTAGAGAATGAGAGAAACGAAGAAAGTGCATTTTCAAATTAGAGTGAGCATAAACTCTCACTAACGAGTGTAATTTTTTGATAATTAAAGACAAAATAATGTTTTTTTGGTAACCAATCACTAAATCTTCGTATTTGTCGAATCTAAATTTCGCTATCAACGTGTTGGACAAAACAAGAACTTTAGAACAAAGAAGTATTGGTAATGGTTAACTCTTTGCAACTCTTGAAACTTTTGAAAAGTAGAGAATGAGAGAAACGAAGAAAGTGCGTTTTCACGTTAGAGTGAGCATAAACTCTCACTAACGAGTGTAATTTTTTGATAATTAAAGACAAAATAATGTTTTTTTGGTAACTAATCACTAAATATTCGTATTTGTCGAATCTAAATTTCGCTATCAACGTGTTGGACAAAACAAGAACTTTAGAACAAAGAAGTATTGGTAATGGTTAACTCTTTGCAACTCTTGAAACTTTTGAAAAGTAGAGAATGAGAGAAACGAAGAAAGTGCGTTTTCACATTAGAGTGAGCATAAACTCTCACTAACGAGTGTAATTTTTTGATAATAAAGACAAAATAATGTTTTCTTGGTAACTAATCACTAAATCTTCGTATTTGTCGAATCTAAATTTCGATATCAACGTGTTGGACAAAAAGAGAACTTTAAAACAAATAAGTATTGGTAATGGTTAACTCTTTGCAACTCTTGAAACTTTTGAAAAGTAGAGAATGAGAGAAACGAAGAAAGTGCATTTTCAAATTAGAGTGAGCATAAACTCTCACTAACGAGTGTAATTTTTTGATAATTAAAGACAAAATAATGTTTTTTTGGTAACCAATCACTAAATCTTCGTATTTGTCGAATCTAAATTTCGCTATCAACGTGTTGGACAAAACAAGAACTTTAGAACAAAGAAGTATTGGTAATGGTTAACTCTTTGCAACTCTTGAAACTTTTGAAAAGTAGAGAATGAGAGAAACGAAGAAAGTGCGTTTTCACATTAGAGTGAGCATAAACTCTCACTAACGAGTGTAATTTTTTGATAATTAAAGACAAACTAATGTTTTCTTGGTAACTAATCACTAAATCTTCGTATTTGTCGAATCTAAATTTTGCTATCAACGTGTTGGACAAAACAAGAACTTTAGAACAAAGAAGTATTGGTAATGGTTAACTCTTTGCAACTCTTGAAACTTTTGAAAAGTAGAGAACGAGAGAAACGAAGAAAGTGCGTTTTCACATTAGAGTGAGCATAAACTCTCACTAACGAGTGTAATTTTGTGATAATTAAAGACAAAATAATGTTTTCTTGGTAACTAATCACTAAATCTTCGTATTTATCGAATCTTAATTTCACTATCAACGTGTTGGAAAAAAAACAACTTTAGAACAAAGAAGTATTGGTAATGGTTAACTCTTTGCAACTCTTGAAAATTTTAAAAAGTAGAGAATGAGAGAAACGAAGAAAGTGCGTTTTCACATTAGAGTGAGCATAAACTCTCACAAACGAATGTAATTTTGTGATAATTAAAGACAAAATAATGTTTTTTTGGTAACCAATCACTAAATCTTCGTATTTGTCGAATCTAAATTTCGCTATCAACGTGTTGGACAAAACAAGAACTTTAGAACAAAGAAGTATTGGTCATGGTTAACGCTTTGCAATTCTTGAAACTTTTGAAAAGTAGAGAATGAGAGAAACGAAGAAAGTGCATTTTCACATTAGAGTGAGCATAAACTCTCACTAACGAGTGTAATTTTTTTATAATTAAAGACAAAATAATGTTTTCTTGGTAACTAATCACTAAATCTTTGTATTTGTCGAATCTAAATTTCGCTATCAACGTGTTGGACAAAACAAGAACATTAGAACAAAGAAGTATTGGTAATGGTTAACTCTTTGCAACTCTTGAAACTTTTGAAAAGTAGAGAATGAGAGAAACGAAGAAAGTTCGTTTTCACATTAGAGTGAGCATAAACTCTCACAAACGAATGTAATTTTGTGATAATTAAAGTCAAAATAATGTTTTCTTGGTAACTAATCACTAAATCTTCGTATTTGTCGAACTTAATTTCGCTATCAACGTGTTGGACAAAACAAGAACTTTAGAACAAAGAAGTATTGGTAATGGTTAACTCTTTGCAATTCTTGAAACTTTTGAAAAGTAGAGAATGAGAGAAACGAAGAAAGTACGTTTTCACATTAGAGTGAGCATAAACTCTCACTAACGAGTGTAATTTTTTGATAATTAAAGACAAAATAATGTTTTCTTGGTAACTAATCACTAAATCTTCGTATTTGTCGAATCTAAATTTCGATATCAACGTGTTGGACAAAAAGAGAACTTTAAAACAAATAAGTATTGGTAATGGTTAACTCTTTGCAACTCTTGAAACTTTTGAAAAGTAGAGAATGAGAGAAACGAAGAAAGTGCATTTTCAAATTAGAGTGAGCATAAACTCTCACTAACGAGTGTAATTTTTTGATAATTAAAGACAAAATAATGTTTTTTTGGTAACTAATCACTAAATCTTCGTATTTGTCGAATCTAAATTTCGCTATCAACGTGTTGGACAAAACAAGAACTTTAGAACAAAGAAGTATTGGTAATGGTTAACTCTTTGCAACTCTTGAAACTTTTGAAAAGCAGAGAATGAGAGAAACGAAGAAAGTGCGTTTTCACATTAGAGTGAGCATAAACTCTCACTAACGAGTGTAATTTTGTGATAATTAAAGACAAAATAATGTTTTCTTGGTAACTAATCACTAAATCTTCGTATTTATCGGATCTTAATTTCACTATCAACGTGTTGGAAAAAACAACAACTTTAGAACAAAGAAGTATTGGTAATGGTTAACTCTTTGCAACTATTGAAACTTTTGAAAAGTAGAGAATGAGAGAAACGAAGAAAGTGCGTTTTCACATTAGAATGAGCATAAACTCTCACAAACGAATGTAATTTTGTGATAATTAAAGACAAAATAATGTTTTCTTGGTAACTAATCACTAAATCTTCGTATTTGTCGAATCTAATTTCGCAATCAACGTGTTGGACAAAACAAGAACTTTAGAACAAAGAAGTATTGGTAATGGTTAACTCTTTGCAATTCTTGAAACTTTTGAAAAGTAGAGAATGAGAGAAACGAAGAAAGTACGTTTTCACATTAGAGTGAGCATAAACTCTCACTAACGAGTGTAATTTTTTGATAATTAAAGATAAAATAATGTTTTCTTGGTAACTAATCACTAAATCTTCGTATTTGTCGAATCTAAATTTCGATATCAACGTGTTGGACAAAAAGAGAACTTTAAAACAAATAAGTATTGGTAATGGTTAACTCTTTGCAACTCTTGAAACTTTTGAAAAGTAGAGAATGAGAGAAACGAAGAAAGTGCATTTTCAAATTAGAGTGAGCATAAACTCTCACTAACGAGTGTAATTTTTTGATAATTAAAGACAAAATAATGTTTTTTTGGTAACTAATCACTAAATCTTTGTATTAGTCGAATCTAAATTTCGCTATCAACGTGTTGGACAAAACAAGAACATTAGAACAAAGAAGTATTGGTAATGGTTAACTCTTTGCAACTCTTGAAACTTTTGAAAAGTAGAGAATGAGAGAAACGAAGAAAGTGCGTTTTCACATTAGAGTGAGCATAAACTCTCACAAACGAATGTAATTTTGTGATAATTAAAGTCAAAATAATGTTTTCTTGGTAACTAATCACTAAATCTTCGTATTTGTCGAACTTAATTTCGCTATCAACGTGTTGGACAAAACAAGAACTTTAGAACAAAGAAGTATTGGTAATGGTTAACTCTTTGCAATTCTTGAAACTTTTGAAAAGTAGAGAATGAGAGAAACGAAGAAAGTGCATTTTCACATTAGAGTGAGCATAAACTCTCACTAACGAGTGTAATTTTTTGATAATTAAAGACAAAATAATGTTTTCTTGGTAACTAATCACTAAATCTTTGTATTTGTCGAATCTAAATTTCGCTATCAACGTGTTGGACAAAACAAGAACATTAGAACAAAGAAGTATTGGTAATGGTTAACTCTTTGCAACTCTTGAAACTTTTGAAAAGTAGAGAATGAGAGAAACGAATAAAGTTCGTTTTCACATTAGAGTGAGCATAAACTCTCACAAACGAATGTAATTTTGTGATAATTAAAGTCAAAATAATGTTTTCTTGGTAACTAATCACTAAATCTTCGTATTTGTCGAACTTAATTTCGCTATCAACGTGTTGGACAAAACAAGAACTTTAGAACAAAGAAGTATTGGTAATGGTTAACTCTTTGCAATTCTTGAAACTTTTGAAAAGTAGAGAATGAGAGAAACGAAGAAAGTACGTTTTCACATTAGAGTGAGCATAAACTCTCACTAACGAGTGTAATTTTTTGATAATTAAAGACAAAATAATGTTTTCTTGGTAACTAATCACTAAATCTTCGTATTTGTCGAATCTAAATTTCGATATCAACGTGTTGGACAAAAAGAGAACTTTAAAACAAATAAGTATTGGTAATGGTTAACTCTTTGCAACTCTTGAAACTTTTGAAAAGTAGAGAATGAGAGAAACGAAGAAAGTGCATTTTCAAATTAGAGTGAGCATAAACTCTCACTAACGAGTGTAATTTTTTGATAATTAAAGACAAAATAATGTTTTTTTGGTAACTAATCACTAAATCTTCGTATTTGTCGAATCTAAATTTCGCTATCAACGTGTTGGACAAAACAAGAACTTTAGAACAAAGAAGTATTGGTAATGGTTAACTCTTTGCAACTCTTGAAACTTTTGAAAAGCAGAGAATGAGAGAAACGAAGAAAGTGCGTTTTCACATTAGAGTGAGCATAAACTCTCACTAACGAGTGTAATTTTGTGATAATTAAAGACAAAATAATGTTTTCTTGGTAACTAATCACTAAATCTTCGTATTTATCGGATCTTAATTTCACTATCAACGTGTTGGAAAAAACAACAACTTTAGAACAAAGAAGTATTGGTAATGGTTAACTCTTTGCAACTATTGAAACTTTTGAAAAGTAGAGAATGAGAGAAACGAAGAAAGTGCGTTTTCACATTAGAATGAGCATAAACTCTCACAAACGAATGTAATTTTGTGATAATTAAAGACAAAATAATGTTTTCTTGGTAACTAATCACTAAATCTTCGTATTTGTCGAATCTAATTTCGCAATCAACGTGTTGGACAAAACAAGAACTTTAGAACAAAGAAGTATTGGTAATGGTTAACTCTTTGCAATTCTTGAAACTTTTGAAAAGTAGAGAATGAGAGAAACGAAGAAAGTACGTTTTCACATTAGAGTGAGCATAAACTCTCACTAACGAGTGTAATTTTTTGATAATTAAAGATAAAATAATGTTTTCTTGGTAACTAATCACTAAATCTTCGTATTTGTCGAATCTAAATTTCGATATCAACGTGTTGGACAAAAAGAGAACTTTAAAACAAATAAGTATTGGTAATGGTTAACTCTTTGCAACTCTTGAAACTTTTGAAAAGTAGAGAATGAGAGAAACGAAGAAAGTGCATTTTCAAATTAGAGTGAGCATAAACTCTCACTAACGAGTGTAATTTTTTGATAATTAAAGACAAAATAATGTTTTTTTGGTAACTAATCACTAAATCTTTGTATTAGTCGAATCTAAATTTCGCTATCAACGTGTTGGACAAAACAAGAACATTAGAACAAAGAAGTATTGGTAATGGTTAACTCTTTGCAACTCTTGAAACTTTTGAAAAGTAGAGAATGAGAGAAACGAAGAAAGTGCGTTTTCACATTAGAGTGAGCATAAACTCTCACAAACGAATGTAATTTTGTGATAATTAAAGTCAAAATAATGTTTTCTTGGTAACTAATCACTAAATCTTCGTATTTGTCGAACTTAATTTCGCTATCAACGTGTTGGACAAAACAAGAACTTTAGAACAAAGAAGTATTGGTAATGGTTAACTCTTTGCAATTCTTGAAACTTTTGAAAAGTAGAGAATGAGAGAAACGAAGAAAGTGCGTTTTCACATTAGAATGAACATAAACTCTCACTAACGAGTGTAATTTTTTGATAATTAAAGACAAAATAATGTTTTTTTGGTAACTAATCACTAAATATTCGTATTTGTCGAATCTAAATTTCGCTATCAACGTGTTGGACAAAACAAGAACTTTAGAACAAAGAAGTATTGGTAATGGTTAACTCTTTGCAACTCTTGAAACTTTTGAAAAGTAGAGAATGAGAGAAACGAAGAAAGTGCGTTTTCACATTAGAGTGAGCATAAACTCTCACTAACGAGTGTAATTTTTTGATAATTAAAGACAAAATAATGTTTCCTTGGTAACTAATCACTAAATCTTCGTATTTATCGGATCTTAATTTCACTATCAACGTGTTGGAAAAAACAACAACTTTAGAACAAAGAAGTATTGGTAATGGTTAACTCTTTGCAACTATTGAAACTTTTGAAAAGTAGAGAATGAGAGAAACGAAGAAAGTGCGTTTTCACATTAGAATGAGCATAAACTCTCACAAACGAATGTAATTTTGTGATAATTAAAGACAAAATAATGTTTTCTTGGTAACTAATCACTAAATCTTCGTATTTGTCGAATCTAATTTCGCAATCAACGTGTTGGACAAAACAAGAACTTTAGAACAAAGAAGTATTGGTAATGGTTAACTCTTTGCAATTCTTGAAACTTTTGAAAAGTAGAGAATGAGAGAAACGAAGAAAGTACGTTTTCACATTAGAGTGAGCATAAACTCTCACTAACGAGTGTAATTTTTTGATAATTAAAGATAAAATAATGTTTTCTTGGTAACTAATCACTAAATCTTCGTATTTGTCGAATCTAAATTTCGATATCAACGTGTTGGACAAAAAGAGAACTTTAAAACAAATAAGTATTGGTAATGGTTAACTCTTTGCAACTCTTGAAACTTTTGAAAAGTAGAGAATGAGAGAAACGAAGAAAGTGCATTTTCAAATTAGAGTGAGCATAAACTCTCACTAACGAGTGTAATTTTTTGATAATTAAAGACAAAATAATGTTTTTTTGGTAACTAATCACTAAATCTTCGTATTTGTCGAATCTAAATTTCGCTATCAACGTGTTGGACAAAACAAGAACTTTAGAACAAAGAAGTATTGGTAATGGTTAACTCTTTGCAACTCTTGAAACTTTTGAAAAGTAGAGAATGAGAGAAACGAAGAAAGTGCGTTTTCACGTTAGAGTGAGCATAAACTCTCACTAACGAGTGTAATTTTTTGATAATTAAAGACAAAATAATGTTTTCTTGGTAACTAATCACTAAATCTTCGTATTTGTCGAATCTAAATTTCGCTATCAACGTGTTGGACAAAACAAGAACTTTAGAACAAAGAAGTATTGGTAATGGTTAACTCTTTGCAACTCTTGAAACTTTTGAAAAGTAGAGAACGAGAGAAACGAAGAAAGTGCGTTTTCACATTAGAGTGAGCATAAACTCTCACTAACGAGTGTAATTTTGTGATAATTAAAGACAAAATAATGTTTTCTTGGTAACTAATCACTAAATCTTCGTATTTATCGAATCTTAATTTCACTATCAACGTGTTGGGAAAAACAACAACTTTAGAACAAAGAAGTATTGGTAATGGTTAACTCTTTGCAACTCTTGAAAATTTTGAAAAGTAGAGAATGAGAGAAATGAAGAAAGTGCGTTTTCACATTAGAGTGAGCATAAACTGTCACAAACGAATGTAATTTTGTGATAATTAAAGACAAAATAATGTTTTCTTGGTAACTAATCACTAAATCTTCGTATTTGTCGAATCTAATTTCGCAATCAACGTGTTGGACAAAACAAGAACTTTAGAACAAAGAAGTATTGGTAATGGTTAACGCTTTGCAATTCTTGAAACTTTTGAAAAGTAGAGAATGAGAGAAACGAAGAAAGTGCATTTTCACATTAGAGTGAGCATAAACTCTCACTAACGAGTGTAATTTTTTGATAATTAAAGACAAAATAATGTTTTCTTGGTAACTAATCACTAAATCTTTGTATTAGTCGAATCTAAATTTCGCTATCAACGTGTTGGACAAAACAAGAACATTAGAACAAAGAAGTATTGGTAATGGTTAACTCTTTGCAACTCTTGAAACTTTTGAAAAGTAGAGAATGAGAGAAACGAAGAAAGTGCGTTTTCACATTAGAGTGAGCATAAACTCTCACAAACGAATGTAATTTTGTGATAATTAAAGTCAAAATAATGTTTTCTTGGTAACTAATCACTAAATCTTCGTATTTGTCGAACTTAATTTCGCTATCAACGTGTTGGACAAAACAAGAACTTTAGAACAAAGAAGTATTGGTAATGGTTAACTCTTTGCAATTCTTGAAACTTTTGAAAAGTAGAGAATGAGAGAAACGAAGAAAGTGCATTTTCACATTAGAGTGAGCATAAACTCTCACTAACGAGTGTAATTTTTTGATAATTAAAGACAAAATAATGTTTTCTTGGTAACTAATCACTAAATCTTTGTATTTGTCGAATCTAAATTTCGCTATCAACGTGTTGGACAAAACAAGAACATTAGAACAAAGAAGTATTGGTAATGGTTAACTCTTTGCAACTCTTGAAACTTTTGAAAAGTAGAGAATGAGAGAAACGAATAAAGTTCGTTTTCACATTAGAGTGAGCATAAACTCTCACAAACGAATGTAATTTTGTGATAATTAAAGTCAAAATAATGTTTTCTTGGTAACTAATCACTAAATCTTCGTATTTGTCGAACTTAATTTCGCTATCAACGTGTTGGACAAAACAAGAACTTTAGAACAAAGAAGTATTGGTAATGGTTAACTCTTTGCAATTCTTGAAACTTTTGAAAAGTAGAGAATGAGAGAAACGAAGAAAGTACGTTTTCACATTAGAGTGAGCATAAACTCTCACTAACGAGTGTAATTTTTTGATAATTAAAGACAAAATAATGTTTTCTTGGTAACTAATCACTAAATCTTCGTATTTGTCGAATCTAAATTTCGATATCAACGTGTTGGACAAAAAGAGAACTTTAAAACAAATAAGTATTGGTAATGGTTAACTCTTTGCAACTCTTGAAACTTTTGAAAAGTAGAGAATGAGAGAAACGAAGAAAGTGCATTTTCAAATTAGAGTGAGCATAAACTCTCACTAACGAGTGTAATTTTTTGATAATTAAAGACAAAATAATGTTTTTTTGGTAACTAATCACTAAATCTTCGTATTTGTCGAATCTAAATTTCGCTATCAACGTGTTGGACAAAACAAGAACTTTAGAACAAAGAAGTATTGGTAATGGTTAACTCTTTGCAACTCTTGAAACTTTTGAAAAGCAGAGAATGAGAGAAACGAAGAAAGTGCGTTTTCACATTAGAGTGAGCATAAACTCTCACTAACGAGTGTAATTTTGTGATAATTAAAGACAAAATAATGTTTTCTTGGTAACTAATCACTAAATCTTCGTATTTATCGGATCTTAATTTCACTATCAACGTGTTGGAAAAAACAACAACTTTAGAACAAAGAAGTATTGGTAATGGTTAACTCTTTGCAACTATTGAAACTTTTGAAAAGTAGAGAATGAGAGAAACGAAGAAAGTGCGTTTTCACATTAGAATGAGCATAAACTCTCACAAACGAATGTAATTTTGTGATAATTAAAGACAAAATAATGTTTTCTTGGTAACTAATCACTAAATCTTCGTATTTGTCGAATCTAATTTCGCAATCAACGTGTTGGACAAAACAAGAACTTTAGAACAAAGAAGTATTGGTAATGGTTAACTCTTTGCAATTCTTGAAACTTTTGAAAAGTAGAGAATGAGAGAAACGAAGAAAGTACGTTTTCACATTAGAGTGAGCATAAACTCTCACTAACGAGTGTAATTTTTTGATAATTAAAGATAAAATAATGTTTTCTTGGTAACTAATCACTAAATCTTCGTATTTGTCGAATCTAAATTTCGATATCAACGTGTTGGACAAAAAGAGAACTTTAAAACAAATAAGTATTGGTAATGGTTAACTCTTTGCAACTCTTGAAACTTTTGAAAAGTAGAGAATGAGAGAAACGAAGAAAGTGCATTTTCAAATTAGAGTGAGCATAAACTCTCACTAACGAGTGTAATTTTTTGATAATTAAAGACAAAATAATGTTTTTTTGGTAACTAATCACTAAATCTTTGTATTAGTCGAATCTAAATTTCGCTATCAACGTGTTGGACAAAACAAGAACATTAGAACAAAGAAGTATTGGTAATGGTTAACTCTTTGCAACTCTTGAAACTTTTGAAAAGTAGAGAATGAGAGAAACGAAGAAAGTGCGTTTTCACATTAGAGTGAGCATAAACTCTCACAAACGAATGTAATTTTGTGATAATTAAAGTCAAAATAATGTTTTCTTGGTAACTAATCACTAAATCTTCGTATTTGTCGAACTTAATTTCGCTATCAACGTGTTGGACAAAACAAGAACTTTAGAACAAAGAAGTATTGGTAATGGTTAACTCTTTGCAATTCTTGAAACTTTTGAAAAGTAGAGAATGAGAGAAACGAAGAAAGTGCGTTTTCACATTAGAATGAACATAAACTCTCACTAACGAGTGTAATTTTTTGATAATTAAAGACAAAATAATGTTTTTTTGGTAACTAATCACTAAATATTCGTATTTGTCGAATCTAAATTTCGCTATCAACGTGTTGGACAAAACAAGAACTTTAGAACAAAGAAGTATTGGTAATGGTTAACTCTTTGCAACTCTTGAAACTTTTGAAAAGTAGAGAATGAGAGAAACGAAGAAAGTGCGTTTTCACATTAGAGTGAGCATAAACTCTCACTAACGAGTGTAATTTTTTGATAATTAAAGACAAAATAATGTTTTCTTGGTAACTAATCACTAAATCTTCGTATTTATCGGATCTTAATTTCACTATCAACGTGTTGGAAAAAACAACAACTTTAGAACAAAGAAGTATTGGTAATGGTTAACTCTTTGCAACTATTGAAACTTTTGAAAAGTAGAGAATGAGAGAAACGAAGAAAGTGCGTTTTCACATTAGAATGAGCATAAACTCTCACAAACGAATGTAATTTTGTGATAATTAAAGACAAAATAATGTTTTCTTGGTAACTAATCACTAAATCTTCGTATTTGTCGAATCTAATTTCGCAATCAACGTGTTGGACAAAACAAGAACTTTAGAACAAAGAAGTATTGGTAATGGTTAACTCTTTGCAATTCTTGAAACTTTTGAAAAGTAGAGAATGAGAGAAACGAAGAAAGTACGTTTTCACATTAGAGTGAGCATAAACTCTCACTAACGAGTGTAATTTTTTGATAATTAAAGATAAAATAATGTTTTCTTGGTAACTAATCACTAAATCTTCGTATTTGTCGAATCTAAATTTCGATATCAACGTGTTGGACAAAAAGAGAACTTTAAAACAAATAAGTATTGGTAATGGTTAACTCTTTGCAACTCTTGAAACTTTTGAAAAGTAGAGAATGAGAGAAACGAAGAAAGTGCATTTTCAAATTAGAGTGAGCATAAACTCTCACTAACGAGTGTAATTTTTTGATAATTAAAGACAAAATAATGTTTTTTTGGTAACTAATCACTAAATCTTCGTATTTGTCGAATCTAAATTTCGCTATCAACGTGTTGGACAAAACAAGAACTTTAGAACAAAGAAGTATTGGTAATGGTTAACTCTTTGCAACTCTTGAAACTTTTGAAAAGTAGAGAATGAGAGAAACGAAGAAAGTGCGTTTTCACGTTAGAGTGAGCATAAACTCTCACTAACGAGTGTAATTTTTTGATAATTAAAGACAAAATAATGTTTTCTTGGTAACTAATCACTAAATCTTCGTATTTGTCGAATCTAAATTTCGCTATCAACGTGTTGGACAAAACAAGAACTTTAGAACAAAGAAGTATTGGTAATGGTTAACTCTTTGCAACTCTTGAAACTTTTGAAAAGTAGAGAACGAGAGAAACGAAGAAAGTGCGTTTTCACATTAGAGTGAGCATAAACTCTCACTAACGAGTGTAATTTTGTGATAATTAAAGACAAAATAATGTTTTCTTGGTAACTAATCACTAAATCTTCGTATTTATCGAATCTTAATTTCACTATCAACGTGTTGGGAAAAACAACAACTTTAGAACAAAGAAGTATTGGTAATGGTTAACTCTTTGCAACTCTTGAAAATTTTGAAAAGTAGAGAATGAGAGAAATGAAGAAAGTGCGTTTTCACATTAGAGTGAGCATAAACTGTCACAAACGAATGTAATTTTGTGATAATTAAAGACAAAATAATGTTTTCTTGGTAACTAATCACTAAATCTTCGTATTTGTCGAATCTAATTTCGCAATCAACGTGTTGGACAAAACAAGAACTTTAGAACAAAGAAGTATTGGTAATGGTTAACGCTTTGCAATTCTTGAAACTTTTGAAAAGTAGAGAATGAGAGAAACGAAGAAAGTGCATTTTCACATTAGAGTGAGCATAAACTCTCACTAACGAGTGTAATTTTTTGATAATTAAAGACAAAATAATGTTTTCTTGGTAACTAATCACTAAATCTTTGTATTAGTCGAATCTAAATTTCGCTATCAACGTGTTGGACAAAACAAGAACATTAGAACAAAGAAGTATTGGTAATGGTTAACTCTTTGCAACTCTTGAAACTTTTGAAAAGTAGAGAATGAGAGAAACGAAGAAAGTGCGTTTTCACATTAGAGTGAGCATAAACTCTCACAAACGAATGTAATTTTGTGATAATTAAAGTCAAAATAATGTTTTCTTGGTAACTAATCACTAAATCTTCGTATTTGTCGAACTTAATTTCGCTATCAACGTGTTGGACAAAACAAGAACTTTAGAACAAAGAAGTATTGGTAATGGTTAACTCTTTGCAATTCTTGAAACTTTTGAAAAGTAGAGAATGAGAGAAACGAAGAAAGTGCGTTTTCACATTAGAGTGAGCATAAACTCTCACAAACGAATGTAATTTTGTGATAATTAAAGTCAAAATAATGTTTTCTTGGTAACTAATCACTAAATCTTCGTATTTGTCGAACTTAATTTCGCTATCAACGTGTTGGACAAAACAAGAACTTTAGAACAAAGAAGTATTGGTAATGGTTAACTCTTTGTAATTCTTGAAACTTTTGAAAAGTAGAGAATGAGAGAAACGAAGAAAGTACGTTTTCACATTAGAGTGAGCATAAACTCTCACTAACGAGTGTAATTTTTTGATAATTAAAGACAAAATAATGTTTTCTTGGTAACTAATCACTAAATCTTCGTATTTGTCGAATCTAAATTTCGATATCAACGTGTTGGACAAAAAGAGAACTTTAAAACAAATAAGTATTGGTAATGGTTAACTCTTTGCAACTCTTGAAACTTTTGAAAAGTAGAGAATGAGAGAAACGAAGAAAGTGCGTTTTCACATTAGAGTGAGCATAAACTCTCACTAACGAGTGTAATTTTTTGATAATTAAAGACAAAATAATGTTTTCTTGGTAACTAATCACTAAATCTTTGTATTAGTCGAATCTAAATTTCGCTATCAACGTGTTGGACAAAACAAGAACATTAGAACAAAGAAGTATTGGTAATGGTTAACTCTTTGCAACTCTTGAAACTTTTGAAAAGTAGAGAATGAGAGAAACGAAGAAAGTGCGTTTTCACATTAGAGTGAGCATAAACTCTCACAAACGAATGTAATTTTGTGATAATTAAAGTCAAAATAATGTTTTCTTGGTAACTAATCACTAAATCTTCGTATTTGTCGAACTTAATTTCGCTATCAACGTGTTGGACAAAACAAGAACTTTAGAACAAAGAAGTATTGGTAATGGTTAACTCTTTGCAATTCTTGAAACTGTTGAAAAGTAGAGAATGAGAGAAACGAAGAAAGTACGTTTTCACATTAGAGTGAGCATAAACTCTCACTAACGAGTGTAATTTTTTGATAATTAAAGACAAAATAATGTTTTCTTGGTAACTAATCACTAAATCTTCGTATTTGTCGAATCTAAATTTCGATATCAACGTGTTGGACAAAAAGAGAACTTTAAAACAAATAAGTATTGGTAATGGTTAACTCTTTGCAACTCTTGAAACTTTTGAAAAGTAGAGAATGAGAGAAACGAAGAAAGTGCGTTTTCACATTAGAGTGAGCATAAACTCTCACAAACGAATGTAATTTTGTGATAATTAAAGACAAAATAATGTTTTCTTGGTAACTAATCACTAAATCTTAATATTTGTCGAATCTAATTTCGCAATCAACGTGTTGGACAAAACAAGAACTTTAGAACAAAGAAGTATTGGTCATGGTTAACGCTTTGCAATTCTTGAAACTTTTGAAAAGTAGAGAATGAGAGAAACGAAGAAAGTGCATTTTAACATTAGAGTGAGCATAAACTCTCACTAACGAGTGTAATTTTTTGATAATTAAAGACAAAATAATGTTTTTTTGGTAACTAATCACTAAATCTTTGTATTAGTCGAATCTAAATTTCGCTATCAACGTGTTGGACAAAACAAGAACATTAGAACAAAGAAGTATTGGTAATGGTTAACTCTTTGCAACTCTTGAAACTTTTGAAAAGTAGAGAATGAGAGAAACGAAGAAAGTGCGTTTTCACATTAGAGTGAGCATAAACTCTCACAAACGAATGTAATTTTGTGATAATTAAAGTCAAAATAATGTTTTCTTGGTAACTAATCACTAAATCTTCGTATTTGTCGAACTTAATTTCGCTATCAACGTGTTGGACAAAACAAGAACTTTAGAACAAAGAAGTATTGGTAATGGTTAACTCTTTGCAATTCTTGAAACTTTTGAAAAGTAGAGAATGAGAGAAACGAAGAAAGTGCATTTTCACATTAGAGTGAGCATAAACTCTCACTAACGAGTGTAATTTTTTGATAATTAAAGACAAAATAATGTTTTCTTGGTAACTAATCACTAAATCTTTGTATTTGTCGAATCTAAATTTCGCTATCAACGTGTTGGACAAAACAAGAACATTAGAACAAAGAAGTATTGGTAATGGTTAACTCTTTGCAACTCTTGAAACTTTTGAAAAGTAGAGAATGAGAGAAACGAAGAAAGTTCGTTTTCACATTAGAGTGAGCATAAACTCTCACAAACGAATGTAATTTTGTGATAATTAAAGTCAAAATAATGTTTTCTTGGTAACTAATCACTAAATCTTCGTATTTGTCGAACTTAATTTCGCTATCAACGTGTTGGACAAAACAAGAACTTTAGAACAAAGAAGTATTGGTAATGGTTAACTCTTTGCAATTCTTGAAACTTTTGAAAAGTAGAGAATGAGAGAAACGAAGAAAGTACGTTTTCACATTAGAGTGAGCATAAACTCTCACTAACGAGTGTAATTTTTTGATAATTAAAGACAAAATAATGTTTTCTTGGTAACTAATCACTAAATCTTCGTATTTGTCGAATCTAAATTTCGATATCAACGTGTTGGACAAAAAGAGAACTTTAAAACAAATAAGTATTGGTAATGGTTAACTCTTTGCAACTCTTGAAACTTTTGAAAAGTAGAGAATGAGAGAAACGAAGAAAGTGCATTTTCAAATTAGAGTGAGCATAAACTCTCACTAACGAGTGTAATTTTTTGATAATTAAAGACAAAATAATGTTTTTTTGGTAACTAATCACTAAATCTTCGTATTTGTCGAATCTAAATTTCGCTATCAACGTGTTGGACAAAACAAGAACTTTAGAACAAAGAAGTATTGGTAATGGTTAACTCTTTGCAACTCTTGAAACTTTTGAAAAGCAGAGAATTAGAGAAACGAAGAAAGTGCGTTTTCACATTAGAGTGAGCATAAACTCTCACTAACGAGTGTAATTTTGTGATAATTAAAGACAAAATAATGTTTTCTTGGTAACTAATCACTAAATCTTCGTATTTATCGGATCTTAATTTCACTATCAACGTGTTGGAAAAAACAACAACTTTAGAACAAAGAAGTATTGGTAATGGTTAACTCTTTGCAACTATTGAAACTTTTGAAAAGTAGAGAATGAGAGAAACGAAGAAAGTGCGTTTTCACATTAGAATGAGCATAAACTCTCACAAACGAATGTAATTTTGTGATAATTAAAGACAAAATAATGTTTTCTTGGTAACTAATCACTAAATCTTCGTATTTGTCGAATCTAATTTCGCAATCAACGTGTTGGACAAAACAAGAACTTTAGAACAAAGAAGTATTGGTAATGGTTAACTCTTTGCAATTCTTGAAACTTTTGAAAAGTAGAGAATGAGAGAAACGAAGAAAGTACGTTTTCACATTAGAGTGAGCATAAACTCTCACTAACGAGTGTAATTTTTTGATAATTAAAGATAAAATAATGTTTTCTTGGTAACTAATCACTAAATCTTCGTATTTGTCGAATCTAAATTTCGATATCAACGTGTTAGACAAAAAGAGAACTTTAAAACAAATAAGTATTGGTAATGGTTAACTCTTTGCAACTCTTGAAACTTTTGAAAAGTAGAGAATGAGAGAAACGAAGAAAGTGCATTTTCAAATTAGAGTGAGCATAAACTCTCACTAACGAGTGTAATTTTTTGATAATTAAAGACAAAATAATGTTTTTTTGGTAACTAATCACTAAATCTTTGTATTAGTCGAATCTAAATTTCGCTATCAACGTGTTGGACAAAACAAGAACATTAGAACAAAGAAGTATTGGTAATGGTTAACTCTTTGCAACTCTTGAAACTTTTGAAAAGTAGAGAATGAGAGAAACGAAGAAAGTGCGTTTTCACATTAGAGTGAGCATAAACTCTCACAAACGAATGTAATTTTGTGATAATTAAAGTCAAAATAATGTTTTCTTGGTAACTAATCACTAAATCTTCGTATTTGTCGAACTTAATTTCGCTATCAACGTGTTGGACAAAACAAGAACTTTAGAACAAAGAAGTATTGGTAATGGTTAACTCTTTGCAATTCTTGAAACTTTTGAAAAGTAGAGAATGAGAGAAACGAAGAAAGTGCGTTTTCACATTAGAATGAACATAAACTCTCACTAACGAGTGTAATTTTTTGATAATTAAAGACAAAATAATGTTTTTTTGGTAACTAATCACTAAATATTCGTATTTGTCGAATCTAAATTTCGCTATCAACGTGTTGGACAAAACAAGAACTTTAGAACAAAGAAGTATTGGTAATGGTTAACTCTTTGCAACTCTTGAAACTTTTGAAAAGTAGAGAATGAGAGAAACGAAGAAAGTGCGTTTTCACATTAGAGTGAGCATAAACTCTCACTAACGAGTGTAATTTTTTGATAATTAAAGACAAAATAATGTTTTCTTGGTAACTAATCACTAAATCTTCGTATTTATCGGATCTTAATTTCACTATCAACGTGTTGGAAAAAACAACAACTTTAGAACAAAGAAGTATTGGTAATGGTTAACTCTTTGCAACTATTGAAACTTTTGAAAAGTAGAGAATGAGAGAAACGAAGAAAGTGCGTTTTCACATTAGAATGAGCATAAACTCTCACAAACGAATGTAATTTTGTGATAATTAAAGACAAAATAATGTTTTCTTGGTAACTAATCACTAAATCTTCGTATTTGTCGAATCTAATTTCGCAATCAACGTGTTGGACAAAACAAGAACTTTAGAACAAAGAAGTATTGGTAATGGTTAACTCTTTGCAATTCTTGAAACTTTTGAAAAGTAGAGAATGAGAGAAACGAAGAAAGTACGTTTTCACATTAGAGTGAGCATAAACTCTCACTAACGAGTGTAATTTTTTGATAATTAAAGATAAAATAATGTTTTCTTGGTAACTAATCACTAAATCTTCGTATTTGTCGAATCTAAATTTCGATATCAACGTGTTGGACAAAAAGAGAACTTTAAAACAAATAAGTATTGGTAATGGTTAACTCTTTGCAACTCTTGAAACTTTTGAAAAGTAGAGAATGAGAGAAACGAAGAAAGTGCATTTTCAAATTAGAGTGAGCATAAACTCTCACTAACGAGTGTAATTTTTTGATAATTAAAGACAAAATAATGTTTTTTTGGTAACTAATCACTAAATCTTCGTATTTGTCGAATCTAAATTTCGCTATCAACGTGTTGGACAAAACAAGAACTTTAGAACAAAGAAGTATTGGTAATGGTTAACTCTTTGCAACTCTTGAAACTTTTGAAAAGTAGAGAATGAGAGAAACGAAGAAAGTGCGTTTTCACGTTAGAGTGAGCATAAACTCTCACTAACGAGTGTAATTTTTTGATAATTAAAGACAAAATAATGTTTTCTTGGTAACTAATCACTAAATCTTCGTATTTGTCGAATCTAAATTTCGCTATCAACGTGTTGGACAAAACAAGAACTTTAGAACAAAGAAGTATTGGTAATGGTTAACTCTTTGCAACTCTTGAAACTTTTGAAAAGTAGAGAACGAGAGAAACGAAGAAAGTGCGTTTTCACATTAGAGTGAGCATAAACTCTCACTAACGAGTGTAATTTTGTGATAATTAAAGACAAAATAATGTTTTCTTGGTAACTAATCACTAAATCTTCGTATTTATCGAATCTTAATTTCACTATCAACGTGTTGGGAAAAACAACAACTTTAGAACAAAGAAGTATTGGTAATGGTTAACTCTTTGCAACTCTTGAAAATTTTGAAAAGTAGAGAATGAGAGAAATGAAGAAAGTGCGTTTTCACATTAGAGTGAGCATAAACTGTCACAAACGAATGTAATTTTGTGATAATTAAAGACAAAATAATGTTTTCTTGGTAACTAATCACTAAATCTTCGTATTTGTCGAATCTAATTTCGCAATCAACGTGTTGGACAAAACAAGAACTTTAGAACAAAGAAGTATTGGTAATGGTTAACGCTTTGCAATTCTTGAAACTTTTGAAAAGTAGAGAATGAGAGAAACGAAGAAAGTGCATTTTCACATTAGAGTGAGCATAAACTCTCACTAACGAGTGTAATTTTTTGATAATTAAAGACAAAATAATGTTTTCTTGGTAACTAATCACTAAATCTTTGTATTAGTCGAATCTAAATTTCGCTATCAACGTGTTGGACAAAACAAGAACATTAGAACAAAGAAGTATTGGTAATGGTTAACTCTTTGCAACTCTTGAAACTTTTGAAAAGTAGAGAATGAGAGAAACGAAGAAAGTGCGTTTTCACATTAGAGTGAGCATAAACTCTCACAAACGAATGTAATTTTGTGATAATTAAAGTCAAAATAATGTTTTCTTGGTAACTAATCACTAAATCTTCGTATTTGTCGAATCTAATTTCGCAATCAACGTGTTGGACAAAACAAGAACTTTAGAACAAAGAAGTATTGGTAATGGTTAACTCTTTGCAATTCTTGAAACTTTTGAAAAGTAGAGAATGAGAGAAACGAATAAAGTACGTTTTCACATTAGAGTGAGCATAAACTCTCACTAACGAGTGTAATTTTTTGATAATTAAAGATAAAATAATGTTTTCTTGGTAACTAATCACTAAATCTTCGTATTTGTCGAATCTAAATTTCGATATCAACGTGTTGGACAAAAAGAGAACTTTAAAACAAATAAGTATTGGTAATGGTTAACTCTTTGCAACTCTTGAAACTTTTGAAAAGTAGAGAATGAGAGAAACGAAGAAAGTGCATTTTCAAATTAGAGTGAGCATAAACTCTCACTAACGAGTGTAATTTTTTGATAATTAAAGACAAAATAATGTTTTTTTGGTAACTAATCACTAAATCTTCGTATTTGTCGAATCTAAATTTCGCTATCAACGTGTTGGACAAAACAAGAACTTTAGAACAAAGAAGTATTGGTAATGGTTAACTCTTTGCAACTCTTGAAACTTTTGAAAAGTAGAGAATGAGAGAAACGAAGAAAGTGCGTTTTCACGTTAGAGTGAGCATAAACTCTCACTAACGAGTGTAATTTTTTGATAATTAAAGACAAAATAATGTTTTCTTGGTAACTAATCACTAAATCTTCGTATTTGTCGAATCTAAATTTCGCTATCAACGTGTTGGACAAAACAAGAACTTTAGAACAAAGAAGTATTGGTAATGGTTAACTCTTTGCAACTCTTGAAACTTTTGAAAAGTAGAGAACGAGAGAAACGAAGAAAGTGCGTTTTCACATTAGAGTGAGCATAAACTCTCACTAACGAGTGTAATTTTGTGATAATTAAAGACAAAATAATGTTTTCTTGGTAACTAATCACTAAATCTTCGTATTTATCGAATCTTAATTTCACTATCAACGTGTTGGGAAAAACAACAACTTTAGAACAAAGAAGTATTGGTAATGGTTAACTCTTTGCAACTCTTGAAAATTTTGAAAAGTAGAGAATGAGAGAAATGAAGAAAGTGCGTTTTCACATTAGAGTGAGCATAAACTGTCACAAACGAATGTAATTTTGTGATAATTAAAGACAAAATAATGTTTTCTTGGTAACTAATCACTAAATCTTCGTATTTGTCGAATCTAATTTCGCAATCAACGTGTTGGACAAAACAAGAACTTTAGAACAAAGAAGTATTGGTAATGGTTAACGCTTTGCAATTCTTGAAACTTTTGAAAAGTAGAGAATGAGAGAAACGAAGAAAGTGCATTTTCACATTAGAGTGAGCATAAACTCTCACTAACGAGTGTAATTTTTTGATAATTAAAGACAAAATAATGTTTTCTTGGTAACTAATCACTAAATCTTTGTATTAGTCGAATCTAAATTTCGCTATCAACGTGTTGGACAAAACAAGAACATTAGAACAAAGAAGTATTGGTAATGGTTAACTCTTTGCAACTCTTGAAACTTTTGAAAAGTAGAGAATGAGAGAAACGAAGAAAGTGCGTTTTCACATTAGAGTGAGCATAAACTCTCACAAACGAATGTAATTTTGTGATAATTAAAGTCAAAATAATGTTTTCTTGGTAACTAATCACTAAATCTTCGTATTTGTCGAACTTAATTTCGCTATCAACGTGTTGGACAAAACAAGAACTTTAGAACAAAGAAGTATTGGTAATGGTTAACTCTTTGCAATTCTTGAAACTTTTGAAAAGTAGAGAATGAGAGAAACGAAGAAAGTACGTTTTCACATTAGAGTGAGCATAAACTCTCACTAACGAGTGTAATTTTTTGATAATTAAAGACAAAATAATGTTTTCTTGGTAACTAATCACTAAATCTTCGTATTTATCGGATCTTAATTTCACTATCAACGTGTTGGAAAAAACAACAACTTTAGAACAAAGAAGTATTGGTAATGGTTAACTCTTTGCAACTATTGAAACTTTTGAAAAGTAGAGAATGAGAGAAACGAAGAAAGTGCGTTTTCACATTAGAATGAGCATAAACTCTCACAAACGAATGTAATTTTGTGATAATTAAAGACAAAATAATGTTTTCTTGGTAACTAATCACTAAATCTTCGTATTTGTCGAATCTAATTTCGCAATCAACGTGTTGGACAAAACAAGAACTTTAGAACAAAGAAGTATTGGTAATGGTTAACTCTTTGCAATTCTTGAAACTTTTGAAAAGTAGAGAATGAGAGAAACGAAGAAAGTACGTTTTCACATTAGAGTGAGCATAAACTCTCACTAACGAGTGTAATTTTTTGATAATTAAAGATAAAATAATGTTTTCTTGGTAACTAATCACTAAATCTTCGTATTTGTCGAATCTAAATTTCGATATCAACGTGTTGGACAAAAAGAGAACTTTAAAACAAATAAGTATTGGTAATGGTTAACTCTTTGCAACTCTTGAAACTTTTGAAAAGTAGAGAATGAGAGAAACGAACAAAGTGCATTTTCAAATTAGAGTGAGCATAAACTCTCACTAACGAGTGTAATTTTTTGATAATTAAAGACAAAATAATGTTTTTTTGGTAACTAATCACTAAATCTTCGTATTTGTCGAATCTAAATTTCGCTATCAACGTGTTGGACAAAACAAGAACTTTAGAACAAAGAAGTATTGGTAATGGTTAACTCTTTGCAACTCTTGAAACTTTTGAAAAGTAGAGAATGAGAGAAACGAAGAAAGTGCGTTTTCACGTTAGAGTGAGCATAAACTCTCACTAACGAGTGTAATTTTTTGATAATTAAAGACAAAATAATGTTTTCTTGGTAACTAATCACTAAATCTTCGTATTTGTCGAATCTAAATTTCGCTATCAACGTGTTGGACAAAACAAGAACTTTAGAACAAAGAAGTATTGGTAATGGTTAACTCTTTGCAACTCTTGAAACTTTTGAAAAGTAGAGAACGAGAGAAACGAAGAAAGTGCGTTTTCACATTAGAGTGAGCATAAACTCTCACTAACGAGTGTAATTTTGTGATAATTAAAGACAAAATAATGTTTTCTTGGTAACTAATCACTAAATCTTCGTATTTGTCGAATCTAATTTCGCAATCAACGTGTTGGACAAAACAAGAACTTTAGAACAAAGAAGTATTGGTAATGGTTAACTCTTTGCAATTCTTGAAACTTTTGAAAAGTAGAGAATGAGAGAAACGAAGAAAGTACGTTTTCACATTAGAGTGAGCATAAACTCTCACTAACGAGTGTAATTTTTTGATAATTAAAGATAAAATAATGTTTTCTTGGTAACTAATCACTAAATCTTCGTATTTGTCGAATCTAAATTTCGATATCAACGTGTTAGACAAAAAGAGAACTTTAAAACAAATAAGTATTGGTAATGGTTAACTCTTTGCAACTCTTGAAACTTTTGAAAAGTAGAGAATGAGAGAAACGAAGAAAGTGCATTTTCAAATTAGAGTGAGCATAAACTCTCACTAACGAGTGTAATTTTTTGATAATTAAAGACAAAATAATGTTTTTTTGGTAACTAATCACTAAATCTTTGTATTAGTCGAATCTAAATTTCGCTATCAACGTGTTGGACAAAACAAGAACATTAGAACAAAGAAGTATTGGTAATGGTTAACTCTTTGCAACTCTTGAAACTTTTGAAAAGTAGAGAATGAGAGAAACGAAGAAAGTGCGTTTTCACATTAGAGTGAGCATAAACTCTCACAAACGAATGTAATTTTGTGATAATTAAAGTCAAAATAATGTTTTCTTGGTAACTAATCACTAAATCTTCGTATTTGTCGAACTTAATTTCGCTATCAACGTGTTGGACAAAACAAGAACTTTAGAACAAAGAAGTATTGGTAATGGTTAACTCTTTGCAATTCTTGAAACTTTTGAAAAGTAGAGAATGAGAGAAACGAAGAAAGTGCGTTTTCACATTAGAATGAACATAAACTCTCACTAACGAGTGTAATTTTTTGATAATTAAAGACAAAATAATGTTTTTTTGGTAACTAATCACTAAATATTCGTATTTGTCGAATCTAAATTTCGCTATCAACGTGTTGGACAAAACAAGAACTTTAGAACAAAGAAGTATTGGTAATGGTTAACTCTTTGCAACTCTTGAAACTTTTGAAAAGTAGAGAATGAGAGAAACGAAGAAAGTGCGTTTTCACATTAGAGTGAGCATAAACTCTCACTAACGAGTGTAATTTTTTGATAATTAAAGACAAAATAATGTTTTCTTGGTAACTAATCACTAAATCTTCGTATTTATCGGATCTTAATTTCACTATCAACGTGTTGGAAAAAACAACAACTTTAGAACAAAGAAGTATTGGTAATGGTTAACTCTTTGCAACTATTGAAACTTTTGAAAAGTAGAGAATGAGAGAAACGAAGAAAGTGCGTTTTCACATTAGAATGAGCATAAACTCTCACAAACGAATGTAATTTTGTGATAATTAAAGACAAAATAATGTTTTCTTGGTAACTAATCACTAAATCTTCGTATTTGTCGAATCTAATTTCGCAATCAACGTGTTGGACAAAACAAGAACTTTAGAACAAAGAAGTATTGGTAATGGTTAACTCTTTGCAATTCTTGAAACTTTTGAAAAGTAGAGAATGAGAGAAACGAAGAAAGTACGTTTTCACATTAGAGTGAGCATAAACTCTCACTAACGAGTGTAATTTTTTGATAATTAAAGATAAAATAATGTTTTCTTGGTAACTAATCACTAAATCTTCGTATTTGTCGAATCTAAATTTCGATATCAACGTGTTGGACAAAAAGAGAACTTTAAAACAAATAAGTATTGGTAATGGTTAACTCTTTGCAACTCTTGAAACTTTTGAAAAGTAGAGAATGAGAGAAACGAAGAAAGTGCATTTTCAAATTAGAGTGAGCATAAACTCTCACTAACGAGTGTAATTTTTTGATAATTAAAGACAAAATAATGTTTTTTTGGTAACTAATCACTAAATCTTCGTATTTGTCGAATCTAAATTTCGCTATCAACGTGTTGGACAAAACAAGAACTTTAGAACAAAGAAGTATTGGTAATGGTTAACTCTTTGCAACTCTTGAAACTTTTGAAAAGTAGAGAATGAGAGAAACGAAGAAAGTGCGTTTTCACGTTAGAGTGAGCATAAACTCTCACTAACGAGTGTAATTTTTTGATAATTAAAGACAAAATAATGTTTTCTTGGTAACTAATCACTAAATCTTCGTATTTGTCGAATCTAAATTTCGCTATCAACGTGTTGGACAAAACAAGAACTTTAGAACAAAGAAGTATTGGTAATGGTTAACTCTTTGCAACTCTTGAAACTTTTGAAAAGTAGAGAACGAGAGAAACGAAGAAAGTGCGTTTTCACATTAGAGTGAGCATAAACTCTCACTAACGAGTGTAATTTTGTGATAATTAAAGACAAAATAATGTTTTCTTGGTAACTAATCACTAAATCTTCGTATTTATCGAATCTTAATTTCACTATCAACGTGTTGGGAAAAACAACAACTTTAGAACAAAGAAGTATTGGTAATGGTTAACTCTTTGAAACTCTTGAAAATTTTGAAAAGTAGAGAATGAGAGAAATGAAGAAAGTGCGTTTTCACATTAGAGTGAGCATAAACTGTCACAAACGAATGTAATTTTGTGATAATTAAAGACAAAATAATGTTTTCTTGGTAACTAATCACTAAATCTTCGTATTTGTCGAATCTAATTTCGCAATCAACGTGTTGGACAAAACAAGAACTTTAGAACAAAGAAGTATTGGTAATGGTTAACGCTTTGCAATTCTTGAAACTTTTGAAAAGTAGAGAATGAGAGAAACGAAGAAAGTGCATTTTCACATTAGAGTGAGCATAAACTCTCACTAACGAGTGTAATTTTTTGATAATTAAAGACAAAATAATGTTTTCTTGGTAACTAATCACTAAATCTTTGTATTAGTCGAATCTAAATTTCGCTATCAACGTGTTGGACAAAACAAGAACATTAGAACAAAGAAGTATTGGTAATGGTTAACTCTTTGCAACTCTTGAAACTTTTGAAAAGTAGAGAATGAGAGAAACGAAGAAAGTGCGTTTTCACATTAGAGTGAGCATAAACTCTCACAAACGAATGTAATTTTGTGATAATTAAAGTCAAAATAATGTTTTCTTGGTAACTAATCACTAAATCTTCGTATTTGTCGAACTTAATTTCGCTATCAACGTGTTGGACAAAACAAGAACTTTAGAACAAAGAAGTATTGGTAATGGTTAACTCTTTGCAATTCTTGAAACTTTTGAAAAGTAGAGAATGAGAGAAACGAAGAAAGTACGTTTTCACATTAGAGTGAGCATAAACTCTCACTAACGAGTGTAATTTTTTGATAATTAAAGACAAAATAATGTTTTCTTGGTAACTAATCACTAAATCTTCGTATTTATCGGATCTTAATTTCACTATCAACGTGTTGGAAAAAACAACAACTTTAGAACAAAGAAGTATTGGTAATGGTTAACTCTTTGCAACTATTGAAACTTTTGAAAAGTAGAGAATGAGAGAAACGAAGAAAGTGCGTTTTCACATTAGAATGAGCATAAACTCTCACAAACGAATGTAATTTTGTGATAATTAAAGACAAAATAATGTTTTCTTGGTAACTAATCACTAAATCTTCGTATTTGTCGAATCTAATTTCGCAATCAACGTGTTGGACAAAACAAGAACTTTAGAACAAAGAAGTATTGGTAATGGTTAACTCTTTGCAATTCTTGAAACTTTTGAAAAGTAGAGAATGAGAGAAACGAAGAAAGTACGTTTTCACATTAGAGTGAGCATAAACTCTCACTAACGAGTGTAATTTTTTGATAATTAAAGATAAAATAATGTTTTCTTGGTAACTAATCACTAAATCTTCGTATTTGTCGAATCTAAATTTCGATATCAACGTGTTGGACAAAAAGAGAACTTTAAAACAAATAAGTATTGGTAATGGTTAACTCTTTGCAACTCTTGAAACTTTTGAAAAGTAGAGAATGAGAGAAACGAAGAAAGTGCATTTTCAAATTAGAGTGAGCATAAACTCTCACTAACGAGTGTAATTTTTTGATAATTAAAGACAAAATAATGTTTTTTTGGTAACTAATCACTAAATCTTCGTATTTGTCGAATCTAAATTTCGCTATCAACGTGTTGGACAAAACAAGAACTTTAGAACAAAGAAGTATTGGTAATGGTTAACTCTTTGCAACTCTTGAAACTTTTGAAAAGTAGAGAATGAGAGAAACGAAGAAAGTGCGTTTTCACGTTAGAGTGAGCATAAACTCTCACTAACGAGTGTAATTTTTTGATAATTAAAGACAAAATAATGTTTTCTTGGTAACTAATCACTAAATCTTCGTATTTGTCGAATCTAAATTTCGCTATCAACGTGTTGGACAAAACAAGAACTTTAGAACAAAGAAGTATTGGTAATGGTTAACTCTTTGCAACTCTTGAAACTTTTGAAAAGTAGAGAACGAGAGAAACGAAGAAAGTGCGTTTTCACATTAGAGTGAGCATAAACTCTCACTAACGAGTGTAATTTTGTGATAATTAAAGACAAAATAATGTTTTCTTGGTAACTAATCACTAAATCTTCGTATTTATCGAATCTTAATTTCACTATCAACGTGTTGGGAAAAACAACAACTTTAGAACAAAGAAGTATTGGTAATGGTTAACTCTTTGCAACTCTTGAAAATTTTGAAAAGTAGAGAATGAGAGAAATGAAGAAAGTGCGTTTTCACATTAGAGTGAGCATAAACTGTCACAAACGAATGTAATTTTGTGATAATTAAAGACAAAATAATGTTTTCTTGGTAACTAATCACTAAATCTTCGTATTTGTCGAATCTAATTTCGCAATCAACGTGTTGGACAAAACAAGAACTTTAGAACAAAGAAGTATTGGTAATGGTTAACGCTTTGCAATTCTTGAAACTTTTGAAAAGTAGAGAATGAGAGAAACGAAGAAAGTGCATTTTCACATTAGAGTGAGCATAAACTCTCACTAACGAGTGTAATTTTTTGATAATTAAAGACAAAATAATGTTTTCTTGGTAACTAATCACTAAATCTTTGTATTAGTCGAATCTAAATTTCGCTATCAACGTGTTGGACAAAACAAGAACATTAGAACAAAGAAGTATTGGTAATGGTTAACTCTTTGCAACTCTTGAAACTTTTGAAAAGTAGAGAATGAGAGAAACGAAGAAAGTGCGTTTTCACATTAGAGTGAGCATAAACTCTCACAAACGAATGTAATTTTGTGATAATTAAAGTCAAAATAATGTTTTCTTGGTAACTAATCACTAAATCTTCGTATTTGTCGAACTTAATTTCGCTATCAACGTGTTGGACAAAACAAGAACTTTAGAACAAAGAAGTATTGGTAATGGTTAACTCTTTGCAATTCTTGAAACTTTTGAAAAGTAGAGAATGAGAGAAACGAAGAAAGTGCGTTTTCACATTAGAGTGAGCATAAACTCTCACAAACGAATGTAATTTTGTGATAATTAAAGTCAAAATAATGTTTTCTTGGTAACTAATCACTAAATCTTCGTATTTGTCGAACTTAATTTCGCTATCAACGTGTTGGACAAAACAAGAACTTTAGAACAAAGAAGTATTGGTAATGGTTAACTCTTTGTAATTCTTGAAACTTTTGAAAAGTAGAGAATGAGAGAAACGAAGAAAGTACGTTTTCACATTAGAGTGAGCATAAACTCTCACTAACGAGTGTAATTTTTTGATAATTAAAGACAAAATAATGTTTTCTTGGTAACTAATCACTAAATCTTCGTATTTGTCGAATCTAAATTTCGATATCAACGTGTTGGACAAAAAGAGAACTTTAAAACAAATAAGTATTGGTAATGGTTAACTCTTTGCAACTCTTGAAACTTTTGAAAAGTAGAGAATGAGAGAAACGAAGAAAGTGCGTTTTCACATTAGAGTGAGCATAAACTCTCACTAACGAGTGTAATTTTTTGATAATTAAAGACAAAATAATGTTTTCTTGGTAACTAATCACTAAATCTTCGTATTTGTCGAATCTAAATTTCGATATCAACGTGTTAGACAAAAAGAGAACTTTAAAACAAATAAGTATTGGTAATGGTTAACTCTTTGCAACTCTTGAAACTTTTGAAAAGTAGAGAATGAGAGAAACGAAGAAAGTGCATTTTCAAATTAGAGTGAGCATAAACTCTCACTAACGAGTGTAATTTTTTGATAATTAAAGACAAAATAATGTTTTCTTGGTAACTAATCACTAAATCTTTGTATTAGTCGAATCTAAATTTCGCTATCAACGTGTTGGACAAAACAAGAACATTAGAACAAAGAAGTATTGGTAATGGTTAACTCTTTGCAACTCTTGAAACTTTTGAAAAGTAGAGAATGAGAGAAACGAAGAAAGTGCGTTTTCACATTAGAGTGAGCATAAACTCTCACAAACGAATGTAATTTTGTGATAATTAAAGTCAAAATAATGTTTTCTTGGTAACTAATCACTAAATCTTCGTATTTGTCGAACTTAATTTCGCTATCAACGTGTTGGACAAAACAAGAACTTTAGAACAAAGAAGTATTGGTAATGGTTAACTCTTTGCAATTCTTGAAACTTTTGAAAAGTAGAGAATGAGAGAAACGAAGAAAGTGCGTTTTCACATTAGAATGAACATAAACTCTCACTAACGAGTGTAATTTTTTGATAATTAAAGACAAAATAATGTTTTTTTGGTAACTAATCACTAAATATTCGTATTTGTCGAATCTAAATTTCGCTATCAACGTGTTGGACAAAACAAGAACTTTAGAACAAAGAAGTATTGGTAATGGTTAACTCTTTGCAACTCTTGAAACTTTTGAAAAGTAGAGAATGAGAGAAACGAAGAAAGTGCGTTTTCACATTAGAGTGAGCATAAACTCTCACTAACGAGTGTAATTTTTTGATAATTAAAGACAAAATAATGTTTTCTTGGTAACTAATCACTAAATCTTCGTATTTATCGGATCTTAATTTCACTATCAACGTGTTGGAAAAAACAACAACTTTAGAACAAAGAAGTATTGGTAATGGTTAACTCTTTGCAACTATTGAAACTTTTGAAAAGTAGAGAATGAGAGAAACGAAGAAAGTGCGTTTTCACATTAGAATGAGCATAAACTCTCACAAACGAATGTAATTTTGTGATAATTAAAGACAAAATAATGTTTTCTTGGTAACTAATCACTAAATCTTCGTATTTGTCGAATCTAATTTCGCAATCAACGTGTTGGACAAAACAAGAACTTTAGAACAAAGAAGTATTGGTAATGGTTAACTCTTTGCAATTCTTGAAACTTTTGAAAAGTAGAGAATGAGAGAAACGAAGAAAGTACGTTTTCACATTAGAGTGAGCATAAACTCTCACTAACGAGTGTAATTTTTTGATAATTAAAGATAAAATAATGTTTTCTTGGTAACTAATCACTAAATCTTCGTATTTGTCGAATCTAAATTTCGATATCAACGTGTTGGACAAAAAGAGAACTTTAAAACAAATAAGTATTGGTAATGGTTAACTCTTTGCAACTCTTGAAACTTTTGAAAAGTAGAGAATGAGAGAAACGAAGAAAGTGCATTTTCAAATTAGAGTGAGCATAAACTCTCACTAACGAGTGTAATTTTTTGATAATTAAAGACAAAATAATGTTTTTTTGGTAACTAATCACTAAATCTTCGTATTTGTCGAATCTAAATTTCGCTATCAACGTGTTGGACAAAACAAGAACTTTAGAACAAAGAAGTATTGGTAATGGTTAACTCTTTGCAACTCTTGAAACTTTTGAAAAGTAGAGAATGAGAGAAACGAAGAAAGTGCGTTTTCACGTTAGAGTGAGCATAAACTCTCACTAACGAGTGTAATTTTTTGATAATTAAAGACAAAATAATGTTTTCTTGGTAACTAATCACTAAATCTTCGTATTTGTCGAATCTAAATTTCGCTATCAACGTGTTGGACAAAACAAGAACTTTAGAACAAAGAAGTATTGGTAATGGTTAACTCTTTGCAACTCTTGAAACTTTTGAAAAGTAGAGAACGAGAGAAACGAAGAAAGTGCGTTTTCACATTAGAGTGAGCATAAACTCTCACTAACGAGTGTAATTTTGTGATAATTAAAGACAAAATAATGTTTTCTTGGTAACTAATCACTAAATCTTCGTATTTATCGAATCTTAATTTCACTATCAACGTGTTGGGAAAAACAACAACTTTAGAACAAAGAAGTATTGGTAATGGTTAACTCTTTGCAACTCTTGAAAATTTTGAAAAGTAGAGAATGAGAGAAATGAAGAAAGTGCGTTTTCACATTAGAGTGAGCATAAACTGTCACAAACGAATGTAATTTTGTGATAATTAAAGACAAAATAATGTTTTCTTGGTAACTAATCACTAAATCTTCGTATTTGTCGAATCTAATTTCGCAATCAACGTGTTGGACAAAACAAGAACTTTAGAACAAAGAAGTATTGGTAATGGTTAACGCTTTGCAATTCTTGAAACTTTTGAAAAGTAGAGAATGAGAGAAACGAAGAAAGTGCATTTTCACATTAGAGTGAGCATAAACTCTCACTAACGAGTGTAATTTTTTGATAATTAAAGACAAAATAATGTTTTCTTGGTAACTAATCACTAAATCTTTGTATTAGTCGAATCTAAATTTCGCTATCAACGTGTTGGACAAAACAAGAACATTAGAACAAAGAAGTATTGGTAATGGTTAACTCTTTGCAACTCTTGAAACTTTTGAAAAGTAGAGAATGAGAGAAACGAAGAAAGTGCGTTTTCACATTAGAGTGAGCATAAACTCTCACAAACGAATGTAATTTTGTGATAATTAAAGTCAAAATAATGTTTTCTTGGTAACTAATCACTAAATCTTCGTATTTGTCGAACTTAATTTCGCTATCAACGTGTTGGACAAAACAAGAACTTTAGAACAAAGAAGTATTGGTAATGGTTAACTCTTTGCAATTCTTGAAACTTTTGAAAAGTAGAGAATGAGAGAAACGAAGAAAGTACGTTTTCACATTAGAGTGAGCATAAACTCTCACTAACGAGTGTAATTTTTTGATAATTAAAGACAAAATAATGTTTTCTTGGTAACTAATCACTAAATCTTCGTATTTATCGGATCTTAATTTCACTATCAACGTGTTGGAAAAAACAACAACTTTAGAACAAAGAAGTATTGGTAATGGTTAACTCTTTGCAACTATTGAAACTTTTGAAAAGTAGAGAATGAGAGAAACGAAGAAAGTGCGTTTTCACATTAGAATGAGCATAAACTCTCACAAACGAATGTAATTTTGTGATAATTAAAGACAAAATAATGTTTTCTTGGTAACTAATCACTAAATCTTCGTATTTGTCGAATCTAATTTCGCAATCAACGTGTTGGACAAAACAAGAACTTTAGAACAAAGAAGTATTGGTAATGGTTAACTCTTTGCAATTCTTGAAACTTTTGAAAAGTAGAGAATGAGAGAAACGAAGAAAGTACGTTTTCACATTAGAGTGAGCATAAACTCTCACTAACGAGTGTAATTTTTTGATAATTAAAGATAAAATAATGTTTTCTTGGTAACTAATCACTAAATCTTCGTATTTGTCGAATCTAAATTTCGATATCAACGTGTTGGACAAAAAGAGAACTTTAAAACAAATAAGTATTGGTAATGGTTAACTCTTTGCAACTCTTGAAACTTTTGAAAAGTAGAGAATGAGAGAAACGAAGAAAGTGCATTTTCAAATTAGAGTGAGCATAAACTCTCACTAACGAGTGTAATTTTTTGATAATTAAAGACAAAATAATGTTTTTTTGGTAACTAATCACTAAATCTTCGTATTTGTCGAATCTAAATTTCGCTATCAACGTGTTGGACAAAACAAGAACTTTAGAACAAAGAAGTATTGGTAATGGTTAACTCTTTGCAACTCTTGAAACTTTTGAAAAGTAGAGAATGAGAGAAACGAAGAAAGTGCGTTTTCACGTTAGAGTGAGCATAAACTCTCACTAACGAGTGTAATTTTTTGATAATTAAAGACAAAATAATGTTTTCTTGGTAACTAATCACTAAATCTTCGTATTTGTCGAATCTAAATTTCGCTATCAACGTGTTGGACAAAACAAGAACTTTAGAACAAAGAAGTATTGGTAATGGTTAACTCTTTGCAACTCTTGAAACTTTTGAAAAGTAGAGAACGAGAGAAACGAAGAAAGTGCGTTTTCACATTAGAGTGAGCATAAACTCTCACTAACGAGTGTAATTTTGTGATAATTAAAGACAAAATAATGTTTTCTTGGTAACTAATCACTAAATCTTCGTATTTATCGAATCTTAATTTCACTATCAACGTGTTGGGAAAAACAACAACTTTAGAACAAAGAAGTATTGGTAATGGTTAACTCTTTGCAACTATTGAAACTTTTGAAAAGTAGAGAATGAGAGAAACGAAGAAAGTGCGTTTTCACATTAGAATGAGCATAAACTCTCACAAACGAATGTAATTTTGTGATAATTAAAGACAAAATAATGTTTTCTTGGTAACTAATCACTAAATCTTCGTATTTGTCGAATCTAATTTCGCAATCAACGTGTTGGACAAAACAAGAACTTTAGAACAAAGAAGTATTGGTAATGGTTAACTCTTTGCAATTCTTGAAACTTTTGAAAAGTAGAGAATGAGAGAAACGAAGAAAGTACGTTTTCACATTAGAGTGAGCATAAACTCTCACTAACGAGTGTAATTTTTTGATAATTAAAGACAAAATAATGTTTTCTTGGTAACTAATCACTAAATCTTCGTATTTATCGGATCTTAATTTCACTATCAACGTGTTGGAAAAAACAACAACTTTAGAACAAAGAAGTATTGGTAATGGTTAACTCTTTGCAACTATTGAAACTTTTGAAAAGTAGAGAATGAGAGAAACGAAGAAAGTGCGTTTTCACATTAGAATGAGCATAAACTCTCACAAACGAATGTAATTTTGTGATAATTAAAGACAAAATAATGTTTTCTTGGTAACTAATCACTAAATCTTCGTATTTGTCGAATCTAATTTCGCAATCAACGTGTTGGACAAAACAAGAACTTTAGAACAAAGAAGTATTGGTAATGGTTAACTCTTTGCAATTCTTGAAACTTTTGAAAAGTAGAGAATGAGAGAAACGAAGAAAGTACGTTTTCACATTAGAGTGAGCATAAACTCTCACTAACGAGTGTAATTTTTTGATAATTAAAGATAAAATAATGTTTTCTTGGTAACTAATCACTAAATCTTCGTATTTGTCGAATCTAAATTTCGATATCAACGTGTTGGACAAAAAGAGAACTTTAAAACAAATAAGTATTGGTAATGGTTAACTCTTTGCAACTCTTGAAACTTTTGAAAAGTAGAGAATGAGAGAAACGAAGAAAGTGCATTTTCAAATTAGAGTGAGCATAAACTCTCACTAACGAGTGTAATTTTTTGATAATTAAAGACAAAATAATGTTTTTTTGGTAACTAATCACTAAATCTTCGTATTTGTCGAATCTAAATTTCGCTATCAACGTGTTGGACAAAACAAGAACTTTAGAACAAAGAAGTATTGGTAATGGTTAACTCTTTGCAACTCTTGAAACTTTTGAAAAGTAGAGAATGAGAGAAACGAAGAAAGTGCGTTTTCACGTTAGAGTGAGCATAAACTCTCACTAACGAGTGTAATTTTTTGATAATTAAAGACAAAATAATGTTTTCTTGGTAACTAATCACTAAATCTTCGTATTTGTCGAATCTAAATTTCGCTATCAACGTGTTGGACAAAACAAGAACTTTAGAACAAAGAAGTATTGGTAATGGTTAACTCTTTGCAACTCTTGAAACTTTTGAAAAGTAGAGAACGAGAGAAACGAAGAAAGTGCGTTTTCACATTAGAGTGAGCATAAACTCTCACTAACGAGTGTAATTTTGTGATAATTAAAGACAAAATAATGTTTTCTTGGTAACTAATCACTAAATCTTCGTATTTATCGAATCTTAATTTCACTATCAACGTGTTGGGAAAAACAACAACTTTAGAACAAAGAAGTATTGGTAATGGTTAACTCTTTGCAACTATTGAAACTTTTGAAAAGTAGAGAATGAGAGAAACGAAGAAAGTGCGTTTTCACATTAGAATGAGCATAAACTCTCACAAACGAATGTAATTTTGTGATAATTAAAGACAAAATAATGTTTTCTTGGTAACTAATCACTAAATCTTCGTATTTGTCGAATCTAATTTCGCAATCAACGTGTTGGACAAAACAAGAACTTTAGAACAAAGAAGTATTGGTAATGGTTAACTCTTTGCAATTCTTGAAACTTTTGAAAAGTAGAGAATGAGAGAAACGAAGAAAGTACGTTTTCACATTAGAGTGAGCATAAACTCTCACTAACGAGTGTAATTTTTTGATAATTAAAGATAAAATAATGTTTTCTTGGTAACTAATCACTAAATCTTCGTATTTGTCGAATCTAAATTTCGATATCAACGTGTTGGACAAAAAGAGAACTTTAAAACAAATAAGTATTGGTAATGGTTAACTCTTTGCAACTCTTGAAACTTTTGAAAAGTAGAGAATGAGAGAAACGAAGAAAGTGCATTTTCAAATTAGAGTGAGCATAAACTCTCACTAACGAGTGTAATTTTTTGATAATTAAAGACAAAATAATGTTTTTTTGGTAACTAATCACTAAATCTTCGTATTTGTCGAATCTAAATTTCGCTATCAACGTGTTGGACAAAACAAGAACTTTAGAACAAAGAAGTATTGGTAATGGTTAACTCTTTGCAACTCTTGAAACTTTTGAAAAGTAGAGAATGAGAGAAACGAAGAAAGTGCGTTTTCACGTTAGAGTGAGCATAAACTCTCACTAACGAGTGTAATTTTTTGATAATTAAAGACAAAATAATGTTTTCTTGGTAACTAATCACTAAATCTTCGTATTTGTCGAATCTAAATTTCGCTATCAACGTGTTGGACAAAACAAGAACTTTAGAACAAAGAAGTATTGGTAATGGTTAACTCTTTGCAACTCTTGAAACTTTTGAAAAGTAGAGAACGAGAGAAACGAAGAAAGTGCGTTTTCACATTAGAGTGAGCATAAACTCTCACTAACGAGTGTAATTTTGTGATAATTAAAGACAAAATAATGTTTTCTTGGTAACTAATCACTAAATCTTCGTATTTATCGAATCTTAATTTCACTATCAACGTGTTGGGAAAAACAACAACTTTAGAACAAAGAAGTATTGGTAATGGTTAACTCTTTGCAACTCTTGAAAATTTTGAAAAGTAGAGAATGAGAGAAATGAAGAAAGTGCGTTTTCACATTAGAGTGAGCATAAACTGTCACAAACGAATGTAATTTTGTGATAATTAAAGACAAAATAATGTTTTCTTGGTAACTAATCACTAAATCTTCGTATTTGTCGAATCTAATTTCGCAATCAACGTGTTGGACAAAACAAGAACTTTAGAACAAAGAAGTATTGGTAATGGTTAACGCTTTGCAATTCTTGAAACTTTTGAAAAGTAGAGAATGAGAGAAACGAAGAAAGTGCATTTTCACATTAGAGTGAGCATAAACTCTCACTAACGAGTGTAATTTTTTGATAATTAAAGACAAAATAATGTTTTCTTGGTAACTAATCACTAAATCTTTGTATTAGTCGAATCTAAATTTCGCTATCAACGTGTTGGACAAAACAAGAACATTAGAACAAAGAAGTATTGGTAATGGTTAACTCTTTGCAACTCTTGAAACTTTTGAAAAGTAGAGAATGAGAGAAACGAAGAAAGTGCGTTTTCACATTAGAGTGAGCATAAACTCTCACAAACGAATGTAATTTTGTGATAATTAAAGTCAAAATAATGTTTTCTTGGTAACTAATCACTAAATCTTCGTATTTGTCGAACTTAATTTCGCTATCAACGTGTTGGACAAAACAAGAACTTTAGAACAAAGAAGTATTGGTAATGGTTAACTCTTTGCAATTCTTGAAACTTTTGAAAAGTAGAGAATGAGAGAAACGAAGAAAGTGCGTTTTCACATTAGAGTGAGCATAAACTCTCACAAACGAATGTAATTTTGTGATAATTAAAGTCAAAATAATGTTTTCTTGGTAACTAATCACTAAATCTTCGTATTTGTCGAACTTAATTTCGCTATCAACGTGTTGGACAAAACAAGAACTTTAGAACAAAGAAGTATTGGTAATGGTTAACTCTTTGTAATTCTTGAAACTTTTGAAAAGTAGAGAATGAGAGAAACGAAGAAAGTACGTTTTCACATTAGAGTGAGCATAAACTCTCACTAACGAGTGTAATTTTTTGATAATTAAAGACAAAATAATGTTTTCTTGGTAACTAATCACTAAATCTTCGTATTTGTCGAATCTAAATTTCGATATCAACGTGTTGGACAAAACAAGAACATTAGAACAAAGAAGTATTGGTAATGGTTAACTCTTTGCAACTCTTGAAACTTTTGAAAAGTAGAGAATGAGAGAAACGAAGAAAGTGCGTTTTCACATTAGAGTGAGCATAAACTCTCACAAACGAATGTAATTTTGTGATAATTAAAGTCAAAATAATGTTTTCTTGGTAACTAATCACTAAATCTTCGTATTTGTCGAACTTAATTTCGCTATCAACGTGTTGGACAAAACAAGAACTTTAGAACAAAGAAGTATTGGTAATGGTTAACTCTTTGCAATTCTTGAAACTTTTGAAAAGTAGAGAATGAGAGAAACGAAGAAAGTACGTTTTCACATTAGAGTGAGCATAAACTCTCACTAACGAGTGTAATTTTTTGATAATTAAAGACAAAATAATGTTTTCTTGGTAACTAATCACTAAATCTTCGTATTTATCGGATCTTAATTTCACTATCAACGTGTTGGAAAAAACAACAACTTTAGAACAAAGAAGTATTGGTAATGGTTAACTCTTTGCAACTATTGAAACTTTTGAAAAGTAGAGAATGAGAGAAACGAAGAAAGTGCGTTTTCACATTAGAATGAGCATAAACTCTCACAAACGAATGTAATTTTGTGATAATTAAAGACAAAATAATGTTTTCTTGGTAACTAATCACTAAATCTTCGTATTTGTCGAATCTAATTTCGCAATCAACGTGTTGGACAAAACAAGAACTTTAGAACAAAGAAGTATTGGTAATGGTTAACTCTTTGCAATTCTTGAAACTTTTGAAAAGTAGAGAATGAGAGAAACGAAGAAAGTACGTTTTCACATTAGAGTGAGCATAAACTCTCACTAACGAGTGTAATTTTTTGATAATTAAAGATAAAATAATGTTTTCTTGGTAACTAATCACTAAATCTTCGTATTTGTCGAATCTAAATTTCGATATCAACGTGTTGGACAAAAAGAGAACTTTAAAACAAATAAGTATTGGTAATGGTTAACTCTTTGCAACTCTTGAAACTTTTGAAAAGTAGAGAATGAGAGAAACGAAGAAAGTGCATTTTCAAATTAGAGTGAGCATAAACTCTCACTAACGAGTGTAATTTTTTGATAATTAAAGACAAAATAATGTTTTTTTGGTAACTAATCACTAAATCTTCGTATTTGTCGAATCTAAATTTCGCTATCAACGTGTTGGACAAAACAAGAACTTTAGAACAAAGAAGTATTGGTAATGGTTAACTCTTTGCAACTCTTGAAACTTTTGAAAAGTAGAGAATGAGAGAAACGAAGAAAGTGCGTTTTCACGTTAGAGTGAGCATAAACTCTCACTAACGAGTGTAATTTTTTGATAATTAAAGACAAAATAATGTTTTCTTGGTAACTAATCACTAAATCTTCGTATTTGTCGAATCTAAATTTCGCTATCAACGTGTTGGACAAAACAAGAACTTTAGAACAAAGAAGTATTGGTAATGGTTAACTCTTTGCAACTCTTGAAACTTTTGAAAAGTAGAGAACGAGAGAAACGAAGAAAGTGCGTTTTCACATTAGAGTGAGCATAAACTCTCACTAACGAGTGTAATTTTGTGATAATTAAAGACAAAATAATGTTTTCTTGGTAACTAATCACTAAATCTTCGTATTTATCGAATCTTAATTTCACTATCAACGTGTTGGGAAAAACAACAACTTTAGAACAAAGAAGTATTGGTAATGGTTAACTCTTTGCAACTATTGAAACTTTTGAAAAGTAGAGAATGAGAGAAACGAAGAAAGTGCGTTTTCACATTAGAATGAGCATAAACTCTCACAAACGAATGTAATTTTGTGATAATTAAAGACAAAATAATGTTTTCTTGGTAACTAATCACTAAATCTTCGTATTTGTCGAATCTAATTTCGCAATCAACGTGTTGGACAAAACAAGAACTTTAGAACAAAGAAGTATTGGTAATGGTTAACTCTTTGCAATTCTTGAAACTTTTGAAAAGTAGAGAATGAGAGAAACGAAGAAAGTACGTTTTCACATTAGAGTGAGCATAAACTCTCACTAACGAGTGTAATTTTTTGATAATTAAAGATAAAATAATGTTTTCTTGGTAACTAATCACTAAATCTTCGTATTTGTCGAATCTAAATTTCGATATCAACGTGTTGGACAAAAAGAGAACTTTAAAACAAATAAGTATTGGTAATGGTTAACTCTTTGCAACTCTTGAAACTTTTGAAAAGTAGAGAATGAGAGAAACGAAGAAAGTGCATTTTCAAATTAGAGTGAGCATAAACTCTCACTAACGAGTGTAATTTTTTGATAATTAAAGACAAAATAATGTTTTTTTGGTAACTAATCACTAAATCTTCGTATTTGTCGAATCTAAATTTCGCTATCAACGTGTTGGACAAAACAAGAACTTTAGAACAAAGAAGTATTGGTAATGGTTAACTCTTTGCAACTCTTGAAACTTTTGAAAAGTAGAGAATGAGAGAAACGAAGAAAGTGCGTTTTCACGTTAGAGTGAGCATAAACTCTCACTAACGAGTGTAATTTTTTGATAATTAAAGACAAAATAATGTTTTCTTGGTAACTAATCACTAAATCTTCGTATTTGTCGAATCTAAATTTCGCTATCAACGTGTTGGACAAAACAAGAACTTTAGAACAAAGAAGTATTGGTAATGGTTAACTCTTTGCAACTCTTGAAACTTTTGAAAAGTAGAGAACGAGAGAAACGAAGAAAGTGCGTTTTCACATTAGAGTGAGCATAAACTCTCACTAACGAGTGTAATTTTGTGATAATTAAAGACAAAATAATGTTTTCTTGGTAACTAATCACTAAATCTTCGTATTTATCGAATCTTAATTTCACTATCAACGTGTTGGGAAAAACAACAACTTTAGAACAAAGAAGTATTGGTAATGGTTAACTCTTTGCAACTCTTGAAAATTTTGAAAAGTAGAGAATGAGAGAAATGAAGAAAGTGCGTTTTCACATTAGAGTGAGCATAAACTGTCACAAACGAATGTAATTTTGTGATAATTAAAGACAAAATAATGTTTTCTTGGTAACTAATCACTAAATCTTCGTATTTGTCGAATCTAATTTCGCAATCAACGTGTTGGACAAAACAAGAACTTTAGAACAAAGAAGTATTGGTAATGGTTAACGCTTTGCAATTCTTGAAACTTTTGAAAAGTAGAGAATGAGAGAAACGAAGAAAGTGCATTTTCACATTAGAGTGAGCATAAACTCTCACTAACGAGTGTAATTTTTTGATAATTAAAGACAAAATAATGTTTTCTTGGTAACTAATCACTAAATCTTTGTATTAGTCGAATCTAAATTTCGCTATCAACGTGTTGGACAAAACAAGAACATTAGAACAAAGAAGTATTGGTAATGGTTAACTCTTTGCAACTCTTGAAACTTTTGAAAAGTAGAGAATGAGAGAAACGAAGAAAGTGCGTTTTCACATTAGAGTGAGCATAAACTCTCACAAACGAATGTAATTTTGTGATAATTAAAGTCAAAATAATGTTTTCTTGGTAACTAATCACTAAATCTTCGTATTTGTCGAACTTAATTTCGCTATCAACGTGTTGGACAAAACAAGAACTTTAGAACAAAGAAGTATTGGTAATGGTTAACTCTTTGCAATTCTTGAAACTTTTGAAAAGTAGAGAATGAGAGAAACGAAGAAAGTGCGTTTTCACATTAGAGTGAGCATAAACTCTCACAAACGAATGTAATTTTGTGATAATTAAAGTCAAAATAATGTTTTCTTGGTAACTAATCACTAAATCTTCGTATTTGTCGAACTTAATTTCGCTATCAACGTGTTGGACAAAACAAGAACTTTAGAACAAAGAAGTATTGGTAATGGTTAACTCTTTGTAATTCTTGAAACTTTTGAAAAGTAGAGAATGAGAGAAACGAAGAAAGTACGTTTTCACATTAGAGTGAGCATAAACTCTCACTAACGAGTGTAATTTTTTGATAATTAAAGACAAAATAATGTTTTCTTGGTAACTAATCACTAAATCTTCGTATTTGTCGAATCTAAATTTCGATATCAACGTGTTGGACAAAAAGAGAACTTTAAAACAAATAAGTATTGGTAATGGTTAACTCTTTGCAACTCTTGAAACTTTTGAAAAGTAGAGAATGAGAGAAACGAAGAAAGTGCGTTTTCACATTAGAGTGAGCATAAACTCTCACTAACGAGTGTAATTTTTTGATAATTAAAGACAAAATAATGTTTTCTTGGTAACTAATCACTAAATCTTTGTATTAGTCGAATCTAAATTTCGCTATCAACGTGTTGGACAAAACAAGAACATTAGAACAAAGAAGTATTGGTAATGGTTAACTCTTTGCAACTCTTGAAACTTTTGAAAAGTAGAGAATGAGAGAAACGAAGAAAGTGCGTTTTCACATTAGAGTGAGCATAAACTCTCACAAACGAATGTAATTTTGTGATAATTAAAGTCAAAATAATGTTTTCTTGGTAACTAATCACTAAATCTTCGTATTTGTCGAACTTAATTTCGCTATCAACGTGTTGGACAAAACAAGAACTTTAGAACAAAGAAGTATTGGTAATGGTTAACTCTTTGCAATTCTTGAAACTGTTGAAAAGTAGAGAATGAGAGAAACGAAGAAAGTACGTTTTCACATTAGAGTGAGCATAAACTCTCACTAACGAGTGTAATTTTTTGATAATTAAAGACAAAATAATGTTTTCTTGGTAACTAATCACTAAATCTTCGTATTTGTCGAATCTAAATTTCGATATCAACGTGTTGGACAAAAAGAGAACTTTAAAACAAATAAGTATTGGTAATGGTTAACTCTTTGCAACTCTTGAAACTTTTGAAAAGTAGAGAATGAGAGAAACGAAGAAAGTGCGTTTTCACATTAGAGTGAGCATAAACTCTCACAAACGAATGTAATTTTGTGATAATTAAAGACAAAATAATGTTTTCTTGGTAACTAATCACTAAATCTTAATATTTGTCGAATCTAATTTCGCAATCAACGTGTTGGACAAAACAAGAACTTTAGAACAAAGAAGTATTGGTCATGGTTAACGCTTTGCAATTCTTGAAACTTTTGAAAGGTAGAGAATGAGAGAAACGAAGAAAGTGCATTTTCACATTAGAGTGAGCATAAACTCTCACTAACGAGTGTAATTTTTTGATAATTAAAGACAAAATAATGTTTTCTTGGTAACTAATCACTAAATCTTTGTATTTGTCGAATCTAAATTTCGCTATCAACGTGTTGGACAAAACAAGAACTTTAGAACAAAGAAGTATTGGTAATGGTTAACTCTTTGCAACTCTTGAAACTTTTGAAAAGTAGAGAATGAGAGAAACGAAGAAAGTGCGTTTTCACATTAGAGTGAGCATAAACTCTCACAAACGAATGTAATTTTGTGATAATTAAAGTCAAAATAATGTTTTCTTGGTAACTAATCACTAAATCTTCGTATTTGTCGAAATTAATTTCGCTATCAACGTGTTGGACAAAACAAGAACTTTAGAACAAAGAAGTATTGGTAATGGTTAACTCTTTGCAATTCTTGAAACTTTTGAAAAGTAGAGAATGAGAGAAACGAAGAAAGTACGTTTTCACATTAGAGTGAGCATAAACTCTCACTAACGAGTGTAATTTTTTGATAATTAAAGACAAAATAATGTTTTCTTGGTAACTAATCACTAAATCTTCGTATTTGTCGAATCTAAATTTCGATATCAACGTATTGGACAAAAAGAGAACTTTAAAACAAATAAGTATTGGTAATGGTTAACTCTTTGCAACTCTTGAAACTTTTGAAAAGTAGAGAATGAGAGAAAGGAAGAAAGTGCATTTTCAAATTAGAGTGAGCATAAACTCTCACTAACGAGTGTAATTTTTTGATAATTAAAGACAAAATAATGTTTTTTTGGTAACTAATCACTAAATCTTCGTATTTGTCGAATCTAAATTTCGCTATCAACGTGTTGGACAAAACAAGAACTTTAGAACAAAGAAGTATTGGTAATGGTTAACTCTGTGCAACTCTTGAAACTTTTGAAAAGCAGAGAATGAGAGAAACGAAGAAAGTGCGTTTTCACATTAGAGTGAGCATAAACTCTCACTAACGAGTGTAATTTTGTGATAATTAAAGACAAAATAATGTTTTCTTGGTAACTAATCACTAAATCTTCGTATTTATCGGATCTTAATTTCACTATCAACGTGTTGGAAAAAACAACAACTTTAGAACAAAGAAGTATTGGTAATGGTTAACTCTTTGCAACTATTGAAACTTTTGAAAAGTAGAGAATGAGAGAAACGAAGAAAGTGCGTTTTCACATTAGAGTGAGCATAAACTCTCACAAACGAATGTAATTTTGTGATAATTAAAGACAAAATAATGTTTTCTTGGAAACTAATCACTAAATCTTCGTATTTGTCGAATCTAATTTCGCAATCAACGTGTTGGACAAAACAAGAACTTTAGAACAAAGAAGTATTGGTAATGGTTAACTCTTTGCAATTCTTGAAACTTTTGAAAAGTAGAGAATGAGAGAAACGAAGAAAGTACGTTTTCACATTAGAGTGAGCATAAACTCTCACTAACGAGTGTAATTTTTTGATAATTAAAGATAAAATAATGTTTTCTTGGTAACTAATCACTAAATCTTCGTATTTGTCGAATCTAAATTTCGATATCAACGTGTTGGACAAAAAGAGAACTTTAAAACAAATAAGTATTGGTAATGGTTAACTCTTTGCAACTCTTGAAACTTTTGAAAAGTAGAGAATGAGAGAAACGAAGAAAGTGCATTTTCAAATTAGAGTGAGCATAAACTCTCACTAACGAGTGTAATTTTTTGATAATTAAAGACAAAATAATGTTTTTTTGGTAACTAATCACTAAATCTTCGTATTTGTCGAATCTAAATTTCGCTATCAACGTGTTGGACAAAACAAGAACTTTAGAACAAAGAAGTATTGGTAATGGTTAACTCTTTGCAACTCTTGAAACTTTTGAAAAGTAGAGAATGAGAGAAACGAAGAAAGTGCGTTTTCACGTTAGAGTGAGCATAAACTCTCACTAACGAGTGTAATTTTTTGATAATTAAAGACAAAATAATGTTTTCTTGGTAACTAATCACTAAATCTTCGTATTTGTCGAATCTAATTTCGCTATCAACGTGTTGGACAAAACAAGAACTTTAGAACAAAGAAGTATTGGTAATGGTTAACTCTTTGTAATTCTTGAAACTTTTGAAAAGTAGAGAATGAGAGAAACGAAGAAAGTACGTTTTCACATTAGAGTGAGCATAAACTCTCACTAACGAGTGTAATTTTTTGATAATTAAAGACAAAATAATGTTTTCTTGGTAACTAATCACTAAATCTTCGTATTTGTCGAATCTAAATTTCGATATCAACGTGTTGGACAAAAAGAGAACTTTAAAACAAATAAGTATTGGTAATGGTTAACTCTTTGCAACTCTTGAAACTTTTGAAAAGTAGAGAATGAGAGAAACGAAGAAAGTGCGTTTTCACATTAGAGTGAGCATAAACTCTCACTAACGAGTGTAATTTTTTGATAATTAAAGACAAAATAATGTTTTCTTGGTAACTAATCACTAAATCTTTGTATTAGTCGAATCTAAATTTCGCTATCAACGTGTTGGACAAAACAAGAACATTAGAACAAAGAAGTATTGGTAATGGTTAACTCTTTGCAACTCTTGAAACTTTTGAAAAGTAGAGAATGAGAGAAACGAAGAAAGTGCGTTTTCACATTAGAGTGAGCATAAACTCTCACAAACGAATGTAATTTTGTGATAATTAAAGTCAAAATAATGTTTTCTTGGTAACTAATCACTAAATCTTCGTATTTGTCGAACTTAATTTCGCTATCAACGTGTTGGACAAAACAAGAACTTTAGAACAAAGAAGTATTGGTAATGGTTAACTCTTTGCAATTCTTGAAACTGTTGAAAAGTAGAGAATGAGAGAAACGAAGAAAGTACGTTTTCACATTAGAGTGAGCATAAACTCTCACTAACGAGTGTAATTTTTTGATAATTAAAGACAAAATAATGTTTTCTTGGTAACTAATCACTAAATCTTCGTATTTGTCGAATCTAAATTTCGATATCAACGTGTTGGACAAAAAGAGAACTTTAAAACAAATAAGTATTGGTAATGGTTAACTCTTTGCAACTCTTGAAACTTTTGAAAAGTAGAGAATGAGAGAAACGAAGAAAGTGCGTTTTCACATTAGAGTGAGCATAAACTCTCACAAACGAATGTAATTTTGTGATAATTAAAGACAAAATAATGTTTTCTTGGTAACTAATCACTAAATCTTAATATTTGTCGAATCTAATTTCGCAATCAACGTGTTGGACAAAACAAGAACTTTAGAACAAAGAAGTATTGGTCATGGTTAACGCTTTGCAATTCTTGAAACTTTTGAAAGGTAGAGAATGAGAGAAACGAAGAAAGTGCATTTTCACATTAGAGTGAGCATAAACTCTCACTAACGAGTGTAATTTTTTGATAATTAAAGACAAAATAATGTTTTCTTGGTAACTAATCACTAAATCTTTGTATTTGTCGAATCTAAATTTCGCTATCAACGTGTTGGACAAAACAAGAACTTTAGAACAAAGAAGTATTGGTAATGGTTAACTCTTTGCAACTCTTGAAACTTTTGAAAAGTAGAGAATGAGAGAAACGAAGAAAGTGCGTTTTCACATTAGAGTGAGCATAAACTCTCACAAACGAATGTAATTTTGTGATAATTAAAGTCAAAATAATGTTTTCTTGGTAACTAATCACTAAATCTTCGTATTTGTCGAAATTAATTTCGCTATCAACGTGTTGGACAAAACAAGAACTTTAGAACAAAGAAGTATTGGTAATGGTTAACTCTTTGCAATTCTTGAAACTTTTGAAAAGTAGAGAATGAGAGAAACGAAGAAAGTACGTTTTCACATTAGAGTGAGCATAAACTCTCACTAACGAGTGTAATTTTTTGATAATTAAAGACAAAATAATGTTTTCTTGGTAACTAATCACTAAATCTTCGTATTTGTCGAATCTAAATTTCGATATCAACGTGTTGGACAAAAAGAGAACTTTAAAACAAATAAGTATTGGTAATGGTTAACTCTTTGCAACTCTTGAAACTTTTGAAAAGTAGAGAATGAGAGAAAGGAAGAAAGTGCATTTTCAAATTAGAGTGAGCATAAACTCTCACTAACGAGTGTAATTTTTTGATAATTAAAGACAAAATAATGTTTTTTTGGTAACTAATCACTAAATCTTCGTATTTGTCGAATCTAAATTTCGCTATCAACGTGTTGGACAAAACAAGAACTTTAGAACAAAGAAGTATTGGTAATGGTTAACTCTGTGCAACTCTTGAAACTTTTGAAAAGCAGAGAATGAGAGAAACGAAGAAAGTGCGTTTTCACATTAGAGTGAGCATAAACTCTCACTAACGAGTGTAATTTTGTGATAATTAAAGACAAAATAATGTTTTCTTGGTAACTAATCACTAAATCTTCGTATTTATCGGATCTTAATTTCACTATCAACGTGTTGGAAAAAACAACAACTTTAGAACAAAGAAGTATTGGTAATGGTTAACTCTTTGCAACTATTGAAACTTTTGAAAAGTAGAGAATGAGAGAAACGAAGAAAGTGCGTTTTCACATTAGAGTGAGCATAAACTCTCACAAACGAATGTAATTTTGTGATAATTAAAGACAAAATAATGTTTTCTTGGAAACTAATCACTAAATCTTCGTATTTGTCGAATCTAATTTCGCAATCAACGTGTTGGACAAAACAAGAACTTTAGAACAAAGAAGTATTGGTAATGGTTAACTCTTTGCAATTCTTGAAACTTTTGAAAAGTAGAGAATGAGAGAAACGAAGAAAGTACGTTTTCACATTAGAGTGAGCATAAACTCTCACTAACGAGTGTAATTTTTTGATAATTAAAGATAAAATAATGTTTTCTTGGTAACTAATCACTAAATCTTCGTATTTGTCGAATCTAAATTTCGATATCAACGTGTTGGACAAAAAGAGAACTTTAAAACAAATAAGTATTGGTAATGGTTAACTCTTTGCAACTCTTGAAACTTTTGAAAAGTAGAGAATGAGAGAAACGAAGAAAGTGCATTTTCAAATTAGAGTGAGCATAAACTCTCACTAACGAGTGTAATTTTTTGATAATTAAAGACAAAATAATGTTTTTTTGGTAACTAATCACTAAATCTTCGTATTTGTCGAATCTAAATTTCGCTATCAACGTGTTGGACAAAACAAGAACTTTAGAACAAAGAAGTATTGGTAATGGTTAACTCTTTGCAACTCTTGAAACTTTTGAAAAGTAGAGAATGAGAGAAACGAAGAAAGTGCGTTTTCACGTTAGAGTGAGCATAAACTCTCACTAACGAGTGTAATTTTTTGATAATTAAAGACAAAATAATGTTTTCTTGGTAACTAATCACTAAATCTTCGTATTTGTCGAATCTAAATTTCGCTATCAACGTGTTGGACAAAACAAGAACTTTAGAACAAAGAAGTATTGGTAATGGTTAACTCTTTGCAACTCTTGAAACTTTTGAAAAGTAGAGAACGAGAGAAACGAAGAAAGTGCGTTTTCACATTAGAGTGAGCATAAACTCTCACTAACGAGTGTAATTTTGTGATAATTAAAGACAAAATAATGTTTTCTTGGTAACTAATCACTATCTTCGTATTTATCGAATCTTAATTTCACTATCAACGTGTTGGGAAAAACAACAACTTTAGAACAAAGAAGTATTGGTAATGGTTAACTCTTTGCAACTCTTGAAACTTTGAAAAGTAGAGAATGAGAGAAATGAAGAAAGTGCGTTTTCACATTAGAGTGAGCATAAACTCTCACATACGAATGTAATTTTGTGATAATTAAAGACAAAATAATGTTTTCTTGGTAACTAATCACTAAATCTTCGTATTTGTCGAATCTAATTTCGCAATCAACGTGTTGGACAAAACAAGAACTTTAGAACAAAGAAGTATTGGTAATGGTTAACGCTTTGCAATTCTTGAAACATTTGAAAAGTAGAGAATGAGAGAAACGAAGAAAGTGCATTTTCACATTAGAGTGAGCATAAACTCTCACTAACGAGTGTAATTTTTTGATAATTAAAGACAAAATAATGTTTTCTTGGTAACTAATCACTAAATCTTTGTATTTGTCGAATCTAAATTTCGCTATCAACGTGTTGGACAAAACAAGAACATTAGAACAAAGAAGTATTGGTAATGGTTAACTCTTTGCAACTCTTGAAACTTTTGAAAAGTAGAGAATGAGAGAAACGAAGAAAGTGCGTTTTCACATTAGAGTGAGCATAAACTCTCACAAACGAATGTAATTTTGTGATAATTAAAGTCAAAATAATGTTTTCTTGGTAACTAATCACTAAATCTTCGTATTTGTCGAACTTAATTTCGCTATCAACGTGTTGGACAAAACAAGAACTTTAGAACAAAGAAGTATTGGTAATGGTTAACTCTTTGCAATTCTTGAAACTTTTGAAAAGTAGAGAATGAGAGTAACGAAGAAAGTGCGTTTTCACATTAGAGTGAGCATAAACTCTCACAAACGAATGTAATTTTGTGATAATTAAAGTCAAAATAATGTTTTCTTGGTAACTAATCACTAAATCTTCGTATTTGTCGAACTTAATTTCGCTATCAACGTGTTGGACAAAACAAGAACTTTAGAACAAAGAAGTATTGGTAATGGTTAACTCTTTGTAATTCTTGAAACTTTTGAAAAGTAGAGAATGAGAGAAACGAAGAAAGTACGTTTTCACATTAGAGTGAGCATAAACTCTCACTAACGAGTGTAATTTTTTGATAATTAAAGACAAAATAATGTTTTCTTGGTAACTAATCACTAAATCTTCGTATTTGTCGAATCTAAATTTCGATATCAACGTGTTGGACAAAAAGAGAACTTTAAAACAAATAAGTATTGGTAATGGTTAACTCTTTGCAACTCTTGAAACTTTTGAAAAGTAGAGAATGAGAGAAACGAAGAAAGTGCATTTTCAAATTAGAGTGAGCATAAACTCTCACTAACGAGTGTAATTTTTTGATAATTAAAGACAAAATAATGTTTTTTTGGTAACTAATCACTAAATCTTCGTATTTGTCGAATCTAAATTTCGCTATCAACGTGTTGGACAAAACAAGAACTTTAGAACAAAGAAGTATTGGTAATGGTTAACTCTTTGCAACTCTTGAAACTTTTGAAAAGTAGAGAATGAGAGAAACGAAGAAAGTGCGTTTTCACGTTAGAGTGAGCATAAACTCTCACTAACGAGTGTAATTTTTTGATAATTAAAGACAAAATAATGTTTTCTTGGTAACTAATCACTAAATCTTCGTATTTGTCGAATCTAAATTTCGCTATCAACGTGTTGGACAAAACAAGAACTTTAGAACAAAGAAGTATTGGTAATGGTTAACTCTTTGCAACTCTTGAAACTTTTGAAAAGTAGAGAACGAGAGAAACGAAGAAAGTGCGTTTTCACATTAGAGTGAGCATAAACTCTCACTAACGAGTGTAATTTTGTGATAATTAAAGACAAAATAATGTTTTCTTGGTAACTAATCACTATCTTCGTATTTATCGAATCTTAATTTCACTATCAACGTGTTGGGAAAAACAACAACTTTAGAACAAAGAAGTATTGGTAATGGTTAACTCTTTGCAACTCTTGAAACTTTGAAAAGTAGAGAATGAGAGAAATGAAGAAAGTGCGTTTTCACATTAGAGTGAGCATAAACTCTCACATACGAATGTAATTTTGTGATAATTAAAGACAAAATAATGTTTTCTTGGTAACTAATCACTAAATCTTCGTATTTGTCGAATCTAATTTCGCAATCAACGTGTTGGACAAAACAAGAACTTTAGAACAAAGAAGTATTGGTAATGGTTAACGCTTTGCAATTCTTGAAACATTTGAAAAGTAGAGAATGAGAGAAACGAAGAAAGTGCATTTTCACATTAGAGTGAGCATAAACTCTCACAAACGAATGTCATTTTGTGATAATTAAAGTCAAAATAATGTTTTCTTGGTAACTAATCACTAAATCTTCGTATTTGTCGAACTTAATTTCGCTATCAACGTGTTGGACAAAACAAGAACTTTAGAACAAAGAAGTATTGGTAATGGTTAACTCTTTGTAATTCTTGAAACTTTTGAAAAGTAGAGAATGAGAGAAACGAAGAAAGTGCGTTTTCACATTAGAGTGAGCATAAACTCTCACTAACGAGTGTAATTTTTTGATAATTAAAGACAAAATAATGTTTTCTTGGTAACTAATCACTAAATCTTCGTATTTGTCGAATCTAAATTTCGCTATCAACGTGTTGGACAAAACAAGAACTTTAGAACAAAGAAGTATTGGTAATGGTTAACTCTTTGCAACTCTTGAAACTTTTGAAAAGTAGAGAACGAGAGAAACGAAGAAAGTGCGTTTTCACATTAGAGTGAGCATAAACTCTCACTAACGAGTGTAATTTTGTGATAATTAAAGACAAAATAATGTTTTCTTGGTAACTAATCACTATCTTCGTATTTATCGAATCTTAATTTCACTATCAACGTGTTGGGAAAAACAACAACTTTAGAACAAAGAAGTATTGGTAATGGTTAACTCTTTGCAACTCTTGAAACTTTGAAAAGTAGAGAATGAGAGAAATGAAGAAAGTGCGTTTTCACATTAGAGTGAGCATAAACTCTCACATACGAATGTAATTTTGTGATAATTAAAGACAAAATAATGTTTTCTTGGTAACTAATCACTAAATCTTCGTATTTGTCGAATCTAATTTCGCAATCAACGTGTTGGACAAAACAAGAACTTTAGAACAAAGAAGTATTGGTAATGGTTAACGCTTTGCAATTCTTGAAACATTTGAAAAGTAGAGAATGAGAGAAACGAAGAAAGTGCATTTTCACATTAGAGTGAGCATAAACTCTCACTAACGAGTGTAATTTTTTGATAATTAAAGACAAAATAATGTTTTCTTGGTAACTAATCACTAAATCTTTGTATTTGTCGAATCTAAATTTCGCTATCAACGTGTTGGACAAAACAAGAACATTAGAACAAAGAAGTATTGGTAATGGTTAACTCTTTGCAACTCTTGAAACTTTTGAAAAGTAGAGAATGAGAGAAACGAAGAAAGTGCGTTTTCACATTAGAGTGAGCATAAACTCTCACAAACGAATGTAATTTTGTGATAATTAAAGTCAAAATAATGTTTTCTTGGTAACTAATCACTAAATCTTCGTATTTGTCGAACTTAATTTCGCTATCAACGTGTTGGACAAAACAAGAACTTTAGAACAAAGAAGTATTGGTAATGGTTAACTCTTTGCAATTCTTGAAACTTTTGAAAAGTAGAGAATGAGAGTAACGAAGAAAGTGCGTTTTCACATTAGAGTGAGCATAAACTCTCACAAACGAATGTAATTTTGTGATAATTAAAGTCAAAATAATGTTTTCTTGGTAACTAATCACTAAATCTTCGTATTTGTCGAACTTAATTTCGCTATCAACGTGTTGGACAAAACAAGAACTTTAGAACAAAGAAGTATTGGTAATGGTTAACTCTTTGTAATTCTTGAAACTTTTGAAAAGTAGAGAATGAGAGAAACGAAGAAAGTACGTTTTCACATTAGAGTGAGCATAAACTCTCACTAACGAGTGTAATTTTTTGATAATTAAAGACAAAATAATGTTTTCTTGGTAACTAATCACTAAATCTTCGTATTTGTCGAATCTAAATTTCGATATCAACGTGTTGGACAAAAAGAGAACTTTAAAACAAATAAGTATTGGTAATGGTTAACTCTTTGCAACTCTTGAAACTTTTGAAAAGTAGAGAATGAGAGAAACGAAGAAAGTGCATTTTCAAATTAGAGTGAGCATAAACTCTCACTAACGAGTGTAATTTTTTGATAATTAAAGACAAAATAATGTTTTTTTGGTAACTAATCACTAAATCTTCGTATTTGTCGAATCTAAATTTCGCTATCAACGTGTTGGACAAAACAAGAACTTTAGAACAAAGAAGTATTGGTAATGGTTAACTCTTTGCAACTCTTGAAACTTTTGAAAAGTAGAGAATGAGAGAAACGAAGAAAGTGCGTTTTCACGTTAGAGTGAGCATAAACTCTCACTAACGAGTGTAATTTTTTGATAATTAAAGACAAAATAATGTTTTTTTGGTAACTAATCACTAAATCTTCGTATTTGTCGAATCTAAATTTCGCTATCAACGTGTTGGACAAAATAAGAACTTTAGAACAAAGAAGTATTGGTAATGGTTAACTCTTTGCAACTCTTGAAACTTTTGAAAAGTAGAGAACGAGAGAAACGAAGAAAGTGCGTTTTCACATTAGAGTGAGCATAAACTCTCACTAACGAGTGTAATTTTGTGATAATTAAAGACAAAATAATGTTTTCTTGGTAACTAATCACTATCTTCGTATTTATCGAATCTTAATTTCACTATCAACGTGTTGGGAAAAACAACAACTTTAGAACAAAGAAGTATTGGTAATGGTTAACTCTTTGCAACTCTTGAAACTTTGAAAAGTAGAGAATGAGAGAAATGAAGAAAGTGCGTTTTCACATTAGAGTGAGCATAAACTCTCACATACGAATGTAATTTTGTGATAATTAAAGACAAAATAATGTTTTCTTGGTAACTAATCACTAAATCTTCGTATTTGTCGAATCTAATTTCGCAATCAACGTGTTGGACAAAACAAGAACTTTAGAACAAAGAAGTATTGGTAATGGTTAACGCTTTGCAATTCTTGAAACATTTGAAAAGTAGAGAATGAGAGAAACGAAGAAAGTGCATTTTCACATTAGAGTGAGCATAAACTCTCACAAACGAATGTAATTTTGTGATAATTAAAGTCAAAATAATGTTTTCTTGGTAACTAATCACTAAATCTTCGTATTTGTCGAACTTAATTTCGCTATCAACGTGTTGGACAAAACAAGAACTTTAGAACAAAGAAGTATTGGTAATGGTTAACTCTTTGTAATTCTTGAAACTTTTGAAAAGTAGAGAATGAGAGAAACGAAGAAAGTGCGTTTTCACATTAGAGTGAGCATAAACTCTCACTAACGAGTGTAATTTTTTGATAATTAAAGACAAAATAATGTTTTCTTGGTAACTAATCACTAAATCTTCGTATTTGTCGAATCTAAATTTCGATATCAACGTGTTGGACAAAAAGAGAACTTTAAAACAAATAAGTATTGGTAATGGTTAACTCTTTGCAACTCTTGAAACTTTTGAAAAGTAGAGAATGAGAGAAACGAAGAAAGTGCATTTTCAAATTAGAGTGAGCATAAACTCTCACTAACGAGTGTAATTTTTTGATAATTAAAGACAAAATAATGTTTTCTTGGTAACTAATCACTAAATCTTTGTATTAGTCGAATCTAAATTTCGCTATCAACGTGTTGGACAAAACAAGAACATTAGAACAAAGAAGTATTGGTAATGGTTAACTCTTTGCAACTCTTGAAACTTTTGAAAAGTAGAGAATGAGAGAAACGAAGAAAGTGCGTTTTCACATTAGAGTGAGCATAAACTCTCACAAACGAATGTAATTTTGTGATAATTAAAGTCAAAATAATGTTTTCTTGGTAACTAATCACTAAATCTTCGTATTTGTCGAACTTAATTTCGCTATCAACGTGTTGGACAAAACAAGAACTTTAGAACAAAGAAGTATTGGTAATGGTTAACTCTTTGCAATTCTTGAAACTTTTGAAAAGTAGAGAATGAGAGAAACGAAGAAAGTACGTTTTCACATTAGAGTGAGCATAAACTCTCTCTAACGAGTGTAATTTTTTGATAATTAAAGACAAAATAATGTTTTCTTGGTAACTAATCACTAAATCTTCGTATTTGTCGAATCTAAATTTCGATATCAACGTGTTGGACAAAAAGAGAACTTTAAAACAAATAAGTATTGGTAATGGTTAACTCTTTGCAACTCTTGAAACTTTTGAAAAGTAGAGAATGAGAGAAACGAAGAAAGTGCATTTTCACATTAGAGTGAGCATAAACTCTCACTAACGAGTGTAATTTTTTGATAATTAAAGACAAAATAATGTTTTCTTGGTAACTAATCACTAAATCTTTGTATTTGTCGAATCTAAATTTCGCTATCAACGTGTTGGACAAAACAAGAACATTAGAACAAAGAAGTATTGGTAATGGTTAACTCTTTGCAACTCTTGAAACTTTTGAAAAGTAGAGAATGAGAGAAACGAAGAAAGTGCATTTTCACATTAGAGTGAGCATAAACTCTCACAAACGAATGTAATTTTGTGATAATTAAAGTCAAAATAATGTTTTCTTGGTAACTAATCACTAAATCTTCGTATTTGTCGAACTTAATTTCGCTATCACCGTGTTGGACAAAACAAGAACTTTAGAACAAAGAAGTATTGGTAATGGTTAACTCTTTGCAATTCTTGAAACTTTTGAAAAGTAGAGAATGAGAGAAACGAAGAAAGTGCATTTTCACATTAGAGTGAGCATAAACTCTCACAAACGAATGTAATTTTGTGATAATTAAAGTCAAAATAATGTTTTTTTGGTAACTAATCACTAAATCTTCGTATTTGTTGAATCTAAATTTCGCTATCAACGTGTTGGACAAAACAAGAACTTTAGAACAAAGAAGTATTGGTAATGGTTAACTCTTTGCAACTCTTGAAACTTTTGAAAAGTAGAGAATGAGAGAAACGAAGAAAGTGCGTTTTCACGTTAGAGTGAGCATAAACTCTCACTAACGAGTGTAATTTTTTGATAATTAAAGACAAAATAATATTTTCTTGGTAACTAATCACTAAATCTTCGTATTTGTCGAATCTAAATTTCGCTATCAACGTGTTGGACAAAACAAGAACTTTAGAACAAAGAAGTATTGGTAATGGTTAACTCTTTGCAACTCTTGAAACTTTTGAAAAGTAGAGAACGAGAGAAACGAAGAAAGTGCGTTTTCACATTAGAGTGAGCATAAACTCTCACTAACGAGTGTAATTTTGTGATAATTAAAGACAAAATAATGTTTTCTTGGTAACTAATCACTAAATCTTCGTATTTATCGAATCTTAATTTCACTATCAACGTGTTGGGAAAAACAACAACTTTAGAACAAAGAAGTATTGGTAATGGTTAACTCTTTGCAACTCTTGAAAATTTTGAAAAGTAGAGAATGAGAGAAATGAAGAAAGTGCGTTTTCACATTAGAGTGAGCATAAACTCTCACAAACGAATGTAATTTTGTGATAATTAAAGACAAAATAATGTTTTCTTGGTAACTAATCACTAAATCTTCGTATTTGTCGAATCTAATTTCGCAATCATCGTGTTGGACAAAACAAGAACTTTAGAACAAAGAAGTATTGGTAATGGTTAACGCTTTGCAATTCTTGAAACTTTTGAAAAGTAGAGAATGAGAGAAACGAAGAAAGTGCATTTTCACATTAGAGTGAGCATAAACTCTCACTAACGAGTGTAATTTTTTGATAATTAAAGACAAAATAATGTTTTTTTGGTAACTAATCACTAAATCTTTGTATTTGTCGAATCTAAATTTCGCTATCAACGTGTTGGACAAAACAAGAACATTAGAACAAAGAAGTATTGGTAATGGTTAACTCTTTGCAACTCTTGAAACTTTTGAAAAGTAGAGAATGAGAGAAACGAAGAAAGTGCGTTTTCACATTAGAGTGAGCATAAACTCTCACAAACGAATGTAATTTTGTGATAATTAAAGTCAAAATAATGTTTTCTTGGTAACTAATCACTAAATCTTCGTATTTGTCGAACTTAATTTCGCTATCAACGTGTTGGACAAAACAAGAACTTTAGAACAAAGAAGTATTGGTAATGGTTAACTCTTTGTAATTCTTGAAACTTTTGAAAAGTAGAGAATGAGAGAAACGAAGAAAGTACGTTTTCACATTAGAGTGAGCATAAACTCTCACTAACGAGTGTAATTTTTTGATAATTAAAGACAAAATAATGTTTTCTTGGTAACTAATCACTAAATCTTCGTATTTGTCGAATCTAAATTTCGATATCAACGTGTTGGACAAAAAGAGAACTTTAAAACAAATAAGTATTGGTAATGGTTAACTCTTTGCAACTCTTGAAACTTTTGAAAAGCAGAGAATGAGAGAAACGAAGAAAGTGCGTTTTCACATTAGAGTGAGCATAAACTCTCACTAACGAGTGTAATTTTGTGATAATTAAAGACAAAATAATGTTTTCTTGGTAACTAATCACTAAATCTTCGTATTTATCGGATCTTAATTTCACTATCAACGTGTTGGAAAAAACAACAACTTTAGTACAAAGAAGTATTGGTAATGGTTAACTCTTTGCAACTATTGAAACTTTTGAAAAGTAGAGAATGAGAGAAACGAAGAAAGTGCGTTTTCACATTAGAGTGAGCATAAACTCTCACAAACGAATGTAATTTTGTGATAATTAAAGACAAAATAATGTTTTCTTGGTAACTAATCACTAAATCTTCGTATTTGTCGAATCTATTTTCGCAATCAACGTGTTGGACAAAACAAGAACTTTAGAACAAAGAAGTATTGGTAATGGTTAACTCTTTGCAACTCTTGAAACTTTTGAAAAGTAAAGAATGAGAGAAACGAAGAAAGTACGTTTTCACATTAGAGTGAGCATAAACTCTCACTAACGAATGTAATTTTTTGATAATTAAAGACAAAATAATGTTTTCTTGGTAACTAATCACTAAATCTTCGTATTTGTCGAATCTAAATTTCGCTATCAACGTGTTGGACAAAAAGAGAACTTTAAAACAAATAAGTATTGGTAATGGTTAACTCTTTGCAACTCTTGAAACTTTTGAAAAGTAGAGAATGAGAGAAACGAAGAAAGTGCATTTTCAAATTAGAGTGAGCATAAACTCTCACTAACGAGTGTAATTTTTTGATAATTAAAGACAAAATAATGTTTTTTTGGTAACTAATCACTAAATCTTCGTATTTGTTGAATCTAAATTTCGCTATCAACGTGTTGGACAAAACAAGAACTTTAGAACAAAGAAGTATTGGTAATGGTTAACTCTTTGCAACTCTTGAAACTTTTGAAAAGCAGAGAATGAGAGAAACGAAGAAAGTGCGTTTTCACATTAGAGTGAGCATAAACTCTCACTAACGAGTGTAATTTTGTGATAATTAAAGACAAAATAATGTTTTCTTGGTAACTAATCACTAAATCTTCGTATTTATCGGATCTTAATTTCACTATCAACGTGTTGGAAAAAACAACAACTTTAGAACAAAGAAGTATTGGTAATGGTTAACTCTTTGCAACTATTGAAACTTTTGAAAAGTAGAGAATGAGAGAAACGAAGAAAGTGCGTTTTCACATTAGAGTGAGCATAAACTCTCACAAACGAATGTAATTTTGTGATAATTAAAGACAAAATAATGTTTTCTTGGTAACTAATCACTAAATCTTCGTATTTGTCGAACTTAATTTCGCTATCAACGTGTTGGACAAAACAAGAACTTTAGAACAAAGAAGTATTGGTAATGGTTAACTCTTTGCAATTCTTGAAACTTTTGAAAAGTAGAGAATGAGAGAAACGAAGAAAGTACGTTTTCACATTAGAGTGAGCATAAACTCTCTCTAACGAGTGTAATTTTTTGATAATTAAAGACAAAATAATGTTTTCTTGGTAACTAATCACTAAATCTTCGTATTTGTCGAATCTAAATTTCGATATCAACGTGTTGGACAAAAAGAGAACTTTAAAACAAATAAGTATTGGTAATGGTTAACTCTTTGCAACTCTTGAAACTTTTGAAAAGTAGAGAATGAGAGAAACGAAGAAAGTGCATTTTCACATTAGAGTGAGCATAAACTCTCACTAACGAGTGTAATTTTTTGATAATTAAAGACAAAATAATGTTTTCTTGGTAACTAATCACTAAATCTTTGTATTTGTCGAATCTAAATTTCGCTATCAACGTGTTGGACAAAACAAGAACATTAGAACAAAGAAGTATTGGTAATGGTTAACTCTTTGCAACTCTTGAAACTTTTGAAAAGTAGAGAATGAGAGAAACGAAGAAAGTGCGTTTTCACATTAGAGTGAGCATAAACTCTCACAAACGAATGTAATTTTGTGATAATTAAAGTCAAAATAATGTTTTCTTGGTAACTAATCACTAAATCTTCGTATTTGTCGAACTTAATTTCGCTATCACCGTGTTGGACAAAACAAGAACTTTAGAACAAAGAAGTATTGGTAATGGTTAACTCTTTGCAATTCTTGAAACTTTTGAAAAGTAGAGAATGAGAGAAACGAAGAAAGTGCATTTTCACATTAGAGTGAGCATAAACTCTCACAAACGAATGTAATTTTGTGATAATTAAAGTCAAAATAATGTTTTTTTGGTAACTAATCACTAAATCTTCGTATTTGTTGAATCTAAATTTCGCTATCAACGTGTTGGACAAAACAAGAACTTTAGAACAAAGAAGTATTGGTAATGGTTAACTCTTTGCAACTCTTGAAACTTTTGAAAAGTAGAGAATGAGAGAAACGAAGAAAGTGCGTTTTCACGTTAGAGTGAGCATAAACTCTCACTAACGAGTGTAATTTTTTGATAATTAAAGACAAAATAATATTTTCTTGGTAACTAATCACTAAATCTTCGTATTTGTCGAATCTAAATTTCGCTATCAACGTGTTGGACAAAACAAGAACTTTAGAACAAAGAAGTATTGGTAATGGTTAACTCTTTGCAACTCTTGAAACTTTTGAAAAGTAGAGAACGAGAGAAACGAAGAAAGTGCGTTTTCACATTAGAGTGAGCATAAACTCTCACTAACGAGTGTAATTTTGTGATAATTAAAGACAAAATAATGTTTTCTTGGTAACTAATCACTAAATCTTCGTATTTATCGAATCTTAATTTCACTATCAACGTGTTGGGAAAAACAACAACTTTAGAACAAAGAAGTATTGGTAATGGTTAACTCTTTGCAACTCTTGAAAATTTTGAAAAGTAGAGAATGAGAGAAATGAAGAAAGTGCGTTTTCACATTAGAGTGAGCATAAACTCTCACAAACGAATGTAATTTTGTGATAATTAAAGACAAAATAATGTTTTCTTGGTAACTAATCACTAAATCTTCGTATTTGTCGAATCTAATTTCGCAATCATCGTGTTGGACAAAACAAGAACTTTAGAACAAAGAAGTATTGGTAATGGTTAACGCTTTGCAATTCTTGAAACTTTTGAAAAGTAGAGAATGAGAGAAACGAAGAAAGTGCATTTTCACATTAGAGTGGCATAAACTCTCACTAACGAGTGTAATTTTTTGATAATTAAAGACAAAATAATGTTTTTTTGGTAACTAATCACTAAATCTTTGTATTTGTCGAATCTAAATTTCGCTATCAACGTGTTGGACAAAACAAGAACATTAGAACAAAGAAGTATTGGTAATGGTTAACTCTTTGCAACTCTTGAAACTTTTGAAAAGTAGAGAATGAGAGAAACGAAGAAAGTGCGTTTTCACATTAGAGTGAGCATAAACTCTCACAAACGAATGTAATTTTGTGATAATTAAAGTCAAAATAATGTTTTCTTGGTAACTAATCACTAAATCTTCGTATTTGTCGAACTTAATTTCGCTATCAACGTGTTGGACAAAACAAGAACTTTAGAACAAAGAAGTATTGGTAATGGTTAACTCTTTGTAATTCTTGAAACTTTTGAAAAGTAGAGAATGAGAGAAACGAAGAAAGTACGTTTTCACATTAGAGTGAGCATAAACTCTCACTAACGAGTGTAATTTTTTGATAATTAAAGACAAAATAATGTTTTCTTGGTAACTAATCACTAAATCTTCGTATTTGTCGAATCTAAATTTCGATATCAACGTGTTGGACAAAAAGAGAACTTTAAAACAAATAAGTATTGGTAATGGTTAACTCTTTGCAACTCTTGAAACTTTTGAAAAGCAGAGAATGAGAGAAACGAAGAAAGTGCGTTTTCACATTAGAGTGAGCATAAACTCTCACTAACGAGTGTAATTTTGTGATAATTAAAGACAAAATAATGTTTTCTTGGTAACTAATCACTAAATCTTCGTATTTATCGGATCTTAATTTCACTATCAACGTGTTGGAAAAAACAACAACTTTAGTACAAAGAAGTATTGGTAATGGTTAACTCTTTGCAACTATTGAAACTTTTGAAAAGTAGAGAATGAGAGAAACGAAGAAAGTGCGTTTTCACATTAGAGTGAGCATAAACTCTCACAAACGAATGTAATTTTGTGATAATTAAAGACAAAATAATGTTTTCTTGGTAACTAATCACTAAATCTTCGTATTTGTCGAATCTATTTTCGCAATCAACGTGTTGGACAAAACAAGAACTTTAGAACAAAGAAGTATTGGTAATGGTTAACTCTTTGCAACTCTTGAAACTTTTGAAAAGTAAAGAATGAGAGAAACGAAGAAAGTACGTTTTCACATTAGAGTGAGCATAAACTCTCACTAACGAGTGTAATTTTTTGATAATTAAAGATAAAATAATGTTTTCTTGGTAACTAATCACTAAATCTTCGTATTTGTCGAATCTAAATTTCGATATCAACGTGTTGGACAAAAAGAGAACTTTAAAACAAATAAGTATTGGTAATGGTTAACTCTTTGCAACTCTTGAAACTTTTGAAAAGTAGAGAATGAGAGAAACGAAGAAAGTGCATTTTCAAATTAGAGTGAGCATAAACTCTCACTAACGAGTGTAATTTTTTGATAATTAAAGACAAAATAATGTTTTTTTGGTAACTAATCACTAAATCTTCGTATTTGTCGAATCTAAATTTCGCTATCAACGTGTTGGACAAAACAAGAACTTTAGAACAAAGAAGTATTGGTAATGGTTAACTCTTTGCAACTCTTGAAACTTTTGAAAAGTAGAGAATGAGAGAAACGAAGAAAGTGCGTTTTCACGTTAGAGTGAGCATAAACTCTCACTAACGAGTGTAATTTTTTGATAATTAAAGACAAAATAATGTTTTCTTGGTAACTAATCACTAAATCTTCGTATTTGTCGAATCTAAATTTCGCTATCAACGTGTTGGACAAAACAAGAACTTTAGAACAAAGAAGTATTGGTAATGGTTAACTCTTTGCAACTCTTGAAACTTTTGAAAAGTAGAGAACGAGAGAAACGAAGAAAGTGCGTTTTCACATTAGAGTGAGCATAAACTCTCACTAACGAGTGTAATTTTGTGATAATTAAAGACAAAATAATGTTTTCTTGGTAACTAATCACTAAATCTTCGTATTTATCGAATCTTAATTTCACTATCAACGTGTTGGGAAAAACAACAACTTTAGAACAAAGAAGTATTGGTAATGGTTAACTCTTTGCAACTCTTGAAAATTTTGAAAAGTAGAGAATGAGAGAAATGAAGAAAGTGCGTTTTCACATTAGAGTGAGCATAAACTCTCACAAACGAATGTAATTTTGTGATAATTAAAGACAAAATAATGTTTTCTTGGTAACTAATCACTAAATCTTCGTATTTGTCGAATCTAATTTCGCAATCATCGTGTTGGACAAAACAAGAACTTTAGAACAAAGAAGTATTGGTAATGGTTAACGCTTTGCAATTCTTGAAACTTTTGAAAAGTAGAGAATGAGAGAAACGAAGAAAGTGCATTTTCACATTAGAGTGAGCATAAACTCTCACTAACGAGTGTAATTTTTTGATAATTAAAGACAAAATAATGTTTTTTTGGTAACTAATCACTAAATCTTTGTATTTGTCGAATCTAAATTTCGCTATCAACGTGTTGGACAAAACAAGAACATTAGAACAAAGAAGTATTGGTAATGGTTAACTCTTTGCAACTCTTGAAACTTTTGAAAAGTAGAGAATGAGAGAAACGAAGAAAGTGCGTTTTCACATTAGAGTGAGCATAAACTCTCACAAACGAATGTAATTTTGTGATAATTAAAGTCAAAATAATGTTTTCTTGGTAACTAATCACTAAATCTTCGTATTTGTCGAACTTAATTTCGCTATCAACGTGTTGGACAAAACAAGAACTTTAGAACAAAGAAGTATTGGTAATGGTTAACTCTTTGTAATTCTTGAAACTTTTGAAAAGTAGAGAATGAGAGAAACGAAGAAAGTACGTTTTCACATTAGAGTGAGCATAAACTCTCACTAACGAGTGTAATTTTTTGATAATTAAAGACAAAATAATGTTTTCTTGGTAACTAATCACTAAATCTTCGTATTTGTCGAATCTAAATTTCGATATCAACGTGTTGGACAAAAAGAGAACTTTAAAACAAATAAGTATTGGTAATGGTTAACTCTTTGCAACTCTTGAAACTTTTGAAAAGCAGAGAATGAGAGAAACGAAGAAAGTGCGTTTTCACATTAGAGTGAGCATAAACTCTCACTAACGAGTGTAATTTTGTGATAATTAAAGACAAAATAATGTTTTCTTGGTAACTAATCACTAAATCTTCGTATTTATCGGATCTTAATTTCACTATCAACGTGTTGGAAAAAACAACAACTTTAGTACAAAGAAGTATTGGTAATGGTTAACTCTTTGCAACTATTGAAACTTTTGAAAAGTAGAGAATGAGAGAAACGAAGAAAGTGCGTTTTCACATTAGAGTGAGCATAAACTCTCACAAACGAATGTAATTTTGTGATAATTAAAGACAAAATAATGTTTTCTTGGTAACTAATCACTAAATCTTCGTATTTGTCGAATCTATTTTCGCAATCAACGTGTTGGACAAAACAAGAACTTTAGAACAAAGAAGTATTGGTAATGGTTAACTCTTTGCAACTCTTGAAACTTTTGAAAAGTAAAGAATGAGAGAAACGAAGAAAGTACGTTTTCACATTAGAGTGAGCATAAACTCTCACTAACGAATGTAATTTTTTGATAATTAAAGACAAAATAATGTTTTCTTGGTAACTAATCACTAAATCTTCGTATTTGTCGAATCTAAATTTCGATATCAACGTGTTGGACAAAAAGAGAACTTTAAAACAAATAAGTATTGGTAATGGTTAACTCTTTGCAACTCTTGAAACTTTTGAAAAGTAGAGAATGAGAGAAACGAAGAAAGTGCATTTTCAAATTAGAGTGAGCATAAACTCTCACTAACGAGTGTAATTTTTTGATAATTAAAGACAAAATAATGTTTTTTTGGTAACTAATCACTAAATCTTCGTATTTGTTGAATCTAAATTTCGCTATCAACGTGTTGGACAAAACAAGAACTTTAGAACAAAGAAGTATTGGTAATGGTTAACTCTTTGCAACTCTTGAAACTTTTGAAAAGCAGAGAATGAGAGAAACGAAGAAAGTGCGTTTTCACATTAGAGTGAGCATAAACTCTCACTAACGAGTGTAATTTTGTGATAATTAAAGACAAAATAATGTTTTCTTGGTAACTAATCACTAAATCTTCGTATTTATCGGATCTTAATTTCACTATCAACGTGTTGGAAAAAACAACAACTTTAGAACAAAGAAGTATTGGTAATGGTTAACTCTTTGCAACTATTGAAACTTTTGAAAAGTAGAGAATGAGAGAAACGAAGAAAGTGCGTTTTCACATTAGAGTGAGCATAAACTCTCACAAACGAATGTAATTTTGTGATAATTAAAGACAAAATAATGTTTTCTTGGTAACTAATCACTAAATCTTCGTATTTGTCGAATCTATTTTCGCAATCAACGTGTTGGACAAAACAAGAACTTTAGAACAAAGAAGTATTGGTAATGGTTAACTCTTTGCAATTCTTGAAACTTTTGAAAAGTAGAGAATGAGAGAAACGAAGAAAGTACGTTTTCACATTAGAGTGAGCATAAACTCTCACTAACGAGTGTAATTTTTTGATAATTAAAGACAAAATAATGTTTTCTTGGTAACTAATCACTAAATCTTCGTATTTGTCGAATCTAAATTTCGATATCAACGTGTTGGACAAAAAGAGAACTTTAAAACAAATAAGTATTGGTAATGGTTAACTCTTTGCAACTCTTGAAACTTTGGAAAAGTAGAGAATGAGAGAAACGAAGAAAGTGCATTTTCAAATTAGAGTGAGCATAAACTCTCACTAACGAGTGTAATTTTTTGATAATTAAAGACAAAATAATGTTTTTTTGGTAACTAATCACTAAATCTTCGTATTTGTCGAATCTAAATTTCGCTATCAACATGTTGGACAAAACAAGAACTTTAGAACAAAGAAGTATTGGTAATGGTTAACTCTTTGCAACTCTTGAAACTTTTGAAAAGTAGAGAATGAGAGAAACGAAGAAAGTGCGTTTTCACGTTAGAGTGAGCATAAACTCTCACTAACGAGTGTAATTTTATGATAATTAAAGACCAAATAATATTTTCTTGGTAACTAATCACTAAATCTTCGTATTTGTCGAATCTAAATTTCGCTATCAACGTGTTGGACAAAACAAGAACTTTAGAACAAAGAAGTATTGGTAATGGTTAACTCTTTGCAACTCTTGAAACTTTTGAAAAGTAGAGAACGAGAGAAACGAAGAAAGTGCGTTTTCACATTAGAGTGAGCATAAACTCTCACTAACGAGTGTAATTTTGTGATAATTAAAGACAAAATAATGTTTTCTTGGTAACTAATCACTAAATCTTCGTATTTATCGAATCTTAATTTCACTATCAACGTGTTGGGAAAAACAACAACTTTAGAACAAAGAAGTATTGGTAATGGTTAACTCTTTGCAACTCTTGAAAATTTTGAAAAGTAGAGAATGAGAGAAATGAAGAAAGTGCGTTTTCACATTAGAGTGAGCATAAACTCTCACAAACGAATGTAATTTTGTGATAATTAAAGACAAAATAATGTTTTCTTGGTAACTAATCACTAAATCTTCGTATTTGTCGAATCTAATTTCGCAATCAACGTGTTGGACAAAACAAGAACTTTAGAACAAAGAAGTATTGGTAATGGTTAACTCTTTGCAACTCTTGAAACTTTTGAAAAGTAGAGAATGAGAGAAACGAAGAAAGTGCGTTTTCACGTTAGAGTGAGCATAAACTCTCACTAACGAGTGTAATTTTTTGATAATTAAAGACAAAATAATATTTTCTTGGTAACTAATCACTAAATCTTCGTATTTGTCGAATCTAAATTTCGCTATCAACGTGTTGGACAAAACAAGAACTTTAGAACAAAGAAGTATTGGTAATGGTTAACTCTTTGCAACTCTTGAAACTTTTGAAAAGTAGAGAACGAGAGAAACGAAGAAAGTGCGTTTTCACATTAGAGTGAGCATAAACTCTCACTAACGAGTGTAATTTTGTGATAATTAAAGACAAAATAATGTTTTCTTGGTAACTAATTACTAAATCTTCGTATTTATCGAATCTTAATTTCACTATCAACGTGTTGGGAAAAACAACAACTTTAGAACAAAGAAGTATTGGTAATGGTTAACTCTTTGCAACTCTTGAAAATTTTGAAAAGTAGAGAATGAGAGAAATGAAGAAAGTGCGTTTTCACATTAGAGTGAGCATAAACTCTCACAAACGAATGTAATTTTGTGATAATTAAAGACAAAATAATGTTTTCTTGGTAACTAATCACTAAATCTTCGTATTTGTCGAATCTAATTTCGCAATCATCGTGTTGGACAAAACAAGAACTTTAGAACAAAGAAGTATTGGTAATGGTTAACGCTTTGCAATTCTTGAAACTTTTGAAAAGTAGAGAATGAGAGAAACGAAGAAAGTGCATTTTCACATTAGAGTGAGCATAAACTCTCACTAACGAGTGTAATTTTTTGATAATTAAAGACAAAATAATGTTTTCTTGGTAACTAATCACTAAATCTTTGTATTTGTCGAATCTAAATTTCGCTATCAACGTGTTGGACAAAACAAGAACATTAGAACAAAGAAGTATTGGTAATGGTTAACTCTTTGCAACTCTTGAAACTTTTGAAAAGTAGAGAATGAGAGAAACGAAGAAAGTGCGTTTTCACATTAGAGTGAGCATAAACTCTCACAAACGAATGTAATTTTGTGATAATTAAAGTCAAAATAATGTTTTCTTGGTAACTAATCACTAAATCTTCGTATTTGTCGAACTTAATTTCGCTATCAACGTGTTGGACAAAACAAGAACTTTAGAACAAAGAAGTATTGGTAATGGTTAACTCTTTGTAATTCTTGAAACTTTTGAAAAGTAGAGAATGAGAGAAACGAAGAAAGTACGTTTTCACATTAGAGTGAGCATAAACTCTCACTAACGAGTGTAATTTTTTGATAATTAAAGACAAAATAATGTTTTCTTGGTAACTAATCACTAAATCTTCGTATTTGTCGAATCTAAATTTCGATATCAACGTGTTGGACAAAAAGAGAACTTTAAAACAAATAAGTATTGGTAATGGTTAACTCTTTGCAACTCTTGAAACTTTTGAAAAGCAGAGAATGAGAGAAACGAAGAAAGTGCGTTTTCACATTAGAGTGAGCATAAACTCTCACTAACGAGTGTAATTTTGTGATAATTAAAGACAAAATAATGTTTTCTTGGTAACTAATCACTAAATCTTCGTATTTATCGGATCTTAATTTCACTATCAACGTGTTGGAAAAAACAACAACTTTAGTACAAAGAAGTATTGGTAATGGTTAACTCTTTGCAACTATTGAAACTTTTGAAAAGTAGAGAATGAGAGAAACGAAGAAAGTGCGTTTTCACATTAGAGTGAGCATAAACTCTCACAAACGAATGTAATTTTGTGATAATTAAAGACAAAATAATGTTTTCTTGGTAACTAATCACTAAATCTTCGTATTTGTCGAATCTATTTTCGCAATCAACGTGTTGGACAAAACAAGAACTTTAGAACAAAGAAGTATTGGTAATGGTTAACTCTTTGCAACTCTTGAAACTTTTGAAAAGTAAAGAATGAGAGAAACGAAGAAAGTACGTTTTCACATTAGAGTGAGCATAAACTCTCACTAACGAATGTAATTTTTTGATAATTAAAGACAAAATAATGTTTTCTTGGTAACTAATCACTAAATCTTCGTATTTGTCGAATCTAAATTTCGATATCAACGTGTTGGACAAAAAGAGAACTTTAAAACAAATAAGTATTGGTAATGGTTAACTCTTTGCAACTCTTGAAACTTTTGAAAAGTAGAGAATGAGAGAAACGAAGAAAGTGCATTTTCAAATTAGAGTGAGCATAAACTCTCACTAACGAGTGTAATTTTTTGATAATTAAAGACAAAATAATGTTTTTTTGGTAACTAATCACTAAATCTTCGTATTTGTTGAATCTAAATTTCGCTATCAACGTGTTGGACAAAACAAGAACTTTAGAACAAAGAAGTATTGGTAATGGTTAACTCTTTGCAACTCTTGAAACTTTTGAAAAGCAGAGAATGAGAGAAACGAAGAAAGTGCGTTTTCACATTAGAGTGAGCATAAACTCTCACTAACGAGTGTAATTTTGTGATAATTAAAGACAAAATAATGTTTTCTTGGTAACTAATCACTAAATCTTCGTATTTATCGGATCTTAATTTCACTATCAACGTGTTGGAAAAAACAACAACTTTAGAACAAAGAAGTATTGGTCTCTTTGCAACTATTGAAACTTTTGAAAAGTAGAGAATGAGAGAAACGAAGAAAGTGCGTTTTCACATTAGAGTGAGCATAAACTCTCACAAACGAATGTAATTTTGTGATAATTAAAGACAAAATAATGTTTTCTTGGTAACTAATCACTAAATCTTCGTATTTGTCGAATCTATTTTCGCAATCAACGTGTTGGACAAAACAAGAACTTTAGAACAAAGAAGTATTGGTAATGGTTAACTCTTTGCAATTCTTGAAACTTTTGAAAAGTAGAGAATGAGAGAAACGAAGAAAGTACGTTTTCACATTAGAGTGAGCATAAACTCTCACTAACGAGTGTAATTTTTTGATAATTAAAGACAAAATAATGTTTTCTTGGTAACTAATCACTAAATCTTCGTATTTGTCGAATCTAAATTTCGATATCAACGTGTTGGACAAAAAGAGAACTTTAAAACAAATAAGTATTGGTAATGGTTAACTCTTTGCAACTCTTGAAACTTTGGAAAAGTAGAGAATGAGAGAAACGAAGAAAGTGCATTTTCAAATTAGAGTGAGCATAAACTCTCACTAACGAGTGTAATTTTTTGATAATTAAAGACAAAATAATGTTTTTTTGGTAACTAATCACTAAATCTTCGTATTTGTCGAATCTAAATTTCGCTATCAACATGTTGGACAAAACAAGAACTTTAGAACAAAGAAGTATTGGTAATGGTTAACTCTTTGCAACTCTTGAAACTTTTGAAAAGTAGAGAATGAGAGAAACGAAGAAAGTGCGTTTTCACGTTAGAGTGAGCATAAACTCTCACTAACGAGTGTAATTTTATGATAATTAAAGACAAAATAATATTTTCTTGGTAACTAATCACTAAATCTTCGTATTTGTCGAATCTAAATTTCGCTATCAACGTGTTGGACAAAACAAGAACTTTAGAACAAAGAAGTATTGGTAATGGTTAACTCTTTGCAACTCTTGAAACTTTTGAAAAGTAGAGAACGAGAGAAACGAAGAAAGTGCGTTTTCACATTAGAGTGAGCATAAACTCTCACTAACGAGTGTAATTTTGTGATAATTAAAGACAAAATAATGTTTTCTTGGTAACTAATCACTAAATCTTCGTATTTATCGAATCTTAATTTCACTATCAACGTGTTGGGAAAAACAACAACTTTAGAACAAAGAAGTATTGGTAATGGTTAACTCTTTGCAACTCTTGAAAATTTTGAAAAGTAGAGAATGAGAGAAATGAAGAAAGTGCGTTTTCACATTAGAGTGAGCATAAACTCTCACAAACGAATGTAATTTTGTGATAATTAAAGACAAAATAATGTTTTCTTGGTAACTAATCACTAAATCTTCGTATTTGTCGAATCTAATTTCGCAATCAACGTGTTGGACAAAACAAGAACTTTAGAACAAAGAAGTATTGGTAATGGTTAACTCTTTGCAACTCTTGAAACTTTTGAAAAGTAAAGAATGAGAGAAACGAAGAAAGTACGTTTTCACATTAGAGTGAGCATAAACTCTCACTAACGAATGTAATTTTTTGATAATTAAAGACAAAATAATGTTTTCTTGGTAACTAATCACTAAATCTTCGTATTTGTCGAATCTAAATTTCGATATCAACGTGTTGGACAAAAAGAGAACTTTAAAACAAATAAGTATTGGTAATGGTTAACTCTTTGCAACTCTTGAAACTTTTGAAAAGTAGAGAATGAGAGAAACGAAGAAAGTGCATTTTCAAATTAGAGTGAGCATAAACTCTCACTAACGAGTGTAATTTTTTGATAATTAAAGACAAAATAATGTTTTTTTGGTAACTAATCACTAAATCTTCGTATTTGTTGAATCTAAATTTCGCTATCAACGTGTTGGACAAAACAAGAACTTTAGAACAAAGAAGTATTGGTAATGGTTAACTCTTTGCAACTCTTGAAACTTTTGAAAAGCAGAGAATGAGAGAAACGAAGAAAGTGCGTTTTCACATTAGAGTGAGCATAAACTCTCACTAACGAGTGTAATTTTGTGATAATTAAAGACAAAATAATGTTTTCTTGGTAACTAATCACTAAATCTTCGTATTTATCGGATCTTAATTTCACTATCAACGTGTTGGAAAAAACAACAACTTTAGAACAAAGAAGTATTGGTAATGGTTAACTCTTTGCAACTATTGAAACTTTTGAAAAGTAGAGAATGAGAGAAACGAAGAAAGTGCGTTTTCACATTAGAGTGAGCATAAACTCTCACAAACGAATGTAATTTTGTGATAATTAAAGACAAAATAATGTTTTCTTGGTAACTAATCACTAAATCTTCGTATTTGTCGAATCTAATTTCGCAATCAACGTGTTGGACAAAACAAGAACTTTAGAACAAAGAAGTATTGGTAATGGTTAACTCTTTGCAATTCTTGAAACTTTTGAAAAGTAGAGAATGAGAGAAACGAAGAAAGTACGTTTTCACATTAGAGTGAGCATAAACTCTCACTAACGAGTGTAATTTTTTGATAATTAAAGACAAAATAATGTTTTCTTGGTAACTAATCACTAAATCTTCGTATTTGTCGAATCTAAATTTCGATATCAACGTGTTGGACAAAAAGAGAACTTTAAAACAAATAAGTATTGGTAATGGTTAACTCTTTGCAACTCTTGAAACTTTTGAAAAGTAGAGAATGAGAGAAACGAAGAAAGTGCATTTTCAAATTAGAGTGAGCATAAACTCTCACTAACGAGTGTAATTTTTTGATAATTAAAGACAAAATAATGTTTTTTTGGTAACTAATCACTAAATCTTCGTATTTGTTGAATCTAAATTTCGCTATCAACGTGTTGGACAAAACAAGAACTTTAGAACAAAGAAGTATTGGTAATGGTTAACTCTTTGCAACTCTTGAAACTTTTGAAAAGCAGAGAATGAGAGAAACGAAGAAAGTGCGTTTTCACATTAGAGTGAGCATAAACTCTCACTAACGAGTGTAATTTTGTGATAATTAAAGACAAAATAATGTTTTCTTGGTAACTAATCACTAAATCTTCGTATTTATCGGATCTTAATTTCACTATCAACGTGTTGGAAAAAACAACAACTTTAGAACAAAGAAGTATTGGTAATGGTTAACTCTTTGCAACTATTGAAACTTTTGAAAAGTAGAGAATGAGAGAAACGAAGAAAGTGCGTTTTCACATTAGAGTGAGCATAAACTCTCACAAACGAATGTAATTTTGTGATAATTAAAGACAAAATAATGTTTTCTTGGTAACTAATCACTAAATCTTCGTATTTGTCGAATCTAATTTCGCAATCAACGTGTTGGACAAAACAAGAACTTTAGAACAAAGAAGTATTGGTAATGGTTAACTCTTTGCAATTCTTGAAACTTTTGAAAAGTAGAGAATGAGAGAAACGAAGAAAGTACGTTTTCACATTAGAGTGAGCATAAACTCTCACTAACGAGTGTAATTTTTTGATAATTAAAGACAAAATAATGTTTTCTTGGTAACTAATCACTAAATCTTCGTATTTGTCGAATCTAAATTTCGATATCAACATGTTGGACAAAAAGAGAACTTTAAAACAAATAAGTATTGGTAATGGTTAACTCTTTGCAACTCTTGAAACTTTTGAAAAGTAGAGAATGAGAGAAACGAAGAAAGTGCATTTTCAAATTAGAGTGAGCATAAACTCTCACTAACGAGTGTAATTTTTTGATAATTAAAGACAAAATAATGTTTTTTTGGTAACTAATCACTAAATCTTCGTATTTGTCGAATCTAAATTTCGCTATCAACGTGTTGGACAAAACAAGAACTTTAGAACAAAGAAGTATTGGTAATGGTTAACTCTTTGCAACTCTTGAAACTTTTGAAAAGTAGAGAATGAGAGAAACGAAGAAAGTGCGTTTTCACGTTAGAGTGAGCATAAACTCTCACTAACGAGTGTAATTTTTTGATAATTAAAGACAAAATAATATTTTCTTGGTAACTAATCACTAAATCTTCGTATTTGTCGAATCTAAATTTCGCTATCAACGTGTTGGACAAAACAAGAACTTTAGAACAAAGAAGTATTGGTAATGGTTAACTCTTTGCAACTCTTGAAACTTTTGAAAAGTAGAGAACGAGAGAAACGAAGAAAGTGCGTTTTCACATTAGAGTGAGCATAAACTCTCACTAACGAGTGTAATTTTGTGATAATTAAAGATAAAATAATGTTTTCTTGGTAACTAATCACTAAATCTTCGTATTTGTCGAATCTAAATTTCGATATCAACGTGTTGGACAAAAAGAGAACTTTAAAACAAATAAGTATTGGTAATGGTTAACTCTTTGCAACTCTTGAAACTTTTGAAAAGTAGAGAATGAGAGAAACGAAGAAAGTGCATTTTCAAATTAGAGTGAGCATAAACTCTCACTAACGAGTGTAATTTTTTGATAATTAAAGACAAAATAATGTTTTTTTGGTAACTAATCACTAAATCTTCGTATTTGTTGAATCTAAATTTCGCTATCAACGTGTTGGACAAAACAAGAACTTTAGAACAAAGAAGTATTGGTAATGGTTAACTCTTTGCAACTCTTGAAACTTTTGAAAAGCAGAGAATGAGAGAAACGAAGAAAGTGCGTTTTCACATTAGAGTGAGCATAAACTCTCACTAACGAGTGTAATTTTGTGATAATTAAAGACAAAATAATGTTTTCTTGGTAACTAATCACTAAATCTTCGTATTTATCGGATCTTAATTTCACTATCAACGTGTTGGAAAAAACAACAACTTTAGAACAAAGAAGTATTGGTAATGGTTAACTCTTTGCAACTATTGAAACTTTTGAAAAGTAGAGAATGAGAGAAACGAAGAAAGTGCGTTTTCACATTAGAGTGAGCATAAACTCTCACAAACGAATGTAATTTTGTGATAATTAAAGACAAAATAATGTTTTCTTGGTAACTAATCACTAAATCTTCGTATTTGTCGAATCTAATTTCGCAATCAACGTGTTGGACAAAACAAGAACTTTAGAACAAAGAAGTATTGGTAATGGTTAACTCTTTGCAATTCTTGAAACTTTTGAAAAGTAGAGAATGAGAGAAACGAAGAAAGTACGTTTTCACATTAGAGTGAGCATAAACTCTCACTAACGAGTGTAATTTTTTGATAATTAAAGACAAAATAATGTTTTCTTGGTAACTAATCACTAAATCTTCGTATTTGTCGAATCTAAATTTCGATATCAACGTGTTGGACAAAAAGAGAACTTTAAAACAAATAAGTATTGGTAATGGTTAACTCTTTGCAACTCTTGAAACTTTTGAAAAGTAGAGAATGAGAGAAACGAAGAAAGTGCATTTTCAAATTAGAGTGAGCATAAACTCTCACTAACGAGTGTAATTTTTTGATAATTAAAGACAAAATAATGTTTTTTTGGTAACTAATCACTAAATCTTCGTATTTGTCGAATCTAAATTTCGCTATCAACGTGTTGGACAAAACAAGAACTTTAGAACAAAGAAGTATTGGTAATGGTTAACTCTTTGCAACTCTTGAAACTTTTGAAAAGTAGAGAATGAGAGAAACGAAGAAAGTGCGTTTTCACGTTAGAGTGAGCATAAACTCTCACTAACGAGTGTAATTTTTTGATAATTAAAGACAAAATAATATTTTCTTGGTAACTAATCACTAAATCTTCGTATTTGTCGAATCTAAATTTCGCTATCAACGTGTTGGACAAAACAAGAACTTTAGAACAAAGAAGTATTGGTAATGGTTAACTCTTTGCAACTCTTGAAACTTTTGAAAAGTAGAGAATGAGAGAAACGAAGAAAGTGCGTTTTCACGTTAGAGTGAGCATAAACTCTCACTAACGAGTGTAATTTTTTGATAATTAAAGACAAAATAATATTTTCTTGGTAACTAATCACTAAATCTTCGTATTTGTCGAATCTAAATTTCGCTATCAACGTGTTGGACAAAACAAGAACTTTAGAACAAAGAAGTATTGGTAATGGTTAACTCTTTGCAACTCTTGAAACTTTTGAAAAGCAGAGAATGAGAGAAACGAAGAAAGTGCGTTTTCACATTAGAGTGAGCATAAACTCTCACTAACGAGTGTAATTTTGTGATAATTAAAGACAAAATAATGTTTTCTTGGTAACTAATCACTAAATCTTCGTATTTATCGGATCTTAATTTCACTATCAACGTGTTGGAAAAAACAACAACTTTAGAACAAAGAAGTATTGGTAATGGTTAACTCTTTGCAACTATTGAAACTTTTGAAAAGTAGAGAATGAGAGAAACGAAGAAAGTGCGTTTTCACATTAGAGTGAGCATAAACTCTCACAAACGAATGTAATTTTGTGATAATTAAAGACAAAATAATGTTTTCTTGGTAACTAATCACTAAATCTTCGTATTTGTCGAATCTAATTTCGCAATCAACGTGTTGGACAAAACAAGAACTTTAGAACAAAGAAGTATTGGTAATGGTTAACTCTTTGCAATTCTTGAAACTTTTGAAAAGTAGAGAATGAGAGAAACGAAGAAAGTACGTTTTCACATTAGAGTGAGCATAAACTCTCACTAACGAGTGTAATTTTTTGATAATTAAAGACAAAATAATGTTTTCTTGGTAACTAATCACTAAATCTTCGTATTTGTCGAATCTAAATTTCGATATCAACATGTTGGACAAAAAGAGAACTTTAAAACAAATAAGTATTGGTAATGGTTAACTCTTTGCAACTCTTGAAACTTTTGAAAAGTAGAGAATGAGAGAAACGAAGAAAGTGCATTTTCAAATTAGAGTGAGCATAAACTCTCACTAATGAGTGTAATTTTTTGATAATTAAAGACAAAATAATGTTTTTTTGGTAACTAATCACTAAATCTTCGTATTTGTCGAATCTAAATTTCGCTATCAACGTGTTGGACAAAACAAGAACTTTAGAACAAAGAAGTATTGGTAATGGTTAACTCTTTGCAACTCTTGAAACTTTTGAAAAGTAGAGAATGAGAGAAACGAAGAAAGTGCGTTTTCACGTTAGAGTGAGCATAAACTCTCACTAACGAGTGTAATTTTTTGATAATTAAAGACAAAATAATATTTTCTTGGTAACTAATCACTAAATCTTCGTATTTGTCGAATCTAAATTTCGCTATCAACGTGTTGGACAAAACAAGAACTTTAGAACAAAGAAGTATTGGTAATGGTTAACTCTTTGCAACTCTTGAAACTTTTGAAAAGTAGAGAACGAGAGAAACGAAGAAAGTGCGTTTTCACATTAGAGTGAGCATAAACTCTCACTAACGAGTGTAATTTTGTGATAATTAAAGATAAAATAATGTTTTCTTGGTAACTAATCACTAAATCTTCGTATTTGTCGAATCTAAATTTCGATATCAACGTGTTGGACAAAAAGAGAACTTTAAAACAAATAAGTATTGGTAATGGTTAACTCTTTGCAACTCTTGAAACTTTTGAAAAGTAGAGAATGAGAGAAACGAAGAAAGTGCATTTTCAAATTAGAGTGAGCATAAACTCTCACTAACGAGTGTAATTTTTTGATAATTAAAGACAAAATAATGTTTTTTTGGTAACTAATCACTAAATCTTCGTATTTGTTGAATCTAAATTTCGCTATCAACGTGTTGGACAAAACAAGAACTTTAGAACAAAGAAGTATTGGTAATGGTTAACTCTTTGCAACTCTTGAAACTTTTGAAAAGCAGAGAATGAGAGAAACGAAGAAAGTGCGTTTTCACATTAGAGTGAGCATAAACTCTCACTAACGAGTGTAATTTTGTGATAATTAAAGACAAAATAATGTTTTCTTGGTAACTAATCACTAAATCTTCGTATTTATCGGATCTTAATTTCACTATCAACGTGTTGGAAAAAACAACAACTTTAGAACAAAGAAGTATTGGTAATGGTTAACTCTTTGCAACTATTGAAACTTTTGAAAAGTAGAGAATGAGAGAAACGAAGAAAGTGCGTTTTCACATTAGAGTGAGCATAAACTCTCACTAACGAGTGTAATTTTTTGATAATTAAAGACAAAATAATGTTTTCTTGGTAACTAATCACTAAATCTTCGTATTTGTCGAATCTAAATTTCGCTATCAACGTGTTGGACAAAACAAGAACTTTAGAACAAAGAAGTATTGGTAATGGTTAACTCTTTGCAACTCTTGAAACTTTTGAAAAGTAAAGAATGAGAGAAACGAAGAAAGTACGTTTTCACATTAGAGTGAGCATAAACTCTCACTAACGAATGTAATTTTTTGATAATTAAAGACAAAATAATGTTTTCTTGGTAACTAATCACTAAATCTTCGTATTTGTCGAATCTAAATTTCGATATCAACGTGTTGGACAAAAAGAGAACTTTAAAACAAATAAGTATTGGTAATGGTTAACTCTTTGCAACTCTTGAAACTTTTGAAAAGTAGAGAATGAGAGAAACGAAGAAAGTGCATTTTCAAATTAGAGTGAGCATAAACTCTCACTAACGAGTGTAATTTTTTGATAATTAAAGACAAAATAATGTTTTTTTGGTAACTAATCACTAAATCTTCGTATTTGTTGAATCTAAATTTCGCTATCAACGTGTTGGACAAAACAAGAACTTTAGAACAAAGAAGTATTGGTAATGGTTAACTCTTTGCAACTCTTGAAACTTTTGAAAAGCAGAGAATGAGAGAAACGAAGAAAGTGCGTTTTCACATTAGAGTGAGCATAAACTCTCACTAACGAGTGTAATTTTGTGATAATTAAAGACAAAATAATGTTTTCTTGGTAACTAATCACTAAATCTTCGTATTTATCGGATCTTAATTTCACTATCAACGTGTTGGAAAAAACAACAACTTTAGAACAAAGAAGTATTGGTAATGGTTAACTCTTTGCAACTATTGAAACTTTTGAAAAGTAGAGAATGAGAGAAACGAAGAAAGTGCGTTTTCACATTAGAGTGAGCATAAACTCTCACAAACGAATGTAATTTTGTGATAATTAAAGACAAAATAATGTTTTCTTGGTAACTAATCACTAAATCTTCGTATTTGTCGAATCTAATTTCGCAATCAACGTGTTGGACAAAACAAGAACTTTAGAACAAAGAAGTATTGGTAATGGTTAACTCTTTGCAATTCTTGAAACTTTTGAAAAGTAGAGAATGAGAGAAACGAAGAAAGTACGTTTTCACATTAGAGTGAGCATAAACTCTCACTAACGAGTGTAATTTTTTGATAATTAAAGACAAAATAATGTTTTCTTGGTAACTAATCACTAAATCTTTGTATTTGTCGAATCTAAATTTCGCTATCAACGTGTTGGACAAAACAAGAACTTTAGAACAAAGAAGTATTGGTAATGGTTAACTCTTTGCAACTCTTGAAACTTTTGAAAAGTAGAGAATGAGAGAAACGAAGAAAGTGCGTTTTCACGTTAGAGTGAGCATAAACTCTCACTAACGAGTGTAATTTTTTGATAATTAAAGACAAAATAATATTTTCTTGGTAACTAATCACTAAATCTTCGTATTTGTCGAATCTAAATTTCGCTATCAACGTGTTGGACAAAACAAGAACTTTAGAACAAAGAAGTATTGGTAATGGTTAACTCTTTGCAACTCTTGAAACTTTTGAAAAGTAGAGAACGAGAGAAACGAAGAAAGTGCGTTTTCACATTAGAGTGAGCATAAACTCTCACTAACGAGTGTAATTTTGTGATAATTAAAGATAAAATAATGTTTTCTTGGTAACTAATCACTAAATCTTCGTATTTGTCGAATCTAAATTTCGATATCAACGTGTTGGACAAAAAGAGAACTTTAAAACAAATAAGTATTGGTAATGGTTAACTCTTTGCAACTCTTGAAACTTTTGAAAAGTAGAGAATGAGAGAAACGAAGAAAGTGCATTTTCAAATTAGAGTGAGCATAAACTCTCACTAACGAGTGTAATTTTTTGATAATTAAAGACAAAATAATGTTTTTTTGGTAACTAATCACTAAATCTTCGTATTTGTTGAATCTAAATTTCGCTATCAACGTGTTGGACAAAACAAGAACTTTAGAACAAAGAAGTATTGGTAATGGTTAACTCTTTGCAACTCTTGAAACTTTTGAAAAGCAGAGAATGAGAGAAACGAAGAAAGTGCGTTTTCACATTAGAGTGAGCATAAACTCTCACTAACGAGTGTAATTTTGTGATAATTAAAGACAAAATAATGTTTTCTTGGTAACTAATCACTAAATCTTCGTATTTATCGGATCTTAATTTCACTATCAACGTGTTGGAAAAAACAACAACTTTAGAACAAAGAAGTATTGGTAATGGTTAACTCTTTGCAACTATTGAAACTTTTGAAAAGTAGAGAATGAGAGAAACGAAGAAAGTGCGTTTTCACATTAGAGTGAGCATAAACTCTCACTAACGAGTGTAATTTTTTGATAATTAAAGACAAAATAATGTTTTCTTGGTAACTAATCACTAAATCTTCGTATTTGTCGAATCTAAATTTCGCTATCAACGTGTTGGACAAAACAAGAACTTTAGAACAAAGAAGTATTGGTAATGGTTAACTCTTTGCAACTCTTGAAACTTTTGAAAAGTAAAGAATGAGAGAAACGAAGAAAGTACGTTTTCACATTAGAGTGAGCATAAACTCTCACTAACGAATGTAATTTTTTGATAATTAAAGACAAAATAATGTTTTCTTGGTAACTAATCACTAAATCTTCGTATTTGTCGAATCTAAATTTCGATATCAACGTGTTGGACAAAAAGAGAACTTTAAAACAAATAAGTATTGGTAATGGTTAACTCTTTGCAACTCTTGAAACTTTTGAAAAGTAGAGAATGAGAGAAACGAAGAAAGTGCATTTTCAAATTAGAGTGAGCATAAACTCTCACTAACGAGTGTAATTTTTTGATAATTAAAGACAAAATAATGTTTTTTTGGTAACTAATCACTAAATCTTCGTATTTGTTGAATCTAAATTTCGCTATCAACGTGTTGGACAAAACAAGAACTTTAGAACAAAGAAGTATTGGTAATGGTTAACTCTTTGCAACTCTTGAAACTTTTGAAAAGCAGAGAATGAGAGAAACGAAGAAAGTGCGTTTTCACATTAGAGTGAGCATAAACTCTCACTAACGAGTGTAATTTTGTGATAATTAAAGACAAAATAATGTTTTCTTGGTAACTAATCACTAAATCTTCGTATTTATCGGATCTTAATTTCACTATCAACGTGTTGGAAAAAACAACAACTTTAGAACAAAGAAGTATTGGTAATGGTTAACTCTTTGCAACTATTGAAACTTTTGAAAAGTAGAGAATGAGAGAAACGAAGAAAGTGCGTTTTCACATTAGAGTGAGCATAAACTCTCACAAACGAATGTAATTTTGTGATAATTAAAGACAAAATAATGTTTTCTTGGTAACTAATCACTAAATCTTCGTATTTGTCGAATCTAATTTCGCAATCAACGTGTTGGACAAAACAAGAACTTTAGAACAAAGAAGTATTGGTAATGGTTAACTCTTTGCAATTCTTGAAACTTTTGAAAAGTAGAGAATGAGAGAAACGAAGAAAGTACGTTTTCACATTAGAGTGAGCATAAACTCTCACTAACGAGTGTAATTTTTTGATAATTAAAGACAAAATAATGTTTTCTTGGTAACTAATCACTAAATCTTCGTATTTGTCGAATCTAAATTTCGATATCAACGTGTTGGACAAAAAGAGAACTTTAAAACAAATAAGTATTGGTAATGGTTAACTCTTTGCAACTCTTGAAACTTTTGAAAAGTAGAGAATGAGAGAAACGAAGAAAGTGCATTTTCAAATTAGAGTGAGCATAAACTCTCACTAACGAGTGTAATTTTTTGATAATTAAAGACAAAATAATGTTTTTTTGGTAACTAATCACTAAATCTTCGTATTTGTTGAATCTAAATTTCGCTATCAACGTGTTGGACAAAACAAGAACTTTAGAACAAAGAAGTATTGGTAATGGTTAACTCTTTGCAACTCTTGAAACTTTTGAAAAGCAGAGAATGAGAGAAACGAAGAAAGTGCGTTTTCACATTAGAGTGAGCATAAACTCTCACTAACGAGTGTAATTTTGTGATAATTAAAGACAAAATAATGTTTTCTTGGTAACTAATCACTAAATCTTCGTATTTATCGGATCTTAATTTCACTATCAACGTGTTGGAAAAAACAACAACTTTAGAACAAAGAAGTATTGGTAATGGTTAACTCTTTGCAACTATTGAAACTTTTGAAAAGTAGAGAATGAGAGAAACGAAGAAAGTGCGTTTTCACATTAGAGTGAGCATAAACTCTCACAAACGAATGTAATTTTGTGATAATTAAAGACAAAATAATGTTTTCTTGGTAACTAATCACTAAATCTTCGTATTTGTCGAATCTAATTTCGCAATCAACGTGTTGGACAAAACAAGAACTTTAGAACAAAGAAGTATTGGTAATGGTTAACTCTTTGCAATTCTTGAAACTTTTGAAAAGTAGAGAATGAGAGAAACGAAGAAAGTACGTTTTCACATTAGAGTGAGCATAAACTCTCACTAACGAGTGTAATTTTTTGATAATTAAAGACAAAATAATGTTTTCTTGGTAACTAATCACTAAATCTTCGTATTTGTCGAATCTAAATTTCGATATCAACATGTTGGACAAAAAGAGAACTTTAAAACAAATAAGTATTGGTAATGGTTAACTCTTTGCAACTCTTGAAACTTTTGAAAAGTAGAGAATGAGAGAAACGAAGAAAGTGCATTTTCAAATTAGAGTGAGCATAAACTCTCACTAACGAGTGTAATTTTTTGATAATTAAAGACAAAATAATGTTTTTTTGGTAACTAATCACTAAATCTTCGTATTTGTCGAATCTAAATTTCGCTATCAACGTGTTGGACAAAACAAGAACTTTAGAACAAAGAAGTATTGGTAATGGTTAACTCTTTGCAACTCTTGAAACTTTTGAAAAGTAGAGAATGAGAGAAACGAAGAAAGTGCGTTTTCACGTTAGAGTGAGCATAAACTCTCACTAACGAGTGTAATTTTTTGATAATTAAAGACAAAATAATATTTTCTTGGTAACTAATCACTAAATCTTCGTATTTGTCGAATCTAAATTTCGCTATCAACGTGTTGGACAAAACAAGAACTTTAGAACAAAGAAGTATTGGTAATGGTTAACTCTTTGCAACTCTTGAAACTTTTGAAAAGTAGAGAACGAGAGAAACGAAGAAAGTGCGTTTTCACATTAGAGTGAGCATAAACTCTCACTAACGAGTGTAATTTTGTGATAATTAAAGATAAAATAATGTTTTCTTGGTAACTAATCACTAAATCTTCGTATTTGTCGAATCTAAATTTCGATATCAACGTGTTGGACAAAAAGAGAACTTTAAAACAAATAAGTATTGGTAATGGTTAACTCTTTGCAACTCTTGAAACTTTTGAAAAGTAGAGAATGAGAGAAACGAAGAAAGTGCATTTTCAAATTAGAGTGAGCATAAACTCTCACTAACGAGTGTAATTTTTTGATAATTAAAGACAAAATAATGTTTTTTTGGTAACTAATCACTAAATCTTCGTATTTGTTGAATCTAAATTTCGCTATCAACGTGTTGGACAAAACAAGAACTTTAGAACAAAGAAGTATTGGTAATGGTTAACTCTTTGCAACTCTTGAAACTTTTGAAAAGCAGAGAATGAGAGAAACGAAGAAAGTGCGTTTTCACATTAGAGTGAGCATAAACTCTCACTAACGAGTGTAATTTTGTGATAATTAAAGACAAAATAATGTTTTCTTGGTAACTAATCACTAAATCTTCGTATTTATCGGATCTTAATTTCACTATCAACGTGTTGGAAAAAACAACAACTTTAGAACAAAGAAGTATTGGTAATGGTTAACTCTTTGCAACTATTGAAACTTTTGAAAAGTAGAGAATGAGAGAAACGAAGAAAGTGCGTTTTCACATTAGAGTGAGCATAAACTCTCACAAACGAATGTAATTTTGTGATAATTAAAGACAAAATAATGTTTTCTTGGTAACTAATCACTAAATCTTCGTATTTGTCGAATCTAATTTCGCAATCAACGTGTTGGACAAAACAAGAACTTTAGAACAAAGAAGTATTGGTAATGGTTAACTCTTTGCAATTCTTGAAACTTTTGAAAAGTAGAGAATGAGAGAAACGAAGAAAGTACGTTTTCACATTAGAGTGAGCATAAACTCTCACTAACGAGTGTAATTTTTTGATAATTAAAGACAAAATAATGTTTTCTTGGTAACTAATCACTAAATCTTCGTATTTGTCGAATCTAAATTTCGATATCAACGTGTTGGACAAAAAGAGAACTTTAAAACAAATAAGTATTGGTAATGGTTAACTCTTTGCAACTCTTGAAACTTTTGAAAAGTAGAGAATGAGAGAAACGAAGAAAGTGCATTTTCAAATTAGAGTGAGCATAAACTCTCACTAACGAGTGTAATTTTTTGATAATTAAAGACAAAATAATGTTTTTTTGGTAACTAATCACTAAATCTTCGTATTTGTCGAATCTAAATTTCGCTATCAACGTGTTGGACAAAACAAGAACTTTAGAACAAAGAAGTATTGGTAATGGTTAACTCTTTGCAACTCTTGAAACTTTTGAAAAGTAGAGAATGAGAGAAACGAAGAAAGTGCGTTTTCACGTTAGAGTGAGCATAAACTCTCACTAACGAGTGTAATTTTTTGATAATTAAAGACAAAATAATATTTTCTTGGTAACTAATCACTAAATCTTCGTATTTGTCGAATCTAAATTTCGCTATCAACGTGTTGGACAAAACAAGAACTTTAGAACAAAGAAGTATTGGTAATGGTTAACTCTTTGCAACTCTTGAAACTTTTGAAAAGTAGAGAATGAGAGAAACGAAGAAAGTGCGTTTTCACGTTAGAGTGAGCATAAACTCTCACTAACGAGTGTAATTTTTTGATAATTAAAGACAAAATAATATTTTCTTGGTAACTAATCACTAAATCTTCGTATTTGTCGAATCTAAATTTCGCTATCAACGTGTTGGACAAAACAAGAACTTTAGAACAAAGAAGTATTGGTAATGGTTAACTCTTTGCAACTCTTGAAACTTTTGAAAAGTAGAGAACGAGAGAAACGAAGAAAGTGCGTTTTCACATTAGAGTGAGCATAAACTCTCACTAACGAGTGTAATTTTGTGATAATTAAAGATAAAATAATGTTTTCTTGGTAACTAATCACTAAATCTTCGTATTTGTCGAATCTAAATTTCGATATCAACGTGTTGGACAAAAAGAGAACTTTAAAACAAATAAGTATTGGTAATGGTTAACTCTTTGCAACTTTTGAAAAGTAGAGAATGAGAGAAACGAAGAAAGTGCGTTTTCACGTTAGAGTGAGCATAAACTCTCACTAACGAGTGTAATTTTTTGATAATTAAAGACAAAATAATATTTTCTTGGTAACTAATCACTAAATCTTCGTATTTGTCGAATCTAAATTTCGCTATCAACGTGTTGGACAAAACAAGAACTTTAGAACAAAGAAGTATTGGTAATGGTTAACTCTTTGCAACTCTTGAAACTTTTGAAAAGCAGAGAATGAGAGAAACGAAGAAAGTGCGTTTTCACATTAGAGTGAGCATAAACTCTCACTAACGAGTGTAATTTTGTGATAATTAAAGACAAAATAATGTTTTCTTGGTAACTAATCACTAAATCTTCGTATTTATCGGATCTTAATTTCACTATCAACGTGTTGGAAAAAACAACAACTTTAGAACAAAGAAGTATTGGTAATGGTTAACTCTTTGCAACTATTGAAACTTTTGAAAAGTAGAGAATGAGAGAAACGAAGAAAGTGCGTTTTCACATTAGAGTGAGCATAAACTCTCACAAACGAATGTAATTTTGTGATAATTAAAGACAAAATAATGTTTTCTTGGTAACTAATCACTAAATCTTCGTATTTGTCGAATCTAATTTCGCAATCAACGTGTTGGACAAAACAAGAACTTTAGAACAAAGAAGTATTGGTAATGGTTAACTCTTTGCAATTCTTGAAACTTTTGAAAAGTAGAGAATGAGAGAAACGAAGAAAGTACGTTTTCACATTAGAGTGAGCATAAACTCTCACTAACGAGTGTAATTTTTTGATAATTAAAGACAAAATAATGTTTTCTTGGTAACTAATCACTAAATCTTCGTATTTGTCGAATCTAAATTTCGATATCAACATGTTGGACAAAAAGAGAACTTTAAAACAAATAAGTATTGGTAATGGTTAACTCTTTGCAACTTTTGAAACTTTTGAAAAGTAGAGAATGAGAGAAACGAAGAAAGTGCATTTTCAAATTAGAGTGAGCATAAACTCTCACTAACGAGTGTAATTTTTTGATAATTAAAGACAAAATAATGTTTTTTTGGTAACTAATCACTAAATCTTCGTATTTGTCGAATCTAAATTTCGCTATCAACGTGTTGGACAAAACAAGAACTTTAGAACAAAGAAGTATTGGTAATGGTTAACTCTTTGCAACTCTTGAAACTTTTGAAAAGTAGAGAATGAGAGAAACGAAGAAAGTGCGTTTTCACGTTAGAGTGAGCATAAACTCTCACTAACGAGTGTAATTTTTTGATAATTAAAGACAAAATAATATTTTCTTGGTAACTAATCACTAAATCTTCGTATTTGTCGAATCTAAATTTCGCTATCAACGTGTTGGACAAAACAAGAACTTTAGAACAAAGAAGTATTGGTAATGGTTAACTCTTTGCAACTCTTGAAACTTTTGAAAAGTAGAGAACGAGAGAAACGAAGAAAGTGCGATTTCACATTAGAGTGAGCATAAACTCTCACTAACGAGTGTAATTTTGTGATAATTAAAGATAAAATAATGTTTTCTTGGTAACTAATCACTAAATCTTCGTATTTGTCGAATCTAAATTTCGATATCAACGTGTTGGACAAAAAGAGAACTTTAAAACAAATAAGTATTGGTAATGGTTAACTCTTTGCAACTCTTGAAACTTTTGAAAAGTAGAGAATGAGAGAAACGAAGAAAGTGCATTTTCAAATTAGAGTGAGCATAAACTCTCACTAACGAGTGTAATTTTTTGATAATTAAAGACAAAATAATGTTTTTTTGGTAACTAATCACTAAATCTTCGTATTTGTTGAATCTAAATTTCGCTATCAACGTGTTGGACAAAACAAGAACTTTAGAACAAAGAAGTATTGGTAATGGTTAACTCTTTGCAACTCTTGAAACTTTTGAAAAGCAGAGAATGAGAGAAACGAAGAAAGTGCGTTTTCACATTAGAGTGAGCATAAACTCTCACTAACGAGTGTAATTTTGTGATAATTAAAGACAAAATAATGTTTTCTTGGTAACTAATCACTAAATCTTCGTATTTATCGGATCTTAATTTCACTATCAACGTGTTGGAAAAAACAACAACTTTAGAACAAAGAAGTATTGGTAATGGTTAACTCTTTGCAACTATTGAAACTTTTGAAAAGTAGAGAATGAGAGAAACGAAGAAAGTGCGTTTTCACATTAGAGTGAGCATAAACTCTCACAAACGAATGTAATTTTGTGATAATTAAAGACAAAATAATGTTTTCTTGGTAACTAATCACTAAATCTTCGTATTTGTCGAATCTAATTTCGCAATCAACGTGTTGGACAAAACAAGAACTTTAGAACAAAGAAGTATTGGTAATGGTTAACTCTTTGCAATTCTTGAAACTTTTGAAAAGTAGAGAATGAGAGAAACGAAGAAAGTACGTTTTCACATTAGAGTGAGCATAAACTCTCACTAACGAGTGTAATTTTTTGATAATTAAAGACAAAATAATGTTTTCTTGGTAACTAATCACTAAATCTTCGTATTTGTCGAATCTAAATTTCGATATCAACGTGTTGGACAAAAAGAGAACTTTAAAACAAATAAGTATTGGTAATGGTTAACTCTTTGCAACTCTTGAAACTTTTGAAAAGTAGAGAATGAGAGAAACGAAGAAAGTGCATTTTCAAATTAGAGTGAGCATAAACTCTCACTAACGAGTGTAATTTTTTGATAATTAAAGACAAAATAATGTTTTTTTGGTAACTAATCACTAAATCTTCGTATTTGTCGAATCTAAATTTCGCTATCAACGTGTTGGACAAAACAAGAACTTTAGAACAAAGAAGTATTGGTAATGGTTAACTCTTTGCAACTCTTGAAACTTTTGAAAAGTAGAGAATGAGAGAAACGAAGAAAGTGCGTTTTCACGTTAGAGTGAGCATAAACTCTCACTAACGAGTGTAATTTTTTGATAATTAAAGACAAAATAATATTTTCTTGGTAACTAATCACTAAATCTTCGTATTTGTCGAATCTAAATTTCGCTATCAACGTGTTGGACAAAACAAGAACTTTAGAACAAAGAAGTATTGGTAATGGTTAACTCTTTGCAACTCTTGAAACTTTTGAAAAGTAGAGAATGAGAGAAACGAAGAAAGTGCGTTTTCACGTTAGAGTGAGCATAAACTCTCTCACTAACGAGTGTAATTTTTTGATAATTAAAGACAAAATAATATTTTCTTGGTAACTAATCACTAAATCTTCGTATTTGTCGAATCTAAATTTCGCTATCAACGTGTTGGACAAAACAAGAACTTTAGAACAAAGAAGTATTGGTAATGGTTAACTCTTTGCAACTCTTGAAACTTTTGAAAAGTAGAGAACGAGAGAAACGAAGAAAGTGCGTTTTCACATTAGAGTGAGCATAAACTCTCACTAACGAGTGTAATTTTGTGATAATTAAAGATAAAATAATGTTTTCTTGGTAACTAATCACTAAATCTTCGTATTTGTCGAATCTAAATTTCGATATCAACGTGTTGGACAAAAAGAGAACTTTAAAACAAATAAGTATTGGTAATGGTTAACTCTTTGCAACTTTTGAAAAGTAGAGAATGAGAGAAACGAAGAAAGTGCATTTTCAAATTAGAGTGAGCATAAACTCTCACTAACGAGTGTAATTTTTTGATAATTAAAGACAAAATAATTTTTTTTGGTAACTAATCACTAAATCTTCGTATTTGTTGAATCTAAATTTCGCTATCAACGTGTTGGACAAAACAAGAACTTTAGAACAAAGAAGTATTGGTAATGGTTAACTCTTTGCAACTCTTGAAACTTTTGAAAAGCAGAGAATGAGAGAAACGAAGAAAGTGCGTTTTCACATTAGAGTGAGCATAAACTCTCACTAACGAGTGTAATTTTGTGATAATTAAAGACAAAATAATGTTTTCTTGGTAACTAATCACTAAATCTTCGTATTTATCGGATCTTAATTTCACTATCAACGTGTTGGAAAAAACAACAACTTTAGAACAAAGAAGTATTGGTAATGGTTAACTCTTTGCAACTATTGAAACTTTTGAAAAGTAGAGAATGAGAGAAACGAAGAAAGTGCGTTTTCACATTAGAGTGAGCATAAACTCTCACAAACGAATGTAATTTTGTGATAATTAAAGACAAAATAATGTTTTCTTGGTAACTAATCACTAAATCTTCGTATTTGTCGAATCTAATTTCGCAATCAACGTGTTGGACAAAACAAGAACTTTAGAACAAAGAAGTATTGGTAATGGTTATCTCTTTGCAATTCTTGAAACTTTTGAAAAGTAGAGAATGAGAGAAACGAAGAAAGTACGTTTTCACATTAGAGTGAGCATAAACTCTCACTAACGAGTGTAATTTTTTGATAATTAAAGACAAAATAATGTTTTCTTGGTAACTAATCACTAAATCTTCGTATTTGTCGAATCTAAATTTCGATATCAACGTGTTGGACAAAAAGAGAACTTTAAAACAAATAAGTATTGGTAATGGTTAACTCTTTGCAACTCTTGAAACTTTTGAAAAGTAGAGAATGAGAGAAACGAAGAAAGTGCATTTTCAAATTAGAGTGAGCATAAACTCTCACTAACGAGTGTAATTTTTTGATAATTAAAGACAAAATAATGTTTTTTTGGTAACTAATCACTAAATCTTCGTATTTGTCGAATCTAAATTTCGCTATCAACGTGTTGGACAAAACAAGAACTTTAGAACAAAGAAGTATTGGTAATGGTTAACTCTTTGCAACTCTTGAAACTTTTGAAAAGTAGAGAACGAGAGAAACGAAGAAAGTGCGTTTTCACATTAGAGTGAGCATAAACTCTCACTAACGAGTGTAATTTTGTGATAATTAAAGATAAAATAATGTTTTCTTGGTAACTAATCACTAAATCTTCGTATTTGTCGAATCTAAATTTCGATATCAACGTGTTGGACAAAAAGAGAACTTTAAAACAAATAAGTATTGGTAATGGTTAACTCTTTGCAACTTTTGAAAAGTAGAGAATGAGAGAAACGAAGAAAGTGCATTTTCAAATTAGAGTGAGCATAAACTCTCACTAACGAGTGTAATTTTTTGATAATTAAAGACAAAATAATTTTTTTTGGTAACTAATCACTAAATCTTCGTATTTGTTGAATCTAAATTTCGCTATCAACGTGTTGGACAAAACAAGAACTTTAGAACAAAGAAGTATTGGTAATGGTTAACTCTTTGCAACTCTTGAAACTTTTGAAAAGCAGAGAATGAGAGAAACGAAGAAAGTGCGTTTTCACATTAGAGTGAGCATAAACTCTCACTAACGAGTGTAATTTTGTGATAATTAAAGACAAAATAATGTTTTCTTGGTAACTAATCACTAAATCTTCGTATTTATCGGATCTTAATTTCACTATCAACGTGTTGGAAAAAACAACAACTTTAGAACAAAGAAGTATTGGTAATGGTTAACTCTTTGCAACTATTGAAACTTTTGAAAAGTAGAGAATGAGAGAAACGAAGAAAGTGCGTTTTCACATTAGAGTGAGCATAAACTCTCACAAACGAATGTAATTTTGTGATAATTAAAGACAAAATAATGTTTTCTTGGTAACTAATCACTAAATCTTCGTATTTGTCGAATCTAATTTCGCAATCAACGTGTTGGACAAAACAAGAACTTTAGAACAAAGAAGTATTGGTAATGGTTAACTCTTTGCAATTCTTGAAACTTTTGAAAAGTAGAGAATGAGAGAAACGAAGAAAGTACGTTTTCACATTAGAGTGAGCATAAACTCTCACTAACGAGTGTAATTTTTTGATAATTAAAGACAAAATAATGTTTTCTTGGTAACTAATCACTAAATCTTCGTATTTATCGAATCTAAATTTCGATATCAACGTGTTGGACAAAAAGAGAACTTTAAAACAAATAAGTATTGGTAATGGTTAACTCTTTGCAACTCTTGAAACTTTTGAAAAGTAGAGAATGAGAGAAACGAAGAAAGTGCATTTTCAAATTAGAGTGAGCATAAACTCTCACTAACGAGTGTAATTTTTTGATAATTAAAGACAAAATAATGTTTTTTTGGTAACTAATCACTAAATCTTCGTATTTGTCGAATCTAAATTTCGCTATCAACGTGTTGGACAAAACAAGAACTTTAGAACAAAGAAGTATTGGTAATGGTTAACTCTTTGCAACTCTTGAAACTTTTGAAAAGTAGAGAATGAGAGAAACGAAGAAAGTGCGTTTTCACGTTAGAGTGAGCATAAACTCTCACTAACGAGTGTAATTTTTTGATAATTAAAGACAAAATAATATTTTCTTGGTAACTAATCACTAAATCTTCGTATTTGTCGAATCTAAATTTCGCTATCAACGTGTTGGACAAAACAAGAACTTTAGAACAAAGAAGTATTGGTAATGGTTAACTCTTTGCAACTCTTGAAACTTTTGAAAAGTAGAGAACGAGAGAAACGAAGAAAGTGCGTTTTCACATTAGAGTGAGCATAAACTCTGACTAACGAGTGTAATTTTGTGATAATTAAAGATAAAATAATGTTTTCTTGGTAACTAATCACTAAATCTTCGTATTTGTCGAATCTAAATTTCGATATCAACGTGTTGGACAAAAAGAGAACTTTAAAACAAATAAGTATTGGTAATGGTTAACTCTTTGCAACTCTTGAAACTTTTGAAAAGTAGAGAATGAGAGAAACGAAGAAAGTGCATTTTCAAATTAGAGTGAGCATAAACTCTCACTAACGAGTGTAATTTTTTGATAATTAAAGACAAAATAATGTTTTTTTGGTAACTAATCACTAAATCTTCGTATTTGTCGAATCTAAATTTCGCTATCAACGTGTTGGACAAAACAAGAACTTTAGAACAAAGAAGTATTGGTAATGGTTAACTCTGTGCAACTCTTGAAACTTTTGAAAAGCAGAGAATGAGAGAAACGAAGAAAGTGCGTTTTCACATTAGAGTGAGCATAAACTCTCACTAACGAGTGTAATTTTGTGATAATTAAAGACAAAATAATGTTTTCTTGGTAACTAATCACTAAATCTTCGTATTTATCGGATCTTAATTTCACTATCAACGTGTTGGAAAAAACAACAACTTTAGAACAAAGAAGTATTGGTAATGGTTAACTCTTTGCAACTATTGAAACTTTTGAAAAGTAGAGAATGAGAGAAACGAAGAAAGTGCGTTTTCACATTAGAGTGAGCATAAACTCTCACAAACGAATGTAATTTTGTGATAATTAAAGACAAAATAATGTTTTCTTGGAAACTAATCACTAAATCTTCGTATTTGTCGAATCTAATTTCGCAATCAACGTGTTGGACAAAACAAGAACTTTAGAACAAAGAAGTATTGGTAATGGTTAACTCTTTGCAATTCTTGAAACTTTTGAAAAGTAGAGAATGAGAGAAACGAAGAAAGTACGTTTTCACATTAGAGTGAGCATAAACTCTCACTAACGAGTGTAATTTTTTGATAATTAAAGACAAAATAATGTTTTTTTGGTAACTAATCACTAAATCTTCGTATTTGTCGAATCTAAATTTCGATATCAACGTGTTGGACAAAAAGAGAACTTTAAAACAAATAAGTATTGGTAATGGTTAACTCTTTGCAACTCTTGAAACTTTTGAAAAGTAGAGAATGAGAGAAACGAAGAAAGTGCGTTTTCACGTTAGAGTGAGCATAAACTCTCACTAACGAGTGTAATTTTTTGATAATTAAAGACAAAATAATATTTTCTTGGTAACTAATCACTAAATCTTCGTATTTGTCGAATCTAAATTTCGCTATCAACGTGTTGGACAAAACAAGAACTTTAGAACAAAGAAGTATTGGTAATGGTTAACTCTTTGCAACTCTTGAAACTTTTGAAAAGTAGAGAACGAGAGAAACGAAGAAAGTGCATTTTCACATTAGAGTGAGCATAAACTCTGACTAACGAGTGTAATTTTGTGATAATTAAAGATAAAATAATGTTTTCTTGGTAACTAATCACTAAATCTTCGTATTTGTCGAATCTAAATTTCGATATCAACGTGTTGGACAAAAAGAGAACTTTAAAACAAATAAGTATTGGTAATGGTTAACTCTTTGCAACTTTTGAAAAGTAGAGAATGAGAGAAACGAAGAAAGTGCATTTTCACATTAGAGTGAGCATAAACTCTCACAAACGAATGTAATTTTGTGATAATTAAAGACAAAATAATGTTTTCTTGGAAACTAATCACTAAATCTTCGTATTTGTCGAATCTAATTTCGCAATCAACGTGTTGGACAAAACAAGAACTTTAGAACAAAGAAGTATTGGTAATGGTTAACTCTTTGCAATTCTTGAAACTTTTGAAAAGTAGAGAATGAGAGAAACGAAGAAAGTACGTTTTCACATTAGAGTGAGCATAAACTCTCACTAACGAGTGTAATTTTTTGATAATTAAAGATAAAATAATGTTTTCTTGGTAACTAATCACTAAATCTTCGTATTTGTCGAATCTAAATTTCGATATCAACGTGTTGGACAAAAAGAGAACTTTAAAACAAATAAGTATTGGTAATGGTTAACTCTTTGCAACTCTTGAAACTTTTGAAAAGTAGAGAATGAGAGAAACGAAGAAAGTGCATTTTCAAATTAGAGTGAGCATAAACTCTCACTAACGAGTGTAATTTTTTGATAATTAAAGACAAAATAATGTTTTTTTGGTAACTAATCACTAAATCTTCGTATTTGTCGAATCTAAATTTCGCTATCAACGTGTTGGACAAAACAAGAACTTTAGAACAAAGAAGTATTGGTAATGGTTAACTCTTTGCAACTCTTGAAACTTTTGAAAAGTAGAGAATGAGAGAAACGAAGAAAGTGCGTTTTCACGTTAGAGTGAGCATAAACTCTCACTAACGAGTGTAATTTTTTGATAATTAAAGACAAAATAATGTTTTCTTGGTAACTAATCACTAAATCTTCGTATTTGTCGAATCTAAATTTCGCTATCAACGTGTTGGACAAAACAAGAACTTTAGAACAAAGAAGTATTGGTAATGGTTAACTCTTTGCAACTCTTGAAACTTTTGAAAAGTAGAGAATGAGAGAAACGAAGAAAGTGCATTTTCAAATTAGAGTGAGCATAAACTCTCACTAACGAGTGTAATTTTTTGATAATTAAAGACAAAATAATGTTTTTTTGGTAACTAATCACTAAATCTTCGTATTTGTTGAATCTAAATTTCGCTATCAACGTGTTGGACAAAACAAGAACTTTAGAACAAAGAAGTATTGGTAATGGTTAACTCTTTGCAACTCTTGAAACTTTTGAAAAGCAGAGAATGAGAGAAACGAAGAAAGTGCGTTTTCACATTAGAGTGAGCATAAACTCTCACTAACGAGTGTAATTTTGTGATAATTAAAGACAAAATAATGTTTTCTTGGTAACTAATCACTAAATCTTCGTATTTATCGGATCTTAATTTCACTATCAACGTGTTGGAAAAAACAACAACTTTAGAACAAAGAAGTATTGGTAATGGTTAACTCTTTGCAACTATTGAAACTTTTGAAAAGTAGAGAATGAGAGAAACGAAGAAAGTGCGTTTTCACATTAGAGTGAGCATAAAATCTCACAAACGAATGTAATTTTGTGATAATTAAAGACAAAATAATGTTTTCTTGGTAACTAATCACTAAATCTTCGTATTTGTCGAATCTATTTTCGCAATCAACGTGTTGGACAAAACAAGAACTTTAGAACAAAGAAGTATTGGTAATGGTTAACTCTTTGCAATTCTTGAAACTTTTGAAAAGTAGAGAATGAGAGAAACGAAGAAAGTACGTTTTCACATTAGAGTGAGCATAAACTCTCACTAACGAGTGTAATTTTTTGATAATTAAAGACAAAATAATGTTTTCTTGGTAACTAATCACTAAATCTTCGTATTTGTCGAATCTAAATTTCGATATCAACGTGTTGGACAAAAAGAGAACTTTAAAACAAATAAGTATTGGTAATGGTTAACTCTTTGCAACTCTTGAAACTTTGGAAAAGTAGAGAATGAGAGAAACGAAGAAAGTGCATTTTCAAATTAGAGTGAGCATAAACTCTCACTAACGAGTGTAATTTTTTGATAATTAAAGACAAAATAATGTTTTTTTGGTAACTAATCACTAAATCTTCGTATTTGTCGAATCTAAATTTCGCTATCAACATGTTGGACAAAACAAGAACTTTAGAACAAAGAAGTATTGGTAATGGTTAACTCTTTGCAACTCTTGAAACTTTTGAAAAGTAGAGAATGAGAGAAACGAAGAAAGTGCGTTTTCACGTTAGAGTGAGCATAAACTCTCACTAACGAGTGTAATTTTATGATAATTAAAGACAAAATAATATTTTCTTGGTAACTAATCACTAAATCTTCGTATTTGTCGAATCTAAATTTCGCTATCAACGTGTTGGACAAAACAAGAACTTTAGAACAAAGAAGTATTGGTAATGGTTAACTCTTTGCAACTCTTGAAACTTTTGAAAAGCAGAGAATGAGAGAAACGAAGAAAGTGCGTTTTCACATTAGAGTGAGCATAAACTCTCACTAACGAGTGTAATTTTGTGATAATTAAAGACAAAATAATGTTTTCTTGGTAACTAATCACTAAATCTTCGTATTTATCGGATCTTAATTTCACTATCAACGTGTTGGAAAAAACAACAACTTTAGAACAAAGAAGTATTGGTAATGGTTAACTCTTTGCAACTATTGAAACTTTTGAAAAGTAGAGAATGAGAGAAACGAAGAAAGTGCGTTTTCACATTAGAGTGAGCATAAACTCTCACAAACGAATGTAATTTTGTGATAATTAAAGACAAAATAATGTTTTCTTGGTAACTAATCACTAAATCTTCGTATTTGTCGAATCTAATTTCGCAATCAACGTGTTGGACAAAACAAGAACTTTAGAACAAAGAAGTATTGGTAATGGTTAACTCTTTGCAATTCTTGAAACTTTTGAAAAGTAGAGAATGAGAGAAACGAAGAAAGTACGTTTTCACATTAGAGTGAGCATAAACTCTCACTAACGAGTGTAATTTTTTGATAATTAAAGACAAAATAATGTTTTCTTGGTAACTAATCACTAAATCTTCGTATTTGTCGAATCTAAATTTCGATATCAACGTGTTGGACAAAAAGAGAACTTTAAAACAAATAAGTATTGGTAATGGTTAACTCTTTGCAACTCTTGAAACTTTTGAAAAGTAGAGAATGAGAGAAACGAAGAAAGTGCATTTTCAAATTAGAGTGAGCATAAACTCTCACTAACGAGTGTAATTTTTTGATAATTAAAGACAAAATAATGTTTTTTTGGTAACTAATCACTAAATCTTCGTATTTGTCGAATCTAAATTTCGCTATCAACGTGTTGGACAAAACAAGAACTTTAGAACAAAGAAGTATTGGTAATGGTTAACTCTTTGCAACTCTTGAAACTTTTGAAAAGTAGAGAATGAGAGAAACGAAGAAAGTGCGTTTTCACGTTAGAGTGAGCATAAACTCTCACTAACGAGTGTAATTTTTTGATAATTAAAGACAAAATAATATTTTCTTGGTAACTAATCACTAAATCTTCGTATTTGTCGAATCTAAATTTCGCTATCAACGTGTTGGACAAAACAAGAACTTTAGAACAAAGAAGTATTGGTAATGGTTAACTCTTTGCAACTCTTGAAACTTTTGAAAAGTAGAGAACGAGAGAAACGAAGAAAGTGCGTTTTCACATTAGAGTGAGCATAAACTCTGACTAACGAGTGTAATTTTGTGATAATTAAAGATAAAATAATGTTTTCTTGGTAACTAATCACTAAATCTTCGTATTTGTCGAATCTAAATTTCGATATCAACGTGTTGGACAAAAAGAGAACTTTAAAACAAATAAGTATTGGTAATGGTTAACTCTTTGCAACTCTTGAAACTTTTGAAAAGTAGAGAATGAGAGAAACGAAGAAAGTGCATTTTCAAATTAGAGTGAGCATAAACTCTCACTAACGAGTGTAATTTTTTGATAATTAAAGACAAAATAATGTTTTTTTGGTAACTAATCACTAAATCTTCGTATTTGTTGAATCTAAATTTCGCTATCAACGTGTTGGACAAAACAAGAACTTTAGAACAAAGAAGTATTGGTAATGGTTAACTCTGTGCAACTCTTGAAACTTTTGAAAAGCAGAGAATGAGAGAAACGAAGAAAGTGCGTTTTCACATTAGAGTGAGCATAAACTCTCACTAACGAGTGTAATTTTGTGATAATTAAAGACAAAATAATGTTTTCTTGGTAACTAATCACTAAATCTTCGTATTTATCGGATCTTAATTTCACTATCAACGTGTTGGAAAAAACAACAACTTTAGAACAAAGAAGTATTGGTAATGGTTAACTCTTTGCAACTATTGAAACTTTTGAAAAGTAGAGAATGAGAGAAACGAAGAAAGTGCGTTTTCACATTAGAGTGAGCATAAACTCTCACAAACGAATGTAATTTTGTGATAATTAAAGACAAAATAATGTTTTCTTGGAAACTAATCACTAAATCTTCGTATTTGTCGAATCTAATTTCGCAATCAACGTGTTGGACAAAACAAGAACTTTAGAACAAAGAAGTATTGGTAATGGTTAACTCTTTGCAATTCTTGAAACTTTTGAAAAGTAGAGAATGAGAGAAACGAAGAAAGTACGTTTTCACATTAGAGTGAGCATAAACTCTCACTAACGAGTGTAATTTTTTGATAATTAAAGACAAAATAATGTTTTTTTGGTAACTAATCACTAAATCTTCGTATTTGTCGAATCTAAATTTCGATATCAACGTGTTGGACAAAAAGAGAACTTTAAAACAAATAAGTATTGGTAATGGTTAACTCTTTGCAACTCTTGAAACTTTTGAAAAGTAGAGAATGAGAGAAACGAAGAAAGTGCGTTTTCACGTTAGAGTGAGCATAAACTCTCACTAACGAGTGTAATTTTTTGATAATTAAAGACAAAATAATATTTTCTTGGTAACTAATCACTAAATCTTCGTATTTGTCGAATCTAAATTTCGCTATCAACGTGTTGGACAAAACAAGAACTTTAGAACAAAGAAGTATTGGTAATGGTTAACTCTTTGCAACTCTTGAAACTTTTGAAAAGTAGAGAACGAGAGAAACGAAGAAAGTGCGTTTTCACATTAGAGTGAGCATAAACTCTGACTAACGAGTGTAATTTTGTGATAATTAAAGATAAAATAATGTTTTCTTGGTAACTAATCACTAAATCTTCGTATTTGTCGAATCTAAATTTCGATATCAACGTGTTGGACAAAAAGAGAACTTTAAAACAAATAAGTATTGGTAATGGTTAACTCTTTGCAACTCTTGAAACTTTTGAAAAGTAGAGAATGAGAGAAACGAAGAAAGTGCATTTTCAAATTAGAGTGAGCATAAACTCTCACTAACGAGTGTAATTTTTTGATAATTAAAGACAAAATAATGTTTTTTTGGTAACTAATCACTAAATCTTCGTATTTGTCGAATCTAAATTTCGCTATCAACGTGTTGGACAAAACAAGAACTTTAGAACAAAGAAGTATTGGTAATGGTTAACTCTGTGCAACTCTTGAAACTTTTGAAAAGCAGAGAATGAGAGAAACGAAGAAAGTGCGTTTTCACATTAGAGTGAGCATAAACTCTCACTAACGAGTGTAATTTTGTGATAATTAAAGACAAAATAATGTTTTCTTGGTAACTAATCACTAAATCTTCGTATTTATCGGATCTTAATTTCACTATCAACGTGTTGGAAAAAACAACAACTTTAGAACAAAGAAGTATTGGTAATGGTTAACTCTTTGCAACTATTGAAACTTTTGAAAAGTAGAGAATGAGAGAAACGAAGAAAGTGCGTTTTCACATTAGAGTGAGCATAAACTCTCACAAACGAATGTAATTTTGTGATAATTAAAGACAAAATAATGTTTTCTTGGAAACTAATCACTAAATCTTCGTATTTGTCGAATCTAATTTCGCAATCAACGTGTTGGACAAAACAAGAACTTTAGAACAAAGAAGTATTGGTAATGGTTAACTCTTTGCAATTCTTGAAACTTTTGAAAAGTAGAGAATGAGAGAAACGAAGAAAGTACGTTTTCACATTAGAGTGAGCATAAACTCTCACTAACGAGTGTAATTTTTTGATAATTAAAGATAAAATAATGTTTTCTTGGTAACTAATCACTAAATCTTCGTATTTGTCGAATCTAAATTTCGATATCAACGTGTTGGACAAAAAGAGAACTTTAAAACAAATAAGTATTGGTAATGGTTAACTCTTTGCAACTCTTGAAACTTTTGAAAAGTAGAGAATGAGAGAAACGAAGAAAGTGCATTTTCAAATTAGAGTGAGCATAAACTCTCACTAACGAGTGTAATTTTTTGATAATTAAAGACAAAATAATGTTTTTTTGGTAACTAATCACTAAATCTTCGTATTTGTCGAATCTAAATTTCGCTATCAACGTGTTGGACAAAACAAGAACTTTAGAACAAAGAAGTATTGGTAATGGTTAACTCTTTGCAACTCTTGAAACTTTTGAAAAGTAGAGAATGAGAGAAACGAAGAAAGTGCGTTTTCACGTTAGAGTGAGCATAAACTCTCACTAACGAGTGTAATTTTTTGATAATTAAAGACAAAATAATGTTTTCTTGGTAACTAATCACTAAATCTTCGTATTTGTCGAATCTAAATTTCGCTATCAACGTGTTGGACAAAACAAGAACTTTAGAACAAAGAAGTATTGGTAATGGTTAACTCTTTGCAACTCTTGAAACTTTTGAAAAGTAGAGAATGAGAGAAACGAAGAAAGTGCATTTTCAAATTAGAGTGAGCATAAACTCTCACTAACGAGTGTAATTTTTTGATAATTAAAGACAAAATAATGTTTTTTTGGTAACTAATCACTAAATCTTCGTATTTGTTGAATCTAAATTTCGCTATCAACGTGTTGGACAAAACAAGAACTTTAGAACAAAGAAGTATTGGTAATGGTTAACTCTTTGCAACTCTTGAAACTTTTGAAAAGCAGAGAATGAGAGAAACGAAGAAAGTGCGTTTTCACATTAGAGTGAGCATAAACTCTCACTAACGAGTGTAATTTTGTGATAATTAAAGACAAAATAATGTTTTCTTGGTAACTAATCACTAAATCTTCGTATTTATCGGATCTTAATTTCACTATCAACGTGTTGGAAAAAACAACAACTTTAGAACAAAGAAGTATTGGTAATGGTTAACTCTTTGCAACTATTGAAACTTTTGAAAAGTAGAGAATGAGAGAAACGAAGAAAGTGCGTTTTCACATTAGAGTGAGCATAAAATCTCACAAACGAATGTAATTTTGTGATAATTAAAGACAAAATAATGTTTTCTTGGTAACTAATCACTAAATCTTCGTATTTGTCGAATCTATTTTCGCAATCAACGTGTTGGACAAAACAAGAACTTTAGAACAAAGAAGTATTGGTAATGGTTAACTCTTTGCAATTCTTGAAACTTTTGAAAAGTAGAGAATGAGAGAAACGAAGAAAGTACGTTTTCACATTAGAGTGAGCATAAACTCTCACTAACGAGTGTAATTTTTTGATAATTAAAGACAAAATAATGTTTTCTTGGTAACTAATCACTAAATCTTCGTATTTGTCGAATCTAAATTTCGATATCAACGTGTTGGACAAAAAGAGAACTTTAAAACAAATAAGTATTGGTAATGGTTAACTCTTTGCAACTCTTGAAACTTTGGAAAAGTAGAGAATGAGAGAAACGAAGAAAGTGCATTTTCAAATTAGAGTGAGCATAAACTCTCACTAACGAGTGTAATTTTTTGATAATTAAAGACAAAATAATGTTTTTTTGGTAACTAATCACTAAATCTTCGTATTTGTCGAATCTAAATTTCGCTATCAACATGTTGGACAAAACAAGAACTTTAGAACAAAGAAGTATTGGTAATGGTTAACTCTTTGCAACTCTTGAAACTTTTGAAAAGTAGAGAATGAGAGAAACGAAGAAAGTGCGTTTTCACGTTAGAGTGAGCATAAACTCTCACTAACGAGTGTAATTTTATGATAATTAAAGACAAAATAATATTTTCTTGGTAACTAATCACTAAATCTTCGTATTTGTCGAATCTAAATTTCGCTATCAACGTGTTGGACAAAATAAGAACTTTAGAACAAAGAAGTATTGGTAATGGTTAACTCTTTGCAACTCTTGAAACTTTTGAAAAGTAGAGAATGAGAGAAACGAAGAAAGTGCGTTTTCACGTTAGAGTGAGCATAAACTCTCACTAACGAGTGTAATTTTATGATAATTAAAGACAAAATAATATTTTCTTGGTAACTAATCACTAAATCTTCGTATTTGTCGAATCTAAATTTCGCTATCAACGTGTTGGACAAAACAAGAACTTTAGAACAAAGAAGTATTGGTAATGGTTAACTCTTTGCAACTCTTGAAACTTTTGAAAAGTAGAGAATGAGAGAAACGAAGAAAGTGCGTTTTCACGTTAGAGTGAGCATAAACTCTCACTAACGAGTGTAATTTTTTGATAATTAAAGACAAAATAATGTTTTCTTGGTAACTAATCACTAAATCTTCGTATTTGTCGAATCTAAATTTCGCTATCAACGTGTTGGACAAAACAAGAACTTTAGAACAAAGAAGTATTGGTAATGGTTAACTCTTTGCAACTCTTGAAACTTTTGAAAAGTAGAGAACGAGAGAAACGAAGAAAGTGCGTTTTCACATTAGAGTGAGCATAAACTCTCACTAATGAGTGTAATTTTGTGATAATTAAAGACAAAATAATGTTTTTTTGGTAACTAATCACTAAATCTTCGTATTTGTCGAATCTAAATTTCGCTATCAACATGTTGGACAAAACAAGAACTTTAGAACAAAGAAGTATTGGTAATGGTTAACTCTTTGCAACTCTTGAAACTTTTGAAAAGTAGAGAATGAGAGAAACGAAGAAAGTGCGTTTTCACGTTAGAGTGAGCATAAACTCTCACTAACGAGTGTAATTTTATGATAATTAAAGACAAAATAATATTTTCTTGGTAACTAATCACTAAATCTTCGTATTTGTCGAATCTAAATTTCGCTATCAACGTGTTGGACAAAATAAGAACTTTAGAACAAAGAAGTATTGGTAATGGTTAACTCTTTGCAACTCTTGAAACTTTTGAAAAGTAGAGAATGAGAGAAACGAAGAAAGTGCGTTTTCACGTTAGAGTGAGCATAAACTCTCACTAACGAGTGTAATTTTATGATAATTAAAGACAAAATAATATTTTCTTGGTAACTAATCACTAAATCTTCGTATTTGTCGAATCTAAATTTCGCTATCAACGTGTTGGACAAAACAAGAACTTTAGAACAAAGAAGTATTGGTAATGGTTAACTCTTTGCAACTCTTGAAACTTTTGAAAAGTAGAGAATGAGAGAAACGAAGAAAGTGCGTTTTCACGTTAGAGTGAGCATAAACTCTCACTAACGAGTGTAATTTTTTGATAATTAAAGACAAAATAATGTTTTCTTGGTAACTAATCACTAAATCTTCGTATTTGTCGAATCTAAATTTCGCTATCAACGTGTTGGACAAAACAAGAACTTTAGAACAAAGAAGTATTGGTAATGGTTAACTCTTTGCAACTCTTGAAACTTTTGAAAAGTAGAGAACGAGAGAAACGAAGAAAGTGCGTTTTCACATTAGAGTGAGCATAAACTCTCACTAATGAGTGTAATTTTGTGATAATTAAAGACAAAATAATGTTTTATTGGTAACTAATCACTATCTTCGTATTTATCGAATCTTAATTTCACTATCAACGAGTTGGGAAAAACAACAACTTTAGAACAAAGAAGTATTGGTAATGGTAACTCTTTGCAACTCTTGAAACTTTGAAAAGTAGAGAATGAGAGAAATGAAGAAAGTGCGTTTTCACATTAGAGTGAGCATAAACTCTCACATACGAATGTAATTTTGTGATAATTAAAGACAAAATAATGTTTTCTTGGTAACTAATCACTAAATCTTCGTATTTGTCGAATCTAATTTCGCAATCAACGTGTTGGACAAAACAAGAACTTTAGAACAAAGAAGTATTGGTAATGGTTAACGCTTTGCAATTCTTGAAACTTTTGAAAAGTAGAGAATGAGAGAAACGAAGAAAGTGCATTTTCACATTAGAGTGAGCATAAACTCTCACTAACGAGTGTAATTTTTTGATAATTAAAGACAAAATAATGTTTTCTTGGTAACTAATCACTAAATCTTTGTATTTGTCGAATCTAAATTTCGCTATCAACGTGTTGGACAAAACAAGAACATTAGAACAAAGAAGTATTGGTAATGGTTAACTCTTTGCAACTCTTGAAACTTTTGAAAAGTAGAGAATGAGAGAAACGAAGAAAGTGCGTTTTCACATTAGAGTGAGCATAAACTCTCACAAACGAATGTAATTTTGTGATAATTAAAGTCAAAATAATGTTTTCTTGGTAACTAATCACTAAATCTTTGTATTTGTCGAACTTAATTTCGCTATCAACGTGTTGGACAAAACAAGAACTTTAGAACAAAGAAGTATTGGTAATGGTTAACTCTTTGCAACTCTTGAAAATTTTGAAAAGTAGAGAATGAGAGAAATGAAGAAAGTGCGTTTTCACATTAGAGTGAGCATAAACTCTCACAAACGAATGTAATTTTGTGATAATTAAAGACAAAATAATGTTTTCTTGGTAACTAATCACTAAATCTTCGTATTTGTCGAATCTAATTTCGCAATCATCGTGTTGGACAAAACAAGAACTTTAGAACAAAGAAGTATTGGTAATGGTTAACGCTTTGCAATTCTTGAAACTTTTGAAAAGTAGAGAATGAGAGAAACGAAGAAAGTGCATTTTCACATTAGAGTGAGCATAAACTCTCACTAACGAGTGTAATTTTTTGATAATTAAAGACAAAATAATGTTTTCTTGGTAACTAATCACTAAATCTTTGTATTTGTCGAATCTAAATTTCGCTATCAACGTGTTGGACAAAACAAGAACATTAGAACAAAGAAGTATTGGTAATGGTTAACTCTTTGCAACTCTTGAAACTTTTGAAAAGTAGAGAATGAGAGAAACGAAGAAAGTGCGTTTTCACATTAGAGTGAGCATAAACACTCACAAACGAATGTAATTTTGTGATAATTAAAGTCAAAATAATGTTTTCTTGGTAACTACTCACTAAATCTTCGTATTTGTCGAACTTAATTTCGCTATCAACGTGTTGGATAAAACAAGAACTTTAGAACAAAGAAGTATTGGTAATGGTTAACTCTTTGTAATTCTTGAAACTTTTGAAAAGTAGAGAATGAGAGAAACGAAGAAAGTACGTTTTCACATTAGAGTGAGCATAAACTCTCACTAACGAGTGTAATTTTTTGATAATTAAAGACAAAATAATGTTTTCTTGGTAACTAATCACTAAATCTTCGTATTTGTCGAATCTAAATTTCGATATCAACGTGTTGGACAAAAAGAGAACTTTAAAACAAATAAGTATTGGTAATGGTTAACTCTTTGCAACTCTTGAAACTTTTGAAAAGTAGAGAATGAGAGAAACGAAGAAAGTGCATTTTCAAATTAGAGTGAGCATAAACTCTCACTAACGAGTGTAATTTTTTGATAATTAAAGACAAAATAATGTTTTTTTGGTAACTAATCACTAAATCTTCGTATTTGTTGAATCTAAATTTCGCTATCAACGTGTTGGACAAAACAAGAACTTTAGAACAAAGAAGTATTGGTAATGGTTAACTCTTTGCAACTCTTGAAACTTTTGAAAAGCAGAGAATGAGAGAAACGAAGAAAGTGCGTTTTCACATTAGAGTGAGCATAAACTCTCACTAACGAGTGTAATTTTGTGATAATTAAAGACAAAATAATGTTTTCTTGGTAACTAATCACTAAATCTTCGTATTTATCGGATCTTAATTTCACTATCAACGTGTTGGAAAAAACAACAACTTTAGAACAAAGAAGTATTGGTAATGGTTAACTCTTTGCAACTATTGAAACTTTTGAAAAGTAGAGAATGAGAGAAACGAAGAAAGTGCGTTTTCACATTAGAGTGAGCATAAAATCTCACAAACGAATGTAATTTTGTGATAATTAAAGACAAAATAATGTTTTCTTGGTAACTAATCACTAAATCTTCGTATTTGTCGAATCTATTTTCGCAATCAACGTGTTGGACAAAACAAGAACTTTAGAACAAAGAAGTATTGGTAATGGTTAACTCTTTGCAATTCTTGAAACTTTTGAAAAGTAGAGAATGAGAGAAACGAAGAAAGTACGTTTACACATTAGAGTGAGCATAAACTCTCACTAACGAGTGTAATTTTTTGATAATTAAAGACAAAATAATGTTTTCTTGGTAACTAATCACTAAATCTTCGTATTTGTCGAATCTAAATTTCGATATCAACGTGTTGGACAAAAAGAGAACTTTAAAACAAATAAGTATTGGTAATGGTTAACTCTTTGCAACTCTTGAAACTTTGGAAAAGTAGAGAATGAGAGAAACGAAGAAAGTGCATTTTCAAATTAGAGTGAGCATAAACTCTCACTAACGAGTGTAATTTTTTGATAATTAAAGACAAAATAATGTTTTTTTGGTAACTAATCACTAAATCTTCGTATTTGTCGAATCTAAATTTCGCTATCAACATGTTGGACAAAACAAGAACTTTAGAACAAAGAAGTATTGGTAATGGTTAACTCTTTGCAACTCTTGAAACTTTTGAAAAGTAGAGAATGAGAGAAACGAAGAAAGTGCGTTTTCACGTTAGAGTGAGCATAAACTCTCACTAACGAGTGTAATTTTATGATAATTAAAGACAAAATAATATTTTCTTGGTAACTAATCACTAAATCTTCGTATTTGTCGAATCTAAATTTCGCTATCAACGTGTTGGACAAAACAAGAACTTTAGAACAAAGAAGTATTGGTAATGGTTAACTCTTTGCAACTCTTGAAACTTTTGAAAAGTAGAGAACGAGAGAAACGAAGAAAGTGCGTTTTCACATTAGAGTGAGCATAAACTCTCACTAACGAGTGTAATTTTGTGATAATTAAAGACAAAATAATGTTTTCTTGGTAACTAATCACTAAATCTTCGTATTTATCGAATCTTAATTTCACTATCAACGTGTTGGGAAAAACAACAACTTTAGAACAAAGAAGTATTGGTAATGGTTAACTCTTTGCAACTCTTGAAAATTTTGAAAAGTAGAGAATGAGAGAAATGAAGAAAGTGCGTTTTCACATTAGAGTGAGCATAAACTCTCACAAACGAATGTAATTTTGTGATAATTAAAGACAAAATAATGTTTTCTTGGTAACTAATCACTAAATCTTCGTATTTGTCGAATCTAATTTCGCAATCAACGTGTTGGACAAAACAAGAACTTTAGAACAAAGAAGTATTGGTAATGGTTAACTCTTTGCAACTCTTGAAACTTTTGAAAAGTAAAGAATGAGAGAAACGAAGAAAGTACGTTTTCACATTAGAGTGAGCATAAACTCTCACTAACGAATGTAATTTTTTGATAATTAAAGACAAAATAATGTTTTCTTGGTAACTAATCACTAAATCTTCGTATTTGTCGAATCTAAATTTCGATATCAACGTGTTGGACAAAAAGAGAACTTTAAAACAAATAAGTATTGGTAATGGTTAACTCTTTGCAACTCTTGAAACTTTTGAAAAGTAGAGAATGAGAGAAACGAAGAAAGTGCATTTTCAAATTAGAGTGAGCATAAACTCTCACTAACGAGTGTAATTTTTTGATAATTAAAGACAAAATAATGTTTTTTTGGTAACTAATCACTAAATCTTCGTATTTGTTGAATCTAAATTTCGCTATCAACGTGTTGGACAAAACAAGAACTTTAGAACAAAGAAGTATTGGTAATGGTTAACTCTTTGCAACTCTTGAAACTTTTGAAAAGCAGAGAATGAGAGAAACGAAGAAAGTGCGTTTTCACATTAGAGTGAGCATAAACTCTCACTAACGAGTGTAATTTTGTGATAATTAAAGACAAAATAATGTTTTCTTGGTAACTAATCACTAAATCTTCGTATTTATCGGATCTTAATTTCACTATCAACGTGTTGGAAAAAACAACAACTTTAGAACAAAGAAGTATTGGTAATGGTTAACTCTTTGCAACTATTGAAACTTTTGAAAAGTAGAGAATGAGAGAAACGAAGAAAGTGCGTTTTCACATTAGAGTGAGCATAAACTCTCACAAACGAATGTAATTTTGTGATAATTAAAGACAAAATAATGTTTTCTTGGTAACTAATCACTAAATCTTCGTATTTGTCGAATCTAATTTCGCAATCAACGTGTTGGACAAAACAAGAACTTTAGAACAAAGAAGTATTGGTAATGGTTAACTCTTTGCAATTCTTGAAACTTTTGAAAAGTAGAGAATGAGAGAAACGAAGAAAGTACGTTTTCACATTAGAGTGAGCATAAACTCTCACTAACGAGTGTAATTTTTTGATAATTAAAGACAAAATAATGTTTTCTTGGTAACTAATCACTAAATCTTCGTATTTGTCGAATCTAAATTTCGATATCAACGTGTTGGACAAAAAGAGAACTTTAAAACAAATAAGTATTGGTAATGGTTAACTCTTTGCAACTCTTGAAACTTTTGAAAAGTAGAGAATGAGAGAAACGAAGAAAGTGCATTTTCAAATTAGAGTGAGCATAAACTCTCACTAACGAGTGTAATTTTTTGATAATTAAAGACAAAATAATGTTTTTTTGGTAACTAATCACTAAATCTTCGTATTTGTCGAATCTAAATTTCGCTATCAACGTGTTGGACAAAACAAGAACTTTAGAACAAAGAAGTATTGGTAATGGTTAACTCTTTGCAACTCTTGAAACTTTTGAAAAGTAGAGAATGAGAGAAACGAAGAAAGTGCGTTTTCACGTTAGAGTGAGCATAAACTCTCACTAACGAGTGTAATTTTTTGATAATTAAAGACAAAATAATGTTTTCTTGGTAACTAATCACTAAATCTTCGTATTTGTCGAATCTAAATTTCGCTATCAACGTGTTGGACAAAACAAGAACTTTAGAACAAAGAAGTATTGGTAATGGTTAACTCTTTGCAACTCTTGAAACTTTTGAAAAGTAGAGAACGAGAGAAACGAAGAAAGTGCGTTTTCACATTAGAGTGAGCATAAACTCTCACTAACGAGTGTAATTTTGTGATAATTAAAGACAAAATAATGTTTTCTTGGTAACTAATCCATATCTTCGTATTTATCGAATCTTAATTTCACTATCAACGAGTTGGGAAAAACAACAACTTTAGAACAAAGAAGTATTGGTAATGGTTAACTCTTTGCAACTCTTGAAACTTTGAAAAGTAGAGAATGAGAGAAATGAAGAAAGTGCGTTTTCACATTAGAGTGAGCATAAACTCTCACATACGAATGTAATTTTGTGATAATTAAAGACAAAATAATGTTTTCTTGGTAACTAATCACTAAATCTTCGTATTTGTCGAATCTAATTTCGCAATCAACGTGTTGGACAAAACAAGAACTTTAGAACAAAGAAGTATTGGTAATGGTTAACGCTTTGCAATTCTTGAAACTTTTGAAAAGTAGAGAATGAGAGAAACGAAGAAAGTGCATTTTCACATTAGAGTGAGCATAAACTCTCACTAACGAGTGTAATTTTTTGATAATTAAAGACAAAATAATGTTTTCTTGGTAACTAATCACTAAATCTTTGTATTTGTCGAATCTAAATTTCGCTATCAACGTGTTGGACAAAACAAGAACATTAGAACAAAGAAGTATTGGTAATGGTTAACTCTTTGCAACTCTTGAAACTTTTGAAAAGTAGAGAATGAGAGAAACGAAGAAAGTGCGTTTTCACATTAGAGTGAGCATAAACTCTCACAAACGAATGTAATTTTGTGATAATTAAAGTCAAAATAATGTTTTCTTGGTAACTAATCACTAAATCTTTGTATTTGTCGAACTTAATTTCGCTATCAACGTGTTGGACAAAACAAGAACTTTAGAACAAAGAAGTATTGGTAATGGTTAACTCTTTGCAACTCTTGAAAATTTTGAAAAGTAGAGAATGAGAGAAATGAAGAAAGTGCGTTTTCACATTAGAGTGAGCATAAACTCTCACAAACGAATGTAATTTTGTGATAATTAAAGACAAAATAATGTTTTCTTGGTAACTAATCACTAAATCTTCGTATTTGTCGAATCTAATTTCGCAATCATCGTGTTGGACAAAACAAGAACTTTAGAACAAAGAAGTATTGGTAATGGTTAACGCTTTGCAATTCTTGAAACTTTTGAAAAGTAGAGAATGAGAGAAACGAAGAAAGTGCATTTTCACATTAGAGTGAGCATAAACTCTCACTAACGAGTGTAATTTTGTGATAATTAAAGACAAAATAATGTTTTCTTGGTAACTAATCACTAAATCTTCGTATTTGTCGAATCTTAATTTCACTATCAACGTGTTGAAAAAAACAACAACTTTAGAACAAAGAAGTATTGGTAATGGTTAACTCTTTGCAACTATTGAAACTTTTGAAAAGTAGAGAATGAGAGAAACGAAGAAAGTGCGTTTTCACATTAGAGTGAGCATAAAATCTCACAAACGAATGTAATTTTGTGATAATTAAAGACAAAATAATGTTTTCTTGGTAACTAATCACTAAATCTTCGTATTTGTCGAATCTATTTTCGCAATCAACGTGTTGGACAAAACAAGAACTTTAGAACAAAGAAGTATTGGTAATGGTTAACTCTTTGCAATTCTTGAAACTTTTGAAAAGTAGAGAATGAGAGAAACGAAGAAAGTACGTTTTCACATTAGAGTGAGCATAAACTCTCACTAACGAGTGTAATTTTTTGATAATTAAAGACAAAATAATGTTTTCTTGGTAACTAATCACTAAATCTTCGTATTTATCGGATCTTAATTTCACTATCAACGTGTTGGAAAAAACAACAACTTTAGAACAAAGAAGTATTGGTAATGGTTAACTCTTTGCAACTATTGAAACTTTTGAAAAGTAGAGAATGAGAGAAACGAAGAAAGTGCGTTTTCACATTAGAGTGAGCATAAACTCTCACAAACGAATGTAATTTTGTGATAATTAAAGACAAAATAATGTTTTCTTGGTAACTAATCACTAAATCTTCGTATTTGTCGAATCTAATTTCGCAATCAACGTGTTGGACAAAACAAGAACTTTAGAACAAAGAAGTATTGGTAATGGTTAACTCTTTGCAATTCTTGAAACTTTTGAAAAGTAGAGAATGAGAGAAACGAAGAAAGTACGTTTTCACATTAGAGTGAGCATAAACTCTCACTAACGAGTGTAATTTTTTGATAATTAAAGACAAAATAATGTTTTCTTGGTAACTAATCACTAAATCTTCGTATTTGTCGAATCTAAATTTCGATATCAACGTGTTGGACAAAAAGAGAACTTTAAAACAAATAAGTATTGGTAATGGTTAACTCTTTGCAACTCTTGAAACTTTTGAAAAGTAGAGAATGAGAGAAACGAAGAAAGTGCATTTTCAAATTAGAGTGAGCATAAACTCTCACTAACGAGTGTAATTTTTTGATAATTAAAGACAAAATAATGTTTTTTTGGTAACTAATCACTAAATCTTCGTATTTGTCGAATCTAAATTTCGCTATCAACGTGTTGGACAAAACAAGAACTTTAGAACAAAGAAGTATTGGTAATGGTTAACTCTTTGCAACTCTTGAAACTTTTGAAAAGTAGAGAATGAGAGAAACGAAGAAAGTGCGTTTTCACGTTAGAGTGAGCATAAACTCTCACTAACGAGTGTAATTTTTTGATAATTAAAGACAAAATAATGTTTTCTTGGTAACTAATCACTAAATCTTCGTATTTGTCGAATCTAAATTTCGCTATCAACGTGTTGGACAAAACAAGAACTTTAGAACAAAGAAGTATTGGTAATGGTTAACTCTTTGCAACTCTTGAAACTTTTGAAAAGTAGAGAACGAGAGAAACGAAGAAAGTGCGTTTTCACATTAGAGTGAGCATAAACTCTCACTAACGAGTGTAATTTTGTGATAATAAAGACAAAATAATGTTTTCTTGGTAACTAATCACTATCTTCGTATTTATCGAATCTTAATTTCACTATCAACGAGTTGGGAAAAACAACAACTTTAGAACAAAGAAGTATTGGTAATGGTTAACTCTTTGCAACTCTTGAAACTTTGAAAAGTAGAGAATGAGAGAAATGAAGAAAGTGAGTTTTCACATTAGAGTGAGCATAAACTCTCACATACGAATGTAATTTTGTGATAATTAAAGACAAAATAATGTTTTCTTGGTAACTAATCACTAAATCTTCGTATTTGTCGAATCTAATTTCGCAATCAACGTGTTGGACAAAACAAGAACTTTAGAACAAAGAAGTATTGGTAATGGTTAACGCTTTGCAATTCTTGAAACTTTTGAAAAGTAGAGAATGAGAGAAACGAAGAAAGTGCATTTTCACATTAGAGTGAGCATAAACTCTCACTAACGAGTGTAATTTTTTGATAATTAAAGACAAAATAATGTTTTCTTGGTAACTAATCACTAAATCTTTGTATTTGTCGAATCTAAATTTCGCTATCAACGTGTTGGACAAAACAAGAACATTAGAACAAAGAAGTATTGGTAATGGTTAACTCTTTGCAACTCTTGAAACTTTTGAAAAGTAGAGAATGAGAGAAACGAAGAAAGTGCGTTTTCACATTAGAGTGAGCATAAACTCTCACAAACGAATGTAATTTTGTGATAATTAAAGTCAAAATAATGTTTTCTTGGTAACTAATCACTAAATCTTTGTATTTGTCGAACTTAATTTCGCTATCAACGTGTTGGACAAAACAAGAACTTTAGAACAAAGAAGTATTGGTAATGGTTAACTCTTTGCAACTCTTGAAAATTTTGAAAAGTAGAGAATGAGAGAAATGAAGAAAGTGCGTTTTCACATTAGAGTGAGCATAAACTCTCACAAACGAATGTAATTTTGTGATAATTAAAGACAAAATAATGTTTTCTTGGTAACTAATCACTAAATCTTCGTATTTGTCGAATCTAATTTCGCAATCATCGTGTTGGACAAAACAAGAACTTTAGAACAAAGAAGTATTGGTAATGGTTAACGCTTTGCAATTCTTGAAACTTTTGAAAAGTAGAGAATGAGAGAAACGAAGAAAGTGCATTTTCACATTAGAGTGAGCATAAACTCTCACTAACGAGTGTAATTTTTTGATAATTAAAGACAAAATAATGTTTTCTTGGTAACTAATCACTAAATCTTTGTATTTGTCGAATCTAAATTTCGCTATCAACGTGTTGGACAAAACAAGAACATTAGAACAAAGAAGTATTGGTAATGGTTAACTCTTTGCAACTCTTGAAACTTTTGAAAAGTAGAGAATGAGAGAAACGAAGAAAGTGCGTTTTCACATTAGAGTGAGCATAAACACTCACAAACGAATGTAATTTTGTGATAATTAAAGTCAAAATAATGTTTTCTTGGTAACTAATCACTAAATCTTCGTATTTGTCGAACTTAATTTCGCTATCAACGTGTTGGATAAAACAAGAACTTTAGAACAAAGAAGTATTGGTAATGGTTAACTCTTTGTAATTCTTGAAACTTTTGAAAAGTAGAGAATGAGAGAAACGAAGAAAGTACGTTTTCACATTAGAGTGAGCATAAACTCTCACTAACGAGTGTAATTTTTTGATAATTAAAGACAAAATAATGTTTTCTTGGTAACTAATCACTAAATCTTCGTATTTGTCGAATCTAAATTTCGATATCAACGTGTTGGACAAAAAGAGAACTTTAAAACAAATAAGTATTGGTAATGGTTAACTCTTTGCAACTCTTGAAACTTTTGAAAAGTAGAGAATGAGAGAAACGAAGAAAGTGCATTTTCAAATTAGAGTGAGCATAAACTCTCACTAACGAGTGTAATTTTTTGATAATTAAAGACAAAATAATGTTTTTTTGGTAACTAATCACTAAATCTTCGTATTTGTTGAATCTAAATTTCGCTATCAACGTGTTGGACAAAACAAGAACTTTAGAACAAAGAAGTATTGGTAATGGTTAACTCTTTGCAACTCTTGAAACTTTTGAAAAGCAGAGAATGAGAGAAACGAAGAAAGTGCGTTTTCACATTAGAGTGAGCATAAACTCTCACTAACGAGTGTAATTTTGTGATAATTAAAGACAAAATAATGTTTTCTTGGTAACTAATCACTAAATCTTCGTATTTATCGGATCTTAATTTCACTATCAACGTGTTGGAAAAAACAACAACTTTAGAACAAAGAAGTATTGGTAATGGTTAACTCTTTGCAACTATTGAAACTTTTGAAAAGTAGAGAATGAGAGAAACGAAGAAAGTGCGTTTTCACATTAGAGTGAGCATAAAATCTCACAAACGAATGTAATTTTGTGATAATTAAAGACAAAATAATGTTTTCTTGGTAACTAATCACTAAATCTTCGTATTTGTCGAATCTATTTTCGCAATCAACGTGTTGGACAAAACAAGAACTTTAGAACAAAGAAGTATTGGTAATGGTTAACTCTTTGCAATTCTTGAAACTTTTGAAAAGTAGAGAATGAGAGAAACGAAGAAAGTACGTTTTCACATTAGAGTGAGCATAAACTCTCACTAACGAGTGTAATTTTTTGATAATTAAAGACAAAATAATGTTTTCTTGGTAACTAATCACTAAATCTTCGTATTTGTCGAATCTAAATTTCGATATCAACGTGTTGGACAAAAAGAGAACTTTAAAACAAATAAGTATTGGTAATGGTTAACTCTTTGCAACTCTTGAAACTTTGGAAAAGTAGAGAATGAGAGAAACGAAGAAAGTGCATTTTCAAATTAGAGTGAGCATAAACTCTCACTAACGAGTGTAATTTTTTGATAATTAAAGACAAAATAATGTTTTTTTGGTAACTAATCACTAAATCTTCGTATTTGTCGAATCTAAATTTCGCTATCAACATGTTGGACAAAACAAGAACTTTAGAACAAAGAAGTATTGGTAATGGTTAACTCTTTGCAACTCTTGAAACTTTTGAAAAGTAGAGAATGAGAGAAACGAAGAAAGTGCGTTTTCACGTTAGAGTGAGCATAAACTCTCACTAACGAGTGTAATTTTATGATAATTAAAGACAAAATAATATTTTCTTGGTAACTAATCACTAAATCTTCGTATTTGTCGAATCTAAATTTCGCTATCAACGTGTTGGACAAAATAAGAACTTTAGAACAAAGAAGTATTGGTAATGGTTAACTCTTTGCAACTCTTGAAACTTTTGAAAAGTAGAGAACGAGAGAAACGAAGAAAGTGCGTTTTCACATTAGAGTGAGCATAAACTCTCACTAACGAGTGTAATTTTGTGATAATTAAAGAAAAAATAATGTTTTCTTGGTAACTAATCACTAAATCTTCGTATTTATCGAATCTTAATTTCACTATCAACGTGTTGGGAAAAACAACAACTTTAGAACAAAGAAGTATTGGTAATGGTTAACTCTTTGCAACTCTTGAAAATTTTGAAAAGTAGAGAATGAGAGAAATGAAGAAAGTGCGTTTTCACATTAGAGTGAGCATAAACTCTCACAAACGAATGTAATTTTGTGATAATTAAAGACAAAATAATGTTTTCTTGGTAACTAATCACTAAATCTTCGTATTTGTCGAATCTAATTTCGCAATCAACGTGTTGGACAAAACAAGAACTTTAGAACAAAGAAGTATTGGTAATGGTTAACTCTTTGCAACTCTTGAAACTTTTGAAAAGTAAAGAATGAGAGAAACGAAGAAAGTACGTTTTCACATTAGAGTGAGCATAAACTCTCACTAACGAATGTAATTTTTTGATAATTAAAGACAAAATAATGTTTTCTTGGTAACTAATCACTAAATCTTCGTATTTGTCGAATCTAAATTTCGATATCAACGTGTTGGACAAAAAGAGAACTTTAAAACAAATAAGTATTGGTAATGGTTAACTCTTTGCAACTCTTGAAACTTTTGAAAAGTAGAGAATGAGAGAAACGAAGAAAGTGCATTTTCAAATTAGAGTGAGCATAAACTCTCACTAACGAGTGTAATTTTTTGATAATTAAAGACAAAATAATGTTTTTTTGGTAACTAATCACTAAATCTTCGTATTTGTTGAATCTAAATTTCGCTATCAACGTGTTGGACAAAACAAGAACTTTAGAACAAAGAAGTATTGGTAATGGTTAACTCTTTGCAACTCTTGAAACTTTTGAAAAGCAGAGAATGAGAGAAACGAAGAAAGAGCGTTTTCACATTAGAGTGAGCATAAACTCTCACTAACGAGTGTAATTTTGTGATAATTAAAGACAAAATAATGTTTTCTTGGTAACTAATCACTAAATCTTCGTATTTATCGGATCTTAATTTCACTATCAACGTGTTGGAAAAAACAACAACTTTAGAACAAAGAAGTATTGGTAATGGTTAACTCTTTGCAACTCTTGAAAATTTTGAAAAGTAGAGAATGAGAGAAATGAAGAAAGTGCGTTTTCACATTAGAGTGAGCATAAACTCTCACAAACGAATGTAATTTTCTGATAATTAAAGACAAAATAATGTTTTCTTGGTAACTAATCACTAAATCTTCGTATTTGTCGAATCTATTTTCGCAATCAACGTGTTGGACAAAACAAGAACTTTAGAACAAAGAAGTATTGGTAATGGTTAACTCTTTGCAATTCTTGAAACTTTTGAAAAGTAGAGAATGAGAGAAACGAAGAAAGTACGTTTTCACATTAGAGTGAGCATAAACTCTCACTAACGAGTGTAATTTTTTGATAATTAAAGACAAAATAATGTTTTCTTGGTAACTAATCACTAAATCTTCGTATTTATCGGATCTTAATTTCACTATCAACGTGTTGGAAAAAACAACAACTTTAGAACAAAGAAGTATTGGTAATGGTTAACTCTTTGCAACTATTGAAACTTTTGAAAAGTAGAGAATGAGAGAAACGAAGAAAGTGCGTTTTCACATTAGAGTGAGCATAAAATCTCACAAACGAATGTAATTTTGTGATAATTAAAGACAAAATAATGTTTTCTTGGTAACTAATCACTAAATCTTCGTATTTGTCGAATCTATTTTCGCAATCAACGTGTTGGACAAAACAAGAACTTTAGAACAAAGAAGTATTGGTAATGGTTAACTCTTTGCAATTCTTGAAACTTTTGAAAAGTAGAGAATGAGAGAAACGAAGAAAGTACGTTTTCACATTAGAGTGAGCATAAACTCTCACTAACGAGTGTAATTTTTTGATAATTAAAGACAAAATAATGTTTTCTTGGTAACTAATCACTAAATCTTCGTATTTATCGGATCTTAATTTCACTATCAACGTGTTGGAAAAAACAACAACTTTAGAACAAAGAAGTATTGGTAATGGTTAACTCTTTGCAACTATTGAAACTTTTGAAAAGTAGAGAATGAGAGAAACGAAGAAAGTGCGTTTTCACATTAGAGTGAGCATAAACTCTCACAAACGAATGTAATTTTGTGATAATTAAAGACAAAATAATGTTTTCTTGGTAACTAATCACTAAATCTTCGTATTTGTCGAATCTAATTTCGCAATCAACGTGTTGGACAAAACAAGAACTTTAGAACAAAGAAGTATTGGTAATGGTTAACTCTTTGCAATTCTTGAAACTTTTGAAAAGTAGAGAATGAGAGAAACGAAGAAAGTACGTTTTCACATTAGAGTGAGCATAAACTCTCACTAACGAGTGTAATTTTTTGATAATTAAAGACAAAATAATGTTTTCTTGGTAACTAATCACTAAATCTTCGTATTTGTCGAATCTAAATTTCGATATCAACGTGTTGGACAAAAAGAGAACTTTAAAACAAATAAGTATTGGTAATGGTTAACTCTTTGCAACTCTTGAAACTTTTGAAAAGTAGAGAATGAGAGAAACGAAGAAAGTGCATTTTCAAATTAGAGTGAGCATAAACTCTCACTAACGAGTGTAATTTTTTGATAATTAAAGACAAAATAATGTTTTTTTGGTAACTAATCACTAAATCTTCGTATTTGTCGAATCTAAATTTCGCTATCAACGTGTTGGACAAAACAAGAACTTTAGAACAAAGAAGTATTGGTAATGGTTAACTCTTTGCAACTCTTGAAACTTTTGAAAAGTAGAGAATGAGAGAAACGAAGAAAGTGCGTTTTCACGTTAGAGTGAGCATAAACTCTCACTAACGAGTGTAATTTTTTGATAATTAAAGACAAAATAATGTTTTCTTGGTAACTAATCACTAAATCTTCGTATTTGTCGAATCTAAATTTCGCTATCAACGTGTTGGACAAAACAAGAACTTTAGAACAAAGAAGTATTGGTAATGGTTAACTCTTTGCAACTCTTGAAACTTTTGAAAAGTAGAGAACGAGAGAAACGAAGAAAGTGCGTTTTCACATTAGAGTGAGCATAAACTCTCACTAACGAGTGTAATTTTGTGATAATAAAGACAAAATAATGTTTTCTTGGTAACTAATCACTATCTTCGTATTTATCGAATCTTAATTTCACTATCAACGAGTTGGGAAAAACAACAACTTTAGAACAAAGAAGTATTGGTAATGGTTAACTCTTTGCAACTCTTGAAACTTTGAAAAGTAGAGAATGAGAGAAATGAAGAAAGTGAGTTTTCACATTAGAGTGAGCATAAACTCTCACATACGAATGTAATTTTGTGATAATTAAAGACAAAATAATGTTTTCTTGGTAACTAATCACTAAATCTTCGTATTTGTCGAATCTAATTTCGCAATCAACGTGTTGGACAAAACAAGAACTTTAGAACAAAGAAGTATTGGTAATGGTTAACGCTTTGCAATTCTTGAAACTTTTGAAAAGTAGAGAATGAGAGAAACGAAGAAAGTGCATTTTCACATTAGAGTGAGCATAAACTCTCACTAACGAGTGTAATTTTTTGATAATTAAAGACAAAATAATGTTTTCTTGGTAACTAATCACTAAATCTTTGTATTTGTCGAATCTAAATTTCGCTATCAACGTGTTGGACAAAACAAGAACATTAGAACAAAGAAGTATTGGTAATGGTTAACTCTTTGCAACTCTTGAAACTTTTGAAAAGTAGAGAATGAGAGAAACGAAGAAAGTGCGTTTTCACATTAGAGTGAGCATAAACTCTCACAAACGAATGTAATTTTGTGATAATTAAAGTCAAAATAATGTTTTCTTGGTAACTAATCACTAAATCTTTGTATTTGTCGAACTTAATTTCGCTATCAACGTGTTGGACAAAACAAGAACTTTAGAACAAAGAAGTATTGGTAATGGTTAACTCTTTGCAACTCTTGAAAATTTTGAAAAGTAGAGAATGAGAGAAATGAAGAAAGTGCGTTTTCACATTAGAGTGAGCATAAACTCTCACAAACGAATGTAATTTTGTGATAATTAAAGACAAAATAATGTTTTCTTGGTAACTAATCACTAAATCTTCGTATTTGTCGAATCTAATTTCGCAATCATCGTGTTGGACAAAACAAGAACTTTAGAACAAAGAAGTATTGGTAATGGTTAACGCTTTGCAATTCTTGAAACTTTTGAAAAGTAGAGAATGAGAGAAACGAAGAAAGTGCATTTTCACATTAGAGTGAGCATAAACTCTCACTAACGAGTGTAATTTTTTGATAATTAAAGACAAAATAATGTTTTCTTGGTAACTAATCACTAAATCTTTGTATTTGTCGAATCTAAATTTCGCTATCAACGTGTTGGACAAAACAAGAACATTAGAACAAAGAAGTATTGGTAATGGTTAACTCTTTGCAACTCTTGAAACTTTTGAAAAGTAGAGAATGAGAGAAACGAAGAAAGTGCGTTTTCACATTAGAGTGAGCATAAACACTCACAAACGAATGTAATTTTGTGATAATTAAAGTCAAAATAATGTTTTCTTGGTAACTAATCACTAAATCTTCGTATTTGTCGAACTTAATTTCGCTATCAACGTGTTGGATAAAACAAGAACTTTAGAACAAAGAAGTATTGGTAATGGTTAACTCTTTGTAATTCTTGAAACTTTTGAAAAGTAGAGAATGAGAGAAACGAAGAAAGTACGTTTTCACATTAGAGTGAGCATAAACTCTCACTAACGAGTGTAATTTTTTGATAATTAAAGACAAAATAATGTTTTCTTGGTAACTAATCACTAAATCTTCGTATTTGTCGAATCTAAATTTCGATATCAACGTGTTGGACAAAAAGAGAACTTTAAAACAAATAAGTATTGGTAATGGTTAACTCTTTGCAACTCTTGAAACTTTTGAAAAGTAGAGAATGAGAGAAACGAAGAAAGTGCATTTTCAAATTAGAGTGAGCATAAACTCTCACTAACGAGTGTAATTTTTTGATAATTAAAGACAAAATAATGTTTTTTTGGTAACTAATCACTAAATCTTCGTATTTGTTGAATCTAAATTTCGCTATCAACGTGTTGGACAAAACAAGAACTTTAGAACAAAGAAGTATTGGTAATGGTTAACTCTTTGCAACTCTTGAAACTTTTGAAAAGCAGAGAATGAGAGAAACGAAGAAAGTGCGTTTTCACATTAGAGTGAGCATAAACTCTCACTAACGAGTGTAATTTTGTGATAATTAAAGACAAAATAATGTTTTCTTGGTAACTAATCACTAAATCTTCGTATTTATCGGATCTTAATTTCACTATCAACGTGTTGGAAAAAACAACAACTTTAGAACAAAGAAGTATTGGTAATGGTTAACTCTTTGCAACTATTGAAACTTTTGAAAAGTAGAGAATGAGAGAAACGAAGAAAGTGCGTTTTCACATTAGAGTGAGCATAAAATCTCACAAACGAATGTAATTTTGTGATAATTAAAGACAAAATAATGTTTTCTTGGTAACTAATCACTAAATCTTCGTATTTGTCGAATCTATTTTCGCAATCAACGTGTTGGACAAAACAAGAACTTTAGAACAAAGAAGTATTGGTAATGGTTAACTCTTTGCAATTCTTGAAACTTTTGAAAAGTAGAGAATGAGAGAAACGAAGAAAGTACGTTTTCACATTAGAGTGAGCATAAACTCTCACTAACGAGTGTAATTTTTTGATAATTAAAGACAAAATAATGTTTTCTTGGTAACTAATCACTAAATCTTCGTATTTGTCGAATCTAAATTTCGATATCAACGTGTTGGACAAAAAGAGAACTTTAAAACAAATAAGTATTGGTAATGGTTAACTCTTTGCAACTCTTGAAACTTTGGAAAAGTAGAGAATGAGAGAAACGAAGAAAGTGCATTTTCAAATTAGAGTGAGCATAAACTCTCACTAACGAGTGTAATTTTTTGATAATTAAAGACAAAATAATGTTTTTTTGGTAACTAATCACTAAATCTTCGTATTTGTCGAATCTAAATTTCGCTATCAACATGTTGGACAAAACAAGAACTTTAGAACAAAGAAGTATTGGTAATGGTTAACTCTTTGCAACTCTTGAAACTTTTGAAAAGTAGAGAATGAGAGAAACGAAGAAAGTGCGTTTTCACGTTAGAGTGAGCATAAACTCTCACTAACGAGTGTAATTTTATGATAATTAAAGACAAAATAATATTTTCTTGGTAACTAATCACTAAATCTTCGTATTTGTCGAATCTAAATTTCGCTATCAACGTGTTGGACAAAATAAGAACTTTAGAACAAAGAAGTATTGGTAATGGTTAACTCTTTGCAACTCTTGAAACTTTTGAAAAGTAGAGAACGAGAGAAACGAAGAAAGTGCGTTTTCACATTAGAGTGAGCATAAACTCTCACTAACGAGTGTAATTTTGTGATAATTAAAGAAAAAATAATGTTTTCTTGGTAACTAATCACTAAATCTTCGTATTTATCGAATCTTAATTTCACTATCAACGTGTTGGGAAAAACAACAACTTTAGAACAAAGAAGTATTGGTAATGGTTAACTCTTTGCAACTCTTGAAAATTTTGAAAAGTAGAGAATGAGAGAAATGAAGAAAGTGCGTTTTCACATTAGAGTGAGCATAAACTCTCACAAACGAATGTAATTTTGTGATAATTAAAGACAAAATAATGTTTTCTTGGTAACTAATCACTAAATCTTCGTATTTGTCGAATCTAATTTCGCAATCAACGTGTTGGACAAAACAAGAACTTTAGAACAAAGAAGTATTGGTAATGGTTAACTCTTTGCAACTCTTGAAACTTTTGAAAAGTAAAGAATGAGAGAAACGAAGAAAGTACGTTTTCACATTAGAGTGAGCATAAACTCTCACTAACGAATGTAATTTTTTGATAATTAAAGACAAAATAATGTTTTCTTGGTAACTAATCACTAAATCTTCGTATTTGTCGAATCTAAATTTCGATATCAACGTGTTGGACAAAAAGAGAACTTTAAAACAAATAAGTATTGGTAATGGTTAACTCTTTGCAACTCTTGAAACTTTTGAAAAGTAGAGAATGAGAGAAACGAAGAAAGTGCATTTTCAAATTAGAGTGAGCATAAACTCTCACTAACGAGTGTAATTTTTTGATAATTAAAGACAAAATAATGTTTTTTTGGTAACTAATCACTAAATCTTCGTATTTGTTGAATCTAAATTTCGCTATCAACGTGTTGGACAAAACAAGAACTTTAGAACAAAGAAGTATTGGTAATGGTTAACTCTTTGCAACTCTTGAAACTTTTGAAAAGCAGAGAATGAGAGAAACGAAGAAAGAGCGTTTTCACATTAGAGTGAGCATAAACTCTCACTAACGAGTGTAATTTTGTGATAATTAAAGACAAAATAATGTTTTCTTGGTAACTAATCACTAAATCTTCGTATTTATCGGATCTTAATTTCACTATCAACGTGTTGGAAAAAACAACAACTTTAGAACAAAGAAGTATTGGTAATGGTTAACTCTTTGCAACTCTTGAAAATTTTGAAAAGTAGAGAATGAGAGAAATGAAGAAAGTGCGTTTTCACATTAGAGTGAGCATAAACTCTCACAAACGAATGTAATTTTCTGATAATTAAAGACAAAATAATGTTTTCTTGGTAACTAATCACTAAATCTTCGTATTTGTCGAATCTAATTTCGCAATCAACGTGTTGGACAAAACAAGAACTTTAGAACAAAGAAGTATTGGTAATGGTTAACTCTTTGCAACTCTTGAAACTTTTGAAAAGCAGAGAATGAGAGAAACGAAGAAAGTGCGTTTTCACATTAGAGTGAGCATAAACTCTCACTAACGAGTGTAATTTTGTGATAATTAAAGACAAAATAATGTTTTCTTGGTAACTAATCACTAAATCTTCGTATTTATCGGATCTTAATTTCACTATCAACGTGTTGGAAAAAACAACAACTTTAGAACAAAGAAGTATTGGTAATGGTTAACTCTTTGCAACTATTGAAACTTTTGAAAAGTAGAGAATGAGAGAAACGAAGAAAGTGCGTTTTCACATTAGAGTGAGCATAAAATCTCACAAACGAATGTAATTTTGTGATAATTAAAGACAAAATAATGTTTTCTTGGTAACTAATCACTAAATCTTCGTATTTGTCGAATCTATTTTCGCAATCAACGTGTTGGACAAAACAAGAACTTTAGAACAAAGAAGTATTGGTAATGGTTAACTCTTTGCAATTCTTGAAACTTTTGAAAAGTAGAGAATGAGAGAAACGAAGAAAGTACGTTTTCACATTAGAGTGAGCATAAACTCTCACTAACGAGTGTAATTTTTTGATAATTAAAGACAAAATAATGTTTTCTTGGTAACTAATCACTAAATCTTCGTATTTGTCGAATCTAAATTTCGATATCAACGTGTTGGACAAAAAGAGAACTTTAAAACAAATAAGTATTGGTAATGGTTAACTCTTTGCAACTCTTGAAACTTTGGAAAAGTAGAGAATGAGAGAAACGAAGAAAGTGCATTTTCAAATTAGAGTGAGCATAAACTCTCACTAACGAGTGTAATTTTTTGATAATTAAAGACAAAATAATGTTTTTTTGGTAACTAATCACTAAATCTTCGTATTTGTCGAATCTAAATTTCGCTATCAACATGTTGGACAAAACAAGAACTTTAGAACAAAGAAGTATTGGTAATGGTTAACTCTTTGCAACTCTTGAAACTTTTGAAAAGTAGAGAATGAGAGAAACGAAGAAAGTGCGTTTTCACGTTAGAGTGAGCATAAACTCTCACTAACGAGTGTAATTTTATGATAATTAAAGACAAAATAATATTTTCTTGGTAACTAATCACTAAATCTTCGTATTTGTCGAATCTAAATTTCGCTATCAACGTGTTGGACAAAATAAGAACTTTAGAACAAAGAAGTATTGGTAATGGTTAACTCTTTGCAACTCTTGAAACTTTTGAAAAGTAGAGAACGAGAGAAACGAAGAAAGTGCGTTTTCACATTAGAGTGAGCATAAACTCTCACTAACGAGTGTAATTTTGTGATAATTAAAGAAAAAATAATGTTTTCTTGGTAACTAATCACTAAATCTTCGTATTTATCGAATCTTAATTTCACTATCAACGTGTTGGGAAAAACAACAACTTTAGAACAAAGAAGTATTGGTAATGGTTAACTCTTTGCAACTCTTGAAAATTTTGAAAAGTAGAGAATGAGAGAAATGAAGAAAGTGCGTTTTCACATTAGAGTGAGCATAAACTCTCACAAACGAATGTAATTTTGTGATAATTAAAGACAAAATAATGTTTTCTTGGTAACTAATCACTAAATCTTCGTATTTGTCGAATCTAATTTCGCAATCAACGTGTTGGACAAAACAAGAACTTTAGAACAAAGAAGTATTGGTAATGGTTAACTCTTTGCAACTCTTGAAACTTTTGAAAAGTAAAGAATGAGAGAAACGAAGAAAGTACGTTTTCACATTAGAGTGAGCATAAACTCTCACTAACGAATGTAATTTTTTGATAATTAAAGACAAAATAATGTTTTCTTGGTAACTAATCACTAAATCTTCGTATTTGTCGAATCTAAATTTCGATATCAACGTGTTGGACAAAAAGAGAACTTTAAAACAAATAAGTATTGGTAATGGTTAACTCTTTGCAACTCTTGAAACTTTTGAAAAGTAGAGAATGAGAGAAACGAAGAAAGTGCATTTTCAAATTAGAGTGAGCATAAACTCTCACTAACGAGTGTAATTTTTTGATAATTAAAGACAAAATAATGTTTTTTTGGTAACTAATCACTAAATCTTCGTATTTGTTGAATCTAAATTTCGCTATCAACGTGTTGGACAAAACAAGAACTTTAGAACAAAGAAGTATTGGTAATGGTTAACTCTTTGCAACTCTTGAAACTTTTGAAAAGCAGAGAATGAGAGAAACGAAGAAAGAGCGTTTTCACATTAGAGTGAGCATAAACTCTCACTAACGAGTGTAATTTTGTGATAATTAAAGACAAAATAATGTTTTCTTGGTAACTAATCACTAAATCTTCGTATTTATCGGATCTTAATTTCACTATCAACGTGTTGGAAAAAACAACAACTTTAGAACAAAGAAGTATTGGTAATGGTTAACTCTTTGCAACTCTTGAAAATTTTGAAAAGTAGAGAATGAGAGAAATGAAGAAAGTGCGTTTTCACATTAGAGTGAGCATAAACTCTCACAAACGAATGTAATTTTCTGATAATTAAAGACAAAATAATGTTTTCTTGGTAACTAATCACTAAATCTTCGTATTTGTCGAATCTAATTTCGCAATCAACGTGTTGGACAAAACAAGAACTTTAGAACAAAGAAGTATTGGTAATGGTTAACTCTTTGCAATTCTTGAAACTTTTGAAAAGTAGAGAATGAGAGAAACGAAGAAAGTACGTTTTCACATTAGAGTGAGCATAAACTCTCACTAACGAGTGTAATTTTTTGATAATTAAAGACAAAATAATGTTTTCTTGGTAACTAATCACTAAATCTTCGTATTTGTCGAATCTAAATTTCGATATCAACGTGTTGGACAAAAAGAGAACTTTAAAACAAATAAGTATTGGTAATGGTTAACTCTTTGCAACTCTTGAAACTTTTGAAAAGTAGAGAATGAGAGAAACGAAGAAAGTGCATTTTCAAATTAGAGTGAGCATAAACTCTCACTAACGAGTGTAATTTTTTGATAATTAAAGACAAAATAATGTTTTTTTGGTAACTAATCACTAAATCTTCGTATTTGTCGAATCTAAATTTCGCTATCAACGTGTTGGACAAAACAAGAACTTTAGAACAAAGAAGTATTGGTAATGGTTAACTCTTTGCAACTCTTGAAACTTTTGAAAAGTAGAGAATGAGAGAAACGAAGAAAGTGCGTTTTCACGTTAGAGTGAGCATAAACTCTCACTAACGAGTGTAATTTTTTGATAATTAAAGACAAAATAATATTTTCTTGGTAACTAATCACTAAATCTTCGTATTTGTCGAATCTAAATTTCGCTATCAACGTGTTGGACAAAACAAGAACTTTAGAACAAAGAAGTATTGGTAATGGTTAACTCTTTGCAACTCTTGAAACTTTTGAAAAGTAGAGAACGAGAGAAACGAAGAAAGTGCGTTTTCACATTAGAGTGAGCATAAACTCTCACTAACGAGTGTAATTTTGTGATAATTAAAGATAAAATAATGTTTTCTTGGTAACTAATCACTAAATCTTCGTATTTGTCGAATCTAAATTTCGATATCAACGTGTTGGACAAAAAGAGAACTTTAAAACAAATAAGTATTGGTAATGGTTAACTCTTTGCAACTCTTGAAACTTTTGAAAAGTAGAGAATGAGAGAAACGAAGAAAGTGCATTTTCAAATTAGAGTGAGCATAAACTCTCTCTAACGAGTGTAATTTTTTGATAATTAAAGACAAAATAATGTTTTTTTGGTAACTAATCACTAAATCTTCGTATTTGTCGAATCTAAATTTCGCTATCAACGTGTTGGACAAAACAAGAACTTTAGAACAAAGAAGTATTGGTAATGGTTAACTCTGTGCAACTCTTGAAACTTTTGAAAAGCAGAGAATGAGAGAAACGAAGAAAGTGCGTTTTCACATTAGAGTGAGCATAAACTCTCACGAACGAGTGTAATTTTGTGATAATTAAAGACAAAATAATGTTTTCTTGGTAACTAATCACTAAATCTTCGTATTTATCGGATCTTAATTTCACTATCAACGTGTTGGAAAAAACAACAACTTTAGAACAAAGAAGTATTGGTAATGGTTAACTCTTTGCAACTATTGAAACTTTTGAAAAGTAGAGAATGAGAGAAACGAAGAAAGTGCGTTTTCACATTAGAGTGAGCATAAACTCTCACAAACGAATGTAATTTTGTGATAATTAAAGACAAAATAATGTTTTCTTGGAAACTAATCACTAAATCTTCGTATTTGTCGAATCTAATTTCGCAATCAACGTGTTGGACAAAACAAGAACTTTAGAACAAAGAAGTATTGGTAATGGTTAACTCTTTGCAATTCTTGAAACTTTTGAAAAGTAGAGAATGAGAGAAACGAAGAAAGTACGTTTTCACATTAGAGTGAGCATAAACTCTCACTAACGAGTGTAATTTTTTGATAATTAAAGACAAAATAATGTTTTCTTGGTAACTAATCACTAAATCTTCGTATTTGTCGAATCTAAATTTCGATATCAACGTGTTGGACAAAAAGAGAACTTTAAAACAAATACGTATTGGTAATGGTTAACTCTTTGCAACTCTTGAAACTTTGGAAAAGTAGAGAATGAGAGAAACGAAGAAAGTGCATTTTCAAATTAGAGTGAGCATAAACTCTCACTAACGAGTGTAATTTTTTGATAATTAAAGACAAAATAATGTTTTTTTGGTAACTAATCACTAAATCTTCGTATTTGTCGAATCTAAATTTCGCTATCAACATGTTGGACAAAACAAGAACTTTAGAACAAAGAAGTATTGGTAATGGTTAACTCTTTGCAACTCTTGAAACTTTTGAAAAGTAGAGAATGAGAGAAACGAAGAAAGTGCGTTTTCACGTTAGAGTGAGCATAAACTCTCACTAACGAGTGTAATTTTATGATAATTAAAGACAAAATAATATTTTCTTGGTAACTAATCACTAAATCTTCGTATTTGTCGAATCTAAATTTCGCTATCAACGTGTTGGACAAAACAAGAACTTTAGAACAAAGAAGTATTGGTAATGGTTAACTCTTTGCAACTCTTGAAACTTTTGAAAAGTAGAGAACGAGAGAAACGAAGAAAGTGCGTTTTCACATTAGAGTGAGCATAAACTCTCACTAACGAGTGTAATTTTGTGATAATTAAAGAAAAAATAATGTTTTCTTGGTAACTAATCACTAAATCTTCGTATTTATCGAATCTTAATTTCACTATCAACGTGTTGGGAAAAACAACAACTTTAGAACAAAGAAGTATTGGTAATGGTTAACTCTTTGCAACTCTTGAAAATTTTGAAAAGTAGAGAATGAGAGAAATGAAGAAAGTGCGTTTTCACATTAGAGTGAGCATAAACTCTCACAAACGAATGTAATTTTGTGATAATTAAAGACAAAATAATGTTTTCTTGGTAACTAATCACTAAATCTTCGTATTTGTCGAATCTAATTTCGCAATCAACGTGTTGGACAAAACAAGAACTTTAGAACAAAGAAGTATTGGTAATGGTTAACTCTTTGCAACTCTTGAAACTTTTGAAAAGTAAAGAATGAGAGAAACGAAGAAAGTACGTTTTCACATTAGAGTGAGCATAAACTCTCACTAACGAATGTAATTTTTTGATAATTAAAGACAAAATAATGTTTTCTTGGTAACTAATCACTAAATCTTCGTATTTGTCGAATCTAAATTTCGATATCAACGTGTTGGACAAAAAGAGAACTTTAAAACAAATAAGTATTGGTAATGGTTAACTCTTTGCAACTCTTGAAACTTTTGAAAAGTAGAGAATGAGAGAAACGAAGAAAGTGCATTTTCAAATTAGAGTGAGCATAAACTCTCACTAACGAGTGTAATTTTTTGATAATTAAAGACAAAATAATGTTTTTTTGGTAACTAATCACTAAATCTTCGTATTTGTTGAATCTAAATTTCGCTATCAACGTGTTGGACAAAACAAGAACTTTAGAACAAAGAAGTATTGGTAATGGTTAACTCTTTGCAACTCTTGAAACTTTTGAAAAGCAGAGAATGAGAGAAACGAAGAAAGAGCGTTTTCACATTAGAGTGAGCATAAACTCTCACTAACGAGTGTAATTTTGTGATAATTAAAGACAAAATAATGTTTTCTTGGTAACTAATCACTAAATCTTCGTATTTATCGGATCTTAATTTCACTATCAACGTGTTGGAAAAAACAACAACTTTAGAACAAAGAAGTATTGGTAATGGTTAACTCTTTGCAACTCTTGAAAATTTTGAAAAGTAGAGAATGAGAGAAATGAAGAAAGTGCGTTTTCACATTAGAGTGAGCATAAACTCTCACAAACGAATGTAATTTTCTGATAATTAAAGACAAAATAATGTTTTCTTGGTAACTAATCACTAAATCTTCGTATTTGTCGAATCTAATTTCGCAATCAACGTGTTGGACAAAACAAGAACTTTAGAACAAAGAAGTATTGGTAATGGTTAACTCTTTGCAATTCTTGAAACTTTTGAAAAGTAGAGAATGAGAGAAACGAAGAAAGTACGTTTTCACATTAGAGTGAGCATAAACTCTCACTAACGAGTGTAATTTTTTGATAATTAAAGACAAAATAATGTTTTCTTGGTAACTAATCACTAAATCTTCGTATTTGTCGAATCTAAATTTCGATATCAACGTGTTGGACAAAAAGAGAACTTTAAAACAAATAAGTATTGGTAATGGTTAACTCTTTGCAACTCTTGAAACTTTTGAAAAGTAGAGAATGAGAGAAACGAAGAAAGTGCATTTTCAAATTAGAGTGAGCATAAACTCTCACTAACGAGTGTAATTTTTTGATAATTAAAGACAAAATAATGTTTTTTTGGTAACTAATCACTAAATCTTCGTATTTGTCGAATCTAAATTTCGCTATCAACGTGTTGGACAAAACAAGAACTTTAGAACAAAGAAGTATTGGTAATGGTTAACTCTTTGCAACTCTTGAAACTTTTGAAAAGTAGAGAATGAGAGAAACGAAGAAAGTGCGTTTTCACGTTAGAGTGAGCATAAACTCTCACTAACGAGTGTAATTTTTTGATAATTAAAGACAAAATAATATTTTCTTGGTAACTAATCACTAAATCTTCGTATTTGTCGAATCTAAATTTCGCTATCAACGTGTTGGACAAAACAAGAACTTTAGAACAAAGAAGTATTGGTAATGGTTAACTCTTTGCAACTCTTGAAACTTTTGAAAAGTAGAGAACGAGAGAAACGAAGAAAGTGCGTTTTCACATTAGAGTGAGCATAAACTCTCACTAACGAGTGTAATTTTGTGATAATTAAAGATAAAATAATGTTTTCTTGGTAACTAATCACTAAATCTTCGTATTTGTCGAATCTAAATTTCGATATCAACGTGTTGGACAAAAAGAGAACTTTAAAACAAATAAGTATTGGTAATGGTTAACTCTTTGCAACTCTTGAAACTTTTGAAAAGTAGAGAATGAGAGAAACGAAGAAAGTGCATTTTCAAATTAGAGTGAGCATAAACTCTCTCTAACGAGTGTAATTTTTTGATAATTAAAGACAAAATAATGTTTTTTTGGTAACTAATCACTAAATCTTCGTATTTGTCGAATCTAAATTTCGCTATCAACGTGTTGGACAAAACAAGAACTTTAGAACAAAGAAGTATTGGTAATGGTTAACTCTGTGCAACTCTTGAAACTTTTGAAAAGCAGAGAATGAGAGAAACGAAGAAAGTGCGTTTTCACATTAGAGTGAGCATAAACTCTCACGAACGAGTGTAATTTTGTGATAATTAAAGACAAAATAATGTTTTCTTGGTAACTAATCACTAAATCTTCGTATTTATCGGATCTTAATTTCACTATCAACGTGTTGGAAAAAACAACAACTTTAGAACAAAGAAGTATTGGTAATGGTTAACTCTTTGCAACTATTGAAACTTTTGAAAAGTAGAGAATGAGAGAAACGAAGAAAGTGCGTTTTCACATTAGAGTGAGCATAAACTCTCACAAACGAATGTAATTTTGTGATAATTAAAGACAAAATAATGTTTTCTTGGAAACTAATCACTAAATCTTCGTATTTGTCGAATCTAATTTCGCAATCAACGTGTTGGACAAAACAAGAACTTTAGAACAAAGAAGTATTGGTAATGGTTAACTCTTTGCAATTCTTGAAACTTTTGAAAAGTAGAGAATGAGAGAAACGAAGAAAGTACGTTTTCACATTAGAGTGAGCATAAACTCTCACTAACGAGTGTAATTTTTTGATAATTAAAGACAAAATAATGTTTTCTTGGTAACTAATCACTAAATCTTCGTATTTGTCGAATCTAAATTTCGATATCAACGTGTTGGACAAAAAGAGAACTTTAAAACAAATAAGTATTGGTAATGGTTAACTCTTTGCAACTCTTGAAACTTTGGAAAAGTAGAGAATGAGAGAAACGAAGAAAGTGCATTTTCAAATTAGAGTGAGCATAAACTCTCACTAACGAGTGTAATTTTTTGATAATTAAAGACAAAATAATGTTTTTTTGGTAACTAATCACTAAATCTTCGTATTTGTCGAATCTAAATTTCGCTATCAACATGTTGGACAAAACAAGAACTTTAGAACAAAGAAGTATTGGTAATGGTTAACTCTTTGCAACTCTTGAAACTTTTGAAAAGTAGAGAATGAGAGAAACGAAGAAAGTGCGTTTTCACGTTAGAGTGAGCATAAACTCTCACTAACGAGTGTAATTTTATGATAATTAAAGACAAAATAATATTTTCTTGGTAACTAATCACTAAATCTTCGTATTTGTCGAATCTAAATTTCGCTATCAACGTGTTGGACAAAACAAGAACTTTAGAACAAAGAAGTATTGGTAATGGTTAACTCTTTGCAACTCTTGAAACTTTTGAAAAGTAGAGAACGAGAGAAACGAAGAAAGTGCGTTTTCACATTAGAGTGAGCATAAACTCTCACTAACGAGTGTAATTTTGTGATAATTAAAGAAAAAATAATGTTTTCTTGGTAACTAATCACTAAATCTTCGTATTTATCGAATCTTAATTTCACTATCAACGTGTTGGGAAAAACAACAACTTTAGAACAAAGAAGTATTGGTAATGGTTAACTCTTTGCAACTCTTGAAAATTTTGAAAAGTAGAGAATGAGAGAAATGAAGAAAGTGCGTTTTCACATTAGAGTGAGCATAAACTCTCACAAACGAATGTAATTTTGTGATAATTAAAGACAAAATAATGTTTTCTTGGTAACTAATCACTAAATCTTCGTATTTGTCGAATCTAATTTCGCAATCAACGTGTTGGACAAAACAAGAACTTTAGAACAAAGAAGTATTGGTAATGGTTAACTCTTTGCAACTCTTGAAACTTTTGAAAAGTAAAGAATGAGAGAAACGAAGAAAGTACGTTTTCACATTAGAGTGAGCATAAACTCTCACTAACGAATGTAATTTTTTGATAATTAAAGACAAAATAATGTTTTCTTGGTAACTAATCACTAAATCTTCGTATTTGTCGAATCTAAATTTCGATATCAACGTGTTGGACAAAAAGAGAACTTTAAAACAAATAAGTATTGGTAATGGTTAACTCTTTGCAACTCTTGAAACTTTTGAAAAGTAGAGAATGAGAGAAACGAAGAAAGTGCATTTTCAAATTAGAGTGAGCATAAACTCTCACTAACGAGTGTAATTTTTTGATAATTAAAGACAAAATAATGTTTTTTTGGTAACTAATCACTAAATCTTCGTATTTGTTGAATCTAAATTTCGCTATCAACGTGTTGGACAAAACAAGAACTTTAGAACAAAGAAGTATTGGTAATGGTTAACTCTTTGCAACTCTTGAAACTTTTGAAAAGCAGAGAATGAGAGAAACGAAGAAAGAGCGTTTTCACATTAGAGTGAGCATAAACTCTCACTAACGAGTGTAATTTTGTGATAATTAAAGACAAAATAATGTTTTCTTGGTAACTAATCACTAAATCTTCGTATTTATCGGATCTTAATTTCACTATCAACGTGTTGGAAAAAACAACAACTTTAGAACAAAGAAGTATTGGTAATGGTTAACTCTTTGCAACTCTTGAAAATTTTGAAAAGTAGAGAATGAGAGAAATGAAGAAAGTGCGTTTTCACATTAGAGTGAGCATAAACTCTCACAAACGAATGTAATTTTCTGATAATTAAAGACAAAATAATGTTTTCTTGGTAACTAATCACTAAATCTTCGTATTTGTCGAATCTAATTTCGCAATCAACGTGTTGGACAAAACAAGAACTTTAGAACAAAGAAGTATTGGTAATGGTTAACTCTTTGCAATTCTTGAAACTTTTGAAAAGTAGAGAATGAGAGAAACGAAGAAAGTACGTTTTCACATTAGAGTGAGCATAAACTCTCACTAACGAGTGTAATTTTTTGATAATTAAAGACAAAATAATGTTTTCTTGGTAACTAATCACTAAATCTTCGTATTTGTCGAATCTAAATTTCGATATCAACGTGTTGGACAAAAAGAGAACTTTAAAACAAATAAGTATTGGTAATGGTTAACTCTTTGCAACTCTTGAAACTTTTGAAAAGTAGAGAATGAGAGAAACGAAGAAAGTGCATTTTCAAATTAGAGTGAGCATAAACTCTCACTAACGAGTGTAATTTTTTGATAATTAAAGACAAAATAATGTTTTTTTGGTAACTAATCACTAAATCTTCGTATTTGTCGAATCTAAATTTCGCTATCAACGTGTTGGACAAAACAAGAACTTTAGAACAAAGAAGTATTGGTAATGGTTAACTCTTTGCAACTCTTGAAACTTTTGAAAAGTAGAGAATGAGAGAAACGAAGAAAGTGCGTTTTCACGTTAGAGTGAGCATAAACTCTCACTAACGAGTGTAATTTTTTGATAATTAAAGACAAAATAATATTTTCTTGGTAACTAATCACTAAATCTTCGTATTTGTCGAATCTAAATTTCGCTATCAACGTGTTGGACAAAACAAGAACTTTAGAACAAAGAAGTATTGGTAATGGTTAACTCTTTGCAACTCTTGAAACTTTTGAAAAGTAGAGAACGAGAGAAACGAAGAAAGTGCGTTTTCACATTAGAGTGAGCATAAACTCTCACTAACGAGTGTAATTTTGTGATAATTAAAGATAAAATAATGTTTTCTTGGTAACTAATCACTAAATCTTCGTATTTGTCGAATCTAAATTTCGATATCAACGTGTTGGACAAAAAGAGAACTTTAAAACAAATAAGTATTGGTAATGGTTAACTCTTTGCAACTCTTGAAACTTTTGAAAAGTAGAGAATGAGAGAAACGAAGAAAGTGCATTTTCAAATTAGAGTGAGCATAAACTCTCTCTAACGAGTGTAATTTTTTGATAATTAAAGACAAAATAATGTTTTTTTGGTAACTAATCACTAAATCTTCGTATTTGTCGAATCTAAATTTCGCTATCAACGTGTTGGACAAAACAAGAACTTTAGAACAAAGAAGTATTGGTAATGGTTAACTCTGTGCAACTCTTGAAACTTTTGAAAAGCAGAGAATGAGAGAAACGAAGAAAGTGCGTTTTCACATTAGAGTGAGCATAAACTCTCACGAACGAGTGTAATTTTGTGATAATTAAAGACAAAATAATGTTTTCTTGGTAACTAATCACTAAATCTTCGTATTTATCGGATCTTAATTTCACTATCAACGTGTTGGAAAAAACAACAACTTTAGAACAAAGAAGTATTGGTAATGGTTAACTCTTTGCAACTATTGAAACTTTTGAAAAGTAGAGAATGAGAGAAACGAAGAAAGTGCGTTTTCACATTAGAGTGAGCATAAACTCTCACAAACGAATGTAATTTTGTGATAATTAAAGACAAAATAATGTTTTCTTGGAAACTAATCACTAAATCTTCGTATTTGTCGAATCTAATTTCGCAATCAACGTGTTGGACAAAACAAGAACTTTAGAACAAAGAAGTATTGGTAATGGTTAACTCTTTGCAATTCTTGAAACTTTTGAAAAGTAGAGAATGAGAGAAACGAAGAAAGTACGTTTTCACATTAGAGTGAGCATAAACTCTCACTAACGAGTGTAATTTTTTGATAATTAAAGATAAAATAATGTTTTCTTGGTAACTAATCACTAAATCTTCGTATTTGTCGAATCTAAATTTCGATATCAACGTGTTGGACAAAAAGAGAACTTTAAAACAAATAAGTATTGGTAATGGTTAACTCTTTGCAACTCTTGAAACTTTTGAAAAGTAGAGAATGAGAGAAACGAAGAAAGTGCATTTTCAAATTAGAGTGAGCATAAACTCTCACTAACGAGTGTAATTTTTTGATAATTAAAGACAAAATAATGTTTTTTTGGTAACTAATCACTAAATCTTCGTATTTGTCGAATCTAAATTTCGCTATCAACGTGTTGGACAAAACAAGAACTTTAGAACAAAGAAGTATTGGTAATGGTTAACTCTTTGCAACTCTTGAAAGTTTTGAAAAGTAGAGAATGAGAGAAACGAAGAAAGTGCGTTTTCACGTTAGAGTGAGCATAAACTCTCACTAACGAGTGTAATTTTTTGATAATTAAAGACAAAATAATGTTTTCTTGGTAACTAATCACTAAATCTTCGTATTTGTCGAATCTAAATTTCGCTATCAACGTGTTGGACAAAACAAGAACTTTAGAACAAAGAAGTATTGGTAATGGTTAACTCTTTGCAACTCTTGAAACTTTTGAAAAGTAGAGAACGAGAGAAACGAAGAAAGTGCGTTTTCACATTAGAGTGAGCATAAACTCTCACTAACGAGTGTAATTTTGTGATAATTAAAGACAAAATAATGTTTTCTTGGTAACTAATCACTATCTTCGTATTTATCGAATCTTAATTTCACTATCAACGTGTTGGGAAAAACAACAACTTTAGAACAAAGAAGTATTGGCCAATAAAAAGGTATGGAATATAAAAGAAAAAAGAAAAACCTAAAACCATAAGCTCACAAGTCGAGCCAGAGGCCGGAGTGCCGTTAAAACCTTACCTGGGAAAACCCTCCTTAGGGACAAAACCCAGGTGAAGGAAAAAGGTAAACTCCTCTAAGAATCAATGTCTGTAAAAGACAGTATACAAATCTTTATGCAAGAACGTGAGTAAGAAATCTGGAGGGTATCCCCTCCAAATGCAGTTTATATTCGTCTTGGACACTGCGTCAGCCGCCTGGTTGGCCTCTCTAAAAGTGTGAGAATATCGAATGTGCATGTCTGTGGTAAGAGGATGAACCTGACTCCAGAGACCCTGCAGACGCCAAGGAACAGAGGGAGTAGAGCTCATCAAAGTGCTAACTGTCAGACTGGAGTCCGACTCGATCCATAAGAACCGCCACCCTTGGGAATGTGCATACTGAATAGCAATGAGTGCCGCTGCTAACTCCGCCTCAAAAGGAGTACCCCAACCAACCTCTTGGGCAATAGCCGCAACAAAGAACCCCCTGAAGTTCCTAAACACCGCCCCTGCATGCAAACTACCTGGAGAGGATGTTGCACTGCCGTCCGTGTTGATCTTGTACCAATCCGGATCCGGAGGGATCCATCTAACAGACGAACCCTGACGAGTCGGCTTGTGCCTGCCCAATACACCAAGAGACCTGGCAATCAAGAGATCCTGAACTGAACCGTCAGAGTAACCCCGAGAGATGCTATTGGCTTCCCTAATACCAGCAACGATTTGCGCCATGCATCGTCTGACTGAAGGAGAGACCCCATCAAAGACCACCCTGTTCCGTAGAGCCCAAATAGCCCAAATTGTAGTGACAAATGCCGCTCTCCATAACTCCAAGGACTGCGGACCCAAGCGAACTCTGGTAGCCTGGAGGAAGATATCAAGAAAGCTGATCCCCGTGTGGATCGTAACTCCAAAAAGCTGAGTCAGATGCTGAAGAATCTCCAGAGTGAATGGACAGTGAGCTAACAAGTGGTCTAAAGACTCCGAGTCTCTACGGCAGAGCATACACATCGAAGGACCGTGAATCCCAAATGAGACCAGCCAATCAGAAGTAGGGAGCTTGCCCCATATCGCCCTCCAAATAACCGTAGAACGACACATCGGAATGAAGGAACTCCAAATCCACGACGACCAACCAAGACGAGGGAGAGGAGATCTGAGCATGTCATAGGCTACTGAAGAGGTTAGCTCCCCTGAGGTAGTACCTTCCCAAATACGTTTGTCAGGGCCATGAAGGACCCGAATCTGAAGTATATCTCTGACGATATCTGTGAAGTCCGTGACGAAGCACTCCTCAAAGTGCCAACAATCGTCATAGAAGAAGTCCCCAACCGTGCTCTTCAGGGTAGCCGCAAACCAATCCGGGAGGCCAATCTTATCAGAAATAGTGTATCCCAACCAGTTATCATGCCAAAAGCTGACTGTCGAATCCCTACCAATCAGCCACCTTGACCCATCAGAAAGCCTCGAAACGTGAGGACGAATACCTGGCCCAATAGACGAGATCCTCCCATGGGGACGCAATCTGCCATCCGAGGAAAAGTGTCTCCTGTGAAGCAGAGTTGTATCTGGAGATCTGTGCTGAAGAATGTCCCAACTCAACTTACAGAGAAAGGAGGCATTCGCCAATCTAATGGAGCGAACCCCCATCCCTCCTTCTCCAAAGGGCGCACAAACCCTCTTCCACGAGACCGAACAAGAACCACTCTTACGATTGATGTCACCCTTCCAAAGAAAGTTGCGAATAGCAGATTCCACCTGGCGAAGAAGCGAACTGGGCCACTTGTAAACCATCATAGAGTGGACCATAGAACCCGTGATAACCGAGTTAATCAAGCATCGTCTCCCTGCCAAGGAAAGGGAGCTACCCTTCCAACGACTAAACTTAGCAATAACATCATCTGCCACAAGCTGTAAATGAGCCTTCCTGGGGCAACCTCGAAAGATCGGAACTCCTAGGTAGGTGAAAGGAAGGGAACCTTCTACGATGCCTGTGACCCTGTGCATCCGACGACGAAGTCTTTGGGGAACAGCACGCCCAAAGAAAGCCCTAGACTTCGGAGGACTATAGATCTGACCTGAAAGATGACCATACCCCTGTAAAACCGCATGTAGGTTCCTGATATTAGACTCTGTGGCCCTCAAAAATATCATGATGTCGTCCGCATAGAAGAGATAACGAGGGACAAAACGGATGGGACGAAGACGGCCTCTATCGATCTCCCAATCAATCCATCTCCCGAGCGCCTCCTCCGCAATACAAAAAAGTAATGGTGATAGAGGATCTCCCTGACGAATGGTTAACTCTTTGCAACTCTTGAAACTTTGAAAAGTAGAGAATGAGAGAAATGAAGAAAGTGCGTTTTCACATTAGAGTGAGCATAAACTCTCACATACGAATGTAATTTTGTGATAATTAAAGACAAAATAATGTTTTCTTGGTAACTAATCACTAAATCTTCGTATTTGTCGAATCTAATTTCGCAATCAACGTGTTGGACAAAACAAGAACTTTAGAACAAAGAAGTATTGGTAATGGTTAACGCTTTGCAATTCTTGAAACTTTTGAAAAGTAGAGAATGAGAGAAACGAAGAAAGTGCATTTTCACATTAGAGTGAGCATAAACTCTCACTAACGAGTGTAATTTTTTGATAATTAAAGACAAAATAATGTTTTCTTGGTAACTAATCACTAAATCTTTGTATTTGTCGAATCTAAATTTCGCTATCAACGTGTTGGACAAAACAAGAACATTAGAACAAAGAAGTATTGGTAATAGATTAACTCTTTGCAACTCTTGAAACTTTTGAAAAGTAGAGAATGAGAGAAACGAAGAAAGTGCGTTTTCACATTAGAGTGAGCATAAACTCTCATAAACGAATGTAATTTTGTGATAATTAAAGTCAAAATAATGTTTTCTTGGTAACTAATCACTAAATCTTCGTATTTGTCGAACTTAATTTCGCTATCAACGTGTTGGACAAAACAAGAACTTTAGAACAAAGAAGTATTGGTAATGGTTAACTCTTTGCAATTCTTGAAACTTTTGAAAAGTAGAGAATGAGAGTAACGAAGAAAGTGCGTTTTCACATTAGAGTGAGCATAAACTCTCACAAACGAATGTAATTTTGTGATAATTAAAGTCAAAATAATGTTTTCTTGGTAACTAATCACTAAATCTTCGTATTTGTCGAACTTAATTTCGCTATCAACGTGTTGGACAAAACAAGAACTTTAGAACAAAGAAGTAGTGGTAATGGTTAACTCTTTGTAATTCTTGAAACTTTTGAAAAGTAGAGAATGAGAGAAACGAAGAAAGTACGTTTTCACATTAGAGTGAGCATAAACTCTCACTAACGAGTGTAATTTTTTGATAATTAAAGACAAAATAATGTTTTCTTGGTAACTAATCACTAAATCTTCGTATTTGTCGAATCTAAATTTCGATATCAACGTGTTGGACAAAAAGAGAACTTTAAAACATATAAGTATTGGTAATGGTTAACTCTTTGCAACTCTTGAAACTTTTGAAAAGTAGAGAATGAGAGAAACGAAGAAAGTGCATTTTCAAATTAGAGTGAGCATAAACTCTCACTAACGAGTGTAATTTTTTGATAATTAAAGACAAAATAATGTTTTCTTGGTAACTAATCACTAAATCTTTGTATTAGTCGAATCTAAATTTCGCTATCAACGTGTTGGACAAAACAAGAACATTAGAACAAAGAAGTATTGGTAATGGTTAACTCTTTGCAACTCTTGAAACTTTTGAAAAGTAGAGAATGAGAGAAACGAAGAAAGTGCGTTTTCACATTAGAGTGAGCATAAACTCTCACAAACGAATGTAATTTTGTGATAATTAAAGTCAAAATAATATTTTCTTGGTAACTAATCACTAAATCTTCGTATTTGTCGAACTTAATTTCGCTATCAACGTGTTGGACAAAACAAGAACTTTAGAACAAAGAAGTATTGGTAATGGTTAACTCTTTGCAATTCTTGAAACTTTTGAAAAGTAGAGAATGAGAGAAACGAAGAAAGTACGTTTTCACATTAGAGTGAGCATAAACTCTCACTAACGAGTGTAATTTTTTGATAATTAAAGACAAAATAATGTTTTCTTGGTAACTAATCACTAAATCTTCGTATTTGTCGAATCTAAATTTCGATATCAACGTGTTGGACAAAAAGAGAACTTTAAAACAAATAAGTATTGGTAATGGTTAACTCTTTGCAACTCTTGAAACTTTTGAAAAGTAGAGAATGAGAGAAACGAAGAAAGTGCATTTTCAAATTAGAGTGAGCATAAACTCTCACTAACGAGTGTAATTTTTTGATAATTAAAGACAAAATAATGTTTTTTTGGTAACTAATCACTAAATCTTCGTATTTGTTGAATCTAAATTTCGCTATCAACGTGTTGGACAAAACAAGAACTTTAGAACAAAGAAGTATTGGTAATGGTTAACTCTTTGCAACTCTTGAAACTTTTGAAAAGCAGAGAATGAGAGAAACGAAGAAAGTGCGTTTTCACATTAGAGTGAGCATAAACTCTCACAAACGAATGTAATTTTGTGATAATTAAAGACAAAATAATGTTTTCTTGGTAACTAATCACTAAATCTTCGTATTTGTCGAATCTAATTTCGCAATCAACGTGTTGGACAAAACAAGAACTTTAGAACAAAGAAGTATTGGTAATGGTTAACGCTTTGCAATTCTTGAAACTTTTGAAAAGTAGAGAATGAGAGAAACGAAGAAAGTGCATTTTCACATTAGAGTGAGCATAAACTCTCACTAACGAGTGTAATTTTTTGATAATTAAAGACAAAATAATGTTTTCTTGGTAACTAATCACTAAATCTTTGTATTTGTCGAATCTAAATTTCGCTATCAACGTGTTGGACAAAACAAGAACATTAGAACAAAGAAGTATTGGTAATGGTTAACTCTTTGCAACTCTTGAAACTTTTGAAAAGTAGAGAATGAGAGAAACGAAGAAAGTGCGTTTTCACATTAGAGTGAGCATAAACTCTCACTAACGAGTGTAATTTTTTGATAATTAAAGACAAAATAATGTTTTTTTGGTAACTAATCACTAAATCTTCGTATTTGTTGAATCTAAATTTCGCTATCAACGTGTTGGACAAAACAAGAACTTTAGAACAAAGAAGTATTGGTAATGGTTAACTCTTTGCAACTCTTGAAACTTTTGAAAAGCAGAGAATGAGAGAAACGAAGAAAGTGCGTTTTCACATTAGAGTGAGCATAAACTCTCACTAACGAGTGTAATTTTGTGATAATTAAAGACAAAATAATGTTTTCTTGGTAACTAATCACTAAATCTTCGTATTTATCGGATCTTAATTTCACTATCAACGTGTTGGAAAAAACAACAACTTTAGAACAAAGAAGTATTGGTAATGGTTAACTCTTTGCAACTATTGAAACTTTTGAAAAGTAGAGAATGAGAGAAACGAAGAAAGTGCGTTTTCACATTAGAGTGAGCATAAACTCTCACAAACGAATGTAATTTTGTGATAATTAAAGACAAAATAATGTTTTCTTGGTAACTAATCACTAAATCTTCGTATTTGTCGAATCTATTTTCGCAATCAACGTGTTGGACAAAACAAGAACTTTAGAACAAAGAAGTATTGGTAATGGTTAACTCTTTGCAATTCTTGAAACTTTTGAAAAGTAGAGAATGAGAGAAACGAAGAAAGTACGTTTTCACATTAGAGTGAGCATAAACTCTCACTAACGAGTGTAATTTTTTGATAATTAAAGACAAAATAATGTTTTCTTGGTAACTAATCACTAAATCTTCGTATTTGTCGAATCTAAATTTCGATATCAACGTGTTGGACAAAAAGAGAACTTTAAAACAAATAAGTATTGGTAATGGTTAACTCTTTGCAACTCTTGAAACTTTGGAAAAGTAGAGAATGAGAGAAACGAAGAAAGTGCATTTTCAAATTAGAGTGAGCATAAACTCTCACTAACGAGTGTAATTTTTTGATAATTAAAGACAAAATAATGTTTTTTTGGTAACTAATCACTAAATCTTCGTATTTGTCGAATCTAAATTTCGCTATCAACATGTTGGACAAAACAAGAACTTTAGAACAAAGAAGTATTGGTAATGGTTAACTCTTTGCAACTCTTGAAACTTTTGAAAAGTAGAGAATGAGAGAAACGAAGAAAGTGCGTTTTCACGTTAGAGTGAGCATAAACTCTCACTAACGAGTGTAATTTTATGATAATTAAAGACAAAATAATATTTTCTTGGTAACTAATCACTAAATCTTCGTATTTGTCGAATCTAAATTTCGCTATCAACGTGTTGGACAAAACAAGAACTTTAGAACAAAGAAGTATTGGTAATGGTTAACGCTTTGCAATTCTTGAAACTTTTGAAAAGTAGAGAATGAGAGAAACGAAGAAAGTGCATTTTCACATTAGAGTGAGCATAAACTCTCACTAACGAGTGTAATTTTTTGATAATTAAAGACAAAATAATGTTTTCTTGGTAACTAATCACTAAATCTTTGTATTTGTCGAATCTAAATTTCGCTATCAACGTGTTGGACAAAACAAGAACATTAGAACAAAGAAGTATTGGTAATGGTTAACTCTTTGCAACTCTTGAAACTTTTGAAAAGTAGAGAATGAGAGAAACGAAGAAAGTGCGTTTTCACATTAGAGTGAGCATAAACTCTCACTAACGAGTGTAATTTTTTGATAATTAAAGACAAAATAATGTTTTTTTGGTAACTAATCACTAAATCTTCGTATTTGTTGAATCTAAATTTCGCTATCAACGTGTTGGACAAAACAAGAACTTTAGAACAAAGAAGTATTGGTAATGGTTAACTCTTTGCAACTCTTGAAACTTTTGAAAAGTAGAGAACGAGAGAAACGAAGAAAGTGCGTTTTCACATTAGAGTGAGCATAAACTCTCACTAACGAGTGTAATTTTGTGATAATTAAAGACAAAATAATGTTTTCTTGGTAACTAATCACTAAATCTTCGTATTTATCGAATCTTAATTTCACTATCAACGTGTTGGGAAAAACAACAACTTTAGAACAAAGAAGTATTGGTAATGGTTAACTCTTTGCAACTCTTGAAAATTTTGAAAAGTAGAGAATGAGAGAAATGAAGAAAGTGCGTTTTCACATTAGAGTGAGCATAAACTCTCACAAACGAATGTAATTTTGTGATAATTAAAGACAAAATAATGTTTTCTTGGTAACTAATCACTAAATCTTCGTATTTGTCGAATCTAATTTCGCAATCAACGTGTTGGACAAAACAAGAACTTTAGAACAAAGAAGTATTGGTAATGGTTAACTCTTTGCAACTCTTGAAACTTTTGAAAAGTAAAGAATGAGAGAAACGAAGAAAGTACGTTTTCACATTAGAGTGAGCATAAACTCTCACTAACGAATGTAATTTTTTGATAATTAAAGACAAAATAATGTTTTCTTGGTAACTAATCACTAAATCTTCGTATTTGTCGAATCTAAATTTCGATATCAACGTGTTGGACAAAAAGAGAACTTTAAAACAAATAAGTATTGGTAATGGTTAACTCTTTGCAACTCTTGAAACTTTTGAAAAGTAGAGAATGAGAGAAACGAAGAAAGTGCATTTTCAAATTAGAGTGAGCATAAACTCTCACTAACGAGTGTAATTTTTTGATAATTAAAGACAAAATAATGTTTTTTTGGTAACTAATCACTAAATCTTCGTATTTGTTGAATCTAAATTTCGCTATCAACGTGTTGGACAAAACAAGAACTTTAGAACAAAGAAGTATTGGTAATGGTTAACTCTTTGCAACTCTTGAAACTTTTGAAAAGCAGAGAATGAGAGAAACGAAGAAAGTGCGTTTTCACATTAGAGTGAGCATAAACTCTCACTAACGAGTGTAATTTTGTGATAATTAAAGACAAAATAATGTTTTCTTGGTAACTAATCACTAAATCTTCGTATTTATCGGATCTTAATTTCACTATCAACGTGTTGGAAAAACAACAACTTTAGAACAAAGAAGTATTGGTAATGGTTAACTCTTTGCAACTATTGAAACTTTTGAAAAGTAGAGAATGAGAGAAACGAAGAAAGTGCGTTTTCACATTAGAGTGAGCATAAACTCTCACAAACGAATGTAATTTTGTGATAATTAAAGACAAAATAATGTTTTCTTGGTAACTAATCACTAAATCTTCGTATTTGTCGAATCTAATTTCGCAATCAACGTGTTGGACAAAACAAGAACTTTAGAACAAAGAAGTATTGGTAATGGTTAACTCTTTGCAATTCTTGAAACTTTTGAAAAGTAGAGAATGAGAGAAACGAAGAAAGTACGTTTTCACATTAGAGTGAGCATAAACTCTCACTAACGAGTGTAATTTTTTGATAATTAAAGACAAAATAATGTTTTCTTGGTAACTAATCACTAAATCTTCGTATTTGTCGAATCTAAATTTCGATATCAACGTGTTGGACAAAAAGAGAACTTTAAAACAAATAAGTATTGGTAATGGTTAACTCTTTGCAACTCTTGAAACTTTTGAAAAGTAGAGAATGAGAGAAACGAAGAAAGTGCATTTTCAAATTAGAGTGAGCATAAACTCTCACTAACGAGTGTAATTTTTTGATAATTAAAGACAAAATAATGTTTTTTTGGTAACTAATCACTAAATCTTCGTATTTGTCGAATCTAAATTTCGCTATCAACGTGTTGGACAAAACAAGAACTTTAGAACAAAGAAGTATTGGTAATGGTTAACTCTTTGCAACTCTTGAAACTTTTGAAAAGTAGAGAATGAGAGAAACGAAGAAAGTGCGTTTTCACGTTAGAGTGAGCATAAACTCTCACTAACGAGTGTAATTTTTTGATAATTAAAGACAAAATAATATTTTCTTGGTAACTAATCACTAAATCTTTGTATTTGTCGAATCTAAATTTCGCTATCAACGTGTTGGACAAAACAAGAACTTTAGAACAAAGAAGTATTGGTAATGGTTAACTCTTTGCAACTCTTGAAACTTTTGAAAAGTAGAGAACGAGAGAAACGAAGAAAGTGCGTTTTCACATTAGAGTGAGCATAAACTCTCACTAACGAGTGTAATTTTGTGATAATTAAAGATAAAATAATGTTTTCTTGGTAACTAATCACTAAATCTTCGTATTTGTCGAATCTAAATTTCGATATCAACGTGTTGGACAAAAAGAGAACTTTAAAACAAATAAGTATTGGTAATGGTTAACTCTTTGCAACTCTTGAAACTTTTGAAAAGTAGAGAATGAGAGAAACGAAGAAAGTGCATTTTCAAATTAGAGTGAGCATAAACTCTCACTAACGAGTGTAATTTTTTGATAATTAAAGACAAAATAATGTTTTTTTGGTAACTAATCACTAAATCTTCGTATTTGTCGAATCTAAATTTCGCTATCAACGTGTTGGACAAAACAAGAACTTTAGAACAAAGAAGTATTGGTAATGGTTAACTCTGTGCAACTCTTGAAACTTTTGAAAAGCAGAGAATGAGAGAAACGAAGAAAGTGCGTTTTCACATTAGAGTGAGCATAAACTCTCACTAACGAGTGTAATTTTGTGATAATTAAAGACAAAATAATGTTTTCCTGTGTAACTAATCACTAAATCTTCGTATTTATCGGATCTTAATTTCACTATCAACGTGTTGGAAAAAACAACAACTTTAGAACAAAGAAGTATTGGTAATGGTTAACTCTTTGCAACTATTGAAACTTTTGAAAAGTAGAGAATGAGAGAAACGAAGAAAGTGCGTTTTCACATTAGAGTGAGCATAAACTCTCACAAACGAATGTAATTTTGTGATAATTAAAGACAAAATAATGTTTTCTTGGAAACTAATCACTAAATCTTCGTATTTGTCGAATCTAATTTCGCAATCAACGTGTTGGACAAAACAAGAACTTTAGAACAAAGAAGTATTGGTAATGGTTAACTCTTTGCAATTCTTGAAACTTTTGAAAAGTAGAGAATGAGAGAAACGAAGAAAGTACGTTTTCACATTAGAGTGAGCATAAACTCTCACTAACGAGTGTAATTTTTTGATAATTAAAGATAAAATAATGTTTTCTTGGTAACTAATCACTAAATCTTCGTATTTGTCGAATCTAAATTTCGATATCAACGTGTTGGACAAAAAGAGAACTTTAAAACAAATAAGTATTGGTAATGGTTAACTCTTTGCAACTCTTGAAACTTTTGAAAAGTAGAGAATGAGAGAAACGAAGAAAGTGCATTTTCAAATTAGAGTGAGCATAAACTCTCACTAACGAGTGTAATTTTTTGATAATTAAAGACAAAATAATGTTTTTTTGGTAACTAATCACTAAATCTTCGTATTTGTCGAATCTAAATTTCGCTATCAACGTGTTGGACAAAATAAGAACTTTAGAACAAAGAAGTATTGGTAATGGTTAACTCTTTGCAACTCTTGAAACTTTTGAAAAGTAGAGAACGAGAGAAACGAAGAAAGTGCGTTTTCACATTAGAGTGAGCATAAACTCTCACTAACGAGTGTAATTTTGTGATAATTAAAGACAAAATAATGTTTTCTTGGTAACTAATCACTATCTTCGTATTTATCGAATCTTAATTTCACTATCAACGTGTTGGGAAAAACAACAACTTTAGAACAAAGAAGTATTGGTAATGGTTATCTCTTTGCAACTCTTGAAACTTTGAAAAGTAGAGAATGAGAGAAATGAAGAAAGTGCGTTTTCACATTAGAGTGAGCATAAACTCTCACATACGAATGTAATTTTGTGATAATTAAAGACAAAATAATGTTTTCTTGGTAACTAATCACTAAATCTTCGTATTTGTCGAATCTAATTTCGCAATCAACGTGTTGGACAAAATAAGAACTTTAGAACAAAGAAGTATTGGTAATGGTTAACGCTTTGCAATTCTTGAAACTTTTGAAAAGTAGAGAATGAGAGAAACGAAGAAAGTGCATTTTCACATTAGAGTGAGCATAAACTCTCACTAACGAGTGTAATTTTTTGATAATTAAAGACAAAATAATGTTTTCTTGGTAACTAATCACTAAATCTTTGTATTTGTCGAATCTAAATTTCGCTATCAACGTGCTGGACAAAACAAGAACATTAGAACAAAGAAGTATTGGTAATGGTTAACTCTTTGCAACTCTTGAAACTTTTGAAAAGTAGAGAATGAGAGAAACGAAGAAAGTGCGTTTTCACATTAGAGTGAGCATAAACTCTCACAAACGAATGTAATTTTGTGATAATTAAAGTCAAAATAATGTTTTCTTGGTAACTAATCACTAAATCTTCGTATTTGTCGAACTTAATTTCGCTATCAACGTGTTGGACAAAAAGAGAACTTTAAAACAAATAAGTATTGGTAATGGTTAACTCTTTGCAACTCTTGAAACTTTTGAAAAGTAGAGAATGAGAGAAACGAAGAAAGTGCATTTTCAAATTAGAGTGAGCATAAACTCTCACTAACGAGTGTAATTTTTTGATAATTAAAGACAAAATAATGTTTTTTTGGTAACTAATCACTAAATCTTCGTATTTGTCGAATCTAAATTTCGCTATCAACGTGTTGGACAAAACAAGAACTTTAGAACAAAGAAGTTTTGGTAATGGTTAACTCTGTGCAACTCTTGAAACTTTTGAAAAGCAGAGAATGAGAGAAACGAAGAAAGTGCGTTTTCACATTAGAGTGAGCATAAACTCTCACTAACGAGTGTAATTTTGTGATAATTAAAGACAAAATAATGTTTTCCTGTGTAACTAATCACTAAATCTTCGTATTTATCGGATCTTAATTTCACTATCAACGTGTTGGAAAAAACAACAACTTTAGAACAAAGAAGTATTGGTAATGGTTAACTCTTTGCAACTATTGAAACTTTTGAAAAGTAGAGAATGAGAGAAACGAAGAAAGTGCGTTTTCACATTAGAGTGAGCATAAACTCTCACAAACGAATGTAATTTTGTGATAATTAAAGACAAAATAATGTTTTCTTGGAAACTAATCACTAAATCTTCGTATTTGTCGAATCTAATTTCGCAATCAACGTGTTGGACAAAACAAGAACTTTAGAACAAAGAAGTATTGGTAATGGTTAACTCTTTGCAATTCTTGAAACTTTTGAAAAGTAGAGAATGAGAGAAACGAAGAAAGTACGTTTTCACATTAGAGTGAGCATAAACTCTCACTAACGAGTGTAATTTTTTGATAATTAAAGATAAAATAATGTTTTCTTGGTAACTAATCACTAAATCTTCGTATTTGTCGAATCTAAATTTCGATATCAACGTGTTGGACAAAAAGAGAACTTTAAAACAAATAAGTATTGGTAATGGTTAACTCTTTGCAACTCTTGAAACTTTTGAAAAGTAGAGAATGAGAGAAACGAAGAAAGTGCATTTTCAAATTAGAGTGAGCATAAACTCTCACTAACGAGTGTAATTTTTTGATAATTAAAGACAAAATAATGTTTTTTTGGTAACTAATCACTAAATCTTCGTATTTGTCGAATCTAAATTTCGCTATCAACGTGTTGGACAAAATAAGAACTTTAGAACAAAGAAGTATTGGTAATGGTTAACTCTTTGCAACTCTTGAAACTTTTGAAAAGTAGAGAATGAGAGAAACGAAGAAAGTGCGTTTTCACGTTAGAGTGAGCATAAACTCTCACTAACGAGTGTAATTTTTTGATAATTAAAGACAAAATAATGTTTTCTTGGTAACTAATCACTAAATCTTCGTATTTGTCGAATCTAAATTTCGCTATCAACGTGTTGGACAAAACAAGAACTTTAGAACAAAGAAGTATTGGTAATGGTTAACTCTTTGCAACTCTTGAAACTTTTGAAAAGTAGAGAACGAGAGAAACGAAGAAAGTGCGTTTTCACATTAGAGTGAGCATAAACTCTCACTAACGAGTGTAATTTTGTGATAATTAAAGACAAAATAATGTTTTCTTGGTAACTAATCACTATCTTCGTATTTATCGAATCTTAATTTCACTATCAACGTGTTGGGAAAAACAACAACTTTAGAACAAAGAAGTATTGGTAATGGTTATCTCTTTGCAACTCTTGAAACTTTGAAAAGTAGAGAATGAGAGAAATGAAGAAAGTGCATTTTCAAATTAGAGTGAGCATAAACTCTCACTAACGAGTGTAATTTTTTGATAATTAAAGACAAAATAATGTTTTTTTGGTAACTAATCACTAAATCTTCGTATTTGTCGAATCTAAATTTCGCTATCAACGTGTTGGACAAAACAAGAACTTTAGAACAAAGAAGTATTGGTAATGGTTAACTCTTTGCAACTCTTGAAACTTTTGAAAAGTAGAGAATGAGAGAAACGAAGAAAGTGCGTTTTCACGTTAGAGTGAGCATAAACTCTCACTAACGAGTGTAATTTTTTGATAATTAAAGACAAAATAATATTTTCTTGGTAACTAATCACTAAATCTTTGTATTTGTCGAATCTAAATTTCGCTATCAACGTGTTGGACAAAACAAGAACTTTAGAACAAAGAAGTATTGGTAATGGTTAACTCTTTGCAACTCTTGAAACTTTTGAAAAGTAGAGAACGAGAGAAACGAAGAAAGTGCGTTTTCACATTAGAGTGAGCATAAACTCTCACTAACGAGTGTAATTTTATGATAATTAAAGATAAAATAATGTTTTCTTGGTAACTAATCACTAAATCTTCGTATTTGTCGAATCTAAATTTCGATATCAACGTGTTGGACAAAAAGAGAACTTTAAAACAAATAAGTATTGGTAATGGTTAACTCTTTGCAACTCTTGAAACTTTTGAAAAGTAGAGAATGAGAGAAACGAAGAAAGTGCATTTTCAAATTAGAGTGAGCATAAACTCTCACTAACGAGTGTAATTTTTTGATAATTAAAGACAAAATAATGTTTTTTTGGTAACTAATCACTAAATCTTCGTATTTGTCGAATCTAAATTTCGCTATCAACGTGTTGGACAAAACAAGAACTTTAGAACAAAGAAGTATTGGTAATGGTTAACTCTGTGCAACTCTTGAAACTTTTGAAAAGCAGAGAATGAGAGAAACGAAGAAAGTGCGTTTTCACATTAGAGTGAGCATAAACTCTCACTAACGAGTGTAATTTTGTGATAATTAAAGACAAAATAATGTTTTCCTGTGTAACTAATCACTAAATCTTCGTATTTATCGGATCTTAATTTCACTATCAACGTGTTGGAAAAAACAACAACTTTAGAACAAAGAAGTATTGGTAATGGTTAACTCTTTGCAACTATTGAAACTTTTGAAAAGTAGAGAATGAGAGAAACGAAGAAAGTGCGTTTTCACATTAGAGTGAGCATAAACTCTCACAAACGAATGTAATTTTGTGATAATTAAAGACAAAATAATGTTTTCTTGGAAACTAATCACTAAATCTTCGTATTTGTCGAATCTAATTTCGCAATCAACGTGTTGGACAAAACAAGAACTTTAGAACAAAGAAGTATTGGTAATGGTTAACTCTTTGCAATTCTTGAAACTTTTGAAAAGTAGAGAATGAGAGAAACGAAGAAAGTACGTTTTCACATTAGAGTGAGCATAAACTCTCACTAACGAGTGTAATTTTTTGATAATTAAAGATAAAATAATGTTTTCTTGGTAACTAATCACTAAATCTTCGTATTTGTCGAATCTAAATTTCGATATCAACGTGTTGGACAAAAAGAGAACTTTAAAACAAATAAGTATTGGTAATGGTTAACTCTTTGCAACTCTTGAAACTTTTGAAAAGTAGAGAATGAGAGAAACGAAGAAAGTGCATTTTCAAATTAGAGTGAGCATAAACTCTCACTAACGAGTGTAATTTTTTGATAATTAAAGACAAAATAATGTTTTCTTGGTAACTAATCACTAAATCTTTGTATTAGTCGAATCTAAATTTCGCTATCAACGTGTTGGACAAAACAAGAACATTAGAACAAAGAAGTATTGGTAATGGTTAACTCTTTGCAACTCTTGAAACTTTTGAAAAGTAGAGAATGAGAGAAACGAAGAAAGTGCGTTTTCACATTAGAGTGAGCATAAACTCTCACAAACGAATGTAATTTTGTGATAATTAAAGTCAAAATAATATTTTCTTGGTAACTAATCACTAAATCTTCGTATTTGTCGAACTTAATTTCGCTATCAACGTGTTGGACAAAACAAGAACTTTAGAACAAAGAAGTATTGGTAATGGTTAACTCTTTGCAATTCTTGAAACTTTTGAAAAGTAGAGAATGAGAGAAACGAAGAAAGTACGTTTTCACATTAGAGTGAGCATAAACTCTCACTAACGAGTGTAATTTTTTGATAATTAAAGACAAAATAATGTTTTCTTGGTAACTAATCACTAAATCTTCGTATTTGTCGAATCTAAATTTCGATATCAACGTGTTGGACAAAAAGAGAACTTTAAAACAAATAAGTATTGGTAATGGTTAACTCTTTGCAACTCTTGAAACTTTTGAAAAGTAGAGAATGAGAGAAACGAAGAAAGTGCATTTTCAAATTAGAGTGAGCATAAACTCTCACTAACGAGTGTAATTTTTTGATAATTAAAGACAAAATAATGTTTTTTTGGTAACTAATCACTAAATCTTCGTATTTGTTGAATCTAAATTTCGCTATCAACGTGTTGGACAAAACAAGAACTTTAGAACAAAGAAGTATTGGTAATGGTTAACTCTTTGCAACTCTTGAAACTTTTGAAAAGCAGAGAATGAGAGAAACGAAGAAAGTGCGTTTTCACATTAGAGTGAGCATAAACTCTCACAAACGAATGTAATTTTGTGATAATTAAAGACAAAATAATGTTTTCTTGGTAACTAATCACTAAATCTTCGTATTTGTCGAATCTAATTTCGCAATCAACGTGTTGGACAAAACAAGAACTTTAGAACAAAGAAGTATTGGTAATGGTTAACGCTTTGCAATTCTTGAAACTTTTGAAAAGTAGAGAATGAGAGAAACGAAGAAAGTGCATTTTCACATTAGAGTGAGCATAAACTCTCACTAACGAGTGTAATTTTTTGATAATTAAAGACAAAATAATGTTTTCTTGGTAACTAATCACTAAATCTTTGTATTTGTCGAATCTAAATTTCGCTATCAACGTGTTGGACAAAACAAGAACATTAGAACAAAGAAGTATTGGTAATGGTTAACTCTTTGCAACTCTTGAAACTTTTGAAAAGTAGAGAATGAGAGAAACGAAGAAAGTGCGTTTTCACATTAGAGTGAGCATAAACTCTCACTAACGAGTGTAATTTTTTGATAATTAAAGACAAAATAATGTTTTTTTGGTAACTAATCACTAAATCTTCGTATTTGTTGAATCTAAATTTCGCTATCAACGTGTTGGACAAAACAAGAACTTTAGAACAAAGAAGTATTGGTAATGGTTAACTCTTTGCAACTCTTGAAACTTTTGAAAAGCAGAGAATGAGAGAAACGAAGAAAGTGCGTTTTCACATTAGAGTGAGCATAAACTCTCACTAACGAGTGTAATTTTGTGATAATTAAAGACAAAATAATGTTTTCTTGGTAACTAATCACTAAATCTTCGTATTTATCGGATCTTAATTTCACTATCAACGTGTTGGAAAAAACAACAACTTTAGAACAAAGAAGTATTGGTAATGGTTAACTCTTTGCAACTATTGAAACTTTTGAAAAGTAGAGAATGAGAGAAACGAAGAAAGTGCGTTTTCACATTAGAGTGAGCATAAACTCTCACAAACGAATGTAATTTTGTGATAATTAAAGACAAAATAATGTTTTCTTGGTAACTAATCACTAAATCTTCGTATTTGTCGAATCTATTTTCGCAATCAACGTGTTGGACAAAACAAGAACTTTAGAACAAAGAAGTATTGGTAATGGTTAACTCTTTGCAATTCTTGAAACTTTTGAAAAGTAGAGAATGAGAGAAACGAAGAAAGTACGTTTTCACATTAGAGTGAGCATAAACTCTCACTAACGAGTGTAATTTTTTGATAATTAAAGACAAAATAATGTTTTCTTGGTAACTAATCACTAAATCTTCGTATTTGTCGAATCTAAATTTCGATATCAACGTGTTGGACAAAAAGAGAACTTTAAAACAAATAAGTATTGGTAATGGTTAACTTTTTGCAACTCTTGAAACTTTGGAAAAGTAGAGAATGAGAGAAACGAAGAAAGTGCATTTTCAAATTAGAGTGAGCATAAACTCTCACTAACGAGTGTAATTTTTTGATAATTAAAGACAAAATAATGTTTTTTTGGTAACTAATCACTAAATCTTCGTATTTGTCGAATCTAAATTTCGCTATCAACATGTTGGACAAAACAAGAACTTTAGAACAAAGAAGTATTGGTAATGGTTAACTCTTTGCAACTCTTGAAACTTTTGAAAAGTAGAGAATGAGAGAAACGAAGAAAATGCGTTTTCACGTTAGAGTGAGCATAAACTCTCACTAACGAGTGTAATTTTATGATAATTAAAGACAAAATAATATTTTCTTGGTAACTAATCACTAAATCTTCGTATTTGTCGAATCTAAATTTCGCTATCAACGTGTTGGACAAAACAAGAACTTTAGAACAAAGAAGTATTGGTAATGGTTAACGCTTTGCAATTCTTGAAACTTTTGAAAAGTAGAGAATGAGAGAAACGAAGAAAGTGCATTTTCACATTAGAGTGAGCATAAACTCTCACTAACGAGTGTAATTTTTTGATAATTAAAGACAAAATAATGTTTTCTTGGTAACTAATCACTAAATCTTTGTATTTGTCGAATCTAAATTTCGCTATCAACGTGTTGGACAAAACAAGAACATTAGAACAAAGAAGTATTGGTAATGGTTAACTCTTTGCAACTCTTGAAACTTTTGAAAAGTAGAGAATGAGAGAAACGAAGAAAGTGCGTTTTCACATTAGAGTGAGCATAAACTCTCACTAACGAGTGTAATTTTTTGATAATTAAAGACAAAATAATGTTTTTTTGGTAACTAATCACTAAATCTTCGTATTTGTTGAATCTAAATTTCGCTATCAACGTGTTGGACAAAACAAGAACTTTAGAACAAAGAAGTATTGGTAATGGTTAACTCTTTGCAACTCTTGAAACTTTTGAAAAGCAGAGAATGAGAGAAACGAAGAAAGTGCGTTTTCACATTAGAGTGAGCATAAACTCTCACTAACGAGTGTAATTTTGTGATAATTAAAGACAAAATAATGTTTTCTTGGTAACTAATCACTAAATCTTCGTATTTATCGGATCTTAATTTCACTATCAACGTGTTGGAAAAAACAACAACTTTAGAACAAAGAAGTATTGGTAATGGTTAACTCTTTGCAACTATTGAAACTTTTGAAAAGTAGAGAATGAGAGAAACGAAGAAAGTGCGTTTTCACATTAGAGTGAGCATAAACTCTCACAAACGAATGTAATTTTGTGATAATTAAAGACAAAATAATGTTTTCTTGGTAACTAATCACTAAATCTTCGTATTTGTCGAATCTATTTTCGCAATCAACGTGTTGGACAAAACAAGAACTTTAGAACAAAGAAGTATTGGTAATGGTTAACTCTTTGCAATTCTTGAAACTTTTGAAAAGTAGAGAATGAGAGAAACGAAGAAAGTACGTTTTCACATTAGAGTGAGCATAAACTCTCACTAACGAGTGTAATTTTTTGATAATTAAAGACAAAATAATGTTTTCTTGGTAACTAATCACTAAATCTTCGTATTTGTCGAATCTAAATTTCGATATCAACGTGTTGGACAAAAAGAGAACTTTAAAACAAATAAGTATTGGTAATGGTTAACTCTTTGCAACTCTTGAAACTTTGGAAAAGTAGAGAATGAGAGAAACGAAGAAAGTGCATTTTCAAATTAGAGTGAGCATAAACTCTCACTAACGAGTGTAATTTTTTGATAATTAAAGACAAAATAATGTTTTTTTGGTAACTAATCACTAAATCTTCGTATTTGTCGAATCTAAATTTCGCTATCAACATGTTGGACAAAACAAGAACTTTAGAACAAAGAAGTATTGGTAATGGTTAACTCTTTGCAACTCTTGAAACTTTTGAAAAGTAGAGAATGAGAGAAACGAAGAAAGTGCGTTTTCACGTTAGAGTGAGCATAAACTCTCACTAACGAGTGTAATTTTATGATAATTAAAGACAAAATAATATTTTCTTGGTAACTAATCACTAAATCTTCGTATTTGTCGAATCTAAATTTCGCTATCAACGTGTTGGACAAAACAAGAACTTTAGAACAAAGAAGTATTGGTAATGGTTAACTCTTTGCAACTCTTGAAACTTTTGAAAAGTAGAGAACGAGAGAAACGAAGAAAGTGCGTTTTCACATTAGAGTGAGCATAAACTCTCACTAACGAGTGTAATTTTGTGATAATTAAAGACAAAATAATGTTTTCTTGGTAACTAATCACTAAATCTTCGTATTTATCGAATCTTAATTTCACTATCAACGTGTTGGGAAAAACAACAACTTTAGAACAAAGAAGTATTGGTAATGGTTAACTCTTTGCAACTCTTGAAAATTTTGAAAAGTAGAGAATGAGAGAAATGAAGAAAGTGCGTTTTCACATTAGAGTGAGCATAAACTCTCACAAACGAATGTAATTTTGTGATAATTAAAGACAAAATAATGTTTTCTTGGTAACTAATCACTAAATCTTCGTATTTGTCGAATCTAATTTCGCAATCAACGTGTTGGACAAAACAAGAACTTTAGAACAAAGAAGTATTGGTAATGGTTAACTCTTTGCAACTCTTGAAACTTTTGAAAAGTAAAGAATGAGAGAAACGAAGAAAGTACGTTTTCACATTAGAGTGAGCATAAACTCTCACTAACGAATGTAATTTTTTGATAATTAAAGACAAAATAATGTTTTCTTGGTAACTAATCACTAAATCTTCGTATTTGTCGAATCTAAATTTCGATATCAACGTGTTGGACAAAAAGAGAACTTTAAAACAAATAAGTATTGGTAATGGTTAACTCTTTGCAACTCTTGAAACTTTTGAAAAGTAGAGAATGAGAGAAACGAAGAAAGTGCATTTTCAAATTAGACTGAGCATAAACTCTCACTAACGAGTGTAATTTTTTGATAATTAAAGACAAAATAATGTTTTTTTGGTAACTAATCACTAAATCTTCGTATTTGTTGAATCTAAATTTCGCTATCAACGTGTTGGACAAAACAAGAACTTTAGAACAAAGAAGTATTGGTAATGGTTAACTCTTTGCAACTCTTGAAACTTTTGAAAATCAGAGAATGAGAGAAACGAAGAAAGTGCGTTTTCACATTAGAGTGAGCATAAACTCTCACTAACGAGTGTAATTTTGTGATAATTAAAGACAAAATAATGTTTTCTTGGTAACTAATCACTAAATCTTCGTATTTATCGGATCTTAATTTCACTATCAACGTGTTGGAAAAACAACAACTTTAGAACAAAGAAGTATTGGTAATGGTTAACTCTTTGCAACTATTGAAACTTTTGAAAAGTAGAGAATGAGAGAAACGAAGAAAGTGCGTTTTCACATTAGAGTGAGCATAAACTCTCACAAACGAATGTAATTTTGTGATAATTAAAGACAAAATAATGTTTTCTTGGTAACTAATCACTAAATCTTCGTATTTGTCGAATCTAATTTCGCAATCAACGTGTTGGACAAAACAAGAACTTTAGAACAAAGAAGTATTGGTAATGGTTAACTCTTTGCAATTCTTGAAACTTTTGAAAAGTAGAGAATGAGAGAAACGAAGAAAGTACGTTTTCACATTAGAGTGAGCATAAACTCTCACTAACGAGTGTAATTTTTTGATAATTAAAGACAAAATAATGTTTTCTTGGTAACTAATCACTAAATCTTCGTATTTGTCGAATCTAAATTTCGATATCAACGTGTTGGACAAAAAGAGAACTTTAAAACAAATAAGTATTGGTAATGGTTAACTCTTTGCAACTCTTGAAACTTTTGAAAAGTAGAGAATGAGAGAAACGAAGAAAGTGCATTTTCAAATTAGAGTGAGCATAAACTCTCACTAACGAGTGTAATTTTTTGATAATTAAAGACAAAATAATGTTTTTTTGGTAACTAATCACTAAATCTTCGTATTTGTCGAATCTAAATTTCGCTATCAACGTGTTGGACAAAACAAGAACTTTAGAACAAAGAAGTATTGGTAATGGTTAACTCTTTGCAACTCTTGAAACTTTTGAAAAGTAGAGAATGAGAGAAACGAAGAAAGTGCGTTTTCACGTTAGAGTGAGCATAAACTCTCACTAACGAGTGTAATTTTTTGATAATTAAAGACAAAATAATATTTTCTTGGTAACTAATCACTAAATCTTTGTATTTGTCGAATCTAAATTTCGCTATCAACGTGTTGGACAAAACAAGAACTTTAGAACAAAGAAGTATTGGTAATGGTTAACTCTTTGCAACTCTTGAAACTTTTGAAAAGTAGAGAACGAGAGAAACGAAGAAAGTGCGTTTTCACATTAGAGTGAGCATAAACTCTCACTAACGAGTGTAATTTTGTGATAATTAAAGATAAAATAATGTTTTCTTGGTAACTAATCACTAAATCTTCGTATTTGTCGAATCTAAATTTCGATATCAACGTGTTGGACAAAAAGAGAACTTTAAAACAAATAAGTATTGGTAATGGTTAACTCTTTGCAACTCTTGAAACTTTTGAAAAGTAGAGAATGAGAGAAACGAAGAAAGTGCATTTTCAAATTAGAGTGAGCATAAACTCTCACTAACGAGTGTAATTTTTTGATAATTAAAGACAAAATAATGTTTTTTTGGTAACTAATCACTAAATCTTCGTATTTGTCGAATCTAAATTTCGCTATCAACGTGTTGGACAAAACAAGAACTTTAGAACAAAGAAGTATTGGTAATGGTTAACTCTGTGCAACTCTTGAAACTTTTGAAAAGCAGAGAATGAGAGAAACGAAGAAAGTGCGTTTTCACATTAGAGTGAGCATAAACTCTCACTAACGAGTGTAATTTTGTGATAATTAAAGACAAAATAATGTTTTCCTGTGTAACTAATCACTAAATCTTCGTATTTATCGGATCTTAATTTCACTATCAACGTGTTGGAAAAAACAACAACTTTAGAACAAAGAAGTATTGGTAATGGTTAACTCTTTGCAACTATTGAAACTTTTGAAAAGTAGAGAATGAGAGAAACGAAGAAAGTGCGTTTTCACATTAGAGTGAGCATAAACTCTCACAAACGAATGTAATTTTGTGATAATTAAAGACAAAATAATGTTTTCTTGGAAACTAATCACTAAATCTTCGTATTTGTCGAATCTAATTTCGCAATCAACGTGTTGGACAAAACAAGAACTTTAGAACAAAGAAGTATTGGTAATGGTTAACTCTTTGCAATTCTTGAAACTTTTGAAAAGTAGAGAATGAGAGAAACGAAGAAAGTACGTTTTCACATTAGAGTGAGCATAAACTCTCACTAACGAGTGTAATTTTTTGATAATTAAAGATAAAATAATGTTTTCTTGGTAACTAATCACTAAATCTTCGTATTTGTCGAATCTAAATTTCGATATCAACGTGTTGGACAAAAAGAGAACTTTAAAACAAATAAGTATTGGTAATGGTTAACTCTTTGCAACTCTTGAAACTTTTGAAAAGTAGAGAATGAGAGAAACGAAGAAAGTGCATTTTCAAATTAGAGTGAGCATAAACTCTCACTAACGAGTGTAATTTTTTGATAATTAAAGACAAAATAATGTTTTTTTGGTAACTAATCACTAAATCTTCGTATTTGTCGAATCTAAATTTCGCTATCAACGTGTTGGACAAAATAAGAACTTTAGAACAAAGAAGTATTGGTAATGGTTAACTCTTTGCAACTCTTGAAACTTTTGAAAAGTAGAGAACGAGAGAAACGAAGAAAGTGCGTTTTCACATTAGAGTGAGCATAAACTCTCACTAACGAGTGTAATTTTGTGATAATTAAAGACAAAATAATGTTTTCTTGGTAACTAATCACTATCTTCGTATTTATCGAATCTTAATTTCACTATCAACGTGTTGGGAAAAACAACAACTTTAGAACAAAGAAGTATTGGTAATGGTTATCTCTTTGCAACTCTTGAAACTTTGAAAAGTAGAGAATGAGAGAAATGAAGAAAGTGCGTTTTCACATTAGAGTGAGCATAAACTCTCACATACGAATGTAATTTTGTGATAATTAAAGACAAAATAATGTTTTCTTGGTAACTAATCACTAAATCTTCGTATTTGTCGAATCTAATTTCGCAATCAACGTGTTGGACAAAATAAGAACTTTAGAACAAAGAAGTATTGGTAATGGTTAACGCTTTGCAATTCTTGAAACTTTTGAAAAGTAGAGAATGAGAGAAACGAAGAAAGTGCATTTTCACATTAGAGTGAGCATAAACTCTCACTAACGAGTGTAATTTTTTGATAATTAAAGACAAAATAATGTTTTCTTGGTAACTAATCACTAAATCTTTGTATTTGTCGAATCTAAATTTCGCTATCAACGTGTTGGACAAAACAAGAACATTAGAACAAAGAAGTATTGGTAATGGTTAACTCTTTGCAACTCTTGAAACTTTTGAAAAGTAGAGAATGAGAGAAACGAAGAAAGTGCGTTTTCACATTAGAGTGAGCATAAACTCTCACAAACGAATGTAATTTTGTGATAATTAAAGTCAAAATAATGTTTTCTTGGTAACTAATCACTAAATCTTCGTATTTGTCGAACTTAATTTCGCTATCAACGTGTTGGACAAAAAGAGAACTTTAAAACAAATAAGTATTGGTAATGGTTAACTCTTTGCAACTCTTGAAACTTTTGAAAAGTAGAGAATGAGAGAAACGAAGAAAGTGCATTTTCAAATTAGAGTGAGCATAAACTCTCACTAACGAGTGTAATTTTTTGATAATTAAAGACAAAATAATGTTTTTTTGGTAACTAATCACTAAATCTTCGTATTTGTCGAATCTAAATTTCGCTATCAACGTGTTGGACAAAACAAGAACTTTAGAACAAAGAAGTATTGGTAATGGTTAACTCTGTGCAACTCTTGAAACTTTTGAAAAGCAGAGAATGAGAGAAACGAAGAAAGTGCGTTTTCACATTAGAGTGAGCATAAACTCTCACTAACGAGTGTAATTTTGTGATAATTAAAGACAAAATAATGTTTTCCTGTGTAACTAATCACTAAATCTTCGTATTTATCGGATCTTAATTTCACTATCAACGTGTTGGAAAAAACAACAACTTTAGAACAAAGAAGTATTGGTAATGGTTAACTCTTTGCAACTATTGAAACTTTTGAAAAGTAGAGAATGAGAGAAACGAAGAAAGTGCGTTTTCACATTAGAGTGAGCATAAACTCTCACAAACGAATGTAATTTTGTGATAATTAAAGACAAAATAATGTTTTCTTGGAAACTAATCACTAAATCTTCGTATTTGTCGAATCTAATTTCGCAATCAACGTGTTGGACAAAACAAGAACTTTAGAACAAAGAAGTATTGGTAATGGTTAACTCTTTGCAATTCTTGAAACTTTTGAAAAGTAGAGAATGAGAGAAACGAAGAAAGTACGTTTTCACATTAGAGTGAGCATAAACTCTCACTAACGAGTGTAATTTTTTGATAATTAAAGATAAAATAATGTTTTCTTGGTAACTAATCACTAAATCTTCGTATTTGTCGAATCTAAATTTCGATATCAACGTGTTGGACAAAAAGAGAACTTTAAAACAAATAAGTATTGGTAATGGTTAACTCTTTGCAACTCTTGAAACTTTTGAAAAGTAGAGAATGAGAGAAACGAAGAAAGTGCATTTTCAAATTAGAGTGAGCATAAACTCTCACTAACGAGTGTAATTTTTTGATAATTAAAGACAAAATAATGTTTTTTTGGTAACTAATCACTAAATCTTCGTATTTGTCGAATCTAAATTTCGCTATCAACGTGTTGGACAAAATAAGAACTTTAGAACAAAGAAGTATTGGTAATGGTTAACTCTTTGCAACTCTTGAAACTTTTGAAAAGTAGAGAATGAGAGAAACGAAGAAAGTGCGTTTTCACGTTAGAGTGAGCATAAACTCTCACTAACGAGTGTAATTTTTTGATAATTAAAGACAAAATAATGTTTTCTTGGTAACTAATCACTAAATCTTCGTATTTGTCGAATCTAAATTTCGCTATCAACGTGTTGGACAAAACAAGAACTTTAGAACAAAGAAGTATTGGTAATGGTTAACTCTTTGCAACTCTTGAAACTTTTGAAAAGTAGAGAACGAGAGAAACGAAGAAAGTGCGTTTTCACATTAGAGTGAGCATAAACTCTCACTAACGAGTGTAATTTTGTGATAATTAAAGACAAAATAATGTTTTCTTGGTAACTAATCACTATCTTCGTATTTATCGAATCTTAATTTCACTATCAACGTGTTGGGAAAAACAACAACTTTAGAACAAAGAAGTATTGGTAATGGTTATCTCTTTGCAACTCTTGAAACTTTGAAAAGTAGAGAATGAGAGAAATGAAGAAAGTGCATTTTCAAATTAGAGTGAGCATAAACTCTCACTAACGAGTGTAATTTTTTGATAATTAAAGACAAAATAATGTTTTTTTGGTAACTAATCACTAAATCTTCGTATTTGTCGAATCTAAATTTCGCTATCAACGTGTTGGACAAAACAAGAACTTTAGAACAAAAAAGTATTGGTAATGGTTAACTCTTTGCAACTCTTGAAACTTTTGAAAAGTAGAGAATGAGAGAAACGAAGAAAGTGCGTTTTCACGTTAGAGTGAGCATAAACTCTCACTAACGAGTGTAATTTTTTGATAATTAAAGACAAAATAATATTTTCTTGGTAACTAATCACTAAATCTTTGTATTTGTCGAATCTAAATTTCGCTATCAACGTGTTGGACAAAACAAGAACTTTAGAACAAAGAAGTATTGGTAATGGTTAACTCTTTGCAACTCTTGAAACTTTTGAAAAGTAGAGAACGAGAGAAACGAAGAAAGTGCGTTTTCACATTAGAGTGAGCATAAACTCTCACTAACGAGTGTAATTTTATGATAATTAAAGATAAAATAATGTTTTCTTGGTAACTAATCACTAAATCTTCGTATTTGTCGAATCTAAATTTCGATATCAACGTGTTGGACAAAAAGAGAACTTTAAAACAAATAAGTATTGGTAATGGTTAACTCTTTGCAACTCTTGAAACTTTTGAAAAGTAGAGAATGAGAGAAACGAAGAAAGTGCATTTTCAAATTAGAGTGAGCATAAACTCTCACTAACGAGTGTAATTTTTTGATAATTAAAGACAAAATAATGTTTTTTTGGTAACTAATCACTAAATCTTCGTATTTGTCGAATCTAAATTTCGCTATCAACGTGTTGGACAAAACAAGAACTTTAGAACAAAGAAGTATTGGTAATGGTTAACTCTGTGCAACTCTTGAAACTTTTGAAAAGCAGAGAATGAGAGAAACGAAGAAAGTGCGTTTTCACATTAGAGTGAGCATAAACTCTCACTAACGAGTGTAATTTTGTGATAATTAAAGACAAAATAATGTTTTCCTGTGTAACTAATCACTAAATCTTCGTATTTATCGGATCTTAATTTCACTATCAACGTGTTGGAAAAAACAACAACTTTAGAACAAAGAAGTATTGGTAATGGTTAACTCTTTGCAACTATTGAAACTTTTGAAAAGTAGAGAATGAGAGAAACGAAGAAAGTGCGTTTTCACATTAGAGTGAGCATAAACTCTCACAAACGAATGTAATTTTGTGATAATTAAAGACAAAATAATGTTTTCTTGGAAACTAATCACTAAATCTTCGTATTTGTCGAATCTAATTTCGCAATCAACGTGTTGGACAAAACAAGAACTTTAGAACAAAGAAGTATTGGTAATGGTTAACTCTTTGCAATTCTTGAAACTTTTGAAAAGTAGAGAATGAGAGAAACGAAGAAAGTACGTTTTCACATTAGAGTGAGCATAAACTCTCACTAACGAGTGTAATTTTTTGATAATTAAAGATAAAATAATGTTTTCTTGGTAACTAATCACTAAATCTTCGTATTTGTCGAATCTAAATTTCGATATCAACGTGTTGGACAAAAAGAGAACTTTAAAACAAATAAGTATTGGTAATGGTTAACTCTTTGCAACTCTTGAAACTTTTGAAAAGTAGAGAATGAGAGAAACGAAGAAAGTGCATTTTCAAATTAGAGTGAGCATAAACTCTCACTAACGAGTGTAATTTTTTGATAATTAAAGACAAAATAATGTTTTTTTGGTAACTAATCACTAAATCTTCGTATTTGTCGAATCTAAATTTCGCTATCAACGTGTTGGACAAAATAAGAACTTTAGAACAAAGAAGTATTGGTAATGGTTAACTCTTTGCAACTCTTGAAACTTTTGAAAAGTAGAGAACGAGAGAAACGAAGAAAGTGCGTTTTCACATTAGAGTGAGCATAAACTCTCACTAACGAGTGTAATTTTGTGATAATTAAAGACAAAATAATGTTTTCTTGGTAACTAATCACTATCTTCGTATTTATCGAATCTTAATTTCACTATCAACGTGTTGGGAAAAACAACAACTTTAGAACAAAGAAGTATTGGTAATGGTTATCTCTTTGCAACTCTTGAAACTTTGAAAAGTAGAGAATGAGAGAAATGAAGAAAGTGCGTTTTCACATTAGAGTGAGCATAAACTCTCACATACGAATGTAATTTTGTGATAATTAAAGACAAAATAATGTTTTCTTGGTAACTAATCACTAAATCTTCGTATTTGTCGAATCTAATTTCGCAATCAACGTGTTGGACAAAATAAGAACTTTAGAACAAAGAAGTATTGGTAATGGTTAACGCTTTGCAATTCTTGAAACTTTTGAAAAGTAGAGAATGAGAGAAACGAAGAAAGTGCATTTTCACATTAGAGTGAGCATAAACTCTCACTAACGAGTGTAATTTTTTGATAATTAAAGACAAAATAATGTTTTCTTGGTAACTAATCACTAAATCTTTGTATTTGTCGAATCTAAATTTCGCTATCAACGTGTTGGACAAAACAAGAACATTAGAACAAAGAAGTATTGGTAATGGTTAACTCTTTGCAACTCTTGAAACTTTTGAAAAGTAGAGAATGAGAGAAACGAAGAAAGTGCGTTTTCACATTAGAGTGAGCATAAACTCTCACAAACGAATGTAATTTTGTGATAATTAAAGTCAAAATAATGTTTTCTTGGTAACTAATCACTAAATCTTCGTATTTGTCGAACTTAATTTCGCTATCAACGTGTTGGACAAAAAGAGAACTTTAAAACAAATAAGTATTGGTAATGGTTAACTCTTTGCAACTCTTGAAACTTTTGAAAAGTAGAGAATGAGAGAAACGAAGAAAGTGCATTTTCAAATTAGAGTGAGCATAAACTCTCACTAACGAGTGTAATTTTTTGATAATTAAAGACAAAATAATGTTTTTTTGGTAACTAATCACTAAATCTTCGTATTTGTCGAATCTAAATTTCGCTATCAACGTGTTGGACAAAACAAGAACTTTAGAACAAAGAAGTATTGGTAATGGTTAACTCTGTGCAACTCTTGAAACTTTTGAAAAGCAGAGAATGAGAGAAACGAAGAAAGTGCGTTTTCACATTAGAGTGAGCATAAACTCTCACTAACGAGTGTAATTTTGTGATAATTAAAGACAAAATAATGTTTTCCTGTGTAACTAATCACTAAATCTTCGTATTTATCGGATCTTAATTTCACTATCAACGTGTTGGAAAAAACAACAACTTTAGAACAAAGAAGTATTGGTAATGGTTAACTCTTTGCAACTATTGAAACTTTTGAAAAGTAGAGAATGAGAGAAACGAAGAAAGTGCGTTTTCACATTAGAGTGAGCATAAACTCTCACAAACGAATGTAATTTTGTGATAATTAAAGACAAAATAATGTTTTCTTGGAAACTAATCACTAAATCTTCGTATTTGTCGAATCTAATTTCGCAATCAACGTGTTGGACAAAACAAGAACTTTAGAACAAAGAAGTATTGGTAATGGTTAACTCTTTGCAATTCTTGAAACTTTTGAAAAGTAGAGAATGAGAGAAACGAAGAAAGTACGTTTTCACATTAGAGTGAGCATAAACTCTCACTAACGAGTGTAATTTTTTGATAATTAAAGATAAAATAATGTTTTCTTGGTAACTAATCACTAAATCTTCGTATTTGTCGAATCTAAATTTCGATATCAACGTGTTGGACAAAAAGAGAACTTTAAAACAAATAAGTATTGGTAATGGTTAACTCTTTGCAACTCTTGAAACTTTTGAAAAGTAGAGAATGAGAGAAACGAAGAAAGTGCATTTTCAAATTAGAGTGAGCATAAACTCTCACTAACGAGTGTAATTTTTTGATAATTAAAGACAAAATAATGTTTTTTTGGTAACTAATCACTAAATCTTCGTATTTGTCGAATCTAAATTTCGCTATCAACGTGTTGGACAAAATAAGAACTTTAGAACAAAGAAGTATTGGTAATGGTTAACTCTTTGCAACTCTTGAAACTTTTGAAAAGTAGAGAATGAGAGAAACGAAGAAAGTGCGTTTTCACGTTAGAGTGAGCATAAACTCTCACTAACGAGTGTAATTTTTTGATAATTAAAGACAAAATAATGTTTTCTTGGTAACTAATCACTAAATCTTCGTATTTGTCGAATCTAAATTTCGCTATCAACGTGTTGGACAAAACAAGAACTTTAGAACAAAGAAGTATTGGTAATGGTTAACTCTTTGCAACTCTTGAAACTTTTGAAAAGTAGAGAACGAGAGAAACGAAGAAAGTGCGTTTTCACATTAGAGTGAGCATAAACTCTCACTAACGAGTGTAATTTTGTGATAATTAAAGACAAAATAATGTTTTCTTGGTAACTAATCACTATCTTCGTATTTATCGAATCTTAATTTCACTATCAACGTGTTGGGAAAAACAACAACTTTAGAACAAAGAAGTATTGGTAATGGTTATCTCTTTGCAACTCTTGAAACTTTGAAAAGTAGAGAATGAGAGAAATGAAGAAAGTGCGTTTTCACATTAGAGTGAGCATAAACTCTCACATACGAATGTAATTTTGTGATAATTAAAGACAAAATAATGTTTTCTTGGTAACTAATCACTAAATCTTCGTATTTGTCGAATCTAATTTCGCAATCAACGTGTTGGACAAAATAAGAACTTTAGAACAAAGAAGTATTGGTAATGGTTAACGCTTTGCAATTCTTGAAACTTTTGAAAAGTAGAGAATGAGAGAAACGAAGAAAGTGCATTTTCACATTAGAGTGAGCATAAACTCTCACTAACGAGTGTAATTTTTTGATAATTAAAGACAAAATAATGTTTTCTTGGTAACTAATCACTAAATCTTTGTATTTGTCGAATCTAAATTTCGCTATCAACGTGTTGGACAAAACAAGAACATTAGAACAAAGAAGTATTGGTAATGGTTAACTCTTTGCAACTCTTGAAACTTTTGAAAAGTAGAGAATGAGAGAAACGAAGAAAGTGCGTTTTCACATTAGAGTGAGCATAAACTCTCACAAACGAATGTAATTTTGTGATAATTAAAGTCAAAATAATGTTTTCTTGGTAACTAATCACTAAATCTTCGTATTTGTCGAACTTAATTTCGCTATCAACGTGTTGGACAAAACAAGAACTTTAGAACAAAGAAGTATTGGTAATGGTTAACTCTTTGCAATTCTTGAAACTTTTGAAAAGTAGAGAATGAGAGTAACGAAGAAAGTGCGTTTTCACATTAGAGTGAGCACAAACTCTCACAAACGAATGTAATTTTGTGATAATTAAAGTCAAAATAATGTTTTCTTGGTAACTAATCACTAAATCTTCGTATTTGTCGAACTTAATTTCGCTATCAACGTGTTGGACAAAACAAGAACTTTAGAACAAAGAAGTATTGGTAATGGTTAACTCTTTGTAATTCTTGAAACTTTTGAAAAGTAGAGAATGAGAGAAACGAAGAAAGTACGTTTTCACATTAGAGTGAGCATAAACTCTCACTAACGAGTGTAATTTTTTGATAATTAAAGACAAAATAATGTTTTCTTGGTAACTAATCACTAAATCTTCGTATTTGTCGAATCTAAATTTCGATATCAACGTGTTGGACAAAAAGAGAACTTTAAAACAAATAAGTATTGTTAATGGTTAACTCTTTGCAACTCTTGAAACTTTTGAAAAGTAGAGAATGAGAGAAACGAAGAAAGTGCATTTTCAAATTAGAGTGAGCATAAACTCTCACTAACGAGTGTAATTTTTTGATAATTAAAGACAAAATAATGTTTTTTTGGTAACTAATCACTAAATCTTCGTATTTGTTGAATCTAAATTTCGCTATCAACGTGTTGGACAAAACAAGAACTTTAGAACAAAGAAGTATTGGTAATGGTTAACTCTTTGCAATTCTTGAAACTTTTGAAAAGTAGAGAATGAGAGAAACGAAGAAAGTACGTTTTCACATTAGAGTGAGCATATACTCTCACTAACGAGTGTAATTTTTTGATAATTAAAGACAAAATAATGTTTTCTTGGTAACTAATCACTAAATCTTCGTATTTGTCGAATCTAAATTTCGATATCAACGTGTTGGACAAAAAGAGAACTTTAAAACAAATAAGTATTGGTAATGGTTAACTCTTTGCAACTCTTGAAACTTTGGAAAAGTAGAGAATGAGAGAAACGAAGAAAGTGCATTTTCAAATTAGAGTGAGCATAAACTCTCACTAACGAGTGTAATTTTTTGATAATTAAAGACAAAATAATGTTTTTTTGGTAACTAATCACTAAATCTTCGTATTTGTCGAATCTAAATTTCGCTATCAACATGTTGGACAAAACAAGAACTTTAGAACAAAGAAGTATTGGTAATGGTTAACTCTTTGCAACTCTTGAAACTTTTGAAAAGTAGAGAATGAGAGAAACGAAGAAAGTGCGTTTTCACGTTAGAGTGAGCATAAACTCTCACTAACGAGTGTAATTTTATGATAATTAAAGACAAAATAATATTTTCTTGGTAACTAATCACTAAATCTTCGTATTTGTCGAATCTAAATTTCGCTATCAACGTGTTGGACAAAACAAGAACTTTAGAACAAAGAAGTATTGGTAATGGTTAACTCTTTGCAACTCTTGAAACTTTTGAAAAGTAGAGAACGAGAGAAACGAAGAAAGTGCGTTTTCACATTAGAGTGAGCATAAACTCTCACTAACGAGTGTAATTTTGTGATAATTAAAGACAAAATAATGTTTTCTTGGTAACTAATCACTAAATCTTCGTATTTATCGAATCTTAATTTCACTATCAATGTGCTGGGAAAAACAACAACTTTAGAACAAAGAAGTATTGGTAATGGTTAACTCTTTGCAACTCTTGAAAATTTTGAAAAGTAGAGAATGAGAGAAATGAAGAAAGTGCGTTTTCACATTAGAGTGAGCATAAACTCTCACAAACGAATGTAATTTTGTGATAATTAAAGACAAAATAATGTTTTCTTGGTAACTAATCACTAAATCTTCGTATTTGTCGAATCTAATTTCGCAATCAACGTGTTGGACAAAACAAGAACTTTAGAACAAAGAAGTATTGGTAATGGTTAACTCTTTGCAACTCTTGAAACTTTTGAAAAGTAAAGAATGAGAGAAACGAAGAAAGTACGTTTTCACATTAGAGTGAGCATAAACTCTCACTAACGAATGTAATTTTTTGATAATTAAAGACAAAATAATGTTTTCTTGGTAACTAATCACTAAATCTTCGTATTTGTCGAATCTAAATTTCGATATCAACGTGTTGGACAAATAGAGAACTTTAAAACAAATAAGTATTGGTAATGGTTAACTCTTTGCAACTCTTGAAACTTTTGAAAAGTAGAGAATGAGAGAAACGAAGAAAGTGCATTTTCAAATTAGAGTGAGCATAAACTCTCACTAACGAGTGTAATTTTTTGATAATTAAAGACAAAATAATGTTTTTTTGGTAACTAATCACTAAATCTTCGTATTTGTTGAATCTAAATTTCGCTATCAACGTGTTGGACAAAACAAGAACTTTAGAACAAAGAAGTATTGGTAATGGTTAACTCTTTGCAACTCTTGAAACTTTTGAAAAGCAGAGAATGAGAGAAACGAAGAAAGTGCGTTTTCACATTAGAGTGAGCATAAACTCTCACTAACGAGTGTAATTTTGTGATAATTAAAGACAAAATAATGTTTTCTTGGTAACTAATCACTAAATCTTCGTATTTATCGGATCTTAATTTCACTATCAACGTGTTGGAAAAAACAACAACTTTAGAACAAAGAAGTATTGGTAATGGTTAACTCTTTGCAACTATTGAAACTTTTGAAAAGTAGAGAATGAGAGAAACGAAGAAAGTGCGTTTTCACATTAGAGTGAGCATAAACTCTCACAAACGAATGTAATTTTGTGATAATTAAAGACAAAATAATGTTTTCTTTGTAACTAATCACTAAATCTTCGTATTTGTCGAATCTAATTTCGCAATCAACGTGTTGGACAAAACAAGAACTTTAGAACAAAGAAGTATTGGTAATGGTTAACTCTTTGCAATTCTTGAAACTTTTGAAAAGTAGAGAATGAGAGAAACGAAGAAAGTACGTTTTCACATTAGAGTGAGCATAAACTCTCACTAACGAGTGTAATTTTTTGATAATTAAAGACAAAATAATGTTTTCTTGGTAACTAATCACTAAATCTTCGTATTTGTCGAATCTAAATTTCGATATCAACGTGTTGGACAAAAAGAGAACTTTAAAACAAATAAGTATTGGTAATGGTTAACTCTTTGCAACTCTTGAAACTTTTGAAAAGTAGAGAATGAGAGAAACGAAGAAAGTGCATTTTCAAATTAGAGTGAGCATAAACTCTCACTAACGAGTGTAATTTTTTGATAATTAAAGACAAAATAATGTTTTTTTGGTAACTAATCACTAAATCTTCGTATTTGTCGAATCTAAATTTCGCTATCAACGTGTTGGACAAAACAAGAACTTTAGAACAAAGAAGTATTGGTAATGGTTAACTCTTTGCAACTCTTGAAACTTTTGAAAAGTAAAGAATGAGAGAAACGAAGAAAGTGCGTTTTCACGTTAGAGTGAGCATAAACTCTCACTAACGAGTGTAATTTTTTGATAATTAAAGACAAAATAATATTTTCTTGGTAACTAATCACTAAATCTTCGTATTTGTCGAATCTAAATTTCGCTATCAACGTGTTGGACAAAACAAGAACTTTAGAACAAAGAAGTATTGGTAATGGTTAACTCTTTGCAACTCTTGAAACTTTTGAAAAGTAGAGAACGAGAGAAACGAAGAAAGTGCGTTTTCACATTAGAGTGAGCATAAACTCTCACTAACGAGTGTAATTTTGTGATAATTAAAGATAAAATAATGTTTTCTTGGTAACTAATCACTAAATCTTCGTATTTGTCGAATCTAAATTTCGATATCAACGTGTTGGACAAAAAGAGAACTTTAAAACAAATAAGTATTGGTAATGGTTAACTCTTTGCAACTCTTGAAACTTTTGAAAAGTAGAGAATGAGAGAAACGAAGAAAGTGCATTTTCAAATTAGAGTGAGCATAAACTCTCACTAACGAGTGTAATTTTTTGATAATTAAAGACAAAATAATGTTTTTTTGGTAACTAATCACTAAATCTTCGTATTTGTCGAATCTAAATTTCGCTATCAACGTGTTGGACAAAACAAGAACTTTAGAACAAAGAAGTATTGGTAATGGTTAACTCTGTGCAACTCTTGAAACTTTTGAAAAGCAGAGAATGAGAGAAACGAAGAAAGTGCGTTTTCACATTAGAGTGAGCATAAACTCTCACTAACGAGTGTAATTTTGTGATAATTAAAGACAAAATAATGTTTTCTTGGTAACTAATCACTAAATCTTCGTATTTATCGGATCTTAATTTCACTATCAACGTGTTGGAAAAAACAACAACTTTAGAACAAAGAAGTATTGGTAATGGTTAACTCTTTGCAACTATTGAAACTTTTGAAAAGTAGAGAATGAGAGAAACGAAGAAAGTGCGTTTTCACATTAGAGTGAGCATAAACTCTCACAAACGAATGTAATTTTGTGATAATTAAAGACAAAATAATGTTTTCTTGGAAACTAATCACTAAATCTTCGTATTTGTCGAATCTAATTTCGCAATCAACGTGTTGGACAAAACAAGAACTTTAGAACAAAGAAGTATTGGTAATGGTTAACTCTTTGCAATTCTTGAAACTTTTGAAAAGTAGAGAATGAGAGAAACGAAGAAAGTACGTTTTCACATTAGAGTGAGCATAAACTCTCACTAACGAGTGTAATTTTTTGATAATTAAAGATAAAATAATGTTTTCTTGGTAACTAATCACTAAATCTTCGTATTTGTCGAATCTAAATTTCGATATCAACGTGTTGGACAAAAAGAGAACTTTAAAACAAATAAGTATTGGTAATGGTTAACTCTTTGCAACTCTTGAAACTTTTGAAAAGTAGAGAATGAGAGAAACGAAGAAAGTGCATTTTCAAATTAGAGTGAGCATAAACTCTCACTAACGAGTGTAATTTTTTGATAATTAAAGACAAAATAATGTTTTTTTGGTAACTAATCACTAAATCTTCGTATTTGTCGAATCTAAATTTCGCTATCAACGTGTTGGACAAAACAAGAACTTTAGAACAAAGAAGTATTGGTAATGGTTAACTCTTTGCAACTCTTGAAACTTTTGAAAAGTAGAGAGTGAGAAAAACGAAGAAAGTGCGTTTTCACGTTAGAGTGAGCATAAACTCTCACTAACGAGTGTAATTTTTTGATAATTAAAGACAAAATAATGTTTTCTTGGTAACTAATCACTAAATCTTCGTATTTGTCGAATCTAAATTTCGCTATTAACGTGTTGGACAAAACAAGAACTTTAGAACAAAGAAGTATTGGTAATGGTTAACTCTTTGCAACTCTTGAAACTTTTGAAAAGTAGAGAACGAGAGAAACGAAGAAAGTGCGTTTTCACATTAGAGTGAGCATAAACTCTCACTAACGAGTGTAATTTTGTGATAATTAAAGACAAAATAATGTTTTCTTGGTAACTAATCACTATCTTCGTATTTATCGAATCTTAATTTCACTGTCAACGTGTTGGGAAAAACAACAACTTTAGAACAAAGAAGTATTGGTAATGGTTAACTCTTTGCAACTCTTGAAACTTTGAAAAGTAGAGAATGAGAGAAATGAAGAAAGTGCGTTTTCACATTAGAGTGAGCATAAACTCTCACATACGAATGTAATTTTGTGATAATTAAAGACAAAATAATGTTTTCTTGGTAACTAATCACTAAATCTTCGTATTTGTCGAATCTAATTTCGCAATCAACGTGTTAGACAAAACAAGAACTTTAGAACAAAGAAGTATTGGTAATGGTTAACGCTTTGCAATTCTTGAAACTTTTGAAAAGTAGAGAATGAGAGAAACGAAGAAAGTGCATTTTCACATTAGAGTGAGCATAAACTCTCACTAACGAGTGTAATTTTTTGATAATTAAAGACAAAATAATGTTTTCTTGGTAACTAATCACTAAATCTTTGTATTTGTCGAATCTAAATTTCGCTATCAACGTGTTGGACAAAACAAGAACATTAGAACAAAGAAGTATTGGTAATGGTTAACTCTTTGCAACTCTTGAAACTTTTGAAAAGTAGAGAATGAGAGAAACGAAGAAAGTGCGTTTTCACATTAGAGTGAGCATAAACTCTCACAAACGAATGTAATTTTGTGATAATTAAAGTCAAAATAATGTTTTCTTGGTAACTAATCACTAAATCTTCGTATTTGTCGAACTTAATTTCGCTATCAACGTGTTGGACAAAACAAGAACTTTAGAACAAAGAAGTATTGGTAATGGTTAACTCTTTGCAATTCTTGAAACTTTTGAAAAGTAGAGAATGAGAGTAACGAAGAAAGTGCGTTTTCACATTAGAGTGAGCATAAACTCTCACAAACGAATGTAATTTTGTGATAATTAAAGTCAAAATAATGTTTTCTTGGTAACTAATCACTAAATCTTCGTATTTGTCGAACTTAATTTCGCTATCAACGTGTTGGACAAAACAAGAACTTTAGAACAAAGAAGTATTGGTAATGGTTAACTCTTTGTAATTCTTGAAACTTTTGAAAAGTAGAGAATGAGAGAAACGAAGAAAGTACGTTTTCACATTAGAGTGAGCATAAACTCTCACTAACGAGTGTAATTTTTTGATAATTAAAGACAAAATAATGTTTTCTTGGTAACTAATCACTAAATCTTCGTATTTGTCGAATCTAAATTTCGATATCAACGTGTTGGACAAAAAGAGAACTTTAAAACAAATAAGTATTGGTAATGGTTAACTCTTTGCAACTCTTGAAACTTTTGAAAAGTAGAGAATGAGAGAAACGAAGAAAGTGCATTTTCAAATTAGAGTGAGCATAAACTCTCACTAACGAGTGTAATTTTTTGATAATTAAAGACAAAATAATGTTTTCTTGGTAACTAATCACTAAATCTTTGTATTAGTCGAATCTAAATTTCGCTATCAACGTGTTGGACAAAACAAGAACATTAGAACAAAGGAGTATTGGTAATGGTTAACTCTTTGCAACTCTTGAAACTTTTGAAAAGTAGAGAATGAGAGAAACGAAGAAAGTGCGTTTTCACATTAGAGTGAGCATAAACTCTCACAAACGAATGTAATTTTGTGATAATTAAAGTCAAAATAATGTTTTCTTGGTAACTAATCACTAAATCTTCGTATTTGTCGAACTTAATTTCGCTATCAACGTGTTGGACAAAACAAGAACTTTAGAACAAAGAAGTATTGGTAATGGTTAACGCTTTGCAATTCTTGAAACTTTTGAAAAGTAGAGAATGAGAGAAACGAAGAAAGTGCATTTTCACATTAGAGTGAGCATAAACTCTCACTAACGAGTGTAATTTTTTGATAATTAAAGACAAAATAATGTTTTCTTGGTAACTAATCACTAAATCTTTGTATTTGTCGAATCTAAATTTCGCTATCAACGTGTTGGACAAAACAAGAACATTAGAACAAAGAAGTATTGGTAATGGTTAACTCTTTGCAACTCTTGAAACTTTTGAAAAGTAGAGAATGAGAGAAACGAAGAAAGTGCGTTTTCACATTAGAGTGAGCATAAACTCTCACAAACGAATGTAATTTTGTGATAATTAAAGTCAAAATAATGTTTTCTTGGTAACTAATCACTAAATCTTCGTATTTGTCGAACTTAATTTCGCTATCAACGTGTTGGACAAAACAAGAACTTTAGAACAAAGAAGTATTGGTAATGGTTAACTCTTTGCAATTCTTGAAACTTTTGAAAAGTAGAGAATGAGAGTAACGAAGAAAGTGCGTTTTCACATTAGAGTGAGCATAAACTCTCACAAACGAATGTAATTTTGTGATAATTAAAGTCAAAATAATGTTTTCTTGGTAACTAATCACTAAATCTTCGTATTTGTCGAACTTAATTTCGCTATCAACGTGTTGGACAAAACAAGAACTTTAGAACAAAGAAGTATTGGTAATGGTTAACTCTTTGTAATTCTTGAAACTTTTGAAAAGTAGAGAATGAGAGAAACGAAGAAAGTACGTTTTCACATTAGAGTGAGCATAAACTCTCACTAACGAGTGTAATTTTTTGATAATTAAAGACAAAATAATGTTTTCTTGGTAACTAATCACTAAATCTTCGTATTTGTCGAATCTAAATTTCGATATCAACGTGTTGGACAAAAAGAGAACTTTAAAACAAATAAGTATTGGTAATGGTTAACTCTTTGCAACTCTTGAAACTTTTGAAAAGTAGAGAATGAGAGAAACGAAGAAAGTGCATTTTCAAATTAGAGTGAGCATAAAGTCTCACTAACGAGTGTAATTTTTTGATAATTAAAGACAAAATAATGTTTTCTTGGTAACTAATCACTAAATCTTTGTATTTGTCGAATCTAAATTTCGCTATCAACGTGTTGGACAAAACAAGAACATTAGAACAAAGAAGTATTGGTAATGGTTAACTCTTTGCAACTCTTGATACTTTTGAAAAGCAGAGAATGAGAGAAACGAAGAAAGTGCGTTTTCACATTAGAGTGAGCATAAACTCTCACTAACGAGTGTAATTTTGTGATAATTAAAGACAAAATAATATTTTCTTGGTAACTAATCACTAAATCTTCGTATTTATCGGATCTTAATTTCACTATCAACGTGTTGGAAAAAACAACAACTTTAGAACAAAGAAGTATTGGTAATGGTTAACTCTTTGCAACTATTGAAACTTTTGAAAAGTAGAGAATGAGAGAAACGAAGAAAGTGCATTTTCAAATTAGAGTGAGCATAAACTCTCACTAACGAGTGTAATTTTTTGATAATTAAAGACAAAATAATGTTTTCTTGGTAACTAATCACTATCTTCGTATTTATCGAATCTTAATTTCACTGTCAACGTGTTGGGAAAAACAACAACTTTAGAACAAAGAAGTATTGGTAATGGTTAACTCTTTGCAACTCTTGAAACTTTGAAAAGTAGAGAATGAGAGAAATGAAGAAAGTGCGTTTTCACATTAGAGTGAGCATAAACTCTCACATACGAATGTAATTTTGTGATAATTAAAGACAAAATAATGTTTTCTTGGTAACTAATCACTAAATCTTCGTATTTGTCGAATCTAATTTCGCAATCAACGTGTTAGACAAAACAAGAACTTTAGAACAAAGAAGTATTGGTAATGGTTAACGCTTTGCAATTCTTGAAACTTTTGAAAAGTAGAGAATGAGAGAAACGAAGAAAGTGCATTTTCACATTAGAGTGAGCATAAACTCTCACTAACGAGTGTAATTTTTTGATAATTAAAGACAAAATAATGTTTTTTTGGTAACTAATCACTAAATCTTCGTATTTGTCGAATCTAAATTTCGCTATCAACGTGTTGGACAAAACAAGAACTTTAGAACAAAGAAGTATTGGTAATGGTTAACTCTTTGCAACTCTTGAAACTTTTGAAAAGTAGAGAATGAGAAAAACGAAGAAAGTGCGTTTTCACGTTAGAGTGAGCATAAACTCTCACTAACGAGTGTAATTTTTTGATAATTAAAGACAAAATAATGTTTTCTTGGTAACTAATCACTAAATCTTCGTATTTGTCGAATCTAAATTTCGCTATTAACGTGTTGGACAAAACAAGAACTTTAGAACAAAGAAGTATTGGTAATGGTTAACTCTTTGCAACTCTTGAAACTTTTGAAAAGTAGAGAACGAGAGAAACGAAGAAAGTGCGTTTTCACATTAGAGTGAGCATAAACTCTCACTAACGAGTGTAATTTTGTGATAATTAAAGACAAAATAATGTTTTCTTGGTAACTAATCACTATCTTCGTATTTATCGAATCTTAATTTCACTGTCAACGTGTTGGGAAAAACAACAACTTTAGAACAAAGAAGTATTGGTAATGGTTAACTCTTTGCAACTCTTGAAACTTTGAAAAGTAGAGAATGAGAGAAATGAAGAAAGTGCGTTTTCACATTAGAGTGAGCATAAACTCTCACATACGAATGTAATTTTGTGATAATTAAAGACAAAATAATGTTTTCTTGGTAACTAATCACTAAATCTTCGTATTTGTCGAATCTAATTTCGCAATCAACGTGTTAGACAAAACAAGAACTTTAGAACAAAGAAGTATTGGTAATGGTTAACGCTTTGCAATTCTTGAAACTTTTGAAAAGTAGAGAATGAGAGAAACGAAGAAAGTGCATTTTCACATTAGAGTGAGCATAAACTCTCACTAACGAGTGTAATTTTTTGATAATTAAAGACAAAATAATGTTTTCTTGGTAACTAATCACTAAATCTTTGTATTTGTCGAATCTAAATTTCGCTATCAACGTGTTGGACAAAACAAGAACATTAGAACAAAGAAGTATTGGTAATGGTTAACTCTTTGCAACTCTTGAAACTTTTGAAAAGTAGAGAATGAGAGAAACGAAGAAAGTGCGTTTTCACATTAGAGTGAGCATAAACTCTCACAAACGAATGTAATTTTGTGATAATTAAAGTCAAAATAATGTTTTCTTGGTAACTAATCACTAAATCTTCGTATTTGTCGAACTTAATTTCGCTATCAACGTGTTGGACAAAACAAGAACTTTAGAACAAAGAAGTATTGGTAATGGTTAACTCTTTGCAATTCTTGAAACTTTTGAAAAGTAGAGAATGAGAGTAACGAAGAAAGTGCGTTTTCACATTAGAGTGAGCATAAACTCTCACAAACGAATGTAATTTTGTGATAATTAAAGTCAAAATAATGTTTTCTTGGTAACTAATCACTAAATCTTCGTATTTGTCGAACTTAATTTCGCTATCAACGTGTTGGACAAAACAAGAACTTTAGAACAAAGAAGTATTGGTAATGGTTAACTCTTTGTAATTCTTGAAACTTTTGAAAAGTAGAGAATGAGAGAAACGAAGAAAGTACGTTTTCACATTAGAGTGAGCATAAACTCTCACTAACGAGTGTAATTTTTTGATAATTAAAGACAAAATAATGTTTTCTTGGTAACTAATCACTAAATCTTCGTATTTGTCGAATCTAAATTTCGATATCAACGTGTTGGACAAAAAGAGAACTTTAAAACAAATAAGTATTGGTAATGGTTAACTCTTTGCAACTCTTGAAACTTTTGAAAAGTAGAGAATGAGAGAAACGAAGAAAGTGCATTTTCAAATTAGAGTGAGCATAAACTCTCACTAACGAGTGTAATTTTTTGATAATTAAAGACAAAATAATGTTTTCTTGGTAACTAATCACTAAATCTTTGTATTAGTCGAATCTAAATTTCGCTATCAACGTGTTGGACAAAACAAGAACATTAGAACAAAGAAGTATTGGTAATGGTTAACTCTTTGCAACTCTTGAAACTTTTGAAAAGTAGAGAATGAGAGAAACGAAGAAAGTGCGTTTTCACATTAGAGTGAGCATAAACTCTCACAAACGAATGTAATTTTGTGATAATTAAAGTCAAAATAATGTTTTCTTGGTAACTAATCACTAAATCTTCGTATTTGTCGAACTTAATTTCGCTATCAACGTGTTGGACAAAACAAGAACTTTAGAACAAAGAAGTATTGGTAATGGTTAACGCTTTGCAATTCTTGAAACTTTTGAAAAGTAGAGAATGAGAGAAACGAAGAAAGTGCATTTTCACATTAGAGTGAGCATAAACTCTCACTAACGAGTGTAATTTTTTGATAATTAAAGACAAAATAATGTTTTCTTGGTAACTAATCACTAAATCTTTGTATTTGTCGAATCTAAATTTCGCTATCAACGTGTTGGACAAAACAAGAACATTAGAACAAAGAAGTATTGGTAATGGTTAACTCTTTGCAACTCTTGAAACTTTTGAAAAGTAGAGAATGAGAGAAACGAAGAAAGTGCGTTTTCACATTAGAGTGAGCATAAACTCTCACAAACGAATGTAATTTTGTGATAATTAAAGTCAAAATAATGTTTTCTTGGTAACTAATCACTAAATCTTCGTATTTGTCGAACTTAATTTCGCTATCAACGTGTTGGACAAAACAAGAACTTTAGAACAAAGAAGTATTGGTAATGGTTAACTCTTTGCAATTCTTGAAACTTTTGAAAAGTAGAGAATGAGAGTAACGAAGAAAGTGCGTTTTCACATTAGAGTGAGCATAAACTCTCACAAACGAATGTAATTTTGTGATAATTAAAGTCAAAATAATGTTTTCTTGGTAACTAATCACTAAATCTTCGTATTTGTCGAACTTAATTTCGCTATCAACGTGTTGGACAAAACAAGAACTTTAGAACAAAGAAGTATTGGTAATGGTTAACTCTTTGTAATTCTTGAAACTTTTGAAAAGTAGAGAATGAGAGAAACGAAGAAAGTACGTTTTCACATTAGAGTGAGCATAAACTCTCACTAACGAGTGTAATTTTTTGATAATTAAAGACAAAATAATGTTTTTTTGGTAACTAATCACTAAATCTTCGTATTTGTCGAATCTAAATTTCGCTATCAACGTGTTGGACAAAACAAGAACTTTAGAACAAAGAAGTATTGGTAATGGTTAACTCTTTGCAACTCTTGAAACTTTTGAAAAGTAGAGAATGAGAAAAACGAAGAAAGTGCGTTTTCACGTTAGAGTGAGCATAAACTCTCACTAACGAGTGTAATTTTTTGATAATTAAAGACAAAATAATGTTTTTTTGGTAACTAATCACTAAATCTTCGTATTTGTTGAATCTAAATTTCGCTATCAACGTGTTGGACAAAACAAGAACTTTAGAACAAAGAAGTATTGGTAATGGTTAACTCTTTGCAACTCTTGAAACTTTTGAAAAGCAGAGAATGAGAGAAACGAAGAAAGTGCGTTTTCACATTAGAGTGAGCATAAACTCTCACAAACGAATGTAATTTTGTGATAATTAAAGACAAAATAATGTTTTCTTGGTAACTAATCACTAAATCTTCGTATTTGTCGAATCTAATTTCGCAATCAACGTGTTGGACAAAACAAGAACTTTAGAACAAAGAAGTATTGGTAATGGTTAACGCTTTGCAATTCTTGAAACTTTTGAAAAGTAGAGAATGAGAGAAACGAAGAAAGTGCATTTTCAAATTAGAGTGAGCATAAACTCTCACTAACGAGTGTAATTTTTTGATAATTAAAGACAAAATAATGTTTTCTTGGTAACTAATCACTAAATCTTTGTATTAGTCGAATCTAAATTTCGCTATCAACGTGTTGGACAAAACAAGAACATTAGAACAAAGAAGTATTGGTAATGGTTAACTCTTTGCAACTCTTGAAACTTTTGAAAAGTAGAGAATGAGAGAAACGAAGAAAGTGCGTTTTCACATTAGAGTGAGCATAAACTCTCACAAACGAATGTAATTTTGTGATAATTAAAGTCAAAATAATGTTTTCTTGGTAACTAATCACTAAATCTTCGTATTTGTCGAACTTAATTTCGCTATCAACGTGTTGGACAAAACAAGAACTTTAGAACAAAGAAGTATTGGTAATGGTTAACTCTTTGCAACTCTTGAAACTTTTGAAAAGTAGAGAACGAGAGAAACGAAGAAAGTGCGTTTTCACATTAGAGTGAGCATAAACTCTCACTAACGAGTGTAATTTTGTGATAATTAAAGATAAAATAATGTTTTCTTGGTAACTAATCACTAAATCTTCGTATTTGTCGAATCTAAATTTCGATATCAACGTGTTGGACAAAAAGAGAACTTTAAAACAAATAAGTATTGGTAATGGTTAACTCTTTGCAACTCTTGAAACTTTTGAAAAGTAGAGAATGAGAGAAACGAAGAAAGTGCGTTTTCACGTTAGAGTGAGCATAAACTCTCACTAACGAGTGTAATTTTTTGATAATTAAAGACAAAATAATGTTTTTTTGGTAACTAATCACTAAATCTTCGTATTTGTCGAATCTAAATTTCGCTATCAACGTGTTGGACAAAACAAGAACTTTAGAACAAAGAAGTATTGGTAATGGTTAACTCTTTGCAACTCTTGAAACTTTTGAAAAGTAGAGAATGAGAAAAACGAAGAAAGTGCGTTTTCACGTTAGAGTGAGCATAAACTCTCACTAACGAGTGTAATTTTTTGATAATTAAAGACAAAATAATGTTTTTTTGGTAACTAATCACTAAATCTTCGTATTTGTTGAATCTAAATTTCGCTATCAACGTGTTGGACAAAACAAGAACTTTAGAACAAAGAAGTATTGGTAATGGTTAACTCTTTGCAACTCTTGAAACTTTTGAAAAGCAGAGAATGAGAGAAACGAAGAAAGTGCGTTTTCACATTAGAGTGAGCATAAACTCTCACAAACGAATGTAATTTTGTGATAATTAAAGACAAAATAATGTTTTCTTGGTAACTAATCACTAAATCTTCGTATTTGTCGAATCTAATTTCGCAATCAACGTGTTGGACAAAACAAGAACTTTAGAACAAAGAAGTATTGGTAATGGTTAACGCTTTGCAATTCTTGAAACTTTTGAAAAGTAGAGAATGAGAGAAACGAAGAAAGTGCATTTTCAAATTAGAGTGAGCATAAACTCTCACTAACGAGTGTAATTTTTTGATAATTAAAGACAAAATAATGTTTTCTTGGTAACTAATCACTAAATCTTTGTATTAGTCGAATCTAAATTTCGCTATCAACGTGTTGGACAAAACAAGAACATTAGAACAAAGAAGTATTGGTAATGGTTAACTCTTTGCAACTCTTGAAACTTTTGAAAAGTAGAGAATGAGAGAAACGAAGAAAGTGCGTTTTCACATTAGAGTGAGCATAAACTCTCACAAACGAATGTAATTTTGTGATAATTAAAGTCAAAATAATGTTTTCTTGGTAACTAATCACTAAATCTTCGTATTTGTCGAACTTAATTTCGCTATCAACGTGTTGGACAAAACAAGAACTTTAGAACAAAGAAGTATTGGTAATGGTTAACTCTTTGCAACTCTTGAAACTTTTGAAAAGTAGAGAACGAGAGAAACGAAGAAAGTGCGTTTTCACATTAGAGTGAGCATAAACTCTCACTAACGAGTGTAATTTTGTGATAATTAAAGATAAAATAATGTTTTCTTGGTAACTAATCACTAAATCTTCGTATTTGTCGAATCTAAATTTCGATATCAACGTGTTGGACAAAAAGAGAACTTTAAAACAAATAAGTATTGGTAATGGTTAACTCTTTGCAACTCTTGAAACTTTTGAAAAGTAGAGAATGAGAGAAACGAAGAAAGTGCGTTTTCACGTTAGAGTGAGCATAAACTCTCACTAACGAGTGTAATTTTTTGATAATTAAAGACAAAATAATATTTTCTTGGTAACTAATCACTAAATCTTCGTATTTGTCGAATCTAAATTTCGCTATCAACGTGTTGGACAAAACAAGAACTTTAGAACAAAGAAGTATTGGTAATGGTTAACTCTTTGCAACTCTTGAAACTTTTGAAAAGTAGAGAACGAGAGAAACGAAGAAAGTGCGTTTTCACATTAGAGTGAGCATAAACTCTCACTAACGAGTGTAATTTTGTGATAATTAAAGATAAAATAATGTTTTCTTGGTAACTAATCACTAAATCTTCGTATTTGTCGAATCTAAATTTCGATATCAACGTGTTGGACAAAAAGAGAACTTTAAAACAAATAAGTATTGGTAATGGTTAACTCTTTGCAACTCTTGAAACTTTTGAAAAGTAGAGAATGAGAGAAACGAAGAAAGTGCATTTTCAAATTAGAGTGAGCATAAACTCTCACTAACGAGTGTAAATTTTTGATAATTAAAGACAAAATAATGTTTTTTTGGTAACTAATCACTAAATCTTCGTATTTGTCGAATCTAAATTTCGCTATCAACGTGTTGGACAAAAAAAGAACTTTAGAACAAAGAAGTATTGGTAATGGTTAACTCTTTGCAACTCTTGAAACTTTTGAAAAGTAGAGAATGAGAGAAACGAAGAAAGTGCGTTTTCACGTTAGAGTGAGCATAAACTCTCACTAACGAGTGTAATTTTTTGATAATTAAAGACAAAATAATATTTTCTTGGTAACTAATCACTAAATCTTCGTATTTGTCGAATCTAAATTTCGCTATCAACGTGTTGGACAAAACAAGAACTTTAGAACAAAGAAGTATTGGTAATGGTTAACTCTTTGCAATTCTTGAAACTTTTGAAAAGTAGAGAATGAGAGAAACGAAGAAAGTACGTTTTCACATTAGAGTGAGCATAAACTCTCACTAACGAGTGTAATTTTTTGATAATTAAAGACAAAATAATGTTTTCTTGGTAACTAATCACTAAATCTTCGTATTTGTCGAATCTAAATTTCGATATCAACGTGTTGGACAAAAAGAGAACTTTAAAACAAATAAGTATTGGTAATGGTTAACTCTTTGCAACTCTTGAAACTTTTGAAAAGTAGAGAATGAGAGAAACGAAGAAAGTGCATTTTCAAATTAGAGTGAGCATAAACTCTCACTAACGAGTGTAATTTTTTGATAATTAAAGACAAAATAATGTTTTTTTGGTAACTAATCACTAAATCTTCGTATTTGTTGAATCTAAATTTCGCTATCAACGTGTTGGACAAAACAAGAACTTTAGAACAAAGAAGTATTGGTAATGGTTAACTCTTTGCAACTCTTGAAACTTTTGAAAAGCAGAGAATGAGAGAAACGAAGAAAGTGCGTTTTCACATTAGAGTGAGCATAAACTCTCACAAACGAATGTAATTTTGTGATAATTAAAGACAAAATAATGTTTTCTTGGTAACTAATCACTAAATCTTCGTATTTGTCGAATCTAATTTCGCAATCAACGTGTTGGACAAAACAAGAACTTTAGAACAAAGAAGTATTGGTAATGGTTAACGCTTTGCAATTCTTGAAACTTTTGAAAAGTAGAGAATGAGAGAAACGAAGAAAGTGCATTTTCACATTAGAGTGAGCATAAACTCTCACTAACGAGTGTAATTTTTTGATAATTAAAGACAAAATAATGTTTTCTTGGTAACTAATCACTAAATCTTTGTATTTGTCGAATCTAAATTTCGCTATCAACGTGTTGGACAAAACAAGAACATTAGAACAAAGAAGTATTGGTAATGGTTAACTCTTTGCAACTCTTGAAACTTTTGAAAAGTAGAGAATGAGAGAAACGAAGAAAGTGCGTTTTCACATTAGAGTGAGCATAAACTCTCACAAACGAATGTAATTTTGTGATAATTAAAGTCAAAATAATGTTTTCTTGGTAACTAATCACTAAATCTTCGTATTTGTCGAACTTAATTTCGCTATCAACGTGTTGGACAAAACAAGAACTTTAGAACAAAGAAGTATTGGTAATGGTTAACTCTTTGCAATTCTTGAAACTTTTGAAAAGTAGAGAATGAGAGAAACGAAGAAAGTACGTTTTCACATTAGAGTGAGCATAAACTCTCACTAACGAGTGTAATTTTTTGATAATTAAAGACAAAATAATGTTTTCTTGGTAACTAATCACTAAATCTTCGTATTTGTCGAATCTAAATTTCGATATCAACGTGTTGGACAAAAAGAGAACTTTAAAACAAATAAGTATTGGTAATGGTTAACTCTTTGCAACTCTTGAAACTTTTGAAAAGTAGAGAATGAGAGAAACGAAGAAAGTGCATTTTCAAATTAGAGTGAGCATAAACTCTCACTAACGAGTGTAATTTTTTGATAATTAAAGACAAAATAATGTTTTTTTGGTAACTAATCACTAAATCTTCGTATTTGTTGAATCTAAATTTCGCTATCAACGTGTTGGACAAAACAAGAACTTTAGAACAAAGAAGTATTGGTAATGGTTAACTCTTTGCAACTCTTGAAACTTTTGAAAAGCAGAGAATGAGAGAAACGAAGAAAGTGCGTTTTCACATTAGAGTGAGCATAAACTCTCACTAACGAGTGTAATTTTGTGATAATTAAAGACAAAATAATGTTTTCTTGGTAACTAATCACTAAATCTTCGTATTTATCGGATCTTAATTTCACTATCAACGTGTTGGAAAAAACAACAACTTTAGAACAAAGAAGTATTGGTAATGGTTAACTCTTTGCAACTATTGAAACTTTTGAAAAGTAGAGAATGAGAGAAACGAAGAAAGTGCGTTTTCACATTAGAGTGAGCATAAACTCTCACAAACGAATGTAATTTTGTGATAATTAAAGACAAAATAATGTTTTCTTGGTAACTAATCACTAAATCTTCGTATTTGTCGAATCTAAATTTCGCTATCAACGTGTTGGACAAAACAAGAACTTTAGAACAAAGAAGTATTGGTAATGGTTAACTCTTTGCAACTCTTGAAACTTTTGAAAAGTAGAGAATGAGAAAAACGAAGAAAGTGCGTTTTCACGTTAGAGTGAGCATAAACTCTCACTAACGAGTGTAATTTTTTGATAATTAAAGACAAAATAATGTTTTCTTGGTAACTAATCACTAAATCTTCGTATTTGTCGAATCTAAATTTCGATATCAACGTGTTGGACAAAAAGAGAACTTTAAAACAAATAAGTATTGGTAATGGTTAACTCTTTGCAACTCTTGAAACTTTTGAAAAGTAGAGAATGAGAGAAACGAAGAAAGTGCATTTTCAAATTAGAGTGAGCATAAACTCTCACTAACGAGTGTAATTTTTTGATAATTAAAGACAAAATAATGTTTTCTTGGTAACTAATCACTAAATCTTCGTATTTGTCGAATCTAAATTTCGCTATCAACGTGTTGGACAAAACAAGAACATTAGAACAAAGAAGTATTGGTAATGGTTAACTCTTTGCAACTCTTGAAACTTTTGAAAAGTAGAGAATGAGAGAAACGAAGAAAGTGCGTTTTCACATTAGAGTGAGCATAAACTCTCACAAACGAATGTAATTTTGTGATAATTAAAGACAAAATAATGTTTTCTTGGTAACTAATCACTAAATCTTCGTATTTGTCGAATCTAATTTCGCAATCAACGTGTTGGACAAAACAAGAACTTTAGAACAAAGAAGTATTGGTAATGGTTAACTCTTTGCAATTCTTGAAACTTTTGAAAAGTAGAGAATGAGAGAAACGAAGAAAGTACGTTTTCACATTAGAGTGAGCATAAACTCTCACTAACGAGTGTAATTTTTTGATAATTAAAGACAAAATAATGTTTTCTTGGTAACTAATCACTAAATCTTCGTATTTGTCGAATCTAAATTTCGATATCAACGTGTTGGACAAAAAGAGAACTTTAAAACAAATAAGTATTGGTAATGGTTAACTCTTTGCAACTCTTGAAACTTTTGAAAAGTAGAGAATGAGAGAAACGAAGAAAGTGCATTTTCAAATTAGAGTGAGCATAAACTCTCACTAACGAGTGTAATTTTTTGATAATTAAAGACAAAATAATGTTTTTTTGGTAACTAATCACTAAATCTTCGTATTTGTCGAATCTAAATTTCGCTATCAACGTGTTGGACAAAACAAGAACTTTAGAACAAAGAAGTATTGGTAATGGTTAACTCTTTGCAACTCTTGAAACTTTTGAAAAGTAGAGAATGAGAGAAACGAAGAAAGTGCGTTTTCACGTTAGAGTGAGCATAAACTCTCACTAACGAGTGTAATTTTTTGATAATTAAAGACAAAATAATATTTTCTTGGTAACTAATCACTAAATCTTCGTATTTGTCGAATCTAAATTTCGCTATCAACGTGTTGGACAAAACAAGAACTTTAGAACAAAGAAGTATTGGTAATGGTTAACTCTTTGCAACTCTTGAAACTTTTGAAAAGTAGAGAACGAGAGAAACGAAGAAAGTGCGTTTTCACATTAGAGTGAGCATAAACTCTCACTAATGAGTGTAATTTTGTGATAATTAAAGACAAAATAATGTTTTCTTGGTAACTAATCACTAAATCTTCGTATTTATCGAATCTTAATTTCACTATCAACGTGTTGGGAAAAACAACAACTTTAGAACAAAGAAGTATTGGTAATGGTTAACTCTTTGCAACTCTTGAAACTTTTGAAAAGTAGAGAATGAGAGAAACGAAGAAAGTACGTTTTCACATTAGAGTGAGCATAAACTCTCACTAACGAGTGTAATTTTTTGATAATTAAAGACAAAATAATGTTTTTTTGGTAACTAATCACTAAATCTTCGTATTTGTCGAATCTAAATTTCGATATCAACGTGTTGGACAAAACAAGAACTTTAGAACAAAGAAGTATTGGTAATGGTTAACTCTTTGCAACTCTTGAAACTTTTGAAAAGTAGAGAATGAGAAAAACGAAGAAAGTGCGTTTTCACGTTAGAGTGAGCATAAACTCTCACTAACGAGTGTAATTTTTTGATAATTAAAGACAAAATAATGTTTTTTTGGTAACTAATCACTAAATCTTCGTATTTGTTGAATCTAAATTTCGCTATCAACGTGTTGGACAAAACAAGAACTTTAGAACAAAGAAGTATTGGTAATGGTTAACTCTTTGCAACTCTTGAAACTTTTGAAAAGCAGAGAATGAGAGAAACGAAGAAAGTGCGTTTTCACATTAAAGTGAGCATAAACTCTCACAAACGAATGTAATTTTGTGATAATTAAAGACAAAATAATGTTTTCTTGGTAACTAATCACTAAATCTTCGTATTTGTCGAATCTAATTTCGCAATCAACGTGTTGGACAAAACAAGAACTTTAGAACAAAGAAGTATTGGTAATGGTTAACGCTTTGCAATTCTTGAAACTTTTGAAAAGTAGAGAATGAGAGAAACGAAGAAAGTGCATTTTCAAATTAGAGTGAGCATAAACTCTCACTAACGAGTGTAATTTTTTGATAATTAAAGACAAAATAATGTTTTCTTGGTAACTAATCACTAAATCTTTGTATTAGTCGAATCTAAATTTCGCTATCAACGTGTTGGACAAAACAAGAACATTAGAACAAAGAAGTATTGGTAATGGTTAACTCTTTGCAACTCTTGAAACTTTTGAAAAGTAGAGAATGAGAGAAACGAAGAAAGTGCGTTTTCACATTAGAGTGAGCATAAACTCTCACAAACGAATGTAATTTTGTGATAATTAAAGTCAAAATAATGTTTTCTTGGTAACTAATCACTAAATCTTCGTATTTGTCGAACTTAATTTCGCTATCAACGTGTTGGACAAAACAAGAACTTTAGAACAAAGAAGTATTGGTAATGGTTAACTCTTTGCAACTCTTGAAACTTTTGAAAAGTAGAGAACGAGAGAAACGAAGAAAGTGCGTTTTCACATTAGAGTGAGCATAAACTCTCACTAACGAGTGTAATTTTGTGATAATTAAAGATAAAATAATGTTTTCTTGGTAACTAATCACTAAATCTTCGTATTTGTCGAATCTAAATTTCGATATCAACGTGTTGGACAAAAAGAGAACTTTAAAACAAATAAGTATTGGTAATGGTTAACTCTTTGCAACTCTTGAAACTTTTGAAAAGTAGAGAATGAGAGAAACGAAGAAAGTGCGTTTTCACGTTAGAGTGAGCATAAACTCTCACTAACGAGTGTAATTTTTTGATAATTAAAGACAAAATAATATTTTCTTGGTAACTAATCACTAAATCTTCGTATTTGTCGAATCTAAATTTCGCTATCAACGTGTTGGACAAAACAAGAACTTTAGAACAAAGAAGTATTGGTAATGGTTAACTCTTTGCAACTCTTGAAACTTTTGAAAAGTAGAGAACGAGAGAAACGAAGAAAGTGCGTTTTCACATTAGAGTGAGCATAAACTCTCACTAACGAGTGTAATTTTGTGATAATTAAAGATAAAATAATGTTTTCTTGGTAACTAATCACTAAATCTTCGTATTTGTCGAATCTAAATTTCGATATCAACGTGTTGGACAAAAAGAGAACTTTAAAACAAATAAGTATTGGTAATGGTTAACTCTTTGCAACTCTTGAAACTTTTGAAAAGTAGAGAATGAGAGAAACGAAGAAAGTGCATTTTCAAATTAGAGTGAGCATAAACTCTCACTAACGAGTGTAAATTTTTGATAATTAAAGACAAAATAATGTTTTTTTGGTAACTAATCACTAAATCTTCGTATTTGTCGAATCTAAATTTCGCTATCAACGTGTTGGACAAAAAAAGAACTTTAGAACAAAGAAGTATTGGTAATGGTTAACTCTTTGCAACTCTTGAAACTTTTGAAAAGTAGAGAATGAGAGAAACGAAGAAAGTGCGTTTTCACGTTAGAGTGAGCATAAACTCTCACTAACGAGTGTAATTTTTTGATAATTAAAGACAAAATAATATTTTCTTGGTAACTAATCACTAAATCTTCGTATTTGTCGAATCTAAATTTCGCTATCAACGTGTTGGACAAAAGAAGAACTTTAGAACAAAGAAGTATTGGTAATGGTTAACTCTTTGCAATTCTTGAAACTTTTGAAAAGTAGAGAATGAGAGAAACGAAGAAAGTACGTTTTCACATTAGAGTGAGCATAAACTCTCACTAACGAGTGTAATTTTTTGATAATTAAAGACAAAATAATGTTTTCTTGGTAACTAATCACTAAATCTTCGTATTTGTCGAATCTAAATTTCGATATCAACGTGTTGGACAAAAAGAGAACTTTAAAACAAATAAGTATTGGTAATGGTTAACTCTTTGCAACTCTTGAAACTTTTGAAAAGTAGAGAATGAGAGAAACGAAGAAAGTGCATTTTCAAATTAGAGTGAGCATAAACTCTCACTAACGAGTGTAATTTTTTGATAATTAAAGACAAAATAATGTTTTTTTGGTAACTAATCACTAAATCTTCGTATTTGTTGAATCTAAATTTCGCTATCAACGTGTTGGACAAAACAAGAACTTTAGAACAAAGAAGTATTGGTAATGGTTAACTCTTTGCAACTCTTGAAACTTTTGAAAAGCAGAGAATGAGAGAAACGAAGAAAGTGCGTTTTCACATTAGAGTGAGCATAAACTCTCACAAACGAATGTAATTTTGTGATAATTAAAGACAAAATAATGTTTTCTTGGTAACTAATCACTAAATCTTCGTATTTGTCGAATCTAATTTCGCAATCAACGTGTTGGACAAAACAAGAACTTTAGAACAAAGAAGTATTGGTAATGGTTAACGCTTTGCAATTCTTGAAACTTTTGAAAAGTAGAGAATGAGAGAAACGAAGAAAGTGCATTTTCACATTAGAGTGAGCATAAACTCTCACTAACGAGTGTAATTTTTTGATAATTAAAGACAAAATAATGTTTTCTTGGTAACTAATCACTAAATCTTTGTATTTGTCGAATCTAAATTTCGCTATCAACGTGTTGGACAAAACAAGAACATTAGAACAAAGAAGTATTGGTAATGGTTAACTCTTTGCAACTCTTGAAACTTTTGAAAAGTAGAGAATGAGAGAAACGAAGAAAGTGCGTTTTCACATTAGAGTGAGCATAAACTCTCACAAACGAATGTAATTTTGTGATAATTAAAGTCAAAATAATGTTTTCTTGGTAACTAATCACTAAATCTTCGTATTTGTCGAACTTAATTTCGCTATCAACGTGTTGGACAAAACAAGAACTTTAGAACAAAGAAGTATTGGTAATGGTTAACTCTTTGCAATTCTTGAAACTTTTGAAAAGTAGAGAATGAGAGAAACGAAGAAAGTACGTTTTCACATTAGAGTGAGCATAAACTCTCACTAACGAGTGTAATTTTTTGATAATTAAAGACAAAATAATGTTTTCTTGGTAACTAATCACTAAATCTTCGTATTTGTCGAATCTAAATTTCGATATCAACGTGTTGGACAAAAAGAGAACTTTAAAACAAATAAGTATTGGTAATGGTTAACTCTTTGCAACTCTTGAAACTTTTGAAAAGTAGAGAATGAGAGAAACGAAGAAAGTGCATTTTCAAATTAGAGTGAGCATAAACTCTCACTAACGAGTGTAATTTTTTGATAATTAAAGACAAAATAATGTTTTTTTGGTAACTAATCACTAAATCTTCGTATTTGTTGAATCTAAATTTCGCTATCAACGTGTTGGACAAAACAAGAACTTTAGAACAAAGAAGTATTGGTAATGGTTAACTCTTTGCAACTCTTGAAACTTTTGAAAAGCAGAGAATGAGAGAAACGAAGAAAGTGCGTTTTCACATTAGAGTGAGCATAAACTCTCACTAACGAGTGTAATTTTGTGATAATTAAAGACAAAATAATGTTTTCTTGGTAACTAATCACTAAATCTTCGTATTTATCGGATCTTAATTTCACTATCAACGTGTTGGACAAAACAAGAACTTTAGAACAAAGAAGTATTGGTAATGGTTAACTCTTTGCAATTCTTGAAACTTTTGAAAAGTAGAGAATGAGAGAAACGAAGAAAGTACGTTTTCACATTAGAGTGAGCATAAACTCTCACTAACGAGTGTAATTTTTTGATAATTAAAGACAAAATAATGTTTTCTTGGTAACTAATCACTAAATCTTCGTATTTGTCGAATCTAAATTTCGATATCAACGTGTTGGACAAAAAGAGAACTTTAAAACAAATAAGTATTGGTAATGGTTAACTCTTTGCAACTCTTGAAACTTTTGAAAAGTAGAGAATGAGAGAAACGAAGAAAGTGCATTTTCAAATTAGAGTGAGCATAAACTCTCACTAACGAGTGTAATTTTTTGATAATTAAAGACAAAATAATGTTTTTTTGGTAACTAATCACTAAATCTTCGTATTTGTCGAATCTAAATTTCGCTATCAACGTGTTGGACAAAACAAGAACTTTAGAACAAAGAAGTATTGGTAATGGTTAACTCTTTGCAACTCTTGAAACTTTTGAAAAGTAGAGAATGAGAGAAACGAAGAAAGTGCGTTTTCACGTTAGAGTGAGCATAAACTCTCACTAACGAGTGTAATTTTTTGATAATTAAAGACAAAATAATATTTTCTTGGTAACTAATCACTAAATCTTCGTATTTGTCGAATCTAAATTTCGCTATCAACGTGTTGGACAAAACAAGAACTTTAGAACAAAGAAGTATTGGTAATGGTTAACTCTTTGCAACTCTTGAAACTTTTGAAAAGTAGAGAACGAGAGAAACGAAGAAAGTGCGTTTTCACATTAGAGTGAGCATAAACTCTCACTAATGAGTGTAATTTTGTGATAATTAAAGACAAAATAATGTTTTCTTGGTAACTAATCACTAAATCTTCGTATTTATCGAATCTTAATTTCACTATCAACGTGTTGGGAAAAACAACAACTTTAGAACAAAGAAGTATTGGTAATGGTTAACTCTTTGCAACTCTTGAAAATTTTGAAAAGTAGAGAATGAGAGATATGAAGAAAGTGCGTTTTCACATTAGAGTGAGCATAAACTCTCACAAACGAATGTAATTTTGTGATAATTAAAGACAAAATAATGTTTTCTTGGTAACTAATCACTAAATCTTCGTATTTGTCGAATCTAATTTCGCAATCAACGTGTTGGACAAAACAAGAACTTTAGAACAAAGAAGTATTGGTAATGGTTAACGCTTTGCAATTCTTGAAACTTTTGAAAAGTAGAGAATGAGAGAAACGAAGAAAGTGCATTTTCACATTAGAGTGAGCATAAACTCTCACTAACGAGTGTAATTTTTTGATAATTAAAGACAAAATAATGTTTTCTTGGTAACTAATCACTAAATCTTTGTATTTGTCGAATCTAAATTTCGCTATCAACGTGTTGGACAAAACAAGAACATTAGAACAAAGAAGTATTGGTAATGGTTAACTCTTTGCAACTCTTGAAACTTTTGAAAAGTAGAGAATGAGAGAAACGAAGAAAGTGCGTTTTCACATTAGAGTGAGCATAAACTCTCACAAACGAATGTAATTTTGTGATAATTAAAGTCAAAATAATGTTTTCTTGGTAACTAATCACTAAATCTTCGTATTTGTCGAACTTAATTTCGCTATCAACGTGTTGGACAAAACAAGAACTTTAGAACAAAGAAGTATTGGTAATGGTTAACTCTTTGTAATTCTTGAAACTTTTAAAAAGTAGAGAATGAGAGAAACGAAGAAAGTACGTTTTCACATTAGAGTGAGCATAAACTCTCACTAACGAGTGTAATTTTTTGATAATTAAAGACAAAATAATGTTTTCTTGGTAACTAATCACTAAATCTTCGTATTTGTCGAATCTAAATTTCGATATCAACGTGTTGGACAAAAAGAGAACTTTAAAACAAATAAGTATTGGTAATGGTTAACTCTTTGCAACTCTTGAAACTTTTGAAAAGTAGAGAATGAGAGAAACGAAGAAAGTGCATTTTCAAATTAGAGTGAGCATAAACTCTCACTAACGAGTGTAATTTTTTGATAATTAAAGACAAAATAATGTTTTCTTGGTAACTAATCACTAAATCTTTGTATTTGTCGAATCTAAATTTCGCTATCAACGTGTTGGACAAAACAAGAACATTAGAACAAAGAAGTATTGGTAATGGTTAACTCTTTGCAACTCTTGAAACTTTTGAAAAGTAGAGAATGAGAGAAACGAAGAAAGTGCGTTTTCACATTAGAGTGAGCATAAACTCTCACAAACGAATGTAATTTTGTGATAATTAAAGACAAAATAATGTTTTCTTGGTAACTAATCACTAAATCTTCGTATTTGTCGAATCTAATTTCGCAATCAACGTGTTGGACAAAACAAGAACTTTAGAACAAAGAAGTATTGGTAATGGTTAACTCTTTGCAATTCTTGAAACTTTTGAAAAGTAGAGAATGAGAGAAACGAAGAAAGTACGTTTTCACATTAGAGTGAGCATAAACTCTCACTAACGAGTGTAATTTTTTGATAATTAAAGACAAAATAATGTTTTCTTGGTAACTAATCACTAAATCTTCGTATTTGTCGAATCTAAATTTCGATATCAACGTGTTGGACAAAAAGAGAACTTTAAAACAAATAAGTATTGGTAATGGTTAACTCTTTGCAACTCTTGAAACTTTTGAAAAGTAGAGAATGAGAGAAACGAAGAAAGTGCATTTTCAAATTAGAGTGAGCATAAACTCTCACTAACGAGTGTAATTTTTTGATAATTAAAGACAAAATAATGTTTTTTTGGTAACTAATCACTAAATCTTCGTATTTGTCGAATCTAAATTTCGCTATCAACGTGTTGGACAAAACAAGAACTTTAGAACAAAGAAGTATTGGTAATGGTTAACTCTTTGCAACTCTTGAAACTTTTGAAAAGTAGAGAATGAGAGAAACGAAGAAAGTGCGTTTTCACGTTAGAGTGAGCATAAACTCTCACTAACGAATGTAATTTTTTGATAATTAAAGACAAAATAATATTTTCTTGGTAACTAATCACTAAATCTTCGAATTTGTCGAATCTAAATTTCGCTATCAACGTGTTGGACAAAACAAGAACTTTAGAACAAAGAAGTATTGGTAATGGTTAACTCTTTGCAACTCTTGAAACTTTTGAAAAGTAGAGAACGAGAGAAACGAAGAAAGTGCGTTTTCACATTAGAGTGAGCATAAACTCTCACTAACGAGTGTAATTTTGTGATAATTAAAGACAAAATAATGTTTTCTTGGTAACTAATCACTAAATCTTCGTATTTATCGAATCTTAATTTCACTATCAACGTGTTGGGAAAAACAACAACTTTAGAACAAAGAAGTATTGGTAATGGTTAACTCTTTGCAACTCTTGAAAATTTTGAAAAGTAGAGAATGAGAGATATGAAGAAAGTGCGTTTTCACATTAGAGTGAGCATAAACTCTCATAAACGAATGTAATTTTGTGATAATTAAAGACAAAATAATGTTTTCTTGGTAACTAATCACTAAATCTTCGTATTTGTCGAATCTAATTTCGCAATCAACGTGTTGGACAAAACAAGAACTTTAGAACAAAGAAGTATTGGTAATGGTTAACGCTTTGCAATTCTTGAAACTATTGAAAAGTAGAGAATGAGAGAAACGAAGAAAGTGCATTTTCACATTAGAGTGAGCATAAACTCTCACTAACGAGTGTAATTTTTTGATAATTAAAGACAAAATAATGTTTTCTTGGTAACTAATCACTAAATCTTTGTATTTGTCGAATCTAAATTTCGCTATCAACGTGTTGGACAAAACAAGAACATTAGAACAAAGAAGTATTGGTAATGGTTAACTCTTTGCAACTCTTGAAACTTTTGAAAAGTAGAGAATGAGAGAAACGAAGAAAGTGCGTTTTCACATTAGAGTGAGCATAAACTCTCACAAACGAATGTAATTTTGTGATAATTAAAGTCAAAATAATGTTTTCTTGGTAACTAATCACTAAATCTTCGTATTTGTCGAACTTAATTTCGCTATCAACGTGTTGGACAAAACAAGAACTTTAGAACAAAGAAGTATTGGTAATGGTTAACTCTTTGTAATTCTTGAAACTTTTGAAAAGTAGAGAATGAGAGAAACGAAGAAAGTACGTTTTCACATTAGAGTGAGCATAAACTCTCACTAACGAGTGTAATTTTTTGATAATTAAAGACAAAATAATGTTTTCTTGGTAACTAATCACTAAATCTTCGTATTTGTCGAATCTAAATTTCGATATCAACGTGTTGGACAAAAAGAGAACTATAAAACAAATAAGTATTGGTAATGGTTAACTCTTTGCAACTCTTGAAACTTTTGAAAAGTAGAGAATGAGAGAAACGAAGAAAGTGCATTTTCAAATTAGAGTGAGCATAAACTCTCACTAACGAGTGTAATTTTTTGATAATTAAAGACAAAATAATGTTTTCTTGGTAACTAATCACTAAATCTTTGAATTTGTCGAATCTAAATTTCGCTATCAACGTGTTGGACAAAACAAGAACATTAGAACAAAGAAGTATTGGTAATGGTTAACTCTTTGCAACTCTTGAAACTTTTGAAAAGTAGAGAATGAGAGAAACGAAGAAAGTGCGTTTTCACATTAGAGTGAGCATAAACTCTCACAAACGAATGTAATTTTGTGATAATTAAAGTCAAAATAATGTTTTCTTGGTAACTAATCACTAAATCTTCGTATTTGTCGAACTTAAATTCGCTATCAACGTGTTGGACAAAACAAGAACTTTAGAACAAAGAAGTATTGGTAATGGTTAACTCTTTGCAATTCTTGAAACTTTTGAAAAGTAGAGAATGAGAGAAACGAAGAAAGTACGTTTTAACATTAGAGTGAGCATAAACTCTCACTAACGAGTGTAATTTTTTGATAATTAAAGACAAAATAATGTTTTTTTGGTAACTAATCACTAAATCTTCGTATTTGTCGAATCTAAATTTCGCTATCAACGTGTTGGACAAAACAAGAACTTTAGAACAAAGAAGTATTGGTAATGGTTAACTCTTTGCAACTCTTGAAACTTTTGAAAAGTAGAGAATGAGAGAAACGAAGAAAGTGCATTTTCAAATTAGAGTGAGCATAAACTCTCACTAACGAGTGTAATTTTTTGATAATTAAAGACAAAATAATGTTTTTTTGGTAACTAATCACTAAATCTTCGTATTTGTTGAATCTAAATTTCGCTATCAACGTGTTGGACAAAACAAGAACTTTAGAACAAAGAAGTATTGGTAATGGTTAACTCTTTGCAACTCTTGAAACTTTTGAAAAGCAGAGAATGAGAGAAACGAAGAAAGTGCGTTTTCACATTAGAGTGAGCATAAACTCTCACTAACGAGTGTAATTTTGTGATAATTAAAGACAAAATAATGTTTTCTTGGTAACTAATCACTAAATCTTCGTATTTATCGGATTTTAATTTCACTATCAACGTGTTGGAAAAAACAACAACTTTAGAACAAAGAAGTATTGGTAATGGTTAACTCTTTGCAACTATTGAAACTTTTGAAAAGTAGAGAATGAGAGAAACGAAGAAAGTGCGTTTTCACATTAGAGTGAGCATAAACTCTCACAAACGAATGTAATTTTGTGATAATTAAAGACAAAATAATGTTTTCTTGGTAACTAATCACTAAATCTTCGTATTTGTCGAATCTAATTTCGCAATCAACGTGTTGGACAAAACAAGAACTTTAGAACAAAGAAGTATTGGTAATGGTTAACTCTTTGCAATTCTTGAAACTTTTGAAAAGTAGAGAATGAGAGAAACGAAGAAAGTACGTTTTCACATTAGAGTGAGCATAAACTCTCACTAACGAGTGTAATTTTTTGATAATTAAAGACAAAATAATGTTTTTTTGGTAACTAATCACTAAATCTTCGTATTTGTCGAATCTAAATTTCGCTATCAACGTGTTGGACAAAACAAGAACTTTAGAACAAAGAAGTATTGGTAATGGTTAACTCTTTGCAACTCTTGAAACTTTTGAAAAGTAGAGAATGAGAGAAACGAAGAAAGTGCGTTTTCACGTTAGAGTGAGCATAAACTCTCACTAACGAGTGTAATTTTTTGATAATTAAAGACAAAATAATATTTTCTTGGTAACTAATCACTAAATCTTCGTATTTGTCGAATCTAAATTTCGCTATCAACGTGTTGGACAAAACAAGAACTTTAGAACAAAGAAGTATTGGTAATGGTTAACTCTTTGCAAGTCTTGAAACTTTTGAAAAGTAGAGAATGAGAGAAACGAAGAAAGTGCGTTTTCACATTAGAGTGAGCATAAACTCTCACAAACGAATGTAATTTTGTGATAATTAAAGTCAAAATAATGTTTTCTTGGTAACTAATCACTAAATCTTCGTATTTGTCGAACTTAATTTCGCTATCAACGTGTTGGACAAAACAAGAACTTTAGAACAAAGAAGTATTGGTAATGGTTAACTCTTTGTAATTCTTGAAACTTTTGAAAAGTAGAGAATGAGAGAAACGAAGAAAGTACGTTTTCACATTAGAGTGAGCATAAACTCTCACTAACGAGTGTAATTTTTTGATAATTAAAGACAAAATAATGTTTTCTTGGTAACTAATCACTAAATCTTCGTATTTGTCGAATCTAAATTTCGATATCAACGTGTTGGACAAAAAGAGAACTATAAAACAAATAAGTATTGGTAATGGTTAACTCTTTGCAACTCTTGAAACTTTTGAAAAGTAGAGAATGAGAGAAACGAAGAAAGTGCATTTTCAAATTAGAGTGAGCATAAACTCTCACTAACGAGTGTAATTTTTTGATAATTAAAGACAAAATAATGTTTTCTTGGTAACTAATCACTAAATCTTTGAATTTGTCGAATCTAAATTTCGCTATCAACGTGTTGGACAAAACAAGAACATTAGAACAAAGAAGTATTGGTAATGGTTAACTCTTTGCAACTCTTGAAACTTTTGAAAAGTAGAGAATGAGAGAAACGAAGAAAGTGCGTTTTCACATTAGAGTGAGCATAAACTCTCACAAACGAATGTAATTTTGTGATAATTAAAGTCAAAATAATGTTTTCTTGGTAACTAATCACTAAATCTTCGTATTTGTCGAACTTAAATTCGCTATCAACGTGTTGGACAAAACAAGAACTTTAGAACAAAGAAGTATTGGTAATGGTTAACTCTTTGCAATTCTTGAAACTTTTGAAAAGTAGAGAATGAGAGAAACGAAGAAAGTACGTTTTAACATTAGAGTGAGCATAAACTCTCACTAACGAGTGTAATTTTTTGATAATTAAAGACAAAATAATGTTTTTTTGGTAACTAATCACTAAATCTTCGTATTTGTCGAATCTAAATTTCGCTATCAACGTGTTGGACAAAACAAGAACTTTAGAACAAAGAAGTATTGGTAATGGTTAACTCTTTGCAACTCTTGAAACTTTTGAAAAGTAGAGAATGAGAGAAACGAAGAAAGTGCATTTTCAAATTAGAGTGAGCATAAACTCTCACTAACGAGTGTAATTTTTTGATAATTAAAGACAAAATAATGTTTTTTTGGTAACTAATCACTAAATCTTCGTATTTGTTGAATCTAAATTTCGCTATCAACGTGTTGGACAAAACAAGAACTTTAGAACAAAGAAGTATTGGTAATGGTTAACTCTTTGCAACTCTTGAAACTTTTGAAAAGCAGAGAATGAGAGAAACGAAGAAAGTGCGTTTTCACATTAGAGTGAGCATAAACTCTCACTAACGAGTGTAATTTTGTGATAATTAAAGACAAAATAATGTTTTCTTGGTAACTAATCACTAAATCTTCGTATTTATCGGATTTTAATTTCACTATCAACGTGTTGGAAAAAACAACAACTTTAGAACAAAGAAGTATTGGTAATGGTTAACTCTTTGCAACTATTGAAACTTTTGAAAAGTAGAGAATGAGAGAAACGAAGAAAGTGCGTTTTCACATTAGAGTGAGCATAAACTCTCACAAACGAATGTAATTTTGTGATAATTAAAGACAAAATAATGTTTTCTTGGTAACTAATCACTAAATCTTCGTATTTGTCGAATCTAATTTCGCAATCAACGTGTTGGACAAAACAAGAACTTTAGAACAAAGAAGTATTGGTAATGGTTAACTCTTTGCAATTCTTGAAACTTTTGAAAAGTAGAGAATGAGAGAAACGAAGAAAGTACGTTTTCACATTAGAGTGAGCATAAACTCTCACTAACGAGTGTAATTTTTTGATAATTAAAGACAAAATAATGTTTTTTTGGTAACTAATCACTAAATCTTCGTATTTGTCGAATCTAAATTTCGCTATCAACGTGTTGGACAAAACAAGAACTTTAGAACAAAGAAGTATTGGTAATGGTTAACTCTTTGCAACTCTTGAAACTTTTGAAAAGTAGAGAATGAGAGAAACGAAGAAAGTGCGTTTTCACGTTAGAGTGAGCATAAACTCTCACTAACGAGTGTAATTTTTTGATAATTAAAGACAAAATAATATTTTCTTGGTAACTAATCACTAAATCTTCGTATTTGTCGAATCTAAATTTCGCTATCAACGTGTTGGACAAAACAAGAACTTTAGAACAAAGAAGTATTGGTAATGGTTAACTCTTTGCAAGTCTTGAAACTTTTGAAAAGTAGAGAACGAGAGAAACGAAGAAAGTGCGTTTTCACATTAGAGTGAGCATAAACTCTCACTAATGAGTGTAATTTTGTGATAATTAAAGACAAAATAATGTTTTCTTGGTAACTAATCACTAAATCTTCGTATTTATCGAATCTTAATTTCACTATCAACGTGTTGGGAAAAACAACAACTTTAGAACAAAGAAGTATTGGTAATGGTTAACTCTTTGCAACTCTTGAAAATTTTGAAAAGTAGAGAATGAGAGATATGAAGAAAGTGCGTTTTCACATTAGAGTGAGCATAAACTCTCACAAACGAATGTAATTTTGTGATAATTAAAGACAAAATAATGTTTTCTTGGTAACTAATCACTAAATCTTCGTATTTGTCGAATCTAATTTCGCAATCAACGTGTTGGACAAAACAAGAACTTTAGAACAAAGAAGTATTGGTAATGGTTAACGCTTTGCAATTCTTGAAACTTTTGAAAAGTAGAGAATGAGAGAAACGAAGAAAGTGCATTTTCACATTAGAGTGAGCATAAACTCTCACTAACGAGTGTAATTTTTTGATAATTAAAGACAAAATAATGTTTTCTTGGTAACTAATCACTAAATCTTTGTATTTGTCGAATCTAAATTTCGCTATCAACGTGTTGGACAAAACAAGAACATTAGAACAAAGAAGTATTGGTAATGGTTAACTCTTTGCATCTCTTGAAACTTTTGAAAAGTAGAGAATGAGAGAAACGAAGAAAGTGCGTTTTCACATTAGAGTGAGCATAAACTCTCACAAACGAATGTAATTTTGTGATAATTAAAGTCAAAATAATGTTTTCTTGGTAACTAATCACTAAATCTTCGTATTTGTCGAACTTAATTTCGCTATCAACGTGTTGGACAAAACAAGAACTTTAGAACAAAGAAGTATTGGTAATGGTTAACTCTTTGCAACTCTTGAAACTTTTGAAAAGTAGAGAATGAGAGAAACGAAGAAAGTGCGTTTTCACGTTAGAGTGAGCATAAACTCTCACTAACGAGTGTAATTTTTTGATAATTAAAGACAAAATAATGTTTTCTTGGTAACTAATCACTAAATCTTCGTATTTATCGGATTTTAATTTCACTATCAACGTGTTGGAAAAAACAACAACTTTAGAACAAAGAAGTATTGGTAATGGTTAACTCTTTGCAACTATTGAAACTTTTGAAAAGTAGAGAATGAGAGAAACGAAGAAAGTGCGTTTTCACATTAGAGTGAGCATAAACTCTCACAAACGAATGTAATTTTGTGATAATTAAAGACAAAATAATGTTTTCTTGGTAACTAATCACTAAATCTTCGTATTTGTCGAATCTAATTTCGCAATCAACGTGTTGGACAAAACAAGAACTTTAGAACAAAGAAGTATTGGTAATGGTTAACTCTTTGCAATTCTTGAAACTTTTGAAAAGTAGAGAATGAGAGAAACGAAGAAAGTACGTTTTCACATTAGAGTGAGCATAAACTCTCACTAACGAGTGTAATTTTTTGATAATTAAAGACAAAATAATGTTTTTTTGGTAACTAATCACTAAATCTTCGTATTTGTCGAATCTAAATTTCGCTATCAACGTGTTGGACAAAACAAGAACTTTAGAACAAAGAAGTATTGGTAATGGTTAACTCTTTGAAACTCTTGAAACTTTTGAAAAGTAGAGAATGAGAGAAACGAAGAAAGTGCGTTTTCACGTTAGAGTGAGCATAAACTCTCACTAACGAGTGTAATTTTTTGATAATTAAAGACAAAATAATATTTTCTTGGTAACTAATCACTAAATCTTCGTATTTGTCGAATCTAAATTTCGCTATCAACGTGTTGGACAAAACAAGAACTTTAGAACAAAGAAGTATTGGTAATGGTTAACTCTTTGCAACTCTTGAAACTTTTGAAAAGTAGAGAACGAGAGAAACGAAGAAAGTGCGTTTTCACATTAGAGTGAGCATAAACTCTCACTAATGAGTGTAATTTTGTGATAATTAAAGACAAAATAATGTTTTCTTGGTAACTAATCACTAAATCTTCGTATTTATCGAATCTTAATTTCACTATCAACGTGTTGGGAAAAACAACAACTTTAGAACAAAGAAGTATTGGTAATGGTTAACTCTTTGCAACTCTTGAAAATTTTGAAAAGTAGAGAATGAGAGATATGAAGAAAGTGCGTTTTCACATTAGAGTGAGCATAAACTCTCACAAACGAATGTAATTTTGTGATAATTAAAGACAAAATAATGTTTTCTTGGTAACTAATCACTAAATCTTCGTATTTGTCGAATCTAATTTCGCAATCAACGTGTTGGACAAAACAAGAACTTTAGAACAAAGAAGTATTGGTAATGGTTAACGCTTTGCAATTCTTGAAACTTTTGAAAAGTAGAGAATGAGAGAAACGAAGAAAGTGCATTTTCACATTAGAGTGAGCATAAACTCTCACTAACGAGTGTAATTTTTTGATAATTAAAGACAAAATAATGTTTTCTTGGTAACTAATCACTAAATCTTTGTATTTGTCGAATCTAAATTTCGCTATCAACGTGTTGGACAAAACAAGAACATTAGAACAAAGAAGTATTGGTAATGGTTAACTCTTTGCAACTCTTGAAACTTTTGAAAAGTAGAGAATGAGAGAAACGAAGAAAGTGCGTTTTCACATTAGAGTGAGCATAAACTCTCACAAACGAATGTAATTTTGTGATAATTAAAGACAAAATAATGTTTTCTTGGTAACTAATCACTAAATCTTCGTATTTGTCGAATCTAATTTCGCAATCAACGTGTTGGACAAAACAAGAACTTTAGAACAAAGAAGTATTGGTAATGGTTAACTCTTTGCAATTCTTGAAACTTTTGAAAAGTAGAGAATGAGAGAAACGAAGAAAGTACGTTTTCACATTAGAGTGAGCATAAACTCTCACTAACGAGTGTAATTTTTTGATAATTAAAGACAAAATAATGTTTTCTTGGTAACTAATCACTAAATCTTCGTATTTGTCGAATCTAAATTTCGATATCAACGTGTTGGACAAAAAGAGAACTTTAAAACAAATAAGTATTGGTAATGGTTAACTCTTTGCAACTCTTGAAACTTTTGAAAAGTAGAGAATGAGAGAAACGAAGAAAGTGCATTTTCAAATTAGAGTGAGCATAAACTCTCACTAACGAGTGTAATTTTTTGATAATTAAAGACAAAATAATGTTTTCTTGGTAACTAATCACTAAATCTTTGTATTTGTCGAATCTAAATTTCGCTATCAACGTGTTGGACAAAACAAGAACATTAGAACAAAGAAGTATTGGTAATGGTTAACTCTTTGCAACTCTTGAAACTTTTGAAAAGTAGAGAATGAGAGAAACGAAGAAAGTGCGTTTTCACATTAGAGTGAGCATAAACTCTCACAAACGAATGTAATTTTGTGATAATTAAAGACAAAATAATGTTTTCTTGGTAACTAATCACTAAATCTTCGTATTTGTCGAATCTAATTTCGCAATCAACGTGTTGGACAAAACAAGAACTTTAGAACAAAGAAGTATTGGTAATGGTTAACTCTTTGCAATTCTTGAAACTTTTGAAAAGTAGAGAATGAGAGAAACGAAGAAAGTACGTTTTCACATTAGAGTGAGCATAAACTCTCACTAACGAGTGTAATTTTTTGATAATTAAAGACAAAATAATGTTTTCTTGGTAACTAATCACTAAATCTTCGTATTTGTCGAATCTAAATTTCGATATCAACGTGTTGGACAAAAAGAGAACTTTAAAACAAATAAGTATTGGTAATGGTTAACTCTTTGCAACTCTTGAAACTTTTGAAAAGTAGAGAATGAGAGAAACGAAGAAAGTGCATTTTCAAATTAGAGTGAGCATAAACTCTCACTAACGAGTGTAATTTTTTGATAATTAAAGACAAAATAATGTTTTTTTGGTAACTAATCACTAAATCTTCGTATTTGTCGAATCTAAATTTCGCTATCAACGTGTTGGACAAAACAAGAACTTTAGAACAAAGAAGTATTGGTAATGGTTAACTCTTTGCAACTCTTGAAACTTTTGAAAAGTAGAGAATGAGAGAAACGAAGAAAGTGCGTTTTCACGTTAGAGTGAGCATAAACTCTCACTAACGAGTGTAATTTTTTGATAATTAAAGACAAAATAATATTTTCTTGGTAACTAATCACTAAATCTTCGTATTTGTCGAATCTAAATTTCGCTATCAACGTGTTGGACAAAACAAGAACTTTAGAACAAAGAAGTATTGGTAATGGTTAACTCTTTGCAACTCTTGAAACTTTTGAAAAGTAGAGAACGAGAGAAACGAAGAAAGTGCGTTTTCACATTAGAGTGAGCATAAACTCTCACTAATGAGTGTAATTTTGTGATAATTAAAGACAAAATAATGTTTTCTTGGTAACTAATCACTAAATCTTCGTATTTATCGAATCTTAATTTCACTATCAACGTGTTGGGAAAAACAACAACTTTAGAACAAAGAAGTATTGGTAATGGTTAACTCTTTGCAACTCTTGAAAATTTTGAAAAGTAGAGAATGAGAGATATGAAGAAAGTGCGTTTTCACATTAGAGTGAGCATAAACTCTCACAAACGAATGTAATTTTGTGATAATTAAAGACAAAATAATGTTTTCTTGGTAACTAATCACTAAATCTTCGTATTTGTCGAATCTAATTTCGCAATCAACGTGTTGGACAAAACAAGAACTTTAGAACAAAGAAGTATTGGTAATGGTTAACGCTTTGCAATTCTTGAAACTTTTGAAAAGTAGAGAATGAGAGAAACGAAGAAAGTGCATTTTCACATTAGAGTGAGCATAAACTCTCACTAACGAGTGTAATTTTTTGATAATTAAAGACAAAATAATGTTTTCTTGGTAACTAATCACTAAATCTTCGTATTTGTCGAATCTAAATTTCGATATCAACGTGTTGGACAAAAAGAGAACTTTAAAACAAATAAGTATTGGTAATGGTTAACTCTTTGCAACTCTTGAAACTTTTGAAAAGTAGAGAATGAGAGAAACGAAGAAAGTGCATTTTCAAATTAGAGTGAGCATAAACTCTCACTAACGAGTGTAATTTTTTGATAATTAAAGACAAAATAATGTTTTCTTGGTAACTAATCACTAAATCTTTGTATTTGTCGAATCTAAATTTCGCTATCAACGTGTTGGACAAAACAAGAACATTAGAACAAAGAAGTATTGGTAATGGTTAACTCTTTGCAACTCTTGAAACTTTTGAAAAGTAGAGAATGAGAGAAACGAAGAAAGTGCGTTTTCACATTAGAGTGAGCATAAACTCTCACAAACGAATGTAATTTTGTGATAATTAAAGACAAAATAATGTTTTCTTGGTAACTAATCACTAAATCTTCGTATTTGTCGAATCTAATTTCGCAATCAACGTGTTGGACAAAACAAGAACTTTAGAACAAAGAAGTATTGGTAATGGTTAACTCTTTGCAATTCTTGAAACTTTTGAAAAGTAGAGAATGAGAGAAACGAAGAAAGTACGTTTTCACATTAGAGTGAGCATAAACTCTCACTAACGAGTGTAATTTTTTGATAATTAAAGACAAAATAATGTTTTCTTGGTAACTAATCACTAAATCTTCGTATTTGTCGAATCTAAATTTCGATATCAACGTGTTGGACAAAAAGAGAACTTTAAAACAAATAAGTATTGGTAATGGTTAACTCTTTGCAACTCTTGAAACTTTTGAAAAGTAGAGAATGAGAGAAACGAAGAAAGTGCATTTTCAAATTAGAGTGAGCATAAACTCTCACTAACGAGTGTAATTTTTTGATAATTAAAGAAAAAATAATGTTTTTTTGGTAACTAATCACTAAATCTTCGTATTTGTCGAATCTAAATTTCGCTATCAACGTGTTGGACAAAACAAGAACTTTAGAACAAAGAAGTATTGGTAATGGTTAACTCTTTGCAACTCTTGAAACTTTTGAAAAGTAGAGAATGAGAGAAACGAAGAAAGTGCGTTTTCACGTTAGAGTGAGCATAAACTCTCACTAACGAGTGTAATTTTTTGATAATTAAAGACAAAATAATATTTTCTTGGTAACTAATCACTAAATCTTCGAATTTGTCGAATCTAAATTTCGCTATCAACGTGTTGGACAAAACAAGAACTTTAGAACAAAGAAGTATTGGTAATGGTTAACTCTTTGCAACTCTTGAAACTTTTGAAAAGTAGAGAACGAGAGAAACGAAGAAAGTGCGTTTTCACATTAGAGTGAGCATAAACTCTCACTAACGAGTGTAATTTTGTGATAATTAAAGACAAAATAATGTTTTCTTGGTAACTAATCACTAAATCTTCGTATTTATCGAATCTTAATTTCACTATCAACGTGTTGGGAAAAACAACAACTTTAGAACAAAGAAGTATTGGTAATGGTTAACTCTTTGCAACTCTTGAAAATTTTGAAAAGTAGAGAATGAGAGATATGAAGAAAGTGCGTTTTCACATTAGAGTGAGCATAAACTCTCACAAACGAATGTAATTTTGTGATAATTAAAGACAAAATAATGTTTTCTTGGTAACTAATCACTAAATCTTCGTATTTGTCGAATCTAATTTCGCAATCAACGTGTTGGACAAAACAAGAACTTTAGAACAAAGAAGTATTGGTAATGGTTAACGCTTTGCAATTCTTGAAACTATTGAAAAGTAGAGAATGAGAGAAACGAAGAAAGTGCATTTTCACATTAGAGTGAGCATAAACTCTCACTAACGAGTGTAATTTTTTGATAATTAAAGACAAAATAATGTTTTCTTGGTAACTAATCACTAAATCTTTGTATTTGTCGAATCTAAATTTCGCTATCAACGTGTTGGACAAAACAAGAACATTAGAACAAAGAAGTATTGGTAATGGTTAACTCTTTGCAACTCTTGAAACTTTTGAAAAGTAGAGAATGAGAGAAACGAAGAAAGTGCGTTTTCACATTAGAGTGAGCATAAACTCTCACAAACGAATGTAATTTTGTGATAATTAAAGTCAAAATAATGTTTTCTTGGTAACTAATCACTAAATCTTCGTATTTGTCGAACTTAATTTCGCTATCAACGTGTTGGACAAAACAAGAACTTTAGAACAAAGAAGTATTGGTAATGGTTAACTCTTTGTAATTCTTGAAACTTTTGAAAAGTAGAGAATGAGAGAAACGAAGAAAGTACGTTTTCACATTAGAGTGAGCATAAACTCTCACTAACGAGTGTAATTTTTTGATAATTAAAGACAAAATAATGTTTTCTTGGTAACTAATCACTAAATCTTCGTATTTGTCGAATCTAAATTTCGATATCAACGTGTTGGACAAAAAGAGAACTTTAAAACAAATAAGTATTGGTAATGGTTAACTCTTTGCAACTCTTGAAACTTTTGAAAAGTAGAGAATGAGAGAAACGAAGAAAGTGCATTTTCAAATTAGAGTGAGCATAAACTCTCACTAACGAGTGTAATTTTTTGATAATTAAAGACAAAATAATGTTTTCTTGGTAACTAATCACTAAATCTTTGAATTTGTCGAATCTAAATTTCGCTATCAACGTGTTGGACAAAACAAGAACATTAGAACAAAGAAGTATTGGTAATGGTTAACTCTTTGCAACTCTTGAAACTTTTGAAAAGTAGAGAATGAGAGAAACGAAGAAAGTGCGTTTTCACATTAGAGTGAGCATAAACTCTCACAAACGAATGTAATTTTGTGATAATTAAAGTCAAAATAATGTTTTCTTGGTAACTAATCACTAAATCTTCGTATTTGTCGAACTTAATTTCGCTATCAACGTGTTGGACAAAACAAGAACTTTAGAACAAAGAAGTATTGGTAATGGTTAACTCTTTGCAATTCTTGAAACTTTTGAAAAGTAGAGAATGAGAGAAACGAAGAAAGTACGTTTTCACATTAGAGTGAGCATAAACTCTCACTAACGAGTGTAATTTTTTGATAATTAAAGACAAAATAATGTTTTTTTGGTAACTAATCACTAAATCTTCGTATTTGTCGAATCTAAATTTCGCTATCAACGTGTTGGACAAAACAAGAACTTTAGAACAAAGAAGTATTGGTAATGGTTAACTCTTTGCAACTCTTGAAACTTTTGAAAAGTAGAGAATGAGAGAAACGAAGAAAGTGCATTTTCAAATTAGAGTGAGCATAAACTCTCACTAACGAGTGTAATTTTTTGATAATTAAAGACAAAATAATGTTTTTTTGGTAACTAATCACTAAATCTTCGTATTTGTTGAATCTAAATTTCGCTATCAACGTGTTGGACAAAACAAGAACTTTAGAACAAAGAAGTATTGGTAATGGTTAACTCTTTGCAACTCTTGAAACTTTTGAAAAGCAGAGAATGAGAGAAACGAAGAAAGTGCGTTTTCACATTAGAGTGAGCATAAACTCTCACTAACGAGTGTAATTTTGTGATAATTAAAGACAAAATAATGTTTTCTTGGTAACTAATCACTAAATCTTCGTATTTATCGGATTTTAATTTCACTATCAACGTGTTGGAAAAAACAACAACTTTAGAACAAAGAAGTATTGGTAATGGTTAACTCTTTGCAACTCTTGAAAATTTTGAAAAGTAGAGAATGAGAGATATGAAGAAAGTGCGTTTTCACATTAGAGTGAGCATAAACTCTCACAAACGAATGTAATTTTGTGATAATTAAAGACAAAATAATGTTTTCTTGGTAACTAATCACTAAATCTTCGTATTTGTCGAATCTAATTTCGCAATCAACGTGTTGGACAAAACAAGAACTTTAGAACAAAGAAGTATTGGTAATGGTTAACGCTTTGCAATTCTTGAAACTATTGAAAAGTAGAGAATGAGAGAAACGAAGAAAGTGCATTTTCACATTAGAGTGAGCATAAACTCTCACTAACGAGTGTAATTTTTTGATAATTAAAGACAAAATAATGTTTTCTTGGTAACTAATCACTAATTCTTTGTATTTGTCGAATCTAAATTTCGCTATCAACGTGTTGGACAAAACAAGAACATTAGAACAAAGAAGTATTGGTAATGGTTAACTCTTTGCAACTCTTGAAACTTTTGAAAAGTAGAGAATGAGAGAAACGAAGAAAGTGCGTTTTCACATTAGAGTGAGCATAAACTCTCACAAACGAATGTAATTTTGTGATAATTAAAGTCAAAATAATGTTTTCTTGGTAACTAATCACTAAATCTTCGTATTTGTCGAACTTAATTTCGCTATCAACGTGTTGGACAAAACAAGAACTTTAGAACAAAGAAGTATTGGTAATGGTTAACTCTTTGTAATTCTTGAAACTTTTGAAAAGTAGAGAATGAGAGAAACGAAGAAAGTACGTTTTCACATTAGAGTGAGCATAAACTCTCACTAACGAGTGTAATTTTTTGATAATTAAAGACAAAATAATGTTTTCTTGGTAACTAATCACTAAATCTTCGTATTTGTCGAATCTAAATTTCGATATCAACGTGTTGGACAAAAAGAGAACTTTAAAACAAATAAGTATTGGTAATGGTTAACTCTTTGCAACTCTTGAAACTTTTGAAAAGTAGAGAATGAGAGAAACGAAGAAAGTGCATTTTCAAATTAGAGTGAGCATAAACTCTCACTAACGAGTGTAATTTTTTGATAATTAAAGACAAAATAATGTTTTCTTGGTAACTAATCACTAAATCTTTGAATTTGTCGAATCTAAATTTCGCTATCAACGTGTTGGACAAAACAAGAACATTAGAACAAAGAAGTATTGGTAATGGTTAACTCTTTGCAACTCTTGAAACTTTTGAAAAGTAGAGAATGAGAGAAACGAAGAAAGTGCGTTTTCACATTAGAGTGAGCATAAACTCTCACAAACGAATGTAATTTTGTGATAATTAAAGTCAAAATAATGTTTTCTTGGTAACTAATCACTAAATCTTCGTATTTGTCGAACTTAATTTCGCTATCAACGTGTTGGACAAAACAAGAACTTTAGAACAAAGAAGTATTGGTAATGGTTAACTCTTTGCAATTCTTGAAACTTTTGAAAAGTAGAGAATGAGAGAAACGAAGAAAGTACGTTTTCACATTAGAGTGAGCATAAACTCTCACTAACGAGTGTAATTTTTTGATAATTAAAGACAAAATAATGTTTTTTTGGTAACTAATCACTAAATCTTCGTATTTGTCGAATCTAAATTTCGCTATCAACGTGTTGGACAAAACAAGAACTTTAAAACAAATAAGTATTGGTAATGGTTAACTCTTTGCAACTCTTGAAACTTTTGAAAAGTAGAGAATGAGAGAAAGGAAGAAAGTGCATTTTCAAATTAGAGTGAGCATAAACTCTCACTAACGAGTGTAATTTTTTGATAATTAAATACAAAATAATGTTTTCTTGGTAACTAATCACTAAATCTTTGAATTTGTCGAATCTAAATTTCGCTATCAACGTGTTGGACAAAACAAGAACATTAGAACAAAGAAGTATTGGTAATGGTTAACTCTTTGCAACTCTTGAAACTTTTGAAAAGTAGAGAATGAGAGAAACGAAGAAAGTGCGTTTTCACATTAGAGTGAGCATAAACTCTCACAAACGAATGTAATTTTGTGATAATTAAAGTCAAAATAATGTTTTCTTGGTAACTAATCACTAAATCTTCGTATTTGTCGAACTTAATTTCGCTATCAACGTGTTGGACAAAACAAGAACTTTAGAACAAAGAAGTATTGGTAATGGTTAACTCTTTGCAACTCTTGAAACTTTTGAAAAGTAGAGAATGAGAGAAACGAAGAAAGTGCATTTTCAAATTAGAGTGAGCATAAACTCTCACTAACGAGTGTAATTTTTTGATAATTAAAGACAAAATAATGTTTTTTTGGTAACTAATCACTAAATCTTCGTATTTGTTGAATCTAAATTTCGCTATCAACGTGTTGGACAAAACAAGAACTTTAGAACAAAGAAGTATTGGTAATGGTTAACTCTTTGCAACTCTTGAAACTTTTGAAAAGCAGAGAATGAGAGAAACGAAGAAAGTGCGTTTTCACATTAGAGTGAGCATAAACTCTCACTAACGAGTGTAATTTTGTGATAATTAAAGACAAAATAATGTTTTCTTGGTAACTAATCACTAAATCTTCGTATTTATCGGATTTTAATTTCACTATCAACGTGTTGGAAAAAACAACAACTTTAGAACAAAGAAGTATTGGTAATGGTTAACTCTTTGCAACTATTGAAACTTTTGAAAAGTAGAGAATGAGAGAAACGAAGAAAGTGCGTTTTCACATTAGAGTGAGCATAAACTCTCACAAACGAATGTAATTTTGTGATAATTAAAGACAAAATAATGTTTTCTTGGTAACTAATCACTAAATCTTCGTATTTGTCGAATCTAATTTCGCAATCAACGTGTTGGACAAAACAAGAACTTTAGAACAAAGAAGTATTGGTAATGGTTAACTCTTTGCAATTCATGAAACTTTTGAAAAGTAGAGAATGAGAGAAACGAAGAAAGTACGTTTTCACATTAGAGTGAGCATAAACTCTCACTAACGAGTGTAATTTTTTGATAATTAAAGACAAAATAATGTTTTTTTGGTAACTAATCACTAAATCTTCGTATTTGTCGAATCTAAATTTCGCTATCAACGTGTTGGACAAAACAAGAACTTTAGAACAAAGAAGTATTGGTAATGGTTAACTCTTTGCAACTCTTGAAACTTTTGAAAAGTAGAGAATGAGAGAAACGAAGAAAGTGCGTTTTCACGTTAGAGTGAGCATAAACTCTCACTAACGAGTGTAATTTTTTGATAATTAAAGACAAAATAATGTTTTCTTGGTAACTAATCACTAAATCTTTGAATTTGTCGAATCTAAATTTCGCTATCAACGTGTTGGACAAAACAAGAACATTAGAACAAAGAAGTATTGGTAATGGTTAACTCTTTGCAACTCTTGAAACTTTTGAAAAGTAGAGAATGAGAGAAACGAAGAAAGTGCGTTTTCACATTAGAGTGAGCATAAACTCTCACAAACGAATGTAATTTTGTGATAATTAAAGTCAAAATAATGTTTTCTTGGTAACTAATCACTAAATCTTCGTATTTGTCGAACTTAATTTCGCTATCAACGTGTTGGACAAAACAAGAACTTTAGAACAAAGAAGTATTGGTAATGGTTAACTCTTTGCAATTCTTGAAACTTTTGAAAAGTAGAGAATGAGAGAAACGAAGAAAGTACGTTTTCACATTAGAGTGAGCATAAACTCTCACTAACGAGTGTAATTTTTTGATAATTAAAGACAAAATAATGTTTTTTTGGTAACTAATCACTAAATCTTCGTATTTGTCGAATCTAAATTTCGCTATCAACGTGTTGGACAAAACAAGAACTTTAAAACAAATAAGTATTGGTAATGGTTAACTCTTTGCAACTCTTGAAACTTTTGAAAAGTAGAGAATGAGAGAAAGGAAGAAAGTGCATTTTCAAATTAGAGTGAGCATAAACTCTCACTAACGAGTGTAATTTTTTGATAATTAAATACAAAATAATGTTTTCTTGGTAACTAATCACTAAATCTTTGAATTTGTCGAATCTAAATTTCGCTATCAACGTGTTGGACAAAACAAGAACATTAGAACAAAGAAGTATTGGTAATGGTTAACTCTTTGCAACTCTTGAAACTTTTGAAAAGTAGAGAATGAGAGAAACGAAGAAAGTGCGTTTTCACATTAGAGTGAGCATAAACTCTCACAAACGAATGTAATTTTGTGATAATTAAAGTCAAAATAATGTTTTCTTGGTAACTAATCACTAAATCTTCGTATTTGTCGAACTTAATTTCGCTATCAACGTGTTGGACAAAACAAGAACTTTAGAACAAAGAAGTATTGGTAATGGTTAACTCTTTGCAACTCTTGAAACTTTTGAAAAGTAGAGAATGAGAGAAACGAAGAAAGTGCATTTTCAAATTAGAGTGAGCATAAACTCTCACTAACGAGTGTAATTTTTTGATAATTAAAGACAAAATAATGTTTTTTTGGTAACTAATCACTAAATCTTCGTATTTGTTGAATCTAAATTTCGCTATCAACGTGTTGGACAAAACAAGAACTTTAGAACAAAGAAGTATTGGTAATGGTTAACTCTTTGCAACTCTTGAAACTTTTGAAAAGCAGAGAATGAGAGAAACGAAGAAAGTGCGTTTTCACATTAGAGTGAGCATAAACTCTCACTAACGAGTGTAATTTTGTGATAATTAAAGACAAAATAATGTTTTCTTGGTAACTAATCACTAAATCTTCGTATTTATCGGATTTTAATTTCACTATCAACGTGTTGGAAAAAACAACAACTTTAGAACAAAGAAGTATTGGTAATGGTTAACTCTTTGCAACTATTGAAACTTTTGAAAAGTAGAGAATGAGAGAAACGAAGAAAGTGCGTTTTCACATTAGAGTGAGCATAAACTCTCACAAACGAATGTAATTTTGTGATAATTAAAGACAAAATAATGTTTTCTTGGTAACTAATCACTAAATCTTCGTATTTGTCGAATCTAATTTCGCAATCAACGTGTTGGACAAAACAAGAACTTTAGAACAAAGAAGTATTGGTAATGGTTAACTCTTTGCAATTCATGAAACTTTTGAAAAGTAGAGAATGAGAGAAACGAAGAAAGTACGTTTTCACATTAGAGTGAGCATAAACTCTCACTAACGAGTGTAATTTTTTGATAATTAAAGACAAAATAATGTTTTTTTGGTAACTAATCACTAAATCTTCGTATTTGTCGAATCTAAATTTCGCTATCAACGTGTTGGACAAAACAAGAACTTTAGAACAAAGAAGTATTGGTAATGGTTAACTCTTTGCAACTCTTGAAACTTTTGAAAAGTAGAGAATGAGAGAAACGAAGAAAGTGCGTTTTCACGTTAGAGTGAGCATAAACTCTCACTAACGAGTGTAATTTTTTGATAATTAAAGACAAAATAATATTTTCTTGGTAACTAATCACTAAATCTTCGTATTTGTCGAATCTAAATTCGCAATCAACGTGTTGGACAAAACAAGAACTTTAGAACAAAGAAGTATTGGTAATGGTTAACGCTTTGCAATTCTTGAAACTATTGAAAAGTAGAGAATGAGAGAAACGAAGAAAGTGCATTTTCACATTAGAGTGAGCATAAACTCTCACTAACGAGTGTAATTTTTTGATAATTAAAGACAAAATAATGTTTTCTTGGTAACTAATCACTAAATCTTTGTATTTGTCGAATCTAAATTTCGCTATCAACGTGTTGGACAAAACAAGAACATTAGAACAAAGAAGTATTGGTAATGGTTAACTCTTTGCAACTCTTGAAACTTTTGAAAAGTAGAGAATGAGAGAAACGAAGAAAGTGCGTTTTCACATTAGAGTGAGCATAAACTCTCACAAACGAATGTAATTTTGTGATAATTAAAGTCAAAATAATGTTTTCTTGGTAACTAATCACTAAATCTTCGTATTTGTCGAACTTAATTTCGCTATCAACGTGTTGGACAAAACAAGAACTTTAGAACAAAGAAGTATTGGTAATGGTTAACTCTTTGTAATTCTTGAAACTTTTGAAAAGTAGAGAATGAGAGAAACGAAGAAAGTACGTTTTCACATTAGAGTGAGCATAAACTCTCACTAACGAGTGTAATTTTTTGATAATTAAAGACAAAATAATGTTTTCTTGGTAACTAATCACTAAATCTTCGTATTTGTCGAATCTAAATTTCGATATCAACGTGTTGGACAAAAAGAGAACTTTAAAACAAATAAGTATTGGTAATGGTTAACTCTTTGCAACTCTTGAAACTTTTGAAAAGTAGAGAATGAGAGAAACGAAGAAAGTGCATTTTCAAATTAGAGTGAGCATAAACTCTCACTAACGAGTGTAATTTTTTGATAATTAAAGACAAAATAATGTTTTCTTGGTAACTAATCACTAAATCTTTGAATTTGTCGAATCTAAATTTCGCTATCAACGTGTTGGACAAAACAAGAACATTAGAACAAAGAAGTATTGGTAATGGTTAACTCTTTGCAACTCTTGAAACTTTTGAAAAGTAGAGAATGAGAGAAACGAAGAAAGTGCGTTTTCACATTAGAGTGAGCATAAACTCTCACAAACGAATGTAATTTTGTGATAATTAAAGTCAAAATAATGTTTTCTTGGTAACTAATCACTAAATCTTCGTATTTGTCGAACTTAATTTCGCTATCAACGTGTTGGACAAAACAAGAACTTTAGAACAAAGAAGTATTGGTAATGGTTAACTCTTTGCAATTCTTGAAACTTTTGAAAAGTAGAGAATGAGAGAAACGAAGAAAGTACGTTTTCACATTAGAGTGAGCATAAACTCTCACTAACGAGTGTAATTTTTTGATAATTAAAGACAAAATAATGTTTTCTTGGTAACTAATCACTAAATCTTCGTATTTGTCGAATCTAAATTTCGATATCAACGTGTTGGACAAAAAGAGAACTTTAAAACAAATAAGTATTGGTAATGGTTAACTCTTTGCAACTCTTGAAACTTTTGAAAAGTAGAGAATGAGAGAAACGAAGAAAGTGCATTTTCAAATTAGAGTGAGCATAAACTCTCACTAACGAGTGTAATTTTTTGATAATTAAAGACAAAATAATGTTTTCTTGGTAACTAATCACTAAATCTTTGAATTTGTCGAATCTAAATTTCGCTATCAACGTGTTGGACAAAACAAGAACATTAGAACAAAGAAGTATTGGTAATGGTTAACTCTTTGCAACTCTTGAAACTTTTGAAAAGTAGAGAATGAGAGAAACGAAGAAAGTGCATTTTCAAATTAGAGTGAGCATAAACTCTCACTAACGAGTGTAATTTTTTGATAATTAAAGACAAAATAATGTTTTCTTGGTAACTAATCACTAAATCTTTGAATTTGTCGAATCTAAATTTCGCTATCAACGTGTTGGACAAAACAAGAACATTAGAACAAAGAAGTATTGGTAATGGTTAACTCTTTGCAACTCTTGAAACTTTTGAAAAGTAGAGAATGAGAGAAACGAAGAAAGTGCGTTTTCACATTAGAGTGAGCATAAACTCTCACAAACGAATGTAATTTTGTGATAATTAAAGTCAAAATAATGTTTTCTTGGTAACTAATCACTAAATCTTCGTATTTGTCGAACTTAATTTCGCTATCAACGTGTTGGACAAAACAAGAACTTTAGAACAAAGAAGTATTGGTAATGGTTAACTCTTTGCAATTCTTGAAACTTTTGAAAAGTAGAGAATGAGAGAAACGAAGAAAGTACGTTTTCACATTAGAGTGAGCATAAATTCTCACTAACGAGTGTAATTTTGTGATAATTAAAGTCAAAATAATGTTTTCTTGGTAACTAATCACTAAATCTTCGTATTTGTCGAACTTAATTTCGCTATCAACGTGTTGGACAAAACAAGAACTTTAGAACAAAGAAGTATTGGTAATGGTTAACTCTTTGCAATTCATGAAACTTTTGAAAAGTAGAGAATGAGAGAAACGAAGAAAGTACGTTTTCACATTAGAGTGAGCATAAACTCTCACTAACGAGTGTAATTTTTTGATAATTAAAGACAAAATAATGTTTTCTTGGTAACTAATCACTAAATCTTCGTATTTGTCGAATCTAAATTTCGATATCAACGTGTTGGACAAAAAGAGAACTTTAAAACAAATAAGTATTGGTAATGGTTAACTCTTTGCAACTCTTGAAACTTTTGAAAAGTAGAGAATGAGAGAAACGAAGAAAGTGCATTTTCAAATTAGAGTGAGCATAAACTCTCACTAACGAGTGTAATTTTTTGATAATTAAAGACAAAATAATGTTTTCTTGGTAACTAATCACTAAATCTTTGAATTTGTCGAATCTAAATTTCGCTATCAACGTGTTGGACAAAACAAGAACATTAGAACAAAGAAGTATTGGTAATGGTTAACTCTTTGCAACTCTTGAAACTTTTGAAAAGTAGAGAATGAGAGAAACGAAGAAAGTGCATTTTCAAATTAGAGTGAGCATAAACTCTCACTAACGAGTGTAATTTTTTGATAATTAAAGACAAAATAATGTTTTCTTGGTAACTAATCACTAAATCTTTGAATTTGTCGAATCTAAATTTCGCTATCAACGTGTTGGACAAAACAAGAACATTAGAACAAAGAAGTATTGGTAATGGTTAACTCTTTGCAACTCTTGAAACTTTTGAAAAGTAGAGAATGAGAGAAACGAAGAAAGTGCGTTTTCACATTAGAGTGAGCATAAACTCTCACAAACGAATGTAATTTTGTGATAATTAAAGTCAAAATAATGTTTTCTTGGTAACTAATCACTAAATCTTCGTATTTGTCGAACTTAATTTCGCTATCAACGTGTTGGACAAAACAAGAACTTTAGAACAAAGAAGTATTGGTAATGGTTAACTCTTTGCAATTCTTGAAACTTTTGAAAAGTAGAGAATGAGAGAAACGAAGAAAGTACGTTTTCACATTAGAGTGAGCATAAATTCTCACTAACGAGTGTAATTTTTTGATAATTAAAGACAAAATAATGTTTTTTTGGTAACTAATCACTAAATCTTCGTATTTGTCGAATCTAAATTTCGCTATCAACGTGTTGGACAAAACAAGAACTTTAGAACAAAGAAGTATTGGTAATGGTTAACTCTTTGCAACTCTTGAAACTTTTGAAAAGTAGAGAATGAGAGAAACGAAGAAAGTGCATTTTCAAATTAGAGTGAGCATAAACTCTCACTAACGAGTGTAATTTTTTGATAATTAAAGACAAAATAATGTTTTTTTGGTAACTAATCACTAAATCTTCGTATTTGTTGAATCTAAATTTCGCTATCAACGTGTTGGACAAAACAAGAACTTTAGAACAAAGAAGTATTGGTAATGGTTAACTCTTTGCAACTCTTGAAACTTTTGAAAAGCAGAGAATGAGAGAAACGAAGAAAGTGCGTTTTCACATTAGAGTGAGCATAAACTCTCACTAACGAGTGTAATTTTGTGATAATTAAAGACAAAATAATGTTTTCTTGGTAACTAATCACTAAATCTTCGTATTTATCGGATTTTAATTTCACTATCAACGTGTTGGAAAAAACAACAACTTTAGAACAAAGAAGTATTGGTAATGGTTAACTCTTTGCAACTATTGAAACTTTTGAAAAGTAGAGAATGAGAGAAACGAAGAAAGTGCGTTTTCACATTAGAGTGAGCATAAACTCTCACAAACGAATGTAATTTTGTGATAATTAAAGACAAAATAATGTTTTCTTGGTAACTAATCACTAAATCTTCGTATTTGTCGAATCTAATTTCGCAATCAACGTGTTGGACAAAACAAGAACTTTAGAACAAAGAAGTATTGGTAATGGTTAACTCTTTGCAATTCATGAAACTTTTGAAAAGTAGAGAATGAGAGAAACGAAGAAAGTACGTTTTCACATTAGAGTGAGCATAAACTCTCACTAACGAGTGTAATTTTTTGATAATTAAAGACAAAATAATGTTTTTTTGGTAACTAATCACTAAATCTTCGTATTTGTCGAATCTAAATTTCGCTATCAACGTGTTGGACAAAACAAGAACTTTAGAACAAAGAAGTATTGGTAATGGTTAACTCTTTGCAACTCTTGAAACTTTTGAAAAGTAGAGAATGAGAGAAACGAAGAAAGTGCGTTTTCACGTTAGAGTGAGCATAAACTCTCACTAACGAGTGTAATTTTTTGATAATTAAAGACAAAATAATATTTTCTTGGTAACTAATCACTAAATCTTCGTATTTGTCGAATCTAAATTTCGCTATCAACGTGTTGGACAAAACAAGAACTTTAGAACAAAGAAGTATTGGTAATGGTTAACTCTTTGCAACTCTTGAAACTTTTGAAAAGTAGAGAACGAGAGAAACGAAGAAAGTGCGTTTTCACATTAGAGTGAGCATAAACTCTCACTAATGAGTGTAATTTTGTGATAATTAAAGACAAAATAATGTTTTCTTGGTAACTAATCACTAAATCTTCGTATTTATCGAATCTTAATTTCACTATCAACGTGTTGGGAAAAACAACAACTTTAGAACAAAGAAGTATTGGTAATGGTTAACTCTTTGCAACTCTTGAAAATTTTGAAAAGTAGAGAATGAGAGATATGAAGAAAGTGCGTTTTCACATTAGAGTGAGCATAAACTCTCACAAACGAATGTAATTTTGTGATAATTAAAGACAAAATAATGTTTTCTTGGTAACTAATCACTAAATCTTCGTATTTGTCGAATCTAAATTTCGATATCAACGTGTTGGACAAAAAGAGAACTTTAGAACAAATAAGTATTGGTAATGGTTAACTCTTTGCAACTCTTGAAACTTTTGAAAAGTAGAGAATGAGAGAAACGAAGAAAGTGCATTTTCAAATTAGAGTGAGCATAAACTCTCACTAACGAGTGTAATTTTTTGATAATTAAAGACAAAATAATGTTTTCTTGGTAACTAATCACTAAATCTTTGAATTTGTCGAATCTAAATTTCGCTATCAACGTGTTGGACAAAACAAGAACATTAGAACAAAGAAGTATTGGTAATGGTTAACTCTTTGCAACTCTTGAAACTTTTGAAAAGTAGAGAATGAGAGAAACGAAGAAAGTGCGTTTTCACATTAGAGTGAGCATAAACTCTCACAAACGAATGTAATTTTGTGATAATTAAAGTCAAAATAATGTTTTCTTGGTAACTAATCACTAAATCTTCGTATTTGTCGAACTTAATTTCGCTATCAACGTGTTGGACAAAACAAGAACATTAGAACAAAGAAGTATTGGTAATGGTTAACTCTTTGCAACTCTTGAAACTTTTGAAAAGTAGAGAATGAGAGAAACGAAGAAAGTGCGTTTTCACATTAGAGTGAGCATAAACTCTCACAAACGAATGTAATTTTGTGATAATTAAAGTCAAAATAATGTTTTCTTGGTAACTAATCACTAAATCTTCGTATTTGTCGAACTTAATTTCGCTATCAACGTGTTGGACAAAAAGAGAACTTTAGAACAAAGAAGTATTGGTAATGGTTAACTCTTTGCAACTCTTGAAAATTTTGAAAAGTAGAGAATGAGAGATATGAAGAAAGTGCGTTTTCACATTAGAGTGAGCATAAACTCTCACAAACGAATGTAATTTTGTGATAATTAAAGACAAAATAATGTTTTCTTGGTAACTAATCACTAAATCTTCGTATTTGTCGAATCTAATTTCGCAATCAACGTGTTGGACAAAACAAGAACTTTAGAACAAAGAAGTATTGGTAATGGTTAACGCTTTGCAATTCTTGAAACTATTGAAAAGTAGAGAATGAGAGAAACGAAGAAAGTGCATTTTCACATTAGAGTGAGCATAAACTCTCACTAACGAGTGTAATTTTTTGATAATTAAAGACAAAATAATGTTTTCTTGGTAACTAATCACTAAATCTTTGTATTTGTCGAATCTAAATTTCGCTATCAACGTGTTGGACAAAACAAGAACATTAGAACAAAGAAGTATTGGTAATGGTTAACTCTTTGCAACTCTTGAAACTTTTGAAAAGTAGAGAATGAGAGAAACGAAGAAAGTGCGTTTTCACATTAGAGTGAGCATAAACTCTCACAAACGAATGTAATTTTGTGATAATTAAAGTCAAAATAATGTTTTCTTGGTAACTAATCACTAAATCTTCGTATTTGTCGAACTTAATTTCGCTATCAACGTGTTGGACAAAACAAGAACTTTAGAACAAAGAAGTATTGGTAATGGTTAACTCTTTGTAATTCTTGAAACTTTTGAAAAGTAGAGAATGAGAGAAACGAAGAAAGTACGTTTTCACATTAGAGTGAGCATAAACTCTCACTAACGAGTGTAATTTTTTGATAATTAAAGACAAAATAATGTTTTCTTGGTAACTAATCACTAAATCTTCGTATTTGTCGAATCTAAATTTCGATATCAACGTGTTGGACAAAAAGAGAACTTTAAAACAAATAAGTATTGGTAATGGTTAACTCTTTGCAACTCTTGAAACTTTTGAAAAGTAGAGAATGAGAGAAACGAAGAAAGTGCATTTTCAAATTAGAGTGAGCATAAACTCTCACTAACGAGTGTAATTTTTTGATAATTAAAGACAAAATAATGTTTTCTTGGTAACTAATCACTAAATCTTTGAATTTGTCGAATCTAAATTTCGCTATCAACGTGTTGGACAAAACAAGAACATTAGAACAAAGAAGTATTGGTAATGGTTAACTCTTTGCAACTCTTGAAACTTTTGAAAAGTAGAGAATGAGAGAAACGAAGAAAGTGCGTTTTCACATTAGAGTGAGCATAAACTCTCACAAACGAATGTAATTTTGTGATAATTAAAGTCAAAATAATGTTTTCTTGGTAACTAATCACTAAATCTTCGTATTTGTCGAACTTAATTTCGCTATCAACGTGTTGGACAAAACAAGAACTTTAGAACAAAGAAGTATTGGTAATGGTTAACTCTTTGCAATTCTTGAAACTTTTGAAAAGTAGAGAATGAGAGAAACGAAGAAAGTACGTTTTCACATTAGAGTGAGCATAAACTCTCACTAACGAGTGTAATTTTTTGATAATTAAAGACAAAATAATGTTTTTTTGGTAACTAATCACTAAATCTTCGTATTTGTCGAATCTAAATTTCGCTATCAACGTGTTGGACAAAACAAGAACTTTAGAACAAAGAAGTATTGGTAATGGTTAACTCTTTGCAACTCTTGAAACTTTTGAAAAGTAGAGAATGAGAGAAACGAAGAAAGTGCATTTTCAAATTAGAGTGAGCATAAACTCTCACTAACGAGTGTAATTTTTTGATAATTAAAGACAAAATAATGTTTTTTTGGTAACTAATCACTAAATCTTCGTATTTGTTGAATCTAAATTTCGCTATCAACGTGTTGGATAAAACAAGAACTTTAGAACAAAGAAGTATTGGTAATGGTTAACTCTTTGCAACTCTTGAAACTTTTGAAAAGCAGAGAATGAGAGAAACGAAGAAAGTGCGTTTTCACATTAGAGTGAGCATAAACTCTCACTAACGAGTGTAATTTTGTGATAATTAAAGACAAAATAATGTTTTCTTGGTAACTAATCACTAAATCTTCGTATTTATCGGATTTTAATTTCACTATCAACGTGTTGGAAAAAACAACAACTTTAGAACAAAGAAGTATTGGTAATGGTTAACTCTTTGCAACTATTGAAACTTTTGAAAAGTAGAGAATGAGAGAAACGAAGAAAGTGCGTTTTCACATTAGAGTGAGCATAAACTCTCACAAACGAATGTAATTTTGTGATAATTAAAGACAAAATAATGTTTTCTTGGTAACTAATCACTAAATCTTCGTATTTGTCGAATCTAATTTCGCAATCAACGTGTTGGACAAAACAAGAACTTTAGAACAAAGAAGTATTGGTAATGGTTAACTCTTTGCAATTCATGAAACTTTTGAAAAGTAGAGAATGAGAGAAACGAAGAAAGTACGTTTTCACATTAGAGTGAGCATAAACTCTCACTAACGAGTGTAATTTTTTGATAATTAAAGACAAAATAATGTTTTTTTGGTAACTAATCACTAAATCTTCGTATTTGTCGAATCTAAATTTCGCTATCAACGTGTTGGACAAAACAAGAACTTTAGAACAAAGAAGTATTGGTAATGGTTAACTCTTTGCAACTCTTGAAACTTTTGAAAAGTAGAGAATGAGAGAAACGAAGAAAGTGCGTTTTCACGTTAGAGTGAGCATAAACTCTCACTAACGAGTGTAATTTTTTGATAATTAAAGACAAAATAATATTTTCTTGGTAACTAATCACTAAATCTTCGTATTTGTCGAATCTAAATTTCGCTATCAACGTGTTGGACAAAACAAGAACTTTAGAACAAAGAAGTATTGGTAATGGTTAACTCTTTGCAACTCTTGAAACTTTTGAAAAGTAGAGAACGAGAGAAACGAAGAAAGTGCGTTTTCACATTAGAGTGAGCATAAACTCTCACTAATGAGTGTAATTTTGTGATAATTAAAGACAAAATAATGTTTTCTTGGTAACTAATCACTAAATCTTCGTATTTATCGAATCTTAATTTCACTATCAACGTGTTGGGAAAAACAACAACTTTAGAACAAAGAAGTATTGGTAATGGTTAACTCTTTGCAACTCTTGAAAATTTTGAAAAGTAGAGAATGAGAGATATGAAGAAAGTGCGTTTTCACATTAGAGTGAGCATAAACTCTCACAAACGAATGTAATTTTGTGATAATTAAAGACAAAATAATGTTTTCTTGGTAACTAATCACTAAATCTTCGTATTTGTCGAATCTAATTTCGCAATCAACGTGTTGGACAAAACAAGAACTTTAGAACAAAGAAGTATTGGTAATGGTTAACGCTTTGCAATTCTTGAAACTTTTGAAAAGTAGAGAATGAGAGAAACGAAGAAAGTGCATTTTCACATTAGAGTGAGCATAAACTCTCACTAACGAGTGTAATTTTTTGATAATTAAAGACAAAATAATGTTTTCTTGGTAACTAATCACTAAATCTTTGTATTTGTCGAATCTAAATTTCGCTATCAACGTGTTGGACAAAACAAGAACATTAGACCAAAGAAGTATTGGTAATGGTTAACTCTTTGCAACTCTTGAAACTTTTGAAAAGTAGAGAATGAGAGAAACGAAGAAAGTGCGTTTTCACATTAGAGTGAGCATAAACTCTCACAAACGAATGTAATTTTGTGATAATTAAAGACAAAATAATGTTTTCTTGGTAACTAATCACTAAATCTTCGTATTTGTCGAATCTAATTTCGCAATCAACGTGTTGGACAAAACAAGAACTTTAGAACAAAGAAGTATTGGTAATGGTTAACTCTTTGCAATTCTTGAAACTTTTCAAAAGTAGAGAATGAGAGAAACGAAGAAAGTACGTTTTCACATTAGAGTGAGCATAAACTCTCACTAACGAGTGTAATTTTTTGATAATTAAAGACAAAATAATGTTTTCTTGGTAACTAATCACTAAATCTTCGTATTTGTCGAATCTAAATTTCGATATCAACGTGTTGGACAAAAAGAGAACTTTAAAACAAATAAGTATTGGTAATGGTTAACTCTTTGCAACTCTTGAAACTTTTGAAAAGTAGAGAATGAGAGAAACGAAGAAAGTGCATTTTCAAATTAGAGTGAGCATAAACTCTCACTAACGAGTGTAATTTTTTGATAATTAAAGACAAAATAATGTTTTTTTGGTAACTAATCACTAAATCTTCGTATTTGTCGAATCTAAATTTCGCTATCAACGTGTTGGACAAAACAAGAACTTTAGAACAAAGAAGTATTGGTAATGGTTAACTCTTTGCAACTCTTGAAACTTTTGAAAAGTAGAGAATGAGAGAAACGAAGAAAGTGCGTTTTCACGTTAGAGTGAGCATAAACTCTCACTAACGAGTGTAATTTTTTGATAATTAAAGACAAAATAATGTTTTCTTGGTAACTAATCACTAAATCTTCGTATTTATCGGATTTTAATTTCACTATCAACGTGTTGGAAAAAACAACAACTTTAGAACAAAGAAGTATTGGTAATGGTTAATTCTTTGCAACTATTGAAACTTTTGAAAAGTAGAGAATGAGAGAAACGAAGAAAGTGCGTTTTCACATTAGAGTGAGCATAAACTCTCACAAACGAATGTAATTTTGTGATAATTAAAGACAAAATAATGTTTTCTTGGTAACTAATCACTAAATCTTCGTATTTGTCGAATCTAATTTCGCAATCAACGTGTTGGACAAAACAAGAACTTTAGAACAAAGAAGTATTGGTAATGGTTAACTCTTTGCAATTCTTGAAACTTTTGAAAAGTAGAGAATGAGAGAAACGAAGAAAGTACGTTTTCACATTAGAGTGAGCATAAACTCTCACTAACGAGTGTAATTTTTTGATAATTAAAGACAAAATAATGTTTTTTTGGTAACTAATCACTAAATCTTCGTATTTGTCGAATCTAAATTTCGCTATCAACGTGTTGGACAAAACAAGAACTTTAGAACAAAGAAGTATTGGTAATGGTTAACTCTTTGCAACTCTTGAAACTTTTGAAAAGTAGAGAATGAGAGAAACGAAGAAAGTGCGTTTTCACGTTAGAGTGAGCATAAACTCTCACTAACGAGTGTAATTTTTTGATAATTAAAGACAAAATAATATTTTCTTGGTAACTAATCACTAAATCTTCGTATTTGTCGAATCTAAATTTCGCTATCAACGTGTTGGACAAAACAAGAACTTTAGAACAAAGAAGTATTGGTAATGGTTAACTCTTTGCAACTCTTGAAACTTTTGAAAAGTAGAGAACGAGAGAAACGAAGAAAGTGCGTTTTCACATTAGAGTGAGCATAAACTCTCACTAATGAGTGTAATTTTGTGATAATTAAAGACAAAATAATGTTTTCTTGGTAACTAATCACTAAATCTTCGTATTTATCGAATCTTAATTTCACTATCAACGTGTTGGGAAAAACAACAACTTTAGAACAAAGAAGTATTGGTAATGGTTAACTCTTTGCAACTCTTGAAAATTTTGAAAAGTAGAGAATGAGAGATATGAAGAAAGTGCGTTTTCACATTAGAGTGAGCATAAACTCTCACAAACGAATGTAATTTTGTGATAATTAAAGACAAAATAATGTTTTCTTGGTAACTAATCACTAAATCTTCGTATTTGTCGAATCTAATTTCGCAATCAACGTGTTGGACAAAACAAGAACTTTAGAACAAAGAAGTATTGGTAATGGTTAACGCTTTGCAATTCTTGAAACTTTTGAAAAGTAGAGAATGAGAGAAACGAAGAAAGTGCATTTTCACATTAGAGTGAGCATAAACTCTCACTAACGAGTGTAATTTTTTGATAATTAAAGACAAAATAATGTTTTCTTGGTAACTAATCACTAAATCTTTGTATTTGTCGAATCTAAATTTCGCTATCAACGTGTTGGACAAAACAAGAACATTAGAACAAAGAAGTATTGGTAATGGTTAACTCTTTGCAACTCTTGAAACTTTTGAAAAGTAGAGAATGAGAGAAACGAAGAAAGTGCGTTTTCACATTAGAGTGAGCATAAACTCTCACAAACGAATGTAATTTTGTGATAATTAAAGTCAAAATAATGTTTTCTTGGTAACTAATCACTAAATCTTCGTATTTGTCGAACTTAATTTCGCTATCAACGTGTTGGACAAAACAAGAACTTTAGAACAAAGAAGTATTGGTAATGGTTAACTCTTTGTAATTCTTGAAACTTTTGAAAAGTAGAGAATGAGAGAAACGAAGAAAGTCCGTTTTCACATTAGAGTGAGCATAAACTCTCACTAACGAGTGTAATTTTTTGATAATTAAAGACAAAATAATGTTTTCTTGGTAACTAATCACTAAATCTTCGTATTTGTCGAATCTAAATTTCGATATCAACGTGTTGGACAAAAAGAGAACTTTAAAACAAATAAGTATTGGTAATGGTTAACTCTTTGCAACTCTTGAAACTTTTGAAAAGTAGAGAATGAGAGAAACGAAGAAAGTGCATTTTCAAATTAGAGTGAGCATAAACTCTCACTAACGAGTGTAATTTTTTGATAATTAAAGACAAAATAATGTTTTCTTGGTAACTAATCACTAAATCTTTGAATTTGTCGAATCTAAATTTCGCTATCAACGTGTTGGACAAAACAAGAACATTAGAACAAAGAAGTATTGGTAATGGTTAACGCTTTGCAATTCTTGAAACTTTTGAAAAGTAGAGAATGAGAGAAACGAAGAAAGTGCGTTTTCACATTAGAGTGAGCATAAACTCTCACTAACGAGTGTAATTTTTTGATAATTAAAGACAAAATAATGTTTTTTTGGTAACTAATCACTAAATCTTCGTATTTGTCGAATCTAAATTTCGCTATCAACGTGTTGGACAAAACAAGAACATTAGAACAAAGAAGTATTGGTAATGGTTAACTCTTTGCAACTCTTGAAACTTTTGAAAAGTAGAGAATGAGAGAAACGAAGAAAGTGCGTTTTCACATTAGAGTGAGCATAAACTCTCACAAACGAATGTAATTTTGTGATAATTAAAGACAAAATAATGTTTTCTTGGTAACTAATCACTAAATCTTCGTATTTGTCGAATCTAATTTCGCAATCAACGTGTTGGACAAAACAAGAACTTTAGAACAAAGAAGTATTGGTAATGGTTAACTCTTTGCAATTCTTGAAACTTTTGAAAAGTAGAGAATGAGAGAAACGAAGAAAGTGCGTTTTCACATTAGAGTGAGCATAAACTCTCACTAAGGAGTGTAATTTTTTGATAATTAAAGACAAAATAGTGTTTTCTTGGTAACTAATCACTAAATCTTCGTATTTGTCGAATCTAAATTTCGATATCAACGTGTTGGACAAAAAGAGAACTTTAAAACAAATAAGTATTGGTAATGGTTAACTCTTTGCAACTCTTGAAACTTTTGAAAAGTAGAGAATGAGAGAAACGAAGAAAGTGCATTTTCAAATTAGAGTGAGCATAAACTCTCACTAACGAGTGTAATTTTTTGATAATTAAAGACAAAATAATGTTTTTTTGGTAACTAATCACTAAATCTTCGTATTTGTCGAATCTAAATTTCGCTATCAACGTGTTGGACAAAACAAGAACTTTAGAACAAAGAAGTATTGGTAATGGTTAACTCTTTGCAACTCTTGAAACTTTTGAAAAGTAGAGAATGAGAGAAACGAAGAAAGTGCGTTTTCACGTTAGAGTGAGCATAAACTCTCACTAACGAGTGTAATTTTTTGATAATTAAAGACAAAATAATGTTTTCTTGGTAACTAATCACTAAATCTTCGTATTTATCGGATTTTAATTTCACTATCAACGTGTTGGAAAAAACAACAACTTTAGAACAAAGAAGTATTGGTAATGGTTAATTCTTTGCAACTATTGAAACTTTTGAAAAGTAGAGAATGAGAGAAACGAAGAAAGTGCGTTTTCACATTAGAGTGAGCATAAACTCTCACAAACGAATGTAATTTTGTGATAATTAAAGACAAAATAATGTTTTCTTGGTAACTAATCACTAAATCTTCGTATTTGTCGAATCTAATTTCGCAATCAACGTGTTGGACAAAACAAGAACTTTAGAACAAAGAAGTATTGGTAATGGTTAACTCTTTGCAATTCTTGAAACTTTTGAAAAGTAGAGAATGAGAGAAACGAAGAAAGTACGTTTTCACATTAGAGTGAGCATAAACTCTCACTAACGAGTGTAATTTTTTGATAATTAAAGACAAAATAATGTTTTTTTGGTAACTAATCACTAAATCTTCGTATTTGTCGAATCTAAATTTCGCTATCAACGTGTTGGACAAAACAAGAACTTTAGAACAAAGAAGTATTGGTAATGGTTAACTCTTTGCAACTCTTGAAACTTTTGAAAAGTAGAGAATGAGAGAAACGAAGAAAGTGCGTTTTCACGTTAGAGTGAGCATAAACTCTCACTAACGAGTGTAATTTTTTGATAATTAAAGACAAAATAATATTTTCTTGGTAACTAATCACTAAATCTTCGTATTTGTCGAATCTAAATTTCGCTATCAACGTGTTGGACAAAACAAGAACTTTAGAACAAAGAAGTATTGGTAATGGTTAACTCTTTGCAACTCTTGAAACTTTTGAAAAGTAGAGAACGAGAGAAACGAAGAAAGTGCGTTTTCACATTAGAGTGAGCATAAACTCTCACTAATGAGTGTAATTTTGCGATAATTAAAGACAAAATAATGTTTTCTTGGTAACTAATCACTAAATCTTCGTATTTATCGAATCTTAATTTCACTATCAACGTGTTGGGAAAAACAACAACTTTAGAACAAAGAAGTATTGGTAATGGTTAACTCTTTGCAACTCTTGAAAATTTTGAAAAGTAGAGAATGAGAGATATGAAGAAAGTGCGTTTTCACATTAGAGTGAGCATAAACTCTCACAAACGAATGTAATTTTGTGATAATTAAAGACAAAATAATGTTTTCTTGGTAACTAATCACTAAATCTTCGTATTTGTCGAATCTAATTTCGCAATCAACGTGTTGGACAAAACAAGAACTTTAGAACAAAGAAGTATTGGTAATGGTTAACGCTTTGCAATTCTTGAAACTTTTGAAAAGTAGAGAATGAGAGAAACGAAGAAAGTGCATTTTCACATTAGAGTGAGCATAAACTCTCACTAACGAGTGTAATTTTTTGATAATTAAAGACAAAATAATGTTTTCTTGGTAACTAATCACTAAATCTTTGTATTTGTCGAATCTAAATTTCGCTATCAACGTGTTGGACAAAACAAGAACATTAGAACAAAGAAGTATTGGTAATGGTTAACTCTTTGCAACTCTTGAAACTTTTGAAAAGTAGAGAATGAGAGAAACGAAGAAAGTGCGTTTTCACATTAGAGTGAGCATAAACTCTCACAAACGAATGTAATTTTGTGATAATTAAAGACAAAATAATGTTTTCTTGGTAACTAATCACTAAATCTTCGTATTTGTCGAAACTAATTTCGCAATCAACGTGTTGGACAAAACAAGAACTTTAGAACAAAGAAGTATTGGTAATGGTTAACTCTTTGCAATTCTTGAAACTTTTGAAAAGTAGAGAATGAGAGAAACGAAGAAAGTACGTTTTCACATTAGAGTGAGCATAAACTCTCACTAACGAGTGTAATTTTTTGATAATTAAAGACAAAATAATGTTTTCTTGGTAACTAATCACTAAATCTTCGTATTTGTCGAATCTAAATTTCGATATCAACGTGTTGGACAAAAAGAGAACTTTAAAACAAATAAGTATTGGTAATGGTTAACTCTTTGCAACTCTTGAAACTTTTGAAAAGTAGAGAATGAGAGAAACGAAGAAAGTGCATTTTCAAATTAGAGTGAGCATAAACTCTCACTAACGAGTGTAATTTTTTGATAATTAAAGACAAAATAATGTTTTTTTGGTAACTAATCACTAAATCTTCGTATTTGTCGAATCTAAATTTCGCTATCAACGTGTTGGAAAAAACAACAACTTTAGAACAAAGAAGTATTGGTAATGGTTAATTCTTTGCAACTATTGAAACTTTTGAAAAGTAGAGAATGAGAGAAACGAAGAAAGTGCGTTTTCACGTTAGAGTGAGCATAAACTCTCACTAACGAGTGTAATTTTGTGATAATTAAAGACAAAATAATGTTTTCTTGGTAACTAATCACTAAATCTTCGTATTTGTCGAATCTAATTTCGCAATCAACGTGTTGGACAAAACAAGAACTTTAGAACAAAGAAGTATTGGTAATGGTTAACTCTTTGCAATTCTTGAAACTTTTGAAAAGTAGAGAATGAGAGAAACGAAGAAAGTACGTTTTCACATTAGAGTGAGCATAAACTCTCACTAACGAGTGTAATTTTTTGATAATTAAAGACAAAATAATGTTTTTTTGGTAACTAATCACTAAATCTTCGTATTTGTCGAATCTAAATTTCGCTATCAACGTGTTGGACAAAACAAGAACTTTAGAACAAAGAAGTATTGGTAATGGTTAACTCTTTGCAACTCTTGAAACTTTTGAAAAGTAGAGAATGAGAGAAACGAAGAAAGTGCGTTTTCACGTTAGAGTGAGCATAAACTCTCACTAACGAGTGTAATTTTTTGATAATTAAAGACAAAATAATATTTTCTTGGTAACTAATCACTAAATCTTCGTATTTGTCGAATCTAAATTTCGCTATCAACGTGTTGGACAAAACAAGAACTTTAGAACAAAGAAGTATTGGTAATGGTTAACTCTTTGCAACTCTTGAAACTTTTGAAAAGTAGAGAACGAGAGAAACGAAGAAAGTGCGTTTTCACATTAGAGTGAGCATAAACTCTCACTAATGAGTGTAATTTTGTGATAATTAAAGACAAAATAATGTTTTCTTGGTAACTAATCACTAAATCTTCGTATTTATCGAATCTTAATTTCACTATCAACGTGTTGGGAAAAACAACAACTTTAGAACAAAGAAGTATTGGTAATGGTTAACTCTTTGCAACTCTTGAAAATTTTGAAAAGTAGAGAATGAGAGATATGAAGAAAGTGCGTTTTCACATTAGAGTGAGCATAAACTCTCACTAATGAGTGTAATTTTGTGATAATTAAAGACAAAATAATGTTTTCTTGGTAACTAATCACTAAATCTTCGTATTTGTCGAATCTAATTTCGCAATCAACGTGTTGGACAAAACAAGAACTTTAGAACAAAGAAGTATTGGTAATGGTTAACGCTTTGCAATTCTTGAAACTTTTGAAAAGTAGAGAATGAGAGAAACGAAGAAAGTGCATTTTCACATTAGAGTGAGCATAAACTCTCACTAACGAGTGTAATTTTTTGATAATTAAAGACAAAATAATGTTTTCTTGGTAACTAATCACTAAATCTTTGTATTTGTCGAATCTAAATTTCGCTATCAACGTGTTGGACAAAACAAGAACATTAGAACAAAGAAGTATTGGTAATGGTTAACTCTTTGCAACTCTTGAAACTTTTGAAAAGTAGAGAATGAGAGAAACGAAGAAAGTGCGTTTTCACATTAGAGTGAGCATAAACTCTCACAAACGAATGTAATTTTGTGATAATTAAAGACAAAATAATGTTTTCTTGGTAACTAATCACTAAATCTTCGTATTTGTCGAAACTAATTTCGCAATCAACGTGTTGGACAAAACAAGAACTTTAGAACAAAGAAGTATTGGTAATGGTTAACTCTTTGCAATTCTTGAAACTTTTGAAAAGTAGAGAATGAGAGAAACGAAGAAAGTACGTTTTCACATTAGAGTGAGCATAAACTCTCACTAACGAGTGTAATTTTTTGATAATTAAAGACAAAATAATGTTTTCTTGGTAACTAATCACTAAATCTTCGTATTTGTCGAATCTAAATTTCGATATCAACGTGTTGGACAAAAAGAGAACTTTAAAACAAATAAGTATTGGTAATGGTTAACTCTTTGCAACTCTTGAAACTTTTGAAAAGTAGAGAATGAGAGAAACGAAGAAAGTGCATTTTCAAATTAGAGTGAGCATAAACTCTCACTAACGAGTGTAATTTTTTGATAATTAAAGACAAAATAATGTTTTTTTGGTAACTAATCACTAAATCTTTGTATTTGTCGAATCTAAATTTCGCTATCAACGTGTTGGACAAAACAAGAACTTTAGAACAAAGAAGTATTGGTAATGGTTAACTCTTTGCAACTCTTGAAACTTTTGAAAAGCAGAGAATGAGAGAAACGAAGAAAGTGCGTTTTCACATTAGAGTGAGCATAAACTCTCACTAATGAGTGTAATTTTGTGATAATTAAAGACAAAATAATGTTTTCTTGGTAACTAATCACTAAATCTTCGTATTTATCGAATCTTAATTTCACTATCAACGTGTTGGGAAAAACAACAACTTTAGAACAAAGAAGTATTGGTAATGGTTAACTCTTTGCAACTCTTGAAAATTTTGAAAAGTAGAGAATGAGAGATATGAAGAAAGTGCGTTTTCACATTAGAGTGAGCATAAACTCTCACAAACGAATGTAATTTTGTGATAATTAAAGACAAAATAATGTTTTCTTGGTAACTAATCACTAAATCTTCGTATTTGTCGAATCTAATTTCGCAATCAACGTGTTGGACAAAACAAGAACTTTAGAACAAAGAAGTATTGGTAATGGTTAACGCTTTGCAATTCTTGAAACTTTTGAAAAGTAGAGAATGAGAGAAACGAAGAAAGTGCATTTTCACATTAGAGTGGGCATAAACTCTCACTAACGAGTGTAATTTTTTGATAATTAAAGACAAAATAATGTTTTCTTGGTAACTAATCACTAAATCTTTGTATTTGTCGAATCTAAATTTCGCTATCAACGTGTTGGACAAAACAAGAACATTAGAACAAAGAAGTATTGGTAATGGTTAACTCTTTGCAACTCTTGAAACTTTTGAAAAGTAGAGAATGAGAGAAACGAAGAAAGTGCGTTTTCACATTAGAGTGAGCATAAACTCTCACAAACGAATGTAATTTTGTGATAATTAAAGACAAAATAATGTTTTCTTGGTAACTAATCACTAAATCTTCGTATTTGTCGAAACTAATTTCGCAATCAACGTGTTGGACAAAACAAGAACTTTAGAACAAAGAAGTATTGGTAATGGTTAACTCTTTGCAATTCTTGAAACTTTTGAAAAGTAGAGAATGAGAGAAACGAAGAAAGTACGTTTTCACATTAGAGTGAGCATAAACTCTCACTAACGAGTGTAATTTTTTGATAATTAAAGACAAAATAATGTTTTCTTGGTAACTAATCACTAAATCTTCGTATTTGTCGAATCTAAATTTCGATATCAACGTGTTGGACAAAAAGAGAACTTTAAAACAAATAAGTATTGGTAATGGTTAACTCTTTGCAACTCTTGAAACTTTTGAAAAGTAGAGAATGAGAGAAACGAAGAAAGTGCATTTTCAAATTAGAGTGAGCATAAACTCTCACTAACGAGTGTAATTTTTTGATAATTAAAGACAAAATAATGTTTTTTTGGTAACTAATCACTAAATCTTCGTATTTGTCGAATCTAAATTTCGCTATCAACGTGTTGGACAAAACAAGAACTTTAGAACAAAGAAGTATTGGTAATGGTTAACTCTTTGCAACTCTTGAAACTTTTGAAAAGCAGAGAATGAGAGAAACGGAGAAAGTGCGTTTTCACGTTAGAGTGAGCATAAACTCTCACTAACGAGTGTAATTTTTTGATAATTAAAGACAAAATAATGTTTTCTTGGTAACTAATCACTAAATCTTCGTATTTATCGGATTTTAATTTCACTATCAACGTGTTGGAAAAAACAACAACTTTAGAACAAAGAAGTATTGGTAATGGTTAACTCTTTGCAACTATTGAAACTTTTGAAAAGTAGAGAATGAGAGAAACGAAGAAAGTGCGTTTTCACATTAGAGTGAGCATAAACTCTCACAAACGAATGTAATTTTGTGATAATTAAAGACAAAATAATGTTTTCTTGGTAACTAATCACTAAATCTTCGTATTTGTCGAATCTAATTTCGCAATCAACGTGTTGGACAAAACAAGAACTTTAGAACAAAGAAGTATTGGTAATGGTTAACTCTTTGCAATTCTTGAAACTTTTGAAAAGTAGAGAATGAGAGAAACGAAGAAAGTACGTTTTCACATTAGAGTGAGCATAAACTCTCACTAACGAGTGTAATTTTTTGATAATTAAAGACAAAATAATGTTTTTTTGGTAACTAATCACTAAATCTTCGTATTTGTCGAATCTAAATTTCGCTATCAACGTGTTGGACAAAACAAGAACTTTAGAACAAAGAAGTATTGGTAATGGTTAACTCTTTGCAACTCTTGAAACTTTTGAAAAGTAGAGAATGAGAGAAACGAAGAAAGTGCATTTTCACGTTAGAGTGAGCATAAACTCTCACTAACGAGTGTAATTTTTTGATAATTAAAGACAAAATAATATTTTCTTGGTAACTAATCACTAAATCTTCGTATTTGTCGAATCTAAATTTCGCTATCAACGTGTTGGACAAAACAAGAACTTTAGAACAAAGAAGTATTGGTAATGCTTAACTCTTTGCAACTCTTGAAACTTTTGAAAAGTAGAGAACGAGAGAAACGAAGAAAGTGCGTTTTCACATTAGAGTGAGCATAAACTCTCACTAATGAGTGTAATTTTGTGATAATTAAAGACAAAATAATGTTTTCTTGGTAACTAATCACTAAATCTTCGTATTTATCGAATCTTAATTTCACTATCAACGTGTTGGGAAAAACAACAACTTTAGAACAAAGAAGTATTGGTAATGGTTAACTCTTTGCAACTCTTGAAAATTTTGAAAAGTAGAGAATGAGAGATATGAAGAAAGTGCGTTTTCACATTAGAGTGAGCATAAACTCTCACAAACGAATGTAATTTTGTGATAATTAAAGACAAAATAATGTTTTCTTGGTAACTAATCACTAAATCTTCGTATTTGTCGAATCTAATTTCGCAATCAACGTGTTGGACAAAACAAGAACTTTAGAACAAAGAAGTATTGGTAATGGTTAACGCTTTGCAATTCTTGAAACTTTTGAAAAGTAGAGAATGAGAGAAACGAAGAAAGTGCATTTTCACATTAGAGTGAGCATAAACTCTCACTAACGAGTGTAATTTTTTGATAATTAAAGACAAAATAATGTTTTCTTGGTAACTAATCACTAAATCTTTGTATTTGTCGAATCTAAATTTCGCTATCAACGTGTTGGACAAAACAAGAACATTAGAACAAAGAAGTATTGGTAATGGTTAACTCTTTGCAACTCTTGAAACTTTTGAAAAGTAGAGAATGAGAGAAACGAAGAAAGTGCGTTTTCACATTAGAGTGAGCATAAACTCTCACAAACGAATGTAATTTTGTGATAATTAAAGACAAAATAATGTTTTCTTGGTAACTAATCACTAAATCTTCGTATTTGTCGAATCTAATTTCGCAATCAACGTGTTGGACAAAACAAGAACTTTAGAACAAAAAAGTATTGGTAATGGTTAACTCTTTGCAATTCTTGAAACTTTTGAAAAGTAGAGAATGAGAGAAACGAAGAAAGTACGTTTTCACATTAGAGTGAGCATAAACTCTCACTAACGAGTGTAATTTTTTGATAATTAAAGACAAAATAATGTTTTTTTGGTAACTAATCACTAAATCTTCGTATTTGTCGAATCTAAATTTCGCTATCAACGTGTTGGACAAAACAAGAACTTTAGAACAAAGAAGTATTGGTAATGGTTAACTCTTTGCAACTCTTGAAACTTTTGAAAAGTAGAGAATGAGAGAAACGAAGAAAGTGCATTTTCAAATTAGAGTGAGCATAAACTCTCACTAACGAGTGTAATTTTTTGATAATTAAAGACAAAATAATTTTTTTTTGGTAACTAATCACTAAATCTTCGTATTTGTTGAATCTAAATTTCGCTATCAACGTGTTGGACAAAACAAGAACTTTAGAACAAAGAAGTATTGGTAATGGTTAACTCTTTGCAACTCTTGAAACTTTTGAAAAGCAGAGAATGAGAGAAACGAAGAAAGTGCGTTTTCACATTAGAGTGAGCATAAACTCTCACTAACGAGTGTAATTTTGTGATAATTTAAGACAAAATAATGTTTTCTAGGTAACTAATCACTAAATCTTCGTATTTGTCGAATCTAATTTCGCAATCAACGTGTTGGACAAAACAAGAACTTTAGAACAAAGAAGTATTGGTAATGGTTAACTCTTTGCAATTCTTGAAACTTTTGAAAAGTAGAGAATGAGAGAAACGAAGAAAGTCCGTTTTCACATTAGAGTGAGCATAAACTCTCACTAACGAGTGTAATTTTTTGATAATTAAAGACAAAATAATGTTTTCTTGGTAACTAATCACTAAATCTTCGTATTTGTCGAATCTAAATTTCGATATCAACGTGTTGGACAAAAAGAGAACTTTAAAACAAATAAGTATTGGTAATGGTTAACTCTTTGCAACTCTTGAAACTTTTGAAAAGTAGAGAATGAGAGAAACGAAGAAAGTGCATTTTCAAATTAGAGTGAGCATAAACTCTCACTAACGAGTGTAATTTTTTGATAATTAAAGACAAAATAATGTTTTTTTGGTAACTAATCACTAAATCTTCGTATTTGTCGAATCTAAATTTCGCTATCAACGTGTTGGACAAAACAAGAACTTTAGAACAAGGAAGTATTGGTAATGGTTAACTCTTTGCAACTCTTGAAACTTTTGAAAAGTAGAGAATGAGAGAAACGAAGAAAGTGCGTTTTCACGTTAGAGTGAGCATAAACTCTCACTAACGAGTGTAATTTTTTGATAATTAAAGACAAAATAATATTTTCTTGGTAACTAATCACTAAATCTTCGTATTTGTCGAATCTAAATTTCGCTATCAACGTGTTGGACAAAACAAGAACTTTAGAACAAAGAAGTATTGGTAATGGTTAACTCTTTGCAACTCTTGAAACTTTTGAAAAGTAGAGAACGAGAGAAACGAAGAAAGTGCGTTTTCACATTAGAGTGAGCATAAACTCTCACTAACGAGTGTAATTTTGTGATAATTAAAGACAAAATAATGTTTTCTTGGTAACTAATCACTAAATCTTCGTATTTATCGAATCTTAATTTCACTATCAACGTGTTGGGAAAAACAACAACTTTAGAACAAAGAAGTATTGGTAATGGTTAACTCTTTGCAACTCTTGAAAATTTTGAAAAGTAGAGAATGAGAGAAATGAAGAAAGTGCGTTTTCACATTAGAGTGAGCATAAACTCTCACAAACGAATGTAATTTTGTGATAATTAAAGACAAAATAATGTTTTCTTGGTAACTAATCACTAAATCTTCGTATTTGTCGAATCTAATTTCGCAATCAACGTGTTGGACAAAACAAGAACTTTAGAACAAAGAAGTATTGGTAATGGTTAACTCTTTCCAACTCTTGAAACTTTTGAAAAGCAGAGAATGAGAGAAACGAAGAAAGTACGTTTTCACATTAGACTAAGCATAAACTCTCACTAACGAGTGTAATTTTGTGATAATTAAAGACAAAATAATGTTTTCTTGGTAACTAATCACTAAATCTTCGTATTTATCGGATCTTAATTTCACTATCAACGTGTTGGAAAAAACAACAACTTTAGAACAAAGAAGTATTGGTAATGGTTAACTCTTTGCAACTATTGAAACTTTTGAAAAGTAGAGAATGAGAGAAACGAAGAAAGTGCGTTTTCACATTAGAGTGAGCATAAACTCTCACAAACGAATGTAATTTTGTGATAATTAAAGACAAAATAATGTTTTCTTGGTAACTAATCACTAAATCTTCGTATTTTTCGAATCTAATTTCGCAATCAACGTGTTGGACAAAATAAGAACTTTAGAACAAAGAAGTATTGGTAATGGTTAACTCTTTGCAATTCTTGAAACTTTTGAAAAGTAGAGAATGAGAGAAACGAAGAAAGTACGTTTTCACATTAGAGTGAGCATAAACTCTCACTAACGAGTGTAATTTTTTGATAATTAAAGACAAAATAATGTTTTCTTGGTAACTAATCACTAAATCTTCGTATTTGTCGAATCTAAATTTCGCTATCAACGTGTTGGACAAAACAAGAACTTTAGAACAAAGAAGTATTGGTAATGGTTAACTCTTTGCAACTCTTGAAACTTTTGAAAAGTAGAGAATGAGAGAAACGAAGAAAGTGCATTTTCACGTTAGAGTGAGCATAAACTCTCACTAACGAGTGTAATTTTTTGATAATTAAAGACAAAATAATGTTTTCTTGGTAACTAATCACTAAATCTTCGTATTTGTCGAATCTAAATTTCGATATCAACGTGTTGGACAAAAAGAGAACTTTAAAACAAATAAGTATTGGTAATGGTTAACTCTTTGCAACTCTTGAAACTTTTGAAAAGTAGAGAATGAGAGAAACGAAGAAAGTGCATTTTCAAATTAGAGTGAGCATAAACTCTCACTAACGAGTGTAATTTTTTGATAATTAAAGACAAAATAATGTTTTTTTGGTAACTAATCACTAAATCTTCGTATTTGTCGAATCTAAATTTCGCTATCAACGTGTTGGACAAAACAAGAACTTTAGAACAAAGAAGTATTGGTAATGGTTAACTCTTTGCAACTCTTGAAACTTTTGAAAAGTAGAGAACGAGAGAAAGGAAGAAAGTGCGTTTTCACATTAGAGTGAGCATAAACTCTCACTAACGAGTGTAATTTTGTGATAATTAAAGACAAAATAATGTTTTCTTGGTAACTAATCACTAAATCTTCGTATTTATCGAATCTTAATTTCACTATCAACGTGTTGGGAAAAACAACAACTTTAGAACAAAGAAGTATTGGTAATGGTTAACTCTTTGCAACTCTTGAAAATTTTGAAAAGTAGAGAATGAGAGAAATGAAGAAAGTGCGTTTTCACATTAGAGTGAGCATAAACTCTCATAAACGAATGTAATTTTGTGATAATTAAAGATAAAATAATGTTTTCTTGGTAACTAATCACTAAATCTTCGTATTTGTCGAATCTAATTTCGCAATCAACGTGTTGGACAAAACAAGAACTTTAGAACAAAGAAGTATTGGTAATGGTTAACGCTTTGCAATTCTTGAAACTTTTGAAAAGTAGAGAATGAGAGAAACGAAGAAAGTGCATTTTCACATTAGAGTGAGCATAAACTCTCACTAACGAGTGTAATTTTTTGATAATTAAAGACAAAATAATGTTTTCTTGGTAACTAATCACTAAATCTTTGTATTTGTCGAATCTAAATTTCGCTATCAACGTGTTGGACAAAACAAGAACATTAGAACAAAGAAGTATTGGTAATGGTTAACTCTTTGCAACTCTTGAAACTTTTGAAAAGTAGAGAATGAGAGAAACGAAGAAAGTGCGTTTTCACATTAGAGTGAGCATAAACTCTCACAAACGAATGTAATTTTGTGATAATTAAAGTCAAAATAATGTTTTCTTGGTAACTAATCACTAAATCTTCGTATTTGTCGAACTTAATTTCGCTATCAACGTGTTGGACAAAACAAGAACTTTAGAACAAAGAAGTATTGGTAATGGTTAACTCTTTGCAATTCTTGAAACTTTTGAAAAGTAGAGAATGAGAGAAACGAAGAAAGTACGTTTTCACATTAGAGTGAGCATAAACTCTCACTAACGAGTGTAATTTTTTGATAATTAAAGACAAAATAATGTTTTCTTGGTAACTAATCACTAAATCTTCGTATTTGTCGAATCTAAATTTCGATATCAACGTGTTGGACAAAAAGAGAACTTTAAAACAAATAAGTATTGGTAATGGTTAACTCTTTGCAACTCTTGAAACTTTTGAAAAGTAGAGAATGAGAGAAACGAAGAAAGTGCATTTTCAAATTAGAGTGAGCATAAACTCTCACTAACGAGTGTAATTTTTTGATAATTAAAGACAAAATAATGTTTTTTTGGTAACTAATCACTAAATCTTCGTATTTGTCGAATCTAAATTTCGATATCAACGTGTTGGACAAAAAGAGAACTTTAAAACAAATAAGTATTGGTAATGGTTAACTCTTTGCAACTCTTGAAACTTTTGAAAAGTAGAGAATGAGAGAAACGAAGAAAGTGCATTTTTAAATTAGAGTGAGCATAAACTCTCACAAACGAATGTAATTTTGTGATAATTAAAGACAAAATAATGTTTTCTTGGTAACTAATCACTAAATCTTCGTATTTTTCGAATCTAATTTCGCAATCAACGTGTTGGACAAAATAAGAACTTTAGAACAAAGAAGTATTGGTAATGGTTAACTCTTTGCAATTCTTGAAACTTTTGAAAAGTAGAGAATGAGAGAAACGAAGAAAGTACGTTTTCACATTAGAGTGAGCATAAACTCTCACTAACGAGTGTAATTTTTTGATAATTAAAGACAAAATAATGTTTTCTTGGTAACTAATCACTAAATCTTCGTATTTGTCGAATCTAAATTTCGATATCAACGTGTTGGACAAAAAGAGAACTTTAAAACAAATAAGTATTGGTAATGGTTAACTCTTTGCAACTCTTGAAACTTTTGAAAAGTAGAGAATGAGAGAAACGAAGAAAGTGCATTTTTAAATTAGAGTGAGCATAAACTCTCACTAACGAGTGTAATTTTTTGATAATTAAAGACAAAATAATGTTTTTTTGGTAACTAATCACTAAATCTTCGTATTTGTCGAATCTAAATTTCGCTATCAACGTGTTGGACAAAACAAGAACTTTAGAACAAAGAAGTATTGGTAATGGTTAACTCTTTTCAACTCTTGAAACTTTTGAAAAGTAGAGAATGAGAGAAACGAAGAAAGTGCGTTTTCACGTTAGAGTGAGCATAAACTCTCACTAACGAGTGTAATTTTTTGATAATTAAAGACAAAATAATATTTTCTTGGTAACTAATTACTAAATCTTCGTATTTGTCGAATCTAAATTTCGCTATCAACGTGTTGGACAAAACAAGAACTTTAGAACAAAGAAGTATTGGTAATGGTTAACTCTTTGCAACTCTTGAAACTTTTGAAAAGTAGAGAACGAGAGAAAGGAAGAAAGTGCGTTTTCACATTAGAGTGAGCATAAACTCTCACTAACGAGTGTAATTTTGTGATAATTAAAGACAAAATAATGTTTTCTTGGTAACTAATCACTAAATCTTCGTATTTATCGAATCTTAATTTCACTATCAACGTGTTGGGAAAAACAACAACTTTAGAACAAAGAAGTATTGGTAATGGTTAACTCTTTGCAACTCTTGAAAATTTTGAAAAGTAGAGAATGAGAGAAATGAAGAAAGTGCGTTTTCACATTAGAGTGAGCATAAACTCTCACAAACGAATGTAATTTTGTGATAATTAAAGACAAAATAATGTTTTCTTGGTAACTAATCACTAAATCTTCGTATTTGTCGAATCTAATTTCGCAATCAACGTGTTGGACAAAACAAGAACTTTAGAACAAAGAAGTATTGGTAATGGTTAACGCTTTGCAATTCTTGAAACTTTTGAAAAGTAGAGAATGAGAGAAACGAAGAAAGTGCATTTTCACATTAGAGTGAGCATAAACTCTCACTAACGAGTGTAATTTTTTGATAATTAAAGACAAAATAATGTTTTCTTGGTAACTAATCACTAAATCTTTGTATTTGTCGAATCTAAATTTCGCTATCAACGTGTTGGACAAAACAAGAACATTAGAACAAAGAAGTATTGGTAATGGTTAACTCTTTGCAACTCTTGAAACTTTTGAAAAGTAGAGAATGAGAGAAACGAAGAAAGTGCGTTTTCACATTAGAGTGAGCATAAACTCTCACAAACGAATGTAATTTTGTGATAATTAAAGTCAAAATAATGTTTTCTTGGTAACTAATCACTAAATCTTCGTATTTGTCGAACTTAATTTCGCTATCAACGTGTTGGACAAAACAAGAACTTTAGAACAAAGAAGTATTGGTAATGGTTAACTCTTTGCAATTCTTGAAACTTTTGAAAAGTAGAGAATGAGAGAAACGAAGAAAGTACGTTTTCACATTAGAGTGAGCATAAACTCTCACTAACGAGTGTAATTTTTTGATAATTAAAGACAAAATAATGTTTTCTTGGTAACTAATCACTAAATCTTCGTATTTGTCGAATCTAAATTTCGATATCAACGTGTTGGACAAAAATAGAACTTTAAAACAAATAAGTATTGGTAATGGTTAACTCTTTGCAACTCTTGAAACTTTTGAAAAGTAGAGAATGAGAGAAACGAAGAAAGTGCATTTTCAAATTAGAGTGAGCATAAACTCTCACTAACGAGTGTAATTTTTTGATAATTAAAGACAAAATAATGTTTTTTTGGTAACTAATCACTAAATCTTCGTATTTGTTGAATCTAAATTTCGCTATCAACGTGTTGGACAAAACAAGAACTTTAGAACAAAGAAGTATGGGTAATGGTTAACTCTTTGCAACTCTTGAAACTTTTGAAAAGCAGAGAATGAGAGAAACGAAGAAAGTGCGTTTTCACATTAGAGTGAGCATAAACTCTCACTAACGAGTGTAATTTTGTGATAATTAAAGACAAAATAATGTTTTCTTGGTAACTAATCACTAAATCTTCGTATTTATCGGATCTTAATTTCACTATCAACGTGTTGGAAAAAACAACAACTTTAGAACAAAGAAGTATTGGTAATGGTTAACTCTTTGCAACTATTGAAACTTTTGAAAAGTAGAGAATGAGAGAAACGAAGAAAGTGCGTTTTCACATTAGAGTGAGCATAAACTCTCACAAACGAATGTAATTTTGTGATAATTAAAGACAAAATAATGTTTTCTTGGTAACTAATCACTAAATCTTCGTATTTGTCGAATCTAATTTCGCAATCAACGTGTTGGACAAAACAAGAACTTTAGAACAAAGAAGTATTGGTAATGGTTAACTCTTTGCAATTCTTGAAACTTTTGAAAAGTAGAGAATGAGAGAAACGAAGAAAGTACGTTTTCACATTAGAGTGAGCATAAACTCTCACTAACGAGTGTAATTTTTTGATAATTAAAGACAAAATAATGTTTTCTTGGTAACTAATCACTAAATCTTCGTATTTGTCGAATCTAAATTTCGATATCAACGTGTTGGACAAAAAGAGAACTTTAAAACAAATAAGTATTGGTAATGGTTAACTCTTTGCAACTCTTGAAACTTTTGAAAAGTAGAGAATGAGAGAAACGAAGAAAGTGCATTTTCAAATTAGAGTGAGCATAAACTCTCACTAACGAGTGTAATTTTTTGATAATTAAAGACAAAATAATGTTTTTTTGGTAACTAATCACTAAATCTTCGTATTTGTCGAATCTAAATTTCACTATCAACGTGTTGGACAAAACAAGAACTTTAGAACAAAGAAGTATTGGTAATGGTTAACTCTTTGCAACTCTTGAAACTTTTGAAAAGTAGAGAATGAGAGAAACGAAGAAAGTGCGTTTTCACGTTAGAGTGAGCATAAACTCTCACTAACGAGTGTAATTTTTTGATAATTAAAGACAAAATAATATTTTCTTGGTAACTAATCACTAAATCTTCGTATTTGTCGAATCTAAATTTCGCTATCAACGTGTTGGACAAAACAAGAACTTTAGAACAAAGAAGTATTGGTAATGGTTAACTCTTTGCAACTCTTGAAACTTTTGAAAAGTAGAGAACGAGAGAAATGAAGAAAGTGCGTTTTCACATTAGAGTGAGCATAAACTCTCACTAACGAGTGTAATTTTGTGATAATTAAAGACAAAATAATGTTTTCTTGGTAACTAATCACTAAATCTACGTATTTATCGAATCTTAATTTCACTATCAACGTGTTGGGAAAAACAACAACTTTAGAACAAAGAAGTATTGGTAATGGTTAACTCTTTGCAACTCTTGAAAATTTTGAAAAGTAGAGAATGAGAGAAATGAAGAAAGTGCGTTTTCACATTAGAGTGAGCATAAACTCTCACAAACGAATGTAATTTTGTGATAATTAAAGACAAAATAATGTTTTCTTGGTAACTAATCACTAAATCTTCGTATTTGTCGAATCTAATTTCGCAATCAACGTGTTGGACAAAACAAGAACTTTAGAACAAAGAAGTATTGGTAATGGTTAACGCTTTGCAATTCTTGAAACTTTTGAAAAGTAGAAAATGAGAGAAACGAAGAAAGTGCATTTTCACATTAGAGTGAGCATAAACTCTCACTAACGAGTGTAATTTTTTGATAATTAAAGACAAAATAATGTTTTCTTGGTAACTAATCACTAAATCTTTGTATTTGTCGAATCTAAATTTCGCTATCAACGTGTTGGACAAAACAAGAACATTAGAACAAAGAAGTATTGGTAATGGTTAAGTCTTTGCAACTCTTGAAACTTTTGAAAAGTAGAGAATGAGAGAAACGAAGAAAGTGCGTTTTCACATTAGAGTGAGCATAAACTCTCACAAACGAATGTAATTTTGTGATAATTAAAGTCAAAATAATGTTTTCTTGGTAACTAATCACTAAATCTTCGTATTTGTCGAACTTAATTTCGCTATCAACGTGTTGGACAAAACAAGAACTTTAGAACAAAGAAGTATTGGTAATGGTTAACTCTTTGTAATTCTTGAAACTTTTGAAAAGTAGAGAATGAGAGAAACGAAGAAAGTACGTTTTCACATTAGAGTGAGCATAAACTCTCACTAACGAGTGTAATTTTTTGATAATTAAAGACAAAATAATGTTTTCTTGGTAACTAATCACTAAATCTTCGTATTTGTCGAATCTAAATTTCGATATCAACGTGTTGGACAAAAAGAGAACTTTAAAACAAATAAGTATTGGTAATGGTTAACTCTTTGCAACTCTTGAAACTTTTGAAAAGTAGAGAATGAGAGAAACGAAGAAAGTGCATTTTCAAATTAGAGTGAGCATAAAGTCTCACTAACGAGTGTAATTTTTTGATAATTAAAGACAAAATAATGTTTTCTTGGTAACTAATCACTAAATCTTTGTATTTGTCGAATCTAAATTTCGCTATCAACGTGTTGGACAAAACAAGAACATTAGAACAAAGAAGTATTGGTAATGGTTAACTCTTTGCAACTCTTGATACTTTTGAAAAGCAGAGAATGAGAGAAACGAAGAAAGTGCGTTTTCACATTAGAGTGAGCATAAACTCTCACTAACGAGTGTAATTTTGTGATAATTAAAGACAAAATAATATTTTCTTGGTAACTAATCACTAAATCTTCGTATTTATCGGATCTTAATTTCACTATCAACGTGTTGGAAAAAACAACAACTTTAGAACAAAGAAGTATTGGTAATGGTTAACTCTTTGCAACTATTGAAACTTTTGAAAAGTAGAGAATGAGAGAAACGAAGAAAGTGTGTTTTCACATTAGAGTGAGCATAAACTCTCACAAACGAATGTAATTTTGTGATAATTAAAGACAAAATAATGTTTTCTTGGTAACTAATCACTAAATCTTCGTATTTGTCGAATCTAATTTCGCAATCAACGTGTTGGACAAAACAAGAACTTTAGAACAAAGAAGTATTGGTAATGGTTAACTCTTTGCAATTCTTGAAACTTTTGAAAAGTAGAGAATGAGATAAACGAAGAAAGTACGTTTTCACATTAGAGTGAGCATAAACTCTCACTAACGAGTGTAATTTTTTGATAATTAAAGACAAAATAATGTTTTCTTGGTAACTAATCACTAAATCTTCGTATTTGTCGAATCTAAATTTCGATATCAACGTGTTGGACAAAAAGAGAACTTTAAAACAAATAAGTATTGGTAATGGTTAACTCTTTGCAACTCTTGAAACTTTTGAAAAGTAGAGAATGAGAGAAACGAAGAAAGTGCATTTTCAAATTAGAGTGAGCATAAACTCTCACTAACGAGTGTAATTTTTTGATAATTAAAGACAAAATAATGTTTTCTTGGTAACTAATCACTAAATCTTTGTATTTGTCGAATCTAAATTTCGCTATCAACGTGTTGGACAAAACAAGAACATTAGAACAAAGAAGTATTGGTAATGGTTAACTCTTTGCAACTCTTGAAACTTTTGAAAAGTAGAGAATGAGAGAAACGAAGAAAGTGCGTTTTCACATTAGAGTGAGCATAAACTCTCACAAACGAATGTAATTTTGTGATAATTAAAGACAAAATAATGTTTTCTTGGTAACTAATCACTAAATCTTCGTATTTGTCGAATCTAATTTCGCAATCAACGTGTTGGACAAAACAAGAACTTTAGAACAAAGAAGTATTGGTAATGGTTAACTCTTTGCAACTCTTGAAACTTTTGAAAAGTAGAGAATGAGAGAAACGAAGAAAGTGCATTTTTAAATTAGAGTGAGCATAAACTCTCACAAACGAATGTAATTTTGTGATAATTAAAGACAAAATAATGTTTTCTTGGTAACTAATCACTAAATCTTCGTATTTTTCGAATCTAATTTCGCAATCAACGTGTTGGACAAAATAAGAACTTTAGAACAAAGAAGTATTGGTAATGGTTAACTCTTTGCAATTCTTGAAACTTTTGAAAAGTAGAGAATGAGAGAAACGAAGAAAGTACGTTTTCACATTAGAGTGAGCATAAACTCTCACTAACGAGTGTAATTTTTTGATAATTAAAGACAAAATAATGTTTTCTTGGTAACTAATCACTAAATCTTCGTATTTGTCGAATCTAAATTTCGATATCAACGTGTTGGACAAAAAGAGAACTTTAAAACAAATAAGTATTGGTAATGGTTAACTCTTTGCAACTCTTGAAACTTTTGAAAAGTAGAGAATGAGAGAAACGAAGAAAGTGCATTTTTAAATTAGAGTGAGCATAAACTCTCACTAACGAGTGTAATTTTTTGATAATTAAAGACAAAATAATGTTTTTTTGGTAACTAATCACTAAATCTTCGTATTTGTCGAATCTAAATTTCGCTATCAACGTGTTGGACAAAACAAGAACTTTAGAACAAAGAAGTATTGGTAATGGTTAACTCTTTTCAACTCTTGAAACTTTTGAAAAGTAGAGAATGAGAGAAACGAAGAAAGTGCGTTTTCACGTTAGAGTGAGCATAAACTCTCACTAACGAGTGTAATTTTTTGATAATTAAAGACAAAATAATATTTTCTTGGTAACTAATTACTAAATCTTCGTATTTGTCGAATCTAAATTTCGCTATCAACGTGTTGGACAAAACAAGAACTTTAGAACAAAGAAGTATTGGTAATGGTTAACTCTTTGCAACTCTTGAAACTTTTGAAAAGTAGAGAACGAGAGAAAGGAAGAAAGTGCGTTTTCACATTAGAGTGAGCATAAACTCTCACTAACGAGTGTAATTTTGTGATAATTAAAGACAAAATAATGTTTTCTTGGTAACTAATCACTAAATCTTCGTATTTATCGAATCTTAATTTCACTATCAACGTGTTGGGAAAAACAACAACTTTAGAACAAAGAAGTATTGGTAATGGTTAACTCTTTGCAACTCTTGAAAATTTTGAAAAGTAGAGAATGAGAGAAATGAAGAAAGTGCGTTTTCACATTAGAGTGAGCATAAACTCTCACAAACGAATGTAATTTTGTGATAATTAAAGACAAAATAATGTTTTCTTGGTAACTAATCACTAAATCTTCGTATTTGTCGAATCTAATTTCGCAATCAACGTGTTGGACAAAACAAGAACTTTAGAACAAAGAAGTATTGGTAATGGTTAACGCTTTGCAATTCTTGAAACTTTTGAAAAGTAGAGAATGAGAGAAACGAAGAAAGTGCATTTTCACATTAGAGTGAGCATAAACTCTCACTAACGAGTGTAATTTTTTGATAATTAAAGACAAAATAATGTTTTCTTGGTAACTAATCACTAAATCTTTGTATTTGTCGAATCTAAATTTCGCTATCAACGTGTTGGACAAAACAAGAACATTAGAACAAAGAAGTATTGGTAATGGTTAACTCTTTGCAACTCTTGAAACTTTTGAAAAGTAGAGAATGAGAGAAACGAAGAAAGTGCGTTTTCACATTAGAGTGAGCATAAACTCTCACAAACGAATGTAATTTTGTGATAATTAAAGTCAAAATAATGTTTTCTTGGTAACTAATCACTAAATCTTCGTATTTGTCGAACTTAATTTCGCTATCAACGTGTTGGACAAAACAAGAACTTTAGAACAAAGAAGTATTGGTAATGGTTAACTCTTTGCAATTCTTGAAACTTTTGAAAAGTAGAGAATGAGAGAAACGAAGAAAGTACGTTTTCACATTAGAGTGAGCATAAACTCTCACTAACGAGTGTAATTTTTTGATAATTAAAGACAAAATAATGTTTTCTTGGTAACTAATCACTAAATCTTCGTATTTGTCGAATCTAAATTTCGATATCAACGTGTTGGACAAAAATAGAACTTTAAAACAAATAAGTATTGGTAATGGTTAACTCTTTGCAACTCTTGAAACTTTTGAAAAGTAGAGAATGAGAGAAACGAAGAAAGTGCATTTTCAAATTAGAGTGAGCATAAACTCTCACTAACGAGTGTAATTTTTTGATAATTAAAGACAAAATAATGTTTTTTTGGTAACTAATCACTAAATCTTCGTATTTGTTGAATCTAAATTTCGCTATCAACGTGTTGGACAAAACAAGAACTTTAGAACAAAGAAGTATGGGTAATGGTTAACTCTTTGCAACTCTTGAAACTTTTGAAAAGCAGAGAATGAGAGAAACGAAGAAAGTGCGTTTTCACATTAGAGTGAGCATAAACTCTCACTAACGAGTGTAATTTTGTGATAATTAAAGACAAAATAATGTTTTCTTGGTAACTAATCACTAAATCTTCGTATTTATCGGATCTTAATTTCACTATCAACGTGTTGGAAAAAACAACAACTTTAGAACAAAGAAGTATTGGTAATGGTTAACTCTTTGCAACTATTGAAACTTTTGAAAAGTAGAGAATGAGAGAAACGAAGAAAGTGCGTTTTCACATTAGAGTGAGCATAAACTCTCACAAACGAATGTAATTTTGTGATAATTAAAGACAAAATAATGTTTTCTTGGTAACTAATCACTAAATCTTCGTATTTGTCGAATCTAATTTCGCAATCAACGTGTTGGACAAAACAAGAACTTTAGAACAAAGAAGTATTGGTAATGGTTAACTCTTTGCAATTCTTGAAACTTTTGAAAAGTAGAGAATGAGAGAAACGAAGAAAGTACGTTTTCACATTAGAGTGAGCATAAACTCTCACTAACGAGTGTAATTTTTTGATAATTAAAGACAAAATAATGTTTTCTTGGTAACTAATCACTAAATCTTCGTATTTGTCGAATCTAAATTTCGATATCAACGTGTTGGACAAAAAGAGAACTTTAAAACAAATAAGTATTGGTAATGGTTAACTCTTTGCAACTCTTGAAACTTTTGAAAAGTAGAGAATGAGAGAAACGAAGAAAGTGCATTTTCAAATTAGAGTGAGCATAAACTCTCACTAACGAGTGTAATTTTTTGATAATTAAAGACAAAATAATGTTTTTTTGGTAACTAATCACTAAATCTTCGTATTTGTCGAATCTAAATTTCGCTATCAACGTGTTGGACAAAACAAGAACTTTAGAACAAAGAAGTATTGGTAATGGTTAACTCTTTGCAACTCTTGAAACTTTTGAAAAGTAGAGAATGAGAGAAACGAAGAAAGTGCGTTTTCACGTTAGAGTGAGCATAAACTCTCACTAACGAGTGTAATTTTTTGATAATTAAAGACAAAATAATATTTTCTTGGTAACTAATCACTAAATCTTCGTATTTGTCGAATCTAAATTTCGCTATCAACGTGTTGGACAAAACAAGAACTTTAGAACAAAGAAGTATTGGTAATGGTTAACTCTTTGCAACTCTTGAAACTTTTGAAAAGTAGAGAACGAGAGAAATGAAGAAAGTGCGTTTTCACATTAGAGTGAGCATAAACTCTCACTAACGAGTGTAATTTTGTGATAATTAAAGACAAAATAATGTTTTCTTGGTAACTAATCACTAAATCTACGTATTTATCGAATCTTAATTTCACTATCAACGTGTTGGGAAAAACAACAACTTTAGAACAAAGAAGTATTGGTAATGGTTAACTCTTTGCAACTCTTGAAAATTTTGAAAAGTAGAGAATGAGAGAAATGAAGAAAGTGCGTTTTCACATTAGAGTGAGCATAAACTCTCACAAACGAATGTAATTTTGTGATAATTAAAGACAAAATAATGTTTTCTTGGTAACTAATCACTAAATCTTCGTATTTGTCGAATCTAATTTCGCAATCAACGTGTTGGACAAAACAAGAACTTTAGAACAAAGAAGTATTGGTAATGGTTAACGCTTTGCAATTCTTGAAACTTTTGAAAAGTAGAAAATGAGAGAAACGAAGAAAGTGCATTTTCACATTAGAGTGAGCATAAACTCTCACTAACGAGTGTAATTTTTTGATAATTAAAGACAAAATAATGTTTTCTTGGTAACTAATCACTAAATCTTTGTATTTGTCGAATCTAAATTTCGCTATCAACGTGTTGGACAAAACAAGAACATTAGAACAAAGAAGTATTGGTAATGGTTAACTCTTTGCAACTCTTGAAACTTTTGAAAAGTAGAGAATGAGAGAAACGAAGAAAGTGCGTTTTCACATTAGAGTGAGCATAAACTCTCACAAACGAATGTAATTTTGTGATAATTAAAGTCAAAATAATGTTTTCTTGGTAACTAATCACTAAATCTTCGTATTTGTCGAACTTAATTTCGCTATCAACGTGTTGGACAAAACAAGAACTTTAGAACAAAGAAGTATTGGTAATGGTTAACTCTTTGTAATTCTTGAAACTTTTGAAAAGTAGAGAATGAGAGAAACGAAGAAAGTACGTTTTCACATTAGAGTGAGCATAAACTCTCACTAACGAGTGTAATTTTTTGATAATTAAAGACAAAATAATGTTTTCTTGGTAACTAATCACTAAATCTTCGTATTTGTCGAATCTAAATTTCGATATCAACGTGTTGGACAAAAAGAGAACTTTAAAACAAATAAGTATTGGTAATGGTTAACTCTTTGCAACTCTTGAAACTTTTGAAAAGTAGAGAATGAGAGAAACGAAGAAAGTGCATTTTCAAATTAGAGTGAGCATAAACTCTCACTAACGAGTGTAATTTTTTGATAATTAAAGACAAAATAATGTTTTCTTGGTAACTAATCACTAAATCTTTGTATTTGTCGAATCTAAATTTCGCTATCAACGTGTTGGACAAAACAAGAACATTAGAACAAAGAAGTATTGGTAATGGTTAACTCTTTGCAACTCTTGATACTTTTGAAAAGCAGAGAATGAGAGAAACGAAGAAAGTGCGTTTTCACATTAGAGTGAGCATAAACTCTCACTAACGAGTGTAATTTTGTGATAATTAAAGACAAAATAATATTTTCTTGGTAACTAATCACTAAATCTTCGTATTTATCGGATCTTAATTTCACTATCAACGTGTTGGAAAAAACAACAACTTTAGAACAAAGAAGTATTGGTAATGGTTAACTCTTTGCAACTATTGAAACTTTTGAAAAGTAGAGAATGAGAGAAACGAAGAAAGTGTGTTTTCACATTAGAGTGAGCATAAACTCTCACAAACGAATGTAATTTTGTGATAATTAAAGACAAAATAATGTTTTCTTGGTAACTAATCACTAAATCTTCGTATTTGTCGAATCTAATTTCGCAATCAACGTGTTGGACAAAACAAGAACTTTAGAACAAAGAAGTATTGGTAATGGTTAACTCTTTGCAATTCTTGAAACTTTTGAAAAGTAGAGAATGAGATAAACGAAGAAAGTACGTTTTCACATTAGAGTGAGCATAAACTCTCACTAACGAGTGTAATTTTTTGATAATTAAAGACAAAATAATGTTTTCTTGGTAACTAATCACTAAATCTTCGTATTTGTCGAATCTAAATTTCGATATCAACGTGTTGGACAAAAAGAGAACTTTAAAACAAATAAGTATTGGTAATGGTTAACTCTTTGCAACTCTTGAAACTTTTGAAAAGTAGAGAATGAGAGAAACGAAGAAAGTGCATTTTCAAATTAGAGTGAGCATAAACTCTCACTAACGAGTGTAATTTTTTGATAATTAAAGACAAAATAATGTTTTCTTGGTAACTAATCACTAAATCTTTGTATTTGTCGAATCTAAATTTCGCTATCAACGTGTTGGACAAAACAAGAACATTAGAACAAAGAAGTATTGGTAATGGTTAACTCTTTGCAACTCTTGAAACTTTTGAAAAGTAGAGAATGAGAGAAACGAAGAAAGTGCGTTTTCACATTAGAGTGAGCATAAACTCTCACAAACGAATGTAATTTTGTGATAATTAAAGACAAAATAATGTTTTCTTGGTAACTAATCACTAAATCTTCGTATTTGTCGAATCTAATTTCGCAATCAACGTGTTGGACAAAACAAGAACTTTAGAACAAAGAAGTATTGGTAATGGTTAACTCTTTGCAATTCTTGAAACTTTTGAAAAGTAGAGAATGAGAGAAACGAAGAAAGTACGTTTTCACATTAGAGTGAGCATAAACTCTCACTAACGAGTGTAATTTTTTGATAATTAAAGACAAAATAATGTTTTCTTGGTAACTAATCACTAAATCTTCGTATTTGTCGAATCTAAATTTCGATATCAACGTGTTGGACAAAAAGAGAACTTTAAAACAAATAAGTATTGGTAATGGTTAACTCTTTGCAACTCTTGAAACTTTTGAAAAGTAGACAATGAGAGAAACGAAGAAAGTGCATTTTCAAATTAGAGTGAGCATAAACTCTCACTAACGAGTGTAATTTTTTGATAATTAAAGACAAAATAATGTTTTTTTGGTAACTAATCACTAAATCTTCGTATTTGTCGAATCTAAATTTCGATATCAACGTGTTGGACAAAAAGAGAACTTTAAAACAAATAAGTATTGGTAATGGTTAACTCTTTGCAACTCTTGAAACTTTTGAAAAGTAGAGAATGAGAGAAACGAAGAAAGTGCATTTTCAAATTAGAGTGAGCATAAACTCTCACTAACGAGTGTAATTTTTTGATAATTAAAGACAAAATAATGTTTTCTTGGTAACTAATCACTAAATCTTTGTATTTGTCGAATCTAAATTTCGCTATCAACGTGTTGGACAAAACAAGAACATTAGAACAAAGAAGTATTGGTAATGGTTAACTCTTTGCAACTCTTGAAACTTTTGAAAAGTAGAGAATGAGAGAAACGAAGAAAGTGCGTTTTCACATTAGAGTGAGCATAAACTCTCACAAACGAATGTAATTTTGTGATAATTAAAGACAAAATAATGTTTTCTTGGTAACTAATCACTAAATCTTCGTATTTGTCGAATCTAATTTCGCAATCAACGTGTTGGACAAAACAAGAACTTTAGAACAAAGAAGTATTGGTAATGGTTAACTCTTTGCAATTCTTGAAACTTTTGAAAAGTAGAGAATGAGAGAAACGAAGAAAGTACGTTTTCACATTAGAGTGAGCATAAACTCTCACTAACGAGTGTAATTTTTTGATAATTAAAGACAAAATAATGTTTTCTTGGTAACTAATCACTAAATCTTCGTATTTGTCGAATCTAAATTTCGATATCAACGTGTTGGACAAAAAGAGAACTTTAAAACAAATAAGTATTGGTAATGGTTAACTCTTTGCAACTCTTGAAACTTTTGAAAAGTAGAGAATGAGAGAAACGAAGAAAGTGCATTTTCAAATTAGAGTGAGCATAAACTCTCACTAACGAGTGTAATTTTTTGATAATTAAAGACAAAATAATGTTTTTTTGGTAACTAATCACTAAATCTTCGTATTTGTCGAATCTAAATTTCGCTATCAACGTGTTGGACAAAACAAGAACTTTAGAACAAAGAAGTATTGGTAATGGTTAACTCTTTGCAACTCTTGAAACTTTTGAAAAGTAGAGAATGAGAGAAACGAAGAAAGTGCGTTTTCACGTTAGAGTGAGCATAAACTCTCACTAACGAGTGTAATTTTTTGATAATTAAAGACAAAATAATATTTTCTTGGTAACTAATCACTAAATCTTCGTATTTGTCGAATCTAAATTTCGCTATCAACGTGTTGGACAAAACAAGAACTTTAGAACAAAGAAGTATTGGTAATGGTTAACTCTTTGCAACTCTTGAAACTTTTGAAAAGTAGAGAACGAGAGAAATGAAGAAAGTGCGTTTTCACATTAGAGTGAGCATAAACTCTCACTAACGAGTGTAATTTTGTGATAATTAAAGACAAAATAATGTTTTCTTGGTAACTAATCACTAAATCTACGTATTTATCGAATCTTAATTTCACTATCAACGTGTTGGGAAAAACAACAACTTTAGAACAAAGAAGTATTGGTAATGGTTAACTCTTTGCAACTCTTGAAAATTTTGAAAAGTAGAGAATGAGAGAAATGAAGAAAGTGCGTTTTCACATTAGAGTGAGCATAAACTCTCACAAACGAATGTAATTTTGTGATAATTAAAGACAAAATAATGTTTTCTTGGTAACTAATCACTAAATCTTCGTATTTGTCGAATCTAATTTCGCAATCAACGTGTTGGACAAAACAAGAACTTTAGAACAAAGAAGTATTGGTAATGGTTAACGCTTTGCAATTCTTGAAACTTTTGAAAAGTAGAAAATGAGAGAAACGAAGAAAGTGCATTTTCACATTAGAGTGAGCATAAACTCTCACTAACGAGTGTAATTTTTTGATAATTAAAGACAAAATAATGTTTTCTTGGTAACTAATCACTAAATCTTTGTATTTGTCGAATCTAAATTTCGCTATCAACGTGTTGGACAAAACAAGAACATTAGAACAAAGAAGTATTGGTAATGGTTAACTCTTTGCAACTCTTGAAACTTTTGAAAAGTAGAGAATGAGAGAAACGAAGAAAGTGCGTTTTCACATTAGAGTGAGCATAAACTCTCACAAACGAATGTAATTTTGTGATAATTAAAGTCAAAATAACGTTTTCTTGGTAACTAATCACTAAATCTTCGTATTTGTCGAACTTAATTTCGCTATCAACGTGTTGGACAAAACAAGAACTTTAGAACAAAGAAGTATTGGTAATGGTTAACTCTTTGTAATTCTTGAAACTTTTGAAAAGTAGAGAATGAGAGAAACGAAGAAAGTACGTTTTCACATTAGAGTGAGCATAAACTCTCACTAACGAGTGTAATTTTTTGATAATTAAAGACAAAATAATGTTTTCTTGGTAACTAATCACTAAATCTTCGTATTTGTCGAATCTAAATTTCGATATCAACGTGTTGGACAAAAAGAGAACTTTAAAACAAATAAGTATTGGTAATGGTTAACTCTTTGCAACTCTTGAAACTTTTGAAAAGTAGAGAATGAGAGAAACGAAGAAAGTGCATTTTCAAATTAGAGTGAGCATAAACTCTCACTAACGAGTGTAATTTTTTGATAATTAAAGACAAAATAATGTTTTCTTGGTAACTAATCACTAAATCTTTGTATTTGTCGAATCTAAATTTCGCTATCAACGTGTTGGACAAAACAAGAACATTAGAACAAAGAAGTATTGGTAATGGTTAACTCTTTGCAACTCTTGATACTTTTGAAAAGCAGAGAATGAGAGAAACGAAGAAAGTGCGTTTTCACATTAGAGTGAGCATAAACTCTCACTAACGAGTGTAATTTTGTGATAATTAAAGACAAAATAATATTTTCTTGGTAACTAATCACTAAATCTTCGTATTTATCGGATCTTAATTTCACTATCAACGTGTTGGAAAAAACAACAACTTTAGAACAAAGAAGTATTGGTAATGGTTAACTCTTTGCAACTATTGAAACTTTTGAAAAGTAGAGAATGAGAGAAACGAAGAAAGTGTGTTTTCACATTAGAGTGAGCATAAACTCTCACAAACGAATGTAATTTTGTGATAATTAAAGACAAAATAATGTTTTCTTGGTAACTAATCACTAAATCTTCGTATTTGTCGAATCTAATTTCGCAATCAACGTGTTGGACAAAACAAGAACTTTAGAACAAAGAAGTATTGGTAATGGTTAACTCTTTGCAATTCTTGAAACTTTTGAAAAGTAGAGAATGAGATAAACGAAGAAAGTACGTTTTCACATTAGAGTGAGCATAAACTCTCACTAACGAGTGTAATTTTTTGATAATTAAAGACAAAATAATGTTTTCTTGGTAACTAATCACTAAATCTTCGTATTTGTCGAATCTAAATTTCGATATCAACGTGTTGGACAAAAAGAGAACTTTAAAACAAATAAGTATTGGTAATGGTTAACTCTTTGCAACTCTTGAAACTTTTGAAAAGTAGAGAATGAGAGAAACGAAGAAAGTGCATTTTCAAATTAGAGTGAGCATAAACTCTCACTAACGAGTGTAATTTTTTGATAATTAAAGACAAAATAATGTTTTCTTGGTAACTAATCACTAAATCTTTGTATTTGTCGAATCTAAATTTCGCTATCAACGTGTTGGACAAAACAAGAACATTAGAACAAAGAAGTATTGGTAATGGTTAACTCTTTGCAACTCTTGAAACTTTTGAAAAGTAGAGAATGAGAGAAACGAAGAAAGTGCGTTTTCACATTAGAGTGAGCATAAACTCTCACAAACGAATGTAATTTTGTGATAATTAAAGACAAAATAATGTTTTCTTGGTAACTAATCACTAAATCTTCGTATTTGTCGAATCTAATTTCGCAATCAACGTGTTGGACAAAACAAGAACTTTAGAACAAAGAAGTATTGGTAATGGTTAACTCTTTGCAATTCTTGAAACTTTTGAAAAGTAGAGAATGAGAGAAACGAAGAAAGTACGTTTTCACATTAGAGTGAGCATAAAATCTCACTAACGAGTGTAATTTTTTGATAATTAAAGACAAAATAATGTTTTCTTGGTAACTAATCACTAAATCTTCGTATTTGTCGAATCTAAATTTCGATATCAACGTGTTGGACAAAAAGAGAACTTTAAAACAAATAAGTATTGGTAATGGTTAACTCTTTGCAACTCTTGAAACTTTTGAAAAGTAGACAATGAGAGAAACGAAGAAAGTGCATTTTCAAATTAGAGTGAGCATAAACTCTCACTAACGAGTGTAATTTTTTGATAATTAAAGACAAAATAATGTTTTTTTGGTAACTAATCACTAAATCTTCGTATTTGTCGAATCTAAATTTCGATATCAACGTGTTGGACAAAAAGAGAACTTTAAAACAAATAAGTATTGGTAATGGTTAACTCTTTGCAACTCTTGAAACTTTTGAAAAGTAGAGAATGAGAGAAACGAAGAAAGTGCATTTTCAAATTAGAGTGAGCATAAACTCTCACTAACGAGTGTAATTTTTTGATAATTAAAGACAAAATAATGTTTTCTTGGTAACTAATCACTAAATCTTTGTATTTGTCGAATCTAAATTTCGTTATCAACGTGTTGGACAAAACAAGAACATTAGAACAAAGAAGTATTGGTAATGGTTAACTCTTTGCAACTCTTGAAACTTTTGAAAAGTAGAGAATGAGAGAAACGAAGAAAGTGCGTTTTCACATTAGAGTGAGCATAAACTCTCACAAACGAATGTAATTTTGTGATAATTAAAGACAAAATAATGTTTTCTTGGTAACTAATCACTAAATCTTCGTATTTGTCGAATCTAATTTCGCAATCAACGTGTTGGACAAAACAAGAACTTTAGAACAAAGAAGTATTGGTAATGGTTAACTCTTTGCAATTCTTGAAACTTTTGAAAAGTAGAGAATGAGAGAAACGAAGAAAGTACGTTTTCACATTAGAGTGAGCATAAACTCTCACTAACGAGTGTAATTTTTTGATAATTAAAGACAAAATAATGTTTTCTTGGTAACTAATCACTAAATCTTCGTATTTGTCGAATCTAAATTTCGATATCAACGTGTTGGACAAAAAGAGAACTTTAAAACAAATAAGTATTGGTAATGGTTAACTCTTTGCAACTCTTGAAACTTTTGAAAAGTAGAGAATGAGAGAAACGAAGAAAGTGCATTTTCAAATTAGAGTGAGCATAAACTCTCACTAACGAGTGTAATTTTTTGATAATTAAAGACAAAATAATGTTTTTTTGGTAACTAATCACTAAATCTTCGTATTTGTCGAATCTAAATTTCGCTATCAACGTGTTGGACAAAACAAGAACTTTAGAACAAAGAAGTATTGGTAATGGTTAACTCTTTGCAACTCTTGAAACTTTTGAAAAGTAGAGAATGAGAGAAACGAAGAAAGTGCGTTTTCACGTTAGAGTGAGCATAAACTCTCACTAACGAGTGTAATTTTTTGATAATTAAAGACAAAATAATATTTTCTTGGTAACTAATCACTAAATCTTCGTATTTGTCGAATCTAAATTTCGCTATCAACGTGTTGGACAAAACAAGAACTTTAGAACAAAGAAGTATTGGTAATGGTTAACTCTTTGCAACTCTTGAAACTTTTGAAAAGTAGAGAATGAGAGAAACGAAGAAAGTGCGTTTTCACATTAGAGTGAGAATAAACTCTCACTAACGAGTGTAATTTTGTGATAATTAAAGACAAAATAATGTTTTCTTGGTAACTAATCACTAAATCTACGTATTTATCGAATCTTAATTTCACTATCAACGTGTTGGGAAAAACAACAACTTTAGAACAAAGAAGTATTGGTAATGGTTAACTCTTTGCAACTCTTGAAAATTTTGAAAAGTAGAGAATGAGAGAAATGAAGAAAGTGCGTTTTCACATTAGAGTGAGCATAAACTCTCACAAACGAATGTAATTTTGTGATAATTAAAGACAAAATAATGTTTTCTTGGTAACTAATCACTAAATCTTCGTATTTGTCGAATCTAATTTCGCAATCAACGTGTTGGACAAAACAAGAACTTTAGAACAAAGAAGTATTGGTAATGGTTAACGCTTTGCAATTCTTGAAACTTTTGAAAAGTAGAAAATGAGAGAAACGAAGAAAGTGCATTTTCACATTAGAGTGAGAATAAACTCTCACTAACGAGTGTAATTTTGTGATAATTAAAGACAAAATAATGTTTTCTTGGTAACTAATCACTAAATCTACGTATTTATCGAATCTTAATTTCACTATCAACGTGTTGGGAAAAACAACAACTTTAGAACAAAGAAGTATTGGTAATGGTTAACTCTTTGCAACTCTTGAAAATTTTGAAAAGTAGAGAATGAGAGAAATGAAGAAAGTGCGTTTTCACATTAGAGTGAGCATAAACTCTCACAAACGAATGTAATTTTGTGATAATTAAAGACAAAATAATGTTTTCTTGGTAACTAATCACTAAATCTTCGTATTTGTCGAATCTAATTTCGCAATCAACGTGTTGGACAAAACAAGAACTTTAGAACAAAGAAGTATTGGTAATGGTTAACGCTTTGCAATTCTTGAAACTTTTGAAAAGTAGAAAATGAGAGAAACGAAGAAAGTGCATTTTCACATTAGAGTGAGCATAAACTCTCACTAACGAGTGTAATTTTTTGATAATTAAAGACAAAATAATATTTTCTTGGTAACTAATCACTAAATCTTCGTATTTGTCGAATCTAAATTTCGCTATCAACGTGTTGGACAAAACAAGAATTTTAGAACAAAGAAGTATGGGTAATGGTTAACTCTTTGCAACTCTTGAAACTTTTGAAAAGCAGAGAATGAGAGAAACAAAGAAAGTGTGTTTTCACATTAGAGTGAGCATAAACTCTCACTAACGAGTGTAATTTTGTGATAATTAAAGACAAAATAATGTTTTCTTGGTAACTAATCACTAAATCTTCGTATTTATCGGATCTTAATTTCACTATCAACGTGTTGGAAAAAACAACAACTTTAGAACAAAGAAGTATTGGTAATGGTTAACTCTTTGCAACTATTGAAACTTTTGAAAAGTAGAGAATGAGAGAAACGAAGAAAGTGCGTTTTCACATTAGAGTGAGCATAAACTCTCACAAACGAATGTAATTTTGTGATAATTAAAGACAAAATAATGTTTTCTTGGTAACTAATCACTAAATCTTCGTATTTGTCGAATCTAATTTCGCAATCAACGTGTTGGACAAAACAAGAACTTTAGAACAAAGAAGTATTGGTAATGGTTAACTCTTTGCAATTCTTGAAACTTTTGAAAAGTAGAGAATGAGAGAAACGAAGAAAGTACGTTTTCACATTAGAGTGAGCATAAACTCTCACTAACGAGTGTAATTTTTTGATAATTAAAGACAAAATAATGTTTTCTTGGTAACTAATCACTAAATCTTCGTATTTGTCGAATCTAAATTTCGATATCAACGTGTTGGACAAAAAGAGAACTTTAAAACAAATAAGTATTGGTAATGGTTAACTCTTTGCAACTCTTGAAACTTTTGAAAAGTAGAGAATGAGAGAAACGAAGAAAGTGCATTTTCAAATTAGAGTGAGCATAAACTCTCACTAACGAGTGTAATTTTTTGATAATTAAAGACAAAATAATGTTTTTTTGGTAACTAATCACTAAATCTTCGTATTTGTCGAATCTAAATTTCGCTATCAACGTGTTGGACAAAACAAGAACTTTAGAACAAAGAAGTATTGGTAATGGTTAACTCTTTGCAACTCTTGAAACTTTTGAAAAGTAGAGAATGAGAGAAACGAAGAAAGTGCGTTTTCACGTTAGAGTGAGCATAAACTCTCACTAACGAGTGTAATTTTTTGATAATTAAAGACAAAATAATATTTTCTTGGTAACTAATCACTAAATCTTCGTATTTGTCGAATCTAAATTTCGCTATCAACGTGTTGGACAAAACAAGAACTTTAGAACAAAGAAGTATTGGTAATGGTTAACTCTTTGCAACTCTTGAAACTTTTGAAAAGTAGAGAACGAGAGAAATGAAGAAAGTGCGTTTTCACATTAGAGTGAGCATAAACTCTCACTAACGAGTGTAATTTTGTGATAATTAAAGACAAAATAATGTTTTCTTGGTAACTAATCACTAAATCTACGTATTTATCGAATCTTAATTTCACTATCAACGTGTTGGGAAAAACAACAACTTTAGAACAAAGAAGTATTGGTAATGGTTAACTCTTTGCAACTCTTGAAAATTTTGAAAAGTAGAGAATGAGAGAAATGAAGAAAGTGCGTTTTCACATTAGAGTGAGCATAAACTCTCACAAACGAATGTAATTTTGTGATAATTAAAGACAAAATAATGTTTTCTTGGTAACTAATCACTAAATCTTCGTATTTGTCGAATCTAATTTCGCAATCAACGTGTTGGACAAAACAAGAACTTTAGAACAAAGAAGTATTGGTAATGGTTAACGCTTTGCAATTCTTGAAACTTTTGAAAAGTAGAAAATGAGAGAAACGAAGAAAGTGCATTTTCACATTAGAGTGAGCATAAACTCTCACTAACGAGTGTAATTTTTTGATAATTAAAGACAAAATAATGTTTTCTTGGTAACTAATCACTAAATCTTTGTATTTGTCGAATCTAAATTTCGCTATCAACGTGTTGGACAAAACAAGAACATTAGAACAAAGAAGTATTGGTAATGGTTAACTCTTTGCAACTCTTGAAACTTTTGAAAAGTAGAGAATGAGAGAAACGAAGAAAGTGCGTTTTCACATTAGAGTGAGCATAAACTCTCACAAACGAATGTAATTTTGTGATAATTAAAGTCAAAATAATGTTTTCTTGGTAACTAATCACTAAATCTTCGTATTTGTCGAACTTAATTTCGCTATCAACGTGTTGGACAAAACAAGAACTTTAGAACAAAGAAGTATTGGTAATGGTTAACTCTTTGTAATTCTTGAAACTTTTGAAAAGTAGAGAATGAGAGAAACGAAGAAAGTACGTTTTCACATTAGAGTGAGCATAAACTCTCACTAACGAGTGTAATTTTTTGATAATTAAAGACAAAATAATGTTTTCTTGGTAACTAATCACTAAATCTTCGTATTTGTCGAATCTAAATTTCGATATCAACGTGTTGGACAAAAAGAGAACTTTAAAACAAATAAGTATTGGTAATGGTTAACTCTTTGCAACTCTTGAAACTTTTGAAAAGTAGAGAATGAGAGAAACGAAGAAAGTGCATTTTCAAATTAGAGTGAGCATAAACTCTCACTAACGAGTGTAATTTTTTGATAATTAAAGACAAAATAATGTTTTCTTGGTAACTAATCACTAAATCTTTGTATTTGTCGAATCTAAATTTCGCTATCAACGTGTTGGACAAAACAAGAACATTAGAACAAAGAAGTATTGGTAATGGTTAACTCTTTGCAACTCTTGAAACTTTTGAAAAGTAGAGAATGAGAGAAACGAAGAAAGTGCGTTTTCACATTAGAGTGAGCATAAACTCTCACAAACGAATGTAATTTTGTGATAATTAAAGTCAAAATAATGTTTTCTTGGTAACTAATCACTAAATCTTCGTATTTGTCGAACTTAATTTCGCTATCAACGTGTTGGACAAAACAAGAACTTTAGAACAAAGAAGTATTGGTAATGGTTAACTCTTTGCAATTCTTGAAACTTTTGAAAAGTAGAGAATGAGAGAAACGAAGAAAGTACGTTTTCACATTAGAGTGAGCATAAACTCTCACTAACGAGTGTAATTTTTTGATAATTAAAGACAAAATAATGTTTTCTTGGTAACTAATCACTAAATCTTCGTATTTGTCGAATCTAAATTTCGATATCAACGTGTTGGACAAAAAGAGAACTTTAAAACAAATAAGTATTGGTAATGGTTAACTCTTTGCAACTCTTGAAACTTTTGAAAAGTAGAGAATGAGAGAAACGAAGAAAGTGCATTTTCAAATTAGAGTGAGCATAAACTCTCACTAACGAGTGTAATTTTTTGATAATTAAAGACAAAATAATGTTTTTTTGGTAACTAATCACTAAATCTTCGTATTTGTCGAATCTAAATTTCGCTATCAACGTGTTGGACAAAACAAGAACTTTAGAACAAAGAAGTATTGGTAATGGTTAACTCTTTGCAACTCTTGAAACTTTTGAAAAGTAGAGAATGAGAGAAACGAAGAAAGTGCGTTTTCACGTTAGAGTGAGCATAAACTCTCACTAACGAGTGTAATTTTTTGATAATTAAAGACAAAATAATATTTTCTTGGTAACTAATCACTAAATCTTCGTATTTGTCGAATCTAAATTTCGCTATCAACGTGTTGGACAAAACAAGAACTTTAGAACAAAGAAGTATTGGTAATGGTTAACTCTTTGCAACTCTTGAAACTTTTGAAAAGTAGAGAACGAGAGAAATGAAGAAAGTGCGTTTTCACATTAGAGTGAGCATAAACTCTCACTAACGAGTGTAATTTTGTGATAATTAAAGACAAAATAATGTTTTCTTGGTAACTAATCACTAAATCTTCGTATTTATCGAATCTTAATTTCACTATCAACGTGTTGGGAAAAACAACAACTTTAGAACAAAGAAGTATTGGTAATGGTTAACTCTTTGCAACTCTTGAAAATTTTGAAAAGTAGAGAATGAGAGAAATGAAGAAAGTGCGTTTTCACATTAGAGTGAGCATAAACTCTCACAAACGAATGTAATTTTGTGATAATTAAAGACAAAATAATGTTTTCTTGGTAACTAATCACTAAATCTTCGTATTTGTCGAATCTAATTTCGCAATCAACGTGTTGGACAAAACAAGAACTTTAGAACAAAGAAGTATTGGTAATGGTTAACGCTTTGCAATTCTTGAAACTTTTGAAAAGTAGAGAATGAGAGAAACGAAGAAAGTGCATTTTCACATTAGAGTGAGCATAAACTCTCACTAACGAGTGTAATTTTTTGATAATTAAAGACAAAATAATGTTTTCTTTGTAACTAATCACTAAATCTTTGTATTTGTCGAATCTAAATTTCGCTATCAACGTGTTGGACAAAACAAGAACATTAGAACAAAGAAGTATTGGTAATGGTTAACTCTTTGCAACTCTTGAAACTTTTGAAAAGTAGAGAATGAGAGAAACGAAGAAAGTGCGTTTTCACATTAGAGTGAGCATAAACTCTCACAAACGAATGTAATTTTGTGATAATTAAAGTCAAAATAATGTTTTCTTGGTAACTAATCACTAAATCTTCGTATTTGTCGAACTTAATTTCGCTATCAACGTGTTGGACAAAACAAGAACTTTAGAACAAAGAAGTATTGGTAATGGTTAACTCTTTGTAATTCTTGAAACTTTTGAAAAGTAGAGAATGAGAGAAACGAAGAAAGTACGTTTTCACATTAGAGTGAGCATAAACTCTCACTAACGAGTGTAATTTTTTGATAATTAAAGACAAAATAATGTTTTCTTGGTAACTAATCACTAAATCTTCGTATTTGTCGAATCTAAATTTCGATATCAACGTGTTGGACAAAAAGAGAACTTTAAAACAAATAAGTATTGGTAATGGTTAACTCTTTGCAACTCTTGAAACTTTTGAAAAGTAGAGAATGAGAGAAACGAAGAAAGTGCATTTTCAAATTAGAGTGAGCATAAACTCTCACTAACGAGTGTAATTTTTTGATAATTAAAGACAAAATAATGTTTTCATGGTAACTAATCACTAAATCTTTGTATTTGTCGAATCTAAATTTCGCTATCAACGTGTTGGACAAAACAAGAACATTAGAACAAAGAAGTATTGGTAATGGTTAACTCTTTGCAACTCTTGAAACTTTTGAAAAGTAGAGAATGAGAGAAACGAAGAAAGTGCGTTTTCACATTAGAGTGAGCATAAACTCTCACAAACGAATGTAATTTTGTGATAATTAAAGTCAAAATAATGTTTTCTTGGTAACTAATCACTAAATCTTCGTATTTGTCGAACTTAATTTCGCTATCAACGTGTTGGACAAAACAAGAACTTTAGAACAAAGAAGTATTGGTAATGGTTAACTCTTTGCAATTCTTGAAACTTTTGAAAAGTAGAGAATGAGAGAAACGAAGAAAGTACGTTTTCACATTAGAGTGAGCATAAACTCTCACTAACGAGTGTAATTTTTTGATAATTAAAGACAAAATAATGTTTTCTTGGTAACTAATCACTAAATCTTCGTGTTTGTCGAATCTAAATTTCGATATCAACGTGTTGGACAAAAAGAGAACTTTAAAACAAATAAGTATTGGTAATGGTTAACTCTTTGCAACTCTTGAAACTTTTGAAAAGTAGAGAATGAGAGAAACGAATAAAGTGCATTTTCAAATTAGAGTGAGCATAAACTCTCACTAACGAGTGTAATTTTTTGATAATTAAAGACAAAATAATGTTTTTTTGGTAACTAATCACTAAATCTTCGTATTTGTTGAATCTAAATTTCGCTATCAACGTGTTGGACAAAACAAGAACTTTAGAACAAAGAAGTATTGGTAATGGTTAACTCTTTGCAACTCTTGAAACTTTTGAAAAGCAGAGAATGAGAGAAACGAAGAAAGTGCGTTTTCACATTAGAGTGAGCATAAACTCTCACTAACGAGTGTAATTTTGTGATAATTAAAGACAAAATAATATTTTCTTGGTAACTAATCACTAAATCTTCGTATTTATCGGATCTTAATTTCACTATCAACGTGTTGGAAAAAACAACAACTTTAGAACAAAGAAGTATTGGTAATGGTTAACTCTTTGCAACTATTGAAACTTTTGAAAAGTAGAGAATGAGAGAAACGAAGAAAGTGCGTTTTCACATTAGAGTGAGCATAAACTCTCACAAACGAATGTAATTTTGTGATAATTAAAGACAAAATAATGTTTTCTTGGTAACTAATCACTAAATCTTCGTATTTGTCGAATCTAATTTCGCAATCAACGTGTTGGACAAAACAAGAACTTTAGAACAAAGAAGTATTGGTAATGGTTAACTCTTTGCAATTCTTGAAACTTTTCAAAAGTAGAGAATGAGAGAAACGAAGAAAGTACGTTTTCACATTAGAGTGAGCATAAACTCTCACTAACGAGTGTAATTTTTTGATAATTAAAGACAAAATAATGTTTTCTTGGTAACTAATCACTAAATCTTCGTATTTGTCGAATCTAAATTTCGATATCAACGTGTTGGACAAAAAGAGAACTTTAAAACAAATAAGTATTGGTAATGGTTAACTCTTTGCAACTCTTGAAACTTTTGAAAAGTAGAGAATGAGAGAAACGAAGAAAGTGCATTTTCAAATTAGAGTGAGCATAAACTCTCACTAACGAGTGTAATTTTTTGATAATTAAAGACAAAATAATGTTTTTTTGGTAACTAATCACTAAATCTTCGTATTTGTCGAATCTAAATTTCGCTATCAACGTGTTGGACAAAACAAGAACTTTAGAACAAAGAAGTATTGGTAATGGTTAACTCTTTGCAACTCTTGAAACTTTTGAAAAGTAGAGAATGAGAGAAACGAAGAAAGTGCGTTTTCACGTTAGAGTGAGCATAAACTCTCACTAACGAGTGTAATTTTTTGATAATTAAAGACAAAATAATATTTTCTTGGTAACTAATCACTAAATCTTCGTATTTGTCGAATCTAAATTTCGCTATCAACGTGTTGGACAAAACAAGAACTTTAGAACAAAGAAGTATTGGTAATGGTTAACTCTTTGCAACTCTTGAAACTTTTGAAAAGTAGAGAACGAGAGAAACGAAGAAAGTGCGTTTTCACATTAGAGTGAGCATAAACTCTCACTAACGAGTGTAATTTTGTGATAATTAAAGAAAAAATAATGTTTTCTTGGTAACTAATCACTAAATCTTCGTATTTATCGAATCTTAATTTCACTATCAACGTGTTGGGAAAAACAACAACTTTAGAACAAAGAAGTATTGGTAATGGTTAACTCTTTGCAACTCTTTAAAATTTTGAAAAGTAGAGAATGAGAGAAATGAAGAAAGTGCGTTTTCACATTAGAGTGAGCATAAACTCTCACAAACGAATGTAATTTTGTGATAATTAAAGACAAAATAATGTTTTCTTGGTAACTAATCACTAAATCTTCGTATTTGTCGAATCTAATTTCGCAATCAACGTGTTGGACAAAACAAGAACTTTAGAACAAAGAAGTATTGGTAATGGTTAACTCTTTGCAACTCTTGAAACTTTTGAAAAGCAGAGAATGAGAGAAACGAAGAAAGTGCGTTTTCACATTAGAGTGAGCATAAACTCTCACTAACGAGTGTAATTTTGTGATAATTAAAGACAAAATAATGTTTTCTTGGTAACTAATCACTAAATTTTCGTATTTATCGGATCTTAATTTCACTATCAACGTGTTGGAAAAAACAACAACTTTAGAACAAAGAAGTATTGGTAATGGTTAACTCTTTGCAACTATTGAAACTTTTGAAAAGTAGAGAATGAGAGAAACGAAGAAAGTGCGTTTTCACATTAGAGTGAGCATAAACTCTCACAAACGAATGTAATTTTGTGATAATTAAAGACAAAATAATGTTTTCTTGGTAACTAATCACTAAATCTTCGTATTTGTCGAATCTAATTTCGCAATCAACGTGTTGGACAAAACAAGAACTTTAGAACAAAGAAGTATTGGTAATGGTTAACTCTTTGCAATTCTTGAAACTTTTGAAAAGTAGAGAATGAGAGAAACGAAGAAAGTACGTTTTCACATTAGAGTGAGCATAAACTCTCACTAACGAGTGTACTTTTTTGATAATTAAAGACAAAATAATGTTTTCTTGGTAACTAATCACTAAATCTTTGTATTTGTCGAATCTAAATTTCGATATCAACGTGTTGGACAAAAAGAGAACTTTAAAACAAATAAGTATTGGTAATGGTTAACTCTTTGCAACTCTTGAAACTTTTGAAAAGTAGAGAATGAGAGAAACGAAGAAAGTGCATTTTCAAATTAGAGTGAGCATAAACTCTCACTAACGAGTGTAATTTTTTGATAATTAAAGACAAAATAATGTTTTTTTGGTAACTAATCACTAAATCTTCGTATTTGTCGAATCTAAATTTCGCTATCAACGTGTTGGACAAAACAAGAACTTTAGAACAAAGAAGTATTGGTAATGGTTAACTCTTTGCAACTCTTGAAACTTTTGAAAAGTAGAGAACGAGAGAAATGAAGAAAGTGCGTTTTCACATTAGAGTGAGCATAAACTCTCACTAACGAGTGTAATTTTGTGATAATTAAAGACAAAATAATATTTTCTTGGTAACTAATCACTAAATCTTCGTATTTGTCGAATCTAAATTTCGATATCAACGTGTTGGACAAAAAGAGAACTTTAAAACAAATAAGTATTGGTAATGGTTAACTCTTTGCAACTCTTGAAACTTTTGAAAAGTAGAGAATGAGAGAAACGAAGAAAGTGCATTTTCAAATTAGAGTGAGCATAAACTCTCACTAACGAGTGTAATTTTTTGATAATTAAAGACAAAATAATGTTTTTTTGGTAACTAATCACTAAATCTTCGTATTTGTCGAATCTAAATTTCGCTATCAACGTGTTGGACAAAACAAGAACTTTAGAACAAAGAAGTATTGGTAATGGTTAACTCTTTGCAACTCTTGAAACTTTTGAAAAGTAGAGAATGAGAGAAACGAAGAAAGTGCGTTTTCACGTTAGAGTGAGCATAAACTCTCACTAACGAGTGTAATTTTTTGATAATTAAAGACAAAATAATATTTTCTTGGTAACTAATCACTAAATCTTCGTATTTGTCGAATCTAAATTTCGCTATCAACGTGTTGGACAAAACAAGAACTTTAGAACAAAGAAGTATTGGTAATGGTTAACTCTTTGCAACTCTTGAAACTTTTGAAAAGTAGAGAACGAGAGAAACGAAGAAAGTGCGTTTTCACATTAGAGTGAGCATAAACTCTCACTAACGAGTGTAATTTTGTGATAATTAAAGAAAAAATAATGTTTTCTTGGTAACTAATCACTAAATCTTCGTATTTATCGAATCTTAATTTCACTATCAACGTGTTGGGAAAAACAACAACTTTAGAACAAAGAAGTATTGGTAATGGTTAACTCTTTGCAACTCTTTAAAATTTTGAAAAGTAGAGAATGAGAGAAATGAAGAAAGTGCGTTTTCACATTAGAGTGAGCATAAACTCTCACAAACGAATGTAATTTTGTGATAATTAAAGACAAAATAATGTTTTCTTGGTAACTAATCACTAAATCTTCGTATTTGTCGAATCTAATTTCGCAATCAACGTGTTGGACAAAACAAGAACTTTAGAACAAAGAAGTATTGGTAATGGTTAACTCTTTGCAACTCTTGAAACTTTTGAAAAGCAGAGAATGAGAGAAACGAAGAAAGTGCGTTTTCACATTAGAGTGAGCATAAACTCTCACTAACGAGTGTAATTTTGTGATAATTAAAGACAAAATAATGTTTTCTTGGTAACTAATCACTAAATTTTCGTATTTATCGGATCTTAATTTCACTATCAACGTGTTGGAAAAAACAACAACTTTAGAACAAAGAAGTATTGGTAATGGTTAACTCTTTGCAACTATTGAAACTTTTGAAAAGTAGAGAATGAGAGAAACGAAGAAAGTGCGTTTTCACATTAGAGTGAGCATAAACTCTCACAAACGAATGTAATTTTGTGATAATTAAAGACAAAATAATGTTTTCTTGGTAACTAATCACTAAATCTTCGTATTTGTCGAATCTAATTTCGCAATCAACGTGTTGGACAAAACAAGAACTTTAGAACAAAGAAGTATTGGTAATGGTTAACTCTTTGCAATTCTTGAAACTTTTGAAAAGTAGAGAATGAGAGAAACGAAGAAAGTACGTTTTCACATTAGAGTGAGCATAAACTCTCACTAACGAGTGTACTTTTTTGATAATTAAAGACAAAATAATGTTTTCTTGGTAACTAATCACTAAATCTTTGTATTTGTCGAATCTAAATTTCGATATCAACGTGTTGGACAAAAAGAGAACTTTAAAACAAATAAGTATTGGTAATGGTTAACTCTTTGCAACTCTTGAAACTTTTGAAAAGTAGAGAATGAGAGAAACGAAGAAAGTGCATTTTCAAATTAGAGTGAGCATAAACTCTCACTAACGAGTGTAATTTTTTGATAATTAAAGACAAAATAATGTTTTTTTGGTAACTAATCACTAAATCTTCGTATTTGTCGAATCTAAATTTCGCTATCAACGTGTTGGACAAAACAAGAACTTTAGAACAAAGAAGTATTGGTAATGGTTAACTCTTTGCAACTCTTGAAACTTTTGAAAAGTAGAGAACGAGAGAAATGAAGAAAGTGCGTTTTCACATTAGAGTGAGCATAAACTCTCACTAACGAGTGTAATTTTGTGATAATTAAAGACAAAATAATATTTTCTTGGTAACTAATCACTAAATCTTCGTATTTGTTGAATCTAAATTTCGCTATCAACGTGTTGGACAAAACAAGAACTTTAGAACAAAGAAGTATTGGTAATGGTTAACTCTTTGCAACTCTTGAAACTTTTGAAAAGTAGAGAACGAGAGAAATGAAGAAAGTGCGTTTTCACATTAGAGTGAGCATAAACTCTCACTAACGAGTGTAATTTTGTGATAATTAAAGACAAAATAATGTTTTCTTGGTAACTAATCACTAAATCTTCGTATTTATCGAATCTTAATTTCACTATCAACGTGTTGGGAAAAACAACAACTTTAGAACAAAGAAGTATTGGTAATGGTTAACTCTTTGCAACTCTTGAAAATTTTGAAAAGTAGAGAATGAGAGAAATGAAGAAAGTGCGTTTTCACATTAGAGTGAGCATAAACTCTCACAAACGAATGTAATTTTGTGATAATTAAAGACAAAATAATGTTTTCTTGGTAACTAATCACTAAATCTTCGTATTTGTCGAATCTAATTTCGCAATCAACGTGTTGGACAAAACAAGAACTTTAGAACAAAGAAGTATTGGTAATGGTTAACGCTTTGCAATTCTTGAAACTTTTGAAAAGTAGAGAATGAGAGAAACGAAGAAAGTGCATTTTCACATTAGAGTGAGCATAAACTCTCACTAACGAGTGTAATTTTTTGATAATTAAAGACAAAATAATGTTTTCTTTGTAACTAATCACTAAATCTTTGTATTTGTCGAATCTAAATTTCGCTATCAACGTGTTGGACAAAACAAGAACATTAGAACAAAGAAGTATTGGTAATGGTTAACTCTTTGCAACTCTTGAAACTTTTGAAAAGTAGAGAATGAGAGAAACGAAGAAAGTGCGTTTTCACATTAGAGTGAGCATAAACTCTCACAAACGAATGTAATTTTGTGATAATTAAAGTCAAAATAATGTTTTCTTGGTAACTAATCACTAAATCTTCGTATTTGTCGAACTTAATTTCGCTATCAACGTGTTGGACAAAACAAGAACTTTAGAACAAAGAAGTATTGGTAATGGTTAACTCTTTGTAATTCTTGAAACTTTTGAAAAGTAGAGAATGAGAGAAACGAAGAAAGTACGTTTTCACATTAGAGTGAGCATAAACTCTCACTAACGAGTGTAATTTTTTGATAATTAAAGACAAAATAATGTTTTCTTGGTAACTAATCACTAAATCTTCGTATTTGTCGAATCTAAATTTCGATATCAACGTGTTGGACAAAAAGAGAACTTTAAAACAAATAAGTATTGGTAATGGTTAACTCTTTGCAACTCTTGAAACTTTTGAAAAGTAGAGAATGAGAGAAACGAAGAAAGTGCATTTTCAAATTAGAGTGAGCATAAACTCTCACTAACGAGTGTAATTTTTTGATAATTAAAGACAAAATAATGTTTTCATGGTAACTAATCACTAAATCTTTGTATTTGTCGAATCTAAATTTCGCTATCAACGTGTTGGACAAAACAAGAACATTAGAACAAAGAAGTATTGGTAATGGTTAACTCTTTGCAACTCTTGAAACTTTTGAAAAGTAGAGAATGAGAGAAACGAAGAAAGTGCGTTTTCACATTAGAGTGAGCATAAACTCTCACAAACGAATGTAATTTTGTGATAATTAAAGTCAAAATAATGTTTTCTTGGTAACTAATCACTAAATCTTCGTATTTGTCGAACTTAATTTCGCTATCAACGTGTTGGACAAAACAAGAACTTTAGAACAAAGAAGTATTGGTAATGGTTAACTCTTTGCAATTCTTGAAACTTTTGAAAAGTAGAGAATGAGAGAAACGAAGAAAGTACGTTTTCACATTAGAGTGAGCATAAACTCTCACTAACGAGTGTAATTTTTTGATAATTAAAGACAAAATAATGTTTTCTTGGTAACTAATCACTAAATCTTCGTATTTGTCGAATCTAAATTTCGATATCAACGTGTTGGACAAAAAGAGAACTTTAAAACAAATAAGTATTGGTAATGGTTAACTCTTTGCAACTCTTGAAACTTTTGAAAAGTAGAGAATGAGAGAAACGAAGAAAGTGCATTTTCAAATTAGAGTGAGCATAAACTCTCACTAACGAGTGTAATTTTTTGATAATTAAAGACAAAATAATGTTTTTTTGGTAACTAATCACTAAATCTTCGTATTTGTTGAATCTAAATTTCGCTATCAACGTGTTGGACAAAACAAGAACTTTAGAACAAAGAAGTATTGGTAATGGTTAACTCTTTGCAACTCTTGAAACTTTTGAAAAGCAGAGAATGAGAGAAACGAAGAAAGTGCGTTTTCACATTAGAGTGAGCATAAACTCTCACTAACGAGTGTAATTTTGTGATAATTAAAGACAAAATAATATTTTCTCTGTAACTAATCACTAAATCTTCGTATTTATCGGATCTTAATTTCACTATCAACGTGTTGGAAAAAACAACAACTTTAGAACAAAGAAGTATTGGTAATGGTTAACTCTTTGCAACTATTGAAACTTTTGAAAAGTAGAGAATGAGAGAAACGAAGAAAGTGCGTTTTCACATTAGAGTGAGCATAAACTCTCACAAACGAATGTAATTTTGTGATAATTAAAGACAAAATAATGTTTTCTTGGTAACTAATCACTAAATCTTCGTATTTGTCGAATCTAATTTCGCAATCAACGTGTTGGACAAAACAAGAACTTTAGAACAAAGAAGTATTGGTAATGGTTAACTCTTTGCAATTCTTGAAACTTTTGAAAAGTAGAGAATGAGAGAAACGAAGAAAGTACGTTTTCACATTAGAGTGAGCATAAACTCTCACTAACGAGTGTAATTTTTTGATAATTAAAGACAAAATAATGTTTTCTTGGTAACTAATCACTAAATCTTCGTATTTGTCGAATCTAAATTTCGATATCAACGTGTTGGACAAAAAGAGAACTTTAAAACAAATAAGTATTGGTAATGGTTAACTCTTTGCAACTCTTGAAACTTTTGAAAAGTAGAGAATGAGAGAAACGAAGAAAGTGCATTTTCAAATTAGAGTGAGCATAAACTCTCACTAACGAGTGTAATTTTTTGATAATTAAAGACAAAATAATGTTTTTTTGGTAACTAATCACTAAATCTTCGTATTTGTCGAATCTAAATTTCGCTATCAACGTGTTGGACAAAACAAGAACTTTAGAACAAAGAAGTATTGGTAATGGTTAACTCTTTGCAACTCTTGAAACTTTTGAAAAGTAGAGAATGAGAGAAACGAAGAAAGTGCGTTTTCACGTTAGAGTGAGCATAAACTCTCACTAACGAGTGTAATTTTTTGATAATTAAAGACAAAATAATATTTTCTTGGTAACTAATCACTAAATCTTCGTATTTGTCGAATCTAAATTTCGCTATCAACGTGTTGGACAAAACAAGAACTTTAGAACAAAGAAGTATTGGTAATGGTTAACTCTTTGCAACTCTTGAAACTTTTGAAAAGTAGAGAACGAGAGAAACGAAGAAAGTGCGTTTTCACATTAGAGTGAGCATAAACTCTCACTAACGAGTGTAATTTTGTGATAATTAAAGAAAAAATAATGTTTTCTTGGTAACTAATCACTAAATCTTCGTATTTATCGAATCTTAATTTCACTATCAACGTGTTGGGAAAAACAACAACTTTAGAACAAAGAAGTATTGGTAATGGTTAACTCTTTGCAACTATTGAAACTTTTGAAAAGTAGAGAATGAGAGAAACGAAGAAAGTGCGTTTTCACATTAGAGTGAGCATAAACTCTCACAAACGAATGTAATTTTGTGATAATTAAAGACAAAATAATGTTTTCTTGGTAACTAATCACTAAATCTTCGTATTTGTCGAATCTAATTTCGCAATCAACGTGTTGGACAAAACAAGAACTTTAGAACAAAGAAGTATTGGTAATGGTTAACTCTTTGCAATTCTTGAAACTTTTGAAAAGTAGAGAATGAGAGAAACGAAGAAAGTACGTTTTCACATTAGAGTGAGCATAAACTCTCACTAACGAGTGTACTTTTTTGATAATTAAAGACAAAATAATGTTTTCTTGGTAACTAATCACTAAATCTTTGTATTTGTCGAATCTAAATTTCGATATCAACGTGTTGGACAAAAAGAGAACTTTAAAACAAATAAGTATTGGTAATGGTTAACTCTTTGCAACTCTTGAAACTTTTGAAAAGTAGAGAATGAGAGAAACGAAGAAAGTGCATTTTCAAATTAGAGTGAGCATAAACTCTCACTAACGAGTGTAATTTTTTGATAATTAAAGACAAAATAATGTTTTTTTGGTAACTAATCACTAAATCTTCTTATTTGTCGAATCTAAATTTCGCTATCAACGTGTTGGACAAAACAAGAACTTTAGAACAAAGAAGTATTGGTAATGGTTAACTCTTTGCAACTCTTGAAACTTTTGAAAAGTAGAGAATGAGAGAAACGAAGAAAGTGCGTTTTCACGTTAGAGTGAGCATAAACTCTCACTAACGAGTGTAATTTTTTGATAATTAAAGACAAAATAATGTTTTCTTGGTAACTAATCACTAAATCTTTGTATTTGTCGAATCTAAATTTCGCTATCAACGTGTTGGACAAAACAAGAACATTAGAACAAAGAAGTATTGGTAATGTATAACTCTTTGCAACTCTTGAAACTTTTGAAAAGTAGAGAATGAGAGAAACGAAGAAAGTGCGTTTTCACATTAGAGTGAGCATAAACTCTCACAAACGAATGTAATTTTGTGATAATTAAAGTCAAAATAATGTTTTCTTGGTAACTAATCACCAAATCTTCGTATTTGTCGAACTTAATTTCGCTATCAACGTGTTGGACAAAACAAGAACTTTAGAACAAAGAAGTATTGGTAATGGTTAACTCTTTGTAATTCTTGAAACTTTTGAAAAGTAGAGAATGAAAGAAACGAAGAAAGTACGTTTTCACATTAGAGTGAGCATAAACTCTCACTAACGAGTGTAATTTTTTGATAATTAAAGACAAAATAATGTTTTCTTGGTAACTAATCACTAAATCTTCGTATTTGTCGAATCTAAATTTCGATATCAACGTGTTGGACAAAAAGAGAACTTTAAAACAAATAAGTATTGGTAATGGTTAACTCTTTGCAACTCTTGAAACTTTTGAAAAGTAGAGAATGAGAAAAACGAAGAAAGTGCATTTTCAAATTAGAGTGAGCATAAACTCTCACTAACGAGTGTAATTTTTTTATAATTAAAGACAAAATAATGTTTTCTTGGTAACTAATCACTAAATCTTTGTATTTGTCGAATCTAAATTTCGCTATCAACGTGTTGGACAAAACAAGAACATTAGAACAAAGAAGTATTGGTAATGGTTAACTCTTTGCAACTCTTGAAACTTTTGAAAAGTAGAGAATGAGAGAAACGAAGAAAGTGCGTTTTCACATTAGAGTGAGCATAAACTCTCACAAACGAATGTAATTTTGTGATAATTAAAGACAAAATAATGTTTTCTTGGTAACTAATCACTAAATCTTCGTATTTGTCGAATCTAATTTCGCAATCAACGTGTTGGACAAAACAAGAACTTTAGAACAAAGAAGTATTGGTAATGGTTAACTCTTTGCAACTCTTGAAACTTTTGAAAAGTAGAGAATGAGAGAAACGAAGAAAGTGCGTTTTCACGTTAGAGTGAGCATAAACTCTCACTAACTTGTGTTATTTTTTGATAATTAAAGACAAAATAATATTTTCTTGGTAACTAATCACTAAATCTTCGTATTTGTCGAATCTAAATTTCGCTATCAACGTGTTGGACAAAACAAGAACTTTAGAACAAAGAAGTATTGGTAATGGTTAACTCTTTGCAACTCTTGAAACTTTTGAAAAGTAGAGAACGAGAGAAACGAAGAAAGTGCGTTTTCACATTAGAGTGAGGATAAACTCTCACTAACGAGTGTAATTTTGTGATAATTAAAGAAAAAATAATGTTTTCTTGGTAACTAATCACTAAATCTTCGTATTTATCGAATCTTAATTTCACTATCAACGTGTTGAGAAAAACAACAACTTTAGAACAAAGAAGTATTCGTAATGGTTAACTCTTTGCAACTCTTGAAAATTTTGAAAAGTAGAGAATGAGAGAAATGAAGAAAGTGCGTTTTCACATTAGAGTGAGCATAAACTCTCACAAACGAATGTAATTTTGTGATAATTAAAGACAAAATAATGTTTTCTTGGTAACTAATCACTAAATCTTCGTATTTGTCGAATCTAATTTCGCAATCAACGTGTTGGACAAAACAAGAACTTTAGAACAAAGAAGTATTGGTAATGGTTAACTCTTTGCAATTCTTGAAACTTTTGAAAAGTAGAGAATGAGAGAAACGAAGAAAGTACGTTTTCACATTAGAGTGAGCATAAACTCTCACTAACGAGTGTAATTTTTTGATAATTAAAGACAAAATAATGTTTTCTTGGTAACTAATCACTAAATCTTCGTATTTGTCGAATCTAAATTTCGATATCAACGTGTTGGACAAAAAGAGAACTTTAAAACAAATAAGTATTGGTAATGGTTAACTCTTTGCAACTCTTGAAACTTTTGAAAAGTAGAGAATGAGAGAAACGAAGAAAGGGCATTTTCAAATTAGAGTGAGCATAAACTCTCACTAACGAGTGTAATTTTTTGATAATTAAAGACAAAATAATGTTTTTTTGGTAACTAATCACTAAATCTTCGTATTTGTCGAATCTAAATTTCGCTATCAACGTGTTGGACAAAACAAGAACTTTAGAACAAAGAAGTATTGGTAATGGTTAACTCTTTGCAACTCTTGAAACTTTTGAAAAGTAGAGAATGAGAGAAACGAAGAAAGTGCGTTTTCACGTTAGAGTGAGCATAAACTCTCACTAACGAGTGTAATTTTTTGATAATTAAAGACAAAATAATATTTTCTTGGTAACTAATCACTAAATCTTCGTATTTGTCGAATCTAAATTTCGCTATCAACGTGTTGGACAAAACAAGAACTTTAGAACAAAGAAGTATTGGTAATGGTTAACTCTTTGCAACTCTTGAAACTTTTGAAAAGTAGAGAACGAGAGAAACGAAGAAAGTGCGTTTTCACATTAGAGTGAGCATAAACTCTCACTAACGAGTGTAATTTTGTGATAATTAAAGACAAAATAATGTTTTCTTGGTAACTAATCACTAAATCTTCGTATTTATCGAATCTTAATTTCACTATCAACGTGTTGGAAAAAACAACAACTTTAGAACAAAGAAGTATTGGTAATGGTTAACTCTTTGCAACTCTTGAAACTTTTGAAAAGTAGAGAATGAGAGAAACGAAGAAAGTGCGTTTTCACGTTAGAGTGAGCATAAACTCTCACTAACGAGTGTAATTTTTTGATAATTAAAGACAAAATAATGTTTTCTTGGTAACTAATCACTAAATCTTCGTATTTGTCGAATCTAAATTTCGCTATCAACGTGTTGGACAAAACAAGAACTTTAGAACAAAGAAGTATTGGTAATGGTTAACTCTTTGCAACTCTTGAAACTTTTGAAAAGTAGAGAACGAGAGAAACGAAGAAAGTGCGTTTTCACATTAGAGTGAGCATAAACTCTCACAAACGAATGTAATTTTGTGATAATTAAAGACAAAATAATGTTTTCTTGGTAACTAATCACTAAATCTTCGTATTTGTCGAATCTAATTTCGCAATCAACGTGTTGGACAAAACAAGAACTTTAGAACAAAGAAGTATTGGTAATGGTTAACTCTTTGCAACTCTTGAAACTTTTGAAAAGCAGAGAATGAGAGAAACGAAGAAAGTGCGTTTTCACATTAGAGTGAGCATAAACTCTCACTAACGAGTGTAATTTTGTGATAATTAAAGACAAAATAATGTTTTCTTGGTAACTAATCACTAAATTTTCGTATTTATCGGATCTTAATTTCACTATCAACGTGTTGGAAAAAACAACAACTTTAGAACAAAGAAGTATTGGTAATGGTTAACTCTTTGCAACTATTGAAACTTTTGAAAAGTAGAGAATGAGAGAAACGAAGAAAGTGCGTTTTCACATTAGAGTGAGCATAAACTCTCACAAACGAATGTAATTTTGTGATAATTAAAGACAAAATAATGTTTTCTTGGTAACTAATCACTAAATCTTCGTATTTGTCGAATCTAATTTCGCAATCAACGTGTTGGACAAAACAAGAACTTTAGAACAAAGAAGTATTGGTAATGGTTAACTCTTTGCAATTCTTGAAACTTTTGAAAAGTAGAGAATGAGAGAAACGAAGAAAGTACGTTTTCACATTAGAGTGAGCATAAACTCTCACTAACGAGTGTACTTTTTTGATAATTAAAGACAAAATAATGTTTTCTTGGTAACTAATCACTAAATCTTTGTATTTGTCGAATCTAAATTTCGATATCAACGTGTTGGACAAAAAGAGAACTTTAAAACAAATAAGTATTGGTAATGGTTAACTCTTTGCAACTCTTGAAACTTTTGAAAAGTAGAGAATGAGAGAAACGAAGAAAGTGCATTTTCAAATTAGAGTGAGCATAAACTCTCACTAACGAGTGTAATTTTTTGATAATTAAAGACAAAATAATGTTTTTTTGGTAACTAATCACTAAATCTTCGTATTTGTCGAATCTAAATTTCGCTATCAACGTGTTGGACAAAACAAGAACTTTAGAACAAAGAAGTATTGGTAATGGTTAACTCTTTTCAACTCTTGAAACTTTTGAAAAGTAGAGAACGAGAGAAATGAAGAAAGTGCGTTTTCACATTAGAGTGAGCATAAACTCTCACTAACGAGTGTAATTTTGTGATAATTAAAGACAAAATAATATTTTCTTGGTAACTAATCACTAAATCTTCGTATTTGTTGAATCTAAATTTCGCTATCAACGTGTTGGACAAAACAAGAACTTTAGAACAAAGAAGTATTGGTAATGGTTAACTCTTTGCAACTCTTGAAACTTTTGAAAAGTAGAGAACGAGAGAAATGAAGAAAGTGCGTTTTCACATTAGAGTGAGCATAAACTCTCACTAACGAGTGTAATTTTGTGATAATTAAAGACAAAATAATGTTTTCTTGGTAACTAATCACTAAATCTTCGTATTTATCGAATCTTAATTTCACTATCAACGTGTTGGGAAAAACAACAACTTTAGAACAAAGAAGTATTGGTAATGGTTAACTCTTTGCAACTCTTGAAAATTTTGAAAAGTAGAGAATGAGAGAAATGAAGAAAGTGCGTTTTCACATTAGAGTGAGCATAAACTCTCACAAACGAATGTAATTTTGTGATAATTAAAGACAAAATAATGTTTTCTTGGTAACTAATCACTAAATCTTCGTATTTGTCGAATCTAATTTCGCAATCAACGTGTTGGACAAAACAAGAACTTTAGAACAAAGAAGTATTGGTAATGGTTAACGCTTTGCAATTCTTGAAACTTTTGAAAAGTAGAGAATGAGAGAAACGAAGAAAGTGCATTTTCACATTAGAGTGAGCATAAACTCTCACTAACGAGTGTAATTTTTTGATAATTAAAGACAAAATAATGTTTTCTTTGTAACTAATCACTAAATCTTTGTATTTGTCGAATCTAAATTTCGCTATCAACGTGTTGGACAAAACAAGAACATTAGAACAAAGAAGTATTGGTAATGGTTAACTCTTTGCAACTCTTGAAACTTTTGAAAAGTAGAGAATGAGAGAAACGAAGAAAGTGCGTTTTCACATTAGAGTGAGCATAAACTCTCACAAACGAATGTAATTTTGTGATAATTAAAGTCAAAATAATGTTTTCTTGGTAACTAATCACTAAATCTTCGTATTTGTCGAACTTAATTTCGCTATCAACGTGTTGGACAAAACAAGAACTTTAGAACAAAGAAGTATTGGTAATGGTTAACTCTTTGTAATTCTTGAAACTTTTGAAAAGTAGAGAATGAGAGAAACGAAGAAAGTACGTTTTCACATTAGAGTGAGCATAAACTCTCACTAACGAGTGTAATTTTTTGATAATTAAAGACAAAATAATGTTTTCTTGGTAACTAATCACTAAATCTTCGTATTTGTCGAATCTAAATTTCGATATCAACGTGTTGGACAAAAAGAGAACTTTAAAACAAATAAGTATTGGTAATGGTTAACTCTTTGCAACTCTTGAAACTTTTGAAAAGTAGAGAATGAGAGAAACGAAGAAAGTGCATTTTCAAATTAGAGTGAGCATAAACTCTCACTAACGAGTGTAATTTTTTGATAATTAAAGACAAAATAATGTTTTCATGGTAACTAATCACTAAATCTTTGTATTTGTCGAATCTAAATTTCGCTATCAACGTGTTGGACAAAACAAGAACATTAGAACAAAGAAGTATTGGTAATGGTTAACTCTTTGCAACTCTTGAAACTTTTGAAAAGTAGAGAATGAGAGAAACGAAGAAAGTGCGTTTTCACATTAGAGTGAGCATAAACTCTCACAAACGAATGTAATTTTGTGATAATTAAAGTCAAAATAATGTTTTCTTGGTAACTAATCACTAAATCTTCGTATTTGTCGAACTTAATTTCGCTATCAACGTGTTGGACAAAACAAGAACTTTAGAACAAAGAAGTATTGGTAATGGTTAACTCTTTGCAATTCTTGAAACTTTTGAAAAGTAGAGAATGAGAGAAACGAAGAAAGTACGTTTTCACATTAGAGTGAGCATAAACTCTCACTAACGAGTGTAATTTTTTGATAATTAAAGACAAAATAATGTTTTCTTGGTAACTAATCACTAAATCTTCGTATTTGTCGAATCTAAATTTCGATATCAACGTGTTGGACAAAAAGAGAACTTTAAAACAAATAAGTATTGGTAATGGTTAACTCTTTGCAACTCTTGAAACTTTTGAAAAGTAGAGAATGAGAGAAACGAAGAAAGTGCATTTTCAAATTAGAGTGAGCATAAACTCTCACTAACGAGTGTAATTTTTTGATAATTAAAGACAAAATAATGTTTTTTTGGTAACTAATCACTAAATCTTCGTATTTGTTGAATCTAAATTTCGCTATCAACGTGTTGGACAAAACAAGAACTTTAGAACAAAGAAGTATTGGTAATGGTTAACTCTTTGCAACTCTTGAAACTTTTGAAAAGCAGAGAATGAGAGAAACGAAGAAAGTGCGTTTTCACATTAGAGTGAGCATAAACTCTCACTAACGAGTGTAATTTTGTGATAATTAAAGACAAAATAATATTTTCTTGGTAACTAATCACTAAATCTTCGTATTTATCGGATCTTAATTTCACTATCAACGTGTTGGAAAAAACAACAACTTTAGAACAAAGAAGTATTGGTAATGGTTAACTCTTTGCAACTATTGAAACTTTTGAAAAGTAGAGAATGAGAGAAACGAAGAAAGTGCGTTTTCACATTAGAGTGAGCATAAACTCTCACAAACGAATGTAATTTTGTGATAATTAAAGACAAAATAATGTTTTCTTGGTAACTAATCACTAAATCTTCGTATTTGTCGAATCTAATTTCGCAATCAACGTGTTGGACAAAACAAGAACTTTAGAACAAAGAAGTATTGGTAATGGTTAACTCTTTGCAATTCTTGAAACTTTTGAAAAGTAGAGAATGAGAGAAACGAAGAAAGTACGTTTTCACATTAGAGTGAGCATAAACTCTCACTAACGAGTGTAATTTTTTGATAATTAAAGACAAAATAATGTTTTCTTGGTAACTAATCACTAAATCTTCGTATTTGTCGAATCTAAATTTCGATATCAACGTGTTGGACAAAAAGAGAACTTTAAAACAAATAAGTATTGGTAATGGTTAACTCTTTGCAACTCTTGAAACTTTTGAAAAGTAGAGAATGAGAGAAACGAAGAAAGTGCATTTTCAAATTAGAGTGAGCATAAACTCTCACTAACGAGTGTAATTTTTTGATAATTAAAGACAAAATAATATTTTTTTGGTAACTAATCACTAAATCTTCGTATTTGTCGAATCTAAATTTCGCTATCAACGTGTTGGACAAAACAAGAACTTTAGAACAAAGAAGTATTGGTAATGGTTAACTCTTTGCAACTCTTGAAACTTTTGAAAAGTAGAGAATGAGAGAAACGAAGAAAGTGCGTTTTCACGTTAGAGTGAGCATAAACTCTCACTAACGAGTGTAATTTTTTGATAATTAAAGACAAAATAATATTTTCTTGGTAACTAATCACTAAATCTTCGTATTTGTCGAATCTAAATTTCGCTATCAACGTGTTGGACAAAACAAGAACTTTAGAACAAAGAAGTATTGGTAATGGTTAACTCTTTGCAACTCTTGAAACTTTTGAAAAGTAGAGAACGAGAGAAACGAAGAAAGTGCGTTTTCACATTAGAGTGAGCATAAACTCTCACTAACGAGTGTAATTTTGTGATAATTAAAGAAAAAATAATGTTTTCTTGGTAACTAATCACTAAATCTTCGTATTTATCGAATCTTAATTTCACTATCAACGTGTTGGGAAAAACAACAACTTTAGAACAAAGAAGTATTGGTAATGGTTAACTCTTTGCAACTATTGAAACTTTTGAAAAGTAGAGAATGAGAGAAACGAAGAAAGTGCGTTTTCACATTAGAGTGAGCATAAACTCTCACAAACGAATGTAATTTTGTGATAATTAAAGACAAAATAATGTTTTCTTGGTAACTAATCACTAAATCTTCGTATTTGTCGAATCTAATTTCGCAATCAACGTGTTGGACAAAACAAGAACTTTAGAACAAAGAAGTATTGGTAATGGTTAACTCTTTGCAATTCTTGAAACTTTTGAAAAGTAGAGAATGAGAGAAACGAAGAAAGTACGTTTTCACATTAGAGTGAGCATAAACTCTCACTAACGAGTGTACTTTTTTGATAATTAAAGACAAAATAATGTTTTCTTGGTAACTAATCACTAAATCTTTGTATTTGTCGAATCTAAATTTCGATATCAACGTGTTGGACAAAAAGAGAACTTTAAAACAAATAAGTATTGGTAATGGTTAACTCTTTGCAACTCTTGAAACTTTTGAAAAGTAGAGAATGAGAGAAACGAAGAAAGTGCATTTTCAAATTAGAGTGAGCATAAACTCTCACTAACGAGTGTAATTTTTTGATAATTAAAGACAAAATAATGTTTTTTTGGTAACTAATCACTAAATCTTCGTATTTGTCGAATCTAAATTTCGCTATCAACGTGTTGGACAAAACAAGAACTTTAGAACAAAGAAGTATTGGTAATGGTTAACTCTTTGCAACTCTTGAAACTTTTGAAAAGTAGAGAATGAGAGAAACGAAGAAAGTGCGTTTTCACGTTAGAGTGAGCATAAACTCTCACTAACGAGTGTAATTTTTTGATAATTAAAGACAAAATAATGTTTTCTTGGTAACTAATCACTAAATCTTTGTATTTGTCGAATCTAAATTTCGCTATCAACGTGTTGGACAAAACAAGAACATTAGAACAAAGAAGTATTGGTAATGTATAACTCTTTGCAACTCTTGAAACTTTTGAAAAGTAGAGAATGAGAGAAACGAAGAAAGTGCGTTTTCACATTAGAGTGAGCATAAACTCTCACAAACGAATGTAATTTTGTGATAATTAAAGTCAAAATAATGTTTTCTTGGTAACTAATCACCAAATCTTCGTATTTGTCGAACTTAATTTCGCTATCAACGTGTTGGACAAAACAAGAACTTTAGAACAAAGAAGTATTGGTAATGGTTAACTCTTTGTAATTCTTGAAACTTTTGAAAAGTAGAGAATGAAAGAAACGAAGAAAGTACGTTTTCACATTAGAGTGAGCATAAACTCTCACTAACGAGTGTAATTTTTTGATAATTAAAGACAAAATAATGTTTTCTTGGTAACTAATCACTAAATCTTCGTATTTGTCGAATCTAAATTTCGATATCAACGTGTTGGACAAAAAGAGAACTTTAAAACAAATAAGTATTGGTAATGGTTAACTCTTTGCAACTCTTGAAACTTTTGAAAAGTAGAGAATGAGAAAAACGAAGAAAGTGCATTTTCAAATTAGAGTGAGCATAAACTCTCACTAACGAGTGTAATTTTTTTATAATTAAAGACAAAATAATGTTTTCTTGGTAACTAATCACTAAATCTTTGTATTTGTCGAATCTAAATTTCGCTATCAACGTGTTGGACAAAACAAGAACATTAGAACAAAGAAGTATTGGTAATGGTTAACTCTTTGCAACTCTTGAAACTTTTGAAAAGTAGAGAATGAGAGAAACGAAGAAAGTGCGTTTTCACATTAGAGTGAGCATAAACTCTCACAAACGAATGTAATTTTGTGATAATTAAAGACAAAATAATGTTTTCTTGGTAACTAATCACTAAATCTTCGTATTTGTCGAATCTAATTTCGCAATCAACGTGTTGGACAAAACAAGAACTTTAGAACAAAGAAGTATTGGTAATGGTTAACTCTTTGCAACTCTTGAAACTTTTGAAAAGTAGAGAATGAGAGAAACGAAGAAAGTGCGTTTTCACGTTAGAGTGAGCATAAACTCTCACTAACTTGTGTTATTTTTTGATAATTAAAGACAAAATAATATTTTCTTGGTAACTAATCACTAAATCTTCGTATTTGTCGAATCTAAATTTCGCTATCAACGTGTTGGACAAAACAAGAACTTTAGAACAAAGAAGTATTGGTAATGGTTAACTCTTTGCAACTCTTGAAACTTTTGAAAAGTAGAGAACGAGAGAAACGAAGAAAGTGCGTTTTCACATTAGAGTGAGGATAAACTCTCACTAACGAGTGTAATTTTGTGATAATTAAAGAAAAAATAATGTTTTCTTGGTAACTAATCACTAAATCTTCGTATTTATCGAATCTTAATTTCACTATCAACGTGTTGAGAAAAACAACAACTTTAGAACAAAGAAGTATTCGTAATGGTTAACTCTTTGCAACTCTTGAAAATTTTGAAAAGTAGAGAATGAGAGAAATGAAGAAAGTGCGTTTTCACATTAGAGTGAGCATAAACTCTCACAAACGAATGTAATTTTGTGATAATTAAAGACAAAATAATGTTTTCTTGGTAACTAATCACTAAATCTTCGTATTTGTCGAATCTAATTTCGCAATCAACGTGTTGGACAAAACAAGAACTTTAGAACAAAGAAGTATTGGTAATGGTTAACTCTTTGCAATTCTTGAAACTTTTGAAAAGTAGAGAATGAGAGAAACGAAGAAAGTACGTTTTCACATTAGAGTGAGCATAAACTCTCACTAACGAGTGTAATTTTTTGATAATTAAAGACAAAATAATGTTTTCTTGGTAACTAATCACTAAATCTTCGTATTTGTCGAATCTAAATTTCGATATCAACGTGTTGGACAAAAAGAGAACTTTAAAACAAATAAGTATTGGTAATGGTTAACTCTTTGCAACTCTTGAAACTTTTGAAAAGTAGAGAATGAGAGAAACGAAGAAAGGGCATTTTCAAATTAGAGTGAGCATAAACTCTCACTAACGAGTGTAATTTTTTGATAATTAAAGACAAAATAATGTTTTTTTGGTAACTAATCACTAAATCTTCGTATTTGTCGAATCTAAATTTCGCTATCAACGTGTTGGACAAAACAAGAACTTTAGAACAAAGAAGTATTGGTAATGGTTAACTCTTTGCAACTCTTGAAACTTTTGAAAAGTAGAGAATGAGAGAAACGAAGAAAGTGCGTTTTCACGTTAGAGTGAGCATAAACTCTCACTAACGAGTGTAATTTTTTGATAATTAAAGACAAAATAATATTTTCTTGGTAACTAATCACTAAATCTTCGTATTTGTCGAATCTAAATTTCGCTATCAACGTGTTGGACAAAACAAGAACTTTAGAACAAAGAAGTATTGGTAATGGTTAACTCTTTGCAACTCTTGAAACTTTTGAAAAGTAGAGAACGAGAGAAACGAAGAAAGTGCGTTTTCACATTAGAGTGAGCATAAACTCTCACTAACGAGTGTAATTTTGTGATAATTAAAGACAAAATAATGTTTTCTTGGTAACTAATCACTAAATCTTCGTATTTATCGAATCTTAATTTCACTATCAACGTGTTGGAAAAAACAACAACTTTAGAACAAAGAAGTATTGGTAATGGTTAACTCTTTGCAACTCTTGAAACTTTTGAAAAGTAGAGAATGAGAGAAACGAAGAAAGTGCGTTTTCACGTTAGAGTGAGCATAAACTCTCACTAACGAGTGTAATTTTTTGATAATTAAAGACAAAATAATGTTTTCTTGGTAACTAATCACTAAATCTTCGTATTTGTCGAATCTAAATTTCGCTATCAACGTGTTGGACAAAACAAGAACTTTAGAACAAAGAAGTATTGGTAATGGTTAACTCTTTGCAACTCTTGAAACTTTTGAAAAGTAGAGAACGAGAGAAACGAAGAAAGTGCGTTTTCACATTAGAGTGAGCATAAACTCTCACTAACGAGTGTAATTTTGTGATAATTAAAGACAAAATAATGTTTTCTTGGTAACTAATCACTAAATCTTCGTATTTATCGAATCTTAATTTCACTATCAACGTGTTGGGAAAAACAACAACTTTAGAACAAAGAAGTATTGGTAATGGTTAACTCTTTGCAACTCTTGAAAATTTTGAAAAGTAGAGAACGAGAGAAATGAAGAAAGTGCATTTTCACATTAGAGTGAGCATAAACTCTCACAAACGAATGTAATTTTGTGATAATTAAAGACAAAATAATGTTTTCTTGGTAACTAATCACTAAATCTTCGTATTTGTCGAATCTAATTTCGCAATCAACGTGTTGGACAAAACAAGAACTTTAGAACAAAGAAGTATTGGTAATGGTTAACTCTTTGCAACTCTTGAAACTTTTGAAAAGCAGAGAATGAGAGAAACGAAGAAAGTGCGTTTTCACATTAGAGTGAGCATAAACTCTCACTAACGAGTGTAATTTTGTGATAATTAAAGACAAAATAATGTTTTCTTGGTAACTAATCACTAAATCTTCGTATTTATCGGATCTTAATTTCACTATCAACGTGTTGGAAAAAACAACAACTTTAGAACAAAGAAGTATTGGTAATGGTTAACTCTTTGCAACTATTGAAACTTTTGAAAAGTAGAGAATGAGAGAAACGAAGAAAGTGCGTTTTCACATTAGAGTGAGCATAAACTCTCACAAACGAATGTAATTTTGTGATAATTAAAGACAAAATAATGTTTTCTTGGTAACTAATCACTAAATCTTCGTATTTGTCGAATCTAATTTCGCAATCAACGTGTTGGACAAAACAAGAACTTTAGAACAAAGAAGTATTGGTAATGGTTAACTCTTTGCAACTCTGGAAACTTTTGAAAAGTAGAGAATGAGAGAAACGAAGAAAGTGCGTTTTCACGTTAGAGTGAGCATAAACTCTCACTAACGAGTGTAATTTTTTGATAATTAAAGACAAAATAATGTTTTCTTGGTAACTAATCACTAAATCTTCGTATTTGTCGAATCTAAATTTCGCTATCAACGTGTTGGACAAAACAAGAACTTTAGAACAAAGAAGTATTGGTAATGGTTAACTCTTTGCAACTCTTGAAACTTTTGAAAAGTAGAGAACGAGAGAAACGAAGAAAGTGCGTTTTCACATTAGAGTGAGCATAAACTCTCACTAACGAGTGTAATTTTGTGATAATTAAAGACAAAATAATGTTTTCTTGGTAACTAATCACTAAATCTTCGTATTTATCGAATCTTAATTTCACTATCAACGTGTTGGAAAAAACAACAACTTTAGAACAAAGAAGTATTGGTAATGGTTAACTCTTTGCAACTCTTGAAACTTTTGAAAAGTAGAGAATGAGAGAAACGAAGAAAGTGCGTTTTCACGTTAGAGTGAGCATAAACTCTCACTAACGAGTGTAATTTTTTGATAATTAAAGACAAAATAATGTTTTCTTGGTAACTAATCACTAAATCTTCGTATTTGTCGAATCTAAATTTCGCTATCAACGTGTTGGACAAAACAAGAACTTTAGAACAAAGAAGTATTGGTAATGGTTAACTCTTTGCAACTCTTGAAACTTTTGAAAAGTAGAGAACGAGAGAAACGAAGAAAGTGCGTTTTCACATTAGAGTGAGCATAAACTCTCACTAACGAGTGTAATTTTGTGATAATTAAAGACAAAATAATGTTTTCTTGGTAACTAATCACTAAATCTTCGTATTTATCGAATCTTAATTTCACTATCAACGTGTTGGGAAAAACAACAACTTTAGAACAAAGAAGTATTGGTAATGGTTAACTCTTTGCAACTCTTGAAAATTTTGAAAAGTAGAGAACGAGAGAAATGAAGAAAGTGCGTTTTCACATTAGAGTGAGCATAAACTCTCACAAACGAATGTAATTTTGTGATAATTAAAGACAAAATAATGTTTTCTTGGTAACTAATCACTAAATCTTCGTATTTGTCGAATCTAATTTCGCAATCAACGTGTTGGACAAAACAAGAACTTTAGAACAAAGAAGTATTGGTAATGGTTAACTCTTTGCAACTCTTGAAACTTTTGAAAAGCAGAGAATGAGAGAAACGAAGAAAGTGCGTTTTCACATTAGAGTGAGCATAAACTCTCACTAACGAGTGTAATTTTGTGATAATTAAAGACAAAATAATGTTTTCTTGGTAACTAATCACTAAATCTTCGTATTTATCGGATCTTAATTTCACTATCAACGTGTTGGAAAAAACAACAACTTTAGAACAAAGAAGTATTGGTAATGGTTAACTCTTTGCAACTATTGAAACTTTTGAAAAGTAGAGAATGAGAGAAACGAAGAAAGTGCGTTTTCACATTAGAGTGAGCATAAACTCTCAGAAACGAATGTAATTTTGTGATAATTAAAGACAAAATAATGTTTTCTTGGTAACTAATCACTAAATCTTCGTATTTGTCGAATCTAATTTCGCAATCAACGTGTTGGACAAAACAAGAACTTTAGAACAAAGAAGTATTGGTAATGGTTAACTCTTTGCAACTCTGGAAACTTTTGAAAAGTAGAGAATGAGAGAAACGAAGAAAGTGCGTTTTCACGTTAGAGTGAGCATAAACTCTCACTAACGAGTGTAATTTTTTGATAATTAAAGACAAAATAATGTTTTCTTGGTAACTAATCACTAAATCTTCGTATTTGTCGAATCTAAATTTCGCTATCAACGTGTTGGACAAAACAAGAACTTTAGAACAAAGAAGTATTGGTAATGGTTAACTCTTTGCAACTCTTGAAACTTTTGAAAAGCAGAGAATGAGAGAAACGAAGAAAGTGCGTTTTCACATTAGAGTGAGCATAAACTCTCACTAACGAGTGTAATTTTGTGATAATTAAAGACAAAATAATGTTTTCTTGGTAACTAATCACTAAATCTTCGTATTTATCGGATCTTAATTTCACTATCAACGTGTTGGAAAAAACAACAACTTTAGAACAAAGAAGTATTGGTAATGGTTAACTCTTTGCAACTATTGAAACTTTTGAAAAGTAGAGATTGAGAGAAACGAAGAAAATGCGTTTTCACATTAGAGTGAGCATAAACTCTCACAAACGAATGTAATTTTGTGAGAATTAAAGACAAAATAATATTTTCTTGGTAACTAATCACTAAATCTTCGTATTTGTCGAATCTAATTTCGCAATCAACGTGTTGGACAAAACAAGAACTTTAGAACAAAGAAGTATTGGTAATGGTTAACTCTTTGCAATTCTTGAAACTTTTGAAAAGTAGAGAATGAGAGAAACGAAGAAAGTACATTTTCACATTAGAGTGAGCATAAACTCTCACTAACGAGTGTAATTTTTTGATAATTAAAGACAAAATAATGTTTTCTTGGTAACTAATCACTAAATCTTCGTATTTGTCGAATCTAAATTTCGATATCAACGTGTTGGACAAAAAGAGAACTTTAAAACAAATAAGTATTGGTAATGGTTAACTCTTTGCAACTCTTGAAACTTTTGAAAAGTAGAGAATGAGAGAAACGAAGAAAGTGCATTTTCAAATTAGAGTGAGCATAAACTCTCACTAACGAGTGAAATTTTTTGATAATTAAAGACAAAATAATGTTTTTTTGGTAAGTAATCACTAAATCTTCGTATTTGTCGAATCTAAATTTCGCTATCAACGTGTTGGACAAAACAAGAACTTTAGAACAAAGAAGTATTGGTAATGGTTAACTCTTTGCAACTCTGGAAACTTTTGAAAAGTAGAGAATGAGAGAAACGAAGAAAGTGCGTTTTCACGTTAGAGTGAGCATAAACTCTCACTAACGAGTGTAATTTTTTGATAATTAAAGACAAAATAATGTTTTCTTGGTAACTAATCACTAAATCTTCGTATTTGTCGAATCTAAATTTCGCTATCAACGTGTTGGACAAAACAAGAACTTTAGAACAAAGAAGTATTGGTAATGGTTAACTCTTTGCAACTCTTGAAACTTTTGAAAAGTAGAGAACGAGAGAAACGAAGAAAGTGCGTTTTCACATTAGAGTGAGCATAAACTCTCACTAACGAGTGTAATTTTGTGATAATTAAAGACAAAATAATGTTTTCTTGGTAACTAATCACTAAATCTTCGTATTTATCGAATCTTAATTTCACTATCAACGTGTTGGGAAAAACAACAACTTTAGAACAAAGAAGTATTGGTAATGGTTAACTCTTTGCAACTCTTGAAAATTTTGAAAAGTAGAGAATGAGAGAAACGAAGAAAGTGCGTTTTCACATTAGAGTGAGCATAAACTCTCACTAACGAGTGTAATTTTTTGATAATTAAAGACAAAATAATGTTTTCTTGGTAACTAATCACTAAATCTTTGTATTTGTCGAATCTAAATTTCGCTATCAACGTGTTGGACAAAACAAGAACATTAGAACAAAGAAGTATTGGTAATGGTTAACTCTTTGCAACTCTTAAAACTTTTGAAAAGTAGAGAATGAGAGAAACGAAGAAAGTGCGTTTTCACATTAGAGTGAGCATAAACTCTCACAAACGAATGTAATTTTGTGATAATTAAAGTCAAAATAATGTTTTCTTGGTAACTAATCACTAAATCTTCGTATTTGTCGAACTTAATTTCGCTATCAACGTGTTGGACAAAACAAGAACTTTAGAACAAAGAAGTATTGGTAATGGTTAACTCTTTGTAATTCTTGAAACTTTTGAAAAGTAGAGAATGAGAGAAACGAAGAAAGTACGTTTTCACATTAGAGTGAGCATAAACTCTCACTAACGAGTGTAATTTTTTGATAATTAAAGACAAAATAATGTTTTCTTGCTAACTAATCACTAAATCTTCGTATTTGTCGAATCTAAATTTCGATATCAACGTGTTGGACAAAACAAGAACTTTAGAACAAAGAAGTATTGGTAATGGTTAACTCTTTGCAACTCTTGAAACTTTTGAAAAGCAGAGAATGAGAGAAACGAAGAAAGTGCGTTTTCACATTAGAGTGAGCATAAACTCTCACTAACGAGTGTAATTTTGTGATAATTAAAGACAAAATAATGTTTTCTTGGTAACTAATCACTAAATCTTCGTATTTATCGGATCTTAATTTCACTATCAACGTGTTGGAAAAAACAACAACTTTAGAACAAAGAAGTATTGGTAATGGTTAACTCTTTGCAACTATTGAAACTTTTGAAAAGTAGAGAATGAGAGAAACGAAGAAAGTGCGTTTTCACATTAGAGTGAGCATAAACTCTCACAAACGAATGTAATTTTGTGATAATTAAAGACAAAATAATGTTTTCTTGGTAACTAATCACTAAATCTTCGTATTTGTCGAATCTAATTTCGCAATCAACGTGTTGGACAAAACAAGAACTTTAGAACAAAGAAGTATTGGTAATGGTTAACTCTTTGCAACTCTGGAAACTTTTGAAAAGTAGAGAATGAGAGAAACGAAGAAAGTGCGTTTTCACGTTAGAGTGAGCATAAACTCTCACTAACGAGTGTAATTTTTTGATAATTAAAGACAAAATAATGTTTTCTTGGTAACTAATCACTAAATCTTCGTATTTGTCGAATCTAAATTTCGCTATCAACGTGTTGGACAAAACAAGAACTTTAGAACAAAGAAGTATTGGTAATGGTTAACTCTTTGCAACTCTTGAAACTTTTGAAAAGCAGAGAATGAGAGAAACGAAGAAAGTGCGTTTTCACATTAGAGTGAGCATAAACTCTCACTAACGAGTGTAATTTTGTGATAATTAAAGACAAAATAATGTTTTCTTGGTAACTAATCACTAAATCTTCGTATTTATCGGATCTTAATTTCACTATCAACGTGTTGGAAAAAACAACAACTTTAGAACAAAGAAGTATTGGTAATGGTTAACTCTTTGCAACTATTGAAACTTTTGAAAAGTAGAGAATGAGAGAAACGAAGAAAGTGCGTTTTCACATTAGAGTGAGCATAAACTCTCACAAACGAATGTAATTTTGTGAGAATTAAAGACAAAATAATATTTTCTTGGTAACTAATCACTAAATCTTCGTATTTGTCGAATCTAATTTCGCAATCAACGTGTTGGACAAAACAAGAACTTTAGAACAAAGAAGTATTGGTAATGGTTAACTCTTTGCAATTCTTGAAACTTTTGAAAAGTAGAGAATGAGAGAAACGAAGAAAGTACATTTTCACATTAGAGTGAGCATAAACTCTCACTAACGAGTGTAATTTTTTGATAATTAAAGACAAAATAATGTTTTCTTGGTAACTAATCACTAAATCTTCGTATTTGTCGAATCTAAATTTCGATATCAACGTGTTGGACAAAAAGAGAACTTTAAAACAAATAAGTATTGGTAATGGTTAACTCTTTGCAACTCTTGAAACTTTTGAAAAGTAGAGAATGAGAGAAACGAAGAAAGTGCATTTTCAAATTAGAGTGAGCATAAACTCTCACTAACGAGTGAAATTTTTTGATAATTAAAGACAAAATAATGTTTTTTTGGTAAGTAATCACTAAATCTTCGTATTTGTCGAATCTAAATTTCGCTATCAACGTGTTGGACAAAACAAGAACTTTAGAACAAAGAAGTATTGGTAATGGTTAACTCTTTGCAACTCTGGAAACTTTTGAAAAGTAGAGAATGAGAGAAACGAAGAAAGTGCGTTTTCACGTTAGAGTGAGCATAAACTCTCACTAACGAGTGTAATTTTTTGATAATTAAAGACAAAATAATGTTTTCTTGGTAACTAATCACTAAATCTTCGTATTTGTCGAATCTAAATTTCGCTATCAACGTGTTGGACAAAACAAGAACTTTAGAACAAAGAAGTATTGGTAATGGTTAACTCTTTGCAACTCTTGAAACTTTTGAAAAGTAGAGAACGAGAGAAACGAAGAAAGTGCGTTTTCACATTAGAGTGAGCATAAACTCTCACTAACGAGTGTAATTTTGTGATAATTAAAGACAAAATAATGTTTTCTTGGTAACTAATCACTAAATCTTCGTATTTATCGAATCTTAATTTCACTATCAACGTGTTGGGAAAAACAACAACTTTAGAACAAAGAAGTATTGGTAATGGTTAACTCTTTGCAACTCTTGAAAATTTTGAAAAGTAGAGAATGAGAGAAACGAAGAAAGTGCGTTTTCACATTAGAGTGAGCATAAACTCTCACTAACGAGTGTAATTTTTTGATAATTAAAGACAAAATAATGTTTTCTTGGTAACTAATCACTAAATCTTTGTATTTGTCGAATCTAAATTTCGCTATCAACGTGTTGGACAAAACAAGAACATTAGAACAAAGAAGTATTGGTAATGGTGAACTCTTTGCAACTCTTAAAACTTTTGAAAAGTAGAGAATGAGAGAAACGAAGAAAGTGCGTTTTCACATTAGAGTGAGCATAAACTCTCACAAACGAATGTAATTTTGTGATAATTAAAGTCAAAATAATGTTTTCTTGGTAACTAATCACTAAATCTTCGTATTTGTCGAACTTAATTTCGCTATCAACGTGTTGGACAAAACAAGAACTTTAGAACAAAGAAGTATTGGTAATGGTTAACTCTTTGTAATTCTTGAAACTTTTGAAAAGTAGAGAATGAGAGAAACGAAGAAAGTACGTTTTCACATTAGAGTGAGCATAAACTCTCACTAACGAGTGTAATTTTTTGATAATTAAAGACAAAATAATGTTTTCTTGCTAACTAATCACTAAATCTTCGTATTTGTCGAATCTAAATTTCGATATCAACGTGTTGGACAAAAAGAGAACTTTAAAACAAATAAGTATTGGTAATGGTTAACTCTTTGCAACTCTTGAAACTTTTGAAAAGTAGAGAATGAGAGAAACGAAGAAAGTGCATTTTCAAATTAGAGTGAGCATAAACTCTCACTAACGAGTGTAATTTTTTGATAATTAAAGACAAAATAATGTTTTTTTGGTAACTAATCACTAAATCTTCGTATTTGTCGAATCTAAATTTCGCTATCAATGTGTTGGACAAAACAAGAACTTTAGAACAAAGAAGTATTGGTAATGGTTAACTCTTTGCAACTCTTGAAACTTTTGAAAAGCAGAGAATGAGAGAAACGAAGAAAGTGCGTTTTCACATTAGAGTAAGCATAAACTCTCACTAACGAGTGTAATTTTGTGATAATTAAAGACAAAATAATGTTTTCTTGGTAACTAATCACTAAATCTTCGTATTTATCGAATCTTAATTTCACTATCAACGTGTTGGAAAAAACAACATCTTTAGAACAAAGAAGTATTGGTAATGGTTAACTCTTTGCAACTATTGAAACTTTTGAAAAGTAGAGAATGAGAGAAACGAAGAAAGTGCGTTTTCACATTAGAGTGAGCATAAACTCTCACAAACGAATGTAATTTTGTGATAATTAAAGACAAAATAATGTTTTCTTGGTAACTAATCACTAAATCTTCGTATTTGTCGAATCTAATTTCGCAATCAACGTGTTGGACAAAACAAGAACTTTAGAACAAAGAAGTATTGGTAATGGTTAACTCTTTGCAATTCTTAAAACTTTTGAAAAGTAGAGAATGAGAGGAACGAAGAAAGTGTATTTTCACATTAGAGTGAGCATAAACTCTCACTAACGAGTGTAATTTTTTGATAATTAAAGACAAAATAATGTTTTCTTGGTAACTAATCACTAAATCTTCCTATTTGTCGAATCTAAATTTCGATATCAACGTGTTGGACAAAAAGAGAACTTTAAAACAAATGAGTATTGGTAATGGTTAACTCTTTGCAACTCTTGAAACTTTTGAAAAGTAGAGAATGAGAGAAACGAAGAAAGTGCATTTTCAAATTAGAGTGAGTATTAACTCTCACTAACGAGTGTAATTTTTTGATAATTAAAGACAAAATAATGTTTTTTTTTGTAACTAATCACTAAATCTTCGTATTTGTCGAATCTAAATTTCGCTATCAACGTGTTGGACAAAACAAGAACTTTAGAACAAAGAAGTATTGGTAATGGTTAACTCTTTGGAACTCTTGAAACTTTTGAAAAGCAGAGAATGAGAGAAACGAAGAAAGTGCGTTTTCACATTAGAGTGAGCATAAACTCTCACAAACGAATGTAATTTTGTGATAATTAAAGACAAAATAATGTTTTCTTGGTAACTAATCACTAAATCTTCGTATTTGTCGAATCTAATTTCGCAATCAACGTGTTGGACAAAACAAGAACTTTAGAACAAAGAAGTATTGGTAATGGTTAACTCTTTGCAATTCTTGAAACTTTTGAAAAGTAGAGAATGAGAGGAACGAAGAAAGTGCATTTTCACATTAGAGTGAGCATAAACTCTCACTAACGAGTGTAATTTTTTGATAATTAAAGACAAAATAATGTTTTTTTGGTAACTAATCACTAAATCTTCGTATTTGTTGAATCTAAATTTCGCTATCAACGTGTTGGACAAAACAAGAACTTTAGAACAAATAAGTATTGGTAATGGTTAACTCTTTGCAACTCTTGAAACTTTTGAAAAGCAGAGAATGAGAGAAACGAAGAAAGTGCGTTTTCACATTAGAGTGAGCATAAACTCTCACTAACGAGTGTAATTTTGTGATAATTAAAGACAAAATAATGTTTTCTTGGTAACTAATCACTAAATCTTCGTATTTATCGGATCTTAATTTCACTATCAACGTGTTGGAAAAAACAACAACTTTAGAACAAAGAAGTATTGGTAATGGTTAACTCTTTGCAATTCTTGAAACTTTTGAAAAGTAGAGAATGAGAGAAACGAAGAAAGTACGTTTTCACATTAGAGTGAGCATAAACTCTCACTAACGAGTGTAATTTTTTGATAATTAAAGACAAAATAATGTTTTCTTGGTAACTAATCACTAAATCTTCGTATTTGTCGAATCTAAATTTCGATATCAACGTGTTGGACAAAAAGAGAACTTTAAAACAAATAAGTATTGGTAATGGTTAACTCTTTGCAACTCTTGAAACTTTTGAAAAGTAGAGAATGAGAGAAACGAAGAAAGTGCATTTTCAAATTAGAGTGAGCATAAACTCTCACTAACGAGTGTAATTTTTTGATAATTAAAGACAAAATAATGTTTTTTTGGTAACTAATCACTAAATCTTCGTATTTGTCGAATCTAAATTTCGCTATCAACGTGTTGGACAAAACAAGAACTTTAGAACAAAGAAGTATTGGTAATGGTTAACTCTTTGCAACTCTTGAAACTTTTGAAAAGTAGAGAATGAGAGAAACGAAGAAAGTGCGTTTTCACGTTAGAGTGAGCATAAACTCTCACTAACGAGTGTAATTTTTTGATAATTAAAGACAAAATAATGTTTTCTTGGTAACTAATCACTAAATCTTCGTATTTGTCGAATCTAAATTTCGCTATCAACGTGTTGGACAAAACAAGAACTTTAGAACAAAGAAGTATTGGTAATGGTTAACTCTTTGCAACTCTTGAAACTTTTGAAAAGTAGAGAACGAGAGAAACGAAGAAAGTGCGTTTTCACATTAGAGTGAGCATAAACTCTCACTAACGAGTGTAATTTTGTGATAATTAAAGACAAAATAATGTTTTCTTGGTAACTAATCACTAAATCTTCGTATTTATCGAATCTTAATTTCACTATCAACGTGTTGGGAAAAACAACAACTTTAGAACAAAGAAGTATTGGTAATGGTTAACTCTTTGCAACTCTTGAAAATTTTGAAAAGTAGAGAATGAGAGAAATGAAGAAAGTGCGTTTTCACATTAGAGTGAGCATAAACTCTCACAAACGAATGTAATTTTGTGATAATTAAAGACAAAATAATGTTTTCTTGGTAACTAATCACTAAATCTTCGTATTTGTCGAATCTAATTTCGCAATCAACGTGTTGGACAAAACAAGAACTTTAGAACAAAGAAGTATTGGTAATGGTTAACTCTTTGCAACTCTTGAAACTTTTGAAAAGCAGAGAATGAGAGAAACGAAGAAAGTGCGTTTTCACATTAGAGTGAGCATAAACTCTCACTAACGAGTGTAATTTTGTGATAATTAAAGACAAAATAATGTTTTCTTGGTAACTAATCACTAAATCTTCGTATTTATCAGATCTTAATTTCACTATCAACGTGTTGGAAAAAACAACAACTTTAGAACAAAGAAGTATTGGTAATGGTTAACTCTTTGCAACTATTGAAACTTTTGAAAAGTAGAGAATGAGAGAAACGAAGAAAGTGCGTTTTCACATTAGAGTGAGCATAAACTCTCACTAACGAGTGTAATTTTGTGATAATTAAAGCCAAAATAATGTTTTCTTGGTAACTAATCACTAAATCTTCGTATTTGTCGAATCTAATTTCGCAATCAACGTGTTGGACAAAACAAGAACTTTAGAACAAAGAAGTATTGGTAATGGTTAACTCTTTGCAACTCTGGAAACTTTTGAAAAGTAGAGAATGAGAGAAACGAAGAAAGTGCGTTTTCACGTTAGAGTGAGCATAAACTCTCACTAACGAGTGTAATTTTTTGATAATTAAAGACAAAATAATGTTTTCTTGGTAACTAATCACTAAATCTTCGTATTTGTCGAATCTAAATTTCGCTATCAACGTGTTGGACAAAACAAGAACTTTAGAACAAAGAAGTATTGGTAATGGTTAACTCTTTGCAACTCTTGAAACTTTTGAAAAGTAGAGAACGAGAGAAACGAAGAAAGTGCGTTTTCACATTAGAGTGAGCATAAACTCTCACTAACGAGTGTAATTTTGTGATAATTAAAGACAAAATAATGTTTTCTTGGTAACTAATCACTAAATCTTCGTATTTATCGAATCTTAATTTCACTATCAACGTGTTGGGAAAAACAACAACTTTAGAACAAAGAAGTATTGGTAATGGTTAACTCTTTGCAACTCTTGAAAATTTTGAAAAGTAGAGAATGAGAGAAACGAAGAAAGTGCGTTTTCACATTAGAGTGAGCATAAACTCTCACTAACGAGTGTAATTTTTTGATAATTAAAGACAAAATAATGTTTTCTTGGTAACTAATCACTAAATCTTTGTATTTGTCGAATCTAAATTTCGCTATCAACGTGTTGGACAAAACAAGAACATTAGAACAAAGAAGTATTGGTAATGGTTAGCTCTTTGCAACTCTTGAAACTTTTGAAAAGTAGAGAATGAGAGAAACGAAGAAAGTGCGTTTTCACATTAGAGTGAGCATAAACTCTCACAAACGAATGTAATTTTGTGATAATTAAAGTCAAAATAATGTTTTCTTGGTAACTAATCACTAAATCTTCGTATTTGTCGAACTTAATTTCGCTATCAACGTGTTGGACAAAACAAGAACTTTAGAACAAAGAAGTATTGGTAATGGTTAACTCTTTGTAATTCTTGAAACTTTTGAAAAGTAGAGAATGAGAGAAACGAAGAAAGTACGTTTTCACATTAGAGTGAGCATAAACTCTCACTAACGAGTGTAATTTTTTGATAATTAAAGACAAAATAATGTTTTCTTGCTAACTAATCACTAAATCTTCGTATTTGTCGAATCTAAATTTCGATATCAACGTGTTGGACAAAAAGAGAACTTTAAAACAAATAAGTATTGGTAATGGTTAACTCTTTGCAACTCTTGAAACTTTTGAAAAGTAGAGAATGAGAGAAACGAAGAAAGTGCATTTTCAAATTAGAGTGAGCATACACTCTCACTAACGAGTGTAATTTTTTGATAATTAAAGACAAAATAATGTTTTTTTGGTAACTAATCACTAAATCTTCGTATTTGTCGAATCTAAATTTCGCTATCAATGTGTTGGACAAAACAAGAACTTTAGAACAAAGAAGTATTGGTAATGGTTAACTCTTTGCAACTCTTGAAACTTTTGAAAAGCAGAGAATGAGAGAAACGAAGAAAGTGCGTTTTCACATTAGAGTAAGCATAAACTCTCACTAACGAGTGTAATTTTGTGATAATTAAAGACAAAATAATGTTTTCTTGGTAACTAATCACTAAATCTTCGTATTTATCGAATCTTAATTTCACTATCAACGTGTTGGAAAAAACAACAACTTTAGAACAAAGAAGTATTGGTAATGGTTAACTCTTTGCAACTATTGAAACTTTTGAAAAGTAGAGAATGAGAGAAACGAAGAAAGTGCGTTTTCACATTAGAGTGAGCATAAACTCTCACAAACGAATGTAATTTTGTGATAATTAAAGACAAAATAATGTTTTCTTGGTAACTAATCACTAAATCTTCGTATTTGTCGAATCTAATTTCGCAATCAACGTGTTGGACAAAACAAGAACTTTAGAACAAAGAAGTATTGGTAATGGTTAACTCTTTGCAATTCTTAAAACTTTTGAAAAGTAGAGAATGAGAGGAACGAAGAAAGTGTATTTTCACATTAGAGTGAGCATAAACTCTCACTAACGAGTGTAATTTTTTGATAATTAAAGACAAAATAATGTTTTCTTGGTAACTAATCACTAAATCTTCCTATTTGTCGAATCTAAATTTCGATATCAACGTGTTGGACAAAAAGAGAACTTTAAAACAAATGAGTATTGGTAATGGTTAACTCTTTGCAACTCTTGAAACTTTTGAAAAGTAGAGAATGAGAGAAACGAAGAAAGTGCATTTTCAAATTAGAGTGAGCATTAACTCTCACTAACGAGTGTAATTTTTTGATAATTAAAGCCAAAATAATGTTTTTTTTTGTAACTAATCACTAAATCTTCGTATTTGTCGAATCTAAATTTCGCTATCAACGTGTTGGACAAAACAAGAACTTTAGAACAAAGAAGTATTGGTAATGGTTAACTCTTTGGAACTCTTGAAACTTTTGAAAAGCAGAGAATGAGAGAAACGAAGAAAGTGCGTTTTCACATTAGAGTGAGCATAAACTCTCACAAACGAATGTAATTTTGTGATAATTAAAGACAAAATAATGTTTTCTTGGTAACTAATCACTAAATCTTCGTATTTGTCGAATCTAATTTCGCAATCAACGTGTTGGACAAAACAAGAACTTTAGAACAAAGAAGTATTGGTAATGGTTAACTCTTTGCAATTCTTGAAACTTTTGAAAAGTAGAGAATGAGAGGAACGAAGAAAGTGCATTTTCACATTAGAGTGAGCATAAACTCTCACTAACGAGTGTAATTTTTTGATAATTAAAGACAAAATAATGTTTTTTTGGTAACTAATCACTAAATCTTCGTATTTGTTGAATCTAAATTTCGCTATCAACGTGTTGGACAAAACAAGAACTTTAGAACAAATAAGTATTGGTAATGGTTAACTCTTTGCAACTCTTGAAACTTTTGAAAAGCAGAGAATGAGAGAAACGAAGAAAGTGCGTTTTCACATTAGAGTGAGCATAAACTCTCACTAACGAGTGTAATTTTGTGATAATTAAAGACAAAATAATGTTTTCTTGGTAACTAATCACTAAATCTTCGTATTTATCGGATCTTAATTTCACTATCAACGTGTTGGAAAAAACAACAACTTTAGAACAAAGAAGTATTGGTAATGGTTAACTCTTCGCAACTATTGAAACTTTTGAAAAGTAGAGAATGAGAGAAACGAAGAAAGTGCGTTTTCACATTAGAGTGAGCATAAACTCTCACAAACGAATGTAATTTTGTGATAATTAAAGACAAAATAATGTTTTCTTGGTAACTAATCACTAAATCTTCGTATTTGTCGAATCTAATTTCGCAATCAACGTGTTGGACAAAACAAGAACTTTAGAACAAAGAAGTATTGGTAATGGTTAACTCTTTGCAATTCTTGAAACTTTTGAAAAGTAGAGAATGAGAGAAACGAAGAAAGTACGTTTTCACATTAGAGTGAGCATAAACTCTCACTAACGAGTGTAATTTTTTGATAATTAAAGACAAAATAATGTTTTCTTGGTAACTAATCACTAAATCTTCGTATTTGTCGAATCTAAATTTCGATATCAACGTGTTGGACAAAAAGAGAACTTTAAAACAAATAAGTATTGGTAATGGTTAACTCTTTGCAACTCTTGAAACTTTTGAAAAGTAGAGAATGAGAGAAACGAAGAAAGTGCATTTTCAAATTAGAGTGAGCATAAACTCTCACTAACGAGTGTAATTTTTTGATAATTAAAGACAAAATAATGTTTTCTTGGTAACTAATCACTAAATCTTCCTATTTGTCGAATCTAAATTTCGATATCAACGTGTTGGACAAAAAGAGAACTTTAAAACAAATGAGTATTGGTAATGGTTAACTCTTTGCAACTCTTGAAACTTTTGAAAAGTAGAGAATGAGAGAAACGAAGAAAGTGCATTTTCAAATTAGAGTGAGCATAAACTCTCACTAACGAGTGTAATTTTTTGATAATTAAAGACAAAATAATGTTTTTTTTGTAACTAATCACTAAATCTTCGTATTTGTCGAATCTAAATTTCGCTATCAACGTGTTGGACAAAACAAGAACTTTAGAACAAAGAAGTATTGGTAATGGTTAACTCTTTGGAACTCTTGAAACTTTTGAAAAGCAGAGAATGAGAGAAACGAAGAAAGTGCGTTTTCACATTAGAGTGAGCATAAACTCTCACAAACGAATGTAATTTTGTGATAATTAAAGACAAAATAATATTTTCTTGGTAACTAATCACTAAATCTTCGTATTTGTCGAATCTAATTTCGCAATCAACGTGTTGGACAAAACAAGAACTTTAGAACAAAGAAGTATTGGTAATGGTTAACTCTTTGCAATTCTTGAAACTTTTGAAAAGTAGAGAATGAGAGGAACGAAGAAAGTGCATTTTCACATTAGAGTGAGCATAAACTCTCACTAACGAGTGTAATTTTTTGATAATTAAAGACAAAATAATGTTTTTTTGGTAACTAATCACTAAATCTTCGTATTTGTTGAATCTAAATTTCGCTATCAACGTGTTGGACAAAACAAGAACTTTAGAACAAATAAGTATTGGTAATGGTTAACTCTTTGCAACTCTTGAAACTTTTGAAAAGCAGAGAATGAGAGAAACGAAGAAAGTGCGTTTTCACATTAGAGTGAGCATAAACTCTCACTAACGAGTGTAATTTTGTGATAATTAAAGACAAAATAATGTTTTCTTGGTAACTAATCACTAAATCTTCGTATTTATCGGATCTTAATTTCACTATCAACGTGTTGGAAAAAACAACAACTTTAGAACAAAGAAGTATTGGTAATGGTTAACTCTTTGCAACTATTGAAACTTTTGAAAAGTAGAGAATGAGAGAAACGAAGAAAGTGCGTTTTCACATTAGAGTGAGCATAAACTCTCACAAACGAATGTAATTTTGTGATAATTAAAGACAAAATAATGTTTTCTTGGTAACTAATCACTAAATCTTCGTATTTGTCGAATCTAATTTCGCAATCAACGTGTTGGACAAAACAAGAACTTTAGAACAAAGAAGTATTGGTAATGGTTAACTCTTTGCAATTCTTGAAACTTTTGAAAAGTAGAGAATGAGAGAAACGAAGAAAGTACGTTTTCACATTAGAGTGAGCATAAACTCTCACTAACGAGTGTAATTTTTTGATAATTAAAGACAAAATAATGTTTTCTTGGTAACTAATCACTAAATCTTCGTATTTGTCGAATCTAAATTTCGATATCAACGTGTTGGACAAAAAGAGAACTTTAAAACAAATAAGTATTGGTAATGGTTAACTCTTTGCAACTCTTGAAACTTTTGAAAAGTAGAGAATGAGAGAAACGAAGAAAGTGCATTTTCAAATTAGAGTGAGCATAAACTCTCACTAACGAGTGTAATTTTTTGATAATTAAAGACAAAATAATGTTTTTTTGGTAACTAATCACTAAATCTTCGTATTTGTCGAATCTAAATTTCGCTATCAACGTGTTGGACAAAACAAGAACTTTAGAACAAAGAAGTATTGGTAATGGTTAACTCTTTGCAACTCTTGAAACTTTTGAAAAGTAGAGAATGAGAGAAACGAAGAAAGTGCGTTTTCACGTTAGAGTGAGCATAAACTCTCACTAACGAGTGTAATTTTTTGATAATTAAAGACAAAATAATGTTTTCTTGGTAACTAATCACTAAATCTTCGTATTTGTCGAATCTAAATTTCGCTATCAACGTGTTGGACAAAACAAGAACTTTAGAACAAAGAAATATTGGTAATGGTTAACTCTTTGCAACTCTTGAAACTTTTGAAAAGTAGAGAACGAGAGAAACGAAGAAAGTGCGTTTTCACATTAGAGTGAGCATAAACTCTCACTAACGAGTGTAATTTTGTGATAATTAAAGACAAAATAATGTTTTCTTGGTAACTAATCACTAAATCTTCGTATTTATCGAATCTTAATTTCACTATCAACGTGTTGGAAAAAACAACAACTTTAGAACAAAGAAGTATTGGTAATGGTTAACTCTTTGCAACTATTGAAACTTTTGAAAAGTAGAGAACGAGAGAAACGAAGAAAGTGCGTTTTCACATTAGAGTGAGCATAAACTCTTACTAACGAGTGTAATTTTGTGATAATTAAAGACAAAATAATGTTTTCTTGGTAACTAATCACTAAATCTTCGTATTTATCGAATCTTAATTTCACTATCAACGTGTTGGGAAAAACAACAACTTTAGAACAAAGAAGTATTGGTAATGGTTAACTCTTTGCAACTCTTGAAAATTTTGAAAAGTAGAGAATGAGAGAAACGAAGAAAGTGCGTTTTCACATTAGAGTGAGCATAAACTCTCACTAACGAGTGTAATTTTTTGATAATTAAAGACAAAATAATGTTTTCTTGGTAACTAATCACTAAATCTTTGTATTTGTCGAATCTAAATTTCGCTATCAACGTGTTGGACAAAACAAGAACATTAGAACAAAGAAGTATTGGTAATGGTTAACTCTTTGCAACTCTTGAAACTTTTGAAAAGTAGAGAATGAGAGAAACGAAGAAAGTGCGTTTTCACATTAGAGTGAGCATAAACTCTCACAAACGAATGTAATATTGTGATAATTAAAGTCAAAATAATGTTTTCTTGGTAACTAATCACTAAATCTTCGTATTTGTCGAACTTAATTTCGCTATCAACGTGTTGGGAAAAACAACAACTTTAGAACAAAGAAGTATTGGTAATGGTTAACTCTTTGCAACTCTTGAAAATTTTGAAAAGTAGAGAATGAGAGAAACGAAGAAAGTGCGTTTTCACATTAGAGTGAGCATAAACTCTCACTAACGAGTGTAATTTTTTGATAATTAAAGACAAAATAATGTTTTCTTGGTAACTAATCACTAAATCTTTGTATTTGTCGAATCTAAATTTCGCTATCAACGTGTTGGACAAAACAAGAACATTAGAACAAAGAAGTATTGGTAATGGTTAACTCTTTGCAACTCTTGAAACTTTTGAAAAGTAGAGAATGAGAGAAACGAAGAAAGTGCGTTTTCACATTAGAGTGAGCATAAACTCTCACAAACGAATGTAATATTGTGATAATTAAAGTCAAAATAATGTTTTCTTGGTAACTAATCACTAAATCTTCGTATTTGTCGAACTTAATTTCGCTATCAACGTGTTGGACAAAACAAGAACTTTAGAACAAAGAAGTATTGGTAATGGTTAACTCTTTGTAATTCTTGAAACTTTTGAAAAGTAGAGAATGAGAGAAACGAAGAAAGTACGTTTTCACATTAGAGTGAGCATAAACTCTCACTAACGAGTGTAATTTTTTGATAATTAAAGACAAAATAATGTTTTCTTGCTAACTAATCACTAAATCTTCGTATTTGTCGAATCTAAATTTCGATATCAACGTGTTGGACAAAAAGAGAACTTTAAAACAAATAAGTATTGGTAATGGTTAACTCTTTGCAACTCTTGAAACTTTTGAAAAGTAGAGAATGAGAGAAACGAAGAAAGTGCATTTTCAAATTAGAGTGAGCATAAACTCTCACTAACGAGTGTAATTTTTTGATAATTAAAGACAAAATAATGTTTTTTTGGTAACTAATCACTAAATCTTCGTATTTGTCGAATCTAAATTTCGCTATCAATGTGTTGGACAAAACAAGAACTTTAGAACAAAGAAGTATTGGTAATGGTTAACTCTTTGCAACTCTTGAAACTTTTGAAAAGCAGAGAATGAGAGAAACGAAGAAAGTGCGTTTTCACATTAGAGTAAGCATAAACTCTCACTAACGAGTGTAATTTTGTGATAATTAAAGACAAAATAATGTTTTCTTGGTAACTAATCACTAAATCTTCGTATTTATCGAATCTTAATTTCACTATCAACGTGTTGGAAAAAACAACAACTTTAGAACAAAGAAGTATTGGTAATGGTTAACTCTTTGCAACTATTGAAACTTTTGAAAAGTAGAGAATGAGAGAAACGAAGAAAGTGCGTTTTCACATTAGAGTGAGCATAAACTCTCACAAACGAATGTAATTTTGTGATAATTAAAGACAAAATAATGTTTTCTTGGTAACTAATCACTAAATCTTCGTATTTGTCGAATCTAATTTCGCAATCAACGTGTTGGACAAAACAAGAACTTTAGAACAAAGAAGTATTGGTAATGGTTAACTCTTTGCAATTCTTAAAACTTTTGAAAAGTAGAGAATGAGAGGAACGAAGAAAGTGTATTTTCACATTAGAGTGAGCATAAACTCTCACTAACGAGTGTAATTTTTTGATAATTAAAGACAAAATAATGTTTTCTTGGTAACTAATCACTAAATCTTCCTATTTGTCGAATCTAAATTTCGATATCAACGTGTTGGACAAAAAGAGAACTTTAAAACAAATAAGTATTGGTAATGGTTAACTCTTTGCAACTCTTGAAACTTTTGAAAAGTAGAGAATGAGAGAAACGAAGAAAGTGCATTTTCAAATTAGAGTGAGCATAAACTCTCACTAACGAGTGTAATTTTTTGATAATTAAAGACAAAATAATGTTTTTTTGGTAACTAATCACTAAATCTTCGTATTTGTCGAATCTAAATTTCGCTATCAATGTGTTGGACAAAACAAGAACTTTAGAACAAAGAAGTATTGGTAATGGTTAACTCTTTGCAACTCTTGAAACTTTTGAAAAGCAGAGAATGAGAGAAACGAAGAAAGTGCGTTTTCACATTAGAGTAAGCATAAACTCTCACTAACGAGTGTAATTTTGTGATAATTAAAGACAAAATAATGTTTTCTTGGTAACTAATCACTAAATCTTCGTATTTATCGAATCTTAATTTCACTATCAACGTGTTGGAAAAAACAACAACTTTAGAACAAAGAAGTATTGGTAATGGTTAACTCTTTGCAACTATTGAAACTTTTGAAAAGTAGAGAATGAGAGAAACGAAGAAAGTGCGTTTTCACATTAGAGTGAGCATAAACTCTCACAAACGAATGTAATTTTGTGATAATTAAAGACAAAATAATGTTTTCTTGGTAACTAATCACTAAATCTTCGTATTTGTCGAATCTAATTTCGCAATCAACGTGTTGGACAAAACAAGAACTTTAGAACAAAGAAGTATTGGTAATGGTTAACTCTTTGCAATTCTTAAAACTTTTGAAAAGTAGAGAATGAGAGGAACGAAGAAAGTGTATTTTCACATTAGAGTGAGCATAAACTCTCACTAACGAGTGTAATTTTTTGATAATTAAAGACAAAATAATGTTTTCTTGGTAACTAATCACTAAATCTTCCTATTTGTCGAATCTAAATTTCGATATCAACGTGTTGGACAAAAAGAGAACTTTAAAACAAATGAGTATTGGTAATGGTTAACTCTTTGCAACTCTTGAAACTTTTGAAAAGTAGAGAATGAGAGAAACGAAGAAAGTGCATTTTCAAATTAGAGTGAGCATAAACTCTCACTAACGAGTGTAATTTTTTGATAATTAAAGACAAAATAATGTTTTTTTTGTAACTAATCACTAAATCTTCGTATTTGTCGAATCTAAATTTCGCTATCAACGTGTTGGACAAAACAAGAACTTTAGAACAAAGAAGTATTGGTAATGGTTAACTCTTTGGAACTCTTGAAACTTTTGAAAAGCAGAGAATGAGAGAAACGAAGAAAGTGCGTTTTCACATTAGAGTGAGCATAAACTCTCACAAACGAATGTAATTTTGTGATAATTAAAGACAAAATAATGTTTTCTTGGTAACTAATCACTAAATCTTCGTATTTTTCGAATCTAATTTCGCAATCAACGTGTTGGACAAAACAAGAACTTTAGAACAAAGAAGTATTGGTAATGGTTAACTCTTTGCAATTCTTGAAACTTTTGAAAAGTAGAGAATGAGAGGAACGAAGAAAGTGCATTTTCACATTAGAGTGAGCATAAACTCTCACTAACGAGTGTAATTTTTTGATAATTAAAGACAAAATAATGTTTTTTTGGTAACTAATCACTAAATCTTCGTATTTGTTGAATCTAAATTTCGCTATCAACGTGTTGGACAAAACAAGAACTTTAGAACAAATAAGTATTGGTAATGGTTAACTCTTTGCAACTCTTGAAACTTTTGAAAAGCAGAGAATGAGAGAAACGAAGAAAGTGCGTTTTCACATTAGAGTGAGCATAAACTCTCACTAACGAGTGTAATTTTGTGATAATTAAAGACAAAATAATGTTTTCTTGGTAACTAATCACTACATCTTCGTATTTATCGGATCTTAATTTCACTATCAACGTGTTGGAAAAAACAACAACTTTAGAACAAAGAAGTATTGGTAATGGTTAACTCTTTGCAACTATTGAAACTTTTGAAAAGTACAGAATGAGAGAAACGAAGAAAGTGCGTTTTCACATTAGAGTGAGCATAAACTCTCACAAACGAATGTAATTTTGTGATAATTAAAGACAAAATAATGTTTTCTTGGTAACTAATCACTAAATCTTCGTATTTGTCGAATCTAATTTCGCAATCAACGTGTTGGACAAAACAAGAACTTTAGAACAAAGAAGTATTGGTAATGGTTAACTCTTTGCAATTCTTGAAACTTTTGAAAAGTAGAGAATGAGAGAAACGAAGAAAGTACGTTTTCACATTAGAGTGAGCATAAACTCTCACTAACGAGTGTAATTTTTTGATAATTAAAGACAAAATATTGTTTTCTTGGTAACTAATCACTAAATCTTCGTATTTGTCGAATCTAAATTTCGATATCAACGTGTTGGACAAAAAGAGAACTTTAAAACAAATAAGTATTGGTAATGGTTAACTCTTTGCAACTCTGGAAACTTTTGAAAAGTAGAGAATGAGAGAAACGAAGAAAGTGCGTTTTCACGTTAGAGTGAGCATAAACTCTCACTAACGAGTGTAATTTTTTGATAATTAAAGACAAAATAATGTTTTCTTGGTAACTAATCACTAAATCTTCGTATTTGTCGAATCTAAATTTCGCTATCAACGTGTTGGACAAAACAAGAACTTTAGAACAAAGAAGTATTGGTAATGGTTAACTCTTTGCAACTCTTGAAACTTTTGAAAAGTAGAGAACGAGAGAAACGAAGAAAGTGCGTTTTCACATTAGAGTGAGCATAAACTCTCACTAACGAGTGTAATTTTGTGATAATTAAAGACAAAATAATGTTTTCTTGGTAACTAATCACTAAATCTTCGTATTTATCGAATCTTAATTTCACTATCAACGTGTTGGGAAAAACAACAACTTTAGAACAAAGAAGTATTGGTAATGGTTAACTCTTTGCAACTCTTGAAAATTTTGAAAAGTAGAGAATGAGAGAAACGAAGAAAGTGCGTTTTCACATTAGAGTGAGCATAAACTCTCACTAACGAGTGTAATTTTTTGATAATTAAAGACAAAATAATGTTTTCTTGGTAACTAATCACTAAATCTTTGTATTTGTCGAATCTAAATTTCGCTATCAACGTGTTGGACAAAACAAGAACATTAGAACAAAGAAGTATTGGTAATGGTTAACTCTTTGCAACTCTTGAAACTTTTGAAAAGTAGAGAATGAGAGAAACGAAGAAAGTGCGTTTTCACATTAGAGTGAGCATAAACTCTCACAAACGAATGTAATTTTGTGATAATTAAAGACAAAATAATGTTTTCTTGGTAACTAATCACTAAATCTTCGTATTTGTCGAATCTAATTTCGCAATCAACGTGTTGGACAAAACAAGAACTTTAGAACAAAGAAGTATTGGTAATGGTTAACTCTTTGCAACTATTGAAACTTTTGAAAAGTAGAGAATGAGAGAAACGAAGAAAGTGCGTTTTCACATTAGAGTGAGCATAAACTCTCACAAACGAATGTAATTTTGTGATAATTAAAGACAAAATAATGTTTTCTTGGTAACTAATCACTAAATCTTCGTATTTGTCGAATCTAATTTCGCAATCAACGTGTTGGACAAAACAAGAACTTTAGAACAAAGAAGTATTGGTAATGGTTAACTCTTTGCAATTCTTAAAACTTTTGAAAAGTAGAGAATGAGAGGAACGAAGAAAGTGTATTTTCACATTAGAGTGAGCATAAACTCTCACTAACGAGTGTAATTTTTTGATAATTAAAGACAAAATAATGTTTTCTTGGTAACTAATCACTAAATCTTCCTATTTGTCGAATCTAAATTTCGATATCAACGTGTTGGACAAAAAGAGAACTTTAAAACAAATGAGTATTGGTAATGGTTAACTCTTTGCAACTCTTGAAACTTTTGAAAAGCAGAGAATGAGAGAAACGAAGAAAGTGCGTTTTCACATTAGAGTAAGCATAAACTCTCACTAACGAGTGTAATTTTGTGATAATTAAAGACAAAATAATGTTTTCTTGGTAACTAATCACTAAATCTTCGTATTTATCGAATCTTAATTTCACTATCAACGTGTTGGAAAAAACAACAACTTTAGAACAAAGAAGTATTGGTAATGGTTAACTCTTTGCAACTATTGAAACTTTTGAAAAGTAGAGAATGAGAGAAACGAAGAAAGTGCGTTTTCACATTAGAGTGAGCATAAACTCTCACAAACGAATGTAATTTTGTGATAATTAAAGACAAAATAATGTTTTCTTGGTAACTAATCACTAAATCTTCGTATTTGTCGAATCTAATTTCGCAATCAACGTGTTGGACAAAACAAGAACTTTAGAACAAAGAAGTATTGGTAATGGTTAACTCTTTGCAATTCTTAAAACTTTTGAAAAGTAGAGAATGAGAGGAACGAAGAAAGTGTATTTTCACATTAGAGTGAGCATAAACTCTCACTAACGAGTGTAATTTTTTGATAATTAAAGACAAAATAATGTTTTCTTGGTAACTAATCACTAAATCTTCCTATTTGTCGAATCTAAATTTCGATATCAACGTGTTGGACAAAAAGAGAACTTTAAAACAAATGAGTATTGGTAATGGTTAACTCTTTGCAACTCTTGAAACTTTTGAAAAGTAGAGAATGAGAGAAACGAAGAAAGTGCATTTTCAAATTAGAGTGAGCATAAACTCTCACTAACGAGTGTAATTTTTTGATAATTAAAGACAAAATAATGTTTTTTTTGTAACTAATCACTAAATCTTCGTATTTGTCGAATCTAAATTTCGCTATCAACGTGTTGGACAAAACAAGAACTTTAGAACAAAGAAGTATTGGTAATGGTTAACTCTTTGGAACTCTTGAAACTTTTGAAAAGCAGAGAATGAGAGAAACGAAGAAAGTGCGTTTTCACATTAGAGTGAGCATAAACTCTCACAAACGAATGTAATTTTGTGATAATTAAAGACAAAATAATGTTTTCTTGGTAACTAATCACTAAATCTTCGTATTTGTCGAATCTAATTTCGCAATCAACGTGTTGGACAAAACAAGAACTTTAGAACAAAGAAGTATTGGTAATGGTTAACTCTTTGCAATTCTTGAAACTTTTGAAAAGTAGAGAATGAGAGGAACGAAGAAAGTGCATTTTCACATTAGAGTGAGCATAAACTCTCACTAACGAGTGTAATTTTTTGATAATTAAAGACAAAATAATGTTTTTTTGGTAACTAATCACTAAATCTTCGTATTTGTTGAATCTAAATTTCGCTATCAACGTGTTGGACAAAACAAGAACTTTAGAACAAATAAGTATTGGTAATGGTTAACTCTTTGCAACTCTTGAAACTTTTGAAAAGCAGAGAATGAGAGAAACGAAGAAAGTGCGTTTTCACATTAGAGTGAGCATAAACTCTCACTAACGAGTGTAATTTTGTGATAATTAAAGACAAAATAATGTTTTCTTGGTAACTAATCACTAAATCTTCGTATTTATCGGATCTTAATTTCACTATCAACGTGTTGGAAAAAACAACAACTTTAGAACAAAGAAGTATTGGTAATGGTTAACTCTTTGCAACTATTGAAACTTTTGAAAAGTAGAGAATGAGAGAAACGAAGAAAGTGCGTTTTCACATTAGAGTGAGCATAAACTCTCACAAACGAATGTAATTTTGTGATAATTAAAGACAAAATAATGTTTTCTTGGTAACTAATCACTAAATCTTCGTATTTGTCGAATCTAATTTCGCAATCAACGTGTTGGACAAAACAAGAACTTTAGAACAAAGAAGTATTGGTAATGGTTAACTCTTTGCAATTCTTGAAACTTTTGAAAAGTAGAGAATGAGAGAAACGAAGAAAGTACGTTTTCACATTAGAGTGAGCATAAACTCTCACTAACGAGTGTAATTTTTTGATAATTAAAGACAAAATATTGTTTTCTTGGTAACTAATCACTAAATCTTCGTATTTGTCGAATCTAAATTTCGATATCAACGTGTTGGACAAAAAGAGAACTTTAAAACAAATAAGTATTGGTAATGGTTAACTCTTTGCAACTCTTGAAACTTTTGAAAAGTAGAGAATGAGAGAAACGAAGAAAGTGCATTTTCAAATTAGAGTGAGCATAAACTCTCACTAACGAGTGTAATTTTTTGATAATTAAAGACAAAATAATGTTTTTTTGGTAACTAATCACTAAATCTTCGTATTTGTCGAATCTAAATTTCGCTATCAACGTGTTGGACAAAACAAGAACTTTAGAACAAAGAAGTATTGGTAATGGTTAACTCTTTGCAACTCTTGAAACTTTTGAAAAGTAGAGAATGAGAGAAACGAAGAAAGTGCGTTTTCACGTTAGAGTGAGCATAAACTCTCACTAACGAGTGTAATTTTTTGATAATTAAAGACAAAATAATGTTTTCTTGGTAACTAATCACTAAATCTTCGTATTTGTCGAATCTAAATTTCGCTATCAACGTGTTGGACAAAACAAGAACTTTAGAACAAAGAAGTATTGGTAATGGTTAACTCTTTGCAACTCTTGAAACTTTTGAAAAGTAGAGAACGAGAGAAACGAAGAAAGTGCGTTTTCACATTAGAGTGAGCATAAACTCTCACTAACGAGTGTAATTTTGTGATAATTAAAGACAAAATAATGTTTTCTTGGTAACTAATCACTAAATCTTCGTATTTATCGAATCTTAATTTCACTATCAACGTGTTGGGAAAAACAACAACTTTAGAACAAAGAAGTATTGGTAATGGTTAACTCTTTGCAACTCTTGAAAATTTTGAAAAGTAGAGAATGAGAGAAATGAAGAAAGTGCGTTTTCACATTAGAGTGAGCATAAACTCTCACAAACGAATGTAATTTTGTAATAATTAAAGACAAAATAATGTTTTCTTGGTAACTAATCACTAAATCTTCGTATTTGTCGAATCTAATTTCGCAATCAACGTGTTGGACAAAACAAGAATTTTAGAACAAAGAAGTATTGGTAATGGTTAACTCTTTGCAACTCTTGAAACTTTTGAAAAGTAGAGAATGAGAGAAACGAAGAAAGTGCGTTTTCACATTAGAGTGAGCATAAACTCTCACAAACGAATGTAATTTTGTGATAATTAAAGTCAAAATAATGTTTTCTTGGTAACTAATCACTAAATCTTCGTATTTGTCGAACTTAATTTCGCTATCAACGTGTTGGACAAAACAAGAACTTTAGAACAAAGAAGTATTGGTAATGGTTAACTCTTTGTAATTCTTGAAACTTTTGAAAAGTAGAGAATGAGAGAAACGAAGAAAGTACGTTTTCACATTAGAGTGAGCATAAACTCTCACTAACGAGTGTAATTTTTTGATAATTAAAGACAAAATAATGTTTTCTTGCTAACTAATCACTAAATCTTCGTATTTGTCGAATCTAAATTTCGATATCAACGTGTTGGACAAAAAGAGAACTTTAAAACAAATAAGTATTGGTAATGGTTAACTCTTTGCAACTCTTGAAACTTTTGAAAAGTAGAGAATGAGAGAAACGAAGAAAGTGCATTTTCAAATTAGAGTGAGCATAAACTCTCACTAACGAGTGTAATTTTTTGATAATTAAAGACAAAATAATGTTTTCTTGCTAACTAATCACTAAATCTTCGTATTTGTCGAATCTAAATTTCGATATCAACGTGTTGGACAAAAAGAGAACTTTAAAACAAATAAGTATTGGTAATGGTTAACTCTTTGCAACTCTTGAAACTTTTGAAAAGTAGAGAATGAGAGAAACGAAGAAAGTGCATTTTCAAATTAGAGTGAGCATAAACTCTCACTAACGAGTGTAATTTTTTGATAATTAAAGACAAAATAATGTTTTTTTGGTAACTAATCACTAAATATTCGTATTTGTCGAATCTAAATTTCGCTATCAATGTGTTGGACAAAACAAGAACTTTAGAACAAAGAAGTATTGGTAATGGTTAACTCTTTGCAACTCTTGAAACTTTTGAAAAGCAGAGAATGAGAGAAACGAAGAAAGTGCGTTTTCACATTAGAGTAAGCATAAACTCTCACTAACGAGTGTAATTTTGTGATAATTAAAGACAAAATAATGTTTTCTTGGTAACTAATCACTAAATCTTCGTATTTATCGAATCTTAATTTCACTATCAACGTGTTGGAAAAAACAACAACTTTAGAACAAAGAAGTATTGGTAATGGTTAACTCTTTGCAACTATTGAAACTTTTGAAAAGTAGAGAATGAGAGAAACGAAGAAAGTGCGTTTTCACATTAGAGTGAGCATAAACTCTCACAAACGAATGTAATTTTGTGATAATTAAAGACAAAATAATGTTTTCTTGGTAACTAATCACTAAATCTTCGTATTTGTCGAATCTAATTTCGCAATCAACGTGTTGGACAAAACAAGAACTTTAGAACAAAGAAGTATTGGTAATGGTTAACTCTTTGCAATTCTTAAAACTTTTGAAAAGTAGAGAATGAGAGGAACGAAGAAAGTGTATTTTCACATTAGAGTGAGCATAAACTCTCACTAACGAGTGTAATTTTTTGATAATTAAAGACAAAATAATGTTTTCTTGGTAACTAATCACTAAATCTTCCTATTTGTCGAATCTAAATTTCGATATCAACGTGTTGGACAAAAAGAGAACTTTAAAACAAATGAGTATTGGTAATGGTTAACTCTTTGCAACTCTTGAAACTTTTGAAAAGTAGAGAATGAGAGAAACGAAGAAAGTGCATTTTCAAATTAGAGTGAGCATAAACTCTCACTAACGAGTGTAATTTTTTGATAATTAAAGACAAAATAATGTTTTTTTTGTAACTAATCACTAAATCTTCGTATTTGTCGAATCTAAATTTCGCTATCAACGTGTTGGACAAAACAAGAACTTTAGAACAAAGAAGTATTGGTAATGGTTAACTCTTTGGAACTCTTGAAACTTTTGAAAAGCAGAGAATGAGAGAAACGAAGAAAGTGCGTTTTCACATTAGAGTGAGCATAAACTCTCACAAACGAATGTAATTTTGTGATAATTAAAGACAAAATAATGTTTTCTTGGTAACTAATCACTAAATCTTCGTATTTGTCGAATCTAATTTCGCAATCAACGTGTTGGACAAAACAAGAACTTTAGAACAAAGAAGTATTGGTAATGGTTAACTCTTTGCAATTCTTGAAACTTTTGAAAAGTAGAGAATGAGAGGAACGAAGAAAGTGCATTTTCACATTAGAGTGAGCATAAACTCTCACTAACGAGTGTAATTTTTTGATAATTAAAGACAAAATAATGTTTTTTTGGTAACTAATCACTAAATCTTCGTATTTGTTGAATCTAAATTTCGCTATCAACGTGTTGGACAAAACAAGAACTTTAGAACAAATAAGTATTGGTAATGGTTAACTCTTTGCAACTCTTGAAACTTTTGAAAAGCAGAGAATGAGAGAAACGAAGAAAGTGCGTTTTCACATTAGAGTGAGCATAAACTCTCACTAACGAGTGTAATTTTGTGATAATTAAAGACAAAATAATGTTTTCTTGGTAACTAATCACTAAATCTTCGTATTTATCGAATCTTAATTTCACTATCAACGTGTTGGAAAAAACAACAACTTTAGAACAAAGAAGTATTGGTAATGGTTAACTCTTTGCAACTATTGAAACTTTTGAAAAGTAGAGAATGAGAGAAACGAAGAAAGTGCGTTTTCACATTAGAGTGAGCATAAACTCTCACAAACGAATGTAATTTTGTGATAATTAAAGACAAAATAATGTTTTCTTGGTAACTAATCACTAAATCTTCGTATTTGTCGAATCTAATTTCGCAATCAACGTGTTGGACAAAACAAGAACTTTAGAACAAAGAAGTATTGGTAATGGTTAACTCTTTGCAATTCTTGAAACTTTTGAAAAGTAGAGAATGAGAGAAACGAAGAAAGTACGTTTTCACATTAGAGTGAGCATAAACTCTCACTAACGAGTGTAATTTTTTGATAATTAAAGACAAAATATTGTTTTCTTGGTAACTAATCACTAAATCTTCGTATTTGTCGAATCTAAATTTCGATATCAACGTGTTGGACAAAAAGAGAACTTTAAAACAAATAAGTATTGGTAATGGTTAACTCTTTGCAACTCTTGAAACTTTTGAAAAGTAGAGAACGAGAGAAACGAAGAAAGTGCATTTTCAAATTAGAGTGAGCATAAACTCTCACTAACGAGTGTAATTTTTTGATAATTAAAGACAAAATAATGTTTTTTTGGTAACTAATCACTAAATCTTCGTATTTGTCGAATCTAAATTTCGCTATCAACGTGTTGGACAAAACAAGAACTTTAGAACAAAGAAGTATTGGTAATGGTTAACTCTTTGCAACTCTTGAAACTTTTGAAAAGTAGAGAACGAGAGAAACGAAGAAAGTGCGTTTTCACATTAGAGTGAGCATAAACTCTCACTAACGAGTGTAATTTTGTGATAATTAAAGACAAAATAATGTTTTCTTGGTAACTAATCACTAAGTCTTCGTATTTATCGAATCTTAATTTCACTATCAACGTGTTGGGAAAAACAACAACTTTAGAACAAAGAAGTATTGGTAATGGTTAACTCTTTGCAACTCTTGAAAATTTTGAAAAGTAGAGAATGAGAGAAATGAAGAAAGTGCGTTTTCACATTAGAGTGAGCATAAACTCTCACAAACGAATGTAATTTTGTGATAATTAAAGACAAAATAATGTTTTCTTGGTAACTAATCACTAAATCTTCGTATTTGTCGAATCTAATTTCGCAATCAACGTGTTGGACAAAACAAGAACTTTAGAACAAAGAAGTATTTGTAATGGTTAACTCTTTGCAATTCTTGAAACCTTTGAAAAGTAGAGAATGAGAGAAACGAAGAAAGTACGTTTTCACATTAGAGTGAGCATAAACTCTCACTAACGAGTGTAATTTTTTGATAATTAAAGATAAAATAATGTTTTCTTGGTAACTAATCACTAAATCTTCGTATTTGTCGAATCTAAATTTCGATATCAACGTGTTGGACAAAAAGAGAACTTTAAAACAAATAAGTATTTGTAATGGTTAACTCTTTGCAATTCTTGAAACCTTTGAAAAGTAGAGAATGAGAGAAACGAAGAAAGTACGTTTTCACATTAGAGTGAGCATAAACTCTCACTAACGAGTGTAATTTTTTGATAATTAAAGATAAAATAATGTTTTCTTGGTAACTAATCACTAAATCTTCGTATTTGTCGAATCTAAATTTCGATATCAACGTGTTGGACAAAAAGAGAACTTTAAAACAAATAAGTATTGGTAATGGTTAACTCTTTGCAACTCTTGAAACTTTTGAAAAGTAGAGAATGAGAGAAACGAAGAAAGTGCATTTTCAAATTAGAGTGAGCATAAACTCTCACTAACGAGTGTAATTTTTTGATAATTAAAGACAAAATAATGTTTTTTTGGTAACTAATCACTAAATCTTCGTATTTGTCGAATCTAAATTTCGCTATCAACGTGTTGGACAAAACAAGAACTTTAGAACAAAGAAGTATTGGTAATGGTTAACTCTTTGCAACTCTGGAAACTTTTGAAAAGTAGAGAATGAGAGAAACGAAGAAAGTGCGTTTTCACGTTAGAGTGAGCATAAACTCTCACTAACGAGTGTAATTTTTTGATAATTAAAGACAAAATAATGTTTTCTTGGTAACTAATCACTAAATCTTCGTATTTGTCGAATCTAAATTTCGCTATCAACGTGTTGGACAAAACAAGAACTTTAGAACAAAGAAGTATTGGTAATGGTTAACTCTTTGCAACTCTTGAAACTTTTGAAAAGTAGAGAACGAGAGAAACGATGAAAGTGCGTTTTCACATTAGAGTGAGCATAAACTCTCACTAACGAGTGTAATTTTGTGATAATTAAAGACAAAATAATGTTTTCTTGGTAACTAATCACTAAATCTTCGTATTTATCGAATCTTAATTTCACTATCAACGTGTTGGGAAAAACAACAACTTTAGAACAAAGAAGTATTGGTAATGGTTAACTCTTTGCAACTCTTGAAAATTTTGAAAAGTAGAGAATGAGAGAAACGAAGAAAGTGCGTTTCACATTAGAGTGAGCATAAACTCTCACTAACGAGTGTAATTTTTTGATAATTAAAGACAAAATAATGTTTTCTTGGTAACTAATCACTAAATCTTTGTATTTGTCGAATCTAAATTTCGCTATCAACGTGTTGGACAAAACAAGAACTTTAGAACAAAGAAGTATTGGTAATGGTTAACTCTTTGCAACTCTTGAAACTTTTGAAAAGTAGAGAATGAGAGAAACGAAGAAAGTGCATTTTCACATTAGAGTGAGCATAAACTCTCACTAACGAGTGTAATTTTTTGATAATTAAAGATAAAATAATGTTTTCTTGGTAACTAATCACTAAATCTTCGTATTTGTCGAATCTAAATTTCGCTATCAACGTGTTGGACAAAACAAGAACTTTAGAACAAAGAAGTATTGGTAATGGTTAACTCTTTGCAACTCTTGAAACTTTTGAAAAGTAGAGAATGAGAGAAACGAAGAAAGTGCGTTTTCATATTAGAGTGAGCATAAACTGTTGGGAAATTAATCCCAATACCCAATAATAGTCCCCCAACAATGTGGTCCCCAACTCTTGTGGTCCCCAACTCCTTTGTGGGAAATTATTATGGGACCACATTCCCATCTCCTTTGTGGGGAATTATTGGCACTTGTGGGTTATGGACCATCACGCTAGGAATCATTTGAGACTCCCGAGAATCTTTTGAGATGCCCTAGGGATCTTTTGAGACTCTCGGGAATCCTTTGAGACTCCTTTAAAATTACCCGGATCTATTTGAGACGTAATTTAAATATGAATTATCATAAATCTAATTTCATAATTTAAACAAATTAAATCAACTAATTTATGTAATGAATGTACGGTAAAATAATTAAATCCCTAAACATGCGGAACTAAGGGATTACTTGTTTACCTTTAAATCGGAGAGATATCGTTGAGAAGAGTAACAACTTCAACCCAATTGCCTTCTCAAGTATTCCCTAAGTCCTAGTCCGTTGACCCGGTGGGAGATCTCACGAACTATTAACTCTCAAGGAAGAATTAATTTTCTCTTGTTGCACACACTGTAATTTCGAAAATTACAAATCCTTTTTTTTTCTTAGTCTCTATCAAGAGTACCAATTTTTTTCTTCTCCTTTTATAAGAGAGAATCTATGTTTCTTCTCTTACAAGAAAGAAAAAATGACCGGTCAATTTATCTTGGAATAATATAGAAATAATCTCTTATTTCCATATATCTTTTTTCATAAATATCTCTCTCTAATTTCTTGCAACAAAATTAATCCTTATCTTTTAATTACCTTAATTAATAGACTTTTATTGGGCTACTTGAGGGGCCTTTAGGAGAATTAGGATTGGACCTCCCAATGGGCCCAATAATCAATATTGAGCCACAACATTTTTCTAGCTCATTAATATTAATTCATTCCACTATAGAATTAATATTGCACTATCCATCCTAACCCATATTACGAAATATGGCTCCCGGTTATTATTTCCCGTGTTTAAGATTCAATGTCCATCAATTAATTTAAGCTACTGAATGCTTTAATTAATTAATATCTTTTATTCCTCGGAGTAAGGACAGCTCAACATTATTATCATACCGGAAATAAATTCCACTGATCAGATTTGATATGATAAACCTTTTGAGCCCACCAAGGGGACATAATCAACTTGAAACTCCAAGACACGATTCTCTGTATTAATTTTTGCAATATGTCCTGTAATTAATAATATTGCCCAAAATACAAAGTATTGAATCAAATTGATTCTTTACCCATAATAAATCAAAGCAATACTTCTTAACTACAGACAATCCCATTTAAGTGACAGAGATTAAGAAATCAACAACCACTGAGGTCTAATTTTTCATTCCTTAAGTCAGTCTAGAAGAATTACCTCTATGTAGGTCCTATTCAGCACATCATAATGCACTAGTGTAATCTCTTGGTCAAGATAAACCAATCCGAGCCTTACACCTCAACTTCTACCAATGGATTGTTCAATTCCATCTAAGTTGTGAATCAATTGTACTAATATACAAGGAACTGACAATGTGATCTTCTGTGATCTTCTACACACCACATTGTCTACAATGTAAAATACATCTGAACGTTTATGCAATAAATAATTAACATTCATTATATTTAAAGCAACCAGTGATAAAAATATTATTCTCATTTATAAGTGCAAGAATCAGTTTGTATACATAAGTAGCACTAAAAGCATACTTGCTAGTATAACCCTAACAATCTCCCACTTATACTCAAAGTCTGCTTTTAAGTATACTACAGCACGTCCATGTTCTACATGTCCTATTAAATTCTCCCACTTATACTCAAAGCAGCTTGGCAACGCACTTGACCCCCATTCCTTCCACATGTCTCTCGAATGTACTCTGAGGCAGACCCTTTGTGAAAGGATCAGCTAGGTTGTCTTCCGATGCGATCTTTGCCATCACTATGTCTCCTCTCTAAACGATTTCTCGTATAAGATGGTATTTCCTTTCAATGTGTTTGCTTGCCTTGTGGGCTCTTGGTTCCCTTGAATTTGCAACTGCTCCAGCATTATCGCAATAAATAGTGATACTGCTGGGCAAATTCGGAATCACATCCAAGTCCACTAAGAAGTTCTTAAGCCAAACCGCTTCTTTCGCTGCTTCACAAGTAGCTACATATTCGGCTTCCATGGTAGAATCAGCGATGCATTTCTGCTTCACACTTCTCCATGTCATGGCTCCACCCCCCAAACAAAACACACTACCCGAGGTAGATTTTCTAGAATCCATGTCTGATTGGAAATCTGAGTCCGTATAACCTACAGGGAACAGACTGACTGACTGATAAACTAACATTCTATCTCGAGTTCTTTTTAGATATTTGAGAATGTTTTTAACTGCAGTCCAATGTTCTTTCCCTGGGTTACTTTGATATCTTGCTACCATGCCCACAGCAAAACAAATATCCGGTCTCGTGCACAACATTGCATACATGAGGCTTCCAACTGCCGACGCATATGGAATGTTTCTCATCTCATCCATCTCCTTTTGTGTCTTAGGACACATCTCTTTAAATAGATGAATTCCATGTCTGAAAGGAACAAATCCTTTCTTGGAATTTTGCATGCTGAATCGTTTCAAAATAGTGTCTATGTATGAGGTTTGGGATAAGCATATCATCCTTTTTTGGCGATCTCGAGTAATCTTAATCCCAAGGATGTGACCAGCTTCTCCTAAATCCTTCATATCAAACTGTTTTGACAACCATACCCTCACGTCTGTCAACACCTTTTTATTGTTTCCAATAAGCAGAATGTCGTCTACGTATAATACTAAGAATACCAAGGCAGTTCCGATACACTTCTTATAGACACAACTCTCAAACTCATTTTGATCAAATCCATAGGATTGTATCACCTGATCAAAACATTGATTCCAAGCTCGCGATGCTTGCTTAAGTCCATATATTGACCTTTTAAGCTTGCATACAAGATTCTCTTGGCCTTTTTCAATGAAGCCTTCGGGTTGGCGCATGTAGATTTCTTGTTCAAGACTTCCATTTAGGAAAGCTGTCTTGACATCCATTTTCCAGATCTCAAAGTCTAGGTGAGCTGCAATCGACAAGAGAATACGGATAGACTTAAGCATAGCTACAGGCGAAAAGGTCTCCTCATAATCGATTCCCTCGTTTTGAGTATATCCTTTTGCCACTAGTTTAGCTTTGAAGGTTTCAACCTTCCCATCTGATCCTCTTTTTCTCTTGTAGACCCACTTGCATCCAATAGGCTTTATGCCTTTGGGTGGTTCCACAAGCTCCCACACTTTGTTATGATCCATAGACCCCATTTCTGCTTCCATTGCAGTTTGCCAAGAATCTGCATCCTTATCTTGGATTGCCTCATCGTACGTCCAGGGGTCAGATTCATCCTCTCCGGGGACCAAGTCCGAAGACTCTCCCACGAACATGAATCGCTCAGGTTGTCTCACAACCCTCCCACTACGACGAGGTTCCGGTTGTGTTTGTGTATCTCTTGGTACATCTACTTGTACACTTGGTATAGGAGTTGGCCCTCTTAATTCTTTTAAGGTAATCTCACTCTTGGGCTTTCTATTACTCATATAGTTTTCTTCCAAGAATCTAGAATGTGTGCTTATCACAATTCGCTGATCCTTTGGACTATAGAATAAACCCCCTTTCGTTCCTCTAGGATATCCTACAAACAGCCTAAATTCTGAACGAGGGTCTAACTTTCCAGCTTCCTTGTCCAACACGTATGCAGGACACCCCCAAATTCTTATGTGTTTTAGACTAGGCTTTCGCCCGGTCCACAATTCAGTAGGGGTTTTAGGAATTGATTTGGAAGGTACCAAATTCAGAATGTAAGTCGCTGTTTCCAAGGCATAACCCCAAAATGACTTAGGTAAATCTGAATAACTCATCATAGATCTGACCATCTCTAAAAGAGTTCGATTTCTTCGCTCTGCAACCCCATTTTGTTGGGGGGTTCCGGGTGCAGTTAATTGGGATACAATCCCTTCACCTGATAAGTAGCCCAAAAATTCATTGCTGAGGTATTCGCCTCCACGATTTGATCGTAGAAACTTGATACTCTTTTCCCTATGCTTTTCTGCTTCAGCCTTAAACTCTTTGAATTTATCAAAGGTCTCAGACTTATGTCGCATTAGATAGATGTATCCATATCTTGAGTAATCATCGATAAAAGTAACGAAATACTCAAAACCACCTTTTGCTTGAATTGACATTGGTCCACATACATCAGTATGAACGAGTTCCAACACTTCACTAGCTCTATTCCCCTTTGCCCCAAAAGCTCTTTTGGTCATTTTACCCTCTAAACATGATTCACGGGTTGGAAACGGCTCAACCTGGAGTGATTCCAACGAGCCGTCATTCACCAATCTTTGAATCCTTCTTAGATTAATATGACCAAGTCTAAGATGCCACAGAAGTGTTTCGTTCATGTCTGAAGAATGCTTTCTTTTCTTAGAAATAGTCGATGTGTTATACGATTCATTTTGTGTGGAATGTGCACAATAGATGAGAAGACATGATTGGGTGTTATAAATTATTTTATTTCCATGTTGAGATTTATATAGTATATGTTTCATTCATCATGCATGAATATATTTAATTGACTATAATAGTAATTTAAGTGCAACGAATTAATGTAAACATGTATATTTAATAAATTCCAATGAATTGATGCATGCGTCTATGAATATAATAGTTAATTGTATACAATGAATTGATATTATACATGAATTAGTTACAAAGAATTGGTTGATACATGAATATAATCAATGAAACATAGATAAACTCATTTATTTTTAATACGTAGTACTAAATTTACTGAATTTAAAAAGTCTCTCTTTTAATTAATAAAATATTAATTTATCGATAAATTAATATCTCTCTAAATTAATAAAATTACATGGTCACAAGATTATTAATTTATAGAGGTTTTACTGTATATGACAATCTTTCTCCTCACAAAAATCATATATTTCAAAATCTCTGCATTCTTACACATTCTAATTAAAAAAATCATTTTTTCCTATTTTAATCTCAAAATAATATTTCAAAATTTTAAATCATAATTATTACTCCGTACTCCATCTGTCCCACTATAAGTTCTCCACTTTCCTTTTTCGGATGTCCCACAATAAGTTTTCCATTTCATTTTTGACAAATTATTTTCTCTTTCCCAATCAAATCACTTATATTTTATTTATTATTTTATCATATTTCATCTCATACTAATCTATTATTTTCTCTTTCACCATCACATCACTTTTACTATGTCTATTATTTTATCATATTTCTTAATCAAAACACCCAAAAGAAAGGAGAAATTTATATTTTTCTTTCTTTCCTTCCATTTTTATTTTTTTCAATTTTATCATAGTTCTTACATGTCTTCTGCAAATATGATTATAAAATTTGTTACAGGATGAATCTCTCCCATCAAAAAAATTGAGAGAATTTTTTATTTTTTTTCAGTTCTTAGTCTTTCTGCAATTTTTTTTTCTTCCATTTTTTATTTCAATTTTTTCCCATTCCTAAAATCCCAATATTGTAAGAAATTCTTATTAAAAATTTATAATTCTCCTATTTTAAAATTTAATCTAATTTAAATATTATCTAATTTTATATATTTTAAATATCTTTAATTCATATATTTCTCTCACTTCACTATTTTAAAATTCTCTACCGTAAAAGTTATTTTAAATTCTCAATCTTTTTAGGGGTGTATTCAATTGAGATTCTGTTGGATTTTGTTGGACTTTTAAAATCTGGGGGTATTCAATCCGGATTTTTAAAAGTCTTTCAAAATTTTGAGGTATTCAATACGGATTTTAAAAAGTCTTTAAAAATCTTTAGGTATTCAACAATCTATGGATTTTAATACTCTATGGATTTCGTTGGATTCTCCTTAAAAAATATAAATAAATTTCACTATTCAAAATCTCTTCAAAAAATCAGAGATTTCAAGAAAAAAAAAAATTTGTTGTTCTTCTAACAAAATTTCAATCACTAACCTACTACATTAGTCTCTTCGTAAGCACTTGTTATTTGAAACAAAAAGATATACAACACAAAAACATTATAAAAGTTTTTATTATTTCAGAATTTTACACTATAAAAAATTGGTTCATGGCTATCACAACCCAGAAAAGTAGAGAAAAAACAAACATTCTTGTTGTATGTATTTCGAACCACAAAATCCTACACAGCCTCACAGTTTACAAAATCGAAAAGCTGTCCATCTTCCTGCTCTTCTTCAAAGGAAATAAAACCAAGAAACGTAACTATGTTCTTCGATAAGCATCACAGATTCTTCACCACCATTATTATCGTGAAAAAGATTAAATCTCTGTATTTTAAAATTATGTTCTCTCTTTAAAAATTATAGTATATCGGCACAGTTGACACCTTAACAATAATATATTCTCGATCGCCACCAACTTTAAGATCTCAAGAACATTTATTCACAATGTTCTTGAGATCTTAAAGTTAGCATCGATATCATCTAAAAGATTTTGGTGGTCAACGTCGTCACCCCATAAATGCAGGTGAGTTATTCAATCTCTGCGCTCTGATCCAGTCGAATATAACCGTGATGGAAATGAAGATGAGAATAATAATTTATTTATTTTTGAACTAATATATTTTTGGTATTTTTTCTAAATTTTTTTTTATATATAAGTGTGTTCGATATACGTTTGCATCAATAGTTTTAGGGGCGTAGTTTAGGGAAATCCATGTAAATCAATAAAAAAATGTGTATTTCAGAATCCTGTCAAATCTATGAAAATTCATATAAATCAATAAAAAAGTCGGTCAAACTCTACATACATAGAGTCTATGGATTTTCTAAATCCACTGACTTTTTAAAGTCCAAAAAAATTCAACAGAATCTCCCATATTTTCTCAACTTCTAACCTTAACTGTTCCCATTCTTATTCTCACTTTCTTTTATTCTTTTCTTCATTTATCTATTCTTATTTTCACTTTCTTTTTAGTATCACTTCCTCTCTCCATTCTCTCACGATTTATTTAAGACATTAAGTCATTAAAATTATTTTGTTGAAGAGCTTTATTTATTTTGTTAAAGATGTTTTCTATTGCGATCCCTGCCATTTCATTTTTAAAGATAGTTTTTCATTCTTTATCTTATTATGTTTTTTGGTTTTACTTCCATTTTGTCTTCTTGCAATTTCATCTCATAAAAAAAAGAGTTTCTCATTCTTTTATCTCTTTGGTTTTACTTCTTTTTATTTCTGTAATTTTTTCTCATTCTTTCACTATTTATTAAATTTTTTTTTTTTTTTGCTTTCATTTTTTTTTTATCTCATAGTTCTTAAGTGTTTTCTACAAATATGATTATATAATTTGTTACAGGGTGAATCTCTCCCATTAAAAAATTGAGAGTAAATTTTTTTTTCTTTCAGTTCTTAGTCTTTCTGCATTTTTTTTTTTTTTTGCTTCCATTTTTTTTTTCAATTTTTTCCCATTCCTTCACTAAATCAAATCAACCGCTTATTATAAGGCTTATCATGGTTTGAATACCCATTATTTTATATAATTTAAATTATGAATTATTTTAATTATGCAATTGATAATTTTTAGGTTTTTCTTTAAAATTTCTTGTTATTTAATATTTTGTCAAAATAAATGTTTAGATTCGTGTGGTTGATTATACATGTTCTACATCTTTAGTTTTATCTTTGATTATACAGGTTCTACATCTTTAGTTTTATCTTGAGAATATTTCATGTAACTTAAATCTATTCCAATTTATATCCTTTAAGTTTTAACTTTTTTAATTTACATCATTTTTAGTCCAATTTACGTCCTTTTGACCGTAAAATTTTCAAACTCACCGAAATGTGAGGAATAAATTCAGATTCCGGCCAAATAGTCCAATTTACGTCCTTTAAATTTAAAAATTAAAATTTAAAAAAAAATCCCATTAAAAATTCTAAAAAATCTTAAAATATCATTAACAATCCGAAAATCTCATTAAAATTAAAAACTATAAAATTTGTAAAATTAAAATAAAAATATCTCAATAAATTTCTCGTTAAAATGATAAAATGCTTAAAAAAAATTATGTGTTTCAAAAAATCAAAAAATATGTAATTTAAAAAATTAATAAATTCTAAAATCTATTAAAATTTCTAAAAATACTCTAAAAATCTCATTAAAATTTCTAAAATTCACTTTTTTAAAATGGGTAGATATATAAAAAATAAAAAATTCTAAAAATCATATAAGAATAATGAAAAGTATTAATATTTTATTAAAAATAGACATGATTCACACTCGCACGCCATTAAAGTTTGGCTCGAGCTCCTAAAAATTTTTGGAATTTTATATTTTTATGAGATTTTAAAATTTTTAACGAGATTTAATAAAAAAATGAATTTACACATATTTTTCAATTGTAGAATTTTTAATTTTTTTATAATTTTTATTTTACACAATTTATAAAATTTAATGAGATTTTTAGATTTTTTAATTTGATTTTCAGAAAATTTTAATTAATACTTAATTTTTAAACTTAAAGGACGTAAATTGGATTATTTGACTGGAATTCTAATTTTCTGGTCAAAAGGATGTAAATTGGACTGAAAATGACGTAAATTAAAAAGGTGAAAATTTAAAGGATATATAATAGATTAGGCCTAAGTTACATATGTGAAATGAAATTGAAAAGGACGTAAATTGAAAAGGTGAAAACTTAAAGGATATATACTGGATTAGGCCTAAGTTACAGGATGTGAAATGAAATTTTCTCGTTTTATCTTTGGTGTCTTTGGTTTTGTTTGATCGAGAGGTAATTTGTGATAGCCTTTTAAATATATAAATTTATATTTTTTAAACTAACAAAATAATTTTAACAATATTTTTTATTGTCTTGATATATTTTATAGTATTTTATTTTTTAATTGCAGAAGGGTTTAGTGATAAATTTTCATCCGAACTAGAAAATTTAATCGGAAACAAATTTATATTTTAAATTAGTATTTCAATTTTTTATTTGGAGAATTATTTATGAAGGTATTTAAAATTTAAAACAAAATTTTATGAAAAAATAAAGCAAAGAATTTAAAGAGAGAATTACCCTTATATACTAATTCTGAATCTTTTATTTCCTACGTGTCATCTCAATTCTCCTCCTTTTTGTTTTCCTAATTTTATATAGAATTTCTGATTTTTTTTTCTATTTTGTTTTGTTTAACCGTTTCTCTTCTCCAACTATAATTTTTAAAATTATTTTTCGTTCTTATCCATTCTCTCTCTTCTTCACTTCTTCTTCCCATTTAAGTTTTCTAATTATAATTATAATTTTTAATTATGCATTTTTTAAAGTATTTTTAATTTTTATTTTCATCGTTTTTTCATTTTATTTACTAAATATTATTTATTTTATTATCCCGCAAATTTTGCGGGTCTTGTACTAGTATTGAAATAGAGCATAAAAATCTCAAATTCTATCATCATGCAGCGTGTAAGTTTTCTTCTCGTCAAATCAAATGGTATATATTTATTATTAATATTTTTTATATATTTAATATTTATCAAATTATCACACTATTTTTAAAATTTATTTATAAATAAGAATATATAAAAATTTTATATTTTACAGTAAATGAAATATTAAATGGTTATTACTTGTAGACACCCTCCTTAATAAATATACACTTTAAATAAAAATTAATTTTGAAAATTAAATGTTTAGTACTTTATAAATACCCTCCTTAATAAATATACACTTTAAATGAAAAATAATTTTAAAAGTTATTGTTTTTAAAAGTTATTATTTTGGCACACATGTAAGTTTCATATGAAAATTAATTTTATAAGTTATTGTTTTTGCTCACAAAGTTTCATGTTAATTGAAAACGTGAAGGGCCACCTATAATAAGTTTGTATATTTATTTTTAAATAAATTAAATATTTTCTTAAAAATAAATTATTAATTACGATCAATATTAATGGTAAGATTAAATCTTTAAATAAATTAAATATTTTCTTGCGAATAAATATATATATATATATTTTTTTTTTTTTATAAATTAGATCCAAATCATTGTAAGTTTGTTTTGGACTGGAAAATTCCACTCATGTTTTACTTTAGAATTTTAAAATCTTATCCCACAAATAACTATAAACCCTACAAAAGTCAATCCTATAATTATCTGCAAACTCTATATACATACTTATAATAACATATATAAACACCTATAATTCTATACTATAAAGTTAAATCATACATACTTAAATTCCAAAACAAACACAAAACATATAAGTATTTAAAATTTTAAAATATACTAGATTTTGAAATTCAGATTTCAAAATCCTCAAAATTCCAAAACAAACATCCCTATTGTATTTTGTAAAAATCATGCCAACATAATACAAACGCTGTGACAAAGTGGGATAGCTCAAGTGGTTAGAACACCACTACCTAGGCCTTAGGTCCTGGGTTCGAGTCATGGGGAGGGGAAAAAAAGGATGGGTATTTAACTTCCATCAAAAAAATAATTAAAAAAATAATACAAACGCTGTGAAGTTTTTGGAAATTTGTAATTTTATACTCCCTCCGTCCCGTGATTACTTGCACACTTTCCTTATTTGGACGTCCCAAAATTACTTGCACACTCTTAATATAGAAATACCCCACAAAATTAATACCCTCCCAACATCATTTTATTTTCAAAATTGCCACAATTTTTTTACATACATTTTACTTTACACTTCATCATATCCACTTTACACCTCACCAAATCACCTAAAATACCCCTCATTTATCTTACATCACCAACCACTAAATTCACTTTTCTTAAACAACGTGACGATCAAATCGTGCAAGAAATTCTGGGACGGAGGGAATATATTTTTTTATTAATAATATTTTTTTATAATGCCCTTACTTATTAAAAATATTTTCTTAATTTTACAATTAAAATTATAATTTTATTAATAATATGTTATTAATATATTAAAAAATATTATAATATATAAAAATATAAATACAATAATATAGATTTAAATTTGTAGAAATGTATATGTTATAAATATATTAGAATAAAAAAAAATTTAACTCTCTCACCGATTGTATCAATGAAAAAGATATAAAAATTAATATAGTATTTAAAGTTATTAATTATTATTTTAATAAATCGACCATAATATAATATTTAATGTTATTATTTTAATAAATTGACTTCGCGTAAAACCCGGTATAGTACTAGTTACTATATAATATACAAATTAATTAAGTAGGACTTCAAACTACTAAATATATTTTTTTTAAAGAAAATGGGAGGGGCCATGGCCATCCGGCCACCCCGACTATACACATATGTTCGCCCTCGGGCATAAGTACATTAGATAGCCAATTTCACCGCTCACCACATATCATGTTGCATGAAAAATGAATGTGCATTTTGACCGCTTACACTTCAAGTAATCTCCCCTAGTTTGATCGTTCGAACTTATACTTAACTGTATTTTTCAAATGAATTGTACTTTTTTCATTCCGTGATTATTTGTACACGTTTTTTATTTGAACGTCCTAAGATTACTTGCACACTCTTAATATGGAAATACTCTACAAATTTAATAACCTCACAACGTTGTCTTATTTTTCAAATTGTCATTCACTTTCTACCTACTTTTTATTTTACACTTTACTAAATCCACTTTACACCTCACTAAATTAATCACCTAAAATACCCCTCATTTATCCCACACCACCAACCACTAACCACTAAATTCATTTTTCTTAAAAATTATGTCGATTAAATGGTGAAGTCATATTGGAACACAACAACTTTATCCATCTAGTTTTACTGGAAAAAATGTTGTTCAAGTGTAGTTGACTAAGTGTCGAGTCTGAGGAAAATGTTGGGTCGGGTGATCGAGAATGGTGAAGGGAACCTCTGGAATGCGCCATACACTTTCCCCGAACTGGGGTGGGTTCACGCTTTCTTTATAAAATTGGTATGCCCTATGAGCATACTCATGTAATAGATCATCTTTATCATTATATGCGATATGAATCCTCAATATAAAATCCAAACGAAGAAATGTGATATTTTAATGCAGAATCAATATATTGGATTGAAGGGAGTGTAAGTGTGAGACACCATACTAGGACTAATATCATCTATGAGCACGTGAGTGTTCTGAGGTGAGAAATGCACAATATCTTGTTCCTTTCTCTTGCATGTGGTGTTTCTGCCACCATTGTTTACTTTTTACAGTGACGTATATACGTATACAATGGATTCTTGATCTTTAAACTGTATGTATTTAACTTTCAACTAGAGATGTTTATCGGGCTAGCCCTAATCCTATAGGGTCAACCCTATAGGGTCACGGACTAAACGGTTTAGAGCATTATCCAGTTCATTTTTAACCGGTCCATCAATAGTTGAGACCTAATAATAGGGAACAATAATATAAGAATAATATCCTTTTATTTTAGTCCATATAGGAAACAATAATAGGAATAACATATTTTTATTTTAATCCATATCTTTGTATATATCTCTTTGATATGGTTGTTGTATTTACCTTAATTATCTCCTTGTAAATACTCTTATAAATAGTAAACCATTCCTATCACGGTGATCACATACCTATTCTCATATAGTATTAGTCTGACTCATCGAAACCCTAATTCTCTCTACAGCCTCACGCTATATTTTTCCCCTTCCCTCCTCATGGCGGCGGCGGCTACCACTCCCCCCACCATCCCTCTCAATGTTTTGGTTCATCTCTTAACAATCAATTTGTCATCCTCCAACTACATGCTCTGGCGAAATCAGGTAGTCCCGGTCCTGTCAAGCCATGATCTCCTCGCTCATGTTCATGGTACGACATTCGCTCCGGCTAAGTCGATCACCGTATCTGGTGCTTCGACCCCTAACCCTGCGTACACCGCTTGGTTTGAGAAGGATTAGAAGATCCTCAGTCTCCTTCTCTCCTCTCTTTCTGAAGAAGCCATGGCCGAGGTCATTGGTTGTGACACCTCGCGCTCCATTTAGGTTGCTATCGAGGCTGCCTACAATCGTACCTCGGCCCCTCGCATCAGCCAATTGTGAAATCAGTTACTCTCCCTTCATCACGGTTCCACCTCTGTCGACGATTACAACAAGAAATTGCGTGCCCTTTGCGACCAACTTGCATCTATTGGCAAGCCTGTTGATGATGACGACAAGTCCCATTGGTTCCTCACTAGTCTTGGCCCCCAGTTCGCCAGTTTTTCGGAAACTCGCATGGCCATAACACCGATGCCTGCCTTTCGCGACATGATCCATCAAGCCCTGAACTACGAGCAATTCACTCGCTCGATAGATTCCTCGTCCTCGCCTGTTCCGGCCTTCGCTGCTTCTCCTCATCCGGGCAAGGCTCTTCGCCCTAGCGCCAAATCCCGTAACTCCTCTTCGCAGAATTTTGGTGGCCAGGCAAGCACTACTTACTTGCTTGCTCGTCGCCCTCCAACTTGTCAGATATGCCGACAACAGGGTCATTATGCCAACTGTTGTCTAGAACTCTATGCTCGCTCTGCACCCTCTGCGGCCAACCTTGCCCATGTTCTTGACTCTCATTGTCATATCTCGCAGCCTCCGACCTCTGATTGATTCCTCGATAGTGGTGCCTCTGCTCATATGACTCCTCGCTCATCTGACTTGGATAAACTTCACCTGTATTTTGGCAACAACTACTATTCCGATCACTCATGTTGGGTCGTGTTCGGTTAATAAGGATGTTCATTTATTAGATGTGCTCGTTGTACCACATCTTACTAAGAAATTGTTATCCATTAGTAAGCTTACTTCGGACTTTCCTGTTGATGTTTTGTTTACTAATGACTCGTTTGTCATTCAGAATCAGGCGACCAAGCAACCCTTGGCAAGGGGTCGGCATAGTCGAGGACTCTATGCCCTGGAGCAAGGCACTCCAGCCTTGATCGCTGCTTTACGGAGCTCATCGTTGAAAGGCCTCCTTTGAGTGTTGACATCGTAGATTAAGTCATGTTCTTATTTCTATCATTACTTTGTTGAATAAATTGGGCTTGTTGTCCCTTACTTCTGTTTTGCCCAAACCGGTACTCCATGCCAATTGGCTAAGAGTAAACATTTATCTTTTGCATTGAATGAAAAGTGAGCATCTCGTGTTTTGGATCTAGTTCATTGTGATCTTTGTGGACCTGCCCCTGTTACTTCAAATGATGATTTTAAATATTATGTCATATTTGTGGATGATTTCTCCAGATTCACTTGGCTTTATCCTCTGCACGCCAAGTCTGATTTCTAGGATGTGTTTGTTCGGTTTCACACCTTTGTATGCAATCAGTTTTCTACTTCGATCAAGGTCTTCTAGAGTGATGGTGGAACTAAATTTGTTAATGGTCGCGTTTGTGGCTTCCTTGCCGACCATGGCATTCATCATCGCATCTCATGCCCATACACTCCTCAGCAAAATGGTCGGGCTGAGCGCAAACATCGTCATGTCACTGAAACTGGGCTCTCTTCGTTGTTTCAGTCGAGCATGTTTGCTCATTTTTGGGTTGATGGCTTCTCCACTGCTGTCTACATTATTAATCGGCTGCCCACGCCTATTCTCAAACACAGGTCACCCTTTCAGATCTTGTTTGGCACTGCCCCCAACTTTGCAAACTTCATAACCTTTAGATGTAGGGTATTTCCGTATCTCCGCGACTATGCTCTCCATAAGCTTGCTCCTCGCAGTGCTCCGTGTATTTTTATGGGATACAGTTCTTTCCATAAGGGGTTTCGATGTTACGATCCAATCTCTTCCCACTTCTACACTACTCGCCATGCTCAGTTTGATGAATCAGTGTTCTTGTTCTCGGCTGCTCATGCCCTATCCTTGCCTGATTCCCTTAAAATAAGTTCATTTATAGAACCATCTACTGCTCCTCGTCGGCTCCCTTGTAGTCTCTGCCCTGAATCAAAAGAGTCCGTCGTGCCTCCTGCTCACTCGGTGGTTCAGTAGCCTTCTGCTCGCCTAGCGGTTCTGCAACCTCCTGCTCGCCCAGCGGTTCAGCAGCCTCCTGCTCGCCCAGTTGCTGATCCCCCAGCTGCTCACCCACTTCCTGTCCCGACTCACCCGATGGTTACTCGTGCCAGATCTGGGATATTCAAGCCTCGACACATTGCCGATATTGCGACCACCAGACTCATGTCCGCCCTCTCGGTCTCTGAAGAGCCTAAGGGTTTCAAATCGACTCTAAAACATCCACACGGGTTAGTTGCAATGCAATCTGAGCTCGATGCCCTGCATGCTAATCAAACTTAGGTGCTCGTTCCTTGCCCTCCCTCTACAAACATTGTTGGTTCGAAATGGGTTTTTTGCACCAAATTTCTTGCAGATGGAACAGTTGACCGCTACAAAGCTCGGCTGGTTGCCCATGACTTCTCACAACTTCCAGGCCTTGACTTCTCGCACACATTCAATTTAGTCGTCAAGGCCGCTACTGTTCGCATCATCTTGTGTCTGGCTGTTCGGAGTTAGTGGCACATGCACCAGCTCGATGTAAACAATGCCTTTCTCCATGGAAAGTTGACGAACGTTGTTTACATGGCTCAACCTCCTGGCTTTGTTGATCCTCGCTTTCCCGACCATGTTTGTCGCCTCAAGAAGGCACTGTATGGTCTTCGATAAACTCCCCTCGCTTGGTTTGTTCGCTTTAGTGGCTTCCTTAAGACTTTGGGTTTTCTGTGCAGCCGAGCAGATCCCTCACTCTTCTACTTCAGACGTGGTAAAGTCACTTTATACCTCTTGCTTTATGTGGATGACATTATTGTTACAGGGAGCGACCAGGATGTTATTCGGCGTTTTATTCGCCGTGTCAACAAGGAATTTGCGATCAAAGATCTTGATCGCCTCAGCTACTTCCTCGGCCTCGAGGTCACTCACTCATCGACTGGTCCAAGCGAAATATGCTCGCGATGTCTTATCTCGAGCGGAGTTGCTCGACTCAAAGCCTGTCTCCACTCCCCTCGCAGTCGGGGAATCTTTAGTTAGTATAGGGGGCCCTTTTGCCGACCACACACTTTACCGCTCGCTCGTTGGCGCATTACAATATCTGACGATCATGCGTCCTGATCTTTCATATGTTATTAATCATGTCAGTCAATTCTTACACTCGCCAACTACCAACCACTTCCTCGCAGTCAAAAGGATCCTCAAATATGTTAAGGGCACTATTAACTATGGGCTCTCCTTTGACCGGACAAGTGATTACTCGCTCGTTGGTTATTCAGATGCAAATTGGGCCCGTTGCACTAAGACTCGACGCTCCACTTATGGTTATTCTATTTTTTTGGGCGAAAATTTAATCTCTTGGAGCGCGAAGAAACAACCCACTGTTGCTCGCTCGAGCTGTGAATCCGAGTATAGGGCACTCGCGAACACAGCCCAAGAAATGATTTGGGTCACTCAACTTCTTCGGGAGCTTGGTCAGCTTCCTTCTTCGGCCCCCACACTGCTTTGCGACAACAATAGTGCCTTGTTTTGTAGTCAAAACTCAGTTGCTCATAAACGAGCAAAACACATCGACATTGACTGCCACTTTGTTCGCGAATTGGTCTCTTCTGGTCGTCTCATCACCAAGTTCGTCCCATCTACTCTTTAGCTCGCCGACGTCTTCACCAAGAGTCTTCCTCACCCCAGCTTCGAATTGTTACGTTGCAAGCTCTGTGTTCGATTGCATCCACAACATCGCTTGACGGGGGTAAAAGGGAGAAATAATATATGAATAATATCTTTTATTTTAATCCATATCTTTGTATATATCTCTTTGATATGATTGTTGTATTTAACTTAATTATCTCCTTGTAAATACTCTTATAAATAGTGAATCATTCTTATCACCTCATTAACGGTGATCACAAACCTATTCTCACACCTAACCCTGTATTTTTTAGGGTTAAACGGGCCGGCTCGATTAGCCCGGTCCGGATAAACATCTCTACTTCCAACGAATAACTTACAAAGAGCTTGTATCTTATAGTCTCATTCACTCATATCCGCTTGCACCACACTCAAAATTTTTTTCAACATTCCAACATATGTAATTGACGAGTACTCCAAGATAATAATGTAACTCATTTCACCATTTGTATTGAAGACCTTCCTAATAGACTTTTTTATAATTCAATTAATTCATATTAAAAAATTCTCTCTCTAGCCGACGCTTTGTGCGTACACTCCACGCCGATCAGTGCATCCAATCCTCGCCGTCGCGCGTCCAATTCACGCCGTCGTGCGCCACCCCTCACCACTGCGGGTCAGTCTTCACCACCACGCCGCAGTGTTTGTGCTTATCTTCCCCAACCGATTAGGACCTGTCTAAGCTTGAATACTCACTCACACCGCCGTGCGCTTACGAAGCCACACCGGCCCTATACTGATGAAGCCTCGTCGTCGAGTGTTTTCTTTCCTCAACCGCGACGCCGAGTGTCTACTTCTCTCAGTCGTGATGTCGAGTGCTCGCTTCCTCCACACTGAGCAGTTTGATCTACCATAACGAAGCCCGTCACCACTTGTTGAGTAAGAGCCCCAAATTAATTTAACTCATTCCCACCTCCATCAAATCCTCATCGGGAGTGTGATTGCCGCAGCTGCCCAGATTTCTAGTAAGCTTGCTTCGTTATTGTTCAATGTTTGCAAATAGTTGGTGTCTCTGTTCCTTGTGAGATTTGGCTGCTGTCTTCAGATTTTGTTGCCTATTGTGGTAGCTCTTTAGTTTTGTGATCAGGGTTTGGATTGGTTTCTTCTGCCTTCAATCGTTTGTACAGTAAAATAGGGGAGAGAGTGTTTTTGGGCTATTATATGTGTGGGTTGTTGTTGGAAATTTTGCTATTTGAAACGTATTAGTTGTTGTGTTTATAAAATCCATACAAGTAGGAGAAGGGTGTTGGTTTGGAACGTAAGAGGTTTTTGAGTTGTCTGGATTGGCGGAGGCTGAGGTGACTCAGCCCCGCCGGAAGGAATGAGTATTATCTGTTGGAACGCATGGGGTTTGCGCAGCTCTCGTACGTCCGGGTATTTGCAGAGGTTAGTCTCCACGTTTCGTCCTACTTTGTTGTTCATTTCTGAAACTAAGTGTCATTCGACACAAGTAGCTGCTTTACGGGTCAAGCTTAGTTTTAGTTTTTGTTTTAATGTGGATGGTGTCGGTTTGTCTGGTGGTTTAGCTGTGTTTTGGAATGAATGGCATGTTTCTATTTCGTCATATTCCAATGGTCATATTGATTGTCTTGTGAACTCAAATTATGGTGTGTGGAGATTTACGAGTTTCCAAGGACATCATATATTAGCAATGCGTGCATCTTCCCCCTTTAAAATGCTTGAAGCTGAGCCACAATTCGAGTGATTTAGCCTGGATTGTGGGCAGTGATTTTAATGAAACCCTCTTTATGATGAAAAAGTTGGTGGTGTCCGCAAGCCTCTTAGGGGTATGGAATTGTTTCAAGAAGCCTTAACTCACAATGAACTCTTCAATCTTAGAACTAAAGGACCAAAATTCACATGGATTAATAAGAGGGAAGGAGAGTCGTTTATTAAAGAAAGGTTGGATCGTTTTGTTGCAAATAGGGCCTGGACTGATTTGTTTCCATATTATTTAGCAAAGAATTTGGATTTTTTGGGGTCGGATCACCGTCCAATTATGTTGAGTTGCGAGGTTTTGGAAACCAGAAGTGGTAATAATAAACCTAGACGTTTTCGATTTGAAAATCATTGGATTAAAGAGCCAGAATTCAAGAAAATCATTGGAAGGAGAAAAATCATAATGGTTTTCTAAATGATACTTTAAAACTGTGTGGTGAATCGTTTAAAAAATGGGAACAAAGTAAAGGTGGCTCCCTTGCAAGTCGGATAACAGTCACTCGAGAAAAATTGGCAGTAGAATTGAATAAAGAATCAAAAAATTCAGATATGTTTCAAGTGGGTATCCTTGAAAAAGAAATTGAAAAGCTACATACGCAAGAGGAATGGTACTGGAAACAACGATCTCGAGTTAACTGGCTTAAAGAAGGAGATAGGAATACAAAATTTTTCCATTCTAGAGCTACTTCCAGAAAATGGTTCAATGCAATTTCGGGTATTTTCAATGAGCAAGGGGAGTGGGTGACTTCGGTGAATGATGTTCAAGAAGTGTTTAAGTCCTATTTCGAAGGTATCTTTTTATCTACAAATCTGAATCACCAGGATATCATTAGAGCTACACAAGACATTCCTTCATGTTTTTCTGGTGATATTGAGGGATTTCTTGATACACCATTCACAAAGGAGGAAGTTATAAAAGCAGTTAAAAATATGAATCCTTGGAAAGCCCCTGGCCCGAATGGTTTTCCTGCCTCGTTTTATCAATCAAATTGGTCTACAATTGGAGAGGAGATTACGAAGCAAATGTTGGACATCTTGAATAATGACAAACCTATTGAAAATTGGAACCAGACAATCATCACACTCATTCCCAACTCCAAAACTCCTAAATTTGTGTCCCAATTTCGACCAATCAGTCTATGCAATGTCAGTTATCGTATTCTGGCTCGTATCATCACAAACCGACTCAAGGGTATCATGAACGACATCATTGATCTTTTTCAAAGTGCTTTCATCCCTGACAGACTCATTTCGGATAACATTCTTGTGGCCTATGAATGAATGCATTGGTTGCGGACATCAAAAAGTAAAGAAGGCTACGCTGCGCTCAAACTGGACATGAGTAAAGCTTACGATAGAGTCGAATGGTCTTTTCTTGAAGCAGCCATGCAGAAACTAGGTTTCTCTCAGAGATGGATACGTCTCATCATCAAATATATTTCTACTGTTTCATACAGTTTGAATATCAATGGAAACATTACGGAAATCTGCAAACCAACTCGAGGTTTACGACAAGGTGATCCCCTATCTCCCTACCTTTTTTATATTTGTGCTCAAAGTTTGTCCTCCCTTATTTCTAAAGAAGTTGCACTCATCAGAATTACTGGACTTAAGATAGCCAGGTCAGCGCCCACTATCTCTCATATCTTTTTTGCTGACGATAGTTTGTTATTTTTCAAAGCCACAAGAAGGGAGTGCTTAAATCTGAAGCAATGCCTGCAATTTTATGCAAATGCTTCGGGACAAGTGATTAATTTTGAGAAATCTGTGCTCACCTTTAGCCCTTATACGAACCCGGAAAATATGAAGTTGGTTAAACAAGTTTTGGGTGTACGATCAACCCAAGGCCACGAACTCTATCTAGGGCTCCCCACCTTTTCCATGAAATCGAAAAGGCTTCAGTTCCGTTATCTTCTGGACAGAGTTAGGAAAAAGATTAATTCGTGGAATCATAAATTTTTCTCAGAAGGGGGAAAGGAAGTACTTATCAAAGCAGTTTTACAAGCCATCCCTGCTTATTCTATGACCTGTTTTCGCATCCCAACCTCGATTTGCTCGGAGATTGAAAGTGCAATAACTAAATTTTGGTGGGGAGCAAGCGAAGGAAGTCATAAAGTACATTGGCAAAAATGGAGTAATATGTGTAAAATAAAAGAAAAGGGTGGATTGGGTTTCAGAAGCTTTGTCCCTTTCAACAGAGCCCTATTGGCAAAACAGGTATGGCGAATCATTGAGTATCCATATGTTTTGATTAGTCAGGTTTTTAAAGCTCGATATTTCAAACATTCGGATATTATGGAAGCAGGCCTGGGCTCCAACCCCTCATATGTATGGCGATCTTTACTCTGGGCTAGAGATGTCATTGAAAAAGGCACACGCTGAAGAATTGCAAATGGGGGAAAAATACACATATATAAAGAAGGATGGATACACGGACTCAGCGAAGGAAGACTAGAATCTCGAATAGCCAGTGCATCAATGGTCAGTAGGTTCATTACAAACAAGTGTGAAAGGGATGAGGATTTAATCAAAAAAACCTTCATTCCTTTTGAAGTAGACGCAATTCTAAAGATTCCATTGCACGGGGAAAATCATGAAGATCATCGTTTCTGGCCAGGGAATTCATCAGGCCACTATACTGTAGCTTCGGGGTATGCCTTGGTAAGACAAATGGCCGCTCAATTACAATTCAAATTTGAAACAGGCCCTTCAACCTGTCATCCCCAAGAACGAATTTATAAAACCATCTGGAAGATGGAGGTTCCACCAAAAGTTCGAATTTTTGGATGGAAAATGCTCAACGAAACTGTAGCAACAGAAGGTAACCTTTTCAATCATCATGTGCCATTAGACCCGTTTTGTTAGTGTTGCGGAGCAATTTTTGCTGATTCGATCCATTCTATTTTTAAATGTGTTTTTGCAAAAACGGTCTAGAAGCAATATGGAATCTGGAATTCATTCAAGAACTGGATACATGGATCAATTCGAGACTTATTCTTCATCCTCATTGAAAAGGTCTCGATTGAGCAATTTTCTTTCATATTGGTGGTTGCATGGGCAATTTGGAAAGGCCGTTGTTCCCTGATTCATTCAAAATACTGGAAGAAAAATCGCTCTAGAAAGCAAATCGGCTTCGATGTTGATTGGGCGGTTGAATACTGGAAAAATTTCAAAAAGTTGGGTGTTTTAAACATTGATGAGGGGTCTGGAAAAGGAAAACAGGCTTATCTTCCGATTAAGAAAGACTCTGAACACGTGCTCTTCACAGACGCAGCTTTTGACCCCGATAGTAATTTCTTTGCAATAGGATATGCGTTGATTGGTAATGATCACTCAATTATCATGGCTAGATGCCGACATATTCATAATCCAGGTACTGTGTTGGCAGCCGAGTTAAGAGCTATTGACATCGGCATTGAGCAATGCCATAAGGCAAAACAAAAAAATTGGAGGCTTAAGGACGGATTCCCAGATGGCTGTAAAAGTTATTTATTCAGAACAATTGATGGGCCATCTTGAAAGAACCATTGCACATAAGATCAAAAATATGATGAGAAAAATTCTAGTGTGGGATTTTCAGTATATTGAGAGATGCAGGAATATTATTGCCCATGTTCTAGCTCAAATGGCTCGTTACACTTCAACACCTCACGATTGGTTTGGAGACGAAATTCCTCAGAATATCAAGGAGAAATGCCTGGATTTTTTTACCTTTCTAAGATTCTCCTTGTATTTTCATAAAAAAAAAAAAGAAGACCTTCCTAATAACCTCGTGATAAATCATAAAAAAATATTGAATTCTCATCCATTAACAATCAACAAAATGAAAAATAAAAATAGAAAAATTAATACATTATTAACGAATTAGGAAAAAAAAGACTTGGACTGAAAAATCATTTTTGTATCAAATTTCAAATTCGTTCTGCTAGAAAAAATCGGTCCAATGTTCGAACTAATCCTCTTACCGACCTGAAACATGGACCGAATGAATTCAATCTATTTTTTCCCGAAACATGCAATAAATTCGTATATTACCACTAAAACAACTAATTCACATCCATTTTTAGTGAATTGAAGGGTTAGTGACATAATTGTTTGTTTATCCAAGCTCGTCAAGTAGGTACATCAATTTTCTCATTCTATATATTACTACCTCACAAATTTAATATTCAGTGATTCATTCATGTCAATTCATGGCCACCTTATTCATGGCCAAAATTAGACCATTTTCCGACGAATAAAAATTCAAGTCACATATCAAATTGTTTGTCTCTTCAAACCCGTCATTATGATATGTGGATCATCTTTTGATTCAATGAAAAACAATCGATAATTGGTCTTGAAAGCTTTGTGTTGTCATTGCTTAAATCCGTTCGCGAATCGAAACCGTATTCTGGCCATTTACAATTTTCAGGCATAAAATGCTACCCCCCTAAGGACAAGTGTAACTACTCAAAATCTAATGAACACATTTTGCAATTTTGCCTTTACCAAATTATAAGTCTTTTGTGTACCAGTTAGGAGTGAAATTGACAAGCTAATATGAGTAACACATACTAATATATAACTAAAACGTGCATACTAATATAACTAAAATTTGACCGCCAACATGAAATGAAACGCGTAAACTAATATAATTGAAACATGACGAGTGCAAAAATGTGTACATGATTTGATGTTTATATTTTATATTCCTTCCGTGTCAAAGAATTTAGTGAAATAAAATAATGTCGAGTGTGCAACTACAAAAAAAAAATCTAAAATGTTGTTTCCAAAGGAGGCGGAAGAGAAGTGTGAGGTAGAGTGTTATTTTAAATTAGAATGGGGTGCCCTGCCTACTGCCTAGTGCCTGCGAATAACCAAACCCCAAATTCGGAGGACAGCCTTTCGGAGATCTCAAGAGTCTTCACCCCCTCGGCATTTCCGAAGTCTCTTTTCCTGTTTCCTTCTCCCTTTTAATAATTTGAATCACAAAGATTCTTTCGTTCTTCAACTTCTGCAACCAATTTTGGAATACAACTTCAGATGATGGCTTCACTCTCTTCATCAAACCATGCCTGTTCTTCATCATCAGCTTATTCCACTTCTGGGCTTCAACAAATTCGCAAAATTGTTCCTGTTTCAGCTCTTTCCCACAAAAAAATGCCCTCCAGAAATGTTTCTTTCCGATCTAAATGCACCCCCTCGCGCAATTCGATTCTCATGCAAGATGGTTAGTTTTTTTATTTGTTCTGCTCTTCTTTTCCTTAATCTCACGTTTTGGCACTTCTTTAATGCTTTATGAGTTTAGTGGATTTGTTCTTGTTTTCTCTCTATGATTTTGGCTGAATTTGCTGTTTAAGGAAATTACTGTAGGTCTTTTGTACTAAGTTTGTGTAAAATTCGAGTATTTGATTCTTATAATACACCAGAAATAAAGGGCATAGCATAATCCTTGAACTTGTTAGCCGTTTAATCGTGTGCTTTGATTTTTGCATTTAGGGGGCAATTTGTGCATTTTTATACTCACATTTTCGTAGTCATATCTAAATTCTTAAACATTTTAGGTTCTCTGGCGGCTAAAATAGCTGTTACCAATGAAGCCCCTTCGGAAAAATCGAAAGGGGAGTTGTTATCAGTTACTACTCCTCAAGAACTTGAAAGGGCAATTGGGTTGGATTCGATGGGCGCTAAATCGACTGTCAGTATTACTGTTGTAGGGGCCTCTGGGGATCTTGCCAAGAAGAAGATATTTCCTGCTCTTTTTGCACTTTACTATGAGGGCTGCCTTCCTGAGGTGTGCTTCATATCCATGCTATCACGCCTCTCAATTGTTTGATTATATGAAAATGCATTTCAAAGTGGAGGTTTTGAATGTGAAGATTTTGCTTCTTAAAGCTAGTTGTGGTTGACTTTAACCAAATAGTGCAATGTTTTGATGATTTCGATTCGTTTCAGCACTTCTCTATCTTCGGTTATGCTCGTAGTAAGATGACTGATGCAGAACTGCGGAATATGGTTAGCAGGACACTTACTTGCAGAATTGACAAGAGGTAGTTGCTACCCACCCACCCACCCACACAAACACACTCACAAATTGCACACTCAATATCTTAGCTTGGTGTACTGATGAGTAATTAGGTCATGTACTAATGATTTTTATCACTCACGTTCTTCAGGGAAAATTGTAGTGAAAAGATGGAACAATTTCTGAGTAGATGTTTCTACCATTCTGGTCAATACGATTCTCCAGAAAATTTTGTGGAGCTTGATAGGAAACTTAAGGAGCATGAGGTAGTATGGTTTGTAAATTCGTTATAATTTAATTTATAATTTGGGGTTCTGGATTGTTTTCCACTCATTTATGCTTATTGAAGGGCTTTTTTTCTTGTATTGTGGAATCTTGTAATTTTCTGCTGCTATCTTCGTTTAGTGATTCTTGGTGGAACGGTCGAGTGTAGACCTGAAAGTCTTTATGTACAGATTCACAACTATGCACTGGTCCATGTTTTAAATGGGAGTAAATAATACTCCCTCTGTCCACTAAAAGTGTGCTCACTTTTTTTTATACATGTTTTTAAAAAATCATATTTTAATTATAAAGAATATATTTAGGATAATGAGTAAAGAATATATTTGGTAGATACTCAATCTTGTTAGTAAAGTAGAAAAAATATTCAAAAGTGAACGATTTAAATAGAATAATCATATTTTTTGTGAACTCAAAAAAAGAAATGAGCACACTTTTGGTGGACGGAGGGAGTAGGATTAAGGCTCACATTCCTCTTTCAATCCTGCACTTTTATATCGTAAATTAAATAGTTTCAACACCAGCTTTCAATCCATTATTGGATACCCATACTAAGTGTTCCATATATATTTTAAAACTTGGAGTTTTTGTTTTATACTCCCTCCTTAGTCCTTACCCTGTTAAGTTATCCATTCACTGTTTGCGCATGTTTTAAGGAATATAATGTTTAATGTGTAGAGAGAGATAGAAAAAAGGAAAGGTAGTGTGAAAGGTAGGAAAGAGAAAATGCAGAGAGAGATAGGAAATAGAATAGGTAGAGAGAGAATGATAGTTCGCAAACACAGCCAATACAAGTATACATGCGTAGAAAGAATAGACAGGGCAATATTAGTATTAATGGAGTAGTTAGGTTTTATGTTTTGTTGGGTCTGTTTTTTAGTGGTTGGGTTTTTGTTAGTCAGCCTTGTATATATAGAGGCCGAGTTGTTTCTATTTGATTCATTCAGAAAATATTGATTGCAGCTTTAAGCTTGTGGCAAGAGATTTCTCTTGGGCCCTTCACTGGGAGTTCGTTTATCTTCTTGGTTCTTGTGTGTTCTTGTTTCCTATCGATAGCAAGTTCTATGATTTCTATCAGAGAATGGGTGACATAACAAGGGACGCCCAAAATGACAAAATGTGTAACTTAACGAGGGACGGAAGGAGTACATTATAGGATCTCTTGAAATCATAATTGGAACATAAAAATGGGTTATGAATTGAGATAGGACAGTATTGTTTCATTTGTTTGAGTTGAAGAACATATCATTGTTTTAATGTTCTAATTGGTTCTGTAGGCTGGGAGGGTTTCAAATCGACTTTTTTACTTATCAATCCCACCAAACATATTTGTCGACGCTGTAAAATGTGCCAGTCTCTCTGCTTCTGCTGCAAAGGGATGGACGAGGGTCATTGTTGAGAAACCTTTTGGGCGAGATTCCGAATCCTCAGCTGCTTTGACTAGGTCTCTAAAGCAATACTTACAGGAGGATCAAATTTTCAGGTAAATCTCTTCTATTAGGGAGTATACTCATAAAAGACTTTCTTCTTTTAGACGTCCCACTATTATTTGCAAACACAAATAAGGAATCTTTGTCAAATCTCTTAGCCTCACAATACACACTTATTTACACTACATGCCATTATTTTTTCACTCTTAAAAGTCAATTCCACTTCATTAACTTCATTTAATGGACTTTTTTGCCCCTCATTTGTATGAGGTGTAAAGTAAATATCACTTTATTCTTAAAATCTGTGCCACTATTTGCCCTACTATTTGCTTGCAAATAGTTCGGGACGGATGGAGTAGTTTGTAGACTGAAAGAAGCATTAGTATTTTTTTGAAATACAATCAATACTTTTCATCATATGAGCTGATATTTTTCATCACATGAACTAATACTTTTCAACCACTTTTTTCTAGTATGCGCAGTTTAGTTAAAAAAAATTGGTAAAAAATAGAGTCAAAATTGCACTGATTGCATGGTGCAACTGGTGCTCCTAACTATTACTCTTATTTTATATATGACTTGGTTTATGTTGGTATTCCATTATAGGATAGATCATTATCTTGGAAAGGAGCTAGTTGAGAACCTATCTGTGCTTCGTTTCTCCAACCTTATCTTTGAACCATTATGGTCAAGGCAATATATAAGAAATGTTCAGTTGATATTCTCGGAGGATTTTGGCACTGAAGGAAGAGGAGGGTAATTAGTCTTGTCAATTTGGCACTAAAGAAGTCGATTAGAACTTTTGCTTTACTTAACTGTTTTCTGTGTTGTCCCAGTTACTTTGATCATTATGGAATAATCCGAGACATAATGCAAAACCATCTGCTCCAAATATTGGCTTTATTTGCCATGGAAACACCTGTCAGTCTGGATGCAGAAGATATCAGAAACGAAAAGGTATTTCCTCTTGTATATAGACAAATTTTTGTATGCACTAGGTGGTCTTAGTTGTTTTAATATAAAGTATTAGTTGTTTTCAGTGAACAATATTAGTTGTGTAAAGTTGCACCGTGCAACTCAAGTGCATTTTTATTAGTTGTTTTTAGTTGGTAAGTATTAGTCGTTTTCACTGAAAAATATTAGTTGTGTACAGTTGCACTGTGAAACTCAATTGCATTTTTAAATGGTAATAGTGTTTTACTAAAAGGCGTTACCGCGTTAGTGGTGACATATTAGCTTTTTTCACTTGTGTACAGTTGCACTGTAGAATTGGTATACAAGAGACTGACCGCCTTGTGTGTATATATTTCGATAGTAATTCATAAGTAATTTTGAATTGAACAGGTTAAAGTTTTGCGTTCCATGAGGCCTATACCCCTCGATGATGTTGTGATAGGGCAGTACAAGAGTCACACGAAAGGAGATATCTCTCACCCTGGTTATACAGATGACAAAACTGTCCCCAACGATAGTTTAACGCCAACTTTTGCTGCTGCTGCGCTCTTCATAGATAATGCAAGATGGGACGGGGTACCATTTCTGATGAAGGCTGGGAAAGCCTTGCATAATAGGAGGTTAGCATAATTCTCATTTAGTCAAACATTGGCGTATTTTCCCCCTCTTTAAATCTTTTTAAACTTCACATTTGCTGAACTACTTGTACGATGCTACTGTACACAACTAATGCTTTTCAGTAAAACAATCAATACTTACAAACTGTTACTCCCTCCGTCCCAGGATTACTTGCACGGTTTGACCGGCACGTTTTTTTTAAGAAAAGTGAATTTAGTGGTTGGTGATGTAAGATAAAGGAGATGTATTTTAGGTGATTTGGTGAGGTGTAAAGTAAAATGTATGTAAAAAGATGGTGGCAATTTTGAAAATAAAATGATGTTGGGAGGGTATTAATTTTGTGGGGTATTTCCATATTAAGAGTGTGCAAGTAATTTTGGGACGTCCAAATAAGGAAAGTGTGCAAGTAATCACGGGACGGAGGGGAGTACCTTTTAGTGAAACAACTAGTACTATTTAAAAATACTTGCACAGTAATCCGTGTACCTGGTGCATACAAGGTTTTTGTCTTATTATATATAACACCTTTTGTTTTATCTCTTCTCAGGGCAGAAATACGGGTACAGTTTAGACGTGTACCTGGAAATTTATACAACCGAAACATTGGGGCTGATCTTGACCGAGCAACAAATGAGCTTGTAATCCGTGTTCAACCTGATGAAGCTATTTATCTGAAGATTAATAACAAAGTCCCAGGCTTGGGAATGAGATTAGACCGAAGTAATCTTAATCTTCTGTACAAAACCAGGTATTTATTAACTATTTAATTATTGCTTGCTAAGTTTCTATTTCTGTATATGATTTCTCATGAAAGTGACTGTCAAAATACATCTCATCTCAACTATTAATCAATAATCATTCAACTTTATTTGAAGCCACTGCCTTGCCTGGTTGTTGGACATAGTACATAAGTGCATTATGTTAATTTTCTAGTCATTCTATTTGTAATAAATTGGTTTATTTATTACTCCCTCCGTCCATTCGAAAGTTGTCAATTTACTTTTGGCACATGTATTAAGAAATGTAGTATTAAATGTGTAACGGGTTGTTGAGGTGGAAAGAGATAGTAACGAGAAAAGGTAGAGAGAGATAGTAACGAGAAAAGGTAAAGACATAGTGGGTGTTGCCAAAAAAAAAAAAAAAAAGAGTAACTTTCGTTGGGACACCCAAAATGGCAAAATGGGTAACTTTCAAAGGGACATAAGGAGTATTTAGGAATTAGGATAATATTGAATCATTTTTTATTCCTAAAATTTACCCTTTTTCCTGTTTTGGTCTCTTCAAACTCACTAGCAAACTTGGTTGTAGAAGTAGTCCAATTGTTAGTTGACCGCTTGTTGACTGACAAAATCCACTATTTAGGGGTGCTAAATGATATAAATAATTATATGCAGGTGCTAAATGTAATTAATGATTTTCAAATAACTGTTGACACCCAAAAATAGTTGATTCCGTCAGTCAACATGTGGTCAACTAACGTTAAAATTAAACATGGGAGTAAGTGTACTTCTAGGATTAAGTTTGATATTGAGTGAAAAAGGAGGACCAAAATTAAAAAAAATGTGAACTTTAGGGACCAAAAGTGATATTATCCCAATTTATTTTTTAAATAAGTTATAATGTACCGTTGGAATGCTGGAAATGGGGTAAATTTTTTTACTTTTGTTAATGTATGCTTCCTTGTGTTTTGCAGGTACTCGAAGGAGATTCCCGACGCATACGAGAGACTTCTTCTAGATGCCATTGAAGGAGAAAGGAGACTCTTCATAAGGAGCGATGAATTAGATGCTGCTTGGTCTCTATTCACACCTGTGCTGAAGGAGCTTGAAGATAAGAAAATAATACCCGAGTACTACCCTTATGGAAGTCGAGGTCCTGTCGGGGCCCACTACCTTGCTGCCAGATACAATGTTAAATGGGGTGATATTGGTGGCGTTGATGAATGATCACACCAAGGTACGTACGTACTCTCGGTTTAGACATATCTTACGTTTTTCAGAGGGAGCTATAAGGGTTCAACTTGATCAGAGTTAGCTGAGAAAATGCAGACAAGGGGTTTTGCAGTTTCCTGTACCAATTTCAAATTGAATTTAGTTTTATTAAAATTTGGAAATTTCAAATCGTAATGTTGGTACGTTGAATAAAGAGTGCAGTGCAGTTTTGACATTTTTGTAATATTTGAATAAAGATTGAGCTCTCTTTTCTAAAAGTGGATTAAGTCGATGAATGTTGGTGTCAAGTTTCTTTATTTTTACTTTTCTTAGTTTGATTTGGTTGTGTTAGTTTAAACTCTTTTAAGGTTAGTTTAGAGGTAGGTTAGGTTATCTTTGGGTGGTTTTTGAAATCCCGATAAATAGTAGTACTATTATGTATATTTTTTTTTGGGTTTTTGAGTAGGAGAGAGATTTAACTTTAAATTGAATCAATAATGTCTAAGGTTGAATGAGATTGTTTTATTATACTCCCTCCGTACCTGAGTAAGTTTAAGTTTTCCACTTCTTTTTGTTGTTTTGATTAAGGAATATTATAAAATAATAGATAAAGTATAAGTGATGTGATGCTGAGAGAGAAAATAATAGATGAGTATGAGATGAAGTAGAATAAAATAATAGATAAAGTATAAGTAATGTGATTGAGAGAGAGAAAATTATATGCCAAAAATGGAAAAAAATGAAATGAGAAACTTATTGTGGGACATCCATAAAAGGAAGGTGGGAAACTTATAGTGGGACAATATTTATTATTGTGAAGTAATATTATAATGATTAGATGAATATGTAATAATTGAAAATATTACTCCATTATTTCAATATTGTACTTCCTCCGTACCACTATATATATCTATATATTTTTTTTGACATGGTTACAAAGATCATATAACAAAAATTTAATCCAAGCTCTAAGCTCAAGACCTTCAAATCAGACAGATTCAAACGGCGTCGTTGTCACCACCAATCGTGAGAAAGTAATTCTACGAGCGGAAACTTTGTCCACAACAGAAGCATAGATCTCCATTTCTCGAATCGAAACACCCCACACTAAGGTATCAACAAATCAAGAAGTCTAAAGATAGAAAAATAAGGACAAAGAATCATCGAGCGCCATAACATCCATGGGTCAGTCCAAAAAAAGAGGAAAATCAGGAACCAACCACCCAACATCACAAAATCCCAAACTCCACAAAGGCAACACCAAAAGAGCTCTAGGCGGTGCCTCCCGGGAAGAAACACCACAAGGGAATATAACCACAAGGGAAGAAAAACCACCACAAAAAGGGGAAGGGGCTTCAGAACAAAAAACTAAACATCTACCTAAGAAAACAAAAAAGCTGCATAAAACACCATGAGAAAAAACAGAAACAACTAAAAATGCAAGAAAATAAAAAACTAAAATAAATACAAAAAATAAAAGGGATCAATGGATAGCCCACCCAATCGGCCACCGTAGTGCCGTCGGGGAGGATTTATCCATTGATCTCAACTAAAAACCTAAAAAGAAACCCCTAACCCCACTTAATGATGTGCTGAAAAAAGATTAAGAAACAACATCACGACGAGCGACGGTGCGGCGGGGCAGCGGCGCGACGAACAATGCTTAAGCCCAATGAGCGGTGCGACTACCCATTTTTCCTTCTAAATTAGATCTCTTTAAAAATCTATATGATAGTGATGGTGTGGATGTGAGATAAATTGGAGAGGAGGAGGAGCTTGATTGGAGGTTAAGGCAGTGGACGGTGGAAATTTTAGAGAGAAGGCAGAGAGATTTCTAAAGAGAGGTTATGATATTTTTCCCCTCTTCCACTATATATATTAGTAATATTACCCATTCTTCTACTCTGGGATGTTTGACTACATATAACTCATTCTATTTTGGTAAACAATTTATTAAACTATATCTATTAGTTTCTCCCTGCCTATCACAGTACGTGGACTTCTTCTTGTTCCTTCGGGGACATTGATAAAATTTGAACGATACAGAGAAGATTAGCATGATCCCTGTGAAAGGATGATACGCATAAATTAAGAAATGATTCTTAAACTTCTTCTATCTATTAGTTTCTACCTGCCTATCACATCACTTGGACTTATTTTATCTATTATTTTATCATACTTCTTAATTTGTGTGCTTCAAAAATTATGGTTGTGTGATTATAATGATTGAAGTGTGAGATTATAAGGATTTAACTTTATGGCAAATTATTTGGTAGAAGTGATTTTAGGTGATTTTTTAAAATTAGTTTTTAAATATTGAAATAAAATTGATGTATGAAAATATGGTTATATGCATAGTTATACTCCTTAGAATACAAAATATTGGTTTTAAAATTCAAAATAAGCATAGTTATGCTCCTCCGTGTGACTTTATGTTGTCTATATGAATTTTTTACAAAATGATGTATTTTACAATTGATTGGAAGAGAATGTTGTGATCTAACAATATTATTTTTGGTGATATGAAATTAACCGCTACTTGTGTTATTCTATCATTTTTGAATTTCTTATAACAATTTCTGTTTCTTTTTGTCTATATGAATTTTTTACAAAATGATGTATTTTACAATTGATTGGAAGAGAATGTTGTGATCTAACAATATTATTTTTGGTGATATGAAATTAACTACTACTTGTGTTATTCTATCATTGCTACTTGTGTTATTCTATCATTTTTGAATTTCTTATAACAATTTCTATTTCTTTTTGTCATATTTGGAATGTGAAATTGTTTTCGTAATGCTAATGAAAAGGTATGAAATATAAAAGTAGAAAGAAAATCTAAAATCATAAGCTCACAAGTCGAGCCAGAGGTCGGAGTGACGTTAAAACCTTGCCTGGGAAAATCCTCCTTAGGGACAAAATCCAGGCGAATGGAAAAGGTAAACTCCTCTAACAATCAATGTCTATACGGTATACAAATTTTTATGCAATAAAGTAAGTAAGAAATTCAGAGGATAACCTTTGAATTATGTAATTGAGATGCTTCCAATCTTTAAAAATGCTATTTCTTTTTTAATTTTTTTCAAAGAAAGTAAAAAGTGAGTTACATGATAATAGATCAAAGTAAACAATGTGGAAAGTGGAAACATGCAGTAGTAGGAGATGTAAAAATATAATAAGAACAATATGCATAAATGAGGACTAATTAATTTTACTGCATTATTGAAATCAATGTTGAATGTAAACGAATGATTTTTTTAAATACTTTCCACCGGTCTTCCTCTTCTTGCTTTCTGCAATTCACTGGAGATATCTTGCATTGTGGCAGTGTATTCCGAACTTAAATTGCAGCTTCTGTAATGTGGAAGAAGAGACGGTGCAACACGTATTATTTGAATGTCACTTTGCATATCGAATGTGGACGGACTGTCTTAAATGGATGGGAGTCGAGGCAGCAATGTCATCTAGAATTAGCATGCATTTTCAACATTTCAAGCATTTGGTGTAATGTAAATTGGGAAAATTTATTTCTTTGTTGGGACAATAGTTTGTGAATGGGAAAATTTGTTTCTTTGTTGTTTGGATTTTGGAAAATTTGTTTCTAGTCCTTTTTAGAGACTTTATTACTAGGCATTTGTGATAAGCCTTTCATATATTAACTTGGTGTTTAGTTGATTTCATTGAAACAATTGTTTTTTCAATAATGAAAGTTCTTAATGATGATGATCAATACTGCTGCAATTTATGCGTTGGCTAGTTCATCTATTTTTGTATCATTTTTCTCTCCTTTTAATTACTTGTATAGAATATTAAATAAAGATCATAATAATTATTTTTATAATTGATTAAATTTTGTGTGTTGATGTTTCAAATTTAATTATTAAAATTAATGTAGGATGTAAATGAATGATTTTGTTAAATACTTAATCACACATGATACTAACTTATTAAATTTTAATGAATTGTTTGATTCACTTAACTTGGGAGTAATAAATGAATTTGACTGATTAATTTTATTGAATGTTGATTAAAAAAAAATACTGAATGATAAGATAGACTTGTGTCTATTTTATTGAAACCCTTTAATTAATTTAAAAGGCTTTTGTTTAAATAATTTTGGTATATCTACGCAAATGTAAGTTGAAACCTTTTAATTTTAAAAGTATCTCCCACACATAATATCCCACACATAATATAACCTATTGATGAACCCATATTTTTCATGGAGTTGAAAGTGTACTTCCCACACATAATATAACCTATCAAATAATGTACAATATGATGAAAAATGAGGGTAAACATGTCTTTTTATCATTTTTTATCATTTTATATGATGGGTTATGCATTATATCAAACAAAAAAATAAATTTATACACCTGTTAATACATGCTATCACACACGAATTAACATAATATAAAGTTTTTAGTACAACTTTTTATACTTTCTATCATTACAAGAATTTGACTTTATACATTTTTTTTTTGAAGTCTCGGGTATCCGATCCACTGCCCACTTGCGGGGGTCTCGTTTAAAGTCAGAGCTTTACGCTCTGTATGGACATTGAAGAGGTTAATGTTCAAGAAGTCCAATCTGTTGAAGAAGTGGTTGCTGATAGAATTGAGAATAGATCAGAAGACATTCCAGTGGAGGATGAAGATGTCTTTGCTGAGGAAGATCTGTGTGAAGTGCAAGTTGCAGATGTTGAACAAGTTGCTCAGATCTATCAAAGTTTCTCAATCAATCACATTGAAGAAGAATTAAAAGAACCCAACTATTGGCACAAAACAATGAGTTTGTGGAGAATTCAAAGAAAGCAATCTTTGAGGAAGTAGACCAGATGGATGCTGGCTACAGACAAGAGTTGTTTAATATGTTGGAAAATTTTCTGAAACACCATCTATCGTATGCTGAAAAGAATTCAGTAGACTTTGTGAAGAAGTTGGCTATTGAATCTAGAAAGATGGAGAGGGTCTACAGCAAAAATTGAGATGGTTGACGAGCAGAGAAGAGAGGCTTATGCTCAGTTAGTAGAAGCAAGAGCTCAATAGAAGGAGATGAAAGAGCACAATGTGATGTTGAAGCACTTGGCTACTCACTATAAGAATGGATTTTCTTTAACTTTAAAGAAATTGGAATATACTGTAGATAGTCTTGAGAAGCTATCTGTTGAAGAAAGTCATCGAAAGATTATGGAAAGGACTGCTGATCTGATGAAGCAAGTAGTACAAGAAGAGATGACTAGATTCACTTCTATCTTCACCTTGAAGGCATCTGATGAAGCCAAAAAGGGGGAAGAGAAGGAAGTAAGAGAAGGAAAGTCAACTGAACTTGAACAAGTTCAAACAAGGAGAAGACTAGTGAAAGCTTATGCTCAGACAGAACCTACAGAAGCAGAAAATAAGAGTCTGATGAAAGGAAAATGAAAGGTATCTGAACAAGAAGAGACAGTTCAGATCAGGCAAGGAAAGAGGAAATTAACAATCAATGAACCTACTGAGAATCTGAAAGTGACAACAGGTCAGATTCTTGAAACACTTGATGAAGAAGCTATACGGAAGAAGCAAAAGTTTGTTGATGAAAAGAAGCTTCGAAAGAAAATGAGGGCTAGACACATTAAGGATTTGAAGGCTAACAAGATAAACCAAGAAGAAGGTGCCTTTGAAGATGCATATATAGATGTGTTCATTGATCCAGAACATACTACTAATTGGTTGAAATTGAAAGAGAAGTGGGAAATTGCACATTGGATTGTTAGGAGATATGGAGATCTACCTACAAAACATGATAAATTTATGCAATTTGAGAAGTTCATGGAAGCTGAACTTTGGAAGCTGATCTTGAAGATAGCTGCTGCTGCAGGTTACAACATCTTGTCGCCTGATATTCCAAAGTGGAAGACACCAGTCTTGTCTTCAGGGACCAGAACAGATTTCAACAAGATAAGAAGTTCGAAGAGAAGATCTTGTTAGAAGAGAACATTACTGATGAAATCATATGGGTGATATTCATAGAAGGTTATTGATCGCATTTCAAGTTCCAGATGAAGATGCTGAATGAAGAAAAGGTAATCTGGAAGTAAGAAGACATGTGTTTTTGTTTTTGTTATATTTTCTAAGTATTTGTAATCAATCTGATCGGATTCACAAATGAATGACACTTGGAAATATTTTGATGATTATATAAGATAACTACTTAACTTAATAATTCAAGTATTTTTGGCTTAATAAAAAGGGGGGGGGGGGGAATTATTGAGATATGAATCCTAAGACAAGTTCTATTCGATGATAAGATGAGTTTTGATGGCCAAAAGTAGACTTGAATATATGATTAAGTGTTGACTGATCTGTTATGGTATACAACAAGAACATATCATATTGAAAGTAATATTGAAATATACTTTGTATTAAGTATAAAAAAAAAAATCACTCAATGTAATAAGTTTTGTTAGATAAGCTTAAATGTTGTATAAAAGCTTATACAATTTCATATAACTAGTTCTAAGTTGACTAAGCTGATTAAGCTTAAAGTAATGTAATAATAGACTAGTTTAGTATATCTTGATAGAACAGAAGAGTTCTAAAGATCAGAAAACTATCAAGACAAGAAGACGTGAAGACTAGACCAAACAAAGTTCAGAATATTCTAAGTATAGAATATGCGAAAGAAAAGTCAATTCTTAAGGAAAGTCAGAAGCGTGTGAAGACTAAGAAGGAAGTTAGTTACAACAGAATAACAGAATAACCGACGTATTTAAAGATAGATACTAAGAAACGGTTATGAAGTTTTGTTTGAGTAACTTATCAAGAAGAGCTAGTTGGATAACAAACTTTCTTGATAAATCACATTTATAAATAGGTGATGATCTTCTAAAGTTATAGACTACTGATACTGAAACTATTGAAGCATTCAAGAGATAAAGTCTTAGATGAATCAAAGCACTCACAAAGTTTAGAAGATTATATCAAAGAAGAAGCCCGGATTAGAAGATTGATATTCAGAGGCTTATTCCAACAGAGAAGTTACGAAAATGTCGTGTGAAATGTCTCTGCAATTACTTCAACATTCCACAAACTGAAACTACAATCGAGGGAGGTGCCTGAATCCGCAAATAGACTTAAGTGTAAGAACACTGTCTAAAGAACTAATCTGATCTATGATTCACTCTCACTCGATACAAGACTAGAACTAAATACACAGGAAGGTATGGTAATCTTCGGTGTACATTAAATGATACAACTATTGACCCTAACTCCTAACCGGGGATGTACGCTCAGAATAGGTGTTACTCGAATAGTGCATACTTTGAAATGAAAGACTCCAGCGGTATTTATAGAGAAATAGCCAAGTTCTAGATTCTTCCATATGAGATCCTATTTTTTAGGAACTCAATTTCCATGATCTCTCTAGATCATTCTTCCATCTTCCTGGTCGTTCTAAAATGCTCTAGACTCTTCTACCACGTTCTCCAACATTCTGGAATCTTCCAGGTTCCAAACTCTTGTTGAAGCTTCTAGAATCGTACCTGAATGTGAGAGCATTTAGTCCAACATTTAATGTAACATTTCAGGAAGGACTTAGAATAAATCAAGGAAGGTCAAATTAAGATGTTGTTGATAATGTTAAAGCATTTAAGAGTTAACAACATCTACAATCTCCCCTAATTTGACCTTTCAACTACAACACACCTGATGCACATATATTTCTATACATACTCAGTATTATGTATTTAGGTGAGGTTAACATCAAGTCTAAATACTAGTCATGACAATACCTGTTGTAACCGATGGATCAAATCAGAAAGAGACCAAGAACAAATTTTACTAAGATCCGTGCCATAAGATCAAAGTAAACTTATTCAAAACCAAAACACGTATAAACAGTATACTCATTTACAAAACATATAACTTTACAAAAATCTAAGATAGAATCAGAGTATTATGTAAGAGTACATACTAAATTTACCTAAGACTTATGTAAGACTTAAAGAAATCAGAGCAAAAACTAACAAACAAAATAGAGCAAAAAAATAGAAAAGACTCAACATGATTAACTAAGAATTAATCCATATGCAGTAAGCAATTAAAATTTTATTCGAAAGCAAACAGTTTTAAGCCTTTTAAAGAAGTAAGCCAAATAAGAATACATTTTTAAGACAAACAATTTTAAGCATGTAGGACATAGATCAAAGTTAAAAACGAACAAATAAACAAGGCATATTCATGATGCAGTAAACATTTAATGATAAGAAAACAAATTAAGCAAAAGCAGTAATCAAATATCATTAATGCAAACTAATTAAGAAAGATAAATATAAACATCCTATCAACTAGAAATAAATAAATATTGTATCAGAACAGACATAATTTAACTTAAACATAACCGAATAACAAAAAATAAAAGTAGGACTGAAAATGACATGAATTGCTATGACAATAGCAGCAGCATCAAGGTCCTGCACATGTGTCATTTGAACTTCAGTACTCCCACTGTCTTGCTGTTCTAGCACTACTACACATTTAAGTTTGAAGAGCTGCACTTGAAAAGCTCTTTTTTCGAACAGCTCTCCAAAACATAGCTTGAAGAACTCTTTTCTGAAACAACTCTCCAAGATATAGCTTGAAGAGCGGTTTTATTAAAAAAAAAAAATCATGGACAACCCTTTATAACCGCTCACCGAGAGCTCGATCTTTCACCAAATATTAATACCCCAAATAGATATTCCCGTGTCCCCCCCCTCTCTCCCTCTCTCTAATACCCCGAATCACTCCAATTTCACACAATTCAACTAAATTTCTTCTCCTCCAATGGCGAAATCAATAATAATCCCCCCTTTTAATTCTCCTCATCTTCTTCTTCTCCATCTCCCCGAAGCGACTGCATCAATAGGAAGGAGAGTGGGAGGCAGAACGCTGGTGAAGAATGTGGAGCAGAACAAAGAGGTACAAGCCCTAGGAAAGTACTGCGTCCAAGAGTACAATCGCCTGATGCAGCACAAGGCAAACGCCTCCGACGCCAAGCTTCTCTACTTCTCGCAGGTAAGCTCTGGTGGTCCTCCAATGAAACTCCCCCAAACAAACAATCGATTTCGTTTTACCCTAGAGAAGACGGTAAACGCTATTTCAATACCGCCACGAAATTAGGGATTCGTATTTGAAACACGTTTTGGAAGAGGGGAAAGCGATAACCGTCAAGGAGCGGCGCCGGAAGCTCTACACTAATAACAAGGGCGGCGGAGGGTACAGATACGGCCGGAAGCTGTGGAGCAGTGTGATTTTCGAGGATCAGACGAGTTTCGACACTCTTTTAGAGGTGAAGAAACGAATTGCTGATGTCGTCAATGATAAGCAGGTTAATCCTTTCCTAAAATCGAAATTCTCATTATTAATTTATTATTTCTTTCCTGAAATTTGGCTGTGAATTCTTCACTATTATCTGTGGAAAGTGCAAACTAAAAAGCTCCAGTCCTGAGGAATTTCTGGCACTGCAATATTATATGTTTGAGGCTGTGTTGAATTGAATTTAAATATTTTCTAGCGTTAGTTTAGAATTAAGATTATTTCAGCTCATTTAACATGATGTTACTGAAGTTTCTATGGATGAGTTTTTTTATTTGTTGCCAGTATTCAACGCCATTTAATAAACGTCTCTTGAATACCTCTATAAAATGCTGGAGTACTAATAATTATTATTATAAGTGACGCAGCTTGGTTGAAAAGTATGAAGTATGGTTCACGACTAAAGACTAGACTTTTATGACTACATTTACATAGGAGGAACCCAACTACTAGATCACGTTTGCCGTATTTCTAAGGTTGCTACTCTGTGTTAAGACCAAAAACTCTGCTATTTCTAATCAGTGACGGAGCCAGGAATTTTAGATTGGGGGCCCGATTTACATTAATATAAAGATAAAATAATATTATATTTAATTCATTATAAATTTTATAATATCTCATTTCATTAATTTAAATTTAACGATTTTTGTTATGTTTTGAAGAAAATTAATTTTGATTGTTCCGACTCATAATATGTGAAACGGTGTTAAAATTATTAGACAAATGTATAGATTAAAATATATTCCCTCCGGCCCGTAATGACTTGAATACGTTGACAAGTTCATTTTTTAAGAAATGTGAATTTAGTGAGGTGTGGGGTCAAATAAATGAGGAGTATTTTTGGTGATTTAGTGAGGTATAAAAGAAATTTAATGAGGTGTTAAAAAGAATTTAGTGAGATGTAAGGAAGAATATAGATTAAAATGAGTAATAATTTTAAAAATAAAATGATGTAGTGAGAATATTAATTTTGTAGATTATTTACCCTATTAGTTTACAAATAATCTTGAAATGTCTCAAATTAAAAAATGTATATAAATAATTATAAAACGGAAGAAATATACATTAAAAAAAAAAAATTGGTGGGGGGCCCACTGCCCCGCTGGGCCCTATGTGGCTCCGTCCTTGTTTCTAATACTAGAATCAATAAACTGATCGAGGCCTTGATCGATATTTAGAAAATAGTTTTAATTCTTACAAGAAGCATATATAAATTGCACATAATGTCATACTGCTGTTCAGGAGCATATATAAATTAAAACATGAAGCTCCTCCTTGTACATTTGTTCCCAGATTAAAAAGTGGAGTATAAACTGCACATAAGGATGCATGATTTAGCATAACTGTTATATGATCCCAGATTCCTGATCCTTTATGTTATCTCAGCTTCCTTATCTTAATAAAGGGAGCTTTTTTTCGATAAAAAAAAAAACATAAAGCTAGCTAGCTCCTCGAGGAAATTGAGAAAATGAATGGAATGTTGTTGGATGCAAGAGGTAAAAAAAAAAAAAAAAGCTTACTACATTTTTAGAGTAGTCCTTGTTGTTGTCGTAGTCTAGGGCTTGAGTTCCCATTTTCTTCAGCAGTTGAAACTGCAGTAAATGGAGAAGCAAAGATGTATGAGAGAAATTAGTACTATAAGTTTGTCCAAGTCTCCCTCCACTCCACCCCACCCCACCCTTTTATATACTACTACTGAGTTTGTATCTTGTTTGAAGAGGTTTAGCTAAATATAGAATGCTTTGTAAGAACTCTCTCCCCCCCTCTCTCTCTCTCTCTCTCTCTCTCTATCTCTATCTCTATGTGTGTGTGTGTGTGTTTTGGGGTGTGGGGTAGGCCAGCTTCATTGTTCAAGGAAAGAAAATAACATCAATGTGAATTGTTAATATTTTTCTTCCAAATGATAGTGTTTGAACAAACTCAATACTATGGACATAAAAATTGCAGTTTGTCCTGTGTTAAAGTGTATATTTAATTTTCAGGTCTAACTAATGTTGCTACATTGATTGGGTGCAATGTTGAGGCACTAAAGCTGGCATTATCAACTCGAAAAATGAGAGTTGGGAAAAAAAATTATACGATTGTTCAGAAGCTCACTCTTGCACAGGTTAAGGCAGTTCTATTGAACTACTTTGTTTTAAATACTTATGACATGTGATTTTTAATCTCTATACATAGCAAGTCTCCTGAACTTTTATTGTTGATAATTCCATGATCTCTCAGGCCATGGATACAAGAGATGCTTTGGCAAAATCAATTTATTCTTGTTTGTTTGACTGGCTAGTGGAACAAATCAATAAATCTTTGGCAGTAGGCAAAAGGCGCACAAGAAGGTCCATCAGTATCCTCGATATTTATGGTTTTGAGTCATTTGAGGTGTTTACCTACATCTACACTTTTTTTAATTTCTGTATTTATCTTTTGCTAATATTATTCTGATTATCATTTTATTTTTCCTCCAGAGAAATAGTTTTGAGCAGTTCTGCATAAATTATGCCAACGAAAGATTACAACAACACTTCAATCGCCACTTGTTCAAATTGGAGCAAGAGGTAACCATTTAATCTTTTGGTAACAATAAATATGATTTATTTACCATTTTTCTTCTAATAATCTAACTTGGATTAACGGATAAATTACTCCTAGTCTTCCAAATCAATATCTCTATTCATCAGAAATTGATATACCAATCATTTTTTCTATTTCTCATATGTCCTAGTGTTTTATTTACAGAGTTGAATATGACTAGATCTTGTTCTGAGTTTAAAATTTTCAAATCCTTTTCCAGGAATACATTCAAGATGGCATTGACTGGGCAAAAGTTGATTTTGAAGACAATCAAGATTGTCTTAATCTATTTTAGAAGGTATGAAACTCAAATTTGTCTGTGCTGAATAAACCTTATTGATAGTGCCAGGATTACTTCCTTGTTGTCTTTTAGATGGATGTATATCCAGTGCTTAAACTGTTTCAAGCTGTTTTATACTATTGGTTTATTTTTTGGGGGCAGCAGAGAAGCTAAATGTACTAGTATTGAATAATGGTTAATTCTGATTTGTGTGACATTCATTTCATTTTGTTGAAGGATGAACTAGTGAACATCTAACATCTTTAAATATTGACACTGTGTGGCTGTATGCTCTCTTGATTGCTCTTTGATAGTTTCTAGCAGACACTGCTGCACAAAACTTTGATCATTATAGGCTTATTCAACATCTCCAATTTCTACTAATTTTTGTTCATTTCAACCTTTTCCCCCTTCTCTGTGAGACTTAGTAACTTTTATTTTTTTTATCTCAGGTCGCTTATGACACCACTTGTTTTCTTGAGAAGAACCGAGATTTACTTCATTTGGATTCCATCGAACTTCTTTCTTCTTGTACCTGCCACCTTCCTCAGGTTTTCGCGTCCAGCATGCTCACTCAAGACTATATTGATTGATCGTTGTTTGTAGTTTGTCTATGACCGTCCGCTCAAGACTTACAACGACAAAAGAATGGACAAATGAAAAAAAGATTGGACAGGGTACATTTACAATCGATTTTTGTATATGTATAATTAAAGTAGTATAACTTTTGGTAGCATGTAATATATTAACTTATACATTTGTGATGATATTTCATGTTTTTGGTGTATATTGGACGTATGTTTGTGTACGTTTATTTATTTGATTTTTTGGTATTTGATGTGTATATATATATATTGTAGTGGTATATAATTAAATTTTGGTTTTGTATAAACAGAATTTTTAAAATATAAAATAATTATTAAAAAAAAAAATACTTAGACAGCGGTTCATAACCGCTGTCCAAGTGAAACGAAAATTAAAAAAAAAAGACTTAGACAGCGGTTCATAACCGCTGTCCAAGTTAAAGCGTATTAAAAAAAATCACTTAGACAGTGGTTCCGCTGTCCAAATCAAAGAAAAAAAAATACATAGACAGCGGTTATGAACCGCTGTCCAAGTGCCTTTAATTAGACAACGGTTTTTAACAGCTGTCTAAGCTTGGAATGCTACCACTTGGAGAGCTATTTTAAAAGCTCTCCAAGACCCTTTTTAAAAGCTCTCCAAGGCCAAATATGTATTAGTGTAGATATCACCATAGATGATTTCCATATCCTCATCATCTTCAGCAGCATCAGCAAACTTATCTTTATCAACCTCTGGTTCTTCAACAAAACAAGTTGCAGCAAAGAGTGCAACAATATTGTTAGCAACATCAGTTCCTCCATTCTCTGTAGCATCAGGTACACCTTCAGCTTCAGGATTCAGCTCTTCAATAACAACTCCAGAAGCTCTAGTTGAAGTGGAAGGTGGTACTCCCCCTACTGTAGTGGAAAGTAGCCTGGTCCACTTGTCTTTGATGAACTGGAGCTCATCAATCTGGTCCTGTAAGTGCTGTAACTGCAATAATATAAAAGATCTGGGAACAGAGAATGTGGTGTCAGAATTACCACCAATGTTCTCAGCATCTGGTGCAACATTAGGTGCAGTTGTCTTCTGTTCAGGTCTTGCTGGTGTGGGTTGAGGTTGAGCAGGAGCTGGTCTGTGAGAAGTACTTCCAGGATTGTTCAAGGGCAGATATTTCACTCTTTCACCACTGAGCAAAGCAGGTGAAATTGTGTATAAATGAACCTTTCCTCTAAGAACTTCCGTCTTCTTAGGGGCAAAACCATGCATCTTCAGATATGAGCATATAAGCACAGGGTATGGAAGGTTGCCTTTATAAGAAATATCACCAATAAACTTCATCACGTGGTGGAAAATAGTCAATCCCAAGTTAAACTTCTTCAAAACCACTATCCTATAAAGTAACATTGCTTGATCCTTTGTGACTTTGGTTGAGTTGGTAAAGGGTATCCAATTATAAACAATCAGCTTATGCAATACAGAATAAAGAGATGTGAGGTCCTTAGTAAGCATTCCATTTTTCCACTTAGTTAACAGCCCTCCAGTCATAGAAACAGTAACAACATCCAAATCAGGTTCATCATCATCAAGTACCGGTTCTATTCCTAAGAAATCATTAATCAATTCTGGGGTAAATGTAAATGACCTCCCCCTAAACTGTACATTCCCATACCAACGGGAACTCTTCCTACCATTACTCTTCCTTAGACATGCATATAATTCATACACCCAATCAGAAACAAATGTGTCACACAAAGACAGAGCTTTCATCAACTTTCTATCCTCTAGGAATTGAATCAAATTCTTACTTTCAAAATCAGAAACATGAATTCTCCTTTCCATCAATAACTTTCTCCGTGCCAATTTGGTAATCTTTTCAACTAAACCATCAATATCAGAATCTATATCAGGTTCAGAGTTACCTTCCTCAGAATTTCCTTTCTCAGAGCTTGAATATTTTTCCTTCTCAGAATTGGATTCAGCATCCTTTTCAGAGCTTTCCTCTGATCTTTCACTGCTGGAATCACCTCCATCATCAGGTTCTGGTGCTGGAGCACTTGATTCAGCATGTGTATCAGCATTCTTCTTCAGAGCTTGCTGAACTTCCCTGAGGCAGACCTCCATTTCAGAATCAGAATCAGGTTCTGGTTCTACAGGCATAGTTCGAACTGCATCAATCTTTGCATTCCCCTTCCCTTTTGGATCAGCCTTCTTCTTTGTTGGCTTCTCAATCACCACCTGTTCTTCATCAGATTCAGAAAATACATGAATCGGTTCAGCAACATCACCACCTAACTTCTTCTTCTTTCTCAAAGAGTCTGAGTAATCAACTCGAGTGAAAACTCGGTTTGATAGTCTCCTTGGAACTGGGCTCCTCTTTCTTTTCCCTTTTTCAGCATTTCTTTTGAAGGGAATCGGTTCAGAGTCCGACTTTGAGACATCAGAGTCAGTTTTATCGGATTTTTCGAGCGCTTCAGCATCCTCCATGTGAGCGTCCTCAATGTCGGATGTCTCCGCATTCGACGGCTCCATTGACTCAGAAACAGGGGATTCTTCAATTTCCTTCTCATTCTCCCCCATAGAGGCAGCAGTTGGGGCCTCTGTTTCAACATTAGGGCTCGCGATTTGGGGCTTTTCAGCTGTGGACGAAGATGGTGTAGTAGTGATGACTTCTTTGGTGCGCAAGTAGTGTGAGATGTCAATAGACATGTATCCAATGGTGAGGATGGGTGAGTTTGCAGACCTCATCGATTGAGAAAAGTTCTCAACCACCTGGTTCAGTTCGGAGAGTAAGGCTCCAAGTGGGATGTGGATTGTTGTTGGAGTAGTTGGAATGGGTGTGACGGTTTCAGCAGTTGGGGGTGAGTTCTCGTGTGAAGTGGCCATCAAAGCTAGTGTATTGAGGTTCGAGAGAGATGGAGATGACGATTGTGAGTTCGGAATTTGTGAGTTTGGTTTCTGTGAGTTAGTTTCTTTTCCTACTGCCATTTAAACTCAAGAATTCGAAAGGGATCAACACAAGAATCGAGATAAACAATAACTTAAACAAATCTTGCAACTCAAATACTTAGCTTACTCAATTAAATACAAAGCTTAGAAAATCACAAAATGGGAGTATTTATAGAGAGAACTAGTAGTTGGAAGTTATGCGTGAGATACAAAAATAAACTAAGGAAAATTCCAGAATTTTTTCGATAATGCTCCACAAATTCAGCCACAAGTAAAATCATAGGTGAGTTAGTGGGGTAAAATCCTAATTAATTAATTACTTAAATTAAGAAAGTTCTAGAATTAATTAAAATAAAATGCGCATAATCTGAATAAACTAAACGTGGTTAATATAATTACAAATAAATAAAATAAATTCCCAAAATTAATTAAATAATTACAACTTATAAAAATATAATCGAATCATATAATGTTGTGCTCAAGGATTTGACATACACCTCAACATTGTTTACACAGGTTTTACCTATCCAATTTAGCCAAATTTTTTTCCAGCATTTTTCTTTTCATTTCATTTCTTCTTTTTGTGCTACAACATCTAGTTCGTATTGATCCATTGTTCCTGTAGAGTACATCGTAGTAGGGAACTCCGTGCCCCATACTTAATGGATTACGAACCTCTTGATGTTTTTACCAAAATTCACCTTTTGAAAAGAAGACATTGTAGTAGCGAACTCCGTGCTCCATAGTTACTCACTGAAGGTACATCTTTTAGTATGTTGTAACATTCTCAATTTTTCAAGCTTTTGAGAGGTGTAGTACATGCCTATTTTTGCACAAACAAATTTCAGATTCAAAAATATTTTACAAAGGAATTATTCAATGAAAATAAGAAATAAATCAAATCTATAATAACTATACCACCTTAGGATGTTGTCCCAAATGCTACCGCATTTGTGACAAAATCCTCTCAAGAATTATTCAGATATTACACATACCAAGAGATTTTCTAAAAAATGAGAATCTCTCAAGGTCAAGAGCCTTAGTAAAAATATCAGCATTTTGATTTTCAGTAGGCACATATTTCAACTTAACTATGTTCTTCTCCACTAAATCTCTCATAAAATGATGTCTAATGCTAATGTGCTTAGTGAGTGAGTGTTGTACTGGATTTTTAGATATGTTTATGGCACTTGTGTTATCAAAGAAAATTGTGAGGATATTATTTTCAATTCCATAGTCATGAAACATCTTATTTAACCACAATAGTTATGTGCAACAACTTCCCGCAACTATGTATTCTGACTCAGCAATGGATTGAGAAACACAATTTTGTTTCTTGCTATGCCAAGACACAAGATTGTTTCCCATGTAGAAACATCCTCCACTCGTACTCTTTCTGCCATCTATATCTCCAGCCAAATCCGCATCACTGTATCCAATCAATGTGTTGTTGGTGTCCTTACCATATCCCTAGTTCACTTGTACCTGAAACATACTTGATAATTCCTTTCATTGCATTCAGGTGAGATTCCTTTGGATTAACTTGGTACCTAACACAAACACACACACTATACATAATGTCAGGTCTACTAGAGGTTAGATAAAGTAAACTGCCTATCATGGATCTATACAGTGTTGGATCAACATCCTTTCCAACATTGTCTTTGCAAAGTTTCAAAGTAGAACCCATAGGTGTTTTCATTACTTTTGAGCTTTCAAGACCAAACCGTTTAACTAAGTTTTTAGCATACCTTGAGAGAAGAACATACCATCCTTACATTGCTTGATCTGAAGACCTAAAAAGTAATTCAAGTCTCCAACCATGCTCATCTCAAATGTTGTTGTCATTGCTTCAACAAATTTGTTCAGCATTTTATCACAGGTTGAACCAAACACAATATCATCAACATATATTTGAGCAATAAGTAAATATTCTCCAGTGTGCTTACTAAACAAAGTTCTATCGGCTTCTCCTCTAATAAAACCATATTCTAAAAGAAAGTCCGTAAGCCTACCATATGCTCTAGGAGCTTGTTTTAGACCATACAATGCTTTCTTTAGTTTGTACACATGATCTGTGTATTGTGGATCTTCAAAACCTTTAGGCTGTTCTACATATGCTTCTTCATTCAATATGCCATTTAGAAATGAAGCTTTTACATCCATTTGATGAAGTTTAATGTCAATAAAGCATGCAATTGCTAGCAATAATCTAATAGATTCTATCCTAGCAACAAGTGCAAAAGTTTCATCAAAATCAACACCTTCAACTTGAGTGTAACCTTGTGCAACTAACCTAACTTTGTTCCTAACAATGTTTCCAGACTCATCAGATTTATTCTTATAAATCCACTTTGTTCCAATGACATTAGTATGACTAGGTCTTGGAACAAGTGTCCATACTTCATTTCTTTCAATCTGATTAAGTTACTCATGCATAACATTTATCCAATTTTCATCAATTAATGCTTCATTCACACTTTTAGGTTCAATTTCAGAATAGTAACACTCTGCAATCACAACATTGCAAATAGAAGACATGCATATTGTTCTTACCACAGCTACCTTATTCGATCTTATTCTTCCTCTTGTTTGCACTCCAACTGTAGCATCGCCTATGATCTGGTCAGAAGGATGACTTTTCCCAATTCTAGAAGAAGGATTCGTTTTGGAAACATACTCATCATTCTGTGAAATTACAACTGACTGATCTGTAGATGTTGCTCCAGATGTGTTAGCATTTGGTGCATCATTTTCAGGTTTTAGTGTATTCTCAGAATTGTCAGTCACTTGTGATACATCTTCTTCATCTTTATCATCTGTAAGACCTTTATCATCATCAAACACAACATTAACAGATTCTTGAACAATGTTAGTCCTAAGGTTATAAACTCTATAAGCTTTACTATTTCTAGAATAGCCTAAAAAGAAACCTTTATCACTTTTAGAATCAAACTTGTGAAGTTGATCCCTATCATTCAAAATATAACACACACAACCAAATACATGGAAATATTTCACACTTGGTTTTCTAACATTCAGAATCTCATAAGGTGTTTGATTAGTGCTAGATCGAATATAAACTCTATTAATAATATGGCATGCTGTGTTCAATGCTTCAGCCCAAAATCTTTTAGAAAGACTTTTAGATAAAAACATGACTCTTGCCATTTCTTGTAAAATTCTATTCTTTCTTTCAACAATTCCATTATGTTGTGGAGTTTTAGGAGATGAATATTCTTGCAAGATACCTTTCTTATCACAGAAATCATTAAACATGCTATTCTCAAATTCTCTACCATGATCAGTTCTAATACGACTAACTTTAAAGTTATACACAATTTTGAACCTTTTATAGAGAACTTTAAAAGCAGCAAATGTTTCAGATTTATCTCTTAAAAACTCAATCCAAGTGTATCTAGAGAAATCATCTACCACAACTAAGGAATATCTCTTGCCTCCAATGCTTCCAGTTTCCATAGGACCCATCAAATCCATGTGCAACAATTCAAAGTATCGATATGTAGAACAATGTGACAGCACTTTGTGTGACATTCTTACCTGCTTACCTTTTTGGCATGATCCACATATAGTGGTTTTCTGGAAATTTAGTTTTGGTAATCCTTTAACTCCATCTGATTTGATTAGTTTCTTCATTGCCCTATAATTTGCATGCCCTAATCTTTGGTGCCATAAGACATTCTCATCATGTTTTGACAAATTACAAACATTAGTTCCAATAAGATAACAGTTATTTGCAGACCTAGTACCAGTCATTAAACAATCATCATCTTCATTAAGAACATAGCAAGACTCTTTGTCAAATTTTACATGCAAATTATCATCACAAAGTTGAATAATACTAATCAAATTAGCAAGTAAGCCATTAACATGCAAAACATTTTTAAGCTTAGGAAAACCTTCAACATTCAAAGTTCCTTTTCCTATTATCTTTCCTTTCGATCCACCACCATATGTAACATTACCACCATTCAAGGTCACATAATTAGATAAGTAGTCTATTTGTCCTGTCATATGTCTAGAACAACCACTATCAAAATACCATAGACTAGGTAAACATGCTTTCAAGGATGTGTGAACAACATTACATGTATGTTGGTCCTGAAAGGAGTATATAACAAGTGTATGGGGGGGGGGGGGGGAATACACTTGTATGCAATTCTTTTAAAACTTTGATCAAACCAGAGTTCAGCAAGGTTGTCTTGGACAACTCTGCTGAAGAAGATTAACTCTTCTAAGATAATCAAACTACTAAGTACTATTGAGTACTTAGTTGAATAACTATCTAGGGGAGTTATATGTGCGGAATAGTGGTTGGCCCTTTATGTTTAGACTCCTTTAATTTCTGAAATCACTTAGTCAATGCAACACAGTCCAGTTTTCAGGGAACTTGTCCAAATAGGTTTTTGCACAGTCTTTGAAAGTTTATCCTTGAAAGATCAGTTTTGTGTGCAGTGTTGAATGTATGAAAGTACTTGGAATGTAAATCAACACAAGAAGTTATAGTGGTTCAGAGACTCAAGCTCCTACATCCACTTTCCCTGATTTAACAGGATAATTCCTTCACTCTTGGAATTAACTTATTTTATAGTGCCAAGGTGCACTTGATCAAGAACACCACTCCTTGGTGAATTGATCCCTAGGATGTCTAGAGTCCTAGTACCCTCTTCTCAACTCAGAACTGAATTGTTCTTCTCTCAACAGTCAGCTCCTACCACTTCTACTACTACAACCTTCTCACTTTCACTCTTGAAAGATGTAAGGGTTGAAGTAAGGTTCCAACTAATGAGATATCCTTTACAATGAAGATCAGTGTATAAGGATAGGATATCTCTCTAAGCTTGTGTATGGATATACAATGAAGTTCAGCTTAGATGAAGTGTTTGAAGACTAAGATAGTCTTTTAAAGCTTTGAAAGCACTCTAGCTTGTAAGAACTTTGAGCTTAGTTGGATTGTGTTGAGGTGCTTTCAAATGGTCTTCACACTTCTGTATTTATAGACAAAATGGAGGATTTGCCCGTTGGAGAGGCAGCCCCAAATTGCTATAAATGTCTTCCTTGAGTTCTTCAAACTGGAAGACATATTCTTGATAGTGACATGTCCTCATTTGGGTAATAAACGGCTTGTAAGACTTTGTCTTCATTCTGCAGCACTTTTCCCAATGTTTGACTTCTTGTTAGGACTTGGACATGGCTTCTGAAGGTTGATCCAATGATAGGACACCATTCCTTATCAACTGGACAACTCTCCTTATCACTATCAGCAGTTTTGCCTTTCAGCAAGGTTGGCTTGCTCTTCTTCAGATGACTTGGCTCTTTCCCTTTATTTCACTCCAAAATGATCTTGGCATGTTGCATTGTATTTCTTTAGGGTATGGTTGTCTCTAATTCTTCAGCATAGTTGACCTTCAACCTTTAGAGCATCTGTTCTGATTCAATCATGCTAAGACAACTCTTCTGGACAACTCTTCTGATCAGCATATTTGGTCTTTTTAGCATCAGAGCACTTTTCATACAAAGTTGGCTTCTCTGGACAACTCTCCTGATCCAAAGCCTTTGAGTAGACTTGTCCTTTTGAGCTAGGTAAAGTTGTTCTTGCATATGGCTAGCTTCTTTGGACAACTCTGCTGACCAGAGTCATTAAGCTTGTCCTTTTGATTTTACTAATCTTGCATATGGACACTTTCTCTGGACAACTCTCCTGATCAGATCATCTTATTGGACTTGTCCTTTTGAGCTTTACATTCTTGTTCTTGCATAAGAACATCTTCTCTGGACAACTCTCCTGATCAGTGCATTTGGTTTTCCATAGAGTGTCCTTGCTCTTAAGTGATTGTTCCATAATTTGAGCCTTGAGGGGACTTGATCTTGATCATCTTAAAAGCATAGGTTCCCCCTCAAATTGTGCATCTAATTGTCTAAGAGCTGCCTAACATTTCAGCTTCTCATCTAGCCTATAATCTATATGTTCTAACATTCCTAGAACATACTTATCTTGACTTAGGCATGTCTTAAGAGGTTTTGGTATAAGATCAAAACATATCTCATTTTATTCCCAACAATTTCCCCCTTTTTGATGATGCCAAAACCTACACAATCTAAGCAAAAGTGACTTGTCTACACCTATTACATGTATCTTCAGAAGACATGACTAAGGTCAATATTCCTGAAAAGATAATGTATTAGTGTATTCACTGTTTTTGTTGCAAGTAGGTTTTAAGATAGGCATAGAGAGATTAGTGTTTCTTGATTCAAAATAAGTTCAACTATCATTCATTCAAAGATCATTACAAGCATGTTGATAGTTGAAATTAACATATCAGAGCATGAATCAAAAACACTTAAATACATCAGAGCATTTCATTCTAACAATTCAAGACAAAAATAATATTTTCAGCATCAGAGCACAGAGCTTGTATTAGAGCAATCCATAACAAACCAGAGCAAACAGATTAGCACATCAGCAATCTTGACCATATTTCAGCACAGTTGATCAATCAAGAAGGGTCAAAAGACTTAGCCATTTCAAAGATCATCCTCAGGGGGTGGCAGCATTCCATACTGTGCCCACACTCTTCTTTTCAATGCCATGGCTTCTTGGTTGGTTCCCTTAGGTCCAAGAACCATCTTGTTTAGCTTAAGGATCTCAGTGAATTCTCTCAGAATTCTTGCTTGGTCAATCCATCCTTCAAGCTTTGGAGGCATGTATATGATTGGCTTGGGAGCTGTGAGTTCAATTCTTGCAATGTCAGCAGCTGCAAGTAGTCATAGACAAACTCCCTTTTGGCCTCTTCCCATGTATCATTCAGCTGAATTGGTACCCATTTATCCAAGTGTGGATATTTGGTGTCCATTGGGATTAGAAGCTGAGGCTTCATCTTGCTATAAGTTGCTCTCCTTCTTCTTGGTTTCTGAAAGTTTGCTCTTCTCTCATCTCTTGCTCTGTTGGCTTCTTCCATCAGATCCATTTTCTCTTGGGCCCTCATCATGGCCAGTTTCTGTTGTGTTTCAGGGTCTTTGCCATACCCTTCATGAAACAATTTTGATGGATCAAGAGCTAGGACTGTTGTCTTCTTCTTAGGTTCAGGTCCAAATCCTTCAGCAAATAACTCTTCAATGTCTTCAGAGGACTTGATACCTTCAGCAGTTTTGCCAGATTCAGAAGATTTGTCCTTTTCAGTAGATTTGGGCTCTTCAGCAGTTTTGGCTTTCTTTGATGTAGGCTCATCATCAACAACTCTGAATTCAGGTGGAAGATCAAGGCTGTTGGGAAAGTCAGTGAATTTCTCAACTTGTCTCTTCTTTCCTTGGGCCTTCTTGATCTTTCCTCTAGTTTGGACACCTTCAGCACTCTTGTCCAAACCTGATACTTCACCACCTGGTCTTTGTTGTAACCTCATCCTTTCTTCTTGAGCTGAGGCCATAGAATTCTTCAAAGCAAGTGCTAATTGCTCTTCTTCATTCAATTCTTCCACATTCAGAACTTCAGGCTCTTTGCCTTTTCCTTCAGCAATGTTGTCTTTCCCTTTGACTGGGCTCCCAATCACCAAGGCACCTTTTGCTCTAGCTCTTTCCCTTTCCCCCTTTTTGGCAGCATCAAAACACTGGGGCTTGAGGTCACTCATAGTTGAGGCCATCAGGGATTGGGCCTGGTTTAGGGACTTCATTTCTTCCAACAAATATACATTCTCATCATGTATATTTTGCATCTTGTCACTGCTCAAGCTAAGAAAAGCTAGAACAGGTTTCATTTTCTGTTGAACAACCTCCTCCATGGTTGCCTTAAGAGATGCATCCAATTGGGTCTTCAGAAGCTCAGTGAGGTTGGCCACTGCACCTTCAGCAATGTTGGCCAATACCTTTTGGGAAAATTTTTCAGAGGCTGCTTTGACCATAGCTAGCCTTTGCTCTTCAGCTCTTCTCTTTTGCAGTGCAGTCTTCTTTCCAATAGCTTGTTTGACAGTTAGCCTGAGAGCTTTGACATTGGCATTGTGATTGTCTCTCAGCAGCTTTTGCTCTCTCTTGACCTCCTCTGAGATGGCTTCCATGGTTGATTTGGCATTTTGAACTTCAGTGGAGATGGTTTGGAGACCAGATTCCACACCACTGATCCTTGCCTCAAGGGTTGGTAGCACAACATCTTCAGAGCCAGTGAGCCTCATTTCTACAGATGCTAGAGTCCTTCCTTGCTCATTTAATGCTCCTGAGGTTTCAGCATGAGCAGACTTGACTTGATGAGCCAAGGAGTCCAACTTTTCTGATTGCATCCCAAGTAAGGCTTGAGCTGAGCCTGAATCTACTTGGATAGGTGCATCTGTTAGGAATTCATCTGCAAAAAATTGATCAAGAGAAATACCTGCAACATCAGACAAGTCAAACAAGTTAGGAAATATGCACTCATCACCCTCAATTTCTTTTGTATAAGACTCTGATACATCAGCAGTCTTCTTCTCATTTTCAACTTGTTCTTTTCTCCCTTCTTTAATAGTGTTCTCACTCAAGGAATCAGGCCTCCTTTCATCAAGGGATTCTTGAAGTTCAGATTTGACTTCAAGAATAACCTGTCCTTCCTCACTTATTCCACCCTCATATGGTGGTACACTCACTATCTTAGTGATGACTACCTCTCTTTCATCCTCAACTCCCTCTGATTTTTCAGCTATTCTCTCCTTTTCAACTCCTTCTCCTAGACCTGCAGCACCTTCACCCTCAACAGGGTTCAAAGATGGCAGTTGTGAGGAGATCACAGTGCTTATCTCAGCAGCCACTGAGTCATCCTGAATGATTAAGGGCTGATCAGTGTCCAACTCTTCTGACACTGAATAGGCCTTAATCAAACTAGCCTCTAGTGCAGGAACCTCAACATCTTTAGGCTGTGCCTTGGGTTCAGAAGAACCTTCATTGGCAGATGTGTCTTTGGTTGTGTTGCCACCTTTGGTCAACACCTCTGTAGATACAGAGCCTTTCCTATGGTAGGTTTTAGGAGGGTTTGAAAGTCTGTTTGCTATAGAAGACTTGGGTTGAAAGGATGCAGGGAGGTTGGCTTGAGGGATTTCAGGAGGGTTGGGATTTGAAGGGTTTGAGGGATCATCAGGGGAATCATCATCATTTGAGCTACTGTCAGGGTGTTTGATTCCCTTGGCTTTTCTTTCTTTCTCCTCCTCAATCTTATCAGCTACCAGCTTTGCAAAAATCTCCTCATCAATGAGAAATCTTGTCTTTGAAACTCCAGCAAAGTGTAGCAATCTGTTTTCCTCAATCTGCCACCAGTTTGCACCCTTATCTTGGATGACTTGTGATATCTCCATCAAGGATTTGTCTTTCACATCAACAAGCATCCTTAAATCTTGAAAGGCCTTCTGAATTCTTGGAAATTCAGCAAGTTGTGGATACAAACTGTCCACAGTAGCCTTGGCTCCTCCTCTGAGCATACTTTCATAAGTATACTCCTCCTCATCTCCACTGGAATGGGGACTTTGGGTTATAGGGGAGTTGGCTCTGGGTTCTCCTATTAAGGCTTCAGGCAGAATAAGTGCAGGGATGTTGGCTTCAGAAGGGTTGGGTGCAGTAGAAGGATCTTCAGTTGCTTTTGAGAGCAATGGGTCTGAAGGGGTTTTACTCAAGGGGGTTGGCTCATTGAGTGCATGCTCTAAGAGTTTTGAATAATTGAGCATGGATGAGTCAAGGGGAGACAGGAGTCTTGTCTCATCTACTGCTAAGTCAGCAAGCACATCAATGCCACTTCTTTGCACATTCCCTTCTGGAGAATATCTCTTAGTGAGATTTATAGGGGTAATGGGTTGGTTGGAAGGGGTGACATGGGTTTCAGGGGAGTTGGGCTCAAGGATCTGGGTTTCAGGGATGTTGGCCTCTATAGGTTGACCTTCAGGGACTTTGGATTCTGGAGTTCCAGAACCAGAGGAATTAGTCCTTGACATGGATTTGGTCCTGCTTTCAGCTCTGCTTTCCCTTAAAGCCAATTGAAGAGACCTTTCCTCTTGAAGCTCCAACACCTTCTCAGTAGGCTTGGCCCTTCTCTTGCTGGCCCTACTGCTTCCACTTCCTTCCTTCTCAGGGACAACTTCCCTGATTCTCTTATCACCCTTCTTCTTTTGCCTAGTCTCATTGTACTTCCTCCTCAACTCTTCTGAGTGGTCAGAAGGCACACTCACTCCCTCTTCTGCCACTGCATCAACTTCAGCTGATGCTCCTAAGGCTTCTTTTGAGGACAATTGAGACATTTTTCTGGTTTTGACAGCCCTGGCCTTTGTTCTCTTTTTCATCTTAGGCTTCTCTTCCTCCTGTTCTTCAGCAGGTTTGACCATGAGCATCCTTCTCTGTTCAGTTTTCTTGCTAAGTTTTCTGAACATAATCTTCTGGGCTGGGAGGGGTTTTGCAAAGGTCTGCATCTGGGAATAGTGGGAAAACCTCTCAATCAACAAGCTTGCCCTGGTGCAATACATGATTTTCCCTTCTAGCACCACCTTATTGTGGGTTTTCACCTTAAATTTAGCCTTCTCCTTCATCATCTCAGACATGATGAAGGTCCTCCAATCAAACTTGATGCCCTTATCACTGGCATCAATAATGGCAGCCATGATTCTGATCCTTGGATGACTAACCTGCTCTAAGCTTCCAGTGTTGCTTAAGAGGCTCTTAGCAACTACCTCAAAAAGGTTGAGAAACTCTGGTTTGAGAGTTTTCTTGTTTTGAGTTGAGGAGAGAGGGCCTGGAACTAATAACCATTCTTGGGCTATTTCATCTTCATGCCCAGTACCATAAACCTCTGGATTCCTTCCCTCATAAGGCAATCCAAAAGCTCCTTCCAGATCTTCTGAGGAGAATTTTACTCTGTGGAATCTCTCCTCTTCCTCTCCTTCTGCAGTGTAAGATAATCTGGTTGATACTTCACCATCCTCAGGTTTGCCTCTCCATTTGAGGAAGGCAAAGAATTCTGCCATGTAGCTCTCCAAGCACGAGCTTGGTTTCTCCTCCATGAACTTTTGAAGTCCAGCTCTCCTCAACCATCTCAAGGTTGGTGTGATTTCAGGATCCTCATTCTCAAAGGATACTATTGGCTCAAAATGAAGATTGTGTTTATTGCTTAAGTAGCCAAAATCCAGGTCTAGATCCTTGTTAGAGAAATCAACAAGCATCTCAGGTCTAACTTTGGGGGCCATTGAAGTTTACAGAGAGAGCTTTGGGAGAGTTTGAAGAAAATTTGAGTTAGGGTTTCGAATACTTGGGGAAGAAGTGTTTGTGGGGATCTTAAGACTTGTGAATATTCTAAAAAGAATGTTTGTCAATGAGTTGGTAAGGTCTTGAAGCAATTCAAAGATGAGCAAAAATGGAAATCCAAAATGGACGGCTAGGATTGATTTCAGGGGAGTTGTCCCTTTTTGATCCAATGGTCAAAAACCAATGTAACAGTGAAATAACTGTTTTATTCAAAACGTGGGTGGTTTTTAATGTTTGTTTAAGGCTGGGGGGTTTTTCGAGATAGATCATGTCCCAAAAAGTTTAATGCAAACAAGAGTTAAATCTTGACATTTAATGCATGGAAAGTGACCTTTTGAGTGGGAGATAAATTAAATCCCAGAAAGGTGAAAACTGTATTTCAATGGGACAGATTTCGAAATAGGTATTGATCACCAAAAATAGATGCTTATCATACCAAGATTTGGTTTGATAGCTGGGACAACTTATCTGACCCCACTTGGACAAGTGTCCTGAAGAAAAGTGGACAAGGGTCCTGAATGTTAATGGACAAGTGTCCTGAAGAAGTAAGGTCATATTTCTGATTTTCAGTAGACTTGACCAAGTCTGCTGAAGTTTGAGTTTATTTCCCCTTCAATCAATGAACTTCTTTGAACTCATTTTTCCAGCTTCCCTGGATCAAGAAGTCCCAACTCTGCTGATAATTCCAGGAATCTTGCCTCTGCAAGTGGCTTAGTTAGTATATCAGCTTTTTGATGGTCTGTGTGAATTTTCACCAACTTGATATCCTTCTTCTCCACATGATCTCTAATGAAGTGATGCTTGATGTCCACATGTTTGCATCTTGTGTGCAAGACAGGATTTTGTGATATAACAATGGCACTATTGTTATCACAGAAAATTGGCACTTCAGTAGAGTTGACTTTGTAGTCTCTGAGTTGTTGTCTTAGCCAAAGGATTTGAGCACAACAACTTCCAGCTGCAACATATTCAGCTTCAGTGGTGGAAGTGGCCACTGTATTTTGCTTCTTGGAGAACCAAGAAATGAGTTTGTTGCCCAAGAACTGACAAGTCCCTGAGGTGGACTTTCTGTCAATCCTACATCCTCCATAATCAGCATCTGAGTAGCCAGTTAGCTCAATATTGTCATCAGCAGGGTACCAAAGTCCTAGATTTTCAGTGCCTTTGAGATACCTCAAAATCCTCTTTGCAGCTTCAAGGTGGCTTTTCTTAGGATTTGCTTGAAACCTTGCACAAACACCTACTGCAAAGGTGATATCAGGTCTGCTGGCAGTGAGATAGAGGAGTGAACCAATTATTCCTCTATACTCAGTAGAGTTGGTTGGAATACCACTCTCATCAGGATCCATCTTCCAATTTGTGTTCATAGGGATCCTTACTGGCTTGCTAGTTGTACACCCAAACTTCTTGATCATTTCTCTGGTGTACTTAGCTTGGTTGATGAAGATTCCTTCTTTAGATTGTTTGACTTGTAGACCCAGAAAGAAATTCATCAACCCCATCATGGACATCTCAAACTTGCTTTGCATGAGCTTGGAGAATTTCTCACAGAGCTTCTCATTAGGGGATCCAAAAATTATGTCATCCACATAAATTTGGACAAGCAAGATGTCCTCTCCTTCAGAGATTCTGAAGAGAGTCCTGTCCACAGTTCCCTTGGTGAATCCATGATCCAAGAGGAATTGTGACAGTGTGTCATACCAAGCCCTAGGGGCTTGTTTGAGTCCATATAGAGCTTTCTTGAGTCTGTAAACTTGGTTTCCAACTTCAAAACCTGGTGGTTGCTCCACATAGACTTCTTCTTTCAAGACTCCATTCAGAAAGGCACTCTTGACATCCATTTGGTATACTTTGAACCTCTTGTGGGCTGCATAGGCTAGAAAGAGCCTTATTGCTTCTAGCCTTGCCACAGGTGCAAATGTCTCATCATAGTCAATGCATTCATGTTGGCAATACCCTTTTGCCACTAGTCTTGCTTTGTTTCTGACAATCACATCATTTTCATTTTTCTTGTTCTTGAACACCCACTTTGTTCCAATAACATCTTGATGTGAAGGTCTATCCACCAGCTCCCATACTTCATTTCTGGTGAATTGGTTCAGTTCTTCCTGCATAGCTGTGATCCAATTGGCATCTTGAAGTGCTTCCTCAATATCACTTGGTTCTTGCTCTGACAAGAAACAACAGAACATAGCACTTTCACCATGAAACTTTCTGGTTCTGACTCCTATACTTGGATTACCAAGTATCAGATCAGTAGGGTGGTCAGACAACCAAGTCCTTCTTTTCCTGATCTCTTCAGTAGAGTTGTCCTCTACTGAAGGTGAGTCATTTTGATCATAGAATTCAGGATAATTTAATGCAGGATCTAATTCAGGATCATAATCAGGGGTGTTGTCCTCAATGTCAGGGACATTGACATTTTCTACATTTTGAGTTCCCCCTTGATTATTTGACCCATTAACTACCTCAGCAGGAACTGCTTCTTCATTGGTAGTTGTTACCTGGATGTGAACTGGGATTGGTTCATTCAGTTCACCATTTCCATCTGTAGGATTTGTCTCAGGAAGGTTGCCTTCAGGATTGTTGTCCAATGTGGGTTTTTCAGGCAGATTGGCTTGGACAACATCTATGAATTCAGTATCTTTGTCTTTTAGGTTTAGTCTGGTTGTCCTTTGTGTGATTTCTTCAGGTTCCAAATGATCATTCCTGATCTCAAAGATAGACTCATCAAACACAACATGAGGTGTTTCTTCCACTATAAGGGTTTTCTTGTTGTAGACTCTGAAAGCTCTACTGATTTGAGAGTATCCAAGGAATACTCCCTCATCAGCTTTGCTGTCAAAGGCTTTCAATTGTTCTTTCCCATTATTGTGAATGAAACATTTACAACCAAATATATGAAAATATGACACTTTAGGCATTCTTCCTTTCCAGAGTTCATAGGGGGTTTTGCCTTGCCCCTTAGTGATCAAACATCGATTTTGAGTATGACATGCAGTGTTTATAGCTTCAGCCCAAAACCTCTTAGGTAAATTTGAATCAGCAATTAAGGTTCTAGCAGCTTCTTTTAAAGTTCTATTCCTTCTTTCTGCAACTCCATTTTGTTGGGGAGTTCTAGCTGCTGAGGTTTCATGGGTTATTCCATTAGATGTGCAATACTCATTGATGTATGAGTTAATGAACTCAGTGCCTTTATCAGATCTTATCTTGATAATGCTAAGGCTTTTCTCATTTGACAGTCTCTTTAGAAGTTCAGGTAGTTTGACTTGTGTTTCCTTCTTATTAAGGAGAAATACTACCCATGTGAACCTAGAGAAGTCATCTACTACCACCAATGTGTATTTTCTACCATTTATGCTTGTAGGGGTAATTGGTCCAAACAGATCCATATGTAGAAGTTCAAGTACCCTTTCAGTGGAGATGACTGGTTTACCTTTAAATGAGGCTTTAATCTGTTTTCCTTCTTGACATGGCTTACACACATGTTCTTTAATGAAAACCTCATTAGGCAGTCCTTTAACTAATGCATTTCTAGCAAGTTTATTCATAGATTTGAAGTTCAGGTGGTTTTTAGCCTTTTGTGCCATAACCAACTTTGTTCACTAGAACTTTTAGCAATAAAACATGCAGCATCAGTAGACTTGTCCCAGTCTGCAAAATACACATTTCCCTTCCTAGTTCCAGTCAATAGAGTTTGTTGAGTTTTATCCTTAATTAGACACTTTCCACTTGAGAACTCAACATTAAAATCTTTATCACAGAATTGACTGATACTTAGGAGATTATATTTGAGACCAGCTACATAAGATACATTGGATACTTTGATGTTACCAATCATCAAAGTACCATAACCTTTTGTAGTTGCTTGTGAGCTGTCTCCAAAGGTGACATTTGGGCCTTCTTTTTCAATAAAATCAGAGAGGAGTTCCTTGTTTCCAGTCATGTGCCTTGAGCATCCACTGTCAAGGTACCATGCTGTCTTTTTGTTCATGCTCCTCTTTTTGTGGCCCATTGGTACCTGCAATTAGATAGGTTTAGGTACCCTTTGAGTTTTGGGTCCTGAGAGGTTAGTTGTACCTTTGGGAACCCAAACTTGCCTAATAACCTTGATTGATTCAAGGTGGCTAAGTTGTCTTCATCTAGCATCTACATACACTGTCTTTCCCTTGAATGCCTTTGGGAAAGTGTGTGTGAATGTGTTAACTCTATAGGTTTCAGGAGAGTTGTCAAATCTCCTGAACTTTTGAGTTCTTTGTGCTACTTGAGGGAATCTTTGAGGAAAGGCTTTCTTTTGACCATTACCCTTTGGCATGAAGGGTTTTGGTTGTCTTATTTTATTCTGCCTTAGAGGGTAGCTTTCCTTGGGTCTATTCAGCTGAGGCTTTCTCAGATGAGTTGGCCTAGGCTGATTATACCTTGGATAATTCCTCTGAACATTGTTCAGGAGAGTTGCCCTTCCATTGGGTCTACTCTGCTGACCAACATTCCTCTTTTGTTCAGGAGCTTTGGCCATTTTCTTAGGTTTTGGCCTATTCTCCTGAATCACTTGAGTAGGCAGTTCATCCATTTTGCCCTTTCCTTTGTTCAGTGGTTGAATCACTTCATTTTCAGTTTGTGCCACTGACTTAACAAAGATTCTCTTAGTGTTACTTACAGAAGCAACACTAAGACAAGGTGAAGATTCAAATGGATCAAAGCCTAATCCACTTCTTTGAGCCATAGGTCTTTGATAACTTTGAATTTCCTCTATTGCTCTAGAGGATTTGTTCAAAGCAGACATCTTTAATTTCAGGCTTTCTTCACTTAATTTAAGAATGTCATATTCATGTGAGAGGTTTTCAAATTTGGCATTGAGAATTTTAAGTTCAAAATCTTTTCTCTTCTGAGAGAGAAGTTGATTATCAATCTCCTTTTGTCGGTCAACTATCCTGAGATTTGCTTCCTCAAGCTCTCTCAAGATTTGTTGATACAATTCAGTAGATTTGATATCAACTGCTACCTCAGAGTTTTTGGAAAGTTCAATAGCCAATCTTTCATTTTCTTTCACACAGTTATCATGAAATTCTTGTAATCTAGTGAAATCTTCCATCATCTTTCCGAAGGAAAGTTTCAGGTTAACCTCACTAGTGTTTTGTGAAATGAATGATGGTGAACTAGAAGTAGAGGATACCTCATCATCCTCAAGAGCCATGTTGCAAACATCATCATCATCATCACTGTTGGAGAATAATCCATCAGAGGAGTTGAAACTTTCAGCACTATCAGATTCTTCACCAGCCATCATGGCTTTTCTATTGGTGAACTTTCTGTCCCTTTTTGCTTGTCTCTCTCTTCTTTCTTTAGAGCTCAATTCAGGGCAGTCATACTGGAAGTGCCCTTTCTTTTTACAGTTATAGCACAGATCTTCATCATCTTCTTTCTTTGATTCTTCTCTTCTTTTTGATGATGAAGGTTCAGCTCTACTGGATCTTCTCCTATCAGAGTACTTGTCCTCTGATCTTTTCTCTTCAGGCTTTTTGACTTCAGCCTGTGCTTCAGGAGAGTTGTATCTCCTGAATTTGTTGTCTTGGTAGAATTTCTTGTATCTACCAAACCTTGAGTTCAACTTTTCAAACCTTCTAGCCATCAAGGCTAGTTCTTCCTTCATTTCAGTCTTTGAGACTGTCTTTGATGATCTGGGAGTGGGTTGCATTTCTGGTTCAGCAACTTTGGCTTTGAATGCCACTCCCTTAGTAGGATTTGAAGGTTCCTCAACAGGCTTTCTTCTATTTAGATCAAACTCATAGGCTTTGAGTTCAGAGAAGATTTGTTGCATAGGCATGGTGGAAAGATCTTTGGTGTTTTGCATCATTACAGCATAGACATCCCACTTTTGAGTGAGACTTCTCAAGATTTTCAATCCCACTTCTCTCTTGGTGTAGACCTTGCCCAATGAATTAATTTCATTCATCACATCAGTGAATCTACCAGCAAATTTGTCAATGGACTCATCAGTTTCCATTGAAAATTGTTCAAACTTCTGTACAGCAACTTGGAGCTTGTTCTCCTTGATCTGTTCAGTGCCCTCACACATTTCAGCAAGAGTATCCCAAATTTCTTTGGCTGTTGTGCAGTGGTAGACTCTTCCCATGACTGCATCTGGAATTGTTTGATAAAGGGTGTTCATTGCTAGATAATTCAGATTATCCTTCCTCTTTTCATCAGCAGTGAAGTCATCTTCATCTTTGGGAATCAGTTCCCTTATATCTGCTTTTTGCTCAGCTGTTACTCTAGGGTTAGTTTGAGTAAACACAAAAGGTCCTCTTGTGATTACTCTTAGCATATCAGTATGGAGAGATGCAAGATGAGCCCTCATTCTAATTTTCCAGAAATCATAATTGTCTATTGAAAACATGGGCAGTTTGTGATGAGAAATGTGGTTGACTGGATTTGTGGCCATGTTGTCTAATCCTTGAACGGCAGGTGGAGGAACAGCATTGTTGTTGGCCATTTCTCAAGAATAATCAGTTAGTCAATAAGTAATAGATTTCAGATAAAGATCAGTTCAGTGACCACACAAATATGAGAGTTTTGAAAATCAAGATGGATTTTCAGAAGCAGTGGTCTTTGAACCCCTGCTCTGATACCACTTGTTGGTCCTGAAAGGAGTATATAACAAGTGTATGGGGGGGGGGGAATACACTTGTATGCAATTCTTTTAAAACTTTGATCAAACCAGAGTTCAGCAAGGTTGTCTTGGACAACTCTGCTGAAGAAGATTAACTCTTCTAAGATAATCAAACTACTAAGTACTATTGAGTACTTAGTTGAATAACTATCTAGGGGAGTTATATTTGCGGAATAGTGGTTGGCCCTTTATGTTTAGACTCCTTTAATTTCTGAAATCACTTAGTCAATGCAACACAGTCCAGTTTTCAGGGAACTTGTCCAAATAGGTTTTTGCACAGTCTTTGAAAGTTTATCCTTGAAAGATCAGTTTTGTGTGCAGTGTTGAATGTATGAAAGTACTTGGAATGTAAATCAACACAAGAAGTTATAGTGGTTCAGAGACTCAAGCTCCTACATCCACTTTCCCTGATTTAACAGGATAATTCCTTCACTCTTGGAATTAACTTGTTTTATAGTGCCAAGGTGCACTTGATCAAGAACACCACTCCTTGGTGAATTGATCCCTAGGATGTATAGAGTCCTAGTACCCTCTTCTCAACTCAGAACTGAACTGTTCTTCTCTCAACAGTCAGCTCCTACCACTTCTACTACTACAACCTTCTCACTTTCACTCTTGAAAGATGTAAGGGTTGAAGTAAGGTTCCAACTAATGAGATATCCTTTACAATGAAGATCAGTGTATAAGGATAGGATATCTCTCTAAGCTTGTGTATGGATATACAATGAAGTTCAGCTTAGATGAAGTGTTTGAAGACTAAGATAGTCTTTTAAAGCTTTGAAAGCACTCTAGCTTGTAAGAACTTTGAGCTTAGTTGGATTGTGTTGAGGTGCTTTCAAATGGTCTTCACACTTCTGTATTTATAGACAAAATGGAGGATTTGCCCGTTGGAGAGGCAGCCCCAAATTGCTATAAATGTCTTCCTTGAGTTCTTCAAACTGGAATACAGATTCTTGATAGTGACATGTCCTCATTTGGGTAATAAACGGCTTGTAAGACTTTGTCTTCATTCTGCAGCACTTTTCCCAATGTTTGACTTCTTGTTAGGACTTGGACATGGCTTCTGAAGGTTGATCCAATGATAGGACACCATTCCTTATCAACTGGACAACTCTCCTTATCACTATCAGCAGTTTTGCCTTTCAGCAAGGTTGGCTTGCTCTTCTTCAGATGACTTGGCTCTTTCCCTTTATTTCACTCCAAGATGATCTTGGCATGTTGCATTGTATTTCTTTAGGGTATGGTTGTCTCTAATTCTTCAGCATAGTTGACCTTCAACCTTTAGAGCATCTGTTCTGATTCAATCATGCTGAGACAACTCTTCTGGACAACTCTTCTGATCAGCATATTTGGTCTTTTTAGCATCAGAGCACTTTTCATACAAAGTTGGCTTCTCTGGACAACTCTCCTGATCCAAAGCCTTTGAGTAGACTTGTCCTTTTGAGCTAGGTAAAGTTGTTCTTGCATATGGCTAGCTTCTTTGGACAACTCTGCTGACCAGAGTCATTAAGCTTGTCCTTTTGATTTTACCAATCTTGCATATGGACACTTTCTCTGGACAACTCTCCTGATCAGATCATCTTATTGGACTTGTCCTTTTGAGCTTTACATTCTTGTTCTTGCATAAGAACATCTTCTCTGGACAACTCTCCTGATCAGTGCATTTGGTTTTCCATAGAGTGTCCTTGCTCTTAAGTGATTGTTCCAGAATTTGAGCCTTGAGGGGACTTGATCTTGATCATCTTAAAAGCATAGGTTCCCCCTCAAATTGTGCATCTAATTGTCTAAGAGCTGCCTAACATTTCAGCTTCTCATCTAGCCTATAATCTATATGTTCTAACATTCCTAGAACATACTTATCTTGACTTAGGCATGTCTTAAGGGGTTTTGGTATAAGATCAAAACATATCTCATTTTATTCCCAACAATGTAGCTTTTGGTTTCCATGCAGATTTCATAGAATGTTTCTTAGGATGTCAAGACTTTTGGTTTCCATGCAGATTTCATAAAATGTTTCCTAGGATGTGAAGACATTCCATGTAGATTTTTAAGCTTATGAAAACCTTCAACATTCAAAGTTCCTTTTCCTATTATCTTTCCTTTCGATCCTCCACCATATGTAACATTACCACAATTCAAGGTCACATAATCAGATAAGTAGTCTATTTGTCCTGTCATATGTCTAGAACAACCACTATCAAAATACCATAGACCAGGTAAACATGCTTTCAAGGATGTGTGAACAACATTACATGTAACTTTTGGTTTCCATGCAGATTTCAAAGAATATTTCCTAGGATGTGAAGACATTATGGATAACATAAACTCAGTTTTCATATCTTTAACCATTTGCAAGCAGAAGGGACGAATATGACCATATTTAAGACAATAATGACAAATATATTTCCTTTTAACCTTGTGAGGATCTGTTTGTGCAGATGTTACATCAGATGTGTTAACATTTGCCTTTACAAATTTCACAGGTTTTCTAAAATTTTCAAAACTAGAAGTAGTTTCACCATCTTAACCTAAACCATAATTATTAGATTTACCAACAACTATAACATCATTCACATCAGAAGCACTCTTAGAAAATTTTCTGAAACTTAAAGTAGAGGTGATCAATTTCTCCTTCGGTTTACAAACTTCAAGATCTCTTCTGGTAAGTAAGACTTCTAGCTTGATGATTGTGTCTATGAGATCCTCATTCTCTTTATCCAAAGAATTCAGAGTGAGTTTCTGAGAGTTTCAATCATCTAACAATTTATGATATGTCTCATCATCAATCATTTTTCCTACATCATCAACAAAACCATTAAAACAGTTCAAATCTGGGTGACTCTGTTTTAATGTTACTGTAGATGTGAAGACATCGGGTGCAACATCAGAATCTGTATCATCCAGATCATCATCTGAGGAATCATTACAACCAATTCTGGTAAAATGAGCACGTTCATTTTCATTAAACTCATCAAGATTATCATTTGACATACCCTGCAGCTTCATGTCAAAGAATCCGAGGAAATAAATTGTCTTGAGCCTGAAAAATTCACCATAAGGCTACAATTCTGAGCAAAATAGAGGATGTTGTATAGTTCTTGTCCTAAGACTAAAAATGATTAAATCCGTGAATAGAAAGATACAACATGGTTGATTACATGGATTATCTCACCATTTTTTCAATCGAAATATATGTATACACAATTCGATGTGTAGAGAAATAAACAGATTAAGTCTTTTTCTCTACACATGATGAATCCATACCAACAATTCAATGAATGTTTTTCATAAGTAGAACATGTATCTATAAAAAAATGACAATAAAGAAAACATAATTCATATGAAGTAATCTTATATAATAAAAGGAGGATGCGGCTCTCCTGTGTGCGACATGTGTCATTTTGTACATGCTAGAATTTCGTCATGTGTCGTTACACGTGTATCTTTCATGCCAAAAAGGCGCCACGTCGTCTTTTAATTTATTATTTTAAGTTTATTAATTTGTTTCATTTAGTTTTAGAATTGATGAGCAATAATTCTTTTCGGTTTCATTCAGTTTCATAATTGATGAGCAATAATTCTTTTCGGTTTCAGAATTGATGATTGAGAATAAACCGTTTCTTTGATCTCTCAATTCACCAAATCGTTGTTTTGAATAATTGATTACCAATTGCATTACTTAACTTATTTTTCTAGGTGGTAATGAGTTTGAAAAGGCAAAGCCAAAACCCTTGAAGAATAAGTGAATTTTATCGGGTGTTGTCGATTTGAATCCACGACCATATTCAGCCTCAAATCGGTCATGCATCCTTCTTCAGTCGAAATACGCGGGCCTTGGATTGATAGCTGGAGTGATTTTCAAGCAGTAGGAACAATGTTATTCAGAAATACTCAACTAAAAGCCTCACAAAAATATTGATATCCAGTAGTTTGATGCTTGATTACGAGTTGATATCATCACCTCCCATCCAAATTTTGATTGTTATCAACGTATGGTGAATCTCATTTAATAATTTGCATACATGTAAATAACTAATTGAGTTTTCTTACTTTTTTTTTCTTGAATTTTTATTTAGTCCACTTTAATTGAGGATTTGACAAGAAAAGGGACAAGTTATGAGTTGAATTTGCCTTCAAGAAGGGCTGAAGAAGAAGGTAACATTTTATCTTTCTTCATATCTTCATATTGGTTTGGTTTTTTTTTTTTTATATGGATTGTTTTTAATTTCTATTTTGTGGTTAGTGTTATTCCATTGGTGGTTTATAGATGCTACATCTTTTGAATTAAACATATATCTACCTTAAATTTGTACGTATGCGTGATTGTGAGAATATATTTAGTGGAATTGGATGTTTTGTTTAATTTAATTCACCAGGCGTAGGTGTAACTATTTCAGTTGATAATGAGTTTGTTAGCAGATTAATATCCTTTGGTTTTCTGTAAAAGTTGAATTTATTTCTAGTGTTTGTTATTAAGAAATTGAAATATCAGTTGTCTTTAAAAATATGATTTTTGAGTGAAGAAGCATGGGGTGAGCAAATAATTACAAAAGATGTGTATGTTAGTTTGGAAGGGATTTTAGAGACAGCAACTAATCAGACTATTATATAATCTAAATTATGGAAGAACAAAGGTATTATAGACGACCTCAACTTTTGAATGAGGTTAGTAATTAATGGGCTTTGGCATTGCTTTATATACCATACATGTATTTTGATGTTATATTAAGTTACTGCTTAGTTGTTCTACGAAGTTTTGTTAGCAGTTTTTACTAGATGGATGCTCCTTATAACAACTGTTATATTATCATTAACTGCATATTGTTTATTGTTGGATTTGGTGTTATGAAAGAGGGGAAGAGTATAATTGAATTTTGGTTATCAATGACATCTCTAATTACCACTCTTAAGTTTTAACCATTGAGGTACTCCAAGCTCTTTGTCACTAATTTGGAGGATAAATAACCAGTTGTTTCCGTCTTGATGAAACTCTGAATTTTTGTACATGTGGAGGTTGAAACTACATTCGTGCTCCCGTCATTGTGAAATGACACATGCTTTTAATGTGTAAGTTATTCTCAATGCATTCGTGTAAATATTTTCCTCTTAACACGTTTGCACAAGTTATGAGTTTGATACCTGCACATTTTTTGTCTTATTTTGTTGGTTGAGGCCACATATGTATATTCTTTGGTGACTGTTGCAGAAACTCAAGAAGAGTGTGTTGAAGGGATCAGGCATAAGAAAATTAGTACTTAGTAATTATTATCATCCTCACAATTATAATTCCATTTTGAATTGACAGAACGAAGTTGACCGAAGCAAGTAAAATCAGGAGCAAGATATGTTGTGAGGTATGAAAATTGGTAAGAGTGATGAAGTCATTTAAAAGGTATAATATATATATATATATATATATATATATATATATATATATATATTGGATAAAAAATTCTTGAATGCAGGTGGAGAAAATACGATGTTAAAGGTTGGACTGAGAACTATGATGTAAGAGATTCAATCCTAAAATGGTAATCTCAAAATTGTCTCATATGATGTTTTATTTCTCTCTTCATGACTGATAAATGGGTTGAGATCGAGCTTGAGATATAAGTGAGAAGAAAAGTTCTTCGCTGATATTAGTTCGAGGCAAGAGGAGACTTAACATTTATCTCCCAGCGTAGAAAATAAAGCATCAACGTTGTCTTTGGGTGCTTGATAATCATTAAAATGGATATGCCTGATGATTGATGTACAATATAAAATGATTAGATTAGTTATTTTAATTTATGTAAGCTGGGTCTAATGAACAACTTATCTTCGTTCAACTTGGTAGCACTGTAATTGTAACACCACGAAATATCGAATGAAAAAAGATTGAAGAGTGTTTATAATACATATCAGTTGCATGCATACATTTGCTAATTTGGTTAAATACTACATGAGAGTGAATTAATTTCTCATACCAAAATGTCAGATATTAGTTTTGAATTTTGATCAACCATGATAAGTCAATTATCTCTTCACTTTGGTAGGACTAATGAACACTGGAGGAGAGTGTCCACATTCAAATGATTAGTCGAGAAATCAGTTAGGTGGAGAGTTGAATTTAATCCTTACCAGATTAAATCTTGGTTGCATAACAGAAGATTTCAGATGAAGGTTTCTTTCTAATTTTTTTCCCTTTCTTTCTAACATTTATTTCAAAAATCTAAGATGAATTGTTTAGGTACAAGAAGTTACAACCATATATCTTTATATAACATACCATGTTCAAGACTTAACTTTATGGGACCTTTAGAAAATTACTTATTTTCTGAACTTAAATTATGTTCAGAAAAATTGGAATAAACTTCTAAAAACATTTCTTGAAGCTTAACTCTATTTAACAAGTCACTCAAATTTTACTTCAATACGATAGAAAACATAACTTTTTAAAAGTTTGTACGTGTTGGGAATAAAATGATGAATGTTTTGATTAAATACCAAAACCCCTGAGACATGCCTAGTCATAATTGATAGTGTTCTAAAGATGCTGGAACACATAACATAAGGCTAGATGAGAAGCTGAATTGTTAGGCAGCTCTTAGTTGTATAGATGCACAAAGTGAGGGGGAACATATGCTTTGAAGATTATAAAGATGAAGTTCCCTCAAGGCTCAAATTCTGGAACAATCACTAAGGCCAAGCATACTCTATTGAAAACCAAATGCCTTGATCAGGATAGTTGTCCAGAGAAGTTGTCTCTGCTGAATTAAAGCAAGAACAAAGGTTCTAAAGCTCAAAAGGACAAGTTTACTCAAATGCTCTGATCAGGAGAGTTGTCCAGAGAGGTTGTCTCTGTGCAAGAACAAAGGTTCTAAAGCTCAAAGGCCAAGTATGCTAATCAGGAGAGTTGTCCAGAAGAGTTGTCTCAGCACAATTGAACCAGAACACATGCTCTGAAGCTTGAAAACCAACCTGCTGAAGAAATAAAGACAACTACACCCTAAAGCCTTCAAAGAATGATGCTAACATTAATTCCAAGTGAAGCAAAGGGAAAGAGCCAAGTCATCTGAAGAAGAGCAAGCCAACTATGCTGATATGCAAAGTCTACTGATAGTGATAAGCAGAGTTGTCCATTTAATAAGGAATGTTGTCCTATCATTGGATCAAACCTCAGAAGCCATGTCCAAGTCCTAACAAGTGAATCTTAAAGTCAGACATTGGGAAGAGTGCTGCAAAATGAAGACAAAGTCTTACAAGCCGTTTATTACCCAAATGAGGACATGTCACTATCAAGAATCTGTCTTCCAGTTTGAAGAACTCAAGGAAGACATTTATAGCAATTTGAGACTGCTTCTCCAACGGGCAAATCCTCAAATTTGTCTATAAATACAGAAGTGTGAAGACCATTTGAAAGCACCTCAACAGAATCCAACTACTCAAGCATTCTGAAGCTCATAGAACTCTAAAAGCTTTCAAAGACTATCTTAGTCTTCATACACTTCTTCTAAGATGTAACTCATTGTATATCAATACAAATCTTAGAGAGATATCCTATCCTTATACACTGAACTTCATTGTAAAGGATATCTCATTAGTTGGAACCTTACTTCAACCCTTACCCCCTTTCAAGAGAGAAAGTGAGAAGGTTGTAGTAGTAGAAGTGGTAGGAGCTGATTGTTGAGAGAAGAACAGTTCAGTTCTGAGTTGAGAAGAGGGTACTAGGACTCTAGACATCCTAGGGATCAATTCACCATGGAGTGGTGTTATTGATCAAGTGCACCTTGACACTATAAAACAAGTTAATTCCAAGAGTAAAAGAATTATCCTGTTAAATCAGGGAAAGTGGATGTAGGAGCTTGAGTCTCTGAACCACTATAAACTCCTGTGTTGATTTTATTTACAAGTACTTTCATACATTCAACACTGCACACAAAACTGATCTTTCAAAGGATACATATTCAAAGACTGTGCAAAACCTATTTGGACAAAGTCCCTGAAACTGAACTTATTGAATTAACCAAGTGATTTCAGAAACAAAAGGAGTCTAAACTAAAAGGGCCAACCACTATTCCGCACATATAACTCCCCTAGATAGTTATTCAACTAAGTACTCAATAGTACTTAGTAGTCTGATTATCTTAGAAGAGTTAATCATCTTCAGCAGAGTTGTCCAAGACAACCTTGCTGAGCTCTGGTTTGATCAAAAGTTGAAAAGAATTGCATACAAGTGTATTCCCCCTCCATACACTTGTTATATACTCCTTTCAGGACCAACAAGTGGTATCAGAGCAGGGGTTCAAAGACCACTGCTTCTGAAAATCCATCTTGATTTTCAAAATCACATATTTAGTGTGGTTACTGAACTGATCTATCTGAAATCTTATCATTTGACTGACATCTTTCTTAAGCTATGGCCAACAACAATGCTGTTCCTCCACCTGCTGTTCAAGGATTAGACAATATGGCCACAAATCCAGTCAATCACATCTCACATCATAAACTGCCCATGTTCTCCATAGATTATTATGATTTCTGGAAAATCAGAATGAGAGCTCATCTTGCTTCTCTCCATACTGACACTTTGAGAGTAATCACAAGAGGTCCTTTTGTGTTTACTCAAACTAACCCCAGGTTAATAGATGAGCAAAGAGCTGATATAAGGGAACTGATTCCCAAAGATGAAGATGACTTCACTGCTGATGAAAAGAGGAAAGATAATCTGAATTATCTTGCCATGAACACCCTCTACCAGACAATTCCAGATGCAATCATGGAAAGAGTCTACCACTGCACAACTGCCAAAGAAATTTGGGATACTCTTGCTGAAATGTGTGAGGGTACAAAAAATATCAAAGAGAACAAGCTCCAAGTTGCTGTGCAGAAGTTTGAACAATTCACAATGGAGCCTGAAGAATCCATTGACAAGTTTGCTGGTAGATTCACTGATGTGATGAATGAAATCAACTCATTGGGCAAGGTGTACTCCAAGAGAGAAGTTGGTTTGAAAATTCTGAGAAGTCTCACTCAAAAGTGGGATGTCTATGCTGTAATGATGCAAAACACCAAGGATCTCTCTACCATGCCCATGCAACAAATATTCTCAGAACTCAAAGCCTATGAGTTTGACCTCAATAGAAGAAAGCCAGCAGAAGAGACTTCCTTACCCGTCAAAGGAGTGGCATTTAAAGCCAAAGCTGCTGAACCTGAAAAGCAACACACTCTAAGATCATCAAAGTCAGTATCTAAGGCTGAAATGAAGGAAGAAATGGATCTTATGGCAAAGAGGTTTGACAAGCTCAACTCGAGGTTTGGTAGATACAAGAAATTCTACCAAGACAACAAATTCAGGAGAAGGTACAACTCTCCTGAAGAACAGGCTGAAGACAAAAAGCCTGAAGAGAAAAGATCAGAGGACAAGTACTCTGAAAGGAGAAGGTCCAGTAGAGCTGAACCTTCATCATCCAAAAGAAGAGATGAATCCAAGAAAGATGATGATGAGGATCTGTGCTACAACTGCAAGAAGAAAGGGCACTTCCAGTATGATTGCCCTGAACTCAGCTCTAAAGAAAGAAGAGAGAGGCAAGCCAAAAGAGACAAGAAGTTCACCAACAGAAAAGCTATGATGGCTGGTGATGAATCTGATAGTGCTGAAAGCCTCAACTCTTCTGATGGACTGTTCTCTAACAGTGATGATGATGATGATGATGTGTGCCACATGGCTATTGAGGATGATGAGGTATCCTCCACTTCTAGTTCACCATCATTCTTATCACAGAACACTAGTGAAGTCAACTTAAAACTTTCCTTTGGGAAGTTGATGGAAGATTTCACTAGATTACAAGAATTTCATGATAACTGTGTGAGAGAGAATGAAAGACTTTCTATTGAACTTTCAAAACCTGCTGAGATAGTAGTTGATATTAAATCTACTGAGCTGTATCAACAAGCCTTGAGAGAGCTTGAGGAAGCAAATCTCAGGATAGTTGACCAACAAGGACAAATTGATGCTCAACTACTTACTCAAAAGAGAAAAGATTTTGAACTAAGAATTCTTCAAGCTAAGTTTGAAAATCTCTCACATGAGTATGACATTCTCAAATCAAGTGAAGAGGGCCTGAAATTAAAGATGTCTGCTTTGAACAAATCCTCTAGAGCAATAGAGGAAATTCAGAGTTATCAAAGACCTATGGCTCAAAGAAGTGGATTAGGTTTTGATCCATTTGAATCCTCACCTTGTCTTAGTGTTGCTTCAACAAATAACACTAAGAAAATCTTTGTCAAATCAGTGGCACAACAAGCTGAAAATGAAATGATTCAGCCACTGAACAAAGGAAAGGGCAAAATGAATGAAATGCCTACTCAAGTGCTTCAGGAGACTAGGCCCAAACCTAAGGAAATGGCCAAAGTCCCTGAACACAAGAGGAATGTTGATCAACAGAGTAGACCCAATGGAAGGGCAACTCTCCTAAACAATGTTCAGAGGAGTTATCCAAGGTATAATCAGCCAAGGCCAACTCATCTGAGAAAGCCTCAGCTGAATAGACCTAAGGACAACTATCCTCAAAGGCAGAATAAAATGAGACAACCAAAACCCCTCATGCCAAAGGGTAATGGTCATAAAAAGACCTTTCCTCAAAGATTTCATCAAGCTGCACAAAGAACTCATAAGCTCAGGAGATTTGACAACCCTCCTGAAACTTATAGAGTTAACACTTTCACACACACCTTCCCAAAGGCATTTAAGGGAAAGGCAGTGTATGTTGATGCACAAGGAAAACAACTTAGCCATCTTGAATCAATCAGGGTAATTAGGCAAGTTTGGATTCCAAAAGGTACTGCTAACCTCTCAGGACCCAAAACTCAAAGGGTACCTAAACCTATCTAATTGCAGGTACCTTTGGGCCACAAGAAGAGGAGTATGAGAAAAAAGACAGCATGGTACATTGACAGTGGATGCTCAAGGCACATGACTGGAAACAAGGAACTCCTCACTGATTTTATTGAAAAAGAAGGCCCAAATGTCACCTTTGGAGACAGCTCACAAGCAACAACAAAAGGTTATGGTACTTTGATGATTGGTAACATCAAAGTATCCAATGTGTCTTATGTAGCTGGACTCAAATATAATCTCCTAAGTATCAGTCAATTCTGTGATAAAAATTTTAATGTTGAGTTTTCTAGTGGAAAATGCTTAATCAGAGATAAGGCTCAACAAACTCTACTGACTGGAACTAGGAAAGGAAATGTGTATTTTGCAGACTGGGACAAGTCTACTGATGCTGCATGCTTCATTGCTAAGAGCACTAGTGAACAAAGCTGGTTATGGCATAAGAGGCTAAACCATCTAAACTTCAAATCAATGAACAAAATTGCTAGAAATGCATTAGTAAAAGGACTACCTAATGAGGTTTTTGTTAAAGAACATGTGTGTAAACCATGTCAAGAAGGAAAACAGATTAAAGCCTCATTCAAAGGAAAACCAGTCATCTCTACTGAAAGGGTACTTGAACTTTTATATATGGACTTATTTGGGCCAATTACCCCTTCAAGCATAAATGGAAGGGAATACACATTGGTAGTAGTAGATGATTTCTCTAAGTTCACATGGGTAGTATTTCTCCTTAATAAGAAGGAAACACAAGTCAAACTGCCTGAACTTTTAAAGAGACTGTCAAATGAGAAAAGCCTTAACATTATCAAGATAAGATCTGATAAAGGCACTGAGTTCATAAATTCATACATCAATGAGTATTGCACTTCAAATGGAATAGCTCATGAAACCTCAGCAGCTAGAACTCCCCAACAAAATGGAGTTGCAGAAAGAAGGAATAAAACCCTAAAAGAAGCTGCTAGAACCTTAATTCCTGATTCTAATCTACCTAAAAGGTTTTGGGCTGAAGCTATAAACACTGCATGTTATACTCAGAATAGATGTTTGATTACTAAGGGGCAAGGCAAAACCCCCTATGAACTCTGGAAAGGAAGATTGCCTAAAGTGTCATATTTTCACATATTTGGTTGTAAGTGTTTTATTCACAATAATGGGAAAGAACAGTTGAAAGCCTTTGACAGCAAAGCTGATGAAGGAGTATTTCTTGGATACTCTCAAATAAGTAGAGCTTTCCGAGTCTACAACAAGAAAACCCTTGTTGTGGAAGAAACACCTCATGTTGTGTTTGATGAATCTACCTTTGAGATCAGGAACAAAAACCTGGACCCTGAAGAATTCACACAAAGAACAACCAGATTGAGCCTAAAAGACAAGGACACTGAATTCATAGATGTTGTCCAAACCAATCTCCCTGAAAATACTACACTGGACAACTATCCTGAAGGCAATATTTCTGAAGCAAACCCCACTGAAGGAAATGGTGAACTGAATGATCCAATCCCAGTTCATCCTCAGGTAACAACTACCAATGAAGAAGCAGGCTCTATTGAGGTAGTTAATGGATCCAATATTCAAGGGGGAAATCAAAATGTTGAAAATGCCAATGTCCCTGACATTGAGGACAACACCCCTGAATATGATCCTGAATTAGATCCTGCACTCAATTATCCTGAATTCTATAACACTGGTGACTCAACCTTAGTAGAGGACAACTCTACTAAAGGGGTCAGAAAAAGAAGGACTTGGTTGACTGACCATCCTACTGATCTGATACTTGGTGACCCAAGTATAGGAGTCAAAACCAGAAGTTTTCATGGTGAAAGTGCTATGTTTTGCTGTTTCTTGTCAGAACAGGAACCAAAAGACATTGATCAAGCACTTCAGGATGCAAACTCGATCACAGCAATGCAAGAAGAGCTCAACCAATTCACCAGAAATGATGTATGGGAGCTGGTGGATAGACCTTCACATCAAGATGTTATTGGAACCAAGTGGGTGTTCAAGAACAAGAAAAATGAAAATGATGTGATTGTCAGAAACAAAGCCAGATTAGTGGCAAAAGGCTACTGTCAATCAGAAGGCATTGACTATGATGAGACCTTTGCACCTGTGGCAAGGCTAGAAGCAATAAGGCTGTTCTTAGCCTATGCAGCCCACAAGAGGTTCAAAGTGTACCAAATGGATGTCAAAAGTGCCTTTCTGAATGGAGTTTTGAAAGAAGAAGTCTATGTGGAGCAACCACCTGGTTTTGAAGTTGGAAACCAAGTTTACAGACTGAAGAAAGCTCTATATGGACTCAAGCAAGCTCCAAGAGCCTGGTATGACACACTGTCACAGTTCCTCTTGGATCATGGTTTCATCAAAGGAACTGTGGACATAACCCTCTTCAAAATCACTGAAGGAGAGGACATCTTGCTTGTCCAAATATATGTGGATGACATCATATTTGGATCCCCCAATGAGAAGCTGTGTGAGAAGTTCTCCAAGCTCATGCAAAGCAAGTTTGAGATGTCCATGATGGGTCTGATGAATTTCTTCTTGGGACTTCAAGTCAAGCAATCTAAAGAAGGAATCTTCATCAACCAAGCTAAGTACACCAGAGAAATGATCAAAAAGTTTGGGTGTGCTACAAGCAAGCCAGTAAGGATCCCAATGAACACTAATTGGAAGATGGATCCTGATGAGAGTGGTATCTCAACCAACTCTACTGAGTATAGAGGAATCATTGGTTCACTTCTCTATCTCACTGCCAGCAGACCTGACATCACCTTTGCAGTAGGTGTTTGTGCAAGGTTTCAAGCAAATCCTAAGAAAAGTCATCTTGAGGCTGCAAAAAGGATTTTGAGGTATCTCAAAGGCACTGAAAATCTAGGCCTTTGGTACCCTACTGATGACAACATTGAGTTAACTGACTACTCAGATGCTGACTATGGAGGTTGCAGAATTGATAGAAAGTCCACTTCAGGGACTTGTCAATTCTTAGGCAACAAACTCATATCTTGGTTTTCCAAGAAGCAGAATACAGTGGCTACTTCAACCACTGAAGCTGAATATGTTGCTGCTGGAAGCTGTTGTGCTCAAATTCTTTGGTTGAGACAACAATTAAGAGACTACAATGTCAACTCTACTGAAGTGCCAATCTTCTGTGACAACAACAGTGCTATTGCAATATCACAGAATCCTGTATTGCACACAAGATGCAAGCATGTAGACATCAAGCATCACTTCATTAGAGACCATGTGGAGAAGAAGGATATCAAGTTGGTGAAAATCCACACAAATCATAAAAAAACTGATATTTTGACAAAACCACTTGCAGAGGCAAGATTTCTGGAATTATCAGCAGAGTAGGGTCTTCTTGATCCAGGGAAGTTGGACAAATAAGTCCAAAGGAGTTCATTCATTAAGGGGGAACAAATTTCAAATTTCAGCAGACTTGGTCAAGTCTACTGAAACTCAGGAGAGATGACTCTCATTTATCAGGACACCTGTCCATTGAATCTCAGGACAGTTGTCCTCATCTTTTCAGGACACTTGTCCTAGTGGGGTCAGATAAGTTGTCCTAGCTATCAAACCAAATCTTGGTCTGATAAGCACCTATTTTGGGTAATCATTGTCTATTTTGAAATCTGTCCCATTCTATATACAGATTTCACCTTTTTGGGATTTAATTTGTCTCCCACCCAAAAGGTCACTTTCCATGCATTAAATGCCAAGATTTAACTCTTGTTTGCATTAAACTCTTTGGGACATGATCTATCTCGAAAACCCCCCCAGCCTTAAACAAACATCAAAACTCCACCCACGATTTGAACAAAACAGTTTTTCACTGTTACATTGGTTTTTGACCATTGGATCAAAACTGGCCAACTCCCCTTAAATCAATCTTGGCCGTCCACTTTGGATTTCCATTTTTGTAAACAGTTGAATAAGGCTTAAGACCCACCAACTCATTGACAAACATTCTTTTTAGAATATTCACAAGCCTTAAGATTCCCCACAAACACTTCTTCCCCAAGTATTCGAAACCCTAGCTCTAACTTATTTCAAACTCTCTCAATCTCTCTCAATTTCATTTCTGAAAACCTTCAATGGCCCCCAAAGTTAGACCAGAAATGATCATTGATTTCTCCAACAAGGCTCTAGACCTTGATTTTGGATACTTGAGCAACAAAAATAGTCTTCACTTTGAGCCCATAATATCATTTGAAAGTGAGGATCCTGAGATTACACCAACCCTGAGATGGTTAAGGAGAGCTGGATTGCAGAAGTTTATGGAGGAAAGACCAAGCTCTTGCTTAGAAAGCTACACGGCTGAGTTCTTTGCCTTTCTCAAGTGGAGAGGTAAGCCTGAGGATGGTGAAGTCACTACAAAGCTTTCATATGTGGCAGAGGGAGAGGAGGAAGAGAAATTTCATAGAGTGAACTTCTCTTCAGAAGATCTTGAAGGGGCCTTTGGATTACCTTCTGAGGGAAGGAATCCAGAACTTTATGGTGCTGATCATGAAGAGGAGATAGCACAAGAATGGCTTCTGGCTCCAGGTCCCATCTCTTCAACACAAAACAAGAAGACTCTCAAGCAAAAATTTCTCAATCTATTTGAGGTAATCACTAAGAGTCTTATGAGCAATACTGGAAGTTTGGAGCAAGTCAGCCATCCAAGAATCAGAATTATGGCCGCAGTTATTGATGCTAGTGATAAAGGCATCAAATTTGATTGGAGGACTTTCATCATGTCTGAGATGATGAAGGAAAAGGCCAAATTTAAGGTGAGAGCCCACAACAAGGTTGTGCTAGAAGGGAAACTCAAGAATTGCACCAGGGCAAGCTTGTTGATTGAAATATTTTCCCACTATTCTCAAATGCAAACCTTTGCAAAGCCCCTCCCAGCCCAAAAGATTCTGTTTAGGAAGCTCAGCAAGAAAACTGAGCAAAGGAGGATGCTGATGGCCAAACCTGCTGAAGAGAAGGAGGAGGAAAAGCCAAAATTGAAAAAGAGGACAAAGGCCAGAGTGGTGAAAACAAGGAAAATGTCTCAAATTCCCTCAGATGAGAACTCAGGAGCTTCAATTGAGATTGAAGAAGTTGATAAAGAAGGAGTAAGTGTGCCCTCTGATCATTCAGAAGAATTGAGACAGAAGTATAATGAGACTAGACAAAAGTCCAGAGGTGATAAGAGGATCAGGGAAGTTGTCCTTGAAAAGGATGGTGAAGGAAGTGGGAGCAGTAGGGCCAGCAAGAGAAGGGTCAAGCCTACTGATAAAGTGTTGGAGCTTCAGGAAGAAAGGTCTCTCCAACTTGCTCTAAGAGAAAGCAGGACCAAATCCAAATCAAGGACCAACTCATCTGGCTCTGGAACTCCAGAATCCAAGGTCCCTGAAGGTCAACTAATAGAGGCCAACATCCCTGAAATTCAGAATCCTGAACCCAACTCCCCTGAAACCCATGTTACCCCTCCCAACCAACCCATCACCCCTGTAAATCTCACTAAGAGATACTCTCCAGAAGGAAGTGTGTAGAGAAGTGGCATTGATGTGCTAGCAGACTTAGCAGTGGATGAGACAAGGCTTCTGTCCCCCCTTGATTCATCTATGCTGAATTACTCCAAACTTTTAGAACATGCACTCAATGAGCCAACTCCCCTGAGCAAAGCCCCTTCAGATCCATTGCTCTCTAAAGCAACTGAAGTACCTTCATTTGAGCCTAATCCTTCTGAAGCCAACCCTCCTGAACTTAACTTGCCCGAAGCTGCAATTAATGAAACCACAGCCCACTCCCCTATAGCCCAAAGTTCTCCATCAAATGAGAATGAGGAGGAGTATACTATGAAAGTATGCTCAGAGGTGGAGCCAAGGCCACTGTGGACAGTTTGTATCCACAACTTGCTGAGTTTCCAAGAATTCAGAAGACATTTCATGATTTGAGGATGCTTGTAGATGTAAAAGACAAAACCATAATGGAGATACCACAAGTCATCCAAGACAAGGGTGCAAACTGGTGGCAAGTAGAGGAGAGCAGATTGCTACACTTTGCTGGTGTGATGAAAACAAGATTCCTCACTGATGAGGAAGTTTTTGCAAAGTTGGTAGATGATAAAATCATTGAGGAGAAAGAGAGAAAAGCTAAGGGCATCAAACACTCTGATAGCAGCTCAGATGATGATGATTCCCCTGATGGTCCCTCAAACCCTTCAAACCCCAACCCTCCTGAAACCCCTCAAGCCAACCCCCCTGAACCCTCCCAATCCAAGTCTTCTGTAGCAAACAGACTTTCAAATCCTCCTAGAACCTATCATAGGAAAGGCTATGTATCTTCAGAGGTGTTGACCAAGGGTGGTAACACAACCAAAGACACATCTGCCAATGAAGGTTCGTCTGAACCCAAGGCACAACCTAAAGATGTTGAGGTTCCTACAATAGAGGCTGGTTTGGTTAAGGCCTATTCAGTGTCAGGAGAGTTGGACACTGATCAGCCCTTAATCATTCAGGATGACTCAGTGGCTGTTGAAATAAACACTGTGATCTCCCCACAACTGCCATCTTTGAACCTTGTTGAAGGTAGAGATGATGCAGGTTTAGGTGATGGAGTTGAAAAAGAGAATTTAGTGGAAAAACCAGAGGGAGTAGTAGATGAAAGAGATGTGGTGATCACTAGAATAGTGAGTGTACCACCAAATGAGGGTGATATAAGTGAGGAAGGGCAGGTTATTCTTGAAGTCAAATCTGAACTTCAGGAATCCCTTGATGAGAGGAGGCCTGTTTCTTTAAGTGAGGAAATTACTAATGAAGGAAGAAAAGAAGTAGTTGAAAATGAGAAGAAGACTGCTGATGTATCAGAGTCTTATGCAAAAGAAATTGAGGGTGATGAGTGCTTATTCCCTAACTTGTTTGATTTGTCTAACATTGCAGGTATATCTCTTGACCAAATATTTGCAGATGAGTTCTTGACAGATGCCCCTATCCAAGTAGATACAGGCTCAGCACAAGCCTTTCTTGGAATGCAATCAGAGAAATTAGACTCCTTGGCTCATCAGGTCTAATCTGCTCATGCTGAAACTTCAGGAGCATTGAATGAGCAAGGAAGAACTCTAGCATCTGTAGAAATGAGGCTTACAGGCTCTGAAGATGTGGTGCTACCCACATTGGAAGCAAGAATTAGTGGTGTGGAATCTGGTCTCCAAACCATTTCCACTAAAGTTCAACAAGCCAAATCCACTATGGAATCCATCTCAGAGGAGGTCAAGAAGGAACAAAAGCTGCTGAGAGACAATCATAATGCCAATGTCAAGGCTCTCAGGCTAACTATCCAACAAGCACTTGGCAAGAAAACTGCATTACAGAAGAAAAGGGCAGAAGAGCAAAGACTTGCCATGGTGAAAGCAGCCTCTGAAAAGTTTTCCCAAGAGGCGATGGCCAACATTGCTGAAGGTGCAGTGGCCAACCTCACTGAGCTCCTTAAAAGATGAAGCCTGTTCTAGCTTTTCTTAGCTTGAGCAGTGATAGGATGCAAAATATACATGATGAGAATGTATATTTGTTGGAGGAAATGAAGTCTCTAAACCAAGCCCAATCCCTAATGGCTACAACAATGAGTGAGCTCAAACCCCAGTGTTTTGATGCTGCCAAAAAGGGGGAAAGGGAAAGAGCTAGAGCAAAAGGTGCCTTGGTGATTGGGAACCCAGACAACAGAAAAGACAAAGCTGCTGAAGAAAAAGGAAAAGAACCAGCTGTGCTGAATTTAGAAGAATTGGATGAAGAAGAGCAATTAGCAATTGCCCTGAAGAACTCAATGGCCTCAGCACAAGAAGAAAGAGTTAGGTTACAGCAAAGACCAGGAGGAGAGGTATCTGGTTTGGACAAGGATGCTGAAGGTGTCCAAACTAGAGGAAAAATCAAGAAGGCCAAAGGAAACAAAAGAAAAGAAGAAACATTCACTGACTTTACTAACAGCCTTGATCTGCCTCCTGTGTTCAGAATTGATGATGTTGAGCCTATCTCCAAAAAGACAAAGAATGCTAAAAAGGACAAATCTGCTGAAGTGTCCAAGCTTGCTGAACAAGACAAGTCTTCTGAAATGGTCAAAATTGCTGAAGGTGCCAAAGTTACTGAAGATGTGGAAGCACTATATGAAGAAGGCTTTGGACCTGGACCAAAGAAGACAAAGATTGTGGTACTCAATGATCCATCAAAGTTGTTTCATGAAGGGTATGGCAAAGACCCTGAAACACAACAGAAACTGGCCATGATGAGGGCCCAAGAGAAAATGGATTTGATGGAAGAGGCCAACAGAGCAAGAGATAAGAGAAGAGCTGACTTCCAAAAGCCAAGAAGAAGGAGAGCAACTTACAGCAAGATGAAGCCTCAGCTACTAGTCCCAATGGACACCAAATATCCACACTTGGATAAATGGGTGCCAATTCAGCTGAATGATATATGGGAAGAAGCTAAAAGGGAGTTTGTCTATGACTATTATGTCATTGACAGATGGAATGGAGGAGATGCCAACTCTTCCTTTGCTGAGTTCATGATAGAGTATTACAGAGAATTGTATCAACAATTGCTTGCAGCTGCTAATATTGCAAGAATTGAACTCAATGCCCCCAAGCCTATCATTTACATGCCTCCAAAGCTTGATGGATGGATTGACCAATCAAGGATCCTGAGGGAGTTTCTAGAGATTCTCAAACTGAACAAAATGACCCTTGGACCCAAAGGAACCAACCATGAAGCCATGGAACTAAAGAAGAGAGTGTGGGCACAATATGGGATGGTGCCACCTAAAGAAGATGATCTCTGAAATGGCTAAGTTTTCCTGACTCTTATATGCTGAAATGGATGTTGGTTGCTAATTTATTGTTTTGGTCAACTATGCTGAAGATGCTCAAGTTGCTGATGTGTTTGCTCTGATACCTAAATGCTTAATTGATTAAAGTATATCATTAAGTTCTGCTTTTGTAGTAAATTTGAGATTATATGTAATGTTTCTCATGCTCTGATATGTTTTTGTTCAAACTATCAACATGCTGTAATGATCTTCATTTTAATGATAGTTGAACACATTGTGAATCAAGAAACAGAGTTACAAAAATCTCTCTATGCCTATCTCTGAAACCTATTGCAACATGAATGGTGAATACACTAACACATTTTTTTCAGGAAAATTGACCTCAGTCAACCTTACTGAAGAAACATGTATTTAGTATAGACAAGTCACCTTTTGCATAAAATGTATAGGTTTTGGCATCATCAAAAAGGGGGAAATTGTTGGGAATAAAATGATGAATGTTTTGATTAAATACTAAAACCCCCTGAGACATGCCTAGTCATAATTGATAGTGTTCTAAAGATGCTGGAACACATAGCATAAGGCTAGATGAGAAGCTGAATTGTTAGGCAGCTCTTAGTTGTATAGATGCACAAAGTGAGGGGGAACATATGCTTTGAAGATTATCAAGATGAAGTTCCCTCAAGGCTCAAATTCTGGAACAATCACTAAGGCCAAGCATACTCTATTGAAAACCAAATGCCTTGATCAGGAGAGTTGTCCAGAGAAGTTGTCTCTGCTGAATTAAAGCAAGAACAAAGGTTCTAAAGCTCAAAAGGACAAGTTTACTCAAATGCTCTGATCAGGAGAGTTGTCCAGAGAGGTTGTCTCTGTGCAAGAACAAAGGTTCTAAAGCTCAAAGGCCAAGTATGCTAATCAGGAGAGTTGTCCAGAAGAGTTGTCTCAGCACAATTGAACCAGAACACATGCTCTGAAGCTTGAAAACCAACCTGCTGAAGAAATAAAGACAACTACACCCTAAAGCCTTCAAAGAATGATGCTAACATTAATTCCAAGTGAAGCAAAGGGAAAGAGCTAAGTCATCTGAAGAAGAGCAAGCAAACTATGCTGATATGCAAAGTCTACTGATAGTGATAAGTAGAGTTGTCCATTTAATAAGGAATGTTGTCCTATCATTGGATCAAACCTCAGAAGCCATGTCCAAGTCCTAACAAGTGAATCTTAAAGTCAGACATTGGGAAGAGTGCTGCAAAATGAAGACAAAGTCTTACAAGCCGTTTATTACCCAAATGAGGACATGTCACTATAAAGAATCTGTGTTCCAGTTTGAAGAACTCAAGGAAGACATTTATAGCAATTTGAGACTGCCTCTTCAACGGGCAAATCCTCAAATTTGTCTATAAATACAGAAGTGTGAAGACCATTTGAAAGCACCTCAACAGAATCCAACTACTCAAGCATTCTGAAGCTCATAGAACTCTAAAAGCTTTCAAAGACTATCTTAGTCTTCATACACTTCTTCTAAGCTGTAACTCATTGTATATCAATACAAAGCTTAGAGAGATATCCTATCCTTATACACTGAACTTCATTGTAAAGGATATCTCATTAGTTGGAACCTTACTTCAACCCTTACCCCCTTTCAAGAGAGAAAGTGAGAAGGTTGTAGTAGTAGAAGTGGTAGGAGCTGACTGTTGAGAGAAGAACAATTCAGTTCTGAGTTGAGAAGAGGGTACTAGGACTCTAGACATCCTAGGGATCAATTCACCAAGGAGTGGTGTTATTGATCAAGTGCACCTTGACACTATAAAACAAGTTAATTCCAAGAGTAAAGGAATTATCCTGTTAAATCAGGGAAAGTGGATGTAGGAGCTTGAGTCTCTGAACCACTATAAACTCCTGTGTTGATTTGCTTTACAAGTACTTTCATACATTCAACACTGCACACAAAACTGATCTTTCAAAGGATACATATTCAAAGACTGTGCAAAACCTATTTGGACAAAGTCCCTGAAACTGAACTTATTGAATTAACCAAGTGATTTCAGAAACAAAAGGAGTCTAAACTAAAAGGGCCAACCACTATTCCGCACATATAACTCCCCTAGATAGTTATTCAACTAAGTACTCAATAGTACTTAGTAGTCTGATTATTTTAGAAGAGTTAATCATCTTCAGCAGAGTTGTCCAAGACAACCTTGCTGAGCTCTGGTTTGATCAAAAGTTGAAAAGAATTGCATACAAGTGTATTCCCCCCCCCCCCCCATACACTTGTTATATACTCCTTTCAGGACCAACATTACGAAATTCCGAAACTATAATAATATGATTATTATTTTAATTATTCTCTATAAGCAATGGAAAGACATAAACAATAAAATTGACAATAGTTTTATAAATTACAAAAACTAAAATTACAGTAGTCCCGTGCATCGCACGGGCAAAATTCTAGTTATAAAAAAAGAGAAGATCATTCACCTCCACTTCCATTAGGTGCATCACTCGCATAATTGTTACGGAGTATAAATTTTCATTATAGAACACCTTAAATCTTAAATAACAACTAGAATTCAAAGCTCTTCCTTCCACCTTCAGAGGGCAAAAATCGGGTAATTCTACAACCATAAAGATCCTGTTTGTTCATCGCCTCAGTCTCACTTTTCATGGATTCATCATCCTTAATAGTAACAAATTTGGAGCCCATGAATCTACCAGTGTCACGTTAATTAATTATGTGCAAAACTATGGTTTACCGATGCTCAAATGATCGATTTTCTCAAACAATAACAAATTCCATTGATAGAAGAATTTTGCTAAGTGTAATCGTTTAAGTCAAAACAAAAAAATTAGCAACTAGATATAACTGAGTTATATCAATAGCACCAACACAGATCCACTTTGCATTATTCGAGCCCAAAATCGTAGGAACCTACTGCCGGGAAACGGTATGACATTATATAAGATTGCAAAAGTCTGCTCACTAACTACAAATATATATACCGCAGACTCCTAAAAAAATTCAAATTAATTTTTAGTAATAGAAGGTACGTACCTGCAAACCCATTTTTCTATATCCTTTAATACTTTTGAAGTCGTTTATAAGTGCTATACCCAACTACAAAAAACTGAGAATGTACATAAGAATTTACTTTTATAAAGCAAATAAGGAGATCGAGCTAAAAATAAGAGGTATCACATACACCAGCTATGTTGTTGAGCAATGCTAGGGCAATAACGTCTGGCATAAGGGTCCCAAACAATGCTTGACCAGCCCACCTGTGGTTGAGAAATTTATGGTGTTAAGTAGTATATATAAATTTTTTGAACTTTATGGCGCAAGGGTCAGAAACAATTCCTTAATAAAATTTATGACACTATAGTCCAGAACTACAACACATTAAGTAGATTTTTTGAATGTTGATATCTCACACTCATTTCATTTAAACAATTATCTGTTAAAAACTAACCAAATTAAGGAATATTTATTTTGGTGATCATCTAAAGTGGCTGAAAGATGATTAGTTTTTTACTTAATTCAAGTCTCAACATGGGAGCACCAAAGAGTATAAAACTCCAAACAATGCCTAAAAACAATTATAAATAACCTTCTGCATATGAGTAAATATCTATAAAAATTGAATGCTTAAACTAAAAGGCAAATATTAAAGACAAACTAATATAGCTTGCTCCTACGGTAATAACTTGGTACGAAACCAAAATGGTCATACCAAAATATATAAGATTACCCGACATCTAATAAGGTGATACAGTAGTTGTTGCAAAGCATGCAACTGATTCTTAAAGATCTTCATTATTCAAGTCTCTAGTTCTATAGTAACCTTGAGACTAACATATGAAACAAAAGAAATCTCCCAAATCATAAGTTAATAAACACAATGAGAATTAGTTTGGGACCTTTGGGTATAGGTAAATTAAATAAAGCATCCATTTTCACATAAATAAAACATGAACAATACTATTTACAAAATGTTAAGGTTGTTATCTAGGATGGCATAAAATCGGGGCCTATAGCCTATGACCTTATGCATCATATCATGTGAAAGAGGAAAACAAAATTATGATGGAAGGTCACAATAATATACCAAATTTTGTCAAACTTTAAATTGACCAACATTTTTCCACGGGTTTCAAACAACCAGACCTTCAGTAACTACATATGTAAAAAACAAATCTCTTCAGCTTAAACAATTAGTACACAAACCACAAATTGCTATGATAAATATTCTTGGTCAAAAAAGAATGTGCACATAAATTACCGAAAATGAGAGTTAAGTATACATTAAACTGAAAAGAAGAAAAAAAAAGCCTTATCTTGTCCTTGTCGCTCAGCTTCAATGTAAAACTAAGAATCCTAAAGCATTCTAATTAGCAGCAAAAGGGAGAAAACGTAACATGTTAACATATCCACAATCTCAAACTTAAGGGAAAAATTATCTAATTCAGTATAAGCGGTTATTAAATAAAAACAATCAAATAAAAAAAATGGACCTGAGCTTGTTTCAAGGAGGCCATAGCTTCAGAGTTGAAGTTCCCAAATTTGGGGATATGAATCCTATAAACAATGTTCTAGTTGATGATTATATGTTTTGATGGACAAAAGCAACTTGAAGTTAATGATATATGTGGTAGAAAGTCATCCTAACTAAGTCATCTTAAGAAGTCATGAAAACTAAGTTTACTGATCTTATGTGTTACTGATCTGATATATGAACTGTTAGGAACTAAACTGATAAATGTATTGTATAGAAAATTTATAGTATAGGACTTAGATGTACTCTTCTGTATGTAGTTCAGTTGATGTATAAATAGGTTTTATATATGTAAGTTTGTATTATGTTGTATTCAGTATTGTAAAGTTCAGAACAGTAGATTAGAACTGATCAGAAGACTTATGAAGACTCAAAAGACTACTCCAGAATAAGAAGACAATCAAGAGGAGTAAAAATGAAGCTAAAAAATACAAGAGAAGTATTCTGAAGAAGCGCAGAACAAAAGTTGAGAACTGTGCTGACTGGCTCAGAACAGTAAAAGTTAGAACAGTAGTTTACTGTGCTGAGTTGGTATGATTGAAGAATAAGTTTGGAAAACTTATTTAAAGCGTAACTGAAGATATTAGAAGATATGCTGACTTGGAGATAAAAGGTTAAGTTGGTTACAAAAAAGAAGTTACTAAAGAAACAGTTAAGAGTTAGTTTCACAAACTGCTAACTGTCATACTAAAGTCTATAAATACCGTGTGATCTTCCACTGCTAAGACTACTGATCTAAGAGCAATCAAAGTGAAATTAAGAGTCTACGAAGTATTCAAGAACTCACACAGTTGAAGGAGATCAAGTCAAGAGAAGAAGCCATTATACTTAATTGAAGATTCAAAGGCTACATTCTAGAAAAGTTTTACTTTAATATTTTTAGTTTGTGATTTGTTGTAAACAAGTGTGCTAGTTACTTGTGAAATTACTAGTAGATCGAAGATATACCTGGTGGTATAATCGATAAGATCACAGTCTTAATCTTGGGACTTTAAGCCACAAGAAACTCAAGAAGGAAGAGTTAATAAAATATCACGACTGGAGTTGTGAGAGTGGATGTATACATTTGTCGAACCACTATAAATCTTGTGTGTTGATTTACTTTCTATTGTTATTTGTTTAACATACATATTCAAGATCTAAATCTAAGTTGAGTATAAAACTGAAACTGGAAGTACTGATCTGACCTAGTAAGAACAGTACTATTCAGAACACTATTCCGCATATAACTCTGATATTTTGAAAGATTTTTAAAAGTCTATTCACCCCTCCCCTCTAGACTTTTGCTAGCTTAATCAATCTTAACTCAACTTTGGGACCAACAAGTGGTATCAGAGCAGTAGTTCTTTGAACTGCTGTTTCTTGATAACCTTGTAGACTTTGAGGGAAGTCTTATTGTTCTTGTCACTGATTCTTGATCTTTATCAATACTTGACTATTTGAATCTACTTCCTATACTACTGATCTTATCTGTCTGATCAACAATGGATGAAACTAATGTGAACAAACTTCCTAAGTTCAAGATTGCAAATTTTGACTATTGGAAACTCAGAATGGAGGCCATCTTCAGCTCGAATCATGATCTGATGATATCTGTGGTCAAAGAGGGTCCAATTGTCACCATGACTCCAAATACTGCTACACTCGAACCTGCTAAAGCTGTTGGCGTGCTTGTGCCAAAACCCAGGTTAGATCTCACTGCTGAAGAAATGAGGCAAAATAATCTAGACAGTTTAGCAAAGAATTATATTTTACATACCTTGCCCAATGAGTATCTGGGTAAAGTATTAAAATGTAAAACTGCTAAAGAAATGTGGGATCGACTTGCTGTCCTTTGTGAAGGCACTTCCCTGATCAAGGAAAGCAAGTTGTCCACAGCTGTACAAAAATTTGAACCATTCAAGATGAAAGCTGGAGAATCCATAGACCAGCTCGATACACGTTTTACACGTATTATGAATGAACTTAATGATAAAGAGGTTTGATAAGCTGAACAAACGATATGGTAGATATAAGAGATTTTATAACGATACTAAGGGTTCTAGTAACAGGGACTCTTCTAGGACCAGAAGGGATCACAAATCATCTGAAAAGAGAGATGTGGTCTCTAATGAGAATAGAAGAGATAGGAACTTTGCTGATAGGAAGAATAAGGACTCTACTGATAGGAAGGATAGGAACCAATATCGTTCTTCTATTAAACGATCTACTAATGAACCTCTGTGCTATAACTGTGAAAAGCCAGGTCATTACATCCATGAATGTCCTGATCTAAGTGCTGAAGACAGAGAAGAAAGGCAAGCAAGGAGAGATCACAGATTTGCCAAGGGTAAGAAGGCTATGGTGGCATACAATTATTCTGATACGGATTCAGATGAGTTGCCCTCATCTTCATCTGAGTATGGCTAAAATCGAACAAGAGGTATCATCTGTCACTTCTTTCCAATCATGTGATAATTCTGATTCTGATTTATGTGACTCTGCTGATAGTATTGTAAGGAGTAGTCTTCATCATTCCAATGGAGTGACTGAAGAAGACCTCCTACAAGCTAATAAAACATTCATGGAAATCAGTGATGAGAATATTTCTTTAAAACAAGAAATCATTAGTCTACGTGAAGCTCAGTTAAAAGTGGATCCTAATATAGCTATCATAAATGTACGACTATCAGAAGAGTTGTCTCAACTCAAAGATAAGTATGCATCCATTGACAAACTGTATCAGGGTATGCTTAAAACTCAAGCCACAGAGACCAATGAGTTCAATGATTTAAAGATTAAATATGAAAAACTTGAAGAGCGCAATAGATTCTTAGAATCTGAAGTACTGAGCTTAGATCTGAAGCTATGTGATATGATTAATTCTTCTAAGATTAATCAAACACTATCAGACAGATATAGAGCTCCAAATGATAAAAGTGGAATAGGTACTGATGTGCCTAGTTCTTCTACTTCAGGCACTAAGAACACTAATGGAGCTAGTTCAAGTTCTTTGCAATTAGATAAAGGAAAATAACCTATGATTTATGATAATGATCCAAAACCTAAAGTACAGTCTAAATACATTCCTCCTACTACCAAGAATGGTAAAAAGAAAAATGTATCTAAACCAATACAGTCAAGACCATACCAGCAGAGTCATACTCCTCTGAACAGAGCAGAACAGTCCTGGAATCAGAAGAGGCAAACTCAGGACAGTAGGTCAAGACAAGCACAGGTAAATTGGAAACAACATAAACATCATTTTATAAGGCAGTCTCAGCTGTACTCAACTAAACCTAGGAAATTTGTGCCTCATTATCATAACAAACATGTTCTTTATCCTCCACCTTTATATTATGATATCATTGGAGAGGAAAGACCAAAATGCATCTATAAGCCGTATGGTCCACAGGCTTTTAGGCCCTATTCTAACTATTACAGACATACTGATCTTACTGAAAAAGGGATAGATCCATGGAAAGGCTATTTCAAAAAAATGATCCTAAGTCTCCTGATAGTTCTGATAAGGTCAATAAAGTACTGTTCTGTGATAAGCATGGTAGAAAACTGAAGAGGTCTCAATTATTCAAATTTTCAATGTTTATTTGGGTACCTCTTACCACTAACCCCCAAGGACCCCAATAAAGAAAGGGTACCTAAATTATTAAGATCACTACTTGCAGGGTCGATTGGACTTATACAAGAAAGGTGGCTCAGTTGGAGAAACTTGGTACATAGACAGTGGGTGTTCTCACCACATGACTGGTACGTACCAGGGCTCTTCTTTCTGACTATCATGAGTAAGAAGGACCCAAGATGATCGTTGGTGACAGTTCCATGGCAATCACAAAAGGATTTTGATACATCAAGAATGGAGATGTAGAGATTCAAGATGTCTCCTATGTAGAAGGTTTGAAATACGATTTGTTATCCGTCTCTCAATTTTGTGACAGGGGTTACAAAGTCTACTTCAAAAGCACCAAATGTGAAATCTGGGATAAGAGAACACACTCTATTCTACTTGTTGGAGTAAGACAAGGTAGTGTCTACATTGTGAACTGGAATAGCTGTCCTAGGGATGCTTGCCTTCTTAGTAAGAGTCCTAAAGAAATCAGCTGGCTATGGCACAAACGCCTATGCCATATGAGCTTTAAGATAATTAATAAGATAGCAAGAGATTACCTTGTTGAAGGTATCCCTAATGAGATCTATTTCAAGTCACAAGTGTGTGATGTATGCTAGAAAGGTAAACAGGTAAAAGTTTCCTTTAAGTCAATTCCCACTCTTTCTACTTGCAAAGTCTTAGAACTCTTGCAAATGGATCTTCATGGTCCTATAAAACCCCCTACGCTGAATGGTAGAAGGTACACTTTAGTTGTGGTAGATGATTATTCAAAGTTCACTTGGGTAATCTTCTTACACAAAAAGAGTGATACACAAACCCAACTACCAGATCTATTAAAGAGGTTGCAAGTAGAAAAAGGCCAGCCCATTGTCAAGATAAGAAGTGACAAGGAGACTGAATTTATAAATTCTTACATAAAAGAATATTGTTCTAAATTTTGAATTCCGCATTTGACAAGTGCAGCTAGAACACCCCAACAAAATGGTGTAGCTGAGAGAAGAAACAAAACACTTAAGGAAGCATGCAGAACCATGTTGGCAGAGTACAACACACCACAAAAGTTCTGGGCTGAGGCAATCAATACTGCCTGTCATACTCAGAACAAAAGTGCTCTAAACAAGGTACATGGTAAAACACCTTATGAGGTATGGAAAGGTAGAAAGCCTAGAGTTTCTTATTTCCATATTTTTAGTTGTAAATGTTTTATTCATAACAATGGAAAGAGAAAATTAAATGCTTTTGAGGCTAAAGCAGATGAGGGGATATTCTTAGGATACTCCTCAACTAGCTAGGCATTTAGAGTATTTAATTACTCTACTCTATGTGTGGAAGAAACACCCCATGTTGTCTTTGATGAAGTAGTACAGGACTCTGCTGACCATCAGCTCAGTAAAAAAGTTCATGATCTGAAAATTCAAACCAATGATGATAATGAGACTGAAGTTTATGAATCTGTACAAGCCTACAATCCATTCCAAAACATCCTAAAGAAAGATGATGATGTAGAAAAGGTAAAAGACAAAGGTAAGTTTTCCAGACATATTGACATGCCTGAATTGGTTGACTGTTCTCCTGTGAATAAATCTGCTGATATTCCTGATATTGATATGCATGACACTGTAAATGATTTAGATGATGAGAGTGTTCCTGTTAAGACTAGAAAGACATGGAAATCAGCTCACACTACTGATCTTATTAATGGTGAGTCTGGTAAAGGTGTTAAGACCAGAAGACAACTGTTTGATTCTAAGCCAGAACCTGTTGGGAATAAAATGATATATGTTTTGATTAAATACCAAAACCCCCCTGAGACATGCCTAAGTCAAGATGATTGTGTTCTAAGATTGTTATAACACATAGCATAAGGCTAGATGAGAAGCTGATATGTTAGGCAGCTCTTAGATGACTAGATACACAATGTGAGGGGGAACCTATGCTTTAAAGATGATCAAGATAAAGTCCCCTCAAGGCTCAAAATCTGGAACAAACACTAAGGACAAGCATACTCCATTGATAACCACATGCTCTGATCAGGAGAGTTGTCCAGAAGAGTTATTTCTATGCAAGAACAAGATTGCAAAACTCAAAAGGACAAGATTAGTCAAATGCTCTGATCAGGAGAGTTGTCCAGAGAGGTTAACTCTGTGAAAACATCAGCTCTGAAGCTAAAAGATCAAATATGCTGATCAGGAGAGTTGTCCCAGAAGAGTTGTCTCAGCAAGATTGAACCAGAACAAAGATTCTAATGATTGAAGGTCAACCATGCGGAAGAGTTAAAGACAACCATACCCTAAAGAACCTCATTGGAATATGCTAAGATTTCTTTCAAGCAAAGCAAAGGGAAAGAGCCAAGTCATCTGAAGAAGAGCAAGCCAACTTTGCTGATAAGCAAATCTGCTGATAGTGATAAGGAGAGTTGTCCATTTGATAAGGAATGTTGTCCTATCATTGGATCAACCTTCAGAAGCCATGTCCAAGTCCTAACAAGAAGTCAAACATTGGCAAAAGTGCTGCAGAATGAAGACAAAGTCTTACAAGCCGTTTATTACCCAATTAAGGACATGTCACTATCAAGAATCTGTCTTCCAGTTTGAAGAACTCAAGGAAGACATTTATAGCAATTTGGGGCTGCCTCTCCAACGGGCAAATCCTCATTTTGTCTATAAATACAAGGAGTGTGAAGACCATTTGAAGCATCTATCTATCCATTCTACATCCAACTGAACAACTATTCTGAAAGCTTCAAAGTCTCCAAAAGACATTCTTAGTCTTGAAACACTTCTTCTAAGCTGAATTCACTGTATATCCATACACAAAGCTTAGAGAGATATCCTATCCTTATACACTGATCCTCATTTTAAAGGATATCTCATTAGTTGGAACCTTACTTCAATCCTTAACCCTTTCAAGTGAGAAAGAGAGAAGGTTGTAGTAGTAGAAGTGGTAGGAGCTGACTGTTGAGAGAAGAACAGTTCAGTTCTGAGTTGAGAAGAGGGTACTAGGACTCTAGGCATCCTAGGGATCAATTCACCAAGGAGTGGTGTTATTGATCAAGTGCACCTTGGCACTATAAAACAAGTTAATTCCAAGAGTGAAGGAATTATCCTGTTAAATCAGGGAAAGTGGATGTAGGAGCTTGAGTCTCTGAACCACTATAACCTCTTGTGTTGATTTTCTTTACAAGTACTTACATTCATTCAACATTGCACACAAAACTGATCTTTCAAAAGATACATATTCAAAGACTATGCAAAACTGTATTGGACAAGTTCCCTGAAACTAAACTGGACTGTATTGGATTGACAAAGTGATTTCAGAAACTTAAGGAGTCTAAACTTAAAGGGCCAACCACTATTCCGCACCTATAACTCCCCTAGATAGTTATTCAACTAAGTACTCAATAGTACTTAGTAGTTTGATTATCTTAGAAGAGTTAATCATCTTCAGCAGAGTTGTCCAAGACAACCTTGCTGAGCTCTGGTTTGAACATAAGTTGAAAAGATTTGCATACAAGTGTATTCCCCCCCCCCCATACACTTGTTATATACTCCTTCAGGACCAACAAGTGGTATCAGAGCAGGGGTTCAAAGACCACTGCTTCTGAAAATCCATCTTGATTTTTAAAATTCACATAGTTGTGTGGTCACTGAACTGATCTCTTTCTGAAATCTATAATCTGTTGACTGACTGTATATTCTTGAAAAATGGCCAACAACAATGGTGTTCCTCCACCTGCTGTTCAAGGATTGACATGGCCACAAATCCAGTCAATCACATTTCACATCATAAATTGCCCATGTTCTCAATAGACAATTATGATTTCTGGAAAATTAGAATGAGGGCTCATCTTGCATCTCTTCACACTGACATGTTAAGAGTAATCACAAGAGGACCTTTTGTGTTTACCCAAACTAACCCCAGGGTGATAGATGAGCAAAGAGCAGATGTAAGGGAACTGATTCCCAAAGATGAGGATGACTTCACTGCTGATGAAAAGAGGAAAGATAATCTAAATTATCTTGCCATGAACACCCTCTATCAAACAATTCCAGATGCAGTCATGGGAAGAGTCTACCACTGCACCACAGCCAAAGAAATTTGGGATACTCTTGCTGAGATGTGTGAAGGCACAGAAAAGATCAAGGAGAACAAGCTCCAAGTTGCTGTGCAAAAGTTTGAATAATTCTCAATGGAAGCTGAAGAATCCATTGACAAATTTGCTGGTAGATTCATTGATGTGATGAATGAAATCAACTCCTTGGGCAAGGTGTACTCCAGGAGAGAAGTTGGATTGAAAATCTTGAGAAGTCTCACTCAAAAGTGGGATGTCTATGCTGTGATGATGCAGAATACCAAAGATCTCTCCTCCATGCCCATGCAACAAATCTTCTCAGAACTCAAAGCCTATGAGTTTGACCTCAATAGAAGAAAGCCTGTTGAGGAACCTTCAAATCCTACTAAGGGAGTGGCATTCAAAGCCAAAGTTGCTGAACCTGAAATGCAATCCACTCCCAGATCATCAAAGTCAGTCTCAAAGACTGAAATGAAGGAAGAACTAGCCTTGATGGCTAGAAGGTTTGACAAGCTGAACACAAGGTTTGGTAGATACAAGAAATTCTACCAAGACAACAAATTCAGGAGAAGATACAACTCCCCTGAAGATCAGGCCAAGGACAAAAAGCCTGAAGAGAAGAGATCAGAGGACAAGTACTCTGATAGGAGAAGGTCCAGTAGAGCTGATCCTTCATCATCAAAAGGAAGAGATAAATCCAAGAAGGATGATGATGAAGACCTATGCTACAACTGCAAGAAGAAAGGGCACTTTCAGTATGATTGCCCTGAATTAAGCTCTAAAGAAAGAAGAGAGAGGCAAGCTAAAAGAGACAGAAAGTTCACAAATAGAAAGGCCATGATGGCTGGTGAAGGATCTGATAGTGCTGAAAGCCTCAACTCTTCAGATGGACTGTTCTCAAACAGTGATGATGATGATGATGTGTGCAACATGGCTCTTGAGGAGGATGAGGTATCCTTCACTTCTAGCTCACCATCATTTTTATCACAGAACACTAGTGAAGTCAACTTGAAACTTTCCTTTGGGAAGTTGATGGAAGATTTCACTAGATTACAAGAATTTCATGATAACTGTGTGAGAGAAAATGAAAGATTGGCTATTGAACTTACCAAAAACTCTGAGGTAGCTGTTGATGTCAAATCTACTGAGTTGTATCAACAAGTCTTGAGAGAGCTTAAGGAAGCAAATCTCAGGATAGTTGACCAACAAAGAGAGATTGATGATCAACTACTCTCTCAGAAGAGAAAAGATTTTGAACTGAAAATTCTAAATGCCAAGTTTGAAAACCTCTCACATGAATATGATATTCTTAAATCAAGTGAAGAGAGCCTGAAATTAAAGATGTCTGCTTTGAACAAATCTTCTAGAGCAATAGAGGAAATTCAGAGTTATCAAAGACCTATGGCTCAAAGAAGTGGATTGGGTTTTGATCCATTTGAATCTTCACCTTGTCTTAGTGTTGCCTCTACAAGTAACACTAAGAAAATCTTTGTTAAATCAGTGGCACAACAAGCTGAAAATGAAATAACTCAGCCACTGAATAAAGGAAAGGGCAAATTAACTGAAATGCCTACTCAAGTGTTTCAGGAGACTAGGCCTAAACCCTTGGAAAAGGTCAAGGCTCCTGAACACAAGAGGAATATTGGTCAGCAGAGTAGACCCAATAAGAGGGAAACTCTACTGAACAATGGTCAGATGAGTTATCCAAGGTATAACCAGCCTAGGCCAACTCATCTGAGAAAGCCTCAGCTGGATAGACCTAAGGACAACTATCCTCAAAGGCAGAATAAAATGAGACAACCAAAACCCTTCATGTCAAAGGGTAATGGTCATAAAAATGCCTTTCCTCAAAGATTTCATCAAGCTGCACAAAGAGCTCATAAGTTCAGGAGAATTGACAACTCCCCTGAAACTTACAGAGTTAACACATTCACACATACCTTCCCCAAGGCATTTAAGGGAAAGACAGTGTATGTTGATGCACTAGGAAAACAACTTAGCCACCTTGAATCAATCAGGGTAATTAGGCAAGTTTGGGTTCCTAAAGGTACAACTAACCTCTCAGGACCCAAAACTCAAAGGGTACCTAAACCTATCTAATTGCAGGTACCAATGGGCCACAAGAAGAGGAGCATGAACAAAAAGACAGCATGGTACCTTGACAGTGGATGCTCAAGGCACATGACTGGAAACAAGGAACTCCTCACTGATTTCATTGAAAAAGAAGGCCCAAATGTCACTTTTGGAGACAGCTCACAAGCAACCACAAAAGGTTATGGTACTTTGATGATTGGTAACATCAAAGTAACGAATGTATCCTATGTAGCTGGTCTCAAGTATAATCTTCTAAGTATCAGTCAATTATGTGATAAAGATTTCAATGTTGAGTTCTCAAGTGGAAAATGTTTAATCAAGGATAAAACTCAACAAACTCTATTGACTGGGACTAGGAAAGGAAATGTGTATTTTGCAGACTGGGACAAGTCTACTGATGCTGCATGTTTCATTGCTAAGAGTACTAGTGAACATAGTTGGTTATGGCACAAGAGGCTAAACCACCCGAACTTCAAATTAATGAACAAACTAGCTAGAAATGCATTAGTTAAAGGACTGCCTAATGAGGTTTTCATTAAGGAACATGTGTGTAAACCATGTCAAGAAGGAAAACAGATTAAAGCCTCATTCAAAGGAAAACCAGTCATCTCTACTGAAAGGGTACTTGAACTTCTACACATGGATCTCTTTGGACCAATCACCCCTTCAAGCATAAATGGTAGAAAATACACATTGGTTGTAGTAGATGACTTCTCTAGGTTCACTTGGGTAGTATTTCTCCTTAATAAGAAGGAAACACAAGTCAAACTACCTGAACTCCTAAAGAGACTGTCAAATGATAAAAGCCTTAGCATTATCAAGATAAGATCTGATAAAGGCACTGAGTTCATAAATTCTTACATCAATGAGTATTGCACATCTAATGGAATAACTCATGAAACCTCAGCAGCTAGAACTCCTCAGCAAAATGGAGTTGCAGAAAGAAGGAACAAAACTTTAAAAGAAGCTGCTAGAACCTTAATTGCTGACTCAAACTTACCTAAGAGGTTTTGGGCTGAAGCTATAAACACTGCATGCCATACTCAAAATAGATGTTTGATTACTAAGGGGCAAGGCAAAACCCCCTATGAACTCTGGAAAGGAAGAATGCCTAAAGTGTCATACTTTCATATATTTGGTTGTAAATGTTTCATTCACAATAATGGGAAAGAACAGTTGAAAGCCTTTGATAGCAAAGCTGATGAGGGAGTATTTCTTGGATACTCTCAAATCAGTAAAGCTTTCAGAGTCTACAACAAGAAAACCCTTATAGTGGAAGAAATACCTCATGTTGTGTTTGATGAATCCATCTTTGAGATCAGGAATGATATTTTGGAACCTGAAGAAATCACACAGAGGTTAACCAGATTGAGCCTAAAAGACAAAGACACTGAATTCATAGATGTTGTCCAAGCCAACCTACCTGAAAAATTCACATTGGACAACAATCCTGAAGGTAACCTTCCTGAGACAAACCCCACTGATGGAAATGGTGAACTGAATGAGCCAATCCCAGTTCACATTCAGGTAACAACTACCAATGAAGAAGCAGCTCCTGCTGAGGTAGTTAATGGGTCAAATAATCAAGGGGGAACTCAAAATGTTGAAAATCCCAATGTCCCTGACATTGAGGACAACACCCCTGATTATGATCCTGATTTAGATCCTGCACTCAATTATCCTGAATTCTATAACACTGGTGACTCAACCTCAGTAGAGGACAACTCTACTGAAGGGGTCAGGAAGAGAAGGACTTGGTTGTATGACCATCCTACTGACCTGATACTTGGTGACCCAAGTATAGGAGTCAAAACCAGAAGGTTTCATGGTGAAAGTGCTATGTTCTGTTGTTTCTTGTCAGAACAGGAACCAAAAGACATTGATGAAGCACTTCAGGATGCCAATTGGATCACAGCAATGCAGGAAGAGCTCAACCAATTCACCAGAAATGAAGTATGGGAGCTGGTTGATAGACCTTCACATCAAGATGTTATTGGAACCAAGTGGGTGTTCAAGAACAAAAAGAATGAAAATGATGTGATTGTCAGAAACAAAGCAAGACTAGTGGCAAAAGGTTACTGCCAGCATGAAGGCATTGACTATGATGAGACCTTTGCACCTGTGGCAAGGCTAGAAGCAATAAGGCTCTTCCTAGCCTATGCAGCCCACAAGAGGTTCAAAGTATACCAAATGGATGTCAAGAGTGCCTTTCTGAATGGAGTCTTGAAAGAAGAAGTCTATGTGGAGCAACCACCAGGTTTTGAGATTGGAGACCAAGTATACAGACTGAAGAAAGCTCTATATGGACTCAAGCAAGCCCCTAGGGCTTGGTATGACACACTATCACAATTCCTCTTGGATCATGGATTCACCAAGGGAACTGTGGACAGAACACTCTTCAGAATCTCTGAAGGAGAAGACATCTTACTTGTCCAAATTTATGTAGATGACATAATTTTTGGATCCCCTAATGAGAAGCTTTGTGAGAAGTTCTCCAAGCTTATGCAAAACAAGTTTGAGATGTCCATGATGGGGTTGATGAACTTCTTTTTGGGTCTACAAGTCAAGCAATCAAAAGAAGGAATCTTCATCAACCAAGCCAAGTACACCAGAGAAATGATCAAGAAGTTTGGGTGTACATCAAGCAAGTCAGTAAGGATCCCAATGAACACAAATTGGAAGATGGATCCTGATGAAAGTGGTGTTCCAACCAACTCCACTGAGTATAGAGGAATAATTGGATCACTCCTCTATCTCACTGCCAGCAGACCTGACATCACCTTTGCAGTAGGTGTTTGTGCAAGGTTTCAAGCAAATCCTAAGAAAAGCCACCTTGAAGCTGCAAAGAGGATCTTGAGGTATCTCAAACGCACTGAAAATCTAGGCCTTTGGTACCCTGCTGATGACAACATTGAGCTAACTGGCTACTCAGATGCTGACTATGGAGGATGAAGAATTGACAGAAAATCCACTTCAGGAACTTGTCAATTCTTGGGCAACAAGCTCATATCTTGGTTTTCCAAGAAGCAAAACACAGTGGCCACCTCTACCACTGAAGCTGAATATGTTGCTGCTGGAAGTTGTTGTGCTCAAATCCTTTGGCTAAGACAACAACTCAAGGACTACAAAGTCAACTCTACTGAAGTGCCAATATTCTGTGACAATAACAGTGCAATTGCCATATCACAGAATCCTGTATTGCACACAAGATGCAAACATGTGGACATTAAGCATCACTTCATTAGAGATCATGTGGAAAAGAAGGATATCAAGTTGGTAAAGATCCACACAGATCATAAAAAAGCTGATATATTAACAAAACCACTTGCAGAAGCAAGGTTTCTGGAATTATCAGCAGAGTTGGGTCTTCTTGATCCAGGGAAGTTGGACAAATGAGTCCAAAGAAGTTTATTCATTAAGGGGGAAGTAAATTCAAACTTCAGCAGACTTGGTCAAGTCTACTGAAATTCAGAAAAGTTGACCTTACTTCTTTAGGACACTTGTCCTCAGTTCTTCAGGACACTTGTCCATGTAGGGTCAGATAAGTTGTCTTAGCTATCAAACCAAATCTTGGTCTGATAAGCACCTATTTTAGGTGATCATTGTCTATTTCGAAATCTGTCCCATTGAAAATACAGTTTTCACCTTTCTGGGATTTAATTTGTCTCCCACCCAAAAGGTCACTTTCCATGCATTAAATGCCAAGATTTAACTCTTGTTTGCATTAAACTTTTTGGGACATGATCTATCTCGAAAACTCCCCCAGCCTTAAACAAACATTAAAAACCACCCACGTTTTTGAACAAAACAGTTTTTCACTATTGCATTGGTTTTTGACCATTGGATCAAAACTGGCCAACTCCTCTGAAATCAATCCTAGCCGTTCATTTTGGATTTCCATTTTTGTTCACCTTTGAATTGCATCAAGACTTCACCAACTCATTGACAAACATTCCTTTTAGAATATTCTTAAGATCCCCCACAAACACTTCTTCCCCAAGTATTCGAAACCCTAACTCAAATTTTCTTCAAACTCTCTCAATCTTCCTCAAACTTTTCTCTGTAACTTTCAATGGCTCCCAAGGTTAGACCAGAGATGATTATTGATTTCTCCAACAAGGCTCTAGACCTTGATTTTGGATACTTGAGCAACAAGAACAATCTTCACTTTGAGCCCATAGTATCCTTTGAGAGTGAAGACCCTGAGATTACACCAACTCTAAGATGGCTGAGAAGAGCTGGTTTGCAAAAGTTTATGGAGGAAAGACCAAGTTCATGCTTGGAAAGTTACATGGCTGAATTCTTTGCCTTTCTCAAGTGGAGAGGTGAACCTGCAGATGGTGAAGTTTCCACCAGATTGTCATATGTTGCAGAGGGAGAGGAAGAAGAGAAATTTCATGGAGTAAAATTCTCTTCAGAAGATCTTGAAGGAGCTTTTGGATTGCCTTATGAGGGAAGGAATCCAGAAGTTTATGGTACTGGGCATGAAGATGAAATAGCTCAAGAATGGTTATTGGTTCCAGGCCCCATCTCTTCAACACAAAACAAGAAGACTCTCAAGCCAAAATTTCTCAACCTCTTTGAGGTAGTTGCTAAGAGTCTCTTGAGAAACACTGGAAGCTTGGAGCAGGTCAGCCATCCAAGAATCAGAATTATGGCTGCTATTATTGATGCTAGTGACAAGGGCATCAAGTTTGATTGGAGGACCTTCATTATGTCTGAGATGATGAAGGAAAAGGCTAAATTCAAAGTGAAATCTCACAACAAGGTTGTGCTAGAAGGGAAACTCAAGTATTGCACCAGGGCAAGCTTGCTGATTGAAAGATTTTCCCACTACTCTCAAATGCAAACATTTGCAAAGCCCCTCACAGCCCAAAAAATACTGTTCAGAAAGCTCAGCAAGAAAACTGAGCAAAGGAGAATGCTTCTGGCCAAACCTGTTGAAGAACAGGTTGAAGAAAAACCTAAGATGAAGAAGAGAACCAAGGCCAGGGCTATCAAAACAAGGAAAATGTCTCAATTGTCTTCAAGAGAAGCCTCAGGAGCATCAGCTGAAGTTGATGAAGTGGCAGAAGAGGGAGTGAGTGTGCCTTCTGACCACTCAGAAGAGTTGAGGCTGAAATACAATGAGACAAGGCAAAAGCACAAGGGTGATAAGAGAATCAGGGAAGTTGTCCCTGAGAAGGATGGTGAAGGCAGTGGAAGCAGTAGGGCCAGCTAGAGAAGGGCCAAGCCTACTGAGAAAGTGTTGGAGCTGCAGGAAGAAAGGTCTCTTCAATTGGCTCTAAGAGAAAGCAGAGCTGAAAGCAGGACCAAATCCAAGTCAAGGACTAGCTCATCTGGATCTGGAACTCCAGAATCCAAAGTCCCTGAAGGTCAACCTAAAAAGGCCAACCTCCCTGAAACTCAGAACCCTGAGCCCAACTCCCCTGAAACCCATGTTACCCCTTCCAACCAACCCATCACCCCTGTAGATCTCTCTAAGAGATATTCTCCTGAAAGGAAGTGTGCAAAGAAGTGGCATTGATGTGCTTGCAGATTTAGCAGTAGATGAGACAAGACTCCTATCTCCCCTTGACTCATCCATGCTCAACTACTCCAAACTCTTAGAACATGCACTCAATGAGCCAACTCCCTTAAGCAAAGCCCCTTTAGATTCATTGCTCTCTAAAGCAACTGAAGTACCTTCATTTGAGCCTAATCTTTCTGAAGCCAACCCTCCTGAATTTAACTTGCCTGAAGCTGCAATTAGAGAAACCACAGCCCACTCCCCTATAGCCCAAAGTTCTCCATCAAATGAGAATGAGGAGGAGTATACTTATGAAAGTATGCTCAGAGGTGGAGCTAAGGCCACTGTGGACAGTTTGTATCCACAACTTGCTGAATTTCTAAGAATTCAGAAGATGTTTCATGACTTGAAGATGCTTGTGGATGTGAAAGATAAAACCTTGATGGAGATATCACAAGTTATCCAAGATAAGGGTGCAAACTGGTGGCAAGTAGAGGAAAGCAGATTGCTACACTTTGCTGGTGTGATGAAAACAAAATTCCTCACTGATGAGGAAGTTTTTGCAAAGTTGGTAGCTGAGAAGATCACTGAGGAGAAAGAAAGAAAAGCTAAGGGAATCAAACACCCTGACAGTAGCTCAAATGATGATGATTCCCCTGATGATCCCTCAAACCCTTCTAACCCCAACCCTCCTGAAACCCCTCAAGCCAACCTCCCTGAACCTTCTCAACCCAAGTCTTCTATAGCAGATAGACTTTCAAACCCTCCTAGAACCTATCATAGGAAAGGCTCTGTATCTTCAGAGGTGTTGACCAAGGGTGGTAACACAACCAAAGACACATCTGCCAATGAAGGTTCTTCTGAACCCAAGGCACAGCCTAAAGATGTTGAGGTTCCTATGCTAGAGGCTGGTTTGATTAAGGCCTATTCAGTGTCAGAAGAGTTGGACACTGATCAGCCCTTAATCATTCAGGATGACTCAGTGGCTGTTAAAATAAGCACTGTGATCTCCCCACAACTGCGATCTTTGAACCTTGATGAAGGTGGAGATGTTGCAGGTTTAGGAGAAGGAGTTGAAAAGGAGAAGTTAGTGGAAAAATCAGAGGGAGTAGTAGATGAGAGAGATGTGGTGATCACTAGAATAGTGAGTGTACCACCAAATGAGGGTGATATAAGTGAGGAAGGGCAGGCTATTCTTGAAGTCAAATCTGAACTTCAGGAATCCCTTGATGAGAGGAGGCCTGTTTCTTTAAGTGAGGAAATTATTGAAGAAGGGAGAAAAGAAAGAGTTGAAAATGAGAAGAAGGCTGCTGATGTATCAGAGTCTTATACAAAAGAAATTGAGGGTGATGAATGTTTATTCCCTAACCTGTTTGACTTGTCTAATATTGCAGGTATTTCCCTTGACCAAATTTTTGCAGATGAGTTCTTAACAGATGCACCTATCCAAGTAGATACAAGCTCAGCTCAAGCCGTGCTTGGAATGCAATCAGAGAAGTTGGACTCCTTGGCTCATCAAGTCCAATCTGCTCATGCTGAAACTTCAGGAGCATTGAATGAGCAAGGAAGGACTCTAGCATCTGTAGAAATGAGGCTCACTGGCTCTGAGGATGTTGTGCTACCCACTCTGGAAGCAAGGATTAGTGGTGTGGAAACTGGTCTCCAAACCATTTCCACTGAAGTACAAAAAGCCAAATCCACCATGGAAGCCATCTCAGAGGAGGTCAAGAAGGAACAAAAGCTGCTGAGAGATAATCATAATGCCAATGTCAAGGCTCTCAGGCTAACTGTCAAGCAAGCTCTTGGAAAGAAGACTACATTGCAAAAGAGAAGAGCTGAAGAACAAAGGCTAGCAATGGTGAAAGCAGCCTCTGAAATTTTTTCCCAAGAGGTATTGGCCAACATTGCTGAAGGTGCAGTAGCCAACCTCACTGAGCTCCTTAAAGCCCAACTGGATGCATCCCTGAAAGCAACCTTGGAAGAGGTTGTTCAACAAAAGATGAAGCCTGTTCTAGCTTTTCTTAGCTTGAGCAGTGATAGGATGCAAAATATACATGATGAAAATGTATATTTGTTGGAAGAGATGAAGTCCCTGAACCAGGCCCAATTCCTAATGGCCACAACAATGAGTGAGCTAAAACCTCAGTGTTTTGATGCTGCCAAAAAGGGGGAAAGGGAAAGAGCTAGAGCAAAAGGTGCCTTGGTGATTGGAAGCTCAGACAAGGGTAAAGACAAAGCTGCTGAAGGAAAAGGAAAAGAGCCTGCAGTGCTAAACTTGGAAGAATTGGATGAAGAAGAGCAAAACTAGCACTTGCATTGAAGAATTCAATGACCTCAGCTCAAGAAGAAAGAATGAGGCTACAGTAGAGACCAGGTGGTGAGGTGTCTGGTTTGGACAAAGATGCTGAAGGTGTCCAAACTAGAGGAAAGATCAAGAGGGCAAAAGGAAAGAAAAGACAAGTGTTGGTCCTGAAAGGAGTATATAACAAGTGTATGGGGGGGGGGGAATACACTTGTATGCAATTCTTTTGCTAATTTGATCAAACCAGAGTTCAGCAAGGTTGTCTTGGACAACTCTGCTGAAGAAGATTGACTCTTCTAAGATAATCAAACTACTAAGTACTATTGAGTACTTAGTTGAATAACTATCTAGGGGAGTTATATGTGCGGAATAGTGGTTGGCCCTTTAAGTTTAGACTCCTTTAATTTCTGAAATCACTTAGTCAATGCAACACAGTTCAGTTTTCAGGGAACTTGTCCAAATAGGTTTTGCACAGTCTTTGAATGTTTATCCTTGAAAGATCAGTTTTGTGTGCAGTGTTGAATGTATGAAAGTACTTGTAAAGTAAATCAACACAAGAGTTTATAGTGGTTCAGAGACTCAAGCTCCTACATCCACTTTCCCTGATTTAACAGGATAATTCCTTCACTCTTGGAATTAACTTGTTTTATAGTGCCAAGGTGCACTTGATCAAGAACACCACTCCTTGGTGAATTGATCCCTAGGATGTCTAGAGTCCTAGTACCCTCTTCTCAACTCAGAACTGAACTGTTCTTCTCTCAACAGTCAGCTCCTACCACTTCTACTACTACAACCTTCTCACTTTCTCACTTGAAAGGGGTAAGGATTGAAGTAAGGTTCCAACTAATGAGATATCCTTTACAATGGAGATCAGTGTATAAGGATAGGATATCTCTCTAAGCTTGTGTTTGAATATACAATGAGTTCAGCTTAGAAGAAGTGTATAAAGACTAAGATAGTCTCTTTGAAATCTTAAGAGCACTTGTCAACTTGTAGGATAGTTGGATATTCTTATCAAGGTTGAGGTTGGTGCTTTCAAATGGTCTTCACACTTCTGTATTTATAGACAAAATGGAGGATTTGCCCGTTGGAGAGGCAGCCCCAAATTGCTATAAATGTCTTCCTTGAGTTCTTCAAACTGGAAGACAGATTCTTGATAGTGACATGTCCTCATTTGGGTAATAAACGGCTTGTAAGACTTTGTCTTCATTCTGCAGCACTTTTCCCAATGTTTGACTTCTTGTTAGGACTTGGACATGGCTTCTGAAGGTTGATCCACTGATAGGACAACATTCCTTATCAACTGGACAACTCTCCTTATCACTATCAGCAGTTTTGCTTTTCAGCAAGGTTGGCTTGCTCTTCTTCAGATGACTTGGCTCTTTCCCTTTATTTCACTCCAAGATGATCTTGGCATGTTGCATTGTATTTATTTAGGGTATGGTTGTCTCTAATTCTTCAGCATAGTTGACCTTCAACCTTTAGAGCATCTGTTCTGATTCAATCATGCTTAGACAACTCTTCTGGACAACTCTTCTGATCAGCATATTTGGTCTTTTAGCATCAGAGCACTTTTCACATAGAGTTGGCTTCTCTGGACAACTCTCCTGATCAAAACCTTTGAGTAGTCTTGTCCTTTTGAGTTAAGTAAGGTTGTTCTTGCATGTGGCTAGCTTATTTGGACAACTCTCCTGATCAGATCATCTTATTGGATTTGTCCTTTTGAGCTTTACAATCTTGTTCTTGCATAAGAACATCTTCTCTGGACAACTCTCCTGATCAGAGCATTTGGTTTTCCATAGAGTGTCCTTGCTCTTAAGTGATTGTTCCAGAATTTGAGCCTTGAGGGGACTTGATCTTGATCATCTTCAAAGCATAGGTTCCCCCTCAAATTGTGCATCTAATTGTCTAAGAGCTGCCTAACATTTCAGCTTCTCATCTAGCCTATAATCTATATGTTCTAACATTTCTAGAACATATTTATCTTGACTTAGGCATGTCTCAGGGGGTTTTGGTATTAGATCAAAACATATCTCATTTTATTCCCTACAATTTCCCCCTTTTTGATGATGCCAAAACCTACACTATCTAAGCAAAAGTGACTTGTCTACACCTATTACATGTATCTTCAGAAGACATGACTAAGGTCAATATTCCTGAAAAGATAATGTGTTAGTGTATTCACTGTTTCTGTTGCAAGTAGGTTTCAAGATAGGCATTGAGAGATTAGTGTTTCTTGATTCAAAATAAGTTAAACTATCATTCATTCAAAGATCATTACAAGCATGTTGATAGTTGAAATTAACATATCAGAGCATGAATCAGTAACACTTAAATACATCAGAGCATTTCATTCTAACAATTCAAGACATAAATAGGATTTTCAGCATCAGATCACAGAGCTTGTATCAGAGCAATCCATAACAGATCAGAGCAAACAGATTAGCACACCACATCAGCAATCTTGACCATATTTTAGCATAGTTGATCAATCAAGAAAGGTCAGAAGACTTAGCCATTTCAAAGATCATCCTCAGGGGGTGGCAGCATTCCATACTGTTCCCACACTCTTCTTTTCAATGCCATGGCTTCTTGGTTGGTTCCCTTAGGTCCAAGAACCATCTTGTTTAGCTTAAGGATCTCAGTGAATTCTCTCAGAATTCTTGCTTGGTCAATCCATCCTTCAAGCTTTGGAGGCATGTATATGATTGGCTTGGGAGCTGTGAGTTCAATTCTTGCAATGTCAGCAGCTGCAAGGAGTTGTTGATACAACTCTCTGTAGTATTCTAGCATGAACTCAGTGAAGGCAGAGTTTGCATCTCCTCCATTCCATCTGTCAATGACATAATAGTCATAGACAAACTCCCTTTTGGCTTCTTCCCATGTGTCATTCAGTTGAATTGGCACCCATTTATCCAAGTGTGGATATTTGGTGTCCATTGGGATTAGAAGCTGAGGCTTCATCTTGCTGTAAGTTGCTCGCCTCCTTCTTGGTTTCTGAAAGTTTGCTCTCCTCTCATCTCTTGCTCTGTTGGCTTCTTCCATCAAGTCCATTTTCTCTTGGGCCCTCATCATGGCCAGTTTCTGTTGTGTTTCAGGGTCTTTGCCATACCCTTCATGAAACAACTTTGATGGATCATGGGCTAGAACAGTTGTCTTCTTCTTAGGTTCAGGTCCAAATCCTTCAGCAAATAACTCTTCAATGTCTTCAGTGGACTTGGGACCTTCAACAGTTTTGCTAGATTCAGAAGATTTGTCCTTTTCAGCAGCTTTGGGCTCTTCAGCAGTTTTGGCTTTCTTTGATGTAGGCTCATCTTCATCAATTCTGAATTCAGGTGGAAGATCAAGGCTGCTAGGAAAGTCAGTGAATTTCTCAATTTGTCTCTTCTTTCATTGGGCCTTCTTGATCTTTCCTCTAGTTTGGACACCTTCAGCATCTTTGTCCAAACCTGACATTTCACCACCTGGTCTTTGTTGTAGCCTCACTCTTTCCTCTTGAGCTGAGGCCATTGAGTTTTTCAATGCCAATGCTAACTGCTCCTCTTCATCCAATTCTTCCAAGTTCAGCACTGCTGGCTCTTTTCCCTTTCCTTCAGGGACTTTGTCCTTCCCTTTCACTGGACTCCCAATTACTAAGGCACCTTTTGCCCTTGCTCTTTCCCTTTCCCCCTTTTTGGCAGCATCAAAACACTGGGGCTTGAGGTCACTCATTGTTGAGGCCATCAGGGATTGGGCCTGGTTTAGGGGCTTCATCTCTTCCAACAAATACACATTTTCATCATGTATATCTTGCATTTTATCATTGCTCAAGCTAAGAAAAGCTAGAACAGGCTTCATCTTTTGTTGGACAACCTCCTCCAAGGTTGCTCTCAGAGATGTATCCAGTTGTGCTTGAAGAAACTTAGTGAGGTTAGCCACTGCACCTTCAGCAATGTTGGCCAGCACATCTTGGGAAAACTTTTAAGAGGCTGCTTTCACCATAGCTAGTCTTTGCTCTTCAGCTCTTCTCTTTTGCAATGCAGTCTTCTTTCCAATAGCTTGTTTGACAGTGAGCCTGAGAGCTTTGACATTAGCATTGTGATTATCTCTCAGCAGCTTTTGCTCTTTCTTGACCTCCTCTGAGATGGCTTCCATGGTTGATTTGGCATTTTGAACTTCAGTGGAGATGGTTTGGAGACCAGATTCCACACCACTGATCCTTGCCTCAAGGGTTGGTAGCACAACATCTTCAGAGCCAGTGAGCCTCATTTCTACAGATGCTAGAGTCCTTCCTTGCTCATTCAATGCTCCTGAAGTTTCAGCATGAGCAGATTGGACTTGATGAGCCAAGGAGTCCAACTTCTCTGATTGCATTCCAAGTAAGGCCTGAGCTGAGCATGTGTCTACTTGGATAGGTGCATCTGTTAAGAACTCATCTGCAAAAATTTGGTCAAGAGAGATACCTGCAATATTTGACAAGTCAAACATGTTAGGAAATAAGCACTCATCTCCCTCAATTTCTTTTGCATAAGACTCTGATACATCAGCAGTCTTCTTCTCATTTTCAACTTGTTATTTTCTCCCTTCTTTAATAATGTTCTCACTCAAGGAATCAGGCCTCCTTTCATCAAGGGATTCTTGAAGTTCAGATTTGACTTCAAGAATAACCTGTCCTTCCTCACTTATACCACCCTCATATGTTGGTACACTCACAATCTTAGTGATAACTACCTCTCTATCATCCATAACTCCCTCTGATTTTTCAAAATTACTTTCCTTTTCAACTCCTTCTCCTAAACCTGCAGCATCTCCACCTTCAACAAGGTTCAAAGATGGCAGTTGTGAGGAGATCACAGTGCTTATCTCAGCAGCCACTGAGTCATCCTGAATGATTAAGGGCTGATCAGTGTCCAACTCTTCTGACACTGAATAGGCCTTAATCAAACTAGCCTCTAGTACAGGAACCTCAACATCTTTAGGCTGTGCCTTGGGTTCAGGAGAACCTTCATTGGCAGATGTGTCTTTGGTTGTGTTACCACCCTTGGTCAACACCTCTGAAGATACAGAGCCTTTCCTATGATAGGTTTTAGGAGGGTTTGAAAGTCTGTCTGTTATAGAAGACTTGGGTTGAAAGGATTCAGGGAGATTGGCTTGAGGGGTTTCAGGAGGGTTGGGATTTGAAGGGTTTGAGGGATCATCAGGGGAATCATCATCATTGGAGCTACTGTCAGGGTGTTTGATTCCCTTGGCTTTTCTTTCTTTCTCCTCCTCAATCTTGTCAGCTACCAGCTTTGCAAAAATCTCCTCATCAATGAGAAATCTTGTCTTTGAAACTCCAGCAAAGTGTAGCAACTTGTTTTCCTCTATTTGCCACCAGTTTGCACCCTTATCTTGGATGACTTGTGATATCTCCATCATAGATTTGTCTTTCACATCAACAAGCATCCTTAAATCATGAAAGGCCTTCTGAATTCTTGGAAATTCAGCAAGTTGTGGATACAAACTGTCCACAGTAGCCTTGGCTCCTCCTCTGAGCATACTTTCAAAAGTATACTCCTCCTCATCTCCACTTGAATGGGGACTTTGGGTTATAGGGGAGTTGGCTCTGGGTTCTCCTAATGTGGCTTCAGGCAGATTAAGTTCAGGGATATTGGCTTTAGATGGGTTGGGTACAGTAGAAGGATCTTCAGTTGCTTTTGAGAGCAATGGATCTGAAGGGGCTTTGCTCAGGGGGGTTGGCTCAAAGAGTGCATCTTCTAAAAGCTTTGAATAATTGAGCATAGATGAGTCAAGGGGAGATTTTAATCTTGTCTCATCTACAGCTATGTCAGCTAGCACATCTATCATACTTTCTCTGCACACTTCCCTCAGGAGAGTATCTCTTTGTGAGGTTAATGGGGGTGATGGGTTGGTTGGAAGGGGTAACATGGGTTTCAGGGGAGTTGGGCTCAAGGTACTGAGTTTCAGGGAGGTTGGCCTCTATAGGTTGACCTTCAGGGACTTTGGATTCTGGAGTTCCAGAACCAGATGAATTAGTCCTTGACATGGATTTGGTCCTGCTTTCAGCTCTGCTCTCCCTTAGAGCCAATTGAAGAGACCTTTCTTCTTGAAGCTCCAACACCTTCTCAGTAGGTTTGGCCCTTCTCTTGCTGGCCCTACTGCTTCCACTTCCTTCCTTCTTAGGGACAACTTCCCTGATTCTCTTATCACCCTTCTTCTTTTGCCTAGTCTCATTGTACTTCCTCCTCAACTCTTCTGAGTGGTCAGAAGGCACACTCACTCCCTCTTCTGCCACTGCATCAACTTCAGCTGATGCTCCCGAGGCTTCTCTTGAGGACAATTGAGACATTTTTCTTGTTTTGACAGCTCTGGCCTTTGTTCTCTTTTTCATCTTAGGCTTCTCTTCCTCCTGTTCTTCAGCAGGTTTGGCCATGAGCATCCTTCTCTGTTCAGTTTTCTTGCTAAGCTTTCTGAACAAGATCTTCTGGGCTGGGAGGGGCTTTGCAAAGGTTTGCATCTGGGAATAGTGGGAAAACCTCTCAATCAACAAGCTTGCCCTGGTGCAATACTTGATTTTCCCTTCTAGCACCACCTTGTTGTGAGATTTCACCTTGAATTTAGCCTTTGAATTTAGCCTTCTCCTTCATCATTTCAGACATAATGAAGGTCCTCCAATCAAACTTAATGCCCTTATCACTGGCATCAATAATGGCAGCCATGATTCTGATCCTTGGATGGCTGACCTGCTCCAAGCTTCCAGTGTTGCTTAAGAGGCTCTTAGCAACTACCTCAAAAAGATTGAGAAACTCTGGCTTGAGAGTCTTCTTGTTTTGAGTTGAGGAGAGAGGGCCTGGAACTAATAGCCATTCTTGGGCTATCTCATCTTCATGGCCAGTACCATAAATTTCTGGATTCCTTCTGTAGTACCCCAAAACCATTCGTGCATATTTATAATTCTTAAAATATATTTTAATGTTCTACTAAATTATTTTGCTAACTCAATTTTTAGTTCTACGAAGAAATATATTTTCAGGGAATCGAAACGAGCTATTTGGATTTGGCTGCACTCCTAGCACGTAAGAAAGAAAGAAATGAAGTACAAGGTTTGATGAATATTTAATAAGTATCCAAATAAAAGAAGTCTAAATAAATAACTTTAGAACCTTAATATGAAATATGGATATTGATACATTAATTTGCCTGGTCTATATAATGTGTCTTATTTGATTGAATTTTCTAGTATTACTCATTTTCCTTAAATTAATATTTAGATTAGATTAATGTTTGTAAGTTCACTTCTCTTTTATAATAAACCCAAATATATGATCAATTTGAATTAGTGTTTTGACAATTTACTTCTCTTATACACCCAAATGGGATATAGGTTAATTAGTGAATTGATTTATTAAACCCAAAATCAACGCGGCCATTTCATTTTATTTTTCTTAGCTTACTCATTTTATATTTGAGTCCAATTACATGATCCATTTAAATGGATCGGTAATCCATTACTTTTATTTGCAAAGCCCAAAAATAAAAAATATTAACCATATTAAATAAAATGCATAAGTAAAATATTATAAACTAATAAGGTTATTTAGGTAAGTTCACCCAAATAAGATGTACGAATAGGAAATGGAGTATCATGCATGTACGTATACAATATATAAAAGTGAGTCATTTAGACAATTAAATAGTGGATAGCATGAGGAAACGACACATGCACAACCTATAAAACTAGCATGGCTACTAAACTCCCTTAAAACAGTACTCCACCTCATCTTAGAATTTAAGGCAACCTTTGGGCCACGTATGTGAAATTTTACAATCTCATCAGCAAAAATCACCTATAAATAGGGAATCAAGTTTACCTCCTACAATTCACTCCTACTTCATTTCCTCCTCCCGATTCCTTACAAATATGAGATCTCCGTCTCTTCTACCCTAAACAATTTATTCCCGTCACCACCATATTCACCCACCTCTCATAATAAAATCGAAACTTAGTTTGAAGGCAACAACTACTAGAGCTCCATGTCACTCAAAATCATTCTCCGATACTTGCTCACGATGCCTTTACGATCATCCTTTTCCACCATTTGTGTCTCAAGAAGCCGACGATCATCCTTTTCGATCATCTGTCTTTCAAGAACGAGTTTCTCTCAAATTGTCTTTATCCTCCTTCATCTTCACTGGGTATATCTTCGTCGTCTTCACCATGTATGTTTTGGTAACTTCGGTTATGTGTGTATATATTTGTATTTGCTACATCACGGTTAGTAGTTTAGTACTGCCACATATTTAAGGTTCTTACTATATAAATTATTGGTTCATGAATTTATATCTTAGTGGAGAGGGTGCAGTAACTAGAGATGCAAGAATATAGTTCTGATTATGCTAGCATTTATATATAGTTTGAATAGAAATAAGGTATAAAATTTAAGATAGAGGTTTGTTAAAATTCACCCCTTTGAACATGTATACATTGTTGCTCCAAGAATGTTATAATCTTATTATATGTGTCAATTTATGTAGTCTATATTCTAATTTAAAGCCTAGATTGGAGAACATGACACTTTAATGTCATTTGTGTCCTTAAAGGAATCGTAGTGGTTCACTTTTGATTTTTAGTTTATTATCTATACTTGTATTAAATTATCATTGATGCTTAGTCTATTTTAGAATGTTAAAGCATGTTTAAATATATATATTGGTCAAAGCTGTGAACTTAGTAGGAGAAACAAATAAGATTTTTATGTCTTTTCTACTTATGTTAATTCAAATTTCATGGGGTTTAGTTATGTGGATTTGGGTATATGCCATCTATGTTAATGTTGTATTTATCAATAAGATACGTGTGAGTCCTTAAAAGGAAATGAACATGTGTTAAAGTCATGAGTTGATTTAGAACTTCAATGTATCATCTATGTGAGAATTTATGAAAGATGTATAAGACTTAAAAAGATAAGAAGGATTTCGTTTATGTAATTTAAGAATCAAGAGGTCTAATAATGATCAAACTTTCAAAAGAACGTGTTAGGTGAAGTGCTGCGGACCAGAGTTCGGGACGTCCCTGCAAGCTTTAGTTCATGTCAAAAGGATTTCAAAGACAGTTCTAACTTACCTATAAAGTTTAAAGGTGGGTAACATTATCTGCAGTGCAGTTGTAAATGTTTTGTCGTCAGTTGGTGTATGCGATTGTGTTTATTTTTAAACCAACTGATGAATTATGATTATTTCGGATCTTCGGATCTAAAGACCGTTGGACTGACGAGTTAAGGACCGACGGGTCTATCCGGTCAAGACTTATGTAGTCAAACAGGCCCTTGGACCTACGGGTTAAGGATCGACGGATCTATCGGGCAAATAGACTTATGTAGTCAAATGAGAAATGGCCGACGGGTCCGGTTCGTAATAATACATTTTGTATATTGCCAAACGACTAACAGCCTGCAGGTTATCCACTAAGATTTTATCTCATATCCAATATAATATTTCAGGTTTTGAGATTGAGGGACGGAAGCTGCAGCGACATGAGGTTTCCCTAGTAATATTTTGAAGCTAGTTACATTTGAAGAATTACTAATTACTAATTACTTGCAATAGTTCAAAGTATTATTAAAGCTTCAAATTCCTTTGTAAACAACTTCAAAAATAATTCTACTGCAATACATTATTTTCTCAAGTATTTACTTTTCCGCTGCCATGAAGGTTTATTTACTCGAATGAAAGGAATTTTTAAGTTTAGAAATTGGTACACTTAGTGGTGACCCGGGCTCGGTATGCTTAGACCACAGAGGGTCGGGCATTTCGGGAACGGGGCGCTACACCTTCCCTCATAAGGCAATCCAAAAGCTCCTTCCAGATCCTCTGAGGAGAATTTTACTCTGTGGAATCTCTCCTCCTCCTCTCCTTCTGCAGTGTAAGATAATCTGGTTGATACTTCACCATCCTCAGGTTTGCCTCTCCACTTGAGGAAGGCAAAGAATTCTGCCATGTAGCTTTCCAAGCAGGAGCTTGGTCTTTCTTCCAAGAACTTTTGAAGACCAGCTCTTCTCAACCACCTCAGGGTTGGAGTAATCTCAGGGTCTTCACTTTCAAAGGAGACTATTGGCTCAAAATGAAGATTGTTTTTGTTGCTTAAGTAGCCAAAATCCAGGTCTAGATCCTTGTTAGAGAAATCAACAAGCATCTTAGGTCTAACTTTGGGGGCCATTGAAATTTGCAGAGAGAGCTTTGAGAGAGTTTGAAGAAAATTTGAGTTAGGGTTTCGAATACTTGGGGAAGAAGTGTTTGTGGGGATCTTAAGACTTGTGAATATTCTAAAAAGAATGTTTGTCAATGAGTTGGTAAGGTCTTGATGCAATTCAAAGGTGAGCAAAAATGGAAATCCAAAATGGACGGCTAGGATTGATTTCAGGGGAGTTGTCCATTTTTGATCCAATGGTCAAAAACCAATGTAACAGTGAAATAACTGTTTTATTCAAAACGTGGGTGGTTTTTAATGTTTGTTTAAGGCTGGGGGTTTTTCGAGATAGATCATGTCCCAAAAAGTTTAATGCAAACAAGAGTTAAATCTTGGCATTTAATGCATGGAAAGTGACCTTTTGGGTGGGAGACAAATTAAATCCCAGAAAGGTGAAAACTGTATTTCAATGGTACAGATTTCGAAATAGGTATTGATCACCAAAAATAGGTGCTTATCATCACCAAAAACTTATCTGACCCTACTTGGACAAGTGTCCTGAAGAGATGTGGACAAAGGTTCTGAATGTCAATGGACAAGTGTCCTGAAGAGGTAAGGTCATATTTCTGATTTTCAGTAGACTTGACCAAGTCTGCTGAAGTTTGAGTTTATTTCCCCCTCAATCAATGAACTTCTTTGGACTCATTTTTCCAACTTCCCTGGATCAAGAAGTCCCAACTCTGCTGATAATTCCAGGAACCTTGCCTCTGCAAGTGGCTTAGTTAGTATATCAGCTTTTTGAAGGTCTGTGTGAATTTTCACCAACTTGATATCCTTCTTCTCCACATGATCTCTAATGAAGTGGTGCTTGATGTCCACATGTTTGCATCTTGTGTGCAAGACATGATTTTGTGATATAGCAATGGCACTATTGTTATCACAGAAAATTGGCACTTCAGTAGAGTTGACTTTGTAGTCTCTGAGTTGTTGTCTTAGCCAAAGAATTTGAGCACAACAACTTCCAGCTGCAACATATTCAGCTTCAGTGGTGGAGGTGGCCACTGTATTTTGTTTCTTGGAGAACCAAGATATGAGTTTGTTGCCCAAGAATTGACAAGTCCCTGAGGTGGACTTTCTGTCAATCCTACATCCTCCATAATCAGCATCTGAGTAGCCAGTTAGCTCAATATTGTCATCAGCAGGGTACCAAAGGCCTATATTCTCAGTGCCTTTGAGGTACCTCAAAATCCTCTTTGCAGCCTCAAGGTGGCTTTTCTTAGGATTTGCTTGAAACCTTGCACAAACACCTACTGCAAAGGTGATATCAGGTCTGCTGGCAGTGAGATAGAGGAGTGAACCAATTATTCCTCTATACTCAGTAGAGTTGGTTGGAATACCACTCTCATCAGGATCCATCTTCCAATTTGTGTTCATAGGGATCCTTACTGGCTTGCTAGTTGTACACCCAAACTTTTTGATCATTTCTCTGGTGTACTTAGCTTGGTTGATGAAGATTCCTTCTTTAGATTGCTTGACTTGTAGACCCAAAAAGAAGTTCATCAACCCCATCATGGACATCTCAAACTTGCTTTGCATGAGCTTGGAGAATTTCTCACACAACTTCTCATTAGGGGATCCAAAAATTATGTCATCCACATAAATTTGGACAAGCAAGATGTCCTCTCCTTCAGAGATTCTGAAGAGAGTTCTGTCCACAGTTCCCTTGGTGAATCCATGATCCAAGAGAAATTGTGACAGTGTATCATACCAAGCCCTAGGGGCTTGTTTGAGTCCATATAGAGCTTTCTTGAGTCTGTAAACTTGGTTTCCAACTTCAAAACCTGGTGGTTGCTCCACATAGACTTCTTCTTTCAAGACTCCATTCAGAAAGGCACTCTTGACATCCATTTGGTATACTTTGAACCTCTTGTGGGCTGCATAGGCTAGAAAGAGCCTTATTGCTTCTAGCCTTGCCACAGGTGCAAATGTCTCATCATAGTCAATGCCTTCATGTTGGCAATACCCTTTTGCCACAAGTCTTGCTTTATTTCTGACAATCACATCATTTTCATTTTTCTTGTTCTTGAACACCCACTTTGTTCCAATAACATCTTGATGTGAAGGCCTATCCACCAGCTCCCATACTTCATTTCTGGTGAATTGATTGAGTTCTTCCTGCATGGCTGTGATCCAATTGGCATCTTGAAGTGCTTCCTCAATATTACTTGGTTCTTGCTCTGACAAGAAACAACAGAACATAGCACTTTCACCATGAAACTTTCTGGTTCTGACTCCTATACTTGGATCACCAAGTATCAGATCAGTAGGATGGTCAGACAACCAAGTCCTTCTTTTCCTGATCTCTTCAGTAGAGTTGTCCTCTACTGAAGATGAGTCATTTTGATCATAGAATTCAGGATAATTTAATGCAGGATCTAACTCAGGATCATAATCAGGGGTGTTGTCCTCAATGTCAGGGACATTGGCATTTTCAACATTTTGAGTTCCCCCTTGATTATTTGACCCATTAACTACCTCAACAGGAACTGCTTCTTCATTGGTAGTTGTTACCTGGATGTGAACTGGGATTGGATCATTCAGTTCACCATTTCCATCAGTGGGGTTTGTCTCAGGAAGGTTGCCTTCAGGATTGTTGTCCAATGTGGGTTTTTCAGGCAGATTGGCTTGAACAACATCTATGAATTCAGTGTCTTTGTCTTTTAGGCTTAATCTGGTTGTCCTCTGTGTGATTTCTTCAGGTTCCAAATGATCATTCCTGATCTCAAAGATAGACTCATCAAACACAACATGAGGTGTTTCTTCCACTATAAGGGTTTTCTTGTTGTAGACTCTGAAAGCTCTACTGATTTGAGAGTATCCAAGAAATACTCCCTCATCAGCTTTGCTGTCAAAGGCTTTCAACTGTTCTTTCCCATTATTGTGAATGAAGCATTTGCAACCAAATATATGAAAGTATGACACTTTAGGCATTCTTCCTTTCCAGAGTTCATAGGGGGTTTTGCCTTGCCCCTTAGTGATCAAACATCTATTTTGAGTATGGCATGCAGTGTTTATAGCTTCAGCCCAAAACCTCTTAGGTAAATTTGAATCAGCAATTAAGGTTCTAGCAGCTTCTTTTAAAGTTCTATTTCTTCTTTCTGCAACTCCATTTTGTTGGGGAGTTCTAGCTGCTGAGGTTTCATGAGCTATTCCATTTGATGTGCAGTACTCATTGATATATGAATTAATGAACTCAGTGCCTTTATCAGATCTTATCTTGATAATGCTAAGGCTTTTCTCATTTGACAATCTCTTAAGAAATTCAGGTAGTTTGACTTGTGTTTCCTTCTTATTAAGGAGAAATACTACCCATGTGAACCTAGAGAAGTCATCTACTACCACCAATGTGTATTTTCTACCATTTATGCTTGAAGGGTTAATTGGTCCAAACAGATCCATATGTAGAAGTTCAAGTACCCTTTCAGTAGAAATGACTGGTTTTCCCTTAAATGAGGCTTTGATCTGTTTTCCTTCTTGACATGGTTTGCAAACATGCTCTTTAATGAAAACCTCATTAGGCAGTCCTTTAACTAATGCATTTCTAGCAAGTTTATTCATAGATTTGAAGTTCAGGTGGTTTAGCCTCTTGTGCCATAACCAACTTTGTTCACTAGAGCTTTTAGCAATAAAACATGCAGCATCAGTAGACTTGTCCCAGTCTGCAAAATACACATTTCCCTTCCTAGTTCCAATCAATAGGGTTTGTTGAGTTTTATCCTTAATTAGACATTTTCCACTTGAGAACTCAACATTAAAATCTTTGTCACAGAATTGACTGATACTTAGGAGATTATATTTGAGACCAGCTACATAAGATACATTGGTTACTTTGATGTTACCAATCATCAAAGTACCATAACCTTTTGTTGTTGCTTGTGAGCTGTCTCCAAAGGTGACATTTGGGCCTTCTTTTTCAATGAAGTCAGTGAGGAGTTCCTTGTTTCCAGTCATGTGCCTTGAGCATCCACTGTCAAGGTACCATGCTGTCTTTTTGTTCATGCTCCTCTTCTTGTGGCCCATTGGTACCTGCAATTAGATAGGTTTAGGTACCCTTTGAGTTTTGGGTCCTGAGAGGTTAGCTGTACCTTTAGGAACCCAAACTTGCCTAATAACCTTGATTGATTCAAGGTGGCTAAGTTGATTTCCTTGTGCATCAACATACACTGTCTTTCCCTTAAATGCCCTTGGGAAAGTATGTGTGAATGTGTTAACTCTGTAAGTTTCAGGGGAGTTGTCAATTCTCCTGAACTTATGAGTTATTTGTGCAACTTGATGAAATCTTTGAGGAAAGGCCTTTTTATGACCATTACCCTTTGGCATGAAGGGTTTTGGTTGTCTCATTTTATTTTGCCTTTGAGAAAAGTTATCCTTGGGTCTATTCAGCTGAGGCTTTCTTAGAAGAGTTAGCCTAGACTGATTATACTTGGGATAATTCCTCTGAACATTGTTCAGTAGAGTTGTCCTTCCATTGGGTCTACTCTGCTGACCAACATTCCTCTTATGTTCAGGAGCTTTGGCCATTTCCTTAGGTTTTGGCCTATTCTCCTGAATCACTTGAGTAGGCAGATCATTCATTTTGCCCTTTCCTTTGTTCAGTGGTTGAATCACTTCATTTTCAGTTTGTGCCACTGACTTAACAAAGATTCTCTTAGTGTTACTTACAGAAGCAACACTAAGACAAGGTGAAGATTCAAATGGATCAAAACCTAATCCACTTCTTTGAGCCATAGGTCTTTGATAACTCTGAATTTCCTCTATTGCTCTAGAGGATTTCTTCAGAGCAGACATCTTTAATTTCAGACTCTCTTCACTTGATTTAAGAATGTCATATTCATGTGAGAGGTTTTCAAATTTGGCATTGAGAATTTTAAGTTCAAAATCTTTTCTCTTCTGAGAGAGAAGTTGATCATCAATCTCCTTTTGTTGGTCAACTATCTTGAGATTTGCTTCCTCAAGCTCTCTCGAGATTTGTTGATACAACTCAGTAGACTTGACATCAACAACTACCTCAGAGTTTTTGGCAAGTTCAATGGCCAATCTTTCATTTTCTCTCACACAGTTATCATGAAATTCTTGTAACAAAGTGAAATCTTCCATCAACTTTCCAAGGGAAAGCTTCAAGTTGACCTCACTATTGTTCTGTGAAATGAATGATGGTGAACTAGAAGTAGAGGATACCTCATCATCCTCAAGAGCCATGTTGCAAACATCATCATCATCTTCACTGTTGGAGAATAGTCCATCAGAAGAGTTGAAGCTCTCATCACTATCAGATTCTTCACCAGCCATCATGGCTTTTCTATTGGTGAATTTTCTGTCTCTTTTGGCCTGCCTCTCTCTTCTCTCCTTAGAGCTTAATTCAGGGCAGTCATACTGGAAGTGCCCTTTCTTTTTACAGTTATAGCACAGATCTTCATCATCTTCTTTCTTTGATTCTTCTCTTCTTTTTGATGATGAAGGTTCAGCTCTACTGGACCTTCTCCTATCAGAGTACTTGTCCTCTGATCTTTTCTCTTCAGGCTTTTTGACTTCAGCCTATGCTTCAGGAGAGTTGTATCTCCTGAATTTGTTGTCCTGGTAGAATTTCTTGTATCTACCAAACCTTGAGTTCAACTTTTCAAACCTTCTAGCCATCAAGGCTAGTTCTTCCTTCATTTCAGTCTTTGAGACTGACTTTGATGATCTTGGAGTGGGCTGCATCTCTGGTTCAGCTGTTTTGGCTTTGAATGCCACTCCCTTAGAAGGATTTGAAGGTTCCTCAATAGGCTTTCTTCTATTGAGGTCGAACTCATAAGCTTTGAGTTCAGAGAAGATTTGTTGCATTGGCATGGTGGAAAGATCTTTGGTGTTTTGCATCATTACAACATAGACATCCCACTTTTGAGTGAGACTTCTCAAGATCTTCAATCCAACCTCTCTCTTGGTGTAAATCTTTCCCAATGAGTTAATCTCATTCATCACATCAGTGAATCTACCAGCAAATTTGTCAATGGACTCATCAGACTCTATTGAAAATTGTTCAAACTTCTGCACAGCAACTTGGAGCTTGTTCTCCTTGATCTTTTCAGTGCCCTCACACATTTCAGCAAGAGTATCCCAAATTTCTTTGGCTGTTGGGCAGTGGTAGACTCTTCCCATGACTGCATCTGGAATTGTTTGATAGATGGTGTTCATTGCTAGATAGTTCAGATTATCCTTCCTCTTTTCATCAGTAGTGAAGTCATCTTCATCTTTGGGTAGTACATCTCTTGTATCTGCCCTTTGAGCCTCTGTGACTCTGGGATTGACAAAGGTGAACACAAAAGGTCCTCTTGTGATCACTCTCAACATATCAGTATGAAGAGATGCAAGATGAGCCCTCATTCTGATTTTCCAGAAATCATAGTTATCAATTGAGAACATGGGCAATTTGTGATGAGATATGTGATTGACTGAATTTGTTGCCATGTTATCCAATCCTTGGTTAGCAGGAGGTGGAACTGCAGCATTGATGTTCTGATCAGGGTTCTGCTGCTGCTGGTTCTGATTGTTGTTATTTCCTCTTGCCATTTCTTCAAGAAGAGATTACACACTAGATACAAAGGATTTCAGATAGATCAGTTCAGTGACCACAGCAAATATGTGACTTTGAAAGCCAAGATGGCTTTTCAGAAGCAGTGGTCTTTGAACCCCTGCTCTGATACCACTTGTTGGTCCTGAAAGGAGTATATAACAAGTGTATGGGGGGGGGGGGAATACACTTGTATGCAATTCTTTTGCTAATTTGATCAAACCAGAGTTCAGCAAGGTTGTCTTGGACAACTCTGCTGAAGAAGATTGACTCTTCTAAGATAATCAAACTACTAAGTACTATTGAGTACTTAGTTGAATAACTATCTAGGGGAGTTATATGTGCGGAATAGTGGTTGGCCCTTTAAGTTTAGACTCCTTTAATTTCTGAAATCACTTAGTCAATGCAACACAGTTCAGTTTTCAGGGAACTTATCCAAATAGGTTTTGCACAGTCTTTGAATGTTTATCCTTGAAAGATCAGTTTTGTGTGCAGTGTTGAATGTATGAAAGTACTTGTAAAGTAAATCAACACAAGAGTTTATAGTGGTTCAGAGACTCAAGCTCCTACATCCACTTTCCCTGATTTAACAGGATAATTCCTTCACTCTTGGAATTAACTTGTTTTATAGTGCCAAGGTGCACTTGATCAAGAACACCACTCCTTGGTGAATTGATCCCTAGGATGTCTAGAGTCCTAGTACCCTCTTCTCAACTCAGAACTGAACTGTTCTTCTCTCAACAGTCAGCTCCTACCACTTCTACTACTACAACCTTCTCACTTTCTCACTTGAAAGGGGTAAGGATTGAAGTAAGGTTCCAACTAATGAGATATCCTTTACAATGGAGATCAGTGTATAAGGATAGGATATCTCTCTAAGCTTGTGTATGAATATACAATGAGTCCAGCTTAGAAGAAGTGTATAAAGACTAAGATAGTCTCTTTGAAATCTTAAGAGCACTTGTCAACTTGTAGGATAGTTGGATATTCTTATCAAGGTTGAGGTTGGTGCTTTCAAATGGTCTTCACACTTCTGTATTTATAGACAAAATGGAGGATTTGCCCGTTGGATAGGCAGCCCCAAATTGCTATAAATGTCTTCCTTGAGTTCTTCAAACTGGAAGACAGATTCTTGATAGTGACATGTCCTCATTTGGGTAATAAACGGCTTGTAAGACTTTGTCTTCATTCTGCAGCACTTTTCCCAATGTTTGACTTCTTGTTAGGACTTGGACATGGCTTCTGAAGGTTGATCCACTGATAGGACAACATTCCTTATCAACTGGACAACTCTCCTTATCACTATCAGCAGTTTTGCTTTTCAGCAAGGTTGGCTTGCTCTTCTTCAGATGACTTGGCTCTTTCCCTTTATTTCACACCAAGATGATCTTGGCATGTTGCATTGTATTTCTTTAGGGTATGGTTGTCTCTAATTCTTCAGCATAGTTGACCTTCAACCTTTAGAGCATCTTTTTTGATTCAATCATGCTGAGACAACTCTTCTGGACAACTCTTCTGATCAGCATATTTGGTCTTTTAGCATCAGAGCACTTTTCACATAGAGTTGGCTTCTCTGGACAACTCTCCTGATCAAAACCTTTGAGTAGTCTTGTCCTTTTGAGTTAAGTAAGGTTGTTCTTGCATGTGGCTAGCTTCTTTGGACAACTCTCCTGATCAGATCATCTTATTGGATTTGTCCTTTTGAGCTTTACAATCTTGTTCTTGCATAAGAACATCTTCTCTGGACAACTCTCCTGATCAGAGCATTTGGTTTTCCATAGAGTGTCCTTGCTCTTAAGTGATTGTTCCAGAATTTGAGCCTTGAGGGGACTTGATCTTGATCATCTTCAAAGCATAGGTTCCCCCTCAAATTGTGCATCTAATTGTCTAAGAGCTGCCTAACATTTCAGCTTCTCATCTAGCCTATAATCTATATGTTCTAACATTTCTAGAACATATTTATCTTGACTTAGGCATGTCTCAGGGGGTTTTGGTATTAGATCAAAACATATCTCATTTTATTCCCAACAACAAGCTGAAACATTTACTGACTTTCCCAACAGTCTTGATCTTCCACCTGAATTCAGAATTGATGAGGATGAGCCTACATCAAAGAAAGCCAAAGCTGCTGAAGAGCCCAAAGTTGCTGAGAAGGAAAAGTCTACTGAACTAGTCAAAGTTACTGAAGGTTCCAAGTCCACTGAAGATATTGAAGAACTATTTGCTGAAGGATTTGGACCTGAACCTAAGAAGAAGACAACTGTCCTAGCTCATGATCCATCAAAACTGTTTCATGAAGGGTATGGCAAAGACCCTGAAACACAACAGAAACTGGCCATGATGAGGGCCCAAGAGAAAATGGACTTGTTAGATGAAGCACAAAGAGCAAGAGACAAGAGAAGAGCTAATTTTCAGAAACCAAGAAGAAGGAGAGCAACCTACAGCAAGATGAAGCCTCAGCTTCTAGTCCCAATGGACACCAAATATCCACACTTGGATAAATGGGTGCCAATTCAGCTTAATGATACATGGGAAGAGGCAAAAAGGGAGTTTGTCTATGACTATTATGTCATTGACAGATGGAATGGAGGAGATGCCAACTCTGCCTTTGCTGAGTTCATGATAGAATACTACAGAGAGTTGTATCAACAACTACTTGCAGCTGCTGATATTGCAAGAATTGAACTCAATGCTCCCAAGCCTATCATCTACATGCCTCCAAAGCTTGATGGATGGATTGACCAAGCAAGGATCCTAAGGGAGTTCACAGAAATTCTGAAGCTGAACAAAATGACCCTTGGACCCAAAGGAACCAACCAGGAAGCCATGGAACTCAAGAAGAGAGTGTGGGCACAATATGGGATGAACCCACCTCCTGAGGATGATCTCTAAGAATGGCTAAGTCTTCTGACTCTTTCTGGATAGAAAACTATCTTATCTGAAGATATTTTTGCTATATGGTCAAATCTGCTGAAGTTTGGACAAGCCTGCTGATGTGATATGCATTGATATGTTGTTTGCTCCAATATGTTTTAGATTGCTCTGATACAAGAATTGATGCTGATATCCAGTGTTCTACTTTGATATCTGTAATATTTTGTATTAGCTCTGATACCTTAGATCCCATGTTTAGTATTTAGTAGTAATGAAATGTTCATCTAGTAATGCTATCTTGAATTCATGCTCTGATAAGTTACCTTCAACTGTCAACATGCCTGTAATGATTTTTATATGAATGATAGTGGAACACTTTTTTAATCAAGATACATTATTGCAGAAATCTCTCTATGCCTATTTTTGAAACCTACTTACAACAAAAACAGTGAATACACTAACACATTGTCTTTTCAGGAATATTGACCTTAGTCATGTCTTCTGAAGATATATGTAATAGGTGTAGACAAGTCACTTTTGCATAAAATATGTAGGTTTTGGCATCATCAAAAAGGGGGAAATTGTTGGGAATAAAATGATATATGTTTTGATTAAATACCAAAACCCCCCTAAGACATGCCTAAGTCAAGATGATTGTGTTCTAAGATTGTTAGAACACATAGCATAAGGCTAGATGAGAAGCTGATATGTTAGGCATCTCTTAGATGACTAGATACACAATGTGAGGGGGAACCTATGCTTTAAAGATGATCAAGATAAAGTCCCCTCAAGGCTCAAAATCTGGAACAAACACTAAGGACAAGCATACTCCATTGAAAACCACATGCTCTGATCAGGAGAGTTGTCCAGAAGAGTTATTTCTATGCAAGAACAAGATTGCAAAACTCAAAAGGACAAGATTAGTCAAATGCTCTGATCAGGAGAGTTGTCCAGAGAGGTTAACTCTGTGAAAACATCAGCTCTGAAGCTAAAAGATCAAATATGCTGATCAGGAGAGTTGTCCCAGAAGAGTTGTCTCAGCAAGATTGAACCAGAACAAAGATTCTAATGTTTGAAGGTCAACCATGCTGAAGAGTTAAAGACAACCATACCCTAAAGAACCTCATTGGAATATGCTAATATTACTTTCAAGCAAAGCAAAGGGAAAGAGCCAAGTCATCTGAAGAAGAGCAAGCCAACTTTGCTGATAAGCAAATCTGCTGATAGTGATAAGGAGAGTTGTCCATTTGATAAGGAATGTTGTCCTATCATTGGATCAACCTTCAGAAGCCATGTCCAAGTCCTAACAAGAAGTCAAACATTGGGAAAAGTGCTGCAGAATGAAGACAAAGTCTTACAAGCCGTTTATTACCCAATTAAGGACATGTCACTATCAAGAATCTGTCTTCCAGTTTGAAGAACTCAAGGAAGACATTTATAGCAATTTGGGGCTGCCTCTCCAACGGGCAAATCCTCATTTTGTCTATAAATACAAGGAGTGTGAAGACCATTTGAAGCATCTATCTATCCATTCTACATCCAACTGAACAACTATTCTGAAAGCTTCAAAGTCTCCAAAAGACATTCTTAGTCTTGAAACACTTCTTCTAAGCTGAATTCACTGTATATCCATACACAAAGCTTAGAGAGATATCCTATCCTTATACACTGATCTTCATTGTAAAGGATATCTCATTAGTTGGAACCTTACTTCAATCCTTACCCCTTTCAAGTGAGAAAGAGAGAAGGTTGTAGTAGTAGAAGTGGTAGGAGCTGACTGTTGAGAGAAGAACAGTTCAGTTCTGAGTTGAGAAGAGGGTACTAGGACTCTAGACATCCTAGGGATCAATTCACCAAGGAGTAGTGTAATTGATCAAGTGCACCTTGGTACTATAAAACAAGTTAATTCCAAGAGTGAAGGAATTATCCTGTTAAATCAGGGAAAGTGGATGTAGGAGCTTGAGTCTCTGAACCACTATAACCTCTTGTGTTGATTTGCTTTACAAGTACTTACATTAATTCAACACTGCACACAAAACTGATCTTTCAAAAGATACATATTCAAAGACTGTGCAAAACTGTATTGGACAAGTTCCCTGAAACTAAACTGGACTGTATTGGATTGACAAAGTGATTTCAGAAACTTAAGGAGTCTAAACTTAAAGGGCCAACCACTATTCCGCACCTATAACTCCCCTAGATAGTTATTCAACTAAGTACTCAATAGTACTTAGTAGTTTGATTATCTTAGAAGAGTTAATCATCTTCAGCAGAGTTGTCCAAGACAACCTTGCTGAGCTCTGGTTTGAACATAAGTTGAAAAGATTTGCATACAAGTGTATTCCCCCCCCCCCCATACACTTGTTATATACTCCTTCAGGACCAACAGAACCTAGTAACTCTTTATTTTGTTGGTGCTGTTTTCTTTCTTCTATTGAGCCCAACACTGTAAAAGAGGCTTTAGTTGATAGTAATTGGATTATTGCTATGCAAGATGAATTAAATCAGTTTACTAGAAATGATGTATGGGAACTTGTAGAAAGACCTGCTGATCACAATGTGGTAGGTACTAAGTGGATTTTCAAGAATAAGAAAGAGGAGAATGATCTTGTAGTAAGGAATAAGGCTAGATTAGTGGCACAGGGCTACTCTCAAGCTGAGGGTATTGATTATGATGAAACTTTTGCCCCTGTAGCTAGACTAGAAACTATAAGATTGTTTCTTGCTTATGCTGCTTATATGAAATTCAATGTGTATCAAATGGATGTTAAAAGTGCATTTCTAAATGGTATACTTGCTGAAGAAGTTTATGTAGAACAACCTCCTGGATTTGAGGTGAAAGGTAACCAAGTATACAGGTTGAAGAAAGCACTATATGGTCTGAAGCAAGCCCCCAGAGCCTGGTATGACACTCTTTCTCTATTCTTACTTGAAAATGGTTTTACTAAGGGCAAAGTAGATCATACTTTGTTCAGAAGACAGGAAGGAAAATACATTTTACTTGTCCAAATTTATGTGGATGATATCATTTCTGGTTCACCCAACAAAAGCATGAGTGAAAGCTTTTCAAAGCTCATGCAAAGTAAGTTTGAAATGTCAATGATGGGTGAAATGACTTACTTTCTTGGTCTTCAAGTAAAACAATCATCTGAAGGTATCTTTATCAATCAAGCAAAATATACAAGAAATCTGTTAGATAAATTTGGTATCAAGACCTGTAAAACAGTTGGAGTACCAATGCTACATACATACAGAATAGATTCAGATGATCGAGGTAAGTGTGCTGACCAATCCTATTATCGTGCTCTAATTGGTTCTTTACTCTATTTAAGTGCTAGTAGGCCAGATATTGCATTTGCAGTAGGTGTATGTGCTAGATTTCAGGCCAATCCCAAAGAAAGTCATGTGGAAACTGCTAAAAGGATATTGAAATATCTAAAGGGTACCATTAATCGAGGTTTGTGGTATTCTGCATATGATGATTTATCCCTAAGTGGTTATTCAGATTCTGACTTTGGTGGTTGGAGGATAGATAGAAAATCAACCTCTGGTTCATGCCAATTCTTAGGTTCTAAGCTCATATCATGGTTTTCTAAGAAACAAACAATTGTGGCAACATCTACCACTGAAGCAGAATATATGGCCGCAGGAAGTTGTTGTAGTCAGCTTCTTTGGCTAATGCAACAACTTAGAGACTACAATATTGTGGAATCTAATGTACCTATATTCTGTGACAGCAATAGTGCAATTGCCATCACTCAAAATCCCGTTTTACACACTAGATTCAAGCATGTAGATGTTAGGCATCATTTCATTAGGGATCATGTTGAAAAGAAAAACATTAGGATGGGAAAGATCCATACTGGTATTCAGAGAGCTGACATTTTCACAAAACCTTTGGCTGAAACTAGATTTAGAGAGCTTTACATAAGTTTTGGGTCAATAAAAAGGTATGGAATATAAAGAAAAAAGAAAACCTAAAACCATAAGCTCACAAGTCGAGCCAGAGGCCGGAGTGCCGTTAAAACCTTACTTGGGAAAACCCTCCTTAGGGACAAAACTCAGGAGAAGGAAAAAGGTAAACTCCTCTAACAATCAATGTCTGTAAAAGACAGTATACAAATCTTTATGCAAGAAAGTAAGTAAGAAATCTGGAGGGTAACCCCTCCAAATGCAGTTGATCTTCGTCTTGGCCACTGCGTCAGCCGCCTGGTTGGCCTCTCTAAAAGTGTGAGAATACCGAATGTGCATGTCTGTGGTAAGAGGATGGACCTGACTCCAGAAACCCTGCAGACGCCAAGGAACAGAAGGAGTAGAGCTCATCAAAGTGCTAACTGTCAGACTGGAGTCCGACTCGATCCATAAGAACCGCCACCCTTGGGAATGTGCATACTGAATAGCAATGAGTGTCGCTGCTAACTCCGCCTCAAAAGGAATACCCCAACCAACCTCTTGGGCAATAGCCGCAACAAAGAACCCCCTGAAGTTCCTAAACACCGCCCCTGCATGCAAACTACCTGGAGAGGATGTTGCACTACCGTTTGTGTTGATCTTGTACCAATCCGGATCCGGGGGGATCCATCTAACAGATGAACCCTGACGAATCGGCTTGTGCCTGCCCAAGACACCAAGAGACCTGGCAATCAAGAGATCCCGGACTGAACCGTCAGAGTAACCCCGATAGATGCTATTGGCTTCCCTAATACCAGCAACGATTTGCGCCATGCATCGTCTGACTGAAGGAGAGACCCCATCAAAGACCACCCTGTTCCGCAGAGCCCAAATAGCCCAAACTGTAGTAACAAATTCCGCTCTCCATAACTCCAAGGACTGCGGACCCAAACGAACTCTGGTAGCCTGGAGGAAGATATCAAGAAAGCTGATCCCCGTGTGGATCGTAACTCCAAAAAGCTGAGTCAGATGCTGAAGAATCTCCAGAGTGAATGGACAGTGAGCTAGCAAGTGGTCTAAAGACTCAGAGTCTCTACGACAGAGCATACAGATCGAAGGACCGTGAATCCCAAATGAGACCAGCCAATCAGAAGTAGGGAGCTTGCCCCATATCGCCCTCCAAATAACCGTAGAACGACACATCGGAATGAAGGAACTCCAAATCCACGACGACCAGAAATGTACATAGAATGGATCCTGCATGTATATAGAAATGTACTAACATTTCAGGTACTATGCTGATACCAAGAACAATACACCAAAAGGGGTAATCCAGAAAGATTTGCAGCGGAAGATTAAATAAAACTCAAATTTCTTTAAAGAAAATCATTACCAAATTTAATTCAAAAGACAAGACTCTAGCATTTGTTTCAAAAGTAAATAAAGTAGGGCATCAATTAAGAATGTGTTTAACTCAAGATGCGACTAATTAATTAAAAGGAAAACTAATAAAGAGAAAAGCATTTGCATGGCAAGACATCCACATCCACCGACCCTCCACCGCAACTCCGTCAATCTGTAAAATTTTTAATAGATTGGGGTGAGCAAAACAACTAGCTCAGTGGGGTCCCCTTTGTCACAGTTAAATATAAATGCAAATAAAATCATAAACTCACAAACATGCATAAATAAGTCTTCCATATATTGACCAATTAAATTGGCCAATCTGTATACGGTGGAGTTGCCCCCAAGGATCTTACCATCCCGGACCGTAGTCCCCGCTAGTTACAACGGCCTTTTCGTCGAAATAACCCATAATAAGCATAAGCATAAACATAAACATATGATCATGTAGTTAAGCAACAATTTAAATTCACATAACATTTAAAAGTGACAAAGTGAATACATAGTAACAAAACCCCACCTTAAAGTCTTGATTAATCTGATAAATATGTAGCTTGATTTATCACGAGCGTCTCTCGTCACCTATAACAATAAATAATAGTAATTCTTAACACTACTACTTATAATATATATATATATATATATATATAACAATAACTATCTAATATTTTCACTACTGGCTTAGTTAAACTAGTAACATATATCATATCTTTAGCTTAGTACATACTTAGTAAATGTACAGAATCACAAAATAAATCATTAACCCATATCATATTCATTAATATGAGTACTCAACCTGCAAATGCTTACACATAATTAATTGTAGAGTTTTTGGAAGTCACATTTTATATATTAAACGTTAATCATTTTAGAAAAAGTCTTAGTGCTTATTAAAAACCATTGTTTTCAAAGGCGCACGCCATCTAACAAGCAACTGAATAGTTAATTTATTCAAAACAGTAGTCTCAAAACAGCATTAGTTTGAAAGACCGACACTGCTGTCAATTTCGAAAAATAACTCTACCGATGAAGGTTTAGCGTAATGTTTTAAAACGTGTTATAACTACCAAGAACTTGACCAGAAAAATAGGAATTACGCAGCCATAGACACTGGCCAAAAAAAAAGAAAATGATAAAACATACAGTAGACAACTAGCATCTAACAGAGAAGGGATAAGGATAGTTACTACTTGTAATAGGGAAGGGATTCGCCACTGTTCAAGGGTCAGAAGTGCAACAATGGTTTCACGACACGCTGCTGCTGCTTGAAGGAAAATCGATTCTCGGTCGACGGGGATAAAATAATTCGAGTGAAATGTAAGGAGTGGGGAAACGATGATTATCCTTCAGTAATCTAAAACGCGGATGTATGTGTATAAGAAATTGGGATGAGAATAGATGAGGTGTGTAATGTGAAGGATAGTGAAAATGATATACTTGGTATCAAAGCATTGTAAAAAAAAAAAAAAGGGGACATATCTTTAGCTAAAAATAGGTTTCATTGATAATGGTTTACAAAAGCCTTGCTGCAACCATATATATATAGCCTCAATCTAGGGTTTTAGGGGAACACTTGTCACTCTTTAATTAGACGTTACTACACAACAAATGTAACAACCTTGCAGCTGGCAGTACTCTACAACAGCCTGCACACTGTAATTTTTCTGATGATGCATAGACTCAATCTTGACCCTTCATCTTCATCTTGTGTACAACTTTTGATCATGACCATCAATATTCATCTTAGCAAATGGGCCGATTATATATTATTTAGAATTGAGGATTGACTTAATTAGTTGAGGGGATATACGGAGTTCTATGGTATTTGCTCAATAAGCGTTTGTTTTCAAATCTCCAATAAAATATTCGAGGGAGAGAATGAATTCAAATATTAGTATATAATCACACACACACACACATATATATATATATATATATATATATTACACATTCTTCCTATGAACCCATTTTAAAAATATTAATTAACTAGTGTAAGACCCGCGAATTTCGCGGGTTGTAAAAAAATTATGTAAAGAAGTATTATTTAACAATATTAAAATTGCAAAATAGCTCAATAAAAAAAAATTGAATTTGAATCATGTTTTGTACAATAAAAATGTACTATTTATTGTACATATACAACACTAAATTCAAATTCCATAATTTGTAGCCTATATTTGCAACATACATGAATTATCATGTAAATCTTAATTAAACATGTAAATTTTAATTAAATAATTGTTTGTTTCATGAATTATTAATTTATTGTTATATGTGTATATCTACATAACATCAACATTTTGGTAAATTATAATGGACTGAGATGAGAAGATGATGATACCTCGTATGCCTAATAAGAGAACGAATTTTATTTTTTTAACAATTTTTTTTTTGAAGAAACCAATAAAGGAGAGGGAAGAGAGAACATATTGAAAAGAGAAAAAAAAATGAAGAAAATTGCCACAACCCTCTCTTCTTCACCCATTTACAATTTTAAAATCCAGTTTATCTCTCCAAATCTAGTTTATCTCTCCAATTTTACTTTTTTATTATTTTATTTTTCTATATCAATTATATCAATTGTATGTTAGGTCACATAAAGTGAAGAATAAAAAATGAAATGATAATTAAGAGAGTAAACAGAAGAAATTAGAATATTATATAAAATCGAGAAAGATTTACAAATGCTCACCTTTTCATCGATGAAAATCAACTCAGTAATTCTTTTGTTTACAGTCCTTTGAAACACAATTTTTAATAAAAATAATAATTGCAGAAAGATTTAAAAGAAAATAATTGAAAAGAGATAGAAATTTTAAAAAAAACCATAAAAATTCTATGAAATACAACTGATGTAAATAAAATTGATTGTGAACAGAAAAAAGAAGAGGAAGGGAGAAAAGAGAACTAAAAATAATAATAGAAGAAAGGTTTAAAAGAAAATAATTGAAAAGAGAGAGAAATTTTAAAAAATTATAAAAGCTATATAAAAAAGAGGTAAAATAAAATAATTAATAAAAATAACTTGAACACCTAAAATAAAAGGAGAGGGAACAAAAAAAATTGAAGAAAGGTCTAGAAGAAAATAATTGAAAAGAGAGGAGAATTTAAGAAAATTGTAAAAAAAGGCAAAAAAAAAAAGTAAAACAAAATAATTATAAATGCCGAAAAAAAAAGAGAAAAAAAAAAACAATTGAAGAAAAATTTAAATGAAAATAATTGAAAAGAGAGCAAAATTTAAGGAAATTGTAAAAAAAAATAATAATAATAAATGAAAACTGTACAAAAAACACGTAAAAAAACAGAAAAGGAGGGAGAGAGAAATGTCATTAATGGGAAGAGAAGATGACAAAAAAATAATTAAGAAAAAGAGAGAGAGCACAAAAAAAAAAAGTTGAAGAAAAGTTTAAAAAATACATTGAAAAGAAAGAGAAATTTAAGAAAATTGTAAAAGTGAATAAATAATTAAGTAAAACAACGGTGTCCACTGCAAAAAAAAAAAAACAGAATAACTGAAAAAAAGTTTAAAATAAATATTGTAGCAGTTTGTTTCTAATTAAGTAGAGAGAATAAGGGAGAGAATGGAAAAAATAAAAAAGTTTAAAAGAAAATAATTGAAAAGAGATAAATTTAAGGAAAGAAATAAATAAATGAAAATTGAAGAATGTTGTAAAAGAAAACTTTAAAAGAATTGAAAAAAAAAAAGAATAAAAAGTAATTTAAATAAGATATTATAAAAAGATTTAAATTATAAGATATTATAAAAATATACATTAGATCAAAGGGAAATTCTCAAATGCACCATGTGCACCAAAACAGGTTTGGTGCACATGCTTTTGTCCTTATCCTCCTACTTTAATTTATTATCCCCTTTTCTCTTATGATTATAATTTCATTTTTTTCTATTAACTAATTAATTTATAATTCATTACTTTATTAATTAATTAATTATAGTACTTTCAAACTTTTTTTTTTAGTTTTTTTTTTTTTAGTTTTTTTTTTTTTGTTTTTTTTTTTTTTGTTTTTTTTTTCGTTACTCACTTCCACTTTTCAATAATAATAGTTGCTACTTTTCATTAATAAAATTTCCACTTTTCACTAATAACAGTTATCACTATTCACTAACAAATTTTCCACTTTTCACTAATAATAATTACTACTTTTCAGTAACAAAATTTCGACTTTTCAATAATAATAGTCACCACTTTTCAGTAACAAAATTCCCACTTTTCAATAATAAGAATTACACTTTTCAGTTAAAACACTTTTCAACAATAAAAATTACATTTTTCAGTTAAAATATCTACCACTTTTCAGTAACAAAATTTCCACTTTTCAATAATAAGAATTACACTTTTCAGTTAAAATATGTATCACTTTTCACTAATAAAAATTACATTTTTAAGTTAAAATATCTACCACTTTTCAATAATAAGAATTAAACTTTTCAGTTGAAATATCTACCACTTTTCAATAATAAGAATTACACTTTTCAGTTAAAATATCTACCACTTTCAATAATAAAAACTACATTTTTCAGTTAAAATATCTACCACTTTTCAATAATAATAATTATATTTTTCAATAACAAATCTACCACTTTTCAATAATAAGAATAACATTTTTTCAATTTTAATAATAATTTTAACGTACAATGATAGCAATAAGTAAAATAAAAATGAAAATTATAGATTAATTAATAATTGTTAATTAATTAAGTGATGAGAATTGTAAGTTAATTAATAATTGTAAATATTGGTCAATAAAAATGAGAACTGTAATTAATTAATAATGGTAAATTAATTAATTAATTAATAAAGTAATGAAAAGTGGTAGATATTTTAACTGAAAAATGTAGTTTTTATTATTAAAAGTGGTAGATATTTTAACTGAAAAGTGTAATTATTATTATTGAAAAGTGGTAGATATTTGAACTGAAAAGTGTAATTCTTATTATTGAAAAGTGGTAGATATTTTAACTTAAAAATGTAATTTTTATTATTGAAAAATGATAAATATTTTAACTGAAAAGTGTAATTCTTATTATTGAAAAGTGGAAATTTTGTTACTGAAAAGTGGTAGATATTTTAACTGAAAAATGTAATTTTTATTATTGAAAAGTGTAATTATTATTATTGAAAAGTGGTAACTATTATTATTGAAAAGTGGAAATTTTGATACTGAAAAGTGGTAGCTATTATTAGTGAAAAGTGGTAATTTTGTTATGAAAAGTAATAATTATTATTAGTGAAAAGTGGAAATTTTGTTATTGAATAGTAATAACTGTTATTAGTGAAAAGTAGAAATTTTATTAATGAAAAGTAGCTTTTCAATAATAAGAATAACATTTTTTCAATTTTAATAATAATTTTAACGTACAATTTATAATTAAATATACTCGTTTTAATTAATTAAATTAACAATGATAGCAATAAGCAAAATAAAAATGAAAATTATAGATTAATTAATATTTGTAAATTAATTAAGTGATGAGAATTGTAAGTTAATTAATAATTGTAAATATTGGTCGATAAAAATGAGAACTGTAATTAATTAATAATGGTAAATTAATTAATTAATTAATAAAGTAATCAAATGTAGTTTTTATTATTAAAAGTGGTAGATATTTTAACTGAAAAGTGTAATTATTATTATTGAAAAGTGGTAGATATTTGAACTGAAAAGTGTAATTCTTATTATTGAAAAGTGGTAGATATTTTAACTTAAAAATGTAATTTTTATTATTGAAAAGTGATAAATATTTTAACTGAAAAGTGTAATTCTTATTATTGAAAAGTGGAAATTTTGTTACTGAAAAGTGGTAGATATTTTAACTGAATAATGTAATTTTGTTACTGAAAAGTGGTAGATATTTTAAGTGAAAATTTTGTTACTGAAAGTGGTAGATATTTTAACTGAATAATGTAATTTTGTTACTGAAAAGTGGTAGATATTTTAAGTGAAAATTTTGTTACTGAAAGTGGTAGATATTTTAAGTGAATAATGTAATTTTGTTACTGAAAAGTGGTAGATATTTTAAGTGAAAATTTTGTTACTGAAAAGTGGTAGCTATTATTAGTGAAAAGTGGGTAGGATTGAGTGAGTAATTATTGAAAAGTGGGAGTGAGTAACAAGTTTGAAAGGATTTGAACCTGTGACCTCATGCTTAAAAAGAGTACTAGAACATTTATTACTTAATTATTTATATTTGTCTATATAAATAGATATAGGATTGCCCCTGTGCATCAGTGTGCACATGCACACTGTGCAGAGGAGACCAAATCTAGATCAAATCAACTTCCCTCAAAAATCTAGAAACTAAATTACAAAAAAAAAAAAATTAATCGGTAAAAATGTGCACCCCATTTAAATAAGATATTAAAAAAATAAAATTATCTTAAATTTTATTAAAAATTCTTTCGAGAAGTTCTCGGTAAAAATGTGAACCCTCATTTAAATAAGATATTAAAAAGATAAAATTATCTGTAATTTTATTAAAAATTGATTGATAAAAAAATCAGTATAATAGAAAGAGATGGAAACAGTGAAAGTGAGAAGTTCTGCCTGCAAATATGTTTATATTTAATAACAGATCAAATCAATTGCGTCAATTCCAGAAACTAAATTACAAAAAAAAAAAAAAAAACGTAAAAATGTGAACCCTCATTTAAATAAGATATTAAAACGATAAAATTATCTGTAATTTTATTAAAAATTGATTGATAAAAAAAATCAGTATAATATAAACTCACCAATTATCGGAAGAGAAAGAAATGGAAAATAGTGGAATTAAGTGAAGCAAGAGAAATGGATGAAAAATAGTGCAATGAAGTGAAACAAAAAAATGATTTTGGTCTATATTTTATATTAGGAATTATAATTTGAATGTACAATAATTAAGGTGAAAGAAAATCTTAAATTTAAATATTCAAAATTGAATTTGTTAAACAAATCCAAATTTGAATATTGAAAATTTGAATTTTTTTTTTTTTTTAAATCTTTCGAGAAGTTCGGCCGAAAAAAATATTTAGATTTAATATTTAATTTAATAAATTATAATATTAAGATTTATTAAATTATGTACGTATTCTATTTAATAAATTTAATATTATACATTATAATATTAAGATTTATTAAATTATGCACGTATTCTATTTAATAAATTTAATATTATAATATTAAATAAAGATTTAATAAATTATAATATTTAATATAAAAAATTAATATTAAAGTTTTTTTAAATCTTTCTAGAAGTTCTGACACAAATATATTTAATTTAATATTTAATATAAAAATAACTAATTTATATTTATAAAATTTATTATTTAAATTAATTTTGAAGTGATTATTCAATTTATAAAATTTATTATTTAAATTAATATTGAAGTGATTATTCAATTTATAAAATTTATTATTTAAATTAATATTGAAGTGATTATTCAAAAGTTTTGTTTCATTTAAATTTTAATATTTAAAACGGCTCATTTAAAATATGAGATTAAAAAATGTACGGTTAATATTGATGATTAAGATTAATAAAAAAATTAATAAAAAGTGAAATTAATGAGAAAAAAGTGATTTTGAAATGGAGAAATTTGAGAAAAAATAGATTGGGATAGACCAATTATTTTGCAACACGTGGCTCTTAAAATGTTTGCAAATATATGATATTAAGATATATATAGCACAATTCTTACTACCCCATACGCATATATATATATATATATTCAAATCTTATAACTCCTAATTAGTAGGTATATGTACATATTAATTTATTTAAAATATGTATATGAATATGTGTATATCTTAATTTATTTATATAGAAATATTATCCTATGCACTTCAATTATGTATGGTGATTGAAATTCACGGGTGTTACAAGTTCCAAACTACTACGGTCTCCACAAGTGATTGATGAGCAGTTGCACTCTTACAGGGGTTCAAAAACTAAACCTTTAGGTGAGGGTTTTGGGTTTTTGAGAGTATCCAACTAATGGTTCAAGCTTATAAAATGCTTAACCACTATGCCTAAATCAAAGGATGTACAATATGTATTTGGATTCAGGTTCTTTGGTTGGACGAGGAAATAACTTAAGAGCTAAAAGTATTCTAGTGCTTTTCTGGTCTCTTGAGAATTCTAATAAATGTGATGCTTTTTGGCTTGCTTGCTTGAGTATAGCTTCAGAATTCTTGCTTGGTATTTTTGTGTTTGTTCTTCCTCATCTTCTTGTATTTATAAGGAGGATTGGAGAAACTAGTCGTTGGATGTTTGACTAGCCGTTAGCAATCTTTCCTTATTTATTCTTGATTCCTTGATTCCGGTTGATTTGATCTTGATTGCTTCAATTCTGGGATCTTTGTCAATCTTCTATGTATGGTAAGTCTTCGTTTGAAAACTTGTAAGATGACTTGGAATCTTGTCCTTAGCTGAATTCTCCTTGACGAGCTACTAGCCTGATGGTCTTATCTTCTAGTCGCTTGGTAAACTCGTCTGGCCTGGTATCTTCTGTCTTCTGCTATTAGATGAGTATTACTCTTCAGATCTGGGCAATATTGTGCTAACTCAGGCCATCTTCGTCTTAGACACTTAACAGTTAAGTAGGTATACAAGCACCTTACTTAGCTGTTCTTCAAGGATCTTCTAGTCTTCATGTCTTCTATTCTTCGTCTTTTGAGATTGCGCATGTAGGCTTGGGCTATGTTAATCAGATGAGATACATACAGCTGATTACACAAGACTAGAATAAAAATTGAGCTGATTTATACAATATCAGTTGATCCTATTACATGTGTTTTATAAACTCTAAGTGTTTTGGCCATCAAAACTATCTTATTACATGGAGGGGCTTAGTGGTGAATTTATATCCCAACACCTATTCTACCTCCTACTTTTCTATACTTCTTCAATGGCGATTATCGATATTGTGAACCACTCTAACGAAGTTGTAGGTACTTTCAATCCTTCTAAATGGATCAAGGAGAAGGGCATATTCGTGGAAAATGTTGTGTATTTCATCGGAAGGCAAAATACAGAGAATCAAGCCACTCTCACAATGTGCGAAGAATGCGGTCTACGGAAATTCCTAGAATCCTTCCCCAAGATGGTTTTGGAACCTGAGGCAATGGAATTCTATCTGCAACTCTATGGCGACAACAACGTTGTAAGATCGATGCTTTCAGGGAACAGAGTGTCCTTGACAAGAGAGCTTCTTGCCGTTGCTTTCGACCTACCCGACGGTCTGGTTCACATTATGAGTTACATGGAAGGGCAAGAGAAAGCGTGCGTTGGTAGATGGACTGGAGAAGAACCGAAGTCGTTGCAAAATATTAAAAAGGTTATTCTTCCAGCATCTCTTCGATCGTTAATGGACATTGCCAGAAAATGTCTGTTAGGGCAACATCACAGCCAAGATGCTCTTACGAATTTGAAAATTCGTGTTATGGCTGCGATTATTGATCGTGTTGATGGTGATTGTTGGTCCCTGAACGAGTAGTGAATGGGATTAAAGTCTAGAGGGGAGGGGTGAATAGACTTTAAAATTTTTTTTTTTTTATTAAGGAGTTATGACCTCTTCTGATTTGCTATGTCAGCTGGACTACAAACCTGCTGGTCCAGAAGACTATAATAATCTGATAGAGTATTTATATGCAGAAGTGTGTAGGCCTTTTATTTAGACTCGTTCGAGTGTTCTTTTGAAAACCTCAATTAAGTGTTTATAATGAAATACTCAGCTGATGCTGGTTTGAAAGAAGTATGACCTTATTTTCAGGGGTATTTCAAAACACAATATGCACTATGATAAAATGAAATATACTGAATGTAAAGTGCAGATATGTAAATGGCACAACACATTTATAGTGGTTCGGATTGCAGGTCCTACGTCCACTCTCACGATTCCAATTGTGATGTTAATTCCTTAATTTCCCGAAAATTACAGGGGCTTGTCCTTTATAGTCCCAAGAGAAGGACTTTGAGATCTGAGCAGTTCCAAACTGCTACGGTCTCCACAAGTGATTGATGAACACTTGCACTCTTACAGGGGTTCAAAAACTAAACCTTTGGATGGGGGTTTTGGGTTTTTGAGAGAATCCAACTAATGGTTCAAGCTTATAGACTGCTTAACCACTATGCCTAAATCAAAGAATTTACAATGGTAGTTTGGATTCAGGTTCTTTGGTTGGATGAGGAAATAACTTAAGAGCTGAAAGTATTCTAATGCTTCTCTGGGCTCTTGAGAATTCTTTTGAATGTGATGCTTTTTGGCTTGCTTGCTTGAGTATAGCTTCAGAATTCTTGCTTGATATTTCCGTACTTGTTCTTCCTCATCTTCTTGTATTTATAGGGAAGATTGGAGCAACTAGCCGTTGAATGATTGACTAGCCGTTAACAATCTTTCCTTGTTGATTCCTTGATTCCAGTTGATTTGATTTTGATTGCTTCAATTCTGAAATCTTTGTCAATCTTCTATGTATGGTAAATCTTCGTTTGAAACTTGTAAGATGACTTTGAATCTTGTCCTTAGCCGAATTCTCTTGACGAGCTACTAGTCTACTGATGGTACACTTTAGTCATCTGGTAGACTCGTCTGGCCTGGTGTCTTCTGTCTTCTCTAATCAGATGAGCATTACTCTTCTGATCTGGGCAACATTGTGTTAACTCTGGCCATCTTCGTCTTGGACATTTAACAATTAAGTAGGTATACAAACACCTTACTTAGCTGTTCTTCTAGGATCTTCTAGTCTTCATATCTTCTGTTCTCCATCTTTTGATTTTGCGCATGTAGGCTTGGGCTGTGTTAATCATACAGCTGATTACATTAGACTAGAATAAAAATTGAGCTGATCTATACAATATCAGCTGATCCTATTCCATGTGTTTTATAAACTCTAAGTGTTTTGGTCATCAAAACTATCTTATTACATGGTGGGGCTTAGTGGTGAATTTATATCACAACAATTTCACCCTTTTTTATGATGCCAAAACTATCTTGATAAATGCTCCTATGTATTACAGAGGATAAGAATTTATAAAATGTAGTTTTAATGGTTCTGATGAAGACAGTGAGAATTTATCTTGTAAGTAAAAAGAGCTAATACTTGTAAAAGAAATGATAGAGTTTACAATTCACAAGCTTTTAGTATCTTTGAACTTCTTGAGTAGTCTTCATCAGGTCTTTTGGTCTTCAGATGCGGTAGGCAAGGTATAGACGAGTGCAAATGTCTTGCATGTGTTGCAGGTCTGTAACATTTTCTTCAACGTAGATCCTTTCCAGAATTCTCTTGACTTCTGCCATGTTTGTCCTTCCAGATTCCAGAGTGGGTGGTTTCCAGACAGGGTCTTCAGTGGTTAGAATTATGTAGCCTAAGGCATTAACTGTCTTCAGGGCTTCTGTCTAGAGTACTTCATCTTCAATTTCCATAAATTGAGAGAATTGAAGAAACCCTTCTTCATAGGTTGAGAGGGGGCCAAATTTTCTAACTATGTGGTGAGCTAGCTGCCATTTCTTCTTTAGAGGATACCATTTGGGCAGTTCATCTTGCAGTATCAGCAGGTCCACATATGTGCTGTCAGTAATCTGAGCACTCTCTTCTCTTTCCTTTTCTTTTAGTGCTTTCCTGATCTTGGCCAATTTCCTCTCAAATTTTGCTTTAACAGCCTTCGCATCATTTAATTTATTCTGTTTAAGCTCTTGAGCTTCTTGCATCTTTCTTTTCTTTAGCTCTTGAGCCTCTTTCTCTTCTGCTGTAGGCTCTGCTGTGACGGTAGGTCCTTTTGAGGTTTCAGCTGCCTTTCTCTTTCTTGTCATTCTCCTGTCTGGAGTTGACTCTTCTGTTGCTGTGATCTGCAGCTTAGCACATTGTGCTTCTTCTTGAAAAGCTTCCTTTCCTTTTCTGTTCTTGATTTTGCTTTTCAAACCTCCCAAGGTTTCGGTCAGATCATCTTGAGCTACAACTAGCTCAGCCTGCTGGGTAGTGGACTTCTCCAGAGCGTTTATCAACACATCTTCCCCCTTTTTGGCTTCAGCAAGAGCAGCCGCAAAAGGTTTCAGAGCATTTCGAATTTCAACCTGGAGAGTTTGTTTGAGAGCCACGGCATTGACTCTACTGACATGAGTCAGATGAGTAATGCTGTGCTCCAGAACTTGGGCATGAGAAGAAGAGGCAGATTCCTTCTCTAGCTGAGCTATTAGGAGTTCTAGTCTGACAGCAGTCTGCTTCAGCTGAGCTCTTAGAGTCTCATTTTCTTCAGTTGCCTTTTTGAGTAAGGCTTGTCCTTATGCAGCTTTGGCTTCAGCATTTTCGAGCCTGGACTTGTAGATGGTCTCCATTCGTGATGTCTCAATGGAGTAAAGATCAGCAAACATTTTTGTTCTGTCTGCTGTCTTTCTCATTTCACCGTTGAGATACTCATCTAATTGATTGTGAAGTGCCTCACCAAATTTGTCATCCATGTCATAAATCTGGTTAGTAAGGCGAGTCCTCTGCTCCTGAGCAGCTCGATCAATATATCTAGCCAGCTGCATCCCTAGTCCTTTCTCAAAGTGCATGTCTATTGCTTCCCTGACTTGAGCACATACGTCTGCTCTAATATCAATAGACGAGGTAGAGGGAGAAGCAGTACCTTGTGGCTCCTGTTGTGGCATCTGAATGGTGTTTGGATTAAACACGATCAATGCTAGGCCTTTCTCTTCTGCAGTCAGATGGTCTTCATTCAGAAAGTTTGCTGTCATGTCAACTAGATGAGCAAAGAAGCTCCTGTTTCTTCGAATAGGTTCAGAGATGAAGTCCTCGAACTCATTTCTGGCCTTGAAGTATGCATGTCTGGCCCTTAGATTCGCTGGAATCTCTAGTATCTCCTTTTCTTCCTTTTCTTCCTCGGGTACAGTGATTGCAACCTCCAAGAGGGATGCCTGTTTAGTTGACTTGCCTTTTGGGGCCAAGGTATCCACTTGCACACTGTCAACTGTTTTAGGCTGAGATTGGATTTGATCCAGGTTTTCAGAGACTAAGGTATTCTCTGGTGCTGGAACTGTCTGCTCCTCAGCAGTGGTCTGTGAGGTTGTGGTAGGTGTGATTCCAAGTATCCTATCACAAACTCGAGCCAGTGCGTCCTCGGGCAACAACTCACTGAATGACTTCACTTGAGCAACTTCTTTCTACTCCATTTCCCATTCTAGGAAATGTGGTAAGATTCCATAACCTCCGCAAGGTCATCCACATCATCTCTTCTAAGTTCAATCCAAGTACACACTCTGAGTACTTGCTCAAATTGGATCGAACTTTCATCAACTCCTGGTACAGTCGGCTTTAGTAGGTTGGCTATCCTCATTCTCATTATCTTTTCTATGGTGCACATTGGATAGTTCACCATCTTGAATGTTGTTTGAGGCTGAGGTGAGGCTTCTGATGTCGTTTTCTCTGGTGCAGCAGAGGTTTTGGGATCAGGAGATTGAGTTTCGGGGACAGGTTCTTTAGCTATGTGAGTATCAACTGGGTTTTGGGTAGGAGTGTTTGTGGGGTCAGAAGGTTTGATGGGATTAGGAGATTGAGGTTTCTGGGCTTGTTCCTCTGCTGTGTGAGTATCAACAGAAGTTTGGGTTGTAGTATTCGTGGGTTCAGAAGGGTTGGTAGAATCAATGGGGTCAAAGGCGGAGATTGGGGCTATGTTCATAGGTGTGGGAAGCTTGGATTTCTTGGACTTTTTGGTGAGATTGGTTCCACTTTTCTTCCTCTTCAAGCTTTTAGATAGTTTGGAAAGATTAATTGAAGTAGGAAGAGTTGAAGTGCTTGCCTTTTTAAGAGGGGAGGCAGAAGGGGTAGCATCTGAATCAGAAGGGGAGATGAGTCCAGATCTAATCAGCAACCTTCTTTGAGATAAGGTCTGATTGTCATCATCCTCATCATCAGCCGTCTCCTGAGAGGTTTGCTGGATCACGCCGGCGAAGGTGGTCCGTCACTTGGATCATTGTCGGATGCCAAACGTATAAACAAATAAATAAAATCTAAGCATGCTTCTAAAACATCGTTTAGATCCGTTACCCTTGAAGATCAAGGCGTTGATTCCAATCTACAGATCTTCTAGTCTGTATCCCAACTTCGCTCGAACACCGGGTGGACGACGTGCTATCAAACGTGGAGAAGGTGCCTCAATTTCGTCTCCTTGAAACCCTAACCGTTTTTCTCTATTTCGTGTGTGCTAGGGTTTCAAAACTGAATTGAGGCTCCTATTTATAATTTCCATAAGTTTCATGGGCCAGACTAGGGCTTGGGCTTCTTACGGGCCCAAATACTCTTATGTTCAGCCCATAACATATAATTTGGTCCGAGAACATTAATTCATTCCAATAGAGAATTAATGTTGCACTCCCGTCCTATCCCAAACCGAATCAGGGCTTCTATTAGACTTTATAAGTCCCCGTGTTAAAGATATCGCACGTCCATTAATTATTAAAGCTTCTGACTTCTTTAAATAATTAATCTCTATAATTCGTTTGAGTAGTACCACTCAAGCTCGTTGTCGTATGGATTAAATCCACATGCAGGGTTTAGTACGACAATCCTTTATGAGTTTCCTCAAGGGGACGTCATCAGCCTAGATGTACAGGACACGGTGCCCTAATGCCAATAAGTAGACATCATGCGAGCGATGCCACTACCCAAAATACGTAGCGTGAAGAATCTACAAAGATTCTCACCTATGGTACATCAAAGTAGTGAACAAGCATCCCACACATCTAAATATCACACTCAGGGTTAAGAATCATAAAAGTCACCAAGACCTCTAGTTCTTGATAACAGTCAGAACAGAAGAACATGTCTTATCTGTGATCCATTCAATACGCCACAGCGCACTAGTATAAACTAATGGCCAAGACAAACCACTAACAAGTTTACACTACAACTTAAACCAATAATTTTGTCCATAACTATCTCAGTTGTGATTTCTATTTATATCTTACAAGGAACTGACAATGTGATCTTTTGTGTGACTACAAACCCACCACATCGTCTACAATGCAAGATAAGCAGACATACAAGTAATCACAAAGAATGCAATAATGTGAAAAACCATTTATTTCAGATAAAAGGAAATCGAATATACGTCACAAAAGCCCACTAAAAGTTTGCTTTATAGTATACACCAACAAGGTTGTCTTTTCTTTATTCTCCTCCTGTTCAAGAGATTCAGTCTACTCCTGTACCATATCTTTGTCTGCTGGTTCGGAATCAGCTGCATCTGCTGTTGATGCCTCAGCTAATTTCTTCTTTTCTGCTCTTTGCCTTTCGGCCTCAACAAGGGCTTTCTTCTTCAAATACCATTTGGAAGAGTGGAACTTCTTGGCTGGTCCCATCTCATAATCCTTGGGGAGAATGTCTGGGAGAATGATGCTCAGCTTGTTAACAAAGCTGACAGTGGATGTAACTCTCCACTCCTTCTTCTTTATATCCAAAGAAACTTTCTTTGCTTCCAGAGCAATTCTGTCCATGAAGAATCCTTGCCAATCTCCATCAATTTGATCCCAAATAGCAGCCATAACTCGTACTTTAAGTGTGGTGACTGCATCATGACTGGAAGTGTTCCCCAGTAGCATTTTTCCTGCGATATCCATCAGGGTTTGAAACTTCAAATCCAGTTGTGGCTTCCGAACTCCAGTGGCATCCTTTGCCTTGATTCTTCTGTTGGGATATAAATTCACCCTAAGCCCCACTTGATGTTAGAATAGTTTTGATGGCCAAAACACTTAGAGTTTATAAATGTAATAGGATCAGCTGACTTTGTATAGAACAGCTTAGACTAGTCTTGTGTGATCAACTGTATGAATATCAGCTGATTAGCACAGTCCCGGCTTACATGCGCTCCCTCAAGATGAGAAGAGCAGAAGACATGAAGACTAGGAGATCCTTGAAGGCCAAATAAGTTAAAGTGCTTGTATACCTACTTATCTGATGGAGTCCAAGATTGAAGATGGTCTGAAAACAGGTTACTGAATTGCCAGATCAGAAGAGTGTTACTCGACTGATATCAGAAGACAGAAGCACAAGGCCAGACGAGTAGTCAGAAGACTAGTAGTGCAGATCAGAAGACTAAGTACTCGTCCAGGACTCGGCTGATTCCCAAAGTCATCTTGCAATTTGAATGAAGACTTACCTTACTTAGAAGATTGACATGATCCTAGGATTGAAGCAATCAAGCGGCTGGAATCAAGGAATCAAGCCAACATGGAAAGATTGCCCCAACGGCTAGTCAACTCCAACGGCTAGTTGCAAGCAATCACCACTATAAATACAAGAGGATGAGAAATCACAAGAAAAAAGTCACAACCAGAGAATTCAACAAGCTAAGCAAGCAATCAAGCAAAAAGCCATTCTGTTTTAAGAATTCTCCAAGAGCCAGAATCCATAAGAACATCCTTAGCTCTTAAGTGATTTCTATCCAACCCAAGAACCTGAATCGTATTCATATTGTAAATCCATTGATTTAGGCATAGTGGTTAAGCATATTATAAGCTTGAACCATTAGTTGGAAACATTCAAAAACCCCAAACCCCCACCGAAAGGTTAAAGTTTTTGAACCCCTGCAAAGTGCAAGTGCTTACAATCACTTGTGGAGACCGTAGCAGTTAGGACTGCTCAGATCTCAAAGTCCTACCCTTGGGACTATAAAGGACAAGCCCTTGTAATTTTTGGTAAATTAAAGGGATTAAACATCACGTTAGGACGTGAGAGTGGACGTAGGATCGTATATCCAAACCACTATAAACCTGGTGTTATTTATCTTTCTGCACTTTACATTATTGTCATTTCCATACATTTTATATAGTGCATACTGTGATTTCAACTTCTTCAAAACAAGGCCATAACTTTCAAACCAGCATCAGCTGAGAATTTTCATCAAGTAAACAACTTGGCATTTTCAAAAGAAACAAAAAGAACGAGTCTAAACAAGGCCTACCATAATTCCGCATATAATCTCTTCTATCAGATCACTATAGTCATCTGGACCAGCAGACTTGTAGTCCAGCAGAAATAGAGATCAAAAGAGGTTCCCAACTCTCTTGAAAAAGTTTTAAAGTCTATTCACCCCTCCCCTCTGGACTTTAATCCCATTCACTACTCGTTCAGGGACCAACTTCTTCTATCAGTGAACATCTCTATGTATTCCTTCTCCTTGCCCATTATGTAGTTCGATATATTGACCTTTCCTCTGGGCAGATCAAAGAGATCTCTGAGTACATCTCGAGTGATCATGACTCTGTGTCCACCCATGTAACTTTCCACATAAGAACCCCTTAACACAGCTTTCGCATAGAAGGCCAACACATCTTGCTCATATACATTTGTTGGTGTTGCTTCAAGAAATTCATGAAGGTTGAGATTGATGCACTGAAGAAGTATTTCTTTGTTGTCTTCTGTGTGCTTGCCCTTGAAATACAAAGCATTCTCAGTAAATACTTTGCCTTCTTTCGACCATTTTACAGCATCAAGAGTTCCGGTGATCTTGGTCTTCTCATCGTAAATTTCAATAACACCCATTCTGAGTTTGATGACGTAGATTCTAAGAGAATAGTAAGGGTAAAGAACGCTTGATAGAGTGACTTTCAGAACGAGAGAGTTATTGAGTGATCAAGAGTTTTGAGAGCGTAAGGGTTTGGAAGATGACCTAAGGACTGGTTATATACTCCCATAGATTTTAAAAAAGGTTTGTTTTGATCCAACGATCAAAAATAGGTTTTGGGGGAGTATTAATCGAGATGAGCCCTTTCACCTTCAGCCCATCAAAATTGATTTTGCCGGCTCAATTTGCCATGTGTCGATTGCTAATTCGTTGGTAGAATTGTAATTGAGAGCAATTTACGTCATTACCAAAAATAGCTGTTGTGACTAAATATTGATAGTTGCAGTAATTTCAATCAATTAAGGCCATTTTTATATAAGTAACATACATTCCTTATATAGCCTTTTCCTATAATTAAATTCAGAATTCAATCTAGAATTAATGTAATTAACGTAATCAATCTGATCTTCAAGATTGTTGGATTGTCCTGATCTGGTCAGCAGAGTACGTCTTCTGATTTGTTTGAAGAGTCTGCTGATCGGCTGAGTTGGTCGTCTGATCAGTTGAGTGAATCTTATGAGCAGCTGAGTAAGTCTGTTGGTCAGCTGACTTGATTGTCAGAACAGCTGAGTAAATCTTCTGAGTAGATTAAGCCTTCTGGTTTGATGGATCTTTCTTTAATTCCCCCTTAACCATGTGGAACCTTCTTAGCCATATGAAGCTTGACAGCCTAGATGACTTTCCACTGGCTTAAGTATACTCTTGCATTAGATGGAATGTAGCATCTAATGTGCTCTTGTTGAATTTCTTCGCTTCAACTTCCTTCGTGTTGTAAGGAAGAAGGTTGGACGGTGCTCCAATGGAGCATATGAGAAGAGAGAAGAGACGTGTCTTCCTGATTTATTTTGGCAAGGTTTCCCCTGGGAAAGAGCTCTGCATGCTTAACAACTTCCTGGAGAAGAAGCTCCGCTTGCTTAGCACCTTGTCTTTTGCATCTCTTCTTTCTTTTCTCTTTAACGTAATCTTCTCTTCTTTCTTATCTCTTCAGTGCATACTTACGTTGGGTAAGCCAAGTATGCTTTGGTTTGATACTTCTTTCTGCTGGACAAATCTTCATCGCCTTCACCCATGACCTTGGTTGAGTAATGATGTCCATGCCATCTTTCCTTGCAATTTTCTCCATAACTGAAAAAGATGAGTGTTAGCAATTTATGTTCCTTCAAGTGATCTCATGAATACCTCCTTTTATAGGGGCAGAGATGAGATAGTGGAGAGGAAGACGACATTTTTGAGGTGATAGGTCTGAAACTCTGAAATGGTTACTTCTCAAGATCATCAATGAGATTCTTGATCTGAGGGTCTAGAATTAAAGAGGTTCAGACTTATCATATGGAATGTAGATTTTATAGATATTGACAATGAGTTATTTGGAGTCCGTACTCAAAGTGTCTACTGTTGAGTCGGCTGAGTTGGTGTATTAATCCAACCTAGTGTTTCCCAACAATACATAGTATAAAGACATATTATTTTATAAAGAACATTCTTTACTTTATACATATGTGTAGCAAAAATTGAGTACATCCTTCAACTAACTTTTGTTCAGTATAGATCTACAAATGTATGGAGATTATGAAAAGCATAAAAATAGAGTGTTGTCATCAAGGATTTTTAAGATATCATGGATTCTCCCTTGATTGAATAACTCTATGTTTTTCCCTCAGCTTTATTTGTCTTCATTGGGATGGATCAAGTAATCCTAGGCTGTAGCATAGAATCTTGAATCTCTCTTCAGCTAGGGGCTTAGTCAGAATATCTGCTATTTGGATATCTGTGTGAATTTTCTCCATCTTGATGTCCTTCTTTTCAAGATGATCTCTTATGAAGTGGTGTCGAATATGGACATGTTTGCATCTTGTGTGGAGGACTGGATTTTGAGGGATGGCTATGGCACTGTTGCTATCACAATAGATGGGAACTTCTCTTGCCTCTACATTGTAACCCTTTAGTTGTTGAACCAGCCAGAGTAGTTGACTACAACAACTTCCAGCTGCCATGTATTCTGCTTCAGTGGTGGAGGTTGCAACAAATGTTTGTTTCTTTGAGAACCATGATATCAACTTGTTGCCTAGAAATTGACAGGTTCCTGATGTGGATTTCATATCTATTCTGCATCCACCATAGTCTGAGTCAGAATATCCTCTCAATTCTATATTGTCATTAGCAGGGTACCATAGTCCTAAATTGATTGTTCCTTTCAGATATTTTAGGATCTTCCTTGCTGCTTCTAGATGGCTTTGCTTTGGATTGGCTTGAAATCTGGCACATACACCTACAGCAAATGTTATGTCTGGTCTGCTGCCTGTAAGGTATAGAAGAGATCCAATAAGTGCTCTATATTCAGACTGGTCGACTGCCTTTCCAGACTCATCTGGTTCCATCTTGAAGGATGTCATCATTGGAATTCTTGTAGTCTTGCTTTGTTGAGTTTTGAATCTTTCCAATAAACTTTTAGTATATTTGGATTGATTTATGAAGATTCCTTCTGGACTCTGCTTTACTTGAAGTCCTAGGAAATAGTTCATTTCACCCATCATACTCATTTCAAACTTTCCTTGCATTAGTTCGGAGAACTTCTTGCACATCTCTTGATTGGGCGATCCAAAAATAATGTCGTCTACATATATTTGTACCATTAGGATATCATCTCCTTCTTGAATTCTGAACAGGGTTCTATCCACTTTTCCTTTAGTATACCCATTGTCAAGAAGAAATTGTGACAAGGTGTCATACCAAGCTCTTGGTGCTTGCTTCAGACCATAGAGAGCCTTCTTCAGCCGGTATACTTGATCTCCTCTTTCAAAGCCTGGGGGCTGCTCTACATATACTTCTCCATTTAGGAATGCACTATTGACGTCCATTTGGTATACTTTGAAACCCATATATGATGTATAAGCTAGAAATAATCTGATAGCTTCTAGTCTGGCGACTGGAGCGAAAGTTTCATCGTAATCAATTCCTTTAGATTGTGAATAACCTTTTGCAACCAATCTTGCCTTATTTCTAGTTATCACATCGTTTTCATCCTTTTTGTTTTTGAACACCCACTTAGTTCATACGACATTGTGGTGCTTAGGACGATCCACTAGTTCCCACACTTCATTGCGTGTGAATTGATTTAGTTCTTCTTGCATAGCAGTGATCCAGTTGCTATCTTTCATTGCTTCTTCTATGTCAGCTGGTTTTGTGTTTGACAAAAAGGCACACCAGCAAAACATAGATGTCTGAGGATTCTGATTCAATTGTCTTCTAGTCCTAACACCTGATTCAGCTCCTCCTAAGATGAGGGTAGAGGGATGATTGGACTTCCAAGTATTCCTTGTAGGTGTACTGACATCAGCTGTGTTAGGACCTCATCTGTTCTTGTGTTGTCAGGAGGGTTGTCTTGATTTGCTCGATCATCATTTTTATCTTGAGTGTCGAACAGATCATTCCCTCTGGCATTTGGAATTGGATCATCTTGTCTAGGGATTGGCTGTTCTATTTGAGTTTGCGATCTGGTAACAGGTCGATGAGATTTGTCTTCTTCTGGATCTTCATAGAATGGTTCATCAACTTCGATAAACTCTTCAGTCTTAGATTTGATCACTAGTCTTCTCATCTTTTCTGATGCTGAATCTGTGTCTGCTGCATTCTTTCCACAAGATTCATCAAATACCACATGAGGTGTTTCTTCCACAAGAAGGGTTCGTTTATTAAATACTCTTAATGCTTTGTTAGTTGAGGAGTATCCTAAAAATATCCCTTCATCTGCTTTGGCATCAAAGGCATTTAATTTACTCTTCCCATTGTTGTGAATGAAACACTTGCAACCAAATATATGGAAGTGGGATACCCTAGGTTTTCTAACTTTCCATAGTTCATATGGGGTTTTCTCATATATTTTGTGAATACCTGACCTGTTTTGTGTATGACATGCTGTATTTATGGCTTCTGCCCATAACTTCTTGGGTGTTGAGAACTCAGCTAGAAGAGTTCTTGCAACTTCTTTAAGTGTTCTGACTCTTCTTTCAGCTACACCATTTTGTTGAGGTGTTCTTGCTGCACTTGTTTCATGCTGAATACCATTAGAAGTACAATAAGCAATAATGTGAGAGTTTATGAATTCAGTGCCTTTGTCACTTCTAATTTTGACAATAGGTTCTCCCTTTTCTATTTGGATCCTTTTGAGCAGTTCAGGAAGCTTCTATTGTGTTTCACTCTTCTTGTGTAGGAAGATAACCCAAGTGTACTTGGAGTAATCATCTACAACAATTAGAGTGTATTTTCTTCCTGTCAGGGTTGTTGGAGTGATTGGTCCGAAGAGGTCCATATGAAGTAGTTCTAGAACTCTGCTGGTTGATGCAGTCTTCTTGGTCTTGAAAGAAACCTTTGTTTGCTTCCCTTGTTGACCTGCATCACATACATGGTCTTTACAGTAGAGTTCATTAGGCAGACCATCAACTAAGGATTCCCTTGCTAGCTTGTTTAAGGTCTTAAAGTTCAAGTGGCTAAGGCGTTTGTGCCATAACCAACTGATATCTTTAGGGCTTTTTACAAGTAGACAGGTATCCTTAGGACAGCTGTTCCAATTAGCAAGATACATACTACCTTTTCTAGAGCCTGTTAGAAGAGTTTGTTTAGTTTGTTTATCACTTACGTGACAATTATCTTTAGAGAATTTTACTGAATATCCAGTGTCACAGAAATGAGATACTGATAGTAAATTGAACTTCAAATCTTCTACATATGATACATCATGTACCTCAATGTCACCATTCTTTAAGGTGCCATATCCTTTTGTGTTACCGTGCGCGTTATCACCAAAGAAAACTTTTGGACCTTTCCTTTCTGTAAAGTTGGTCAGCAGGGTTTTGGTTCCAGTCATGTGAGATGAGCAACCGCTGTCTATGTACCAAGTCTCCCCTGCTTGTCCACCTTTTCTATATAGGTTCCTTCTTTCCTGCAATGTAAATTAGATTTTAGGTACCCATTTTATCTTGGGTCCTTGGGTGTTAGTTGTAGTGCTCTTAGGAACCCATGCGTACATTGCTCTTTTGAACAGTCTAGAGCATTTGAGTTGTCTCCCTCGAGCATCACAAAACCAAATCTTACCAGTCGACGCCTGGGCATGGTTTGACTTGATGGTTGTGTCAGCTAGGTGACTGTCAGATGACTTTTTCTTGTAAAAGTGTACTAGAATTGTCTTCTGACTAGTCACATTCAGCTTGGGTGCATGAGCTGATCGTTTTCGATTAAGTGAATCATCCTCATCTGTTCTTACAATATCATAGGAGATAGGGGGTGCAAAAAGAACGTATGTGTTGTAAGAAGACCTATTTTTCTTTTTGGCTGGATTAGCATACAGCTGGAACTGTCTCAGACGAGATGGTCCAGGCTGTTTGTTATTCCTTTGTGCATGGTTTGGGGCATTCAACCTTTTAGTATTTAACTGAGGTTGCCTTAAATGTACTGGCCCAGAGTTAGTTGGTCTCTTACTATGTCTGGCTATGAGATAGTTAACTTTAGGCTGTACTTGCACAGATGCCTTTTGATTCACTTTAGGGTCATTGTGTTTCGAACACTCACCTGTCTCAATTACTTCTGCAGTGGATTTTTTAGATTCACTACACTCAGCTGGAGAGAATTATGATGGTTTAGATATGAAACCAATACCCATCTTGTTGGCAATGGATCTATAATATTCAGAGATATGTTCAATAGTTGTTGACGCTTTATTGAACTCAAATATCATTAGGTCTAGGCCATTCTTCTCCTTTTCTAAGAGTTCATTTTTATGGAAGAGATCATCAAACTTAGATTGAAGAGTTCGTAATTCATAGGCATATTGGGCTTGTGTTCTGAGCATCCCCTCTTAAGTTTGATTAAGAATAGTGTGTTCTTCTTTAAGGAGCTCCAACTCTTGTGTTAGTCGTTCATTCATTTTTAATAACTCAGGGGTGCTCTCGAACTTGGCCTTTTTCAACCTGTTAATTTCTTTTCTTAGATCTTTGTTTTCTTCTTCCACTTCTATAAATGCTCTAGTAGCAATATCCAAATCACCTTTTACTTCCTCTAGAGATTGGTAATAGGTGTTCTCAATATTGCCTACAGATGAGTTGGCCTCATCTGTGTGTGTAAGTAGGTAGAAAATAAGTTAAGGTATATGAATTTACCTTAGTTTCGGCTCTTGCCATCATGGCTAAGTCATCTGAATCTTCACTTGAGAGAAATCCAGAGGTAGGTGATGAGGGCAGGTCATCACTTTGGTACTCAGATTCTTCAATCACCATTGATTGCCTATCTGAGTTTCTTTTATCTCTTCTAGATCTTCTCGCTTCTTTGTCTTCTAGACTCAATTCTGGGCATTCATAAACGTAGTGTCCAGGTTTGTGGCAGTTGAAGCAGGTACCTAATTTCAGGTTTGTGGTAGTTCTTCTTAGTGAAGTATCATCTCTTCTCCGATAGCTTCTGTTGCTAGATGACTCCTTATCCGTTCTAGGATTTCTTTATGTAGTTTTTTCTCTTGCTCCTCTGGTGGATGAACCTGCATTCTTATCTCTATAGTTTCTATAAAATTTCCGATATTTGTCGTTCTGGTTATTCATCCGTTCAAATCTCTTGATCATAAGAGCCATCTGCTCTTTTAAACTCATATCTGAACCTCCTACTTCTTCTAGGTTTTGAGACGTTTTCCCAGATGAGGTGCTAGTAGCTCTTGTACTTGTAGATGCTTTGAAGGCAACTGTCTTGGTGGTTGTTGGAGTTGAAGTTTGCTCTTCATTCTCTGAGTTTTCTTCTCTCTCCAGACCGTACTCGTGAGCCTTCAGGTTCTGGAACAAGGTTTGAACTGTCCAGTTCTTGATGTCTTGTGTATCTTTGATGATTGTCTTCTTAAGTTTCCACTTCTTTGATAGAGAGTCCAGTATCTTTAGGTTCTTCTCCCTATTGGTATACTTTTTGCCTAGGGAATCGATTTCATTAATGATCTTGGTGAATCTATTTTCCAGCTGGTCTATAGTCTCCTCAGGTTGCATCTTGAAGTGTTCAAATTTCGTGACTGCAGTTGAGAGTTTGCTTTCTTTGATCAGCTCTGTTCCTTCACATAGAAGCGCCAGAGCATCCCACATTTCTTTGGCTGATTCACGGTTTAACACCTTTTCTATGTACTCATTTGGAAGAGTCTGCATGATGTAATCTTGGGCAATGCTATCCAGATTGGATTGTTTCACCTCTTCTGGTGTGAGATCTTTCATAGGTTTGGGGGCAAGCTCTCCAACTGGAACTTCTGGGTCGCCATTGGCAGTATTTATGGCCATGATAGTGATTGGTCCTTCAGTGATTACTGACCACATCTTGTAGTGTACTGAGCTGAGATTCTTCCTCATCCTGATCTTCCAGTAATAATAGTCTTCTACTGAGAACTTAGGAAGTTTATGCATATTAGCACTCATGCTGTATGAATTTTAGAATAGTTTTTCAAAAGATAGATCTGTTCAAGAGGACTATAGAAAGACTCCCTCAAGTCTTCTGATACTCTAGAGACAGTAGTTCGTTAGAACCACTGCTCTGATACCACTTGTTGGTCCCTGAACGAGTAGTGAATGAGATTAAAGTCTAGAGGGGTGGGGTGAATAGACTTTAAAAATTTTTTTTTTATTAAGGAGTTATGACCTCTTCTGATTTGCTATGTCAGCTGGACTACAAACCTGCTGGTCCAGAAGACTATAGTAATCTGATAGAGTATTTATATGAGGAAGTGTGTAGGCCTTTTATTTAGACTCGTTCGAGTGTTCTTTTGAAAACCTCAATTAAGTGTTTATAATGAAATACTCAGCTGATGCTGGTTTGAAAGAAGTATGACCTTATTTTCAGGGGTATTTCAAAACACAATATGCACTATGATAAAATGAAATATGAAATAAACTGAATGTAAAATGCAAATATGTAAATGGCACAACAAATTTATAGTGGTTTGGATTGCAGGTCCTACGTCCACTCTCACGATTCCAATCGTGAAGTTAATCCCTTAATTTCCCGAAAATTACAGGGGCTTGTCCTTTATAGTCCCAAGAGAAGGACTTTGAGACCTGAGCAGTTCCAAACTGCTACGGTCTCCACAAGTGATTGATTAGCACTTGCACTCTTACAGGGGTTCAAAACCTAAACCTTTGGATGGGGGTTTTGGGTTTTTGAGAGAATCCAACTAATGGTTCAAGCTTATAGGCTGCTTAACCACTATGCCTAAATCAAATAATTTACAATGGTAGTTTGGTTTCAGGTTCTTTGGTTGGATGAGGAAATAACTTAAGAGCTGAAAGAATTCTAATGCTTTTTTGGGCTCTTGAGAATTCTTTTGAATGTGATGCTTTTTGGCTTGCTTGCTTGAGTATAGCTTCATAATTCTTGCTTGATATTTCCGTACTTGTTCTTCCTCATCTTCTTGTATTTATAGGGAAGATTGGAGCAACTAGCCGTTGAATGATTGACTAGCCGTTAACAATCTTTCCTTGTCGATTCCTTTATTCTAGTTGATTTGATCTTGATTGCTTCAATTCTGGAATCTTTGTCAGTCTTCTATGTATGGTAAGTCTTCATTTGAAACTTGTAAGATGACTTGGAATCTTTTCCTTAGCCGAATTCTGTTGACGAGCTACTAGTCTGCTGATGGTACACTTTAGTCGTCTGGTAGACTCGTCTGGCCTGGTGTCTTCTATCTTCTCTAATCAGATGAGCATTATTCTTCTGATCTGGGCAACATTGTGTTAACTCTGGCCATCTTCGTCTTGGACATTTAACAATTAAGTAGGTATACAAGCACCTTACTTAGCTGTTCTTCAAGGATCTTCTAGTCTTCATATCTTCTGTTCTCCATCTTTTGACTTTGCGCATGTAGGCTTGGGAAAGTTGATGGAAGATTTCACCAGGTTGCAAGAATTTCATGACAACTGTGTGAGAGAAAATGAGAGATTGTCCATTGAACTTGCAAAACCTTCTGAATCTGTAGTTGATGTCAAGTCTACTGAGTTGTATCAACAAGTCTTGAGAGAACTTGATGAAGCTTCTCTCAGGATAGTTGACCAACAAAAGCAGATTGATGAGCAACTGCTTCTTAAGAAGAGAAAAGATTTTGAACTCAAAATTCTTCAAGCTAAATTTGAAAACTTCTCACATGAGTACGATATTCTTAAAACCAGTGAAGAGAGCCTAAAAATTAAGATGTCTGCAATGAATAAATCCTCTAGAGCAATAGAGGAAATTCAAAGCTTTCAAAGACCTATGGCTCAAAAGAGTGGATTGGGATTTGATCCATTCGAATCTTCACCTTGTCTTAGTGTTGCTTCAACAAGTAACACTAAGATAATCTTTGTTAGATCAGTGGCACAACAAGCTGAAAATGAAACAATTCAGCCGCTGAACAAAGGAAATGGCAAAATACATGAGATGCCCACTCAAGTACTTCAGGGAACTAGGCCCACACCTAAGGAAAAGGCCAAAGCCCCTGAGTACAAGAGGAATGGTGTTCAGCAGAGTAGGCCCAATGGAAGGGTAACTCATCTGAACAACATTCAGAGAAGTTGTCCAAGGTATGTTCAACCTAGTTCAACTCCCCTGAGAAAACCTCAACTGAACAGACCTAAGGTCAACTCTCCTTATGGGTATAATAAAATGAGACAACTAAAACCCTTCATGCCAAAGGGTAATGATCATCAATATGCCTATCCTCAAAGATTCCCTCAAGTAGCACAAAGAACTCATAAGTTCAGGAGAAATGACAACTCTCCTGAAACTTACATAGTCAACACTTTCACACATTCTTTCCCAAAGGCATTTTAGGGAAAAACTGTGTATGTAGATGCTAGAGGAAAACAACTTAGCCACCTTGAATCAATCAGGGTAATTAAGCAAGTTTGGGTTCCTAAAGGTACAGCTAACCTCTCAGGACCCAAAATTCAAAGGGTACCTAAAGCTTGGTCATTGCAGGTACCAAAGGGCCATAAGAAGCTGGGGAGCATGGACAAAAAGTCAGCATGGTACTTGGACAGTGGATGTTCAAGGCACATGACTGGAAACAAAAACCTCCTCAATGATTTCATTGAACAAGAAGGCCCCAATGTCACATTTGGAGACAGCTCAGAAGCAACTATAAAAGGTTATGGTATCTTGATAATTGGTAATATCAAGGTATCCAATGTGTCTTATGTGGCTAGTCTCAAATACAATCTCCTAAGCATAAGTTAGTTCTGTGATAAAGGATACAATGTTGAGTTCACTAGTGGAAAATGCTCAATCAAAGATAAAACTCAACAAACTCTACTGACTGGGACTAGGAAAGGAAATGTGTATTTTGCTGACTGGGATAAGTCTACTAATGCTGCATGCTTTATTTCCAAAAGCTCAAATGAACAAAGTTGGTTATCTCATAAAAGGCTAAACCACCTGAACTTTAAATCCATGAACAAGCTGGCTAGAAATGCATTAGTTAAAGGACTACCTAATGAAGTTTTCATTAAAGAACATGTATGTAAACCATGTCAAGAAGGAAAACAGATTTAAGCTTCATTTAAAGGCAAACTAGTCATCTCTACTGAAAGGGTACTTGAATTGTTGCATATGGACTTATTTGGACCAATTACCCCTGCAAGCATAAATGGAAGAAAATACACATTGGTTGTAGTAGATGACTTCTCTAGGTTCACATGGGTAGTATTTCTCCTTAACAAGAAGTAAACACAAGTCAAACTCCCTGAACTATTAAAGACACTGTCAAATGAGAAAAGCCTTAACATTATCAAGATAAGATCTGATAAAGGCACTGAGTTCATTAATTCATACATCAATGAGTGTTGAACTAAAAATGGAATAGCCCATGAAACTTCAGCAGCTAGAACCCCTCAGCAGAATGGGGTAGCAGAAAGAAGAAATAGAACTCTTAAAGAAGCTGCTAGAACTTTAATTGCTGTCTCAAACCTACCTAAAAGATTTTGGGCTGAAGCTATAAACACTGCATGCTATACTCAGAATAGATGTTTGATTACTAAGGGACAATGCAAAACCCCTTATGAACTCTGGAAAGGAAGATTGCCTAAGTATTTTACTTTCACATATTTGGTTGTAAGTGTTTCATTCACAACAATGGGAAAGAGCAGTTGAAAGCCTTTGATAGCAAAGCTGATGAAGGGATATTCCTTGGATATTCCCAAATCAGTAGAGCCTTCAGAGTCTACAACTGTAAAACCCTTATTGTGGAAGAAACACCCCATGTTGTGTTTGATGAATCTATCCTTGAGACCAGGAATAAGAACCTGGATACTGATGAGATCACACAAAGGACAACCAGACTGAGCTTAAAAGACGAATATACTATGTTCATAGATGTTGCCCAGGTCAATCCTCCTGAAATCACTAGATTGGACAACACTCCTGAAGGCAACATCCCTGAGGCAAACCCCACTGAAGGAAATGATGAACTAAATGACCCAATCCTAGTTCATAATCAGGTAAAAACTACCAATGAAGAAGCAGGCTCTGTTGAGGTAGTTAATGGATCCAATATTCAAGGGGGAAACAATAATGTTGAAAATTCCAATGTCCTTGACATTGAGGACAACACCCCTGAATATGATCCTGAATAAGATCCTGCATTATATTTTCCTGAATTTTATAATCCTAGTGACTCAACCTTAGTAGAGGACAACTATACTGAAGGGATCAGGAAAAGAAGGATTTGGTTATCTGACTATCCTACTGACTTGGTACTTGGTGATCCAAGTGTAGGAGTCAAAACTAGAAGGTTTCATGGTGAAAGTGCTCTGTTTTGTTGTTTTCTATCAGAATAGGAACCAAAGGATATTGATGAAGCACTGCAAGATGCAAACTGGATTACAACCATGCAAGAGGAGCTGAATCAGTTTACAAGGAATGATGTATGTGAGCTGGTTGACAGACCATCACATCAAGATGTTATAGGAACCAAATGGGTGTTCAAGAACAAGAAGAATGAGAATGATGTGATAGTCAGAAACAAGGCCAGATTGGTGGCCAAGGGTTTTTGTCAATCAGAAGGCATTGACCATGATAAGACTTTTGCACCTGTGGCAAGGCTTGAAGCAATAAGGCTATTCTTAGCCTATGCTGCCCACAAGAGATTCAAAGTCTATCAAATGGATGTCAAGAGTGCTTTCTTGAATGGAGTGCTGAAGGAAGAAGTCTATGTAGAGCAACAACCTGGTTTTGAAATTGGAAACCAAGTCTACAAACTGAAGAAAGCTCTCTATGGACTCAAGCAAGCTCCAAGAGCTTGGTATGATACACTGTCACAGTTCTTATTGGATCATGGTTTTGTCAAAGGGATAGTAGACAGAACCTTGTTCAGAATCTGCGAAGGAGATGACATCTTGCTTGTCCAAATATATGTTGATGACATCATATTTGGATCCCCTAATGAGAAGCTATGTGAAAAGTTCTCAAAGCGTATGCAAAGCAAGTTTGAGATGTCAGTGATGGGAATGATGAATTTCTTCTTGGGTTTACAAGTCAAGCAATCAAAAGAAGGAATCTTCATCAATCAAGCTAAGTACACCAAAGAAATGATCAAAAAGTTTGGGTGTGCTACTAGCAAGCCAGTGAGGATCCCAATGAACACTAATTGGAAGATGGATCCTGATGAGAGTGGTGTTCCAACCAACTGTACTGAGTATAGAGGAATCATTGGATCTCTCCTCTATCTCACTGCCAACAGACCTGACATCAACTTTGCAATAGGTGTATGTGCAAGGTTTCAAGCTAATCCTAAGAAGAGCCATCTAGAGGCTGCTAAGAGGATCTTGAGGTATCTCAAAGGCACTAAGAACTTAGGCCTTTGGTACCCTGCTGATGACAACATTGAGCTAACTGGCTACTCAGATGCTGATTAAGGAGGAAGCAGAATTTATAGGAAGTCCACTTCAGGAACATGCCAATTCTTGGGAAACAAGCTCATTTCTTGGTTCTCAAAGAAACAAAACACCGTGGCCACTTCCACCACTGAAGCTGAATATGTTGCAGCTGGAAGTTGTTGTGCTCAAATACTTTTGTTTAGACAACAACTTAGAGACTACAATGTCAACTCTACTGAAGTGCCAATTTTCTGTGATAACAACAGTGCTATTGCAATATCACAAAATCCAGTGCTACACACAAGATGCAAGCATGTGGATATCAAACATCACTTCATTAGAGACCATGTGGAAAAGAAGGACATCAAATTGGTGAAAATTCACACAGATCACCAAAAGGCAGATATTTTGACAAAGTCACTTGCTGAAGCAAGGTTCTTGGAACTTTCAGCAGAATTAGGACTTCTTGATCCAGGGAAGTTGGACAAGTAAGCCCATTGGAGTTCAATAATCAAGGGGGAACTGAAAGTGATCTTCAGCAGACTTGGGCAAAGTCTACTGAAATTCAGAAGAGATGACCTAAACCTCATCAGAGAAGTTGAGCAGAGCTCACTTCAGGACACTTGTCCATAAAAGTTCAGGACACTTGACCATAAGAGTTCAGGACATTTGTCTGTGTGGGGTCAGATAAGTTGTCTTGGCTATCAAACCAAATCTTGGTCTGATAAACACCTATTTTGGGTAATCATTGCCTACTTTGATGGCTGTCTTATTCCTCTTTAACCATCACTTTTACAAAGATTTAATTTGTCCCCTACCAAAAAAAGTCACTTTCAATGCATTAAATGCCAAGATTTAACTCTTGTTTGCATTAAATATTTCAAGCCACTATCTACCTTGAAAACCCCCCAGCCATTAACAAACCTTAACTCCTTCCCACGTTTCAAATAAAAACAGTTTTCAAAACTGTTTCATCAATTTCAACCGTTGGATCAAATTTTGGCCAACTCCCCTGAATTAATCCTGGCCATTCAACTTTTGATTTCCTCTTTTGCCAACCGTTGACTTACCTTAAAACTTACCTACTCAATGACAAACATTCCTTTTGGAATATACTCCAAGTCTTAAGAAGCCCCCAAGTTTCATTTCTTCCCCACGCATACTATCAACTCTTGAAACCCTAATCTTCAAGCACTCTCAAAGCTTTTTACTATTCTATCAATGGCACCCAAAGTAAGACCAGAGATGTTGGTAGATTTCTCCAACAAGGAATTGGACCTTGATTTCAACTATCTAAGCCATAAAAACAACCTTACTTTTGAACCCATAATCTCTTTTGAGAGTGAAGCCCCTGAAATCACTCTCACATTGAGATGGCTGAGAAGAGCAGGTCTTCAAAAATTCATGGAGAGCAGGCCCAGTTCTTGCTTAGAGCAATATATGGCAGAATTATTTGCCTTCCTCAAGTGGAAAGACAAGGCCACTGGAGGAGATGTGTCAACTAGGTTGACATATGTGGCTGAAGGTGATGAATTAGAGAAATCTCATAGAGTCAAGTTCACTGAAGAGGACTTGGAAGATTCTTTTAGTTTACCCTCAGAAGGAAGGAACCCAGAAAGCTATGGTGCTGGACATGAGCATGAGACTGCTCAAGAATGGTTGCTAGTTCGAGGACCTATCTCCTCAACCCAACACAAGAACGCACTCAAACCTGAGTTTTTAACTCTATTTGAAGTAGTGACAAAGAGTCTTCTAAGCAATACTGGAAGCTTAGAACAAGTGAGTGCACCTAGGATAAGGATCATGGCTGCAGTTCTTGATGCTAGTGACAAGGGCATAAAATTCAATTGGAGGGCACTTCATCATGGGAGAGATGATGAAGGAGAAAGCTAAGTTCAAAGTAAAATCTCACATGAAGGTTGTGATGGAGGGAAAGTTGAGATATTGCACAAGGGCAAGTCTCCTAATTGAGAGGTTTTCTCATTATTCTGAGATGCAAACATTTGCAAAACCTCTTCCTGCCCAGAAAATCATGTTTAGAAAGCTGTCCAAAAAGTCTGAACAAAGGAGACAGCAATTGGACAAACCTGCTGAAGTGGAGGTTGAAAAGAAGCCCAAGCTGAAAACTAGAACAAAGGCAAGGGCTGTGAAGACTAAGAAAGTATCCACAATTCTTTCAGAAGAGAATTCTGGTGCTTCAGCAGAGGTGGATGAAGTTGCTGCTGAAGGAGTGCAAGTGCCATCAGACTCTGATGAGATCAGAGAGAAGTTCCCCATGGTCGTGAAGAAGAAGAAAAGTCATAAGAGGATCTAGAAAGTTTACCCTGAGGAGGAAGAGAGTGGAAGCTCAAGAGCTAGAAAGAGAAGGGGCAAGACTTCTGAAAAGATGCTAGAGCTTCAGGAGGAGAAGACTTTTCAAGTAGCTCTAAGGGAGAGTAGAGATGAAAGTAGAACAAAGTCTAAGTCCAAATCCAACTCCCCTGAAACTGGAACTCCAGAATCCAAGCTTCCTGAAAGCCAAACCCCTGAGCCCAACTCTCCTAAAACACACATAACCCCACAAGACCAACTCATTATCCCCCTGAATCTATGAAAGAGATATTCTCCTGAGGGAGCTGCTCAAAGAGGGCCAATAGATGTATTGGCTGATATTGCAGTAGATGAGTTAAGACTGTTGTCACCACTTGACTCATCCATGCTGAATTACTCTAAGTTCTTAAAAGCTGCCCTATTTGAGCCAACTCCCCTGAGCAAACCTACCTCATAACTATTGCTCTCAAAAGCAACTAAAGAAACCATTGCTGAACCCAATCTCCCTGAAACCAACCTGTTAGCCAACCCTACTAAACCCAGAGCCAACTCCCCTATAACCCAAAGTCCCCAATCAAGTGGAGATGAGGAGGAGAATACCTATGAAGGTATGCTCAGAGGAGGAGCCAAGGCTACTGTGGATAGCTTGTACCCCCGACTTGCTGAATTTCCAAGACTACAGAGGCAGTTCCATGATTTGAAAACTCTAGTTGATGTGAAGGAAAAAACCATCATGGAGATTGCCCAAGTAATTCAAGACAAGGGTGCAAATTTGTGGCAAATTGAAGAGAGTAGGCTGCTACACTTTGCAGGAGTGAACAAGACAAGATTCCTGACTGAAGAGGAAGTCTTTGCAAAGTTGGTGGCAGACAAAATTGCTGAAGAAAAAGAAAGAATTTCCAAAGGGATCAAACACCCTAAGAGTAGCTCAAATGATGATGACAGTGATGATCCCACTGATCCCAACCCCCCTGGTCCCAAACAGCCTATCATCCATTACCTTACCTACCATAGGAGGGGATCTTTATCTTCAGAAGTGTTTACCAAAGATGGTAACACAGCCAAAGATGCATCAGCTAATGAGGGTTCTTCTGAACATGAGGCAAAGCTTAATGATGTTGAGGCCTCCCCACTAGAAGCTGGTTTGATTAAGACCTCATCAGTGTCAGGAGAGTTGGACACTGACCAGCTCTTAATCATTCAGGATGACTCAGTGGCTTTAGAACCAAGCACTGTGATTTCCCAACAACTGCCTTCTTTGAACCCTATTGAGGGTGAAGAAGCTGCAGGATTAGGTGATGGAGTTGAAAAGGATGAGTTAGTCAAAAAATCAGAGGGAGTAGAGGATGAGAGAGATGTGATCATCACTAAGATAGTGAGTGTAGCACAAAATGAGGGTGGTATAAGTGAGGAGGGGCAGGTTATTCTCGAAGTCAAATCTGAACTTCAAGAAACCCTTGAGGAGAGGAGGCCTGACCCTGATTGTGAGGAAATTATTAATGAAGGGAGAAAAGAATTAGTTGAAAATGAGAAGAAGATTGCTGGTGTATCAGAGTCTTATGCAAAATAATATGAGGGTGATGAGTGCATTTTTGCTAACAAGTTTGATTTTTCTGACTTTGCAGGTGTAACCCTTGATCAAATTTTTGCTGATGATGTGTTCACGGATGTCCCTGTATAGGTTGATGCAAGTAAAGCTCAAACTATCCTTGGTGAGCAATCAGCAAAGTTGGACACCTTGGTCCATTAAGTGGAATCTGCCCATGCTGAGACTTCAGAGGCCTTGGATGAGCAAGGTAGAACTTTGGCATCAGTAGAGATGAGGCTGACTGGCTTTGAAGAGGTGGTGTTACCCACCATTGAAGCTAGGATCAGTGGAGTAGAATTTGGTTTGCAAACCATCTCCATTGAAGTTACGAAAGCTAAGGACATCATGGAGTCCTTCACTAAGGAGGTCAGAAAGGATCAGAAGCTGCTGATAACCAACCACAACAAAAATGTAAAGGCTCTGAAATTGGTTCTCAAGCAAGCATTAGGCAAGAAGAGTGCCATTCAGAAAAAGAGAGCAGAAGAGATGAGGCTAACCATGGTCAAAGAAGCCTTAGAAAAGTTCACTCAAGAGGTGATTGTTGGAACGCGCCGGCGAAGGCGGTCCATCACCGGGATCGTTGTCGGATGCCAAACGTATAAATAACGAATTAAAACCTAAACATGCATCTAAAGCAGAATTTAGATTCGTTACCCTTGAAGATCGAGACGTTGATTCCAATCTATGGATCTTCTAGCCTGTCTCCCAACCTCGCTCGAACACCGGGTGGACGGCGCGCTATCAAACGTGGAGAAGGTGCCTCCGTTTCGTCTCCTTGAAACCCTAGTCATTTTTCTCAATTTCGTGTGTGCTAGGGTTTCAAAACTATTTTAAGGCTCCTATTTATAATCACCATAAGTTCATGGGCCAGACTAGGGATCCATTAGAAGGTATAGGGTTTGAGTTTCTTACAGGCCCAAATACTCTTATGTTCAGCCTAGAACATATAATTTGGCCCGAGAACATTAATTCATTCCACTAGAGAATTAATGTTGCACTCCCGTCCTATCCCGAACTGAATCAGGGCTTCTATTAGACTTTATAATTCCCCGTGTTTAAGATATCGCACGTCCATTAATTATTAAAGCTTCTGACTTATTTAAATAATTAATTTCTATAATTCCTTGAGTAGTACCACTCAACCTTGTTGTCGTACGTATTAAATCCACCAGCAGGGTTTAATACGACAATCCTTTATGAGTTTCCTCAAGGGGACATCATCATCCTGGAAGTACAGGACACGGTGCCCTAATGCCAATAAGTAGACATCATGCGAGCGATGCCACTACCCAAAATACGGAGCGTGAAGAATCTACCAAGATTCTCACCTATGGTACATCAAAGTAGTGAACAAGCACCCCACACATCTAAATATCACACTTAGGGTTAAGAATCATAAAAGTCACCAAGACCTCTAGTTCTTCATAACAGTCAGAACAGAAGAACATGTCTTATCTGTGATCCATTCAATACACCACAGCGCACTAGTATAAACTAATGGCCAAGACAAACCACTAACAAGTTTACACTACATCTTAAACCAATAGTTTTGTCCATAACTATCTCAGTTGTGAATACTGTTTATATCTTACAAGGAACTGACAATGTGATCTTCTGTGTGACTACAAACAAAGTAAATCGAATATACTGCAAGATAAGCAGACATACAAGTAATCACAAAGAATGCAATAATGTGAAAAACCATTTATTTCAGATAAAAGGAAATCGAATATACGTCACAAAAGCCCACTAAAAGTTTGTTTACAGTATACACCAACAATCTCCCACTTATACTAAAGCTGAACTTTTAGTATACACATAAAGACATCAACATTTCTCCCACTTATACTCAAAGTCTAGCTTGTAATACATCGTAAACCAAGACCCTCTACATGTTTCTTAAAGACTTTTATTGCCAGCGTCTTTGTGAAAGGATCAGCCAAGTTATCCAACGACGCAATCTTAGCTACAGCCACGTCTCCTCGATTTACGATATCTCGTATAATGTGGTACTTTCGCTCTATGTGTTTACTTGCTCTGTGGGCTCTAGGTTCTTTCGAGTTTGCCACTGCACCCGCGTTATCACAATAAACAGTGATACACATCGGCATACTCTGAGATACCCCTAATTCCAGAAAGAAATTACGCAGCCAGACAGCCTCCTTTGCGGCCTCTGAGGCAGCTACGTACTCGGCTTCCATAGTGGAGTCCGCGATGCATTTCTGCTTCACACTTCTCCAAGATATGGCTGCGCCTCCCAGCATAAACACATAACCCGAGGTTGACTTCCGTTCATCTCGATCAGGTTGGAAATCTGAATCGGTATAACCCAAAGGAATCAAACTATTTGACTGGTATACTAGCATATAATCTCGAGTCTTTCTCAAGTACTTGAGAATATGCTTAACAGCAGTCCAGTGTCCTTGACCAGGGTTAGACTGATATCTTGCTACCATGCCGACTGCATAGCAAATATCAGGCCTCGTACACAGCATCGCATACATAAGGCTTCCTACAGCCGAAGCATAAGGAACCTTAGCCATCTCCTTTATCTCCATTTGTATCTTAGGACACATATCGTTAGATAGAGGGACTCCATGTCTGAAAGGTAGCACACCCTTCTTGGAATTCTGCATGCCAAAACGAGCAATCACAGTATCAATGTAAGACGCTTGAGATAAACACAACATTCTCTTTTTTCGATCACGAGTGACCTTAATACCAAGAATGTACGATGCTTCTCCCATATCCTTCATTTGAAACTGTTCTGAAAGCCACACCTTTACGTCTGATAATACTTTCACATTGTTGCCAATAAGAAGAATATCATCTACGTATAGTACTAAGAATACCACTACGTCTCCGTCACTCTTCTTGTACACACAACTTTCATTTTGACATTATTCAAATCCAAAAGAGTTGATCACCTCGTCAAAACGAATGTTCCAAGACCTGGAAGCTTCTTTTAGCCCATAAAGAGACTTTTTCAGCTTCTAGACTAGATGCTCTTGGCCTTTCTTCACATAACCCTCGGGTTGCTGCATATAGATGTCCTTATCCAAATTTCCATTAAGGAAAGCTGTCTTGACATCCATTTTCCAAATCTCATAGTTCATGTGATTAGCTATGGATAAGAGAATCCGGATCGATTTTAGCATGGCTACTGGTGAGAAGGTCTCGTCATAGTCGATTCCTTCTTTCTGGGTAAAACCCTTTGCCACCAACCGTGCCTTAAAAGCAGTAATCTGCCCATCAGACCCTCTCTTACGTCTGTAGACCCACTTACATCCAACGGCTTTCTTGTCGTGGGGAAGTTCACTTAGGTCATACACTTCCATAGCATCCATAGATTCAATTTCTGAATCCATGGACTTGTGCCAAGACTGTGCATCTTTGTCTTTGATTTCCTCTTTGTATGTCCAGGGGTCGTTATCATCATGTTCATCACATGGAATCAAGTCCATAGACTCTCCCACAAACATGAAACGATCAGGTTGGCGTACAACCCTCCCACTACGACGAGGCAATGTATACAAAGGTTCATTAGAGTCGCCACATTGTGCAGTCTCTTGTGGTATTTCCTCTTGCACACTCGGTGTGCCATTGTCTCCTCTCAACTCATTTAGAATGATCTCAGTATTGGACTTATGCTCATTCATATAGTCTTCTTCTAAAAATCGGGCATTGGTACTCACCACCACCCTCTGATCATTAGGACTATAAAAATAACCACCTCTCGTTCCCTTAGGGTATCCTACAAACAACCGTACTTCAGTTCTAGGTGCCAACTTATCAGCTTCCTTGTTCAGCACATGTGCTGGACAACCCCAAATCCGAATGTGGTTTAGACTAGGCTTTCGCCCAGACCACAATTTAATCGGGGTTTTTGGAACCACTTTAGAAGGTACATAATTTAGAAGGTACGCTGCTGTTTCCAAGGCATAACACCAAAAAGAGGTAGGTAATGAAGCATAACTCATCATCGATCTCACCATATCTAATAGAGTCCTATTCCTTCTCTCAGCCACGCCATTCTATTGCGGAGTACCAGGCGCGGAGAGCTGGGATCTAATCCCGTTATCTAATAAGTATTGCCTAAATTCATTGCTAAGGTACTCGCCACCACGATCAGAACGCAGTGACTTGATACTCTTACCATGACGGTTCTCCACTTCTGCCTTAAATTCTTTAAACTTGCCAAAGCATTCAGACTTGTGGCGCATCAGGTAGATGTATCCATATCTTGAGTAATCGTCAATGAAAGTGACGAAGTACTCAAAGCCTCCTCTACCTTGCACAGTCATAGGCCCACACAAATCAGAGTGAATCAATTCCAACACATCATTAGCCCTATTACCCTTGGCCTTAAAAGGCCTCGAGGTCATCTTGCCTTCCAAACAGGATTCGCAGACTGAGAATGGTTCTACTTGGAGAGACTCCAAAAACCCACTACTTACTAGTCTTTGAATCCTTCTTAGGTTGACATGACCCAATCTTAGATACCAAAGGTATGTTTGATTCAACTTAGAAGGTTCCTTTCTTTTATTTAATGATGATGATGAATGAGCTTCAGTCACAGTATGATATGCACACGTAATAGTATAAAGATTGTTTTCTAACGTGCCAGAACAGATTAAAGAGTCATTTCTCATAATAACAACATTGTCATTAAAAACAACTAAGCATCCATCAAAAAACAACTTCGAAACAGAAATTAAATTTCTCCAAAAATTCGGCACGTATAAAACGTTCTTTAATACTAAAACAGAATTAGAAAAACATAAGTGCACGTCTCCCACTGCAACCACTGATACTATCGCAGCATTGCCCAAACTAATAGCAATCTCGCCCTCACTCAGTTCCCTTATCTCGCCCTCGTGGAAGAGGGTTTGTGCTCCCTTTGGAGAAGGAGGGTTGGGGGTTCGCTCCATTAGATTGGCGAATGCCTCCTTTCTCTGTAAGCTGAGTTGGGACATTCTTCAGCATAGTTCTCCAGATACAGCTCTGCTTCACAGGAGACACTTTACCTCGGATGGCAGATTGCGCCCCTATGGGAGGATCTCATCTATTGGGCCGGGTATTCATCCTCACGTCTCGAGGCTTTCTGATGGGTCGAGATGGTTGATTGGCAGGGGCTCGACAGTTAGCTTTTGGCATGATAACTGGTTGGGTTACACTATTTCTGATAAGATTGGCCTCCCGGATTGGTTCGCTGCTACCCTGAAGAGCACGGTTGGGGACTTTTTCTATGACGATTGTTGGCACTTTGAGGAGTGCTTCGTTACGGACTTCACAGATATCGTCAGAGACATCCTTCAGATTAGGGTTCTTCACGGCCCTGACAAACGTATTTGGGAAGGTACCACCTCAGGGGAGCTTACCTCTCGAGTAGCCTACGACATGCTCAGGTCTCCTCTCCCTCGTCTTGGCTGGTCTTCGTGGATTTGGAGTTCCTTCATTCCGATGTGTCGTTCTACGGTTATTTGGAGGGCGATATGGGGTAAGCTCCCTACTTCTGATTGGCTTGTCTCATTTGGGATCCACGGTCCTTCGATGTGTATGCTCTGTCGTAGAGACTCTGAGTCTCTAGACCACTTATTAGCTCACTGTCCATTCACTCTAGAGGTGCTTCAGCATCTGACTCGGCTTTTTGGAGTCACGATCCACACGGGGATCAGCTTTCTGGATATCTTCCTCCAGGCTACTAGAGTTCGATTGGGTCCACAGTCTTTGGAGTTATGGAGAGCGGCATTTGTCACTACAGTTTGGGCTATTTGGGCTCTGCGGAACAGGGTGGTCTTTGATGGGGTCTCCCCCTCTGTCAGACGTTGTATGGCGCAGATTGTTGCTTGTATTAGGGAAGCCAATAGCATTTCTCGGGGTTATGCTGACGGTTCAGTTCGGGATCTCTTGATTGCCAGATCTCTTGGTGTTTTGGGCAGGCACAAGCCGACTCGACAGGGTTCATCTATTAGATGGATCCCCCCGGATCCGGATTGGTACAAGATCAACATAGATGGCAGTGCAACATCCTCTCCATGTAGTCTGCATGCAGGGGCGGTGTTTAGGAACTTCAGGGGGTTCTTTGTTGCGGCTATTGCCCAAGAGGTTGGTTGGGGTATTCCTTTTGAGGCGGAGTTAGCAGCGACGCTCATTGCTATTCAGTATGCCCATGCCCAAGGGTGGCGGTTCTTATGGATCGAGTCGGACTCCAGTCTGACAGTTAACACTTTGATGAGCTCTACTCCTTCTATCCCTTGGCGACTGCAGGGCCTCTGGAGTCAGGTTTATCCTCTTACCACAGACATGCACATTCGGTATTCTCACACTTTTAGAGAGGCCAACCAGGCGGCTGACGCAGTGGCCAAGACGAAGATCAACTGCATTTGGAGGGGCTATCCTCCAGATTTCTTACTTACTTTCTTGCATAAAGATTTGTATACCGTCTTTTACAGACATTGATTGTTAGAGGAGTTTACCTTTTTCCTTCGCCTGGGTTTTGTCCCTAAGGAGGGTTTTCCCGGGCAAGGTTTTAACGGCACTCCGACCTCTGGCTCGACTTGTGAGCTTATGGTTTTAGGTTTTCTTTTTTTCTTTTATATTCCATACCTTTTTATTGGCCCCTGCAAGGTGTAACAAACATGGTCAGTGGCTCCTGTATCTACTACCCAAGAAAAGGCAGAACAAGCCGCAAAACATGTTTCAACAACTAAAGCGAGAGACGTACCAGAGTTGTCCTTTTTCAGGAGAGGACAATCAGACTTCCAATGTCCTGTCTTGTTGCACTTGATACATTTGCCCTTCGGTTTTTTCACGCCACCAGAAGGCGCTAGTTTCTTGTTCCCACAGCTTTCACCACCACCCTTTTTCTGTAAATGCTTTTTCTTCTTCTTGCCATTAGACGAAGAAGGTCCAGCCTGAACAGTAACATTGGACTGTGGTTGTTTACCCATGAGACCCTCCACCGCGACCAATTCCGTAAGAAGCTCGGTCAAAGTATAATCCTTCTTACTCATGATCGCGTTTACACGAAAGTTCTCAAAAGACTTTGGGAGCTAGTGTAGGATCATATCGATCTTGGTGTCATTATCGATTAACCCTCTGAGGACCTCAATCTCATTCAGATATTCCATCATCTTGAGACCATGGTCCCTCACGGACGCTCCCTCTGGCATAGAGGTTGACATGATCTTCCTCATAGCCTCAAAGCAGGCAGCCCTATCTTTCTCACCAAAAAGCTCTTTGAGGCTCAACATCATAGCTGCAGCACTAGGCATAGTTTGATGCTACTGTTGTAAAATATTTGACATCGAGGCCAAAATGTAACAACGAGCCATCTCATCAGCCTTGTGCCACTTCTTATGAGCCTCCCTTTGCTCTTCAGTAGATTCGGCTCCCAAAGGGGCAGGAGCAGGTGTATCGAGCACAAACTTGTACTCATCAGCAACTAGGACAATATCCAAATTTCTTTTCCAATCCAAGTAATTTTGACCAATAAACTTATTTTGATTTAAGATAACCATAAGTGGGGTTGAATGTCACCATAATGTATCTAAAATACATAAAATGCAAGCAATAAACACATAAGTTTGAAGCATAAAACATTGGAAACCTTCAAAACCAATATTCAACACAACCTCCAACAGCCCAACAAACACATATGCAAGCCACGTTACGGTGGTCGTTTACACATGTATTCATCGACCAGACATTCAGTCTTTAATTACAATATCACGTCAACTTATCCTTATGACGAATGAAATTAACAGTCGAACTTTAACTGACCATGTGAACTAGAACAGTGACCCCGTTGGGGGGTTATATTAAAATTCACATCTAAGTGATGACCACAATTTAACAACAGTTATCTTGAATTAATCTTTATTGATGAACTCATGGATGACACATCCGTTAGGGAAGATCACACACTTCATCTAAAGATTAAAACAGTTTTATTAGAAGTCTTAACTAGTAAGCTCGTGAATGTTGCACCCGTTAGGGGAAGACTCCCAAGGTCCCACGAGCAACATACACCTTACTTAAAGACCAATTGTGGAGGCCTATAAATTAATTAAAATTCAATTATCTCACTTAGTCATTTTAACATGAAGATTATTCATTGGCATAACAAATTAACAAAAATTAACACATGCATGCCATAACAATACAAGATGCGATAAACACAGGCAAAAATAAATAAATGCACATCTATCGCAACCCCTTGAAAACCTATCAAAAACAGCCTACTATAAGCTATTACAATGATAAAAAAAATATTGGCGCGGACGGATGCCTCGCATCGGCCTCTCACGCAATGCAAAAACCTCGAATTCTCGTCTGTTGGGATATGAATCTGTGAAACAATGTTATAATTGATGATTGTATGTTTTGATGGCCAAAAAGCAACTTGAAAGTAATGGTGTATGTGTTATATGGAATATATGTTTACTGATCTTATTAAGAAATATTGAAAATAAGATTACTGATCTTAATGGAATCTGAGAATAAGAATGCTGATCTTTATTTGATATTTATCTGAGTTACTGATCTTATATCTGAGTTTACTGATCTTATTATGTTTACTGATCTGATATATGAAATGTTAAGGAACTAAGTTGATGTTTTGTATTGTATAGACAACTTATAGTATAGGACTTTGATGTACTCTTCTGTATATAGTTCAGTTGATGTATAGATAGGTTTTATATTTGTAAAGTTGTATTTTATTGTATTCAACATTGTAAAAGTTCAGAACAGTAGATTAGGAATAGATTAGAAGAAGATCAGAAGACTAATGAAGACTTAGAAGACTACTTCAGAATAAGGAAACTTCAAAGAAGAATTGAAGAGAAGCTTAGAAGAATTCTGGAGAAGTTATAACAGTTTTGAAGTTACTGTGCTGACTGACTCAAAAGAGTAAAAAATCAGAAGAGTAAAAATCAGAACAGTAAGTTACTGTGCTGATTTGGTGAATTTGAAGAATAAGTTTGGAAAACTTATTTAAGGTGTAACTGGATATATTTTGAAGATATGCTGACTTGGAAGTTGAAGGAAGTTACAAAGTCGGTTACAAGAAGAAGTTACAAAAACAGTTTTAGAGTTAGTTGAGAGTTAGTTCACAAACTGCTAACTGTCATACTAAATTCTATAAATACTGTATGATCTCCTACTTGAAGAGACGACTGCTACTACTGAACATTTACTGATCTAAGAGCAATCGAAGAGCAAGTCTACAATCAAGAACTCACAGAATTAAGGAATCGAAGCAAGGAGAAGCCACTTAATTGAAGAGAGGAATCAAAGGCTACTCAAAGAGAAGTTTTACTTTTCAGTTTTAAGTTTGTGTTTTTGTAAACAAGTGTGCTAGTTACTTGTAGAATTACTAGTAGATTGAAGATACACTTGGAAGTGTAATCGATAAGATCACAGTCTTAATCTTGGGACTTTAAGCCACAAGAAACTCAAGGAAGAGTAATAAAACATCACAATTGGGATTGTGAGAGTGGATGTAGACTTATTGGTCGAACCACTATAAAATTCTGTGTTCTTTATTTTTGTTTGATATTTGTTTAAACAAGAATAGTAGAATTTACTAAGTAAAGATCTGATTAAAAGTTGAGTATAAAACTAAAACTGAAAGTACTGATCTGACTCAGTAAGAACAGTACTATTCAGAACACTATTCCGCATTATAAAATCTGATATTTTGAAAGATTTTTGAAAGTCTATTCACCCCTCCCCTCTAGACTTTCTTAGCTTACTCAATCTTAACTCAACTTGGGACCAACAAGTGGTATCAGAGCAGTAGTTCTTTCGACTGCTGTTTCTTGATAACCTTGTAGATCTTGAGGGAAATCTCACTGATCTTGCTACTACTTCTTGATATCTGTCACTATCTGAATACTTGAAACTTATATGCTATACTACTGATCCTATTTGTCTGATCAAACATGGATGACACTAATGTGAACAAACTTCCTAAGTTCAAGATTGCAGATTATGACTACTGGAAGCTTAGGATGGAAGCCATCTTTAGCTCAACCCATGATCTGATGGTGTCTGTGGTGACTGAAGGACCAATTGTCACCATGGTGGAAAACACTGCTGTTCTGGATCCTACTAAACCAGTTGGAGCACTGGTCCCTAAACCAAGGTCAGAACTGACTTCTGAAGAAATGAGACAAAACAATTTGGATAGTCTTGCTAAGAATTATATTTTACACACCTTGCCAAATGAGTATCTTGGTAAAGTGTTAAAATGTAAGACTGCAAAGCAAATGTGGGACAAATTAGCTATTCTTTGTGAAGGTACTACTCTGATCAAAGAAAGCAAATTATCCACAGCTGTCCAAAGGTTTGAAACATTTAAGATGAAGCCAGGTGAGTCAATTGATGAATTGGATACTCGATTTACCAAAATCATGAATGATCTTGATGTGTTAGGAAAAACTTATACTGAAAGAGAAGTTAACTTGAGAATCTTGAAAGCTTTGGATGAAAGGTGGAAAATGGTCAAGATGATCATTAAAACCACACAAGACATTGATTCTTGGCCAGCAGAAACTATGTTCCAAACCCTTAAGGCACATGAGTTTGAGTTAGATGAGGAAGATCCTATTACTGTGATTCATAAGGATAAGGATGCCTCTAAGGACATAGCTTTTTAAAGAATCTACCTCTAAGGGGTCTAGATCATCTAAGTCTAAGGCCTCAAGCATAAAAGATGAACTAGATAGTTCTGATCTTAGTCTGAAAGATCAGATGAGCCTTATGATCAAAAGATTTGATAGACTAAATAAGAGGTATGGTAGATACAAGAGATTCTATAAGGAAACTAAGGGTTCTAGTAACAGGGACTCTTCTGTGAACAGAAGGGATCAAAACTCTTCTGAAAGAAGGGATGAGATCTCTAATGAGAACAGGAGAGATAGGAACTCATCTGATAAGAGGGATAGAAAGTATTCTGATAAGAAAGACAGGAACTCAATTGACAAACATGACAGGAACCGAAATCATTCACCTCCTAAGAGAACTTCTAACAATCTTGTTTGCTATAATTGTGATAAGCCAGGTCATTATGCTTGAATGTCCTGATCTGAGTTCTGAAGATCGAGAAGAAAGGAAAGCCAGAAGAGATCGAAAATATGCCAAGGGTAAGAAGGCAATGATGGCATACAATGATTCTGATTCGGAATCAGAGGAGTTGCCATCGTCTTCATCTGAATACCCCTCTAGCAATGAAGATGAAGCCTTCATAGCAGATGATGGACTGGTAATGATGGCCAAAATAAATGATGAGGTATCATCTGCTAACTCTTTTCAATCTTGCAAAAATTCTGACACTGATGAAAGTGATGCTGCTGATAGCAGTGTAGGAAGTAGTCTTCATCATTCCCAAGGAGTGACTGAAGAAGACCTTCTAAGCTAACAAAGCATTCATTGAAATTAGTGATGAGAATATAACTTTAAAGCAAGAAATCATTAATCTGAAAGAAGCTCAGTTGAAAGTGGATCCTAATATAGTTGTCATAAATGCACGACTATCAGAAGAGTTGTCCCAACTCCAAGAAAAGTATGCATCCATTGATAAACTATATCAGGGTATGCTTAAAACTCAAGCCAAAGAGACTAATGAATTCAATGATTTAAAGATTAAATGTGAAAAACTTGAAGAGCGCAATAGTTTCTTAGAATCTGAAGTAGTGAGCCTAGATCGAAAGCTATCTGGGATGATTAACTCTACTAAGATTAACCAAACTATCTCAGACAGATATAGAGCTCCAAATGATAAAAGTGGGATAGGTACTGATCTGCCTAGTTCCTCTACTTCAGAATTTAAGAACACTAATGGAGCTAGTTCAAGTTCTTTGCAACTAGATAAAGGAAAAGAACCTATGATTTATGATGATGATCCAAAACTCAAAGTACAGTCTAAATACATCCCTCCTACTACCAAGAATGGTAAAATGAAGAATGTATTAAGACCAGTAAAGTCTAGACCATACCAGAAGAGTTATACTCCTCTGACCAGATCAGATCAATCCTGGTATCAGAAGAGACAAACTCAGAACAGTAGGTCAAGACAAGCACAGGCAAGTTGGGAACAGCCTAGACCTCCTTTTATAAGGCAGTCTCAGCTGTATTCAACTAAACCTAGGAGATTTGTACCTCATTATCATAACAAACCTGTTCTTTATCCTCCACCTTTATCTTATGATACCATTGGAGAGGAAAGACCAAAACGCATCTATAAGCCATATGGTCCACATGCTTTCAGACCTTATTCAAACTATTACAGGCATACTGATCTTACTGAAAAAGGGATAGAACCAAGGAAAGGCTATCTCAGAAAAATAGATCCTAAGTCTGCTGATAATTCTGAATTGGTTAATAAAGTACTGTTTTGTGATAAATATGGAAGGAAACTGAAGAGGTCCCATTTATTCAAATCCTCAATGTTCATTTGGGTACCTCTCACTACTAACCCCCAAGGACCCCAATAAACTAGGGTACCTAAATTATTAAGATCACTACCTTGCAGGATCGACTGGACTTGTACAAGAAAGGTGGTTCAATTGGTGAGACCTGGTACATAGACAGTGGGTGTTCACACCACATGACTGGTACCAAGGCCTTGCTTACTGACTATCATGAGAAGGAAGGACCAAAAGTCATCTTTGGAGACAGCTCCATGGCAATTACAAAAGGATTTGGATTCATCAAGAATGGAGATGTTGAAATCCAAGATGTCTCATATGTTGAAGGTTTGAAATATAATTTGTTATCTGTATCTCAATTCTGTGACAGGGGATACAAAGTTCAGTTCAAGACCAGAAGATGTGAAATAATAGACAAAAGGACTCACAATGTTCTACTTGTTGGCACAAGACAAGGAAGTGTATACATTGTGAATTGGAATAGTTGTCCTAAGAATGCTTGTCTTATTACTAAGAGTCCTAAAGAAAACAGCTGGCTTTGGCATAAACGCCTCTGCCATCTGAACTTTAAGATAATCAACAAGATTGCTAGAGAACATCTTGTTGAGGGCATTCCTAATGAAATCTATTCCAAATAACAAATGTGTGACTCCTGTAAAAAAGGTAAACAACATTTGACAAGTGCAGCCAGAACCCCTCAACAAAATGGTGTTGCAGAAAGGAGAAAGAGAACACTAAAAGAAGCATGCAGAGCCATGATTGTAGAATTCAACACACCTCAAAAATTTTGGGCAGAAGCTATTAACACAGCTTACCACTCCCAAAATCGAAGTGCTCTTAATAAGGTGCATGGTAAAACACCTTATGAGGTATGGAAAGGCAGAAAACCTAGAGTTTCTTATTTTCATATCTTTGGATGTATGTGTTTCATTCATAACAATGGCAAAAGTAAATTAAATGCCTTTGATGCAAAAGCTGATGAAGGGATATTCTTAGGATACTCTTCTGTAAGCAAAGCATTTAGAGTGTTTAACTACTCTACCCTATGTGTGGAAGAAACACCCCATGTAGTCTTTGATGAGAATGTGCAGGACTCTACTGATCATCAGCTCAGTAAGAAAATTGACAAACTACAGCTCCAAACCAACAATGATGATGATGATGCAGAAATATATGAATCTGTACAAGCATATAATCCTTTCCTGAAAGTCCTAGATCAAGATTCTGATAAAGAAAAGGTAAAAGACAAAGGTGAGTCATCTAAAACTTCTGATATACCAGAATTGAATGACTGCTCTCCTATGAACAAATCTGCTGAAATGAATGATATTGATATGCATGATATAAATGATGATAGCATTTCTGTTAAGAATAGAAGGACATGGAAGTCTGCTCATTCTACTGATCTGATTCTAGGTGATTCTAGCAAAGGTGTTAAAACTAGAAAAAATTGTTTGATTCCCAGGAAGAACCTAGCAAGTCTCTATTTTGCTGGTGTTTTTTTCTATCATCTATTGAGCCTAAAACTGTGAGTGAAGCTTTAAGTGATAGTAACTGGATTATAGCCATGCAAGAAGAACTTAATCAGTTCACTAGAAATGAAGTTTGGGAACTTGTTGATAGACCTAGTGATCATAATGTTGTTGGCACTAAGTGGATTTTTAAGAACAAAAAGGATGAAAATGATCTTGTAGTTAGAAATAAAGCTAGATTAGTTGCTCAGGGCTACTCTCAAGCTGAGGGTATTGATTATGATGAAACTTTTGCTCCTGTAGCAAGACTAGAAGCTATAAGATTGTTCCTTGCTTATGCTGCACATATGAAATTCACTGTGTATCAAATGGATGTGAAAAGTGCATTTTTGAATGGTATACTTGCTGAAGAAGTTTATGTGGAACAACCACCTGGTTTTGAAGTGAATAGTCACCAAGTATACAGGTTAAAGAAAGCACTCTATGGATTGAAACAAGCCCCAAGAGCCTGGTATGATACACTTTCTCTATTCTTACTTGAAAATGGTTTTATAAAAGGCAAAGTTGATAGAACTTTGTTTAGAAGACAAGAAGGTAATGATATATTACTTGTTCAAATTTATGTGGATGATATTATTTTTGGATCACCCAACAAAACCTTGAGTGAAAGCTTTTCTACACTCATGCAAAGTAAATTTGAAATGTCTATGATGGGAGAAATGACATATTTTCTTGGTCTTCAAGTAAAACAAACTACAGAAGGTATCTTTATAAATCAAGTAAAATACACTAAGAATTTGCTAGATAAATTTGGTATTAAAACCTGTAAGACAGTTGGTGTGCCCATGCAACCTACATATAGAATGGATCGTGATGAAGGAGGTAAGTCTTCTGACCAACCTCATTATCGTGCTTTAATTGGCTCTCCACTCTATCTAACTGCCAGCAGACCTGATATTGCTTTTTCTGTTGGTGTATGTGCAAGATTTCAAGCAAACCCCAAAGAAAGTCATCTGGAAGCTGCCAAAAGGATATTGAAATATCTAAAGGGGACCATTAATCGAGGATTATGGTATCCTGCAGATGATGATATATCTTTAAGTGGTTATTCAGACTCGGACTTTGGAGGTTGCAAAATAGATAGAAAATCTACTTCAGGATCATGTAAATTCTTAGGAACTAAGCTCATTTCATGGTTTTCAAAGAAAAAAACAAGTGTGGCAACTTCCACTACTGAAGCAGAATATATGGCTGCAGGAAGTTGTTGTACTCAACTTCTTTGGCTAATACAACAACTCAGAGACTACAACATTGTAGAATCTAATGTACCTATATATTGTGACAGTAATAGTGCCATTGCCATCACACAAAATCCTGTTCTACATACTATATGCAAGCATGTTGACATTAGGCATCATTTTATTAGGGATCATGTTGAAAAGAAAAATATTAGGATGGAAAAGATTCATACTGATATTCAAAGAGCTGACATTTTTACAAAACCATTGGCTGAAGTGAGATTCAGAGAGTTATGCATTAGCTTAGGATTGATAGATATGGATTCTATATGTATATAGAACTGTACTAACATTTCAGGTACTGATCTTATACCAAGAGGAATATGAAGCAGAAACTAAGAGCAGTATATCAAAACTCAACATTCAGAAGAGACAACCCTATGTCAGATCACTACACTTAAAACAGGTAACAAGGTTACTAAAGTGACCTTAATCCCGATGAGGAAGCTGGTAAAGCTGAGGGACACTGAGAACACACATTAAGGGGGAATCTGTGATTTCTTAAAGATCCTTTTGTTGACTCAGAACACTATGTCACTTTAGCATAAACCTTGATGTGATCATTAAATTAAACATATTGTTACTACTCTGTACTGTTTTACACTTATATCTCATGAACTAACACTTCTACCAAGGTGAAACAGGCACAGAAGAGGAATTCTCCACTGAAGGGGGAACTGATCTGATTACAGATTGGAAAAATCTACTAATCTGATCTGATTACAGGCTATATCAGTCTACAGATATATTCTGATTAATACATTGACTTGTCTACAGAACTGTACTGATTACAAAGCTTCTTTGTCTACAGTACTGATCTGATTACAATTCAATTATTCTACAGAACTTATCTGATTACTGATTAAACTGTCTACAAAAAGATTTGATTACTACTAATCTGTTTACAGAATTCTACTAATCTGACACAGTACTGATCTGAGGATTACTGTGCTGATAGCAAAAATGTAAAATCAGGAAAGTTGGGAACTGATCTGAGTACTACTGTGCTGACCCCAACAACGGATCTGATGTTCAAAAGGTTACTCAGCTGATCACAATACTCAGCTGATCCAAATAAGTAAATTTTCTTTATATACAAGTAAGAGAATGAAGTGAAATAGTTTTGGAAACTACTGTGTTGATATGCATCAGAACAGTCTTTTGGATTAGAATACTCTAAGTCAAAAGCTGCTCAAATTTAGAATACTAATAGAGAAGATTAGTACACTCCTCTATTTTTAACCTAATTACTGTGGTGCATTTATCAAACACAAATTGGCTCCAAGAAATAAGAATGGTATTCGAATATGAACAGTTTTCTTTAATCACGAATTTCGAGATTCAATCTCAACCATTCATCGTGAAAATAAACTCAATTCACACCCTAGATTGGTTTTGAATTTGATAAACACGATCATCTTTCATCTTCATCTTCTTTACGAATTCATTTCTGGAAATTTCATAACTCAAAATTACTCTATCTTCTACACTTCTACAAATGGCGATTATTAATGTATTGAGCGAATCTAATGAAGTTATTGGAACTTTTGATTCTGAATTTTGGATGCGAGAAAAAGGCATTTTTGTAGAGAATGCAGTTCATTTTAATGGTCGACATTGTCCAGAAAATCAAGCTATCCTGACCATGTGTGAAGAAAACGATCTTAGGAAATTTCTGGAATCATATCCACTCAATGTATATGAACCCGAAGCAGTGGAATTCTTTTTACAGCTTGAAGGTGACAACAATGGTGTGCGTTCAATGTTGTCCGGGCACAAGGTCGAAATAACTCGAGAGATTCTTGAGGTTATGTTGGATTTACCCCAAGGACCTGTTGACATCCTGAACTACAAAGCCGGAGAAGAAAAAAAGTGTGTGGGTAGATTGACAAGAGCAAAGAGAAGCTGCAAGTGTTCGATCTTGTTCAGAATTGTTTACTCTGGATTATGTTATTCAGTTGATTGAAAGATTAACATGATGTAAGTACTCTATGGTTAAGCCTGATGAGCCTCATGTTGATTCTGATGTAAATATGGGTGCTGAGGATGTTTGTAATGAAGAGTTTGATAGTCAAGCTGATATGGAAGCTGATTATGAAGCTGATACCAATGCAACTGAGGTGTTTGAGAACACAGTTGTGATTGAAGAACCTGATGTCATAGAGGAACCAACTTTGGGTGCTGATAAGTTGGAAAACACTCCAATTGAAGTTGCTGAAACTACTGTGCTTAATGATGAGCAAGAGCCAGTAATATTTGTTCCAGATAGTTCAAGCTTTGAGATGTTGAAGAAGCTTAATGAAGAATTGCAAAGTAAGCTGGAGGCTACTTTGACACAATTTCAAGAAGCTACTGAGAAATTAGAAAAGTTAACTGCGACAAGTTCGTGTGAGCAAGTGATAGAGCACACAATGTCCAAAATCTATGATCTGCATAGATTACAAGAGAAGAAATTGTATGTTGAGCTGCAGAAGAAAGTTGAGTTGCTTGTAACACCCTTGAAGGAATGGCAGGATGAAGCCAAAAAGGGGGAAGTTAAGGTCATGAAGGTCATGGAGCAAACTCAGACTCAACAAGCTCAATTAGTTGTGAGTCAGGATGAATTAAAAGAGAGCATGGATGATCTGAAAGAAGAGATCATTAGCTTGAAAAAGAACATTGCAAATCTCAGAAAGCTAGAAAAGTCTTCTGAAGCTGAAACTCAAGTCATAGCAACCGTTGAAAAGAACATTGCTGAATCTTCATTTGGAAAAAGGAAAAAGAAGCTAGTTTTGAGTGAAGATGAAGAAGAAGCTGAAGAGTCTGGAAGAGTTACCTGATCTAAGAGTAAGCTGAAACATGTTGTTGCTAGTAGTAGGCCAAGTGATGAGAAGATGGCTGAAGCTGTTGAGAAACATAAAGAGTTGCTAGCTTAGAAGAAAGCTGAATTGTTTGAGAAAAGAAAGGTTGATGAGCAGATTAGGAAACAAAAGTTGAAAGATGCAGAAGCTGCAAGAAAGAAGTTTGATAATCGAATTGCTACATTAAAGAAGAAAATGAAATCTAAGTCTGCTGTTGGTGTTCCTAATGAGAATTACATAGAATTTATTATTGATGATGAACATTTGGAATATTGGAATAATCTTAAGAAGAAGTGGCAGATTGCAAATTTTATTGTGAAGAAGTTTGGTGATCATCCTACTAAAGAGGATGAGTATGCTGATTTTGAAGACTTTATGATGAATGTTGCAAGAATCTTCTGGGAAGATGTTTTGTTGTTAGCTGCTAGTGCAAACATTCAGATATTATGTCCTGAAGAACCAGTATGGGAACCTCCAAGATTAGAAAATGGTGAACCTGATCTGAAAGAGGTTGGAAACATCATATCAAAGATCATTCAAGATGAAGGTATTACAGATCACAAGCACATGCTGGAAATCAAGAACCGGATGTATTTGGCATTCAGAATACCAAATGAAGACTGAAGATGAAGGACTAAGCTCACAAGATAACACTTCTTAACCTTGTCTTTATTTTCTTCATTTTGATGTTTTTGTGATTATGTGATGTATGTGTAATATTTGGTTTATGTGAAAACTATTCTGATGTTGAAATTGATGAACTGAGTATGATTAACCATATATTTTAACTACTACTGATCTGATTATATTTAAGTAGTTTTGGCTTCATCAAAAAGGGGGAAATTGTTGGGATATGAATCTGTGAAACAATGTTATAATTGATGATTGTATGTTTTGATGGCCAAAAAGCAACTTGAAAGTAATGGTGTATGTGTTATATGGAATATATGTTTACTGATCTTATTAAGAAATATTGAAAATAAGATTACTGATCTTAATGGAATATGAGAATAAGAATGCTGATCTTTATTTGATATTTATCTGAGTTACTGATCTTATATCTGAGTTTACTGATCTTATATATAATTACTGATCTTATTATGTTTACTGATCTGATATATGAAATGTTAAGGAACTAAGCTGATGTTTTGTATTGTATAGACAACTTATAGTATAGGACTTTGATGTACTCTTCTGTATATAGTTCAGTTGATGTATATATAGGTTTTATATTTGTAAAGTTGTATTTTATTGTATTCAGCATTGTAAAAGTTCAGAACAGTAGATTAGGAATAGATTAGAAGAAGATCAGAAGACTAATGAAGACTCAGAAGACTACTTCAGAATAAGGAAACTTCAAAGAAGAATTGAAGAGAAGCTTAGAAGAATTCTGGAGAAGTTATAACAGTTTTGAAGTTACTGTGCTGACTGACTCAGAAGAGTAAAAAATCAGAAGAGTAAAAATCAGAACAGTAAGTTACTGTGCTGATTTGGTGAATTTGAAGAATAAGTTTGGAAAACTTATTTAAGGTGTAACTGGATATATTTTGAAGATATGCTGACTTGGAAGTTGAAGGAAGTTACAAAGTCGGTTACAAGAAGAAGTTACAAAAACAGTCTTAGAGTTAGTTGAGAGTTAGTTCACAAACTGCTAACTGTCATACTAAATTCTATAAATTCTGTATGATCTCCTACTTGAAGAGACGACTGCTACTACTGAACATTTACTGATCTAAGAGCAATCGAAGAGCAAGTCTACAATCAAGAACTCACAGAATTAAGGAAATCGAAGCAAGGAGAAGCCACTGAATTGAAGAGAGGAATCAAAGGCTACTCAAAGAGAAGTTTTACTTTTCAGTTTTAAGTTTGTGTTTTTGTAAACAAGTGTGCTAGTTACTTGTAGAATTACTAGTAGATTGAAGATACACTTGGAAGTGTAATCGATAAGATCATAGTCTTAATCTCGGGACTTTAAGCCACAAGAAACTCAAGGAAGAGTAATAAAACATCACAATTGGGAATGTGAGAGTGGATGTAGACTTATTGGTCGAACCACTATAAAATTCTGTGTTCTTTATTTTTGTTTGATATTTGTTTAAACAAGAAAAGTAGAATTTACTAAGTAAAGATCTGATTAAAAGTTGAGTATAAAACTAAAACTGAAAGTACTGATCTGACTCAGTAAGAACAGTACTATTCAGAACACTATTCCGCATTATAAACTCTGATGTTTTGAAAGATTTTTGAAAGTCTATTCACCCCTCCCCTCTAGACTTTCTTAGCTTACTCAATCTTAACTCAACTTGGGACCAACATCGTCCACCGACAAAAACTGGCAGAAAACTTCATCAAGGCTTTTGAATTAGGCCTCGCCACTCGTCGTTACGAAGTAGCAGGTGTATCGAGCACAAACTTGTACTCATCAGCAACTAGGACAATATCCAAATTTCTTTTCCAATCCAAGTAATTTTGACCAATAAGCTTATTTTGATTTAAGATAACCATAAGTGGGTTGAATGTCACCATAATGTATCTGAAATAAATAAAATGAAAGCAATAAATCACATAAGTTTGAAGCTTAAAACATTGGAAACCTTCAAAACCAATATTCAACACAACCTCCAACAGCCCAACAAACACATATGCAAGCCACGTTAGGGTGATCGTTTACACATGTATTCATCGACCAGACATTCAGTCTTTAATTTCAATATCACGTCGACTTATCCTTATGACGAATGAAATTAACAGTCGAACTTTAACTGGTCATGTGAACTAGAACAGTGACCCGTTGGGGGGTTATATTAAAATTCACATCTAAGTGATGACCACAATTTAACAACAGTTATCTTGAATTATTCTTTACTGATGAACTCATGGATGACACATCCGTTAGGGAAGATCACACACTTCATCTAAAGATTAAAATAGTTTTATTAGAAGTCTTAACTAGTAAGCTCGTGAATGTTGCACCCGTTAGGGGAAGACTCCCAAGGTCCCACGAGCAACATACACCTTACTTAAAGACCAATTGTGGAGGCCTATAAATTAATTAAAATTCAATTATCTCACTTAGTCATTTTAACATGAAGATTATTCATTGGCATAGCAAATTAACAAAAATTAACACATGCATGCCATAACAATACAAGATGCGATAAACACAGGCAAAAATAAATAAATGCACATCTATCGCAACCCCTTGAAAACCTATCAAAAACAGCCTACTATAAGCTATTACAATGATAAAAAAACATATTGGCACGGACGGATGCCTCGCATCGGCCTCTCACGCAATGCAAAAACCTCGAATTCTCGTTCACCGACAAAAAATGGCAGAAAACTTCTTCAAGGCTTTTGAATTAGGCCTCGCCAGTCGTCGTCACGGCGTAGCAGGTGTATCCAGCAGAAACTTGTACTCATCAGCAACTAGGACAATATCCAAATTTCTTTTCCAATCTAAGTAATTTTGACCAGTAAGCTTATTTTGATTTAAGATAACCATAAGTGGGTTGAATGTCACCATAATGTATCTGAAATAAATAAAATGCAAGCAATAAATCACATAAGTTTGAAGCATAAAACATTGGAAACCTTCAAAACCAATATTCAACACAACCTCCAACAGCCCAACAAACACATATGCAAACCACGTTAGGGTGGTCGTTTACACATGTATTCATCGACCAGACATTCAGTCTTTAATTTCAATATCACGTCAACTTATACTTATGACGAATGAAATTAACAGTCGAACTTTAACTGGCCATGTGAACTAGAATAGTGACCCCGTTGGGGGGTTATATTAAAATTCACATCTAAGTGATGACCACAATTTAACAACATTTATCTTGAATTATTCTTTACTAATGAACTCATGGATGACACATCCGTTAGGGAAGATCACACACTTCATCTAAAGATTAAAACAGTTTTATTAGAAGTCTTAACTAGTAAGCTCGTGAATGTTGCACCCGTTAGGGGAAGACTCCCAAGGTCCCACGAGCAACATACACCTTACTTAAAGACCAATTGTGGAGGCCTATAAATAAATTAAAATTCAATTATCTCACTTAGTCATTTTAACATGAAGATTATTCATTGGAATAGCAAATTAACAAAAATTAACACATGCATGCCATAACAATACAAGATGCGATAAACACAGGCAAAAATAAATAAATGCACATCTATCGCAACCTCTTGAAAACCGATCAAAAACAGCCTACTATAAGCTATTACAATGATAAAAAAAAATATTGGCGCGGACGGATGCCTCGCATCGGCCTCTCACGCAATGCAAAAACCTCGAATTCTCGTCCACCGACAAAAACTGGCAGAAAACATCTTCAAGGCTTTTCAATTAGGCCTCGCCACTCGTCGTCACGGCGTAGCAGGTGTATCGAGCACAAACTTGTACTCATCAGCAACTAGGACAATATCCAAATTTCTTTTCCAATCCAAGTAATTTTGACCAATAAGCTTATTTTGATTTAAGATAACCATAAGTGGGTTGAATGTCACCATAATGTATCTGAAATAAATAAAATGCAAGCAATAAATTACATAAGTTTGAAGCATAAAACATTGGAAACCTTCAAAACCAATATTCAACACAACCTCCAATAGCCCAACAAACACATATGCAAGCCACGTTAGGGTGGTCGTTTACACATGTATTCATCGACCAGACATTCAGTCTTTAATTTCAATATCACGTCAACTTATCCTTATGACGAATGAAATTAACAGTCGAACTTTAACTGGCCATGTAAACTAGAAAAGTGACCCCGTTGGGGGGTTATATTAAAATTCACATCTAAGTGATGACCACAATTTAACAACAGTTATCTTGAATTATTCTTTACTGATGAACTCATGGATGACACATCCGTTAGGGAAGATCACACACTTCATCTAAAGATTAAAACAGTTTTATTAGAAGTCTTAACTAGTAAGCTCGTGAATGTTGCACCCGTTAGGGGAAGACTCCCAAGGTCCCACGAGCAACATACACCTTACTTAAAGACCAATTGTGGAGGCCTATAAATTAATTAAAATTCAATTATCTCACTTAGTCATTTTAACATGAAGATTATTCATTGGCATAGCAAATTAACAAAAATTAACACATGCATGCCATAACAATACAAGATGCGATAAACACAGGCAAAAATAAATAAATGCACATCTATCGCAACCCCTTGAAATCCTATCAAAAACAGCCTACTATAAGCTATTACAATGATAAAAAAAATATTGGCGCGGACGGATGCCTCGCATCGGCCTCTCACGCAATGCAAAAACCTCGAATTCTCGTCCACCGACAAAAACTGGCAGAAAACTTCATCAAGGCTTTTGAATTAGGCCTTGCCACTCGTCGTCTCGGCGTAGCAGGTGTATCGAGCACAAACTTGTACTCATCAACAACTAGGACAATATCCAAATTTCTTTTCCAATCCAAGTAATTTTGACCAATAAGCTTATTTTGATTTAAGATAACCATACGTGGGTTGAATGTCACCATAATGTATCTGAAATAAATAAAATGCAAGCAATAAATCACATAAGTTTGAAGCATAAAACATTGGAAACCTTCAAAACCAATATTCAACACAACCTCCAACAGCCCAACAAACACATATGCAAGCCACGTTAGGGTGGTCGTTTACACATTTATTCATCGACCAGACATTCAGTCTTTAATTTCAATATCACGTCAACTTATCCTTATGACGAATGAAATTAACAGTCGAACTTTAATTGGCCATGTGAACTAGAACAGTGACCCCGTTGGGGGGTTATATTAAAATTCACATCTAAGTGATGACCACAATTTAACAACAATTATCTTGAATTATTCTTTACTGATGAACTCATGGATGACACATCCGTTAGGGAAGATCACACACTTCATCTAAAGATTAAAACAGTTTTATTAGAAGTCTTAACTAGTAAGCTCGTGAATGTTGCACCCGTTAGGGGAAGACTCCCAAGGTCCCACGAGCAACATACACCTTACTTAAAGACCAATTATGGAGGCCTATAAATTAATTAAAATTCAATTATCTCACTTAGTCATTTTAACATGAAGATTATTCATTGGCATAGCAAATTAACAAAAATTAACACATGCATGCCATAACAATACAAGATGCGATAAACACAGGCAAAAATAAATAAATGCACATCTATCGCAACACCTTGAAAACCCATCAAAAACAGCCTACTATAAGCTATTACAATGATAAAAAAAATATTGGCGCGGACGGATGCCTCGCATTGGCCTCTCACGCAATGCAAAAACCTCGACTTCTCGTCCACCGACAAAAACTGGCAGAAAACTTCATCAAGGCTTTTGAATTAGGCCTCGCCACTCGTCGTCTCGGCGTAGCAGGTGTATCGAGCACAAACTTGTACACATCAGCAACTAGGACAATATCCAAATTTCTTTTCCAATCCAAGTAATTTTGACCAATAAGCTTATTTTGATTTAAGATAACCATAAGTGGGTTGAATGTCACCATAATGTATCTGAAATAAATAAAATGCGAGCAATAAATCACATAAGTTTGAAGCATAAAACATTGGAAACCTTCAAAACCAATATTCAACACAACCTCCAACAGCCCAACAAACACATATGCAAGCCACGTTAGGGTGGTCGTTTACACATGTATTCATCGACCAGACATTCAGTCTTTAATTTCAATATCACGTTAACTTATCCTTATGACGAATGAAATTAACAGTCGAACTTTAACTGACCATGTGAACTAGAACAGTGACCCCGTTGTGGGGTTGTATTAAAATTCACATCTAAGTGATGACCACAATTTAACAACAGTTATCTTGAATTATTCTTTACTGATGAACTCATGGATGACACATCCGTTAGGGAAGATCACACACTTCATCTAAAGATTAAAACAGTTTTATTAGAAGTCTTAACTAGTAAGCTCGTGAATGTTGCACCCGTTAGGGGAAGACTCCCAAGGTCCCACGAGCAACATACACCTTACTTAAAGACCAATTGCGGAGGCCTATAAATTAATTAAAATTCAATTATCTCACTTAGTCATTTTAAAATGAAGATTATTCATTGGCATAGCAAATTAACAAAAATTAACACATGCATGCCATAACAATACAAGATGCGATAAACACAGACAAAAATAAATAAATGCACATCTATCGCAACCCCTTGAAAACCTATCAAAAACAGCCTACTATAAGCTATTACAATGATAAAAAAAATATTGGCGCGTACGGATGCCTCGCATCGGCCTCTCACGTAATGCAAAAACCTCGAATTCTCGTCCACCGACAAAAACTGGCAGAAAAATTCATCAAGGCTTTTGAATTAGGCCTCGCCACTCGTCGTCACGGCGTAGCAGGTGTATCGAGCACAAACTTTTACTCATCAGCAACTAGGACAATATCCAAAGTTCTTTTCCAATCCAAGTAATTTTGACCAATAAGTTTATTTTGATTTAAGATAACCATAAGTGGGTTGAATGTCACCATAATGTATCTGAAATAAATAAAATGCAAGCAATAAATCACATAAGTTTAAAGCATAAAACATTGGAAACCTTCAAAACCAATATTCAATACAACCTCCTACAGCCCAACAAACACATATGCAAGCCACGTTAGGGTGGTCGTTTACACATGTATTCATCGACCAGACATTCATTCTTTAATTTCAATATCACGTCAACTTATCCTTATGACGAATGAAATTAACAGTCGAACTTTAACTGACCATGTGAACTAGAACAGTGACCCCGTTGGGGGGTTATATTAAAATTCACATCTAAGTGATGACCACAATTTAACAACAGTTATCTTGAATTTTTCTTTACTGATGAACTCATGGATGACACATCCGTTAGGGAAGATCACACACTTCATCTAAAGATTAAAACAGTTTTATTAGAAGTCTTAACTAGTAAGCTCGTGAATGTTGCACTCGTTAGGGGAAGACTCCCAAGATCCCACGAGCAACATACACCTTACTTAAAGACCAATTGTGGAGGCATATAAATTAATTAAAATTCAATTATCTCAGTTAGTCATTTTAACATGAAGATTATTCATTGGCATAACAAATTAACAAAAATTAACACATGCATGCCATAACAATACAAGATGCCATAAACACAGGCAAAAATAAATAAATGCACATCTATCGCAACCCCTTGAAAACCTATCAAAAACAGCCTATTATAAGCTATTACAATGATAAAAAAAATATTGGCGCGGACGGATGCCTCGCATCGGCCTCTCACGCAATGCAAAAACCTCGAATTCTCGTCCACCGACAAAAACTGGCAGAAAACTTCATCAAGGCTTTTGAATTAGGCCTCGCCACTCGTCGTCTCGGCGTAGCAGGTGTATCGAGCACAAACTTGTACTCATCAACAACTAGGACAATATCCAAATTTCTTTTCCAATCCAAGTAATTTTGACCAATAAGCTTATTTTGATTTAAGATAACCATAAGTGGGTTGAATGACACCATAATGTATCTGAAATAAATAAAATGCAAGCAATAAATCACATAAGTTTGAAGCATAAAACATTGGAAACCTTCAAAACCAATATTCAACACAACCTCCAACAGCCCAACAAACACATATGCAAGCCACGTTAGGGTGGTCGTTTACACATTTATTCATCGACCAGACATTCAGTCTTTAATTTCAATATCACGTCAACTTATCCTTATGACGAATGAAATTAACAGTCGAACTTTAACTGGCCATGTGAACTAGAACAGTGACCCCGTTGGGGGGTTATATTAAAATTCACATCTAAGTGATGACCACAATTTAACAACAATTATCTTGAATTATTCTTTACTGATGAACTCATGGATGACACATCCGTTAGGGAAGATCACACACTTCATCTAAAGATTAAAACAGTTTTATTAGAAGTCTTAACTAGTAAGCTCGTGAATGTTGCACCCGTTAGGGGAAGACTCCCAAGGTCCCACGAGCAACATACACCTTACTTAAAGACCAATTGTGGAGGCCTATAAATTAATTAAAATTCAATTATCTCACTTAGTCATTTTAACATGAAGATTATTCATTGGCATAGCAAATTAACAAAATTAACACATGCATGCCATAACAATATAAGATGCGATAAACATAGGCTAAAATAAATAAATGCACATCTATCGCAACCTCTTGAAAACCTATCAAAAACGGACACCCGAGTCAAAAGTTATGGCCAAAACAGTTTTCACCGTCCAAGGCCATAACCCGAAAAACTCAGATTACTGTTTTTAGATCTTCCATCGACACCGCCCGTTCTCACGATCAAAAATACAATATAAACGAGGAAAACCCTACTACAGTGATCTATGAAATAGTCCTATATTACCCACACTTATTATCTGGTGGGAAAAACGATTACATAACACTAGGGTTGCGATAGAAAAAAAAAACATAACCAACAGAAACGCATACATACATGAAACAAAATAAATTGAATCATACAATCATACGTTTCAGGCAGAGCCAACAATCCACGAATCCAGGCTCTGATACCAATTGTTGGAACGCGCCGGCGAAGGCGGTCCATCACCGGGATCGTTGTCGGATGCCAAACGTATAAATAACGAATTAAAACCTAAACATGCATCTAAAGAAGAATTTAGATTCGTTACCCTTGAAGATCGAGACATTGATTCCAATCTATGGATCTTCTAGCCTTTCTCCCAACCTCGCTCGAACACCGGGTGGACGGCGCGCTATCAAACGTGGAGAAGGTGCCTCAGTTTCGTCTCCTTGAAACCCTAACCGTTTTTCTCAATTTCGTGTGTGCTAGGGTTTCAAAACTATTTTGAGGCTCCTATTTATAATCTCCATAAGTTCATGGGCCAGACTAGGGATCCATTAGAAGGTATAGGGTTTGGGCTTCTTACAGGCCGAAATACTCTTATGTTCAGCCCAGAACATATAATTTGGCCCGAGAACATTAATTCATTCCACCCCTTCAAACTCTGACCCCATCCCAGCCCAACCAATTAACCAACAACCTACCCATTTTGATGAGTCAGTACACTACTCACCTATTCATCAGAACAGTCCACATTCATCTCCCCAGAATACTACTTTTCAACCCACTTCCCAAGCAAGTCCTCAAAACCAATCCACTCCCCATTTTTCACCTGAACCAATTCATGATCACTCTACTGAACATGGATTTGAACCTTTTTCTGAACCCATTCATATATCTTCATCTCCTGAACCTGAACAATTGAACCCAAACCTGCATGTTTGATGGACTATCCTATATGTGATAAAGAAGAGCAGATTAGAATGAATCTGAGGAATGTTATTCTAAAGGAATTCCATGGTATAGATGAGAATTCTACTGTCTTTGAGCAACTTCTTAGGATTGGCACTTGGGTGTATCTAAGAAGGGTAGATTTGGATGAACTATTGGTGGTGATGGAAGGTATGGGAGGTTCTGCAGTTTTTAAGAAAGAAGCAGCTGGTGTTAACTCGTTTACTATGTTGTTAATTCCAAAGTATGTAGTCCAAATGGTGGAAAGAATCATTGGTTTCTCATATGTTGTGGAAAATCTTGAGAAAGAAGAGAATGTTGATACTGATGTCAACATGGAAGTTGGAGAAGAGTTTGTTGTAGAGGCTGATGACAATGCTACTGAGGTGTTTGAGAACACATTAGTTATTGAAGATACTGAGGTATTAGAGGAACAACAAGTATTGGTTTCTGATGAAGTGGAAAGCACACCAATCATTGCTGAAAATGTTATTGTTCCTGATGATGTTCAAGAACAAATAAGAACAGTTCCTGCTGAGCAAGCTCAAGATGACTCAAGCCTTGAATTGTTGAAAAAGCACAATGAGGAACTGCAAGCTAAGTTGGATGCAACTGTAAAACTGTTTCAAGAGGTTACTGAGAGGCTTTCTAATCTAACTGTAGAGAGTGTGTATGACAAGATTATGGAGCACACTATGTCAAAGATCTATGATCTGCGCGCATAGGTTGCAAGAGAAAAATTTATCTCAGGAGTTGCATAAGAAATTGGAAGAACATCTCATTCCCTTGCAAAAATGGCAGGATGAAGCCAAAAAGGGTGAAGAAAATATAATGAGAGTAATGGAGCAGACTCAGACACAACAAGCTGGTTGTGAGCCAAGATGAGCTCAAGGAAAGTCAAGATGAGCTAAAACAAGAAATTATCAGCTTAGACCAGAAAATCAAACTCAGGAAACAACAAGCTGCTGCTGGTAATCAAAGTGTTGTTGTTACCAGTGCTGAGAAGAACATTGCTGAATCTTCTTCTGGAAAGAGAAAGGTCATCTTAAGTGATGATGAAGCTGAAAAGGAATCTGAAGAAACTGGTAGATTTACCAGATCTAGAAGCAAGTTGAAACATGTGGTTTCAAGTGATCAACCAAGTGAAGAACAGATGGTTGAAGCTCAAAAGAAAACTCAGTTGCTAAAAGAAAGCAAGCTGAAGCAGAGCTGAAAAAGAAGAAACTGAAAGATGTTGAACCTTTGAGTAAAAGATTTGAGAATAGAGTTGCTGCTTTGAAAAAGAAGATGAAAGCTAAGAAGGCTGGAAAATTCAAAGATGATAATTTTGTGGATTTTATAGTGCTTCCAGAGAATGTGGATTACTGGAATGATCTGAACATGAAATGGCAAATTGCTAATCATATTGTTAGGAAATTTGGTGTAACACCTCTAAAATTCTCAAGTTAGTTACTTTTAAAACACACTTAAATTTTCATTTAATAAAAGATTTCATGTAATTTTAAAAACTTTATAGATTATTATTATTGTATATAATAATATTATTTGAGATATTATTTTCGAAACCTGCCGCATCCCAATATTGATTCTAGATTCTAATTTCCTTACTAACTAATTATTATAATTATTATCTATATTTTAAGTTTCTTTACTGAAATATTTTAGAAAATAAGATTTCATACGAGATATTTATAAATTTCCATAAACATCTATAAGGAATATTTTAAAGTAAATCAAATCTTATTTTTGTGGTATATTCAAATTCCTAACTTTTCTCTCAAGAAACCCATTTTCTTCGCTATAAATAGAGCTCCATATTTACAAAGCAAAAGCACACATTATAATATTTTTATACAAAACCCTAGATTTATTAATTCTACTCACGGTTCATGGAAGTCGAGTCCAAAAGGATTAAGGTTATTTTGATTGCATCAATTGCATCCACAACATTTATTTCAAGTTTGGTTTCTTTGCCTCTATTAACTGCTTCATGTGAATAATTTGTTTATGTGCAATATGACATGACTTAAATGTGAGTGAATATTTTAATGTAAATGACTATGAAAGGCCAGGGGCTTAAAAGAGGTCCGAGACTGAAGAGAGGTCTTCGGTGAACCCGGGATTGAAGAGAGATCTTTGGGGGATCCGCCGTGCACAAGAAAAGAACTCGGGACTGAAAAGAGGTCTTTGAGGTGGACCTAGTGGAATTTAAAAGAGACCCTTGGGTTAACCGTGAAACGTAATTATTAATTAATCAAAAGTATGATGAAAAGTGTTTATGGGAGATGAAAGGTGCTTATGTGACTTTTTGTAAATTAGGTGATTTTATGTGGCTATACATTTTATTTGTATGTCGTATTTAATATTGTCAAAGTGACTTCACTGAGCTAGTGGTTTTGCTCATACCATACATTTAACATTTCAGATTCAGATTGACGAGTTGATGGCGAGGAGATGACAAAACAATTATGATTTTGTAAAATCAATTTTGATAAGTTTATATATATATTAAGCTTTTTCATGAGATATTAGAGATTTGTTACGAATAGTAATTTAAATGAAAGATTTTTTTTAGTGTTCCGCTGCCAGTCATTTAATATTATTAGTATGTAAGTTTGTAAAACTCATTTATTTAGTTAAAAAATTCCAATTCATGCCCTTTATTTTTAATTGTGTAAGTATTTTTGCAAAATTAACATTTATGAAAATTGGGGCGTGACAGAGTGGTATCAGAGCAAGTCTACGTTCTTGTAGACTTGTCAAAATAAAAATATTTGAGTAAAAATTATTTAAAGAATTTTGTTAAAGAAGATATTTTTAAAAGTAAAGGTCGTCCATCACCGCCTCCCGCTTCAGTTCTATAAGGTATGTACATTATAAATTTTATTCCATGTCATGAGGTAAACTATGCTATGATTATGTTCCATGTACATGCATATTTTATCAAGCAAATTCTAATTTTCGAGGACGAAAATTTTTAAGGGGGAAAGGATTCAACATCTCTAAAATTCTCAAGTTAGTTACTTTTAAAACACAATTAAATTTTCATTTAATAAAAGATTTCACGTAATTTTAAAAACTTTATAGATTATTATTATTGTATATAATAATATTATTTGAGATATTATTTTCGAAACCTGCCGAGTACCAATATTGATTCTATATTCTAATTTCGTTACTAACTAATTATTATTATTATTATTATTATTATATTTTAAGTTTCTTTACTGAAATATTTTAGAAAATAAGATTCCATACGAGATATTTATAAATTTCCATAAACATCTATAAGGAACATTTTAAAGTAAATCAAATCTTATTTTTGTGGTATATTCAAATTCCTAACTTTTCTCTCAAGAAACCTATTTTCTTAGCTATAAATAGAGCTCCATATTTACAAAGCAAAAGCACACATCATAATATTTTTATACAAAACCCTAGATTTATTAATTCTACTCACGGTTCATGGAAGTCGACTCCAAAAGGATTAAGGTTATTTTGATTGCATCAATTGCATCCACAACATTTATTTCAGGTGTGGTTTCTTTGCCTTTATTAACTGCTTCATGTGAATAATTTGTTTATGTGCAATATGACATAACTTAAATGTGAATGGATATTTTAATGTAAATGACTATGAAAGGCCAGGGGCTTAAAAGAGGCCCGAGACTGAAGAGAGGTATTCAGTGAACCCAGGATTGAAGAGAGGTCTTTGGGGGATCCGCCGTGCACAAGAAAAGAAAAGAACTCGGGACTGAAAAGAGGTCTTTGAGGGGGACCCAGTGGGATTTAAAAGAGACCCTTGGGATAACCGTGAAACGTAATTATTAATTAATCAAAAGTATGATGAAAAGTGTTTATGTGAGATGAAAGGTGCTTATGTGACTTTTTGTAAATTATGTGATTTTATGTGGCTATACATTTTATTTGTATGTCGTATTTAATATTGTCAAAGTGACTTCACTGAGCTAGTGGTTTTGCTTATACCATACATTTAACATTTCAGATTCAAATTGACGAGTTGATGGTGAGGAGACGCGGTGAATGACAAAACAATTATGATTTTGTAAAATCAATTTTAATTAGTTTATATATATATTAAGCTTTTTCATGAGATATTAGAGATTTGTTATGATTTGTAATTTAAATGAAAGATTTTTTTTAGTGTTCCGCTGCTAGTCATTTAATATTATTAGTATGTAAGTTTGTAAAACTCATTTATTTAGTTAAAAAATTTCAATTCATGCCCTTTATTTTTAATTGTGTAAGTATTTTTACAAAATTAACATTTATGAAAATTGGGGCGTGACAGAGTGGTATCAGAGCAGGTCTACGTTCTTGTAGACTTGTCAAAATAAAAATATTTGAGTAAAAATTATTTAAAGAATTTTGTTTAACGAAAATATTTTTAAAAGTAAAGGTCGTCCATCACCGCCTCCCGCTTCAGTTCTATAAGGCATGTACATTATAAATTTCATTCCATGTCATGAGGCAAACTATGTTATGATTATGTTCCATGTGCATGCATATTTTATCAAGCAAATTCTAATTTTCGAGGACGAAAATTTTTAAGGGGGAAAGGATGTAACACCTCTAAAATTCTCAAGTTAGTTACTTTTAAAACACACTTAAATTTTCATTTAATAAAAGATTTCATGTAATTTTAAAAACTTTATAGATTATTATTATTGTATATAATAATATTATTTGAGATATTATTTTCGAAACCTTCCGAGTACCAATATTGATTCTAGATTCTAATTTCCTTACTAACTAATTATTATTATTATTATTATATTTTAAGTTTCTTTACTGAAATATTTTAGAAAATAAGATTCCATACGAGATATTTATAAATTTCCATAAACATCTATAAGGAATATTTTAAAGTAAATCAAATCTTATTTTTATGGTATATTCAAATTCCTAATTTTTCTCTCAAGAAACCTATTTTCTTCGCTATAAATAGAGCTCCATATTTACAAAGCAAAAGCACACATCATAATATTTTTATACAAAACCCTAGATTTATTGATTCTACTCACGGTTCATGGAAGTCGACTCCAAAAGGATTAAGGTTATTTTGATTGCATCAATTGCATCCACAACATTTATTTCAGGTGTGGTTTCTTTGCCTTTATTAACTTCTTCATGTGAATAATTTGTTTATGTGCAATATGACATGACTTAAATGTGAATGAATATTTTAATGTAAATGACTATGAAAGGCCAGGGGCTTAAAAGAGGCCCGAGACTAAAGAGAGGTCTTCGGTGAACCCGGGATTGAAGAGAGATCTTTGGGGGATCCGCCGTGCACAAGAAAAGAAAAGAACTCGGGACTGAAAAGAGGTCTTTGAGGGGGACCCAGTGGGATTTAAAAGAGATCCTTGAGATAACCGTGAAACGTAATTATTAATTAATCAAAAGTATGATGAAAAGTGTTTATGTGAGATGAAAGGTGCTTATGTGACTTTTTGTAAATTAGGTGATTTTATGTGGCTATACATTTTATTTGTATGTCGTATTTAATATTGTCAAAGTGACTTCACTAAGCTAGTGATTTTGCTCATACCATACATTTAATATTTCAGATTCAGATTGACGAGTTGATGGCGAGGAGACGCGGTGAATGACAAAACAATTATGATTTTGTAAAATCAATTTTTATTAGTTTATATATTTATTAAGTTTTTTCATGAGATATTAGATATTTTTTACGATTAGTAATTTAAATGAAAGATTTTTTGTTTAGTGTTCCGCTTCTAGTCATTTAATATTATTAGTATGTAAGTTTGTAAAACTCATTTATTTAGTTAAAAAATTCCAATTCATGCCCTTTATTTTTAATTGTGTAAGTATTTTTGCAAAATTAACATTAATGAAAATTGGGGCGTGACATTTGGATTTCATTCTAGCAGAGAAGCAGAGTTTGATGATTTTCAAGATTTCATGAACAACATAGCGAGGGAATTCTGGGAAGATATCTTGTTAATTGCTGGTGTTGCTGATATTAGAATTCTGTGTCTAGAAGAGCCTATTTGGGATCCTCCAAGACTAGAGAATGGAGAACCAGATTACAAGGAAATTGGAAACATCATTGAGAAGATCATTAAGGATGAAGGCATCATTGATCATCAACATATGATGGATATCAAGACAAGGATGTAAGTGGCATTCAGAATTGGATCTAAAGAATGAAGATGAAGGACAAAGCTTACAAGATAACATTTCTTACCTTATCTTTATTTTTATTTTATATTCTGTGATTATGTGTAATATGTGAATTACTTGATCTTATATGAATATGAATCTGGAATTTTTGACTTGATGAACTGTTATGATTGACAACATACTTAACTACTGATTTATTAACATTTAAGTAGTTTTGGCTTCATCAAAAAGGGGGAAATTGTTGGGATATGAATCCTATAAAAAATGTTCTAGTTGATGATTATATGTTTTGATGGCCAAAAGCAACTTGAAGTTAATGATATATGTGGTAGAAAGTCATCCTAACTAAGTCATCTTAAGAAGTCATGAAAACTAATGTTGGGATATGAATATCCCTAGTTTAGTTTTGATAAACAAAATCAAACATGTAATAGGATAAGAAGAGTAAAGACAGTTGAGTAAAAGACAGCTGAGTAAAGACAGCTAAGTATAGACAGCAGCTGAGAAGAGACAGCAGCTGAGTAATGACAGCAGCTGCGTAAAAGGCAGCTGAAAAGAGACAGCAGCGGAGTAAAGACAGCAGCTGAGTAAAAGACAGCAGAAGCCTAAAAGGAAAACCAATCAGAGTTGAAGTCAAGGATTGACAAGATACGTGCACAAGAAAGGAAAGTCAAAGATATGATTGAAATTACATGACAATGGTAATATTCAATCATATCAAATCAAGAGATTGCCAATTCATGAATTAGTGGAGATTTGATTACTATCATCCAACGGTAACATTCAAACATCAACACTATAAACATGAGTTCAGTTCTTACATCATTGGGAGTGTGAGGAAGTGTGAGATGCAGAGGTCGAGCAAAGTTCTTAAAGTCCAGAAATAAGAAGAGCTCAAGAAGATCGTTCATGAAGATTCAACACGCATCACCTCATCCCCAGTGAGTGAACTCATAACATCTAAGCCAGTTTAACCACTCCTATATATCCATAGCTTAGAGAGAATTTCCCAATCCTAGCATGTGGCTAAAACAGATTGTAAGGGAAATTCTCATCTAGTTCATATACACGAAACCCACCTTCTACCATAAAACCCTAGAAGTCAAGTTGAGTGTTCATCACTGTAAAGAGTGCAAGTGCTCTCAACTCACTTGTGGAGACCGTAGTAGTTTGGAACTGCTCAGATCTCAAAGTCCTTCTCTTGGGACTATAAAGGACAAGCCCTTGTTAATTTTCGGGAAATTAAAGGGATTAACATCACGTTTGGAACGTGAGAGTGGACGTAGGAACGTATATCCGAACCACTATAAATTACTGTGTTATTTATATTTCTGCACTTTACTTTTAGTCATTTCATACATATTTGTGCATAAACTATTTTACAAACTTTATTTAAGAATTAGACGAGTATAATCTTTATGGGCACACTACAAAATTCTGCACTTAACTCTGATAAGTAATTAATCAGCCGACTAACTAGTCCTAGGCCCCTAGTGAAATCAGAAGACTAGTTACTTTGAAGAGTTATTTTATTTTCGACACCATCAGCAGACATCAAGTCTTGTTTTTCGACACCATCAGAAGACTAGTCCTCGACTCGTCTTGTTTTTCGGGGACCAACAACTAAGTTTACTGATCTTATGTGTTACTGATCTGATATATGAACTGTTAGGAACTAAGCTGATAAATGTATTGTATAGACAGCTTATAGTATAAGACTTAGATGTACTCTTTTGTTTGTAGTTCAATTGATGTATAGATAGGTTTTATATATGTAAGTTTGTATTATGTTGTATTCAGTATTGAAAAGTTCAGAACAGTAGATTAGAACTGATCAGAAGACTTATGAAGACTCAGAAGACTACTCCAGAATAAGAAGACTATCAAGAGGAGTAAAAATGAATTTCAGAAATACAAGAGAAGTATTCTGAAGAAGCGCAGAACAAAAGTTGAGAACTGTGCTAAATGGCTCAGAACAGTAAAAGTCAGAACAGTAGTTTACTGTGCTGAGTTGGTATGATTGAAGAATAAGTTTGGAAAACTTATTTAAGGCGTAACTGAAGATATTAGAAGATATGCTGACTTGGAGATAAGAAGTTAAGTTGGTTACAAAAAAGAAGTTACTAAAGAAATGATTAAGAGTTAGTTGAGAGTTAGTTTCACAAACTGCTAACTGTCATACTAAAGTCTATAAATACCGTGTGATCTTCTACTGCTAAGACTATTGATCTAAGAGCAATCAAAGAGAAATTAAGAGTCTACGAAGCATTCAAGAACTCACAGAGTTGAAGGAGATCAAATCAAGAGAAGAAGCCACTGTACTGAATTGAAGATTCAAATGCTACATTCTAGAGAAGTTTTACTTTACTATTTTTAGTTTGTGATTTGTTGTAAACAAGTGTGCCAGTTACTTGTGAAATTACTAGTAGATCGAAGATATACCTGGTGGTATAATCAATAAGATCACAATCTTAATCTTGGGACTTTAAGCCACAAGAAACTCAAGAAAGAAGAGTTAATAAAATATCACGACTGGAGTTGTGAGAGTGGATGTAGAAATTTGTCGAACCACTATAAATCTTGTGTGTTCATTTACTTAATGTTGTTATTTGTTTAACATACATATTCAAGATCTAAATCTAAGTTGAGTATAAAACTGAAACTGGAAGTATTGATCTGACCCAGTAAGAAAAGTACTATTCAGAACACTATTCCGCATATAACTCTGATATTTTGAAAGATTTTTAAAAGTCTATTCACCCCTCCCATCTAGACTTTTACTAGCTTAATCAATCTTAACTCAACTTTGGGACCAACACCAATGTTGGCAATAACTTAAGCAAGGAGGAACCATCACTGGTGAGCGTCTCCATGAAAGTGACAATAGCGGCTCCTTGTAATATTTCCATCGAGCGTATTTCACAATTATTTCTACGACAATCGAAGTCAACTGATTGATTAAAAAAACAGAGTAAAAGGCATAAGTTAATTATACACAATTTATTAAGAGCGGTATATAGACCTTGATTCAGAGAAGCTTGAGAAACATTGATCAGAGCGACCTGTTGCTGAAATGCGCACGCAGAGCGAGGGTGAGTTTCGCCTCCCCTTACAAATTCCTTATGCCCATACAACTTCCTTATGCAAAAGAAAGAGAGGGGGAGAGAAAGGCATAAGAAATTAGAATTTAATTGCTTGTGTTTCTATTTCTTTTTCTCAGATTGACAACCAGAAAAATCATTGATAGGTAAATAAAACACAGATCAAAGTTCAGAAACACAAACAGAATTCGATAAGATTAAACATAAACCATCTTCAACCTAGAGGTTTTCTCTCCCCCTAATCATCGCAGAAAGAACTCGGGTGCAACAATGTAACTTGCGAATTAGGGATGTGCTCCTTTGCCTCTTCTTTATCCACAAACCTTTTAATTACCTTGGTTTAAAAATTGACATGGGCTTAGGTTGGATTATCTTATGAAGCTTCCCATGAAGGATTCACCATGAACCGTGAACATTACTTCATTATTAGATGTTGTAGTTAATCAATTATAAACGCTTGTGCAGGATTTACCTCTGAAGTAAAGATGGCCCAGGAGAAGAAGTTGGAGGATCCTAATAAACATCAAGAAGATGGACACAGCCAGGCGCAAACAGACGAAGAAAGAAAGAGAATCGGATATGTTAAGTAATGACATGGCATGAGGTGGATGGACGTGGCATGAGGTGCCAATCCATATGTCAGGACCTGGAGAACCAGTGTTAAGCTCAGGAGAGAACTTTCCTCCTTTTTTATATATATATATATATATATATATATATATATATATATATATTATACTCCCTTCGTTCTACAATAAGTGTTGTTTTATCCTTTTTCTCTTGTACACAAATAAGTGTTGTTTTAGAATTTTTACACTGTTTGTTTCCATTATGCCCTTCAATTTAAAAATTATTTGAGAAATAACCTTGGAAATAATTGAAAAAGATTGGTTAAAGAATTCGTAAAGATTTGAAGAGAATTAATGTGATTAAAATTTTCCTTTATTATTTAAGGGTATAATTGTCAATACATACACAATCTTAATTCCAACAAATTTCATGAAAACAACAATTATTGTAGAACGGAGGGAGTAATATTTATGATATTGTTTAGGTTTTTCAGGTGTTACACTCTTTATCTTTTTGTATGATATTGTTAGTGTTTACTATTCCCTCCGTCCCAAGTTAGATTGTGCATTTACTGTTTACGCGTAGTTTAATGTGAGAGCTGTGTATTAGTATTAAAGAGATACAGTGGAGGGTATGAAAGTCTTTTGAACAATAAAGTAAATGATAAAATATTGTGAGTAATAAAATAGAGTGATAATGTAAATGCATGTGATGTAATTTTGAGATTTTTGAAGGATGTGATTTAAAATAAAAAAAAGTGTTTTATCGAAAGGCCCAATGAATTGGGATTTCCATATTGGTCCAGGTAATTTCGGGGCAAGCAGATCATTTACACTTAGGAAAGACAATCAAAGCTCTAACGGTCGTGCTACATACCTGGTGACTCTTGTCCTTTGGATTGCTTGTTTCTGGCTTGATCTCATCAATAGGAAAGGCTACCTTAGTTCCCCTAACACGGGGAATTCCTTCTCTAGCCGAATTAGGTAATGTTCACAAAACAATAAGAAAATAAAGAAGTGGAAAAAAAAAATTATTCAATGAACATTTTTTTTTTGTTAATTACTGCTTATGCATTGATAATGTTTTTTTTAATTATTAATTTGTATTTTATTAGTAAAAATATATGAAGAGTTTTTTTAGTATTCTAATTTATACTGTTATTCATAATGTATTGTAGTTTAGATTGTTTGTATCATACTACTGTGAGTTTTGATTTTTTGCTCATTTTTTAGGTTTTATACTACTGTGAAATTACTCTTTAGGCAAATTATACTAATGTGAAATTGATGTTTATGCATTAATGTTATATTTCACTAGATAATACTTTAAATTTTTTTAGCATTCTACATTATCATACCCTATATATAAAGGGTGTATAAGTTAGTATCGTCCGGTTTTATTCCGATTTCAAGTTATTAAATGGACACGCGTCTCTCCCTCTCTGCATTTCTCTAGACACTTCATGTCATTTATTTGGCAGATGTCATTCTATGCTCTTCTTCGATCTTTAATCATTTCAATTCACACACAACTATTTGCCTCTTATCTCATTTCGAATTCGTTCTCTTCAATTGAACCTTTGTGAAGGACCCTGTGTTCATATGTTCTTCAGCATTTCAGGTAAGTTCTTCAGCATTTTGTGTTCTCTCTCGTAATTTTGTGTATCTAGGTTTATAAATTTGTTTAGCTCTTGATTACTCCTTATTTCATGTGTCTAAAATTTTCTACACTCACATATTCATTGTTGACATGGATTTTTTTTTCATACCATTTGGGGAGCTTTCCTCTAAAACAATAATCTCTCTCTTTTGTGCTTTAGAAAAGACGAAAAAACATCTTCTTTTTCGGCCTGTGAAGCTACTGATGAAGGGAATGGGTTAGGTTAATGTAGTTTGGGTATTTATATGCACACCAACTGCTTGATAAATTATTTTTTGAGAAAATGTAAATTTTCCTTTTTAGAAGTTATACATATAGTGTTGTCCAATTATAAGTTGCCCCATCTATTTCCTGCTCAACACAGTTATTCTTAGAAATTGAGTGTGAATATATTTTTTGCTCTATTTTGAAATCTGCTTTATTAGAATTTTGACCCAAAGTTCTTGTAGTTTTGCATTAAGATAAGAAGGTGTCTTATTCCACAATAACACTGTTATTGTTATCTCATAATCTCATAGTCAACACAATAAGTAGTCAGCTGATAGGATCAGATAAGATGACTTAGGCCGAAATTAGATGAGTTGAAGGTTTCAATCAGCTGAGGAGGTGATGCTTATAGTTCAGCACAGTTGGTCAGATGAGCAGAGTACATCAGCACAGTACCTAACCACAGTACTTCAGCAGAGTACTTAAGCACAGTACTTCAGCAGAGTATATCAGCACGGTACCATAAGCACAGTACTTCAACACAGTAAAGACCAACACAGTAAGAAGTCTATCAGCAGAGTCAACTTTTGATCACAGAACAGAAGAGTTGAGTATCAGAAGAGTAAGTAGTCTTCTGATCTTTATGGACAAGTCTTCTAATATGAAAGTTAGTTAGTTTAACTAGCTGTATTACAATTACAACTACTTGAGGACATTACTACCATTTCAGTTGGGCAATAATAGAGCACATGGGTTGTTACAAGCGGTTGTAAACGGTTGCTAACTACTCAAACAGTTCCTAACAGCAGCAACTACCTTGGTCTTTATATACTCTTGTATGTGTACATTGTAAAGGTTGAGATTTTGGATGCAAGTACGATTGTAATCTTTGAGTTGTGTGAGTTCACGAGTGAAGTGAGGAAATATCATATTCCAAGTGAATGAGTGTGTAAACATTCTTTATCAATCAAAGAAGTATTCGTCTGGTCCAGTGGATATAGATCACATTGATCGAACCACTTAAATTCTTTGTGTGTTGTTTGTATCGTTGATTATTTTTTGAATTACTATCTTAGCTGGTTATTTCTTATATCTTCAAGTCTTCTACTTGGTTGGAGACGTCTAATCGACTGGAATTCTTAACAATTGGCGCCGTCTGTGGGAACCTGAAGTAGCTACAAGTCTAAGATGGGGAATTCTACCAAGTACAACACAGAGAATTTTACAGGCATTTGAGATTTTGGGCTGTGGAAGGTCAAGATGCAGGCCATCCTTGAACAACAAGGATTATTCGAGGCTCTCGAAGAATCCAAAGAGACTACAGAAGACACTGCAGCAACTGCGGCTGAAAGGAGCAAGTTGCTCAGAAAAGCTCGAAGCACGATCCTACTCTGCCTTGGAGATAAGGTCTTGAGGGAGGTTGCTAAAGAGAAGTCAACGAAGGAGGTTTGGGATAAGCTTGAGAAGTTATACATGGTGAAAACTCTTGATAACCGACTCTATTCGAAACAGAAGATGTATGCCTTTAGAATGGGAGATGACAAACCCATTACGGAGCAGCTAGATGAGTTCAACAGGATACTTGATGATATGGAGAACTTGGATGTCAAGCTTCAAGAAGAGGATAAAGCTCTTATCTTGTTGAGTGCTCTTTCTAAGTCCTTTGAAATCCTAAAGGACACCATCTTGTATGGTAGAAAGGAGGCAATCACATTGGAGGATGTGATCTTAGTTGTCAAGTCCAAACTGTTACATAATAAGACATCTCAAGGAGTTAAAAGTAGAAGTGGAGAAGGATTGACAATCAAGGGAGGACAGAAGAAATCTGTCTCCAAGAAGGGGTCTAGTCAACCCAAGGGAGCTGATAAGGGAAAATCAACAGTGTCCAATCAAGGGTGTTGGGAAATGAATTGATTTTGATTAAGATACCAAAACCCCTGACTGATGATGGTCAGATTAGTTGAGATAGATAAAAAGTATATAAGTCTAGTTGTCTCAGGATAGTTGAGACAGTAAAATTGCTTAAGTCTAAATATTCAGAATTGTTGGTTCGCTTAGTATTCAGGTTAGTTGTCCAAAGCTGAAATGTTAGACAACATATTAGCCTTAGTGTGTGTAATAGATCAAGTTTGCTGAATACATGAAGACAAGTCTACTGAATAGGACAACATGGCTGAAAGATCAAAGCTCAAGTAAGTAGCCTGAACTGATATTAAAAGAAAGGCACTGATAAGGGCTATGACAGATCAAGTTGAAGTCTTAGAAGATCAAAAGCATTGAATGCTACTGTCTTAGAAGACAACATTAATGAAGCATTAAAGCCATCAAGCCTGAGCAAACATTGAAGACTTAGAAGCATTAAAGACTGAATAATTGAATGAATGGAAGAACATTCCACATGCAGCAGGAATGTTTAGAGTACTTGTCCCATCTGATCGTTGAAAAAGTACAAGTTCTGCCAAAGATCAACCTTGGAAAATAGAAGTCAACACATTAACAACCATTGAAGATCCTTCTTACACAGTGGATAATAGAAGGGTGCTTTCATAGCCGTTTCAATGGAGCTGCAAACAGACAATTTGAAAGTCTATCTCTCCAACGGATAGATGATCAAATTGATCTAGAAATACAGAAGTGATCCAAGGATTCAAGTATCCAACTATCTGCTATCAAACTACTATCAAGCATTTAAGGAAACCAAGGTTTAAATCTTAGAATCCCAAGTTTCCTAATCACTTCTAGCTAAGCCAATCTTGTAAAATCCAAGCTTAGCATAGAGATATCCTAACCCCTTTACACTGTTCTTACTGTAAAGGATATCTCAATTAGTTGGAACCAAACCTCAAACCCTTACCTCTTAAGTGAATTAGAGTTTGTTATAGAAGTGAGGAGTTAAAGACTATTAAGAGTACATACAGTCTTAACTCAGAGAAGTTGAGCACTAGGACTCAGATTATCCTAGGGATCAAAGCACTAAGATAGTGTTGTTGATCAGTGCACATTGGCACTATAAAACAAGTTAATTCCATGTGTTAAGGAATTATACTATTTAATCAGGGAAAGTGGATGTAGGAGATTGAGTCTCTGAACCACTATAACTTGCTGTGTTATTTACTTACTGCATTCCTTTCTAATTCACATTGCATACAAAGATTCTTTTGAAAGATTTAAGTTCAGCAAAGTTAAGCAAAACAGTTTTTGGACAGTCTTTGATAAACTGGTTTTTCAGATATTAACTAAGGAGTCTTTTTTTAAGGAAAAGGCCAACCACATTCCACACTTAACAACTCTTTTAGATAGTTATTCAACAGATCACTTCATAGTTTTCAGTAGGTTGATTATCTATTAAAGTTATTCACTCAGAGCAGTTGCTAGACAACTTCCCTGATAGGTTAGTCTGTTTTTAAAAAGACAAATTTGCATACACAAGTGCATTCGCCCCCCCCCCAATACACTTGTGTCATACTCCACCTAGGACCAACAAGTGGTATCAGAGCAGAGGTTCAAAGACCACTGCTTCTGAAAATCCAACTAATTTTCAAAAACATATATGTTCTGTGGTCACTGAACTGATCCATTTTCTGAAAAACATATATGTGTTTATCTAACCCTATTTTCTTGAGATGGCAAATAGGGCAGTTCCAGGAGATGTAGTTGATACCAACAACAACATGGGTCCCAACCAAGTGAATCGCATTTCTAATCACAAACTGCCAATGTTCTCAATTGAGAACTATGATTTCAGGAAGATTAGAATGAGAGCACGTCTTGCTTGGCAGCATGATGAAATGCTCAAAGTCATCACCAGAGGGCCTTTCACCTTCACAAAAGTAAATCCCAAAGTCACTGATGCTCAGAAAGCAGACCCAAGGGAGCTGCACAACTTGATCTACATTGCCATGAATACATTGTACCAGACAATTACAGATGTAGTGATGGGAAGAGTGTACCATTGCACCACAACAAAAGAGATTTGGGACACCTTATCACTTATGAACAATTCACCATGGAGCCCAATGAAACAATTATCGGGTACGTCATATGTTTCTGATTCTGAAATTATCACTTCTTCCATTGGATTTGCTCCTTCCTCCATTTCTGCGCAGGCTGTCGCACATGATGTACATGCACATGCACCTGCACTCACGAGAGATCCTAGGGATAAATCTCTAGGAAAGGCTCCTATGCTTGATCATGCTTCTGCCCCTAGGCAGATTGGAGCCACCAACGCCAGACGGGGTGGTCACTCTCATCCCTCCGGCATACAGGGACGTCCTCTTATCAAAATGAATTCCCTGCTTTCACCCCTATTTCTGGTACTGGTTCGTCTTCCATTCCCTCGCAGGTACGCACCTCCACGGGTGTCTCGTATGCCAAGGTTGCAGCCAGCAAAAAACAGGGACCGTCACGGCCCAGTGCATGTTTGCCAGAATCTATGAGGCCAGTTTTAGATGGAGATGTCCTTGTAGTCAATGTTGATAAGGGCATATTTCAGAGGAGGGCATCCCAATTTGTGAACACGGTGATTGGTAGGGTCATCATCCAGTCAGTGGAGAAACCTTATGATCATGCACACCTGCTCGAGACACTTCAGTCCTTATGGCAGATTATGGACCTCAAGGTTGTTTCTTTGGGCAAGGGTTTTTTCAATATCAGCTTTCCCATTCCAGAGGATAAGGACCGGATATTCGAGACCCGATCTTGGCAGTTAAGGCCAGGGGTCATTCATCTTATGACATGGTCTCCTCATTTCAATCCGAACACTTTTAGGTCTTCGCTGGACCAGGTCTGGGTTCGTCTTTCAGATCTCCCAATTGTGTTCTGGCATCTGTGTTAGGTACTCTTGTGAAGATTGATGAGCGTACCTTAGAGGGCACGATGGGCCACTATCCCAGACTATTAGTCGAGGTGGATATGCTTACCGTCCCCCCAGATAGCATTCCATTTCAGTTGGATGGTCACAGGTATTTCGCTCAGGTCCATTTTGAGACTCTTCCCGAATTTTGCACCTCTTGCAAGATCGTGGGCCATTCTCTCGCGGTTTGTAGGAAATCTGCCAAGAGACGTGAACGGAGGGCATCAGCCCGTCGGGGACGGATCAAGTCTAAGAGGGGTTCCAGGCCTACTGATGGGGCACATGTGGAGGACCCCAACTCAACTCTAGTTCCTTTGGGGAACAATTTTGAGGCCCTTTCAGATGACAACCCTGATTCCGAGCAGTATGAAGGTGACGAGTCAGATTCTGGTTCTATTAGACTAAACAACTTTCAGATGGCGCCACCTCCATTGGTCTCTTCCATCTTGGAGCATGCCCGCAGTAGATATGCTAGACCCGTAGCACTGCCGCATCGACGTCCTGTCAGGGGACGGAGTTCACCGGCTCATGACACCCTCAGGGATACTGCTAAGGAGCCTTTTATGGTAGAGGAAACCAGTTTGACGGAGCAATCAAGTGTTTCGAGGCATACCAGATACTGGTCTGGGAGGATTCTTGCTATCAGCCGCCGATGCACGACTCGACGAGTGATCGATGATAGTGTTGTCTTGGAACATTTGCGGGGTGAGGCATATTCGCGAGGAATGCCCTTTATGAGCTTTGCCGCACTTATAACCCTGACTGGGTCGCCATCTACGAGCCTAAGGTTATGATTTCTAGCCTTTCCTCTCGTTATTTGCAGTCTTTCAATTTAGTGGTGTTTACTGTTAACGATAGACTTGGATCGATTCCCAATATTTGGATTCTCTATAAACCTTCTCATGTCCCTACATCTAGAGTTTGTCATAGCTCAGATCAGATTGTCATGATTGAGACTAGGGATGTCACTCGTTCTTGGTCTTTTGGTTTTACGTATGCTAGTAATTCTTATATTACTCATCGTTTGTTGTGGTCTGATGTTTTAGCTTCTACTGCTTCTAGTCTCTGTGTTTTGGGTGATTTTAATGTGGTGACAGGGATACATGAGAGAAGTCCGGGTTCTGTGGCTACTCCTAGAGCTTCTCTTGATTTTAGGGAATTCATAGATGAGTCGAGTTTGATTGATTTAGATACTGCTGGGTCTCAGTTCACGTGGTATATTCACCGGGCTCCTAGGGGTTATACGGCTGCTAGGCTGGATAGAGTGTTAGCCAATCAGGATTTTCTGGATTTATGGGCAGGCGTGGAGGTTATTTCCCTTCCTAGACATAAGTCGGATCATCACCCTCTGCTCCATACTATCAGATCAGACTGGGTTCAGGTTCGTCATCCATTTCGTTTCCTCAGTATGTGGTGTCAGCATGATTCCTTCAAATCAGTTGTAGAGTCTTCATGGACCCAACCGTTGATGCACCAGAACCCTATTGTCTGTTTTATGTGGAAGTTGAAGAGGTTAAAGTCCGCATTGAAGATTTGGAACAAGATCGTGTTCAGGAATGTTTTCACTCAGATCGAGTCTGCCACTCGCCGCCTGGCTGATATTCAGCACCGTATTGAGTTGGAGGGTAATTCTGAGGCCGCCTTTGCAGAAGAGATTCAGGCTCAGGTTGATCTTGATGGGTTGTTGACGGCCAGGCATGAATACTACACTCAAAGGAATCGTTTACAGTGGTTGACTGATGGAGATAGAAACACCAGATTCTTTCACATTTCTCAGCAGACTAGGATAGCTAGGGGGGGTATCACATCTTTACTCATTGACGACATCCTTACTACGGACTTGGACACCATCAGTTCCCTTGTGGTTACTTACTATTCTCAGTTGTTTGTGGATGATCGGTCGTCTCCTTTCGATGCTAGTATTCTGGATAACTTTATGGATACCATTGTGACTGATGCCCATAATGGTCTCCTTATGAGTGTTCCCTCAGCGGAAGAAGTTCGAAGGGCTATCTTTGATATGGATGCTTCGAGCGCTCCGGGTCCGGATGGCTTTCGGGGCTGCTTTTATTAGGGATGTTAGGACATTGTGGGCCAGGAGGTGGTTGATGCTGTCAGACACTACTTCCTTTTCAGACTTTTACCACCTGGGTTGAACTCCTGTTTCATGATGCTTGTTCCCAAGACGGAAGGGGCCCGTAAAGTGGAGGAGTTTCGTCCGATTGTGATGGGTAACTTCATCTTTAAGATCATGACCAGAGTTTTGTCTTCAAGATTGGGCACTTTTGTTAGTAGCTGTCTCTCTGCATATCAGTTTAGTTTCGTCTCGGGCAAGCGGATTCACACCTGCATCGCTCTTGCATCTGACGCCATTAATACCCTTGACTACCCGAGAGTTCACGGGCATATGGCTTTGAAGATTGACATGATCAAAGCGTTTGACACCATCTCTTAGCGGTTTCTGGAGGCTGTCATGGCAAGGATGGACTTTTGTACTGCTTTCATATCTATGGTGAGAGGAGTCCTAGACTCGGCTAGGATTTCAGTTCTCATCAATGGGGAGCCGAAGGGGTACATCGCTTGCTCCCGGGGTGTTCGTCAGGGAGATCCTCTATCTCCATTGCTTTTTTGTATTGCGGAGGAGGCGCTTGGGAGATGGATTGATTGGGAGATCGATAGAGGCCACTTCGCCCCATCCGATATGTACCTCGTTATCTCTTCTATGCGGATGACATCATGATATTTTTTAGGGCCACAAAGTCTAATATCAGAAACCTACATGCTGTTTTACAAGGGTATGGTCGTCTTTCAGGTCAGATATATAGTCCTCCGAAGTCTAGGGCTTTCTTTGGGCGTGATGTTCCCCAAAGGCTTCGTCGTTGGATGCTCAGGGTCACATGCATCGTAGAAGGGTCCCTTCCTTTCACCTACCTAGGAGTTCCGATCTTCCATGGTTGCCCCAGGAAGGCTCATTTACAGCCAGTGGCAGACGATGTTATTGCTAAGTTTAGTCGCTGGAAGGGTAGCTCCCTTTCCTTGGAAGGGAGACGATGTTTGATTAACTCGGTTATCATGGGTTCTATGGTTCACTCTATGATGGTCTACAAGTGGCCTATTTCACTACTTCGCCAGGTGGAATCTGCAATGCGCAACTTTCTTTGAAATGGAGACGTCAATCGTAAGAGTGGTTCTTGTTCGGTCTCGTGGAAGAGGGTTTGTGCTCCCTTTGGAGAAGGAGGGATGGGGGTTCGCTCCATTAGATTGGCGAATGCCTCCTTTCTCTGTAAGTTGAGTTGGGACATTCTTCAGCACAAATCTCCAGATACAGCTCTGCTTCACAGCAGATTGCGTGCCCATGGGAGGATCTCATCTATTGGGCCGAGTATTCGTCCTCACATTTCGAGGCTTTCCGATGGGTCGAGATGGCTGATTGGTAGGGGTTCGACAGTCAGCTTCTGGCATGATAACTGGTTGGGTTACACTATTTCTGAAAAGATTGGCCTCCAGGATTGGTTTATTGCTACCTTAAAGAGCACGGTTGGGGACTTCTTATATGAAGATTGTTGGCACTTTGAGGAGTGCTTCGTTACGGACTTCACATATATCGTCAAATACATCCTTCAGATTAGGGTTCTTCATGGCCCTGACAAACGTATTTGGTAAGGTACCACCTCGGGGGAGCTAACCTCTCGAGTGGCCTCTGACATGCTCAGATCTCCTCTCACTCGTCTTGGCTGGTCGTCGTGGATTTGGAGTTCCTTCATTCCGATGTGTCGTTCTACGGTTATTTGGAGGGCGATATGGGGCAAACTCCCTACTTCTGATTGGCTGGTCTCATTTGGGATTCACGGTCCTTCGATGTGTATGCTCTGTCGTAGAGACTCTAAGTCTTTAGACCACTTATTAGCTCACTGTCCATTCACTCTAGAGGTTCTTCAGCATCTGACTCAACTTTTTGGAGTCACGATCCACACGGGGATCAGCTTTCTTGATATCTTCCTCTAGGCTAATCAAGTTCGGTTGGGTCCGCAGTCCTTAGAGTTATGGAGAGCGGCATTTGTCACTACAGTTTGGGCTATTTGGGCTCTGCGGAACAGGGTGGTCTTTGATGGGGTCTCCCCTTCTGTCAGACGATGTACGTCGCAAATCGTTGCTGGTATTAGGGAAGCCAATAGTATCTCTCGGGGTTATGTTGACGGTTCAGTTCGGGATCTCTTGATTGCCAGGTCTCTTGGTGTCTTGGGCAGGCACAAGCCGACTCGACAGGGTTCGTCTGATAGATGGATCCCCCCGGATCCAGATTGGTACAAGAGCAACACAGACGGCAGTGCAACATCCTCTCCAGGTAGTTTACATGCAGAGGCGGTGTTTAGGAACTTTAGGGGTTTCTTTGTTGCGACTATAGCCCAAGAGGTTGGTTGGGGTATTCCTTTTGAGGCGGAGTTAGCAGCGGCACTCATTGCTATTCAATATGCCCATGCCCAAGGGTGGCGGTTCTTATGGATCGAGTCAGACTCCATTCTGACAGTTAGCACTTTGATGAGCTCTACTCCTTCTATCCCTTGGCGTCTGCAGGGTCTCTGGAGTCAAGTTCATCCTCTTACCACAGACATGCACATTCGGTATTCCCACACTTTTAGAGAGGCTAACCATGCGGCTGACGCAGTGGCCAAGACGAAGATCAACTGCATTTGGAGGGGATATCCTCCAGATTTCTTACTTACTTTCTTGCCTAAAGATTTGTATAACGTCTTTTACAGACATTGATTGTTAGAGGAGTTTACCTTTTTCCTTAGCCTGGGTTTTGTCCCTAAGGAGGGTTTTCCCGGGAAAGGTTTTAACAGCACTCTGGCCTCTGGCTCAACTTGTGAGCTTATGGTTTTAGGTTTTCTTTTTTCTTTATATTCCATACCTTTTTATTGGCACTGACATCATGAATGAGATAAATTCTCTTGGAAAATTATATGCCAAAAGAGAAGTGGCACTGAAAATCTTGAGAAGTCTCACATCCAAGTGGGACATCTATTCAGTCATGATGCAGAACACCAGCAAGTGTTCTCTAAACTCAAAGCATTTGAGTTTGATCTGAATAGGAAGAATGTGCATTAGGAGCCAACCTTCTCCAGCAAAGGAGTTGCATTTAAAGCTGCTGAGACAAAAAAGAAGAGTGCTCAGAGATCATCACAGTCAGTCTCGAAGACTGAAATGAAGGAGGAACTGACACTTATGGCCACAAGATTTGAGAAGCTGAATTCTAGATTTGGTAGATACAAAAAAATTCTACCAAGACAACAGGAATAGGAGAAGGTATAACTCTCCTGACAAATCAGAGGACAAACACTCTGATGAAAAGAAAGAAGACAAATATGCTGACAAGAAGAAGTCAAACAAGGCTGATCCATCATCATCTAGAAGAAAGGAGTCCTCAAGCAAAAGAACTAATGATGAAGATGTGTGTTACAACTGCCAGAAGAAGGGACACTTCCAATATGATTGTCCTGATCTTAGTTCTAAAGAAAGAAAAGAGAGACAGGCCAAGAGAGACAAGAGATTAAGCAACATAAAGGCCATGGTTGTTGGTGAATTTGCAAGTGAAGAAAGTGTTTATTCATCTGATGATGGACTATTCTCCAACAGTGACAGTGATGATGACTGTCAAATGGCCTTTGAAAATGAAGGGGTATGTTCATCTTCCAGTTCTTTAAATAACCCACATGAATCTAGTGAAGCCCACCTAAAACAATCATTTGGAAAGTTAATGGAGGACTTTACCAGATTACAAGAGCTACACAACATATCATTGAGAGAAAATGAACTTATGAGCTCTAAAATAAAAAACCCCAATCTTCCTGAACCTGAGATTGACATTAAATCAACTGAGTTGTATCAGCAGATTGTGAGAGAACATAATGAAATGTTTCTCAAAGTCTCTGAACAACAAAAGCTGATTAATGAGCAAAATCTGGCTCTGAAGAAAAATGATTTTGACCTTAGAACTCTACAAGCTAAATTTGATAATCTCTCATATGAATTTGATGCTCTGAAATTAAGTGAGGAGAGCCTAAAACTAAAGATGTCTGCCTTGAACAAATCCTCTAGAGCAATAGAGGAAATTCAAGGGTTTCAAAGACCAATGGTTCAAAGAAGTGGATTAGGTTATGATCCATGTGAATCCTCACCTGGCCTTAGTGTTGCTTCAACCAGTAACACTAAGAGGACCTTTGTAAGGTCAGTGGCTCAATTAAAAGAACATGAAATGGAAGTGAATCAGCCATTGACCAAAGATAAGGGGAAAGAAATTCTTATACATGCTCAAGTAAACAACATTCCTAAACCCAAACATAAGGAAAAGGTTAAGAATGTTGTGTACAAGAGACATGAGATTCAGAAAGGTAGAACCAATGGAAGGTTAACCTATCTGAATGCTCATCAGTGGAGTTGTCCAAGATCTGTTCAGAAGAGGCCAACTCAAATGAGGTAACCTCAACTGAATAAATCAAGGCCCAACCCCCCTGATAGGTATAATGATTTTAGGAAGCCTAGACCCTTTATGCCAAAGGGAAAAGGCCATCCAAGCACTTATCCACAAAGGCCTTAACAAGCTGCACCTAAGTCAAATAACTTCAGGAGATCAGTCCCAAAGTATTTCACTCATCCTCCTAAAGCTTATAAGAAACCAAGTCGGTCACTTTGAGTCAATCAGAGTAATTAGGCAGATTTGGGTTCCAAAAGGTACATCTAACCCACTAGGACCCAACATTCAAAGGGTACTTAAAGTTTAAATTTGCAGGTATGCAAGGACCACAAGAAGAAGAGAAGTATAAATAAAAGAACAGCATGGTACTTGGACAGTGGATGCTCAAGACACATGACTGGAAATAAAGAACTTCTCTCAGACTTCATTGAAAAAGATGGTCCTTCAGTAACCTTTAGAGATAGCTCACAAGGAATTACAAGAGGCTATGGTACATTAAATATTGGTAATGTAAAAATTACTAATGTTTCATATGTCCTAGGCCTAAAATATAACTTGCTATCTATAAGTCAAATCTGTGACAAAGGATTTAGTGTTGAGTTTGCACCAAATGAATGTATTATTAAGAACAAGTCAACACAGCAGGTGCTACTAACAAAGGTGAGAAAGGGAAATGTTTATTTTGCAGATTGGAGCAAAACCCCTGAAGCAGTTTGTCTTGTTGCCAAAAGAACAAATGAACAAAGTTGGTTGTGGCACAAAAGACTGAATCATCTGAATTTCAAAACCATCAACAAGCTTGCAAGAAACTCTGTAGTGAAAGGACTGCCAAACCAAGTGTTCATCAAGGAACATGTGTGCCAGCCATGTCAGGAAGGAAAGCAAATCAAAGCATCATTTAAAGGAAAACCTGTCTTATCCATTGCGAGAGTTCTCCATATACTTCACATGGACCTCTTTGGCCCAATAATCCCAGTAAGCATAAATGGAAGAAAATATGCTTTAGTAGTTGTTGATGATTTTTCCAGGTACACTTGGGTGGTATTTCTACTAAACAAAAAGGAAACTCAAGTTAAAATACCTGAGTTGATGATGAGGCTGAGTAATTAAAGGGGCCTGAGTATTGTCAAGATTAGATCAGACAAAGGCACTGAATTCATAAACTCATACATCAATGAGTATTGCAGCAAGAATGGCATCACACATAAAACTTCTGCAGTAAGAACTCCTCAACAGAATGGTGTTGCTGAAAGGAGAAATAGAACCTTAAAAGAAGCAGCAAGGACACTGATTGTTGAATCCAAATTGCCAAAAAGGTTCTGGGCAGAAGCCATCAACACTGCATGCCACACCCAAAACAGATCCTTAATTACTAAAGGTCAAGGTAAAACTCCATATGAAATATGGAAAGGTAGATTGCCCAATATTGCATATTTTCATATATTTGGTTGTAAGTGTTTCATTCACAATAATGGGAAAGAGTAATTAAAAACTTTTGACAGCAAAGCTGATGAAGGAATATTTGTTGGATACTCCCAAATCAGCAAAGCATACAGAGTCTATAATTGTAAAACCCTTATTGTGGAGGAAACACCTCATGTTGTGTTTGATGAATCTATTAATGAGTTCAGGGATAGAAACCTGAACATTGATGAGATAACACAAAGAACAACCAGATTAAGGCTTTAAAGCAAAGAAACAGTGTTCATAGATGTTGCTCAGCCAGAGCTCAATGGAGATAAAAACCTAGACAACTTACCTGATAGCAATCAACCAGTAGTCAACCAGCCTGAAGGTGAAATTGAACTGAATGATCCCATCCCAGTTCAAAACCAGGTAACAACTACCAATGAAGAAGCAGGCTCTGTTGAGGTAGTAAATGGACCCAATATTCAAGGGGGAACCAATGAAAATGTCAATGACCCTGACATTGAGGACAACAACCCGAATATGATCCTGAACTTGATCCTTCAATTAATTTTCCTGAATTTAATGAATCTAGTGATCCAACTTCAGAAGAGGATAATCCTCCTAAAGGAATCAGGTCTAGAAGGACTTGGTTGCATGACCACCCAACTAGCCTGATACTTGGAAATCCAAGAGAAGGGATCAAAACTAGAAGATTTCATGGAGAAAGTGCCCTGTTTTATTTTTTTCTTTCATAACAGGAACCAAGAGATATTGAGGAAGCACTTCAAGACACAAACTGGATCATTGCCATGCAAGAAGAGCTGAACCAGTTCACCAGAAATGAAGTATGGGAGCTGGTGGATAGGTCAACTCATTGTGAGAACGACATCATTGTGAGAAATAAAGCAAGACTGGTGGCCAAAGGATACTGTCAATATGAAGGGATTGATTATGATGAGACATTTGCACCAGTGGCCAGACTTGAAGCAATAAGGTTGTTCTTAGCCTATGCAGCTCACATGAGATTCAAGGTGTATCAAATGGATGTGAAGAGTGCTTTTCTTAATGGGGTACTAAAAGAAGAAGTCTATGTTGAGCAACCCCCAGGATTTGGAGAAGGAAACCAGGTGTACAAACTAAAGAAGGCTCTATATGGATTGAAGCAAGCACCTAGCGTCAGGTATGACACCCTATCACAGTTTCTTCTAGATCATGGCTTTGTCAAAGGCACTATAGACAGAACCTTGTTCAGAATCTGTGAAGGAGATGATATTTTGTTAGTCCAAATCTATGTGGATGACATTATATTTGGATCTTCAAATGAGAAATTGTGTGAGAAATTCTCCAAGCTCATGCAAAGCAAATTTGAGATGTCCATGATGGGAATGATGAATTTCTTTCTAGGACTTCAAATCTCTCAATCAAAAAAAGGATTTTTCATTAATCAAGCCAAGTACACAAGGGACATGATCAAGAAATTTGGATGTGCAACAAGCAAGCCGGTCAGAATTCCAATGAACACCAGTTGGAAGATAGATCCTGATGAAAGTGGATTATCTACCAACTCTACTGAATATAGAGGAATCATTGGATCCCTGCTATATCTCACTACGAGTAGGCCTAATATCACATTTGCAATTGGAGTATGTGCCAGATTTCAAGCAAATCCAAAGAAGAGTCATCTAGAGGCTGCAAAGAGAATTATAAGATATCTCAAAGGTACTGAAAATCTTGGACTATGCTACCTAGCTGATGACAATATTGAGCTCACTGGATATTCAGATGTTGATTATGGAGGATGTAGAATTGACAGAAAATCCACCTCTGGAACATGTCAATTCTTGGGAAGCAAGCTGATCTCATGGTTCTCAAAGAAACAGAACACAGTTGCACCATTAACAACCGAAGCAGAGTATGTAGCTGCTGGAAGTTGCTGTGCTCAATAGTGGAATTGCTATTTTACAAAATCCAGTGCTTCACACAAGATGCAAACATGTTGATATCAAGCATCACTTCATAAGGGATCATGTGGAGAAAAAGGATATCAATCTTGTTAAAATTCACACTGACAAGCAAAAAGCTAATATCTTGACCAAGCCTTTAGCTGAAGCAAGATTTCTGGAGCTTTCAGCAGAGTTAGGCTTACTTGATCCAGGGAAGATGGAAAAATGAAGAAGGAAGCACAAATGAAGGGGGAAGTTAATCCAAATGAAATTCAATAAAGTTGTCCAATCTCTTTAAAACAATTTAACAGAAAGAAGATATTAGACAACTAACCTCAGTAAAGTTGTCCACATACCTTTCAGCACTGTTGGTCAGGATGATTGACCATGTGGGACCCAGTCAGCAATCTTGGGACCCACTCAGGCATTTTGGTCGGATCATTTGACTAAAATAAAGGTCAGAGCACTTATCAGGACATTTGTCCAAACTTATAAGGTGATAAATGCTATTTTTAGCATTGATTAGACATTTAAAGGAATTCTTGGGTGAAGAGAAGTCTATTTTTAGGATGGCGTGAGAAATTAAAAAATTAGCCCCCAAATGGTCATTCCAGCATTTAATGCAAAAATCCTTAAAGATTGCATTAATTACTGAGCCTCTTATCAAAGCCATTGATTATCATCAAACCTACATCTAACTATTCTTAAGTCACTACCCCACTTTATCCACCATGCCTAAAGAATTGACATTCTTAGCAATGCTTTTATCCAACGGTTAATAAAACCTCCATGGTATATAAAACTTCTGTTTTTAACAATCTCATTTACGCACAAATTCCCCAGAACCCTTAAGCAAAACCTTGAAACTCTCCAAACCTTCAAACCATTTCATAAACTCTTTAATCTCCACTTCTAACCCTACCTTCAAAACACATAGCTCCTAAACTAAAGAAAGAAGAACTAGTGAACTTCAATGATCCATCGCTGGACATTGACTTTACCTATCTCAGCAATACAAATTCTCTATGGTTTGAGAAAATTGTAGCCTTTGACAGCTCATATGAAAAGGTTCATCCAGTCCTCAAATGGCTCTGAGATGCAGGGCTCGAGCAGTTCTTAGGCACCAAACCTGATTCATGCCTAAATCCCTACATAACTGAGTTCTTTGCCTATCTTAGATGGAAAGGCAAGAAGGGAGATGTCTGCACAAAGCTCACTTATGCAGAAGAGGGAGAAGAAGAGGAATCTCAACACACAATCATCTTCACTTCAGAAGATTTGGATTCTTGCTATCGATTGCCTTCAGAGAGAAGGAATCCAGTGGTTTATAGAGAAGGAGAAGAGCAAGAATTCTCAAATGAATGGATGATAGAGCCTCAGAAGCTCACCAATGCCCAACACAAGAAAACCTTGAAAATAAGGTATGAACACTTGTTTGATATTGTTGTGAAAAGCTTACTGAGTCATTCAGGAAGTGTGGAGCAAATTAGCTTACCAAAATTGAGAGTAATGTCAACTATTATTGATTTTGCTGAAAGAGGAATAAAATTTAATTGGAAAACATTCATCTTGGGGAAGATGATGAATGAAAAATTCAAGTTCAAGGAAAGGGCACATCACAAGGTGGTTGTAGATGGAAAACTACAGTATTGCACAAGAGCAAGTTTGCTCTTGGAGAAATTTGCCCATTATACTCACTTGCAAATCAAGCCCAAACCTCTTCCAACCCAAAAGATAATGTTCAGGAAACTCTCCACAAAGACTGAGAAAAGAAAACAAAGTGTTGCAGTCAAGCAAACCATGGTAGTTGCACGAGTTCCAAGATCTTCTCCAAGGAAAAGGAAATCCCAACCTACAAAAGCTCAACCCAAGATGAAGAGGATGAAGCAGATTCTAAGTGAATCTTCACCTGAAAGTGGATCCAAAAGTGGTGGAGACACTTCTGCTGAAATTGATCAAGTGGAAAGAGAAGGGGTCAACCATCCTGAGGGTGGTGAAGAGTTCAGGGAGATTTTCCCCCTGTAGCCTGAATCTGTTATTGAGTTTAGAGATCTTGAGAAACCAACAAGATCTAAGAGGAGGAAGAGGATTATCAAAACCTCTGAAAAGAAGAAGTTGATGGAGGAAGAGAAGCAGAAAAAAAATTCTTCAAGGATATTAGACAAGACAGTAGGTCTAACTCCAAATCAAGATCAAAGTCCAAAAGTCCTGGAGCCAACTCCCCTGATATTCAATCCCAAAGAATATCACCAACTCATGTGTCACATCCAGTTTTTTTTTTTACTAAAAAACTTTTTGTGAAAGCTGAACATATTATAAATATTATAAAGGGGTGCTGAAATTCCATAAAAACCAATAACCAAATTCATTTCATAAGTAAAAAGTCTATAATATATAATAAGTGTCTCATAAATAAACACAACTTAGAATAAGAAATAAGTATAGTCTTTTTAAGCCTTAAAAATTTAGTAACATAATTGGCCATCACCACCACCTCTCGCCCATCAACTCCTCAACCTGAAATAGTATTAATTGGGGTGAGTATGCAAGCACACTAAGTGGAGTCAAAGTTATTCCAAACTAAATACTGAAAATATACCGTTAAATTCATCAATGTAGAACAAACAAATAACATTTGCACATATTTCCAACCTTAAACTAAACAATATACTTAGTCATTCAACTCATGTACTTTGCCAACATTAAAGTAATCACATATACTTTGCCAACATTAAAGTAAACATATATACTTTGCCCACATATACTTTTCCAACATTAAAGTAAACATATATACTTTGCCGACATTAAAGTAAACATATATACTTTGCCAACATTAAAGTAAACACATATATTTTTCCCATATATAGTTTGCCATTGAGCACAGCGGGTTGAACCCGAGGACCCGTCGATCCTGGACCCTCGTCAAGATCCCTCGCTATTAGAAACTTTGCCACTTGAATCACATGCACATATTACTTTGCCAATCGAATATCATGCACACATTAACTTTGTCAATTGCACATTAAATTCATGTATCAATCACTCAAACAGTTTATTTAAAACATTTAATAAAGAATAACAAATGCGTCTCTACCAACCACTGTAGATATAAACCCCACTTCAAAGAAGAAGGTAGAAGTCTCATATGCCTTGCTCCCGCCTTTCTAATTCGTAATTCGGAAGAATAATTTAAGGACTAGAGGATGAGGATATATATTGAGAATTATGTATATATTGAGATAGATTGAAAGTGAGAAGAATAATTCCAGGAACTAATTGAAAGACAGAATTTGGTAATAAGGCACATTTGGAAGAAAACTGACTATGAGTAGAAAGTGGGACCAGTTGAGAAAAATAGGGAATCATGGGTTATAAATCTAATCGACTGATTTTAAACATTCAAAAATTAAGATTATGTTGAGAGAAAATTATGGAAATGAATAAATTTATTTAATATATATAAATATATTATGAAATTTCCTATATCTTATGATGTAAAATTCTTGGGTGTTACATCCTACACCCCTTAAAGAATATTTCATCCTCGAAATTAGTTATTTCTTAAAATATTTTAGAACAATTTCATGTATCATAGATTAAGAAATACACTTGTATATAATCCACAAGTTAGTTTTTTCATAACAATTTCAATTCAACACAAATAATTATAATAGATAATCATATAAATATCACAAATGAGATAATATCAGTCATATGAATATCGACAATAGATATAATATTTACCGGAGAGTTGAAGCGTGAGATGGTGGATGGCATAATTTATCGAACTTTTGAATAATATATAAAATAAATAACATCAGTCATATGAATATCGACAATAGATATAATATTTACCGGAGAGTTGAAGCGTGAGATGGTGGATGGCATAATTTATCGATCTTTTGAATAATATATAAAATAAATAACAGAAACAAAAAAAAAAAATTTTTTTTAACAAGTCTTCAAGAACGTAGACCTGCTCTGATACCAACTGTCACATCCCGTTTTTTATTTTTACTAAAAAACTTTTTGTGAAAGCTGAACATATTATAAATATTATAAAGGGGTGCTGAAATTCCATCAAAACCAATAACCAAATTAATTTCATAAGTAAAAAGTCTATAATATATAATAAGTGTCTCATAAATAAACACAGCTGAGAATAAGAAATAAGTATAGTCTTTTTAAGCCTTAAAATTTTAGTAACATAATTGGCCATCATCACCACCTCTCGCCCATCAACTCCTCGACCTGAAATAGTATTAATTGGGGTGAGTATGCAAGCACACTAAGTGGAGTCAAAGTTATTCCAAACTAAATACTGAAAATATACCATTAAATTCATCAATGTAGAACAAACAAATAACATTTGCACGTATTTCCTACCTTAAACTAAACAATATACTTAGTCATTGAACTCATATACTTTGCCCACATATACTTTGCCAACATTAAAGTAATCACATATACTTTGCCAACATTAAAGTAAACATATATACTTTGCCCACATATACTTTGCCAACATTAAAGTAAACATATATACTTTGCCAACATTAAAGTAAACATATATACTTTGCCAACATTAAAGTAAACACATATACTTTTCCCAAATATACTTTGCCCATATATACTTTGCCATTGAGCACAGCGGGTTGAACCCGAGGACCCGTCGATCCTGGACCCTCGCCAAGATCTCTGGCTATTAGAAACTTTGCCACTTGAATCACATGCACATATTACTTTGCCAATCGAATCGCATGCACACATTAACTTTATCAATTGCACATTAAATTTATGTATCAATCACTCAAACAGTTTATTTAAAATATTTAATAAAGAATAACAAATGCGTCTCTACCAACCACTGTAGATATAAACCCCACCTCAAAGAAGAAGGTAGAATTTTCATATGTCTTGCTCCCGCCTTTCTAATTCGTAATTCGAAAGAATAATTTAAGGACTAGAGAAAAGATGAGGATATATATTGAGAATTATGTATATATTGAGATAGATTGAAAGTGAGAAGAATAATTCCAGGAACTAATTGAAAGGCAGAATTTGATAATAAGGCACATTTGCAAGAAAACCGACTATGAGTAGAAAGTGGGATCAGTTGAGACAAATAGGGAATCATGGGTTATAAATCTAATCGACTGATTTTAAACATTCAAAAATTAAGATTATGCTGAGAGAAAATTATGGAAATGAATAAATTTATTTAATATATATAAATATATTATGAAATTTCCTATATCTTATGATGTAAAATTCTTGGGTGTTACATCATGACTCTTCCAAGCCTGAAGAAGAGGAGTGCAAAACTCCTGAGGATGCCCCAATCCTCCCCAAGAAGACCTATTCTCTTGAAGGTGCCTTTGAAAGAGAAGGAATTGATGTGTTGGCTGATCTTGCAGATAAAGAAGATATGCAATTCTCCCCCCTTGACCTTAGATTGATCTCTTATACCAAATTTCTTGAAAATGCCATTCTTGAAGGTGATCAATCTACCATACCTTTTATCCAGCCCATTCCCATCAACCTTCCTTCTACCCCCTCAGGAACATTGCTCTCTACAGCAACTGAGACCCAATTGATCCCCATCTCTTCTCAAACTCAACCTTTCTGAATCTCAGCTCAACCTATCTTCACCCATGTCCAACCCTTCTGAATCCAAGAACACCTCCTCTGATGATGATAATGATGCAGAGGAATACACATATGAAGGAATGCTGAGGCAGATTGCAAGAGCCAATGTGGACCAATTGTATCCACGCCTGAAAGAATATCCCAGACTTCAGCAACAGTTCTATGATCTCAGGGCATTAGTTGAGATCAAAGATAGAACTATAATGGAAATAGCTCAGGCTATAAAGGATAATGGAGCTAGCTGGTGGCAGGTTGAAGAGAACAGACTCTTACACTTTGCAAATGTAAAAAAGACAAATGTCCTGACTACTGAAGCTTTATTCTGCACAATTGTGTATGAGAAGGTGATTGCTGAAAGAGAAAGACTTGCTAAAGGGATCAAGCACCCTGATAGCACTTAAGATGATGAAGATGATGATGATGACACCACCAATCCCAAACCTCCTGGACCTAATCCTGCCAAGGTACACTATTTAACTTACCCTTCTATTCAGGACTCTGAGCAATCAGAGGTGTTGACCAAAGATGGTGACACAGTCCAAGAAGCATTGGCCAAGGATGGTTCTTCTGAGCCTGAGGCACAGCTGGACAATGCTAAGACTTCCCTAGGAGAAGCTGGTTTGATTAAGGCCTCATCAGTGTCAGGAAAGTTGGACACTAACCAGCCCTTAATCATTTAGGATGACTCAGTGAACTTGGGAAGCCCAAGCACTGTGATCTCCCAACAACTGCCCTTTGTGGATCCTATTGAGTATGTAGAGGTGTCAGGTTTAGGGCACGAAGTAGTTGAAAAGGATGATAGTAATGAAAAATCAGAGGGAGGAGTTGGTGAGTGTGAGATTGTAGGTAGTGTGAGTGCACCACCTAAAGAGGGTGAAGAAGTTGAAATGTTGGGTGAAGCCCAACATGAGAGTCAGGTTATTCTTCAAGTCAAATCTGAACTTGATGAATCCCTTCGTGAAAGGAGGCCTGACTTTCTAGTGAATGAGAGCATATCTGTTGAAAATGAAGAAAAGAACAAAGTTTAAAATAAGTGCAAGGATGCTGATGTATCAGATCCTAAGGGAGATAAAAAGAAAGAGGGTGATGAGGGTGTTTTACTTAACCCTTTTTGTTTTGTAGGTTTAGAAGTTGTAACCCTTGAACAAAGTTTTGCTGATGATACTTTGACAGATATTCCAGTCAACACTGATGTTGATCTTGAAGCCATATCATCAAACATGACCACCTTGTCCAAAATCTATTTTGAACAAGCCAATGCCACTGAAGCAGGACTACAACTTGCTTCATAGACTACTACAAACATTGAGGCACAGTCAGGCAAGTTGGACAATCTGGTCAGAGAAGTTGGGAAAGCACATGCTGAGACCTCAGATGCTTTGGATGGTCAAGGAAGGACTCTTACATCAGGAGAAATGAGGCTCACAGGATCTTGATGCCAGGATCAGTGGAGTTGAGACTGGACTGTAAACAGTCTCCACTGAGGTCACAAAAGCAAAAGAAGCTATGGCCAAGTTCACAAAAGTTATGAAGATGGAGCAGAAGGGCTTGGCTAACAGCTACAAACACAATGTGTTGGCATTAAACAGGACAATCAAGGATGCCTTGAGACAAAGAACTACAGCCCATAGAAAGAAGGCAGAGGAATTGAAAGCTGCAATGGTCAAAGAAGCTGCTAAAAAGTTCACCCTTGAACTCATGACCAAAGTCTCTGATCAAGTTGTGACTAACCTCACTAACCTCACTAATCTACTGCAAGCCAAACTTGATCAATCCTTGAAGGCCACTTTGAATGAGATAGTTGCTCAGAAGATGAAACCAGTTCATGCCTTCTTAAGCATGACTGATGATAAGATGCAGAATATACATGATGAAAATGTATATCTTCTTCAAGAAATCAAATCCCTCAATTATTCTCAAGCTCATCTCTCAGTCACCATCAGTGACTTAAAGCCCCAATGTTTTGATAATGCCAAAAAGGGGGAAAGAGAAAGAGCAAGGGCCAAAGGAACCTTGAAGATTGGTGAGTCCAAAGTAAAAGACAAGATGCCTGAAGCAGAGGAAGAAGAAGATGTTGGAAAAGGCAAGGGGCCAATAAGTGTTGAAGATCTGACTGAGGAGGAGCAGATTCAAATTGCAGTAAAGAAGTCTATGGCTTCTGTGATAGAAGATCAGGCCAGATGGGCGCAGAGGCCTGGAGGAGAATCTGCTAGATTAGATCCCAAGGAGAAGGATATTCAAGTGAGGGGGAAGATCTTCAAAGTTACTGGAAGAAAGAGAAAAGAGCAAACCTTCACTTCATTCCCAACAAGCCTGACCTTACCTGCTGATTTCCAAGTTGAAGAAGAAACTCAGGTCAGAAAATCAAAAGACTGAAAAAGGCAGCCAGATTGCCTGAAATTCAAGAAGAAGAAGAGATAGAAGAAGATGTTGAAGACAAAGAGCCTGAAGCAAGAGTGCCCAAACTTGTTGATGATCCATCAAAGCTATTTGAGGAGGGTTTTGGTAAAGACCCTGAAACACAAGAGAAGTTAACTCTTCAGAGAGCTAAAGAAAGGATGGAGCAGTTGGTTGAAGCCAACAAGGCAAGAGATGCAAGAAGGGCAAACTTCAAAGCCCCAAGAAGAAGAGCTTCCTACAGAAAGCTGAAACCACAATTGTTGCAGAGATGGGATACTCAATATCCTCATCATGATAAGTGGGTTCCTATTCAGCTGAATGATGAATGGGAAGAAGCCAAAAGGAGATTTGTCTATGATTTCTATGTCATAGGCAAATGGCTTGGTGAAAATGTGGAAGAGATCTTTGCTCAGTTCATGTTTGACAACTATAGAGAGTTGTATCAAAAGCTGTTTGCAGCAGCTGATATAGCAAGGATATAATTCAAGGCACCAGGTCCCATTCTGTACATGCCTCCAAAGTTCAGTGGGAACTTAATTGATGAAGTAAAGATTCTGGAGGAATTTATCTCCATAATGAAGATGGAGAAGATGAAGCTAGGGCCCAAGGGAACTAATCAGGAGATTTGGGAACTGAAGAAGAGAGTATGGGCTCAGTATGGCATTGCCCCACAAGATGAGGGCTCCTTCTGAATGAATAAGTTCATTCTTCCCTTATCTATCTTTATCATGTTGTTTTATTTTATTTCAGCATAGTTAGTCCTTTCAAATTTTCTAATCTGTAATGCTCTATGATATATGAAAAGGACAACTATTTTTACCAAGAGATAACAACTCATTATCTCAACTAGCCTGACATAACCTATATACTTAATTTAATATTATGCTAACAGTTTGTTTCAGGAAAATTGATAAGATCAACATACTCTCTTCTGTCATAGCCCATATCAGTGCCTTTCTTTTAATATCAGTTTAGGCTACTTACTTGAGCTTTGATCTTACAGCCATGTTGTCCTATTCAGTAGACTTGTCTTCATGTATTCATCAAACTTGATCTAATAGACTAAGGCTAATAAACTGCCTAACATTTCAGCTTTGGAAAACTAACCTGAACACTAAGCGAGCCAACATGACTGTAAGATTTGGGAACTGAAGAAGAGAGTATGGGCTCAGTATGGCATTGCCCCACAAGATGATGGCTCCTTCTGAATGAATAAGTTCATTCTTCCCTTATCTATCTTTATCATGTTGTTTTATTTTATTTCAGCATAGTTAGTCCTTTCAAATTTTCTGATCTGTAATGCTTTATGATATATGAAAAGGAAAACTATTTTTACCAAGAGATAACAACTCATTATCTCAACTAGCCTGACATAACCTATATACTTGATTTATTATTGTGCTAACAATTTGTTTCAGGAAAATTGATAAGATCAACATACCTGAAGACAAGTTTAGTATAAGTCAAGTTTCCTTTGTAAATAGGTTTTGGCATCATCATAGAGGGGGAAATTGTTGGGAAATAAATTGATTTTGATTAAGATACCAAAACCCCTGAATGATGATGGTCAGCTTAGTTGAGATAAATAGAAAGTATATAAGTCTAGTTGTTTCAGGATAGTTGAGACAGTAAAATTGCTTAAGTCTAAATATTCATAATTGTTGGTTCGCTTAGTGTTCAGGTTAGTTTTCCGAAGCTGAAATGTTAGGCAGCTTATTAGCCTTAGTCTATTAGATCAAGTTTGCTGAATACATGAAGACAAGTCTACTGAATAGGACAACATGACTGTAAGATCAAAGCTCAAGTAAGTAGCCTGAACTGATATTAAAAGAAAGGCACTGATAAGGGCTATGACAGATCAAGTTGAAGTCTTAGAAGATCAAAAGCATTGAAAGCTACTGTCTCAGAAGACAACATTAATGAAGCATTAAAGCCATCAAGCCTGAGCAAGCATTGAAGACTTAGAAGCATTAAAGACTGAAGAATTGAATGAATGGAAGAACTATCCACATGTAGCAGAAATGTTCAGAGTACTTGTCCCATCTGACCGTTGAAATAGTACAAGTTCTGCCAAAGATCAACCTTGGAAAATGTGCTTGTTTGGAAACTGACACAAGTGTACTCAGCCGCATTTTTCAGAAGTCAACACATTCATTCAAACAACCATTGAAGAACCTTCTTACACAGTGGATAATAGAAGGGTGTTTTCATAGTCGTTTCAATGGAGCTGCAAAAAGACAATTTGAAAGCCTATCTCTCCAACGGATAGATGATCAAATTGATCTATAAATACAGAAGTGATCCAAGGATTCAAGTACCCAACTATCTGCTATCAAACTACTATCAAGCATTCAACGAAACCAAAGTTTAAATCTTAGAATCCCAAGTTTCTTGATCACTTCTAGCTAAGCCAATCTTGTAAAATCCAAGCTTAGCATAGAGATATCCTAACCCCTTTACATTGTTCTTACTGTAAATGATATCTCAATTAGTTGGAACCAAACCTCAAACCCTTACCTCTTAAGTGAAGTAGAGTTTGTTGTAGAATTGAGGAGTTAAGGACTGTTAAGAGTAAATACATTCTTAACTCAGAGAAGTTGAGCAATAGGACTCATATTATCTAGGGATCAAAGCACTAAGATATTCTTGTTGATCAGTGCACCTTGGCACTATAAAACAAGCTAATTCCAGGTGTTAAGGAATTATCCTGTTCAATCAGGTCTTAACTCAGAGAAGTTGAGCAATAGGACTCATATTATCTAGGGATCAAAGTACTAAGATATTCTTGTTGATCAGTGCACCTTGGCACTATAAAACAAGCTAATTCCAGGTGTTAAGGAATTATCCTGTTCAATCAGGGAAAGTGGATGTAGGAGCTTGAGTCTCTGAACCACTATAACTTGCTGTGTTATGTACTTACTGCATTCCTTTATAATTCACATTGCATACTGTTGGTCCTGAAAGGAGTATATAACAAGTGTATGGGGGGGGGGGGGGAATACACTTGTATACAAATATTTTTCAAACTATTAAGCAAAATAGGCTTCCAGCAAGGTTGTCCTGGACAACTCTTCTGATATGTATAACTTTTAGAAGATAATCAAACTACTAAGAACTATTAAGTACTTAGTTGAATGACTCTCTAAATAAGATATAAGTGCGGAATAATGGTTGACACTTATGTTTAAACTCCTTTTAATTCTGAAATCCTTTTCTAAACACTTAATGCAGTTTTCAGGGGACTTGTCCCAAAACTGTTTTACACACTCTCGAATGTATTGTTGGTGTATACTGTAAAGCAAACTTTTAGTGGGCTTTTGTGACATATATTCGATTTCCTTTTATCTGAAATTAATGGTTTTTCACATTATTGCATTCTTTGTGATTACTTGTATGTCTACTTATCTTGCATTGTACACGATGTGGTGGGTTTGTAGTCACACAGAAGATCACATTGTGAGTTCTTTGTAAGATATAAACAGTAATCACAACTGAGATATCTATGGACAAAACTATTGGTTTAAGTTGTAGTGTAAACTTGTTAGTGGTTTGTCTTGGCCATTAGTTTATACTAGTGCGTTGTGGCGTATTGAATGGATCACAGATAAGACATGTTCTTCTGTTCTGACTGTTATGAAGAACTAGAGGTCTTGGTGACTTTTATGATTCTTAACCCTAAGTGTGATATTTAGATGTGTGGGGTGCTTGTTCACTACTTTGATGTACTATAGGTGAGAATCTTGGTAGATTCTTCACGCTCCGTATTATGGGTAGTGGCATCGCTCGCATGATGTCTACTTATTGACATTAGGGCACCGTGTCTTGTACATCCAGGCTGATGATGTCCCCTTGAGAAAACTCATAAAAGATTGTCGTATTAAACCCTGCAGGTGGATTTAATCCGTACGACAACAAGGTTGAGTGGTACTACTCAAAGAATTATAGAAATTAATTATTTAAAGAAGTCAGAAGCTTTAATAATTAATGGACGTGCGATATTTTAAACACGGGGAATTATAAAGTCTAATAGTAGCCCTGATTCAGTTCGGGATAGGACGGGAGTGCAACATTAATTCTCTAGTGGAATGAATTAATGTTCTCGGGCCAAATTATATGTTCTGGGCTGAACATAAGAGTATTTGGGCCTGTAAGAAGCCCAAACCCTATACCTTCTAATGGATCCCTAGTCTGGAATATGAACTTAGGGAGATTATAAATAGGAGCCTCAAAATAGTTTAGAAACTGTAGCACACATGAAATTGAGAAAAACGGCTAGGGTTTCAAGGAGACGAAACTGAGGCACCTTCTCCACGTTTGATAGCGCATCGACCACCCGGTGTTCGAGCGAGGTTGGGAGACAGTCTAGAAAATCTGTAGATTGGAATCAACGTCTCGATCTTCAAGGGTACCGAATCTAAATTCTTCTTTAGACGCATGTTTAGGTTTAATTCGTTATTTATACGTTTGATATCCGACAACGATCCCGGTGATGGACCGCCTTCGCCGCCGTGTTCCAGAAATTGGTATCAGAGCCTGGATTCGTGGATTGTTGGCTCTTCCTGAAACGTATGATTGTATGATTCAATTTATTTTGTTTCATGTATGTACGTTTCTGTTGGTTATGTTTTTTTTCTTCTATTGCAACCCTAGTGTTATGTAATCGTTTCTCCCACGAGATAATAAGTGTGGGTAGTATAGGACTATTTCATAGATCACTACAGTAGGGTTTTGCTCGTTTATATTGTATTTTTTGATCGTGAGAACGGGCAGTGTCGATGGAAGATCTGAAAACAGTAATCTGAGTTTTTCGGGTTATGGCCTTGGACAGTGAAAACTGTTTTGGCCATAACTTTTCGGAAACGTCTCGACGAGATCTACAGGAGAAGAGGCTTTGCCGGGTTGATGAGTGGCAAGGCCTAATTCAAAAGCCTTGATAAAGTTTTCTGTCAGTTTTTGTCGGTGGACGAGAATTCGAGGTTTTTGCATTGCGTTGGAGACCGATGCGAGGCATCCATCCACGCCACTATTTTTATCATTGTAATAGCTTATAATAGGCTGTTTTTGATAGGTTTTCAAGGGGTTGCGATAGATGTGCATTTATTTATTTTTGCCTATGTTTATCGCATCTTGTATTGTTATGGCATGCATGTGTTAATTTTTGTTAATTTGCTATGCCAATGAATAATCTTCATGTTAAAATGACTAAGTGAGATAATTTAATTTTAATTAATTTATAGGCCTCCACAATTGGTCTTTAAGTAAGGTGTATGTTGCTCGTGGGACCTTGGGAGTCTCCCCCTAACGGGTGCAACATATACGAGCTTACTAGTTAAGACTTCTAATAAAACTGTTTTAATCTTTAGATGAAGTGTGTGATCTTCCCTAACGGATGTGTCATCCATGAGTTCATCAGTAAAGAATAATTCAAGATAACTGTTGTTAAATTGTGGTCATCACTTAAATGTGAATTTTAATATAACCCCCAGACGGGGTAACTGTTCTAGTTCACATGGCCAGTTAAAGTTTGACTGTTAATTTCATTCGTCATAAGGATAAGTTGATGTGATATTGAAATTAAAGACTGAATGTCTGGTCGATGAATAAATGTGTAAACGACCACCCTAACGTGGCTTGCATATGTGTTTGTTGGGCTGTTGGAGGTTGTGTTGAATATTGGTTTTGAAGGTTTCCAATGTTTTATGCTTCAAACTTATGTGATTTATTGCTTGCATTTTATTTATTTCAGATACACTATGGTGACATTCAACCCACTTATGGTTATCTTAAATCGAAATAAGCTTATTGGTCAAAATTACTTGGATTGGAAAAGAAATTTGGACATTGTCCTAGTTGCTGATGAGTACAAGTTTGTGCTCGATACACCTGCTCCTGCCCCTTTGGGAGCCGAATCTACTGAAGAGCAAAGGGAGGCTCATAAGAAGTGGCACAAAGCATATGAGATGGCTCGTTATTACATTTTGGCCTCGATGTCAAATGTTTTACAACAGCAGCATCATACTATGCCTAGTGCCGCAGCTATGATGTTGAGCCTCAAAGAGCTTTTTGGTGAGTGTTGGTCCCTGAACGAGTAGTGAATGGGATTAAAGTCTAGAGGGGAGGGGTGAATAGACTTTAAAACTTTTTCAAGAGTTGGGAACCTCTTCTGATCTCTATGTCAGTTGGACTACAAGTCTGCTGGTCCAGATGGCTATAGTGATCTGATAGAAGAGATTATATGCGGAATTATGGTAGGCCTTGTTTAGACTCGTTCTTTTGTTTCTTATGAAAGTGTTAACTTGTTTTTTACTTTAATGAAAATACACATCTGATACTGGTTTGAAAGTTGTGGCCTTAGTTGAAGAATGTTGAAAACACAGTATGCACTATATAAAATAAATGGAAAGACAGAAATGTAAAGTGCAGAAAGGTAAATAACACCAGGTTTATAGTGGTTCGGATATACGATCCTACGTCCACTCTCACGTCCTAACGTGATGTTTAATCCCTTTAATTTACCACAAATTACAAGGGTCTTGACCTTTATAGTCCCAAGGATAGGACTTTGAGATCTGAGCCGTCCTAACAGCTACGGTCTCCACAAGTGATTGTAAGCACTTGCACTTTGAGGGGTTCAAAAACTTTAACCTTTCGGTGAGGGTTTGGGGTTTTTGAAGTGTATCCAACTATTGGTTCAAGCTTATAAATTGCTTAACCACTATGCCTAAAACAATTGATATACAATATGAACAGGTTTCAGGTTCTTATGGGTTGGATAGAAATCACTTAAGAGCTAAAAGTATTCTAAGGCTTTCTGGGCTCTTGGAGAATTCTTAGAACAGTATGGCTTTTGCTTGATTGCTTGCTTAGCTTGTTTAATTCTCTTGTTGTGATCTCGATGCTTGTGATTTCTCATCCTCTTGTATTTATAATGGTGATTGCTTGAAACTAGCCGTTGGAGTTGACTAGTCGTTGGGGCAATCTTTCCATATTGGCTTGATTCCTTGATTCCAGCTGCTTGATTGCTCCAATCCTGGGATCATGTCAATCTTCTAAATAAGGTAGGTCTTCATTTGAATTGCAAGATGACTTTGGGAATCAGCCGAGTCCTGGAAGAGTACATAGTCTTCTGATCTATACTACTAATCTTCTGACTACTCTTCTGGCCTTAGGTCTTCTGTCTTCTGATATCAGTCGAGTAACACTCGTCTGATCTGTGAATTATTTGTGCTGCTTTAGGCCATCTTCAATCTTGGACTCCATCAGATAATTAGGTATACAAGCACCTTACTTAACTGGCCTTCAAGGATCTTCTAGTCTTGATGTCTTCTACTCTTCTCATCTTGAGGAAGCGCATGTAAGCCGGGACTGTGCTAATCAGCTGATATACATAAAGTTGATTACACAAGACTAGTCTAAGCTGTTCTATACAAAGTCAGCTGATCCTATTACATTTATAAACTCTAAGTGTTTTGGCCATCAAAACTATTCTAACATCAAGTGGGGCTTAGGGTGAATTTTCATCCCAACAATTTCCCCCTTTTTGATGAAGCCAAAACTATATTTGATAAATGCTCTTAGTGAATAAGATAAGAGTTTATAAAATTCATAAAACTGAAGTATCTGATGAAGACAATCAGAGTTTGTCTTGAAAGCAAAGAGAGCTAAACTTGATTATATATAGAGCTTTTACAGATTACAAGTGATAGTTTCTTTAAAGCTTTGAAAGTGGTCTTCATCAGCTCTTCTGATCTTCAGATGCGGAAAGCAAGGTACAGACGAGTTCGAACTTTTTCCATGTGCTGCAGGTCTGTAACATTCTCGTCTTCATAGATTTTCTCTAGAATCCTTTTGACTTCAATCCAGTCTGTCCTTCCGGAGCTCAGAGTGGGAGGAGTCCATTTAGGTTCTTCTGGAGTTAGGATTCTGCAGTTGTCAAGTTCTTTGGCTGTCTTGACTACTTCTTTCCAGAACTCTTGATCTTCAATGTTCATGAACTGGAAGAATTCATCTTCATAGGTTGGAAAAGGACCAAATTTTCTTACTATGTGGTGTTGAATTTGCCACTTCTTCTTCAGGGGATACCATCTTGGTAGCTCATCTTGAAGGGCTAAATAATCCACATAATTGCTATCAAACACCAGGACCTTATCTTTCAGTGCCAGGGCATTTTCTTTCAATGCTTTGTCCTTGAGAGCTTTCCTGAGTTTGGCTATTTTCCTATCAAATTTGGCTTTGACTGTCTTCGCATCTTTTAGCTTCTTCTGCTTAAGCTCTTGAGCTTCAAGCTCTTTTCTTTTCTTCAGCTCTAAAGCCTCTTTCTCTTCTGCAGTAGGCTCTGCTGGAGCTGACTTCTTGCTTGACTGAGCTTGCTCATCTGCTTGCTCATCTGCCTTTCTTTTCCTTGTCATCCTCTTCTCAGGAACTTGTTCTATAGAGGCAGTGATCTGTAGACTCTTGGCAGGAGCTTGAGTGGGAGCTTGGGTGTCTTCTTGAGCAATTTCTTTGCCTTTGCCTTGCCTGCTCTTGATTTTACTTGATAAACCACCCAAGGTTTCATTCAGCTCATCTTGAGATACTACCATCACAGCTTGCTGTGCAGTAGCCTTCTCTAGAGCCTTTATCAATACATCTTCCCCCTTTTTGGCTTCAGCAAGTGCAGCCGCAAAAGGCTTCATGGCATTCAGAATCTCTACTTTCAGGGTCTGCTGTAGAGCCATGGCATTGACTTTGCCAACATGGGTCAGATGAGTGATGCTGTGGTCTAGGATCTGAGCATGAGAGTTGGAGGAGAAGGCAGCTTCAAGTTTAGCTGTAAGTGCTTCCAATTTGGCTGCTGTCTCCTTCAGTTGAGTCTGTAGTTTCTCATTCTCTGCTGTAGCTGATTGGAGAAGGGTTCGACCTTCAGTAGCTCTTGCTTCAGCATCTTCAATTCTTTCCTTGTAAGTGTTTTCCATGCGGTTGACCTCATTAGAGTAGAGTTCAGCAAACATGGAGGAGGTGTCACCTGCCTTTTTCAGAATGGTGGTCAGATACTCACTTATCTGATCGTGAAGTGACTCTCCAAACTTGTCTTCAATGTCAATGATCTGGTCATGAAGACGAGTTCTCTGCTCCTTAACAACCTTTTCAACATATCTTCCAAGTTGTAGGCCTAAACCTTTCTCAAAATGTAGGTCTATTGCAGCCTTGACCTGTGAGCATATGTCTGCTGTATAGTCAGCTGTTGAAGTAGAAGTTGAGGCAGTGCCTTGAGGCTTTGGATGAACTATCAGGGCTTTGCCTCTTTCTTCAGCTGAAAGGTACTCTTCATTGAGGAATGAGGTAGTGGCCTTAACCAGGTGGGTCATGATATTGTCTCCTTTATCAATGAAGTGAGTTAGAGTATCCTTAGGCATGAAGTGACCAGGAATAGTGATTACTTCTCTTTCAATCTCTACTTTGTCAGCTGGTTCTGCTGAGTCTTCCGCAGGGACTGATGCAGCTGAGTCATTCAATTTTGCTGTGTCAGCTATCTACTGACCGGATGAGCCTTCTGGGACAGAGGTATCATCAGTTGGAATTCCTAGAATCCTGTGGCATACTGCTGCAAGGGCCTCTTCTGGCAGCAGTTGAGCAAAAGATTTAACTTCAGCAACTTCCTTCTGCTCCATTTCCCAGTCGAGGAAATTAGCCTTTCCTCCCATTCCTTCCATGACCTCAAGAAGGTCATCTACATCATCTCTCCTGAGTTCAATCCAGGTGCAGACTCTGAGAACTTGTTCAAACTGAACTGATTCCTCATCAATGCCAGGAATGGTAGACTTGAGCATCTGAGCTATCTTCATCCTTATTATCTTTTCTCTTGTGCACATGGGATAATGCACCATGCTGTACTGAGGCTGAGATAAACCTGCCTGAGCAAGGTCTGCTGGGGCTAAGTCTTTTTGTTCAGATGGGGCAGTGACGATAGGGGATTGAGCGGTTGGAATGGTTTCCTCTGCTGTGTGAGTATCAGCAGGGATTTGGGAAGTGATATCTTCTTGATCTTCAGTGGATTGATCCTCAGCAGGGTTTTGAGTCTGCTGATCTGGGACTATTTCTGCTTGCAGATCAGTAGATGGTTGGGGTTGATGAACTTGGACATCTGCCATTTGAATATCAGCAGGGGTAGAAAAATGTGGCTCTGGGGTTGTTAGAGGCTGGGCTTGTTCCTCTACTGTGTGAGTATCAACAGGGATTTGGATATCAGTGTTTGAGGGTTCAGATGGGTTTGAATCATCAGAAGGGTGGAAGGAAGTAATAGGGGTTATGCTCATGGGAGTAGGGAGCCTGGATTTCTTGGTTTTCTTAGTGAAAGAAGAATTGTTCTTCTTTCTCTTCTGACCCTTCGACAATTTAGAAGGAGTAAAAGTGAGAGAGGGATTAGAGGTACCTGCCTTCTTCACGGGAGAGGCAGTTGGAGTGGCATCTGAATTAGATGGGGAGATGAGTCCTGATCTGATTAGAAATCGTATTTGTGCTAAGGTCTGATTGTCGTCATCATCCTCAGCAGCCTTCTCCTGAGCCTCTTCTTTGGATGGCTCCTCTTCTTCTTCAGCAGAGTTATGAACAGACTCTTCTGCCTCCTTAACAATATCTTTGGAAGATGTTTCAGCCAACAGCTTCCTCTTCTCTTCTTTCAACCTTGCTGCCTCAGCAAGAGCTTCCTTTCTCAAATAATACTTGGAGATGTGGAAGGTCTTATGAGGTCCCATCTTGTACTTCTTTGGAAGAATATCTGGAAGGATGATGCTCAGCTTGTTGACAAAGCTGACTGTAGCTGACACCTTCCATTCCCTCGATTGCAAATCCAGAGTAACTTTCTTTGCCTCAAGGGCAATTCTATCCAAGAATAACCCTTGCCAGTCTCCATCAATCTGATCCCAGATTGCAGCCATAACTCTAACCTTCAACGTAGTAACAACATCATGGCTAAAAGTATTACCAAGTATCATCTTGCCTGCAATGTCCATCAGGGTTTGAAACTTAGGTTCAAGTTGGGATTTCTTGAGACCAGAGGCATCAATAGCCTTGATTCTTCCATTAGTAAACATCTCCATATACTCCTTTTCTCTACCCATGATGTAGTCGGAGATATTTATCTTCCCCCTCGACAAGCCGAACAATTCCTGAAGAATTTCTCTTGTTACCTTGACTCTGTGTCCACCTGTGACACTTTCAACTTGAGATCCCTTCATTACAGCGTTTGCGTAGAAAGACAGCACATCTTGTTCATAGACGTTTGTTGGTGCTGCTTCAGATTAGATTTTAATGTGGAGTAGTGCCCAAGATTTCCCTTCTTTGATTCCGGGTCATTCCTTAAATTTTGCCGGCTGAATTTGCCATTTGGCAACTGTTGATTTACTGGCAATATGGTAATCAGGTATTAATGACATCATACCAAAAATAGCCGTTGTGACTAATTTTGTGGCAAGAATTGATCATCAATGTCGTTTTCTATAAGTGAATTGCATTCCTTATATAGGCCAATTTCGTTAATTACATCCAGAAATAAATCTAGAATGAATTACATGATCAAAGATAGTCATTATGCTCTAAAAATAAAGTCTTCTTATCAGCAGAGTGAAGTCTTCTGATTTCATCGAAATGTCTGCTGATTTTCCTTGAAAGTCTTCTGGTCAGCTGAGTTGGTCTTCTGATCAGCTGAGTAGAGGATAGGGGTTTGTTGTAATGATCCAACCTGGATGGATCCTTCCAGCTTTATTTTGAGTGATGATCCAACCTGGTTTGATGGATCTTTCAACTCCTTCTTTTAACCAAGTGGGACTAGCCTAGATGAAATCCCACTGGCTTAACTGCTCCTCACCATCGGATGTTCCTCATCATCAGATGGGATGTAGCATCTAATGTGTCCTTGTTGAATTTCTTCGCTTCTTTTGAAAGAGAAGAAAAGTTGGAAGAGGCTTCAATGGAGTATGAAGAGAGAGCCATGGACTTGGTCTCCTTGATATCTTTTGACAAAGTGGTCTTTGATAGCAAACTCTCCATATAGAACTTCCCCCTGGAGAAGAAGCTCTGCTTGCGTGCTACTTTGTCCTCTGCATCTCTTCTTCCTTTAGTTTTTAACAAGAACGTCTCTTCTTTCTTTAGTTTTCATAGGCATACTTATGTTGAGTAACCCAAGTATGCTGATCTGCATCATCTTCATCTTCTGGACAAATCTTCATCTCCTTCACCTAAGACCTTGGTTGAGGGACGGTCTCCATTCCATCTCTTCTCTCGGCTATCTCTATACCTAAAACAAGAATAATAGTTAGTGATTTGTGTTCTTAGGTGTTCTCATAACTTTCTCCTTTTATAGAGGTAGAAATGAGGTAATGGAGCGTAAGATGACAAAAACTATAGAGTTGATAGGTCTGAATTTCTGAAAAGCTATTTCTTAAGATCAACAATGAGATTCTTGATCTAAGGGTTTACATTTAAAGAGATTCAGGCTCTATCTTATGGAATGCAGAATTTATAAATTTTTGAACAAGAGTTATTTGGAGTCCGTACAGTGCATGTATACTGTTGAGTCGGTGAGGATGGTGTATTAATCCAAACAAGTATGACTCACTAATATAATGTATACTTGTATAGTGATAAAGTATTTTATGAAGAATAGTTTATTACTATACATAGATATACATTGCTTAAGTATAGATTACCAATTAACTCTATTCAAATCTTATATAATGCAATGCAGATTATAGAGTATTTCATCAAGGATTCTTAAGGTATCATTGATTCCCCCTTGATTAGATGACTCTATGTTTTCCCTCAACTTTATTTGTCTTCATCGGGAATAACTTACCTGAAGATGAGGGTGTCTATTCACCTCATCTGATCCTCCTAGTCTGCTGCGATTGTATCAGCTGAGGCCTTCAGCTGATCTTGTGCTCTTCATGTTCTTGGATCCAAGAGTCCTAAGCTATAGCATAGGATCTTGAATCTTTCTTCAACTAGGGGCTCAGTCAAGATGTCTGCTCTTTGGATATCTGTGTGAATTTTCTCCATCTTAATGTCCTTCTTTTCAAGGTGGTCTCTTATAAAATGGTGTCGAATGTCGACATGCTTGCATCTTGTATGGAGGACTGGATTTTGAGTGATGGCAATGGCACTGCTGCTATCACAATAGATAGGGACTTCTCTTGCTTCTATATTGTAATCTTTGAGTTGTTGAGCTAGCCAAAGCAGCTGACTGCAACAACTTCCAGCTGCCATATATTCTGCTTCAGTGGTGGAGGTTGCAACTGAAGTTTGCTTCTTTGAGAACCATGATATCAACTTGTTACCTAGGAATTGACAGGTTCTAGATGTGGATTTCCTATCAATTCTACATCCTCCATAGTCTGAGTCAGAATAACCACTCAATTCTAGATTGTCATCAGCAGGGTACCATAGTCCTAGATTGACTGTTCCTTTTAGGTACTTGAGAATTTTCCTTGCTGCTTCTAGATGACTTTGCTTTGGGTTTGCTTGAAACCTAGCACATACTCCTACAACAAATGTTATGTCTGGTCTGCTTGCTGTAAGATATAGTAGAGATCCAATAAGTGCTCTATATTCAGCTTGATCAACTGCCTGTCCAGACTCATCTAGTTCCATCTTGAATGATGTCATCATTGGAATTCTTGCAGTCTTGCTTTGTAGAGCTTTGAATCTTTCCAATAGGCTTTTGGTGTACTTGGACTGATTGATGAAGATCCCTTCTGAACTCTGTTTGACTTGGAGTCCTAGGAAATAATTCATCTCACCCATCATACTCATTTCGAATTTTCCTTGCATAAGTTCAGAGAACTTCTTGCACATATTTTGATTTGGTGATCCAAATATAATGTCATCTACATATATTTGCACCATTAGAATGTCTTCTCCTTCTTGAATTCTGAAAAGTGTTCTGTCAACTTTGCCTTTTGTGTAACCATTGTCAAGTAGGAATTGTGACAATGTGTCATACCAGGCTCTGGGAGCTTGCTTCAGACCATAGAGGGCCTTCTTCAGACGATATACTTGATCACCTTTTTCGAATCCTGGAGGCTGTTCTACATACACTTCTTCTACCAGAATACCATTCAGAAAAGCACTCTTGACGTCCATTTGATATACCTTGAAGCCCATATATGATGCATAAGCTAGAAACAGTCGAATGGCTTCTAATCTGGCTACTGGAGAAAAAGTTTCATCATAGTCAATTCCTTCAGATTGTGAATATCCTTTTGCAACTAGCCTTGCTTTATTTCTAGTTATCACATCATTTTCGTCCTTTTTATTCTTGAATACCCACTTTGTTCCTACTACATTGTGGTTTTCAGGACGATCTACCAATTCCCATACTTCATTTCTTTCGAATTGGTTTAGTTCTTCTTGCATAGCAGTGATCCAATTGCTATCTGTCATTGCTTCTTCTATGTCAGCTGGTTCAATGTTGGATAAGAAAGCACACCTGCAGAACATAAATGATTGGGGGTTCTGATTCAGTTGTCTTCTGGTCTGACACTTGAGTCTGCTCCTCCTAAGATGAGGTTTGATGGATGGTTGTTTCTCCATGTATGTCTTACAGGAGTATCTGCATTAGATGAGCTTGGATTCTCATCTGTTCTAGTGCCATCAGGAGGGTTGACTTGATTAGGTCGATCATCATCTGTATCTTGTGTGTCAAAGAGATCATTCCCCCTTGCATTTGGGATTGTTGCATCTTGATTTTGGACAGCTTGCTCAGCTTGAGTTTGTGATCTAGTGACTGGTCTGTGTGGTTTATCCTCCTCTGGTTCTTCAGGAAATGGTTCATTGACTTCAATAAACTCATCAGACCTGGTCTTGATTACTAGTTTCTTCATCTGATCTACAGCTGAGTCTGTTTCTACTGCACTCTTTTCACAAGATTCATAAAAAATAACATGAGGTGTTTCTTCCACAAGAAGGGTTCGTTTGTTGAATACTCTAAATGCTTTGCTAGTTGAGGAGTATCCCAAGAATATCCCCTCATCTGCTTTGGCATCAAAGGCATTCAACTTACTTTTCCCATTGTTGTGAATGAAACACTTACAACCAAATATATGAAAGTAAGATACTCTAGGTTTTCTTCCTTTCCACAGTTCATATGGGGTTTTCTCATGGATTTTGTGAATACCTGACCTGTTTTGAGTGTGACAAGCTGTGTTGATAGCTTCTGCCCAAAGCTTCTTAGGAGTGGAGAATTCAGCAAGGAGTGTTCTTGCAGCTTCTTTGAGCGTTCTGACTCTTCTTTCAGCTACACCATTCTGTTGTGGTGTTCTTGCTGCACTTGTCTCATGTTGAATACCATTAGAAGTACAATATGCAATAATATAAGAGTTAATAAATTCAGTGCCTTTGTCACTTCTAATTTTCACAATAGGTTCTCCTTTCTCTACTTGGATCCTCTTTAATAGTTCAGGGAGCTTCTGTTGAGTTTCACTCTTCTTGTATAAGAAGATAACCCAAGTAAACTTGGAGTAGTCATCTACAACAATAAGAGTGTACTTCCTCCCTGTTAGTGTGGTTGGGGTGATTGGTCCAAAAAGATCCATGTGAAGTAATTCAAGAGCTCTGCTGGTTGATGCTGTCTTCTTGGTCTTGAAGGAGACCTTTGTTTGCTTTCCTTGTTGACATGCATCACACACCTGATCTTTACAATAGAGTTCATTAGGCAGACCATCAACTAAGGATTCCCTTGCTAGTTTGTTCATAGTCAGCTGACATCTTTAGGGCTCGTCACAAACAGACATGTATCCTTAGGACAGCTGTTCCAATTTGCAAGATACATACTTCCTTTTCTAGATCCTGTTAGAAGATTTTGTTTTGTTCTTTTATCACTTATGAGACACTCATCTTTAGAGAATTTTACTGAGTAACCCGTGTCACAAAAATGAGAAACATATAGTAAATTAAACTTTAAACCTTCTACATATGATACATCATGTACCTCAATGTCACCATTTTTAAGGGTGCCATATCCTTTTGTGTTACCGTGCGCGTTATCACCAAAGAAGACTTTTGGACCTCTCTTTTCTGTGTAGTTGGTCAGCAGGTCTTTGGTTCCAGTCATATGGGTTGAGCATCCACTATCTATGTACCATATCTCTCCTGCTTGACCTCATTTTCTGTATAGGTCCCTCCTTTCCTGCAAGAAAGTTTAAGTCTTAGGTACCCATTTTGTCTTGGGTCTTTGGGTGTTAGTACTACCCTTGGGAACCCACATATACATTGGTCGTTTGAACAACCTTGAGAACTTGAGTTGTTTCCCTCGGGCATCACAAAACCAAATCTTACCAGTTAACACCTTGGATTTATTTGATTTGTTGTTTGTGTCAGCTAAGTAATAGTCAAATGGTTTCCCTTTATAGAAGTGTACATACATTATTTTTTGACTAGTTACATTCGGCCTGGGTGCATTAGCTGGTCGATGCACACGATTATATTGACCATACTCCTCTGTTCTCACAATATCATAAGAGATAGGGGGTGCAAAGAGAACAGATTTGTTTGAAGAGGACTTCTTCTTCTTGGCTGGAGCGACATACAGCTGAGACTGTCTCAGACGAGATGGTCTAGGCTGTTTGCTGTTCCTCTGCACAGGTTTGGGGTTAACTTTTCTTTTACCATTTTTGGTGTTGGAATAGTTAGCCTTAGTTGGTACAGATGCCTTTTGGTTCATATTAGGTTCATTGTGTTTAGAACACTCACCCTGTTCATGTGTCTGAGTAGTGCACTTGTTAGGTGTACTACCCCCAGCTGGAGAGGATGTTGATGGATTAAGTTCATAGCCAAAACCCATCTTATTGCCATTTGATCTATAATATTCAGAGATACTTTCAATAGTAGTCGAGGCTTTATTGAACTCTGAAATCTTTTGATTTAGGCATTCCTTCTCCTTTTCTAAGAGCTTGTGTGCTTGGAAGAGGTCATCGAACTTAGATTGTAGTATACGAAATTCCTTGGTTTCTAAGGCTTGAGTTTCTAACATCCCCTCATACAACTGAGTTATTCTGGTATTTTCTTCCTTAAGAAGTTCCACTTCTTTGGTCAATCTTTCATTAATTGTGATTAACTCAGGGGTGTTATCAAACTTAACCTTTTTCAACCTAGCAATTTCTTTCCTTAAATCCTTATTCTCCTCCTCCACTTCTATAAAAGCTCTAGTGGCAATATCCAGATCACCTTTTACCTTTCTTAACGATTGATAATAGGTGTCTTCTGATTCGCCTTCAGATGAATTTATATCATCTGTTTGTGAGAAAATAGGTGAATGGAAAGTAGTAGTGTAGGAATTTACCTCATTTTCTCCTATGGCCATCATAGCTAGATCATCTGAATCATCTGAGTAGATTTGACAGTCTGGTGATGTAGGGAGTTCATCACTTTGATATTCAGATTCTTTAGTCACCATTGCTTGCTTATCTGAATTTCTTCTGTCTCTTCTTGGCCTTCTTTCTTCTTTGTCATCCAGATTCTTTAGACATAATGTCCTAGTTTGCGAAAATTGAAGCATGCTCCGGGTTTTTTATTTGAACTGCCTTTCCTTGGAGGAGTGGCATCTCTTCTTCTGGAGCCTCGGCTGTCAGATGACTCCATATCCTTTCTAGGATACCTTTCTGGTGTTCTTTCTCTGGAGCCTCTAGAGGGTGAACTGGCTCTTCTATCTTTGTAGTTTCTATAGAATTTTCTATATTTGTTGTTGAGAGTGTTCATCCTTTCGAATCTTTTGATCATAAGGGCCATTTGCTCTTTCAGACTCATGTCTGATCCTTCAAAGTCTTCTGTTTTCAGAGAGGTCTTCCCAGATGAGGTGCTTGCAGCTTTTGTATTTGCTGCTTTGAAGGCTACAGTCTTGGAAGTAGATGGAGTTGCAGTAGGTTCATCACTTCCTGAGTTTTCTTCTCTTTCAAGATCATATTCATGAGCTTTTAGGTTCTGAAATAGAGTCTGTGCAGACCACTCCTTGATATCTTGAGTATCTTTGATGATGGTCTTCTTGAGTCTCCATTTCTTGGTTAGAGAGTCTAAGATCTTTAGATTCTTCTCTCTATTTGTATATTTCTTGCCCAGAGATTCTATCTCATTGATGATCTTGGTAAATCTATTGTCTAGTTGATCAATAGACTCTTCTGGTTGCATCTTGAAGTGTTCAAACTTCTTGACTATTGTTGTCAACTTGCTCTCCTTGATCAGCTCAGTTCCTTCACAGAGGAGTGCTAGAGCATCCCACATATCCTTAGCTGTTTCACAATTGATTACTTTTGCAATGTACTCATTTGGAGGAGTTTGAATGATGTAATCTTGAGCAATGCTGTCAAGATTTGACTGCTTCATCTCTTCTGGTGTGAGATCCTTCATCGGCTTGGGAGCAAGTTCTCCAACTGGAACTTCTGGATCACCATTTGTAGTGTTGACTGCCATGATGGTGATTGGGCCTTCAGTGATTACTGACCACATCTTGTAGTGGACTGATGTGAGATTCTTCCTCATCCTGATCTTCCAGTAATCATAATCATCCACTGAAAACTTTGGCAACTTACGCATATTAGCACTCATGCTGTATGAGTTTTCGAAAACAATTTTTTTTTTCAAAAGAAAAAGATCTGTTCAAGAGGACTACAAAAAGACTCCCTCAAGTCTTCTGATAATCTAGAGACAGTAGTCCGATAGAACCACTGCTCTGATACCACTTGTTGGTCCCTAAACGAGTAATGAATGAGATTAAAGTCTAGAGGGGAGGGGTGAATAGACTTTAAAACTTTTTCAAGAGTTGGGAACCTCTTCTGATCTCTATGTCAGTTGGACTACAAGTCTGCTGGTCCAGATGGCTATAGTGATCTAATAGAAGAGATTATATGCGGAATTATGGTAGGCCTTGTTTAGACTCGTTCTTTTGTTTCTTATGAAAGTGTTAACTTGTTTTTTACTTTAATGAAAATACACAACTGATACTGGTTTGAAAGTTGTGGCCTTAGTTGAAGAATGGTGAAAACACAGTATGCACTATATAAAATAAATGGAAAGACAGAAATGTAAAGTGCAGAAAGGTAAATAACACCAGGTTTATAGTGGTTCGGATATACGATCCTACGTCCACTCTCACGTCCTAACGTGATGTTTAATCCCTTTAATTTACCAAAAATTACAAGGGTCTTGACCTTTATAGTCCCAAGGATAGGACTTTGAGATCTCAGCCGTCCTAACAGCTACGGTCTCCACAAGTGATTGTAAGCACTTGCACTTTGAGGGGTTCAAAAACTTTAACCTTTCGGTGAGGGTTTGGGGTTTTTGAAGTGTATCCAACTATTGGTTCAAGCTTATAAATTGCTTAACCACTATGCCTAAAACAATTGATATACAATATGAACAGGTTTCAGGTTCTTATGGGTTGGATAGAAATCACTTAAGAGCTAAAAGTATTCTAAGGCTTTCTGGGCTCTTGGAGAATTGTTAGAACAGTATGGCTTTTGCTTGATTGCTTGCTTAGCTTGTTGAATTCTATTGTTGTGATCTCGATGCTTGTGATTTCTCATCCTCTTGTATTTATAATGGTGATTGCTTGCAACTAGCCGTTGGAGTTGACTAGCCGTTGGGGCAATCTTTCCATATTGGCTTGATTCCTTGATTCCAGCTGCTTGATTGCTCCAATCCTGGGATCATGTCAATCTTCTAAATAAGGTAGGTCTTCATTTGAATTGCAAGATGACTTTGGGAATCAGCCGAGTCCTAGAAGAGTACATAGTCTTCTGATCTGTACTACTAGTCTTCTGACTACTCTTCTGGCCTTAGGTCTTCTGTCTTCTGATATCAGTCGAGTAACACTCGTCTGATCTGTGAATTATTTGTGCTGCTTTAGGCCATCTTCAATCTTGGACTCCATCAGATAAGTAGGTATACAAGCACCTTACTTAACTGGCCTTCAAGGATCTTCTAGTCTTGATGTCTTCTACTCTTCTCATCTTGAGGAAGCGCATGTAAGCCGGGACTATGCTAATCAGCTGATATACATACAGTTGATTACACAAGACTAGTCTAAGCTGTTCTATACAAAGTCAGCTGATCCTATTACATTTATAAACTCTAAGTGTTTTGGCTATCAAAACTATTCTAACATCAAGTGGGGCTTAGGGTGAATTTTCATCCCAACAGTGAGAGAGATAGGGCTGCCCGCTTTGAGGCTATGAGGAAGATCATGTCAACCTCTATGCCAGAGGGAGCGTCCGTGAGGGACCACGGTCTCAAGATGATGGAATATCTGAATGAGACTGAGGTCCTTAGAGGGTTAATCGATAATGACAACAAGATCGATATGATCCTACACTCGCTCCCAAAGTCTTTTGAGAACATCCGTGTAAACACGATCATGAGTAAGAAGGATTATACTTTAACCGAGCTTCTTACAGAATTGGTCGCGGTGGAGGGTCTCATGGGTAAACGACCACATGCCAATGTTACTGTTCAGGATGGACCTTCTTCGTCTAATGGCAAGAAGAAGAAATAGCCTTTTTAGAAAAAGGGTGGTGGCGAAAGCAGTGGGAGCAAGAAACTAGAGCCTTCTGGTGGCGTGAAAAAGCCGTAGGGAAAATGTTTCAAGTGCAACAAGACGGGACATTGGAAGTCTGATTGTCCTCTCCTGAAAAAGGACAACTCTGGTACGTCTCTCGCTTTAGTTGTTGAAACATGTTTTGCGGCTTGTTCTGCCTTTTCTTGGGTAGTAGATACAGGAGCCTCTGACCATGTTTGTTACACCTTGTAGGGGTTTCTACAGACAAGGGAACTGAGTGAGGGCGAGATTACTATTAGTTTGGGCAATGATGCGATAGTATCAGTGGTTGCAGTGGGAGACGTGCACTTATATTTTTCAAATTCTGTTTTAGTATTGAAGAACGTTTTATACGTGCCGAATTTTCAGATAAATTTAATTTCTGTTTCAAAGTTGTTTTTGGATGGATGCTCAGTTGTTTTTAATGACAATGTTGTTATTATGAGAAATGACTCTTTAATCTGTTCTGGCACGTTAGAAAACAATCTTTATACTATTACGTGTGCATATCATACTGTGACTGAAGCTCATTCATCATCATCATTAAATAAGAGAAAGGAACCTTCTAAGTTGAATCAAACGTACCTTTGGCATCTAAGATTGGGTCATGTCAACATAAGAAGGATTCAAAGACTAGTAAGTAGTGGGTTTTTGGAGTCTCTCCAAGTGGAACCATTCTCAGTCTACGAATCCTGTTTGGAAGGCAAGATGACCTCGAGGCCTTTTAAGGCCAAGGGTAATAGGGCTAATGATGTGTTGGAATTGATTCACTCTGATTTGTGTGGGCCTATGACTGATCAAGCTAGAGGAGGCTTTGAGTACTTCGTCACTTTCATTGACGATTACTCGAGATATGGATACATCTACCTGATGCGCCACAAGTCTGAATGCTTTGGCAAGTTCAAAGAATTTAAGGCAGAAGTGGAGAACAGTCATGGTATGAGTATCAAGTCACTGCGTTCTGATCGTGGTGGCGAGTACCTTAGCAATGAATTTAGGCAATACTAATTAGATAACGAGATTAGATCCCAGCTCTCCGCGCCTGGTACTCCGCAACAGAATGGCGTGGCTGAGAGAAGGAATAGGACTCTATTAGATATGGTGAGATCGATGATGAGTTATGCTTCATTACCTACCTCTCTTTGGGGTTATGCCTTGGAAACATCAGCGTACCTTCTAAATTATGTACCTTTAAAGTGGTTCCAAAAACCCCAATTGAATTGTGGTTTGGGCGAAAGCCTAGTCTTAACCACATTCGGATTTGGGGTTGTCCAGCACATGTGCTGAACAAGGAAGCTGATAAGTTGGCACTTAGAACTGAAGTACGGTTGTTTGTAGGATACCCTAAGGGAACGAGAGGTGGTTATTTTTATAGTCCTAATGATCAGAGTGTGGTGGTGAGTACCAATGCCCGATTTTTAGAAGATGACTATATGAATGAGTACAAGTCCAATACTGAGATCATTCTAAATTAGTTGAGAGGAGACAATGGCACACCGAGTGTGCAAGAGGAAATACCACAAGAGACTGCACAACGTGGAGACTCTGATGAACCTTTGTATACATTGCCTCGTCGTAGTGGGAGGGTTGTTCGCCAACCTGATCGTTTCATGTTTGTGGGAGAGTCTATGGACTTGATTCCAAGCGATGAACGTGATGATAACGACCCCTGTACATACAAAGAGGCAATCAAAGACAAAGATGCAGAGTCTTGGCACAAGTCCATGGATTCAGAAATTGAATCTATGGATGCTATGGAAGTGTATGACCTAAGTGAACTTCCCCACGACAAGAAAGTCGTTGGGTGTAAGTGGTTCTACAGACGTAAGAGAGGGTCTAATGGGCAGATTACTGCTTTTAAGGCACGGTTGGTGGCAAAGGGTTTTACCCAAAAAGAAGGACCTTCTCACCAGTAGCCATGCTAAAATCGATCCGGATTCTCTTATCCATAGCTAATCACATGAACTATGAGATTTGGCAAATGGATGTCAAGACAGCTTTCCTTAATGGAAATTTGGATAAGGACATCTATATGCAGCAACCTGAGGGTTATGTTAAGAAAGGCCAAGAGCTTCTAGTCTGGAAGCTAAAAAAGTCTCTTTATAGGCTAAAACAAGCTTTCAGGTCTTGGAACATTCGTTTTGACGAGGTGATCAAATCTTTTGGATTTGAACATAGTCAAAATAAATGTTGTGTGTACAAGAAGAGTGACGGAGACGTAGTGGTATTCTTAGTACTATACGTAGATGATATTCTTCTTATTGGTAACAATGTGAAAGTATTATCAGACGTAAAGGTGTGGCTTTCATAACAGTTTCAAATGAAGGATATGGGAGAAGCATCGTACATTCTTGGTATTAAGGTCACTCATGATCAAAAAAGAGAATGTTGTGTTTATCTCAAGCGTCTTACATTGATACTGTGATTGCTCGTTTTGGCATGCAGAATTCCAAGAAGGGTGTACTACCTTTCAGACATGGAGTCCCTCTATCTAAAGATATGTGTCCTAAGACACATAAGGAGATAGAGGAGATGGTTAAGGTTCCTTATGCTTCGGCTGTAGGAAGCCTTATGTATGAGATGCTGTGTACGAGGCCTGATATTTGCTATGCAGTCGGCATGGTAGCAAGATATCAGTCTAACCCTGGTCAAGGACACTGGACTGCCGTTAAGCATATTCTCAAGTACTTGAAAAAGACTCGAGATTATATGCTAGTATTCCAGTCAAATAGTTTGATTCCTTTGGGTTATACCGATTCAGATTTCCAAGCTGATCGAGATGAACGAAAGTCAACCTCGGGTTATGTGTTTATGTTGGGAGGCGCAGCCATATCTTGGAGAAGTGTGAAGCAGAAATGCATCGCGGACTCCACTATGGAAGCCGAGTACGTAGCTGCCTCAGAGGCCGCAAAGGAGGCTGTCTGGCTGCGTAATTTCTTACTGGAATTAGGGGTATCTCAGAGTATGGCGATGTGTATCACTGTTTATTGTGATAACGCGGGTGCAGTGGCAAACTCGAAAGAACCTAGAGCCCATAGAGCAAGTAAACACATAGAGCGAAAGTACCACATTATACGAGATATCGTAAATCGAGGAGACGTGGCTGTAGCTAAGATTGCGTCGTTGGATAACTTGGCTGATCCTTTCACAAAGACGCTGGCAATAAAAGTCTTTGAGAAACATGAGAGGGTCTTGGTTTACGATGTATTACAAGCTAGACTTTGAGTATAAGGGGGAGAAATGTTGATATCTTTATGTGTATACTAAAAGTTTAGCTTTAGTATATGTGGGAGATTGTTGGTGTATACTGTAAAGCAAACTTTTAGTGGGCTTTTGTGACGTATTTTCGATTTCCTTTTATCTAAAATAAAAATGGTTTTTCACATTATTGCATTCTTTGTGATTACTTGTATGTCTACTTATCTAGCATTGTAGACGATGTGGTGGGTTTGTAGTCACACAGGAGATCACATTGTATTTTACTTGTAAGATATAAACAGTATTCACAACTGAAATAGTTATGGACAAAACTATTGGTTTAAGTTGTAGTGTAAACTTGTTAGTGGTTTGTCTTGGCCATTAGTTTATACTAGTGCGCTGTGGCGTATTGAATGGATCACAGATAAGACGTGTTCTTCTGTTCTGACTGTTATGAAGAACTAGAGGTCTTGGCGACTTTTATGATTCTTAACCCTAAGTGTGATATTTAGATGTGTGGGGTGCTTGTTAACTACTTTGATATACCATAGGTGAGAATCTTGGTAGATTCTTCATGCTCCGTATTTTGGGTAGTGGCATCGCTCGCATGATGTCTACTTATTTGCATTAGGGCACCGTGTCCTGTACATCCAGGCTGATGATGTCCCCTTGAGGAAACTCATAAAGGATTGTCCTATTAAACCCTGCAGGTGGATTTAATCTGTACGACAATAAGGTTGAGTGGTACTACTCAAGGAATTATAGAAATTAATTATTTAAAGATGTCAGAAGCTTTAATAATTAATGGACGTGCGATATATTAAACACGGGGAATTATAAAGTCTAATAGAAGCCCTGATTCAGTTCGGGATAGGACGGGAGTGCAACATTAATTCTCTAGTGGAATGAATTAATGTTCTCGGCCCAAATTATATGTTCTAGGCTGAACATAAGAGTATTTGGGCCTGCAAAAAGCCCAAACCCTATACCTTCTATGGATCGCTGGTCTGGCCCATGAACTTATGGAGATTATAAATAGGAGCCTCAAAATAGTTTTGAAACCATAGCACACACGAAATTGAGAAAAACGGCTAGGGTTTCAAGGAGATGAAAGTGAGGCACCTTCTCCACGTTTGATAGCGCGCCGGCCACCCGGTGTTCGATCGTGGTTGGGAGACAGGCTAGAAGATCCGTAGATTGGAATCAACGTCTCGATCTTCAAGGGTAACAAATCTAAATTATGCTTTAGACGCATGTTTAGGTTTTAATTCGTTATTTATACGTTTTGCATCCGACAACGATCCCAGTGATGGACCGCCTTCGCCGGCATGTTCCAGCATGTATATCTTTTAAATATTAGTTTGTGCGCTGTGTATGAATGTGTTGCTTTTATGAAAATACTTGAAAGTAAACAACACAAGAGTTATAGTGGTTCAGAGACTCAAGCTCCTACATCCGCTTTCCCTGATTTAACTGGATAATTCCTTTCTCCTGGAATTAACTTGTTTTATAGTGCCAAGGTGCACTTGATCAACCTCCACTCTTTGGTGCCTTGATCCCTAGGAGTTCAGAGTCCCAATACTCTCTTCTCAACTCAGAACTTAACTGTTATTCTCTCAACAATTAGTCCCTTACACTTCTACTACAAAAACCTTCTAACTTTCTTTTGAAAGGTATAGGGGTTGATGTTTGTTCCAACTAGGTGAGATCTCCTTTACAATGAAGTTCAGCTTAGAAGAAGTGTTTGGGAAACTAAGAATGTTCTTAGAAAGCTTTAAGGCTTATGTTTCCTTTGAATCTCAGGATTGTTTGATTGTAGTTGGATGCCTTCAAATGGTTTCCACACTTCTGTATTTATAGAGAAAATTGAGGTTATGTCCGTTGTAGAGACAACCTCAAAATGTCTATATTTGTCTTCCTTGAACTTTGCAACTGGAAGACTGTTTCTTGACAGTGACATGTCCTTAATTTGGGAAGTAAATGGTTGTTTGCTCTTTGTCTTGACTTTGAAGCACTCTTCCCAATGCCTGACTTGAAGATTCACTTGATCAAACATGGACATCAATTCTGAACATTGGTCCTATGATAAGGACAACATTCCTTATCATCTGGACAGTTCTGCTTATCAATATCAGCAGGCTTTGCTTATTAGCAGTGTTGGCATAGCTCTTTCAGATGACTTGGCTCTTTATATTTATGAATCATCTCTTGATGGTTCTTGAGCATTCATGCTTCCATATCAGTGATTTTGACCCATCAGCACAGTTGGCCTTTACCTTAGAACAGTTCTGGTTCAACTGTGCTGAAAAATTTCTACTGGACATCTCTTCTAAATCTTTGACATATACTTCAGTAGACTTGGTCTTTTTGATGTATTCTATTCAATTAATCTTCAGAAAGACTTGGGCGAGTACTGAGTTTACTTGATCAGCACAGTTGATCATTTATGCATTTTCAGCAGATTTGGGATCAATTTGATTCTGAGCCTTGAGGGGACTTGATTCTTGTATACTTTCAAGCATGTATTCCCACTCAACTTGTGCATCTAAACAAACTAAGAGCTGCTTAACATACCAACTTCTCAACTAGCCTGAACTACATGTTCCAACATTCCTGAAACATGTTCATATCAATTTGACTTATCTATTTGGCATGTCTTAAGGGGTTTTGGTATCTTAATCAAAATTCTCATTTTATTCCCAACAATTTCCCCCTTTTTGATGATGCCAAAACCTATACAATCTATGCAAATGTGACTTGACTATACTTATTACACATAGCTTCAGTAGATTTGACTAAGGTTAAATTTCCTAAAAGAACATGTCAGTATAATCACAGTTTAAGTGCATATAGGTTTAAGTTAGGCAAAATTGAGACAATGAGATTTTATCTCTTGATTCAAAAAGTATTCAACTATCATTCATATAAAGTTTGATCATTACAAACATGTTGATAGTCAAATAACTAATCAGAGCATGAGATAGAGCAATTACATAATCATAAGCATAAACATAGGCATATCAGCATACAAGAGCAGGTTTTCAGCACAATTATCCATTTCAGCAGCCATGAGAAAATAAGCATCCAATTCAGCAATCATGGGCAAATAAGGGACAAGGAAACTTAGCAGTTTTAGAGGTTTTCTTCAAGGGGTGGCATAATTCCATACTGTGCCCAGACCCTCTTCTTTAGATCCATGGCCTCCTTGTTGGTTCCCTTAGTTCCAAGTTTCATCTTCTTCATCTTCAAAATCTGGATGAACTCTTGGAAGATTTGAGACTGATCAATGTAGACCTGTTGTTTTGGAGGCATGTAAATGATGGGACCAGCAGCAAGAAGTTTCTAGTAAAGCTCTCTTTGGTTATCAAACATGAACTTAGTAAAGATGGATTCAAGATCTTCTTCCATCCATCTGCCTATGACATAGAAGTCATAGACAAACTCCCTTTTAGCTTCATCCCAATCATCATTCAGCTGAATTGGAAGCCATTTATCCATGTGTGGATATTTGGTATCCATCTGAATTAGCAACTGTGGCTTCAACTTGTTGTAAGTTGCTCTCTTTCTTCTTGGCTTCTGAAAGTTCTCTCTTCATTTATCCCTTGCTCTGTTTGCTTCCATTAATTGCTCCATCTTTTCTTGAGCTCTCATCATGGACAACTTCTGCTGAGCTTCAGCATCCTTTCGAAACCCTTCTTCAAATAGCTTGGATAGATCATCAACAAGAACTGGGGCTTTCTTAGGCTTCTCACCAAAGACTTCTTCAAAGAGCTTTTCAACTTCTTCTTCAGTTTCAGCGGGTTTAGCAATTTCAGCAGTTTCAGCTTCTTTAACACTTTCAGCAGTCTTGGCCTTCTTTGGAGTAGGCTCTTCTTCAACTCTGAATTCAGCAGGCAAGTCCATATTGTTGGGGAAATCAGTGAATGTTTCAGCTTTTCTCTTGTTCTTGTTATCTTTCTTGATTTTTCCCTGACTTGGACAATTTCAGCAATTTTGTCCAATCCTGCTGATTCACCACCAGGCATTTGTTGCCTTCTTGCTCCTTCTTCCTTTAGGCCATTGAGTTTTTCATTGCAATTGCCAACTGCTCTTCTTCATCCAAATCTTCTAAGTTCAGCACCTCTTTCCCTTTTCCTTTAGGCTCTGGCACCTGCTCTTTGCCCTTGCTGCCTTCACCTATCTTCAAGGCACCATTGGCTCTTGTGTTGGTGTATACTGTAAAGCAAACTTTTAGTGGGCTTTTGTGACGTATATTCGATTTCCTTTTATCTGAAATAAATGGTTTTTCACATTATTGCATTCTTTGTGATTACTTGTATGTCTGCTTATCTTGCATTGTAGACGATGTGGTGGGTTTGTAGTCACACAGAAGATGATATTGTCAATTCCGTGTAAGATATAAACAATATTCACAACTGAGATAGTTCTGGACAAAACTATTGGTTTAAGTTGTAGTGTAAACTTGTTAGTGGCTTGTCTTGGCCATTAGTTTATACTAGTGCGATCACAGATAAGACATGTTCTTCTGTTCTGACTGTTATGAAGAACTAGAGGTCTTGGTGACTTTTATGATTCTTAACCCTAAGTGTGATATTTAGATGTGTGGGGTGCTTGTTCACTACTTTGATGTACCATAGGTGAGAATCTTGGTAGATTCTTCACACTCCGTATTTTGGGTAGTGGCATCGCTCGCATGATGTCTACTTATTGGCATTAGGGCACCGTGTCCTGTACTTCCAGGATGATGATGTCCCCTTGAGGAAACTCATAAAGGATTGTCGTATTAAACCCTGCTGGTGGATTTAATACGTACGACAACAAGGTTGAGTGGTACTACTCAAGGAATTATAGAAGAAGTGATGCTCACTTTCAAGGTCAGGCCTTCTCTCATCAAGGGATTTTGAAGTTCAGATTTGACTTCAAGAATAGCCTTTCCTTCCCCACTTACTCCTTCCTCTCCCTTTATTTGTGGTACACTCACTATCTTAGTGATTACTACCTCTCCTTCCTCCTCAACACCCTCTGATTTTTTAATACTACTCTCCTTTTCAACACCATCACCTAAACCTGCAGCTTCTACACCTTCAATAGGGTTCATAGAAGGCAGCTGTGAGGAGATCACAGTGCTTCGTTCTAAAGCCACTGAGTCATCCAGCCACTAATTGAGAAACCTCAGCATCATTAAGCTTTGCCTCAGGCTCAGATGAACCTTCATTGGCTGATGCATCTTTGGCTGTGTTACCATCCTTGGTCAACACCTCTGAAGATACAAAGCCCTTCCTATGATAGGTAAGGTAATGAATAGTGGGTTGTTTGGGACCAGGGGGTTGGGATCTGTGGGATCATCATTGTTGTCATCATCATTTGAACTACTATCAGGGTGCTTGATCCCTTCAGCAATTCTGTCCTTCTCCTCAACAACTTTGTCTGCTACAAACTTTGAAAAGACTTCCTCATGTATCAAGAACCTTGTCTTTTGCACACCAGCAAAGTGTAGCAACTTGCTCTCCTCAATCTGCCACCAGTTTGCTCCTTTACCTTGAATAACTTGGGCAATTTCCATGATGGTTTTATCTTTCACTTCAACTAAAGCCCTCAAATCAGGGAAATTCCTTTGTAGTCTTGGGAATTCAGCAAGAAAGGGATACAAATTGTCCACATTTGCTTTAGCTCCACCTCTGAACATACCTTGAGAGGTATACTCCTCCTCATCTCCACTAGATTGGGGACTTTGGGTTATATGGGAGTGGGCTCTTGGTTCAGTAGGGTTGGCTTCAGGAGCAGGTTCAGGAACATTGGGCTCAACAATAGGTAATTCAGGTGCTTTTGAGAGCAATGGTCCTGAAGGGGTTTTGCTAAGGGGAGTGGGATCTATCAATGAAGCTTCTAAGAGTTTGGAATTGTTAAGAATGGATGAATCAAGTGGTGATAGAAACCTTGATTCATCAACTGCAATATCAGTTAATACATCAATTGGGCCTCTTTGAGCTGCTCCCTCTGGAGAATATCTCTTTGTGAGGTTTAAGGGTATGATAGGTTGGTCTTGAGGGGTTATATAGGTATCAGGGGAGTTAGGCTCAGGGTTATGGGTTTCAGGAAACTTGGATTCTGGAGTTCCAGTTTCAGGAGAGTTGGACTTTGACTTGGATTTGGATTTGGATTTTGTCCTATTTTCAGCTCTACTTTCCCTTAGAGCAATCTTCAAAGTCTGCTCCTCCTGAAGTTCCTACATCTTTTCAGAAGGCTTGGCCCTTCTTTTTTCTAGATCTTGAGCTCCCACTTCCTTCTTCCTCTGATACAACTTCCCTGACTCTTTTCTTTGAAGCAGAGTGCTTCTTCTCACCCTTTTTCTTCACCACCACTGCCATAGGGAACTTTTCCCTTAACTCCTCAGAGTCTGATGGCACACTCACACCTTCTTCAGCAACTTTCTCCACCTTTGCTGAAGTATCAGAATCATCTGGTGCTAGGATTTTTGACATTTTTCTTGTTTTTACCACCCTTGCCTTTGTCCTAGGCTTCATTTTGGGCTTCTTTTCCACCATTTCTTCAGCAGGTTTGCCCACATGCTGCTTTCTCCTCTCTGACTTTTTGGAGAGCTTTCTAAACATGATTTTCTGGGCAAGTAAAGGTTTTGCAAATGTTTGCATCTGGCTGTAGTGGGAAAACCTTTCTATCAGGAGGCTTGCCCTTGTGCAATACTTCAATTTCCCTTCTAACACCAACTTCATGTGGGTTTTCACCTTGAACTTGGCCTTTTCCTTCATCATCTCCCCCATGATGAAGTCTCTCCAGTTGAACTTGATGCCCTTGTCACTGGCATCAATTACAGCAACCACGATCCTTATTCTTGGTGAGCTTACTTGCTCCAAACTTCCAGTATTGCTCAATATGTTTTTTGTCACCACCTCAAACAGTGTGAGAAACTCAGGTTTGAGCGTATTTTTGTGCTAAGTGGAAGAGATAGGACTTGGAGTAATGAGCCAGCCAATCTTGGGCAATTTCTTGCTCATGTCCAATACCATAAGAATCTGGATTCCTTCCTTCAGAAGGCAATCCAAAAGCATCTTCAAGATCTTCCACAGAGAACTTGACCTTGTGAGAGCTTTCTTCTTCATCTCCTTCACTCACATAGGTCAACCTTGTTGACACTTCTCCTCCAGTGGCTTTACCTTTCCATTTTAGAAAGGCAAAGAACTCAGCCATGTACTGCTCCAAGCATGAGCTAGGCTTGTTCTCCATGAACTTTTCCAATCCATCTCTTCTAAGCCATCTAAGAGTGGGGGTTACCTCTGGAGCTCCACTCTCAAAGGATATGATGGGTTCAAAGATAATGTTGTTTTTTTTTTCTTAGATAGGAGAAATCAAGGTCTAACTCCTTGTTGGTGAAGTCAACAATCATTGATGAAACAGTGAGAAAGCTTGGGGGCTTCTTAAGACTTAGAGAATATTCCAAAAGGAATGTTTGTCATTGAGTTGGTGAGTCTTAAAGTTATTCAACGGTTAGCAAAAGCAGGAAATCAATTTTGAATGGCCAGGATTAATTCAGGGGAGTTGGCCAAACATTGATCCAACGGTTGAAAGTAAGATATCAGTTTTGAAAACAGTTTTATCAAAACGTGGGATGTGAAGTTAAGGTTTATTAAGGCTGGGGGGTTATGAAGGTAGATTGTGGGATAGAATTGTTTAATGCAAACAAGAATTAAATCTTTGCATTAAATGCATTGAAAGTGACTTTTTGGGTAGGGGACAAATTAAATCTTTGTAAAGGTGATGGCTTAAAGAGGAATGGGACAACCAACACAATAGGCAATGATAACCTAAAATAGGTGCTTATCAGACCAAGATTTGGTTTGATAGTCATCTCAACTTATCTGACCCCACATGGACAAGTGTCGTGACCCAATTCTCCTGAAGTGAGGCATGCCCAACTTCTCTCATCAATTATGGGTCAATTCTTCTGAATTTCAGTAGACTTTGCCCAAGTCTGCTGAAGAGCACTTTTGATTCCCCCTTGATTGATGAACTCCATTGGGCTTACTTGTCCATCTTTCCTGGATTAAGAAGTCCCAACTCTGCTGAAAGTTCCATGAATATTTCTTCAGCAAGAGGTTTGGTCAATATATAAGCCTTTCGATGATCTGTGTGAATTTTCACCAATTTTATGTCCTTCTTCTCCACATGATCTCTTATGAAGTGATGTTTGATGTCCACATGCTTGCATCTTGTGTGTAACACTGGATTTTGTGATATTGCTATTGCACTATTGTTATCACAAAATATGGGCACTTCAGTAGAGTTGACATTGTAGTCTCTTAGTTGTTATCTCAGCTAAAGAATTTGAGCACAACAACTTCCAGCTGCAACATATTCAGCTTCAGTAGTGGAAGTAGACACAGTGTCTTGCCACTTGTGCAAATGTCTCATCATAGTCATTGCCTTCTGATTGACAATGACCCTTGGCCACCAATCTGGCCTTGTTTCTGACTATCACATCATTCTCATTCTTCTTGTTCTTGAACACCCACTTGGTTTCAATAACATCTTGATGTGAAGGTCTATCAACCAGCTCCCATACATCATTTCTTGTAAACTGGTTCAGCTCTTCTTGCATGGCTGTAATCCAGTTTGCATCTTGAAGTACTTTCTCAATGTCTTGAGGTTCCTGTTCTGACAAGAAACAACAAAAAACAAAGCACTTTCACCATGAAACCTTCTAGTTTTGACTCCTACACTTGGATCACCAAGTATCAGGTCAGTTGGATGGTTAGATAACCAAGTCCTTCTTTTCGTGATCCCTTTAGTAGAGTTGTCCTCTACTGAGGTTGAGTCACTAGGATTGTAGAATTCAGGAAAGTGTAATGCAGGATCTAATTCAGGATCATATTCAGGGGTGTTGTGCTCAATGTCAAGGACATTGGCATTTTCAACATTTTCATTTCCCCCTTGAATATTGGATCCATTTACTACCTCAGCAGAGCCTGCTTCTTCATTGGTAGTTGTTACCTGATTATGAAATGGGATTGGGTCATTCAATTCATCATTTCCTTCAATGGGGTTTGCTTCAGGGGGATTGCCTTCAGGAGTGTTGTCCAGTGTAATTTTTTGAGGAGGATTGGCCTGGACAACTTCTATGAATATAGTATCTTTGTCTTTTAGACTTAGTCTGGTTGTCCTTTGTGCGATTTCATCAGTTTACAGGGTTTTATTCTTGCACTCAAAGATAGCTTCATCAAACACAACATGCAGTGTTTCTTCCACAATAAGGGTTTTACAATTGTGGACTCTGAAAGCTCTACTGATTTGGGAATATCCAAGAAATATCCCCTCATCAGCTTTACTGTCAAAAGCTTTCAATTGTTCTTTCCCATTATTATGAATGAAACACTTACAACCAAATATGTGAAAGTAAGATACTTTAGGCAATCTTCCTTTCCAGAGCTCATAAGGGGTTTTGCCTTGACCCTTAGTAACCAAACATCTATTTTGAGTATAGCATGCAGTGTTTATAGCTTCAGCCCAAAATCTCTTAGGCAAATTTGAATCAGCAATTAAGGTTCTAGCAGCCTCTTTAAGAGTTATGTTCCTTCTTTTAGCTACCCCATTCTGCTGAGGGGTTCTAGCTGCTGAAGTTTCATGGGCAATACCATTTTCAGTGCAATACTCATTGACGTATGAATTTATGAACTCAGTGCCATATCAGATCTTATCTTGATAACATTAAGGCTTTTCTCATTTGACAATCTCCTTAGAAGTTCAGGGAGTTTGATTTGAGTTTCCTTCTTATTAAGGAGAAATACTACCCATGTGAACCTAGAGAAGTCATCTACTACAACCAATGTGTATTTTCTTCCATTTATGCTTGCAGGGGTAATTGGTCCAAATAAGTCCATATGTAATAGTTCAAGTACCCTTTCAGTAGATATGGCTGGTTTGCCTTTAAATGAAGCTTTAATCTGTTTTCCTTCTTGACATGGTTTACAAACATGTTCTTTAATGAAAACTTCATTAGGCAGTCCTTTTACTAATGCATTTCTAGCCAGCTTGTTCATGAATTTAAACTTCAGGTGGTTTAGCCTTTTATGCCATAACCAACTTTGTTCATTTGAGCTCTTGGCAATAAAGCATGTTGCATCAGTAGACTTGTCCCAGTCAACAAAATACACATTTCCTTTCCTAGTTCCAGTCAGTAGAATTTGTTGAGTTTTATCTTTGATTAGGCATTTATTACTTGTGAACTCAACATTATATCCTTTATCACAGAACTGACTTATGCTTAGGAGATTATACTTGAGACCAGCCACATAAGACACATTGGATACCTTGATATTACCAATTATCAAGGTACCATAACCTTTTGTAGTTGCTTGTGAACTTTCTCCAAATGTGACATTAGGACCTTCTTGTTCAATGAATTCAGTGAGGAGTGTTTTCTTTCCAGTCACGTGCCTTGAACATCCATTGTCCAGGTAGCATGCTGTCTTTTTCATCATGCTCCTTAGCTTCTTGTGGTCCTTTGGTACCTGCAATGATCAAGCTTTAGGTACCCTTTGAATATTGGGTCCTGAGAGGTTAGCTGTACCTTTAAGAACCCAAACTTGCCTAATAACCCTGATTGATTCAAGGTGGCTAAGATGTTTTCCTGTAGCATCAACATACACAGTTTTTCCCTTAAATGTCTTTGGGAAAGAGTGTGTGAAAGTATTGACTCTGTAAGTTTCAGGAGAGTTGGCATTTCTCCTGAACTTATGAGTTCTTTGTGTAGCTTGAGGGAATCTTTGAGGATGGGCATATTGAAGACCATTACCCTTTGGCATGAAGGGTTTTGGTTTTCTCATTTTATTGTGCCCACAAGGAGAATTGGCCTTAGGTCTGTTCAGCTGAGGTTTCCTCAAAGGAGTTGGCCTAGGCTGAACATACCTTCGACAACCTCTCTGAATGTTGTTCAAATGAGTTTCCCTTCCATTGGGTCTACTCTGCTGAACACCATTCCTCTTGTAATCAGTGGGCACCTCATGCATTTTGCCCTTTCCTTTGTTCAGTGGCTGAATTAATTCATTTTCATCTTATTGTACCAATGGCTTAACAAAGACTCTCTTAGTGTTACTTGTTGAAGCAACACTAAGACAAGGTGAAGATTCGAATGTATCATATCCCAGTCCACTCTTTTGAGCCATAGGTCTTTGGAAGCATTGAATTTCCTCTATTGCCTTAGAGGATTTATTCAGTGCAGTCATCTTACTTCTCAGGATCTCTTCACTTGATTTAAGATTATCATATTCATGTGAGAGGTTATCAAATTTAGCTTGAAGAATTTTAAGTTCAAAGTCTTTTCTCTTCTGAATAAGCAGTTGCTCATCAAACTGCTTTTGTTGGTCAACTATCCTGAGAGAAGCTTCATCAAGTTCTCTCAAGACTTTTTGATACAACTCAGTGGACTTGACATCAACTGTTGGGATATAAATTCACCACTAAGCCCCTCTTTGTAATAAGATAGTTTTGATGGCCAAAACACTTAGAGTTTATAAAACATATGAAATAGGATCAGCTAATATTGTATAGATTAGCTTAGTTTTTATTCTAGTCTTGTGTAATCAGCTGTATGTATCTCAGTTGATTAACACAGCCCAAGCCTACATACACAATCTCAAAAGATGAAGAATAGAAGATATGAAGACTAGAAGATCATTGAAAAACAGCTAAGTAAGGTACTTATATATACCTACTCAATTGTCAAGTGTCCAAGTCGAAGATGGCAAAAGTCAACACAAGTATTGTTACCCAGATCAGAAGAGTAATACTCATCTGATAAGAGAAGACAGAAGACACCAGGCCAGATGAGTCTACCAGACGACAAAAGGACACCATCAGCAGACTAGTAGCTCGTCAAGAGAATTCGGCTAAGGACAAGATTCCAAGTCATCTTACAAGTTTCAACCGAAGACTTGCCTTACATAAAAGATTGACACATATTCCTGAATTGAAGCAATCAAGATCAAATCAACCGAAATCAAGGAAACGAGAATAAACAAGGAAAGATTTCTAACGTCTAGTCAAACATCCAACAACTAGTTGCTCCAATCTTCCCTATAAATACAAGAATATGAGGAAAGACAAATACAGAAATACCAAGCAAGAATTTTGAAGCTATACTTAAGCAAGCAAGTCTAAAGCATCATATCAAAAAGAATTCTCAAGAGCCCAGAAAAAGCATTAGAATACTTCTAGGTCTTAAGTTATTTCCTCATCCAACCAAAGAACCTGAATCCAAATTTCCATTCTAAATCCTTTGATTTAGGCATAGTGGTTAAGCGTTCTTATAAGCTTGAACCATTACTTGGATTCTTTCAAAAACCCATAACCCTCACCATATGGTTTAGTTTTTGACCATGTGTAAAGAGTGCAAGTGCTCTCAACTCACTTGTGGAGACCGTAGTAGTTTGGAACTGCTCAGATCTCAAAGTCCTTCTCTTAGGACTATAAAGGACAAACCCCTGTAATTTTCGGGAAATTAAGGGATTAACATCACGATTGGAATCGTGAGAGACGACGTAGGACCTGCAATCCGAACCACTATAAATCTACAGTACCATTTACATTTCTGCACTTTACCTTCAGTATGCTTCATATTTATTTTATAGTGCATACTGTGTTTTTGAAATACCTTTGAAAAGAAGGCTATACAGCTTTCAAACCAGCATCAGCTGAGTATTTAATCAAAACTCTTAACTAAGGTTTTCTAAAGAATACATTGAGCGAGTATAAATAAAAGGGCCTACACTTTTCCACACAACATTTTATCAGAACACTATAGTCTTCTGGACCAGTTGACATAGTAAATCAGACAAGTTCTTTACTCCTTACAAAAAAAGAAAAGTTTTAAAGTCTATTCACCCCTCCCCTCTAGACTTTAATCCCATTCACTACTCGTTCAGGGACCAACAAGTGGTATCAAAGCGGTGGTTCTAACAGACTACTGTCTCTAGAGTATCAGAAGACTTGAGGGAGTCTTTTATGTAGTCCTCTTGACCAGATCTATATCTTTTGAAAAACCTTTTTTTAAATTCATACAACATGAGTGCTAATATGCGTAAGCTTCCTAAGTTCTCAATAGAAGACTATGATTACTGGAAGATCAGGATGAGGAAGAATCTCAGCTCAGTACACTACAAGATGTGGTCAGTAATCACTAAAGGACCAATCACTATCATGGCCATAAACACTCCCACTGGTGACCCAGAAGTTCCAGTTGGTGAGCTTGCCCCCAAACCTATGAAAGATCTCACTCTAGAAGAGATGAAACAATTCAATCTCTCGCATTGCCCAAGATTACATCATGCAGACTATTCCAAATGAGTACATAGGGAAGGTACTAAGCTGTGAATCAGCTAAGGAAATGTGGGATGCTCTGGCACTACTGTGCGAAGGAACAGAGCTAATCAAAGAAAGCAAACTCTCACCAAGACTATTCCAAATGAGTACATAGGGAAGGTACTAAGCTGTGAATCAGCTAAGGAAATGTGGGATGCTCTGGCACTACTGTGCGAAGGAACAGAGCTAATCAAAGAAAGCAAACTCTCAACTACAGTCAAGAAATTTGAACACTTCAAGATGCAACCAGGGGAGAGTATAGACCAGCTGGATAATCGATTCACCAAGATTATTAATGAAATCGAGTCTCTGGCCAAGAAATATACCAATAGGGAAAACAACCTAAATGTACTGGACTCTCTATCAAAGAAGTTGAAACTTAGGAAGACAATCATCAAAGATACTCAAGATATCAAGAACTAGATAGTTCAAACCTTATTCTAGAACCTGAAGGCTCATGAGTATGATATGGAGAGAGAAGAAAACTCAGAGAATGAAGAGCAAACTTCAACTCCATCAACAACTAAGACCGTTGCCTTCAAAGCATATGTAAGCACATCATCTGGCAAAACCTCTCTGAACATAGAAGAAATAGGTGGTTCAGATATGAGATTAAAAGAACAAATGGCTCATATGATCAAAATAACCTTTTGTAGTTGCTTGTGAGCTGTCTCCAAATGTGACATTATGACCTTCTTGTTCAATGAATTCAGTGAGAAGTGTTTTGTTTCCAGTCATGTGCCTTGAACATCCACTGTCCAAGTACCAAGTTGTCTTTTTGTTCAAGCTCCTCAGCTTCTTGTGGTCCTTTGGTACCTGCAATGATTAAACTTTAGGTACCCTTTAAATTTTTGGGTCCCAAACTTGCCTAATAACCCTGATTGATTCAAGGTGGCTAAGTTGTTTTCCTCTAGCATCAACATACATAGTTTTTCCCTTAAATGCCTTTAAGAAAGAATGTGTGAAAGTGTTAACTCTGTAAGTATCAGGAGAGTTGTCATTTCTCCTGAACTTATGAATTCTTTGTGCAGCTTGAGGGAATCTTTGAGGATGGGCATATAGATGACCATTACCCTTTGGCATGAAGGGTTTTGGTTGTCTCATTTTATTGTGCCTATAAGGAGAGTTAGCCTTAAGTCTGTTCAGCTGAGGTTGCCTCAGGGGAGTTGGCCTAGGCTGAACATACCTTGGACAACTTTTCTGAATGTTGTTCATATGAGTTGCCCTTCCATTGGGTCTACCCTGTTGAACACCATTCCTCTTGTATTCAGGGATTTTGGCCATTTCCTTAGGTATGGGCCTAGTTCCCTGAAATACTTGAGTGGGACTTCATACATTTTGCCCTTTCCTTTGTTCAGTGGCTGAATTAATTCATTTTCAGCTTGTTGTGCCACTGATTTAACAAAGACTCTCCTAGTGTTACTTTTTGAAGCAACACTAAGACAAGGTGAAGATTCGAATGTATCATATCCCAATCCACTCTTTTGAGCCATAGGTCTTTGGAAGCTTTTAATTTCCTCTATTGCCTTAGGGGATTTATTCATTGCAAAAATCTTAATTCTCAGGCTTTCTTCACTTGATTTTAGAATATCATATTCATGTGAGAGGTTATCAAATTTAGCTTGAAGAATTTTAAGTTCAAAGTCCTTTCTCTTCTGAATAAGATATTGTTCATCAAGCTGCTTTTGTTGGTCAACTATCCTGAGAGAAGCTTCATCAAGCTCTCTCAAGGCTTGTTGATACAACTCAGTAGACTTGATATCAACTACAGGTTCAGAAGGTTTTGTAAGTTCAAGAGATAATATTTCATTTTCTCTCACACAATTATCATGAAATTTTTGCAATCTAGTGAAGTCTTCCATCAACTTTCCAAAGGCGAGTTTCAAGTTGACATCACTAGTGTTCAGTTATTGAATTGATGATGAGCTAGAAGTGGAAGATACCTCATCATCTTCTATGGCCATGTTGCAAACATCATCATCATCACTGTTAGAGAACAATCCATCATCAGAAGAGTTGAAGCTTTCATCACTTTGAGACTCATCACCAGCCATCATGGCTTTTCTGTTGGTGAATCTTTTGTCTCTTTTAGCTTGCCTCTCCTTTCTTTCTTTTGAGCTGAGTTCAGGGCAGTCATATTGGAAGTGCCCCTTCTTTTGGCAATTGTAGCACAGATCTTCATCATCATCTTTCCTTGAATCATCTCTTCTTCTAGATGATGAAGTTCAGCTCTGTTGGACTTTCTCCTGTCAGAGTACTTGTCCTCTGGCTTTCTTTCTTCAGGCCTTTTGTCCTCAGCCTTGGCTTGAGGAGAGTTGTACCTTCTCCTGACCTTGTTGTCTTGGTAGAATTTCTTGTATCTACCAAACCTTGAGTTGAGTTTGTCAAACCTTCTAGTCATAAGAGCTAGCTGTTCCTTCATTTCAGCCTTAGAGACTGACTTTGATGATCTTGGAGTGGACTGCATCTCTAGTTCAGCAGTTTTGGCTTTAAATGCCACTCCTTTTGTTGGTAAGGAAGATTCCTCAATTGGCTTTCTTATGTTGAGGTCAAACTCATAAGCTTTGAGTTCTGAGAAGACTTGTTGCATGGGCATGGTGGAGAGATCTTTAGTATTCTGCATCATTACAGAGTATACATCCCACTTTTGAGTGAGACTCCTTAGAATCTTTAGTGCAATTTCTCTCTTGGAGTACACCTTGCCCAATGAGTTGATCTCATTCATTATATCAGTGAATCTACCAGCAAATTTGTCATTGGATTCTTCTGACTCCATTGTGAATTGTTCAAACTTCTGCACAGCAACTTGGAGCTTATTCTCCTTGATTTTGTCAGTACCCTCACACATTTCAGCAAGGGTGTCCCAAATTTCTTTGGCTGTTGTGCAGTGGTAGACTCTCCCCATTACTGCATCTGGAATTGTGATTAGTGTGAAAATTTCTTGAAATTCATGTGTTTATTTTACATAATTTTGAGGGTTTTGTTGCATTATTCACACTAAATTGATTAATTGCACTTGAAATGAGAAAGGTATGTGTTTTGCTATTATTTAGGTAAATTGAACTTATTTGGAAGCAAAATACGCATCTGAGAATTCATGACGTCAAGAAGATAATTGTACCATTGGATGCGTCTCAAAAAATGAGTGAGATAAAAAAAAGAATCAAGTCAATCGGAGGTCGGAAGCTCAAGATATGATCGAAATGATAAAATGCGAAATTGCAGCAGAATCCACTCGGGCAGCCGAGTCAACCCACTCGGTTGACCGAGTGAAATCTGCTTCCAGAGCATTTTCTGGACTTCCATCCCACTCGGTTGACCATTTGAGGTCACTCGGTCGACCGTTTGGACCCGTTTCTGAGCGTAAATTCGAGAATATTAAATGATTTCAAAGGCCTAAGTGCAAATTTCGTCTCCAACACTCTTCCCACCTATAAAAAGCACCCACAATTAGATTTTGGAGCCCTATAATTCATTCCCAACACAACCAAGAACTCATATTTTCACATTCAACATGGGATAAAGAAATGAGTGGATAGCTTAGGGTTTGAGGAGATTTTCTCCTCAAACACCATTATTAGTTAGTTTTATGCTTTCTTAGCTTAGAATCATTTGAGTATTTCATTTTCATGTAAGAATGGAACAATTTCAAGACTCTCAAGGTGATATTTTTCTTTTATTTAAGATTTGTATGGTAAATTTCTTGTTTATTTATATTTCTTTTGTTGTTTTAGCCATGGGTGTTTTCTCAAACATCATGGGCTACGCTTTTTATGCTTTGGGTGTTTGAAACCATGTGAATATTGAGTATTTAAATTGTTTATGCTTCGATTATTGTTGATATTTGGATTATTACTTCTCTTATTGGGTTTTATTGGTGCTTTGTGAATTAGCTTCTATTAATCCATATTTTGAGGTATGTTTAGCGTAGACGAGAGTTACATGAACATGTTTAAATTTATGGTGTGAGTTGTTGGTATACAAATGCGTTTATTATACTTTTAATTCGTCGATCGAGAGAGTTAATTGTATTAGAACCTCATTAAGAGACATTAATTACTTGAATGGTTATTTGGGTAGTTGGTGAGGATTAGGAAGAGGTCGTATTACCGGGTTTGGGAACACCTTAGACGTAAGGCTATAGTACCCGAAGGGAAAAGATTTTCATCCTAGCATCTCTATGCTCTTAGCAAGTCCAAATTGAAGCATAGACACGGTATAAACAATCCCACTCGATTTCACTAGGTAGAGAACACCCGAAGCATTTCCCACCCTTGCACTTCTCCGAATTTAGATTCGTAGTTGTTCTTTGTTTTAATTATCAATTTCTTGCTTTGATAGTAATTTTTCATCTTAAGTTGTAGTAATTTATCTTATTGGTCATTTGCTTACTTTAAATAGTTTAAAGTTACTTGTTAGTTTCTAGGTTGGTGTTTGATTTAATTTCTTAAAGTTTGGTAGTAACTTAGCTTTATTCTAGAAATCCAAACACCGAGCCCGTAGCTACACTAGTCTGATGACATACAACTCTAGGGATCCATTGCACAAACTCACCTCCTAGGTCGATACTACTTGGTCGAATACTTCCATTACTACTACGATCACTTATACTTGAGGGGAAGTAGTTAGTCAAAATTATAGTGACTAAAATTCGTTCAAGTCAATGGCGCCGCTGCCGGGGAGGTGACGTAGTGCTATAAGTGGGACTTAGAGTTAGTTGAGTACTAGTGTTAGCTACATTACTTGCTTTATTTTGTTTTCTTTTTATTTTGAGAATTTTGATACTTTGATCTTTTGTAGGTGTGAACTTCATCGACTAGATGGATGGATATAATGAATACCCGTGGAATCAATGTTATGATCCACATGGTATGATTTATCCTCTACAACATGGAGATATGGGACACGATAATTGGAGGAACTATGATTATAACTATCATATGCAACATGTTCCCTCATATTATCAAGATTGGAGTAATAATGATGCATCCACTTTTCAAGAGAGGACCCCGGTCTACATGGATGTGAATTATAATCAAGAACATGATCCACACAACGGATTTAAATTCCATGGAGCTTCGGGAGAAAATTGTTATGATAGTGAGAAGAGCTTTGAGTATGATTATCAAATGCAACAAGCTCCTTCTCATTGCAATATCAAGAATGGGAAAGCAATGCACACTGGCCACCAAACAATGAAGGAAGTGATACTACCAAAGAGCTCCTTGCACTCATCTTGAAAAAGATGGATGCAAGTGAAAAAAGGATGGAAGCAAATGATAAGAGAATGGAAGCGATAGAATTTCAACTTGGACAATTGATCATCACCATGAAAGAACTAGAAGAAGAAGGTAACCAAAATGGGGAGGAGAGTGAAGACAACAAATGTTTGGACAAAAGAGATGAAGAGGAATGTCCTTTGATGGATATGAGCTACAAGGAACAAGAAAATCAAGAAGCATCACAAGATGAGTTAGAGAGCGAAATGAGCATTTCTAAACCTTTAAAATCTTCAATTAACACTTTACTTGATAATGATGCTTCTATTGATTTCATTTTTCCTCTTCATCACTTTGATCTCAAGAAAGAAGTTGAGAAAAGCTTGGGTATCCTTGAGTAAGAGAATCATCCATTGTTGAAAATGTGCAAAAAAGAGAGAAGTGGTGGGCATACTATCCATGAGAGCCTCCTTGATCTTGAGGCAAAAATATTGAGATACAATGACAAGGAGGACCAATATACATGGCCATTTCGATGAGATATTTGAACTCGAAAGAGTTACGTCCGGCATAGGACGTTAAACCTAGCGCTAAATGGGAGGCAACCCATTCTTTAATTGCTTTCTTTGCACTTCTTTTTATTTTTTAGTATTTTGTGCTTTGATTTTTTTTTTTTTTTTTTTTTTTTTTGTGGAGATTTGTTTTGTAGGATGAGTGTTGTGTTGGTGTTAAAGGATGAAAGTTGAGCATTGGTAAAATTCAAAGATATGGTGTTTTGGTGCTACAAGGTTTATGGGACAAAACGGTTGTGGTAGCTTACTTCTTTAGTGAGTTACCGTGGTGGCAAACTTCTAAGGTAACACACTCATTCCCAAACTTTACATTCAACTAGATAGTTTCATTTAAGTTTGGGGGGATTTCGTGTGTTTACCTTCATTTTTATTGCACCGTTCGTCCTAATATTTTGTTAGTTTTGTTGATTGAGATATCTTGTGGATTGTTGATTTGAGGCATAATTGATGGTGATTATTGGCTTTTGAAGTTTGGTTAACTTTTGTGGTATTGATTGATGCTTGCTTGTTCACTTGATTATGTGAAGATTGTGCTTGATTTAGTGCTCTTAATTCATGATTAGACAAACTTGTGAGCTTTAGAGCCTTTAGACTTTCATATCTTATGGTCTATTTTTCTTCATGTGAGTATCATTCATGCTTGTGTACTCTAGAACTTGTCAATTGTCTTGTTTGAGGCTACTTTTTATGTGAGATCTTTGAAAGTTATATAAGACCATCTTTGTTTTGAATAGTCACTTGGCCAAATTTTCCATACCAAATGAAATATTTCCGTAGTTAGCCACTTTGAGCCTATTGACCTATTTTCTTTGGCAACCTACAAATATAGCATATTTGTCTATCTTTTGTGAGCCTAAATTTTCCCTATGAACTAGTGGAGCTTGAATGTTGACAAATGTGGTTGAATTGAGGTGAAATGTGAGTTTGATGGAATTGTTTTGTTGAAAAGTGAAAATATTGAAAAAAAGAGAAAAGATGAATTGTGAGTTCTACATGAAAAAGATTGAGTTGATGAAAAATGAAAAACATTGAAAAATAAAACTCTCTTGTGTACAAACATTTGGTAGAGCTTGAAGATCAAAAGTGCTAAAAAAGTTTTGGTGATGAAGAATGTGCTTAAAGGAGTGTGCAAATGAATTATGGGAGTTTGGAATTTAGTTCCAATCGGCCAATTGCAATTTTCCTCTCGAGATTTAGAGACGTTCCTAGGCGTCTTTACTCCTCGCTCCACCAGTTTACGAGTCACTTTATCCAAATCTTCTCTACCTTAACCAAAGAGCCTACATTACAACCAAATGTGAAGTCCTTATTGATTCATTGATTGAACACTTTCATGTGGTGGAGAACTTAGACATTTGGCAAGCATATGGTGGTGCACTTGTGTGATTTGATTTTGAGAGCATACATTTTCTTGATATACACTTTGAGTGAGAGAGATACACTTACTAGTGAGGAAATTGAGAATTGAGCACTTAATCTTGCATTGATTTTAGCATAACATGTGAACTTGTTTATGGATTTTTGTACCTCTTAGCTTGACTAAATTGAGGAAAGTTGACAATCACTCATTCAATTTTGATTGAATTTTTTCGCAATCCTCCCACTTGTTCTATATTTCTTTCGTTGCTCGGGGACGAGCAACACCTTAAGTTTGGGGGGGGGGGGGGTTTATTAGTGTGAAAATTGCTTGAAATTCATGTGTTTATTTTACATAATTTTTAGGGTTTTGTTGCATTATTCACACTAAATTGACTAATTGCACTTGAAATGAGAAAGGTATGTGTTTTGCTATTTTTTAGGTAAATTGAACTTATTTGGAAGCCAAATACGTGTCTGAGAATTCATGAAGTCAAGAAGATAATTGTACCATTGGATGCGTCTCGAAAAAATGAGTGAAATGAAAAAATGAATCAAGTCAATCGGAGGTCGGAAGCTCAAGATATGATCGAAACGATAAAATACGAAATTGCAGCAGAATCCACTCGGGCAGCCGAGTCAACCCACTCTGTTAACCGAGTGAAATCTGCTTCCAGAGCATTTTCTGGACTTCCATCTCACTCGGTTGACCGTTTGAGGTCACTCGGTCGGCCGTTTGGACCCGTTTCTACGCGCAAATTCGAGAATATTAAAGGATTTCAAAGGCCTAAGTGCAAATTTCGTCTCCATCACTCTTCCCACCTATAAAAAGCACCCACAATCAGATTTTGGAGCCCTAGAATTAATTCCCCACACAACCAAGAACTCATATTTTCACATTCAACATGGGATAAAGAAAGGAGTGGATAGCTTAGGGTTTGAGGAGATTTTTTCCTAAAAAACTATTATTAGTTAGTTTTATGCTTTCTTAGCTTAGAATCATTTGAGTATTTCATTTTCATGTAACAATGAAATAATTTCAAGACTCTCAAGGTGATATTTTTCTTTTATTTAAGATTTGTATGGTAAATTTCTTGTTTATTTATATTTCTTTTGTTGTTTTAGCCATGGGTATTTTCTCAAACATCATGGGCTACGCTTTTTATGCTTTGGGTGTTTGAAACCATGTGAATATTGAGTGTTTAAATTGTTTATGCTTCGGTTATTATTGATATTTGGATTATTACTTCTCTTATTGGGTTTTATTGGTGCTTTGTGAATTAACTTCTATTAATCCATATTTTGAGGCATGTTTAGCGTAGACGAGAGTTACATGAACATGTTTAAATTTATGGTGTGAGTTGTTGGTATACAAATGCGTTTATTATACTTTTAATTCGTCGAGAGAGAGTTAATTGTATTAGAACCTCATTAAGAGACATTAATTACTTGAATGGTTATTTGGGTAGTTGGTGAGGATTAGGAAGAGGTCGTATTACCGGGTTTGGGAACACCTTAGACGTAAGCCTATAGTACCCGAAGGGAAATGATTTTCATCCTAGCATCTTGATGCTCTTAGCAAGTCCAAATTGAAGCATAGACACGGTATAAACAATCCCACTCGATTTCACTAGGTAGAGAACACCCGAAGTATTTTCCACCCTTGCACTTCTCCGAATTTAGATTCGTAGTTGTTCTTTGTTTTAATTGTCAATTTCTTGCTTTGATAGTAATTTTTCTTCTTAAGTTGTGGTAATTTATCTTATTGGTCATTTGCTTACTTTTTATAGTTTAACGTTACTTGTTAGTTTCTAGGTTGGTGTTTGATTTAATTTCTTGAAGTTTGGTAGTAACTTAGCTTTATTTTAGAAATCCAAACACCAAGCCCGTAGCTACATTAGTATGAAGACATACAACTCTAGGGATCCATTGCACAAACTCACCTCCTAGGTCGATACTACTTGGTCGAATACTTCCATTACTACTACGATCCCTTATACTTGAGGTGAAGTAGTTAGTCAAAATTATAGTGACTAAAATTCGTTCAAGTCAAATTATTTGATAGAGAGTGTTCATTGCTAGATAATTGAGATTATGTCTCCTTCTCTCTTCTGTGGTAAGGTTATCTTCATCTTTGGGGATCTCCTCCCTTGTATCTGCTCTTTGAGCATCAGTAACTCTGGGATTGGCTTGAGTGAACATGAATGGACCCCTTGTGATGACTCTCAGCATCTCATTGTGGAGGCATGCAAGATGAGCTCTCATTCTGATTTTCCAGAAATCATAGTTCTCAATTGAGAACATGGGCAGCTTATGATGAGATATGTGATTGACAGGATCTGGAGCCATACTGTTGATGGTCTCCACAACATCGTGTGGAACAGCAACATTATTATTGTTGTTGTTGTTGTTGTTGTTGTTGTTGTTCTGGTTGTTGTGGTTTCCCCTGTTGGTGTATACTGTAAAGCAAACTTTTAGTGGGCCTTTGTGACGTATATTCGATTTCCTTTTATCTGAAATAAATGGTTTTTCACATTATTGTATTCTTTGTGATTACTTGTATGTCTGCTTACCTTGCATTGTAGACGATGTGGTGGGTTTGTAGTCACACAAAAGATCACATTGTCAGTTCCTTGTAAGATATAAACAGTATTCACAACTAAGATAGTTCTGGACAAAACTATTGGTTTAAGTTGTGGTGTAAACTTGTTAGTGGTTTGTCTTGGCCATTAGTTGATACTAGTGCGCTGCGGCGTATTGAATGGATCACATATAAGACATGTTCTTCTGTTCTGACTGTTATGAAGAACTAGAGGTCTTGGTGAATTTTATGATTCTTAACCGTAAGTGTGATATTTAGATGTGTGGGGTGCTTGTTCACTACTTTGATGTACCATACGTGAGAATCTTGGTAGATTCTTCACGCTCCGTATTTTGGGGAGTGGCATCGCCCCCATGATGTCTACTTATTGGCATTAGGGCACCGTATCTTGTATATCCAGGCTGATGATGTCCCCTTGAGGAAACTCGTAAAGGATTGTCGAATTAAACCCTGCAGGTGGATTTAATCCGTACGATAACAAGGTTGAGTGGTACTACTCAAGGAATTATAGAAATTAATTATTTAAAGAAGTCAGAAGCTTTAATAATTAATGGACGTGCGATATCTTAAACACGGGGAATTATAAAGTCTAATAGAAGCCCTGATTCGGTTCGGGATAGGACGGGAGTGCAACATTAATTCTCTAGTGGGATGAATTAATGTTCTCAGGCCAAATTATAGGTTCTGGGTTGAACATAAGAGTATATGGGCCTGAAAGAGGCCCAGACCCTATGCCTTCTAATGGATCCCTAGTCTGGCCCATGAAGCATTTGGAGGTTATATAAAGGAGCCTTAAGTTAGTCTTGAAAATCCTAGCACACATGAAATTGAGAAAAACGGCTAGGGTTTCAAGGAGACGAAACTAAGGCACCTTCTCCACGTTTGATAGCGCGCCGTCCACCTGGTGTTCGAGCGAGGTTGGGAGACAGGCTAGAAGATCTGTAGATTGGAATCAACGTCTCGATCTTCAAGGGTAACGAATCTAAATTTTGCTTTAGATGCATGTTTTGGTTTTAATTCGTTATTTATACGTTTGGCATCCGACAACGATCTCGGTGATGGACCGCCTTCGCCGGCGTGTTCCAGCAATTGGTATCAGAGCCTGAATTTGTGGATTGTTGGCTCTGCCTGAAACGTATGATTGAATGATTCAATTTTTGTTCCATGTATGAATGCGTTTCTGTTGGTTTCTTGGTTTATGGTTTTTCTTCTATCGCAACCCTAGTGTGATGTAATCGTTTTTCCCACCAGATAATAAGTGTGGGTAGTGTAGGACTTTTCATAGATCACTGTAGTAGGGTTACTTTTCTTATTTTCGTTGTAATATTGATTGCGAGAACGGGTTGTTTGAGTTTTCGGGTTATGGCCTTGGACGGTGAAAGCTATTTTTTTTACGGTGTAAACTGTGCGGGTGTCCGTTTTCGGCCCGTAATACCTTTTCGGAAATGTCTCGACGAGATCTACAGGAGTCACTGATACGCTGAGACAACGAGTGGCGATGCCTAATTCAAAAGCCTTGATGAAGTTTTTTGCTAGTTTTTATCGGTGGACGAGAATTCGAGGTTTTTGCATTGCGTGAGAGGCCGATGTGAGGCATCCGTCCGCGCCACTGTTTTTATCATTGTAATAGCTTATAATAGGCTATTTTTGATAGGTTTTTAAGGGGTTGCGATAGATGTGCATTTATTTAATTTTGCCTATGTTTATCGCATCTTGTTATGATTGGCATGCTTGTATTATCTAGTTAACTTGTTATGCCAATGAATAATCTTCATGTTAAAATGATTAAATGAGATAATTGAATTTTAATTATTTTATAGGCCTCCACAATTGGTTTTTAAGTAAGGTGTATGTTGCTCGTGGGACCTTGGGAGTCTCCCCCTAATGGGTGCAACATCCACGAGCTTACTAGTTAAGACTTCTAATAAAACTGTTTTAATCTTTAGATGAAGTGTGTGATCTTCCCTAACGGATGTGTCATCCATGAGTTCATCAGTAAAGAATAATTTAAGATAAATGTTGTTAAATTGTGGTCATCACTTAGATGTGAATTTGAATATAACCCCCCAACGGGGTCACTGTTCTAGTTCACATGGCCAGTTAAAGTTCGACTATTAATTTCATTCGTCATAAGGATAAGTTGACGTGATATTGAAATTAAAGACTGAATGTCTGGTCGATGAATACATGTGTAAACGACCACCCTAACGTGGCTTGCATATGTGTTTGTTGGGCTGTTGGAGGTTGTGTTGAATGTTGGTTTTGAAGGTTTCCAATGTTTTATGCTTCAAACTTATGTGATCTATTGCTTGCATTTTATTTATTTCAGACACATTATGGTGACATTCAACCCACTTATGGTTATCTTAAATCAAAATAAGCTTATTGGTCAAAATTACTTAGATTGGAAAAGAAATCTTGACATTGTCCTTGGATTGAAAATAAGCCTTTACAAAAAAAGGGTGGTAGTGAAAGCAGTGGGAGTAAGAAACTTGCTCCTTCTGGTGGCGTTAAAAAGCCGAAGGGCAAATGTTTCAAGTGCAACAAGACAGGACATTGGAAGTCTGATTGTCCCCTTCTAAAAAAGGACAACTCTGGTACGTCTCTCGCTTTAGTTGTTGAAACATGTTTTGCGGCTTGTTCTGCCTTTTCTTGGGAAGTAAATACAGGAGCCACTGACCATGTTTGTTATACCTTGTAGGGGTTTCTGCAGACAAGGGAACTGAGTGAGGGCGAGATTACTATTAGTTTGGGCAATGCTGCGATAGTATCAGTAGTTGCAGTGGGAGACGTGCATTTATGTTTTTCTAATTCTGTTTTAGTATTAAAGAACGTTTTATACGTGCCGAATTTTCGGAGAAATTTAATTTCTGTTTCGAATTTGTTTTTGGATGGATGCTCAGTTGTTTTTAATGACAATGATGTTATTATGAGAAATGACTATTTAATCTGTTCTAGCACGTTAGAAAACAATCTTTATACTATTACGTGTGCATATCATACTGTGACTGAAGCTCATTCATCATCATCATTGAATAAGAGAAAGGAACCTTCTAAGTTGAATCAAACATACCTTTGGCATCTAAGATTGGGTCATTTCAACCTAAGAAGGTTTCAAAGACTTGTAAGTTGTGGGTTTTTGGAGTCTCTCCAAGTGGAACCATTCTCAGTCTGCGAATCCTGTTTGGAAGGCAAGATGACCTCGAGGCCTTTTAAGGCCAAGGGTAATAGTGTTAGGGTTATACTGGCAAGTATGCTTTCAGTGCTACTTATGTATACAAACTGATTTCTGCACTTATTAATGAGAATAAATTTTTGTCACTGGTTGCTTTAAATATAATGAATGGTAATTATTTATTGCATAAACGTTTAGATATACTTTACATTGTAGACAACCTGGTGTGTAGAAGATCACAGAAGATCGCATTGTCAGTTCCTTGTATATAAGGACAATTGATTCACAACTTAGATGGAATGGAACAATCCATTGGTAGAAGTTGAGGTGTAAGGCTCGGATTGGTTTGTCTTGACCAAGAGATTACACTAGTGCATTATGATGTGCTGAATAGGACCTACAAAGAGGTAATTCTTATAGACTGACTTAAGGAATGAAGAATTAGACCTCAATGGTTGTTGATTTCTTAATCTCTGTCACTTAAATGTAATTGTCTGTAGTTGAGAAGTATTGCTTTGATTTATTATGGGTAAATAATTAATGTGATTCAATACTTTGTATTTTGGGCAATATTATTAATTATAGGACAAATTGCCAAAATTAATACAGAGAACCGTGTCTTGGAGTGTCATGTTGATTATATCCCCTTGGTAGGCGCAGAAGGTTTATCACATCAAATCTTATCAGTGAAATTTATTTCCGGTATGATAATAATGTTGAGTTGTCCTTACTCCGAGGAATAAAAGATATTAATTAATTAAAGCATTCAGTAGCTTAAATTAATTAATGGACATTGAATCTTAAACACGGGAAATAATAACCGGGAGCCATATTTCGTAATATGGGTTAGGATGGATAGTGCAATATTAATTCTATAATGGAATGAATTAATATTAATGGGCTGGAAAAATATTGTGGCTCAATATTGATTTCTGGGCCCATTGGGAGGTCCAATCCTAATTGTCCAAAAGGCCCCTCAAGTAGCCCAATAAAAGTCCATTAACTAAGGTAATTAAAAATATAAGAATTAATTTTGTTGCAAGAAAGAGAGAAAAGTAGCGCTTATTTTGGTAGAGAATATTGTGGAGAAAGATATGGAAATAATATAATATCTCTTGGAACATCTAGAGTTTTTCATAGCTCAGATCAGATTGTTATGATTGAGACTAGGGATGCCACTCGTTCTTGGTCTTTTGGTTTTACGCATGCTAGTAATTCTTATATTACTCGTCGTTTGCTGTGGTCTGATGTCTTAGCTTTTTCTGCTACTAGTCTCTGTGTTTTGGGTGATTTTAATGTGGTGACAGGGACGCATGAGAGAAGTCCGGGTTCTGTGGCTACTCCTAGATCTTCTCTTGATTTCAGGGAATTCATGGATGAGTCGGGTTTGATTGATTTGGACACCGCTGGGTCTTAGTTCACGTGGTCTATTCGTCGGGGTCCTAGGGTTTTCAAGCTGCTAGGTTGGACAGAGTGTTAGCTAATAAGGATTTTCTGGATTTATGGGCAGGCGTGGAGGTTATTGCTCTTCCAAGACATAAGTCAGATCATCATCCTCTGCTCCTTTCAGTTCCTCAGATCAGACTGGGTTCAGGTTTGTCGTCCATTTCAGTTCCTCAGTATGTGGAGTCAGCACGATTCCTTCAGATCTGTTGTAGAGTCTTCATGGACCCAGCCGTTGATGCACCAGAACCCTATTGTCTGTGTTATGTGGAAGTTGAAGAGGCTCAAGTCTGCTTTGAAGATTTGGAACAAGACTATGTTCAGGAACGTATTCACTCTGATCGAGCCTGCCACCCGTCGATTGGCTGACATTCAGCACCGTATAGAGTTGGAGGGTGACTCTGAGGCCGCTTTTGCAGAAGAGATTCAGGCGCAGGTTGATCTTGATAGGTTGTTGACGGCCAGGCTAGGATAGCTAGGGGTTGACTAACGGAGATAGAAACACCAGATTCTTTCATATTTCTCAGCAGACTAGGATAGCTAGGGGGGGTATCACATCTTTGCTCATTAACGGACATGGACACCATCAGTTCCCATGTGGTTACTTACTATTCTCAGTTGTGTGCGGATGATCAGTCGTCTCCCTTCGATTCTAGTATTCTGGATAGTTTTATGGATACCGTTGTGACGGATGCCCATAATGGTCTCCTTGTGAGTGTCCCCTCAACGGAAGAGGTTCGAAGGGCTGTCTTTGATATGGATGCTTCGAGCGCTCCGGGTCCGGATGGCTTTGGGGGATGCTTTTATCAAGGATGTTGGGAAATTGTGGGACAGGAGGTGGTCGATGCTGTCAGACACTACTTCATTTTCACACTTTTACCTCCTGGGCTGAACTCCCGTAAATTGAGGAGTTTCGTCTGATTGTGATGGGTAACTTCATCTTTAAGGTTATGACCAGAGTTTTTTTTGTCTTCGAGATTGGACACTTTTATTATTAGTTGTCTCTCTGCATATCAGTTTGGTTTCGTCCCGGGCAAGCAGATTCACACTTGCATCGCTCATGCATCTGACGCCATTAATACCCTGGAGTACCCGAGAGTTCACGTGCATATGGCCTTGAAGATTGATATGATCAAAGAGTTTGACACCATCTCCTGGCGGTTTCTGGAAGCTGTCATGGCAAGGATGGGCTTCTGTACTACTTTCATATCTATGGTGAGAGGAGTCCTGGATTCGGCTAGGATTTCGGTTTTCATCAATGGAGAGACGAAGGGGTACTTTTCTTGCTCCCGGGGTGTTCGTCAGGGAGATCCTCTAGCATCATTGCTTTTCTGTATTGCGGAGGAGGCGCTTGGGAGATGGATTAATTGGGAGATCGATAGAGGCCGTGTTCGTCCCATCTGTTTTGTCCCTCGCTATCTCTTCTATGCGGACGACATCATGATATTTTTTAGGGCCACGAAGGTTAATATCAGGAACCTACATGCTGTTTTACAAAGGTATGGTCATCTTTCAGGTCAGATCTATAGTCCTCCGAAGTCTAGGGCTTTCTTTGGGCGTGCTGTTCCCCAAAGACTTCGTCGTCGGATGCACAGGGTCACAGGCATCGTTGAGGGTTTCCTTCCTTTCACCTACATAGGAGTTCCGATCTTTCGTGGTTGCCCTAAGAAGGCTCATTAACAGCCTGTGGCAGACGATGTTATCGCTAAGTTTAGTCGTTGGAAGGGTAGCTCCCTATCCTTGGCAGGGAGACGATGCTTGATTAACTCGGTTATCACGGGATTTATGGTCCACTCCATGATGGTTTACAAGTGGCCCAGTTCGCTACTTCGTCAGGTGGAATCTGCTATGCGCAACTTTCTTTGGAAGGGAGACATCAATCGTAAAAGTGGTTCTTGTTCGGTCTCGTGGAAGCGGGTTTGTGCTCCCTTTGGAGAAGGAGGGATGGGGGTTCGCTCCATTAGATTGGTGAATGCCTCCTTTCTCTACAAGTTTAGTTGGGACATTTTTCAGCACAGATCTCCAGATACAGCTCTGCTCCACAGGAGACACTTTACCTCGGATGGCAAATTGCGTCCCCATGGGAGAATCTCATCTATTGGGCCGGGTATTCGTCCTCACGTTTCGAGGCTTTCTGATGGGTCTAGATGGCTGATTGGTAGGGGTTCGACAATCAACTTTTGGCATGATAACTGGTTGGGATACACTATTTCTGATAAGATTGGCCTCCCTGATTGGTTTGCTGCTACCCTGAAGAACACGGTCGGGGACTTCTTCTATGACGATTGTTGGCACTTTGAGGAGTGCTTCGTTACGGACTTCACTGATATCGTTAGAGATATCCTTCATGTTAGGGTTCTTCATGGCCCTGACAAACGTATTTGGGAAGGTACCACCTCAGGGGAGCTAACCTCTCGAGTGGCCTTTGACATGCTCAGATCTCCTCTCCCTCGTCTTGGCTGGTCGTCGTGGATTTGGAGTTCCTTCATCCCGATGTGTCGTTCTACGGTTATTTGGAGGGCGATATAGGGCAAGCTCCCTACTTTTTCTTGGCTGGTCTCATTTGGGATTCACGGTCCTTCGATGTGTATGCTCTGTCGTAAAGACTCTGAATCTTTAGACCACTTATTAGCTCACTGTCCATTCACTCTAGAGATTCTTCAGCATTTGACTCAGCTTTTTGGAGTCACGATCCACATAGGGGTCAGCTTTCTTGATATCTTCCTCCAGCCTACTAGAGTTCGTTTGGGTCCGCACTCCTTGGAGTTATGGAGAACGGCATTTGTCACTATAGTTTGGGCTATTTGGGCTCTGCGGAATAGGGTGGTCTTTGATGGGGTCTCCCCCCAGTCAGACGATGCATGGCGCAAATCGTTGCTAGTATTAGGGAAGCCAATAACATCTCTCGGGGTTATGTTGACGGTTTAGTTTGGATCACCTGATTGCTAGGTCTCTTGGTGTCTTGGGCAGGCACAAGCCGACTCGACAGGGTTCATTTGTTTGGTGGATCCCCCCGGATCAAGATTGGTACAAGATCAACACAGACGGTAGTGCAACATCCTCTCCAGGTAGTTTGCATGCAGGGGCGGTGTTTAGGAACTTCAGGGGGTTCTTTGTTGCGGCTATTGCCCAAGAGGTTGGTTGGGGTATTCCTTTCGAGGCGGAGTTAGCAGCGGCACTCATTGCTATTCAGTATGCCCATGCCCAAGGGTGGTGGTTCTTATGGATCGAGTCGGACTTCAGTCTAACAGTTAGCACTTTGATGAGCTATACTCCCTCGGTCCCTTGGCGTCTACAGGGTCTCTGGAGTCAGGTTCATCCTCTTACCACAGATATGCACATTCGGTATTCTCACACTTTTAGGGAGGCCAACCAGGCGGCTGACGCAGTGGCCAAGACGAAGATCAATTGCATTTGGAGGGGATATCCTCCAGATTTCTTACTTACTTTCTTGCATAAAGACTTGTATACCGTCTTTTACACACAATGATTGTTTGAGGGGTTTACCTTTTTCCTTCGCTTGGGTTTTGTCCCTAAGGAGGGTTTTCCCAGGTAAGGTTTTAACGGCACTCCGGCCTCTGGCTCGACTTGTGAGCTTATGGTTTTAGGTTTTCTTTTTTCTTTTATATTCCATACCTTTTTATTGTCTCTTGGAGAATAAAATATTTCTAGATCTCCAATATTTTTTAATAAATAAATTAGCTATTCTCTCTCCTATAAATATAGGAAAACCGCTACTCTTAAGTTAAGAGTTGTAAAAAATCGGTATTCTCCAAAATACAGAAAAGAGAGATATGTAATTTTCGAAATTACAGTGTGTGCAACAAGAGAAAATTAATTCCTTCTTGAGAGTTAATAGTTCGTGAGATCTCCCACCGGATCAACGAGCTAGGACTTAGGGAATACTTGAGAAGGCAATTGGGTTGAAGTTGTTATTCTTCTCAACGGTATCTCTCCGATTCAAAGGTAAACATGTAATCACATAGTTCCGCATGTTTAAGGATTTAATTATTCACCGTACATTCATTACATGAATTAGTTGATTTAATTTGTTTAGATTATGAAATTAGATTTATGATAATTCATATTTAAATTACGTCCCAAATAGATCCTGGTAATTTTAAAGGAGTCTCAAACGATTCCCGAGAGTCTCAAAAGATCCCTAGGACATCTCAAAAGATTCTCGGGGAGTCTCAAAGGATCCCTAGCGTGATGGTCCATAACCCACAAGTGCCAATAATTCCCCACAAAGGAGATGGGGAATGTGGTCCCATAATAATTTCCCGCAAAGGAGTTGGGGACCACAAGAGTTGGGGACCACATTGTTGGGGGACTATTATTGGGTATTGGGATAATTCCCAACAGATGGTATCAGAGCCAAGGTTTTGGGCTCCATAATTTAAATTAGAATTTGAATCTATTTACATTAAATTGATATTTGGATGGTAGAATTGTTAGATCTTTTTTGCAGGTATCCAATTATCATGGTTTTAATGTATGTTTTAATTTATGTTGTTTGAATGTGGTTTTTAATCTGATTCGGTCAGATTTATTTTTCTCGTGAGAAAATCCACGGGTAGATTAGATTATTTAAATTTTTAATAAACTAGTCTAGATGTTAGATTTATTTTTTGTAAATAAATTGTAACGGGTCAAAGACGAAGACCGTTAGACGAATTAAAGAATCGGAGGCGCACCCGGACGACCAAGCCACACGGGCCGATTGTAGGCGTGGCGTGATTTTTTTTTTTGCGGTCGTGGGAGTGTGAATTCTCGTTCCTTCGAGAAAATTAAACCATGATAATTGGACGTGTTAGCCTAATTTGTGTTTAATTTTTATTTTGTTATTATGCTATGATTATTTGTTAATTTTGCATGAGAATTCGTGAAAAACCTCTAGTTTAAAAATTACTAAGTATGTTTTTTTATTAAATTTATTTAAGATAATAAATTGATTAAATGGCCTCCATAATTTATTTATTTGTGAAGTCTTTTGGCTACGCATTGGCAAGCGCCTCTCTCCCTATCGGATAGGCCAAAAGATAAGTTCACGTGAATAAACTCCTTTAAGGATGATTGTGGATTATTACTAGTGGCGGTATGACCCTCCCATTGAGTGGCTTATTCAAAACGAAATAATAGTCCTGTATTTAATTATGATTATTACTTATGTATGAAATTGATATATTAACTCCCCATCGGAGTCCCTGACAATTTAATATGGCCAGGTTGAATCCAACTATTAATTTTGAATTAAAGGTTTGTAACTGCTTTGTTTGTAACTTGCTTAAATGTATTTGAGTAAACGTTCACACTCATCGTGACTTACTTAAATTGGTTTTAAGATGTTGGCTGATGCATGTTTATATCGTTTTTTTTTAGGTTTTTGATATAGTACATGTGATCAAATTATGTGATAATTTTTGTGTTAATAGGATATTAATACAAATTATATATTTTATTCTAAGTTCAGCATATCATCTCCTTTTAACCCACTATTTAGTATACTTAAAGAAAAAAAATTGGAAGGAGAGAATTATGTGGATTGGAAAATACATTTATAGTCTTGACTGCACAGCAACATAAGTGGGTACATGATGAACCTACACCCCCTGCCCCTACTGATGAGACAAACCAAGAAGATAAGGAATATCATAAGGAGTGGATGAGATCCGATGAAATTGCTAGGTGTACCATCTTGGCTTCAATGTCAGATATGTTGCAACACCAACACCAGAACATGGAATCCGCTTCAGCTATTATGATGAACCTTAAGGAACTTTTTGCTCATCAAAATCGTACGGCTAGACAAATGACCATGCGAGATATGTTATCACAGAAAATGGTCGAGGGAACGCCCGTGAGGGATCACGTTCTTAAGATGATGGGTTTCCTTAACAAACTTAAGTTTCTTGGTAAGAGTATCAAGTCACTGCGTTCTGATCGTAGTGGCTAGTATCTTAGCAATGAATTTAGGCAATACTTATTATAGAATGGGATTAGATCCCAGCTCTCCGCGCCTGGTACTCCGCAACAGAATGGCGTGGCTGAGAGAAGGAATAAGACTATATTAGATATGGTGAGATCGATGATGAGTTATGCTTCATTACCTACCTCCTTTTGGGGTTATGCCTTGGAAACAGCAGTATACCTTCTAAATTATGTATCTTCTAAAGTGGTTCCAAAAACCTCGATTGAATTGTGGTCTGGGCGAAAGCCTAGTCTAAACCACATTCGGATTTTGGGTTGTCCAGCACATGTGCTGAACAAGGAAGCTGAGAAGTTGGCACCTAGAACTGAAGTACGGTTGTTTGTAGGATAACCTAAGGGAACGAGAGGTGGTTAGTCCTAATGATCAGAGGGTGGTGGTGAGTACAAATGCCCGATTTTTAGAAGAAGACTATATGAATGAGCATAAGTCCAATACTGAGATCATTCTAAATGAGTTGAGAGGAGACAATGGCACACCGAGTGTGCAAGAGGAAATACCACAAGAGACTGCACAATGTGGCGACTCTGATGAACCTTTGTATACATTGCCTCATCGTAGTGGGAGGGTTATTCGCCAACCTGATCGTTTCATGTTTGTGGGAGATTCTATGGACTTGATTCCAAGCGATGAACATAATGATAACGACCCCTGGACATACAAAGAGGCAATCAAAGACAAAGATGCAGAGTCTTGGCACAAGTCCATGGATTCAGAAATGGAATCTATGGATGCTATGGAAGTGTACGACCTAAGTGAACTTCCCCACGACAAGAAAGTCGTTGGGTGTAAGTGGGTCTACAGACGTAAGAGAGGGTCTGATGGGAAGATTACTGCTTTTAAAGCACGGTTGGTGGCAAAGGGTTTTACCTAGAAAGAAGGAATCGACTATGACGAGACCTTCTGACCAGTAGCCATGCTAAAATCGATCCAGATTCTCTTATCCATAGCTAATCACATGAACTATGAGATTTGGCAAATGGATGTCAAGACAGCTTTCCTTAATGGAAATTTGGATAAAGACATCTATATGCAGCAACCTGAGGGTTAGGCCAAAAGCATCTAGTCTGGAAGCTGAAAAAGTCTCTTTATGGGCTAAAATTGGCTTCCAGATCTTGGAACATTCGTTTTGACGAGGTGATCAAATCTTTTGGATTTGAACAATGTCAAAATGAAAGTTGTGTGTACAAGAAGAGTGACAGAGACGTAGTGGTATTCTTAGTACTATACGTAGATGATATTCTTCTTATTGGCAAAATGTGAAAGTATTATCAGACGTAAAGGCGTGGCTTTCAGAACAGTTTCAAATGAAGGATGTTGGTCCCTGAACGAGTAGTGAATGGGATTAAAGTCTAGAGGGGAGGGGTGAATAGACTTTAAAACTTTTTCAAGAGAGTTGGTGAACCTCTTCTGATTGCTATGTCAACTGGACTGCAAGTCTGCTGGTCCAGATGACTATAGTGATCTGAATGAAGAGATTAAATGCGGAATTATGGTAGGCCTTGTTTAGACTCGTTCTTTTGTTTCTTGTGAAAGTGTTAACTTGTTTTTACTTAATGAAAGTACTCAGCTGATGCTGGTTTGAAAGTTGTGGCCTTAGTTGAAGGATGTTGAAAACACAGTATGCACTATATAAAATATATGTAGAGACAGAAATGTAAAGTGCAGAAAGGTAAATAACACCAGGTTTATAGTGGTTCGGATATACGATCCTACATCCACTCTCATGTCCTAACGTGAAGTTTAATCCCTTTAATTTACCACAAATTACAAGGGTCTTGACCTTTATAGTCCCAAGGATAGGACTTTGAGATCTGAGCCGTCCTAACAGCTACGGTCTCCACAAGTGATTGTAAGCACTTGCATTTTGAGGGGTTCAAAAACTTTAACCTTTCGGTGAGGGTTTGGGGTTTTTGAAGTGTGTCCAACTAATGGTTCAAGCTTATAAATTGCTTAACCACTATGCCTAAAACAATTGATATACAATATGATCAGGTTTCAGGTTCTTATGGGTTGGATAGAAATCACTTAAGAGCTAATAGTATTCTAATGCTTTCTGGGCTCTTAGAGAATTCTTAGAACAGTATGGCTTTTGCTTGATTTCTTGCTTAGCTTGTTGAATTCTCTCGATGTGATCTCGTACTTGTGATTTCTCATCCTCTTGTATTTATAATGGTGATTGCTTGCAACTAGCCGTTGGAGTTGACTAGCCGTTGGGACAATCTTTCCATATTGGCTTGATTCCTTGATTCCAGCTGCTTGATTGCTCCAATCCTGGGATCATGTCAATCTTCTAAATAAGGTAGGTCTTCATTTGAATTGCAAGATGACTTTGGGAATCAGCCGAGTCCTGGAAGAGTACATAGTCTTCTGATCTGTACTACTAGTCTTCTGACTACTCTTCTGGCCTTAGGTCTTCTGTCTTCTGATATCAGCCGAGTAATCACTCGTCTGATCTGTGAATTATTTGTGCTGCTTTAGGCCATCTTCAATCTTGGACTCCATCAGTTAAGTAGGTATACAAGCACCTAACTTAACTGGTCTTCAAGGATCTTCTAGTCTTCATGTCTTCTACAAGCACCGGGACTGTGCCAATCAGCTGATATACATACAGTTCATTGCACAAGACTAGTATAAGCTGTTCTATACAAAGTCAGCTGATCCTATTACATTTATAAACTCTAAGTGTTTTGGCCATCAAAACTATTCTAACATCAAGTGGGGCTTAGGGTGAATTTACATCCCAACAATTTCCCCCTTTTTGATGAAGCCAAAACTATATTTGATAAATGCTCTTAGTAAATAAGATAAGAGTTTATAAACTTCATAAAAACTGAAGTATCTGATGAAGACAATGAGAGTTTGTCTTGAAAGCAAAGAGAATTAAACTTGATTATATATAGAGCTTTTACAGATTACAAGTGATAGTTTATTTAAAGCTTTGAAAGTAGTCTTCATCAGGTCTTCTGATCTTCAGATGCGGAAAGCAAGGTACAGACGAGTTCGAACTTCTTCCATGTGCTGCAGGTCTGTAACATTCTCCTCTTCATAGATTTTCTCTAGAATCCTTTTGACTTAAATCCAGTATGTCCTTCCGGAGCTCAGAGTGGGAGGATCCCATTTAGGTTCTTCTGGAGTTAGGATTCTGCAGTTGTCAAGTTCTTTGGCTGTCTTGACTACTTCTTTCCAGAACTCTTGATCTTCAATGTTCATGAACTGATTGAACTGGAAGAATTCATCTTCATAGGTTGGGAGAGGGCCAAATTTTCTTACAATGTGGTGTTGAATTTGCCACTTCTTCTTCAGAGGGTACCACCTTGGTAGCTCATCTTGAAGGGCTAAATAATCCACATAGTTGCTATCAAACACCAGGACCTTATCTTTCTGTGCCAGAGCATTTTCTTTCAATGCTTTGTCCTTGAGAGCTTTCCTGAGTTTGGCTATTTTCCTGTCAAATTTGGCTTTGACTGCTTTCGCATCTTTTAGCTTCTTCTGCTTAAGCTCTTGAGCTTCAAGCTCTTTTCTTTTCTTCAGCTCTAAAGCCTCTTTCTCTTCTGCAGTAGGCTCTACTGGAGCTGACTTCTTGCTTGACTTCTGAGCTTGCTCATCTGCTTGTTCATCTGCCTTTCTTTTCCTTGTCATCCTCTTTTCAGGGACTTGTTCTATAGAGGCAGTGATCTGTAGACTGTTGGCAGGAGCTTGAGTGGGAGCTTGGGTGTCTTCTTGAGCAATTTCTTTGCCTTTGTCTTGCCTGCTTTTGATTTTACTTTTTAAACCACCCAAGGTTTCATTCAGCTCATCTTGAGATACTACCATCGCAACTTGTTGTGCAGTAGCCTTCTCTAGAGCCTTTATCAATACATCTTCCCCCTTTTTGGCTTCAGCAAGTGCAGCCGCAAAATGCTTCATGGCATTCAGAATCTCCACTTTCAGGGTCTGTTGAAGAGCCATGGCATTGACTTTGCCAACATGGGTCAGATGAGTGATGCTGTGGTCTAGAATATGAGCATGAGAGTTGGAGGAGGAGGCAGCTTCAAGTTTAGCTGTAAGTGCTTCCAATTTGGTTGCTGTCTCCTTCAGCTGAGTCTGAAGTTTCTCATTCTCTGCTGTAACTGATTGGAGAAGAGCTCGACCTTCAGTAGCTCTTGCTTCAGCATCTTCAATTCTTTTCTTGTAGGTGTTTTCCATGCGGTTGACCTCATTAGTGTAGAGTTCAGCAAAACTGGTGGAAGTGTCACCTGCCTTCTTCAGAATGCTGGTCAGATACTCACTTGTCTGATCGTGAAGTGACTCTCCAAACTTGTCTTCAATGTCAATGATCTGGTCTTGAAGGCGAGTTCTCTGCTCCTTAACAGCCTTTTCAACACATCTTCCAAGTTGTAGGCCTAAGCCTTTCTCAAAATGCAGGTCTATTGCAGCCTTGACCTGTGAGCATATGTCTGCTGTATAGTTAGCTGTTGAAGTAGAAGGCGAGGCAGTGCCTTGAGGCTTTGGATGAACAATCAGGGCTTTGCCTGTTTCTTCAGCTGAAAGGTACTCTTCATTGAGGAATGTGGTAGTGGCCTTAACCAGGTAGGTCATGATATTGTCTCCTTTATCAATGAAGTGAGTTAGAGTATCCTTAGGCATGAAGTGATCAGGAATAGTGATTACTTCTTTTTCAATCTCGGCTTTGTCAGCTGGTTCAGCTGAGTCCTCCGCAGGGACGGATGCAGCTGAGTCATTCACTTTTGCTGTGTCAGCTATCTGCTGACCTGATGCGCCTTCTGGGATAGAGGTATCATCAGTGAGAATTCTTAGAATCCTGTGGCATACTGCTGCAAGGGTCTCTTCTGGCAGCAGCTGAGCAAAAGATTTAACTTGAGCAACTTCTTTCTTCTCCATTTCCCAGTCGAGGAAATTAGCTTTTCCTCCCATTCCCTCCATGACCTCAATAAGGTCATCTACATCATCTCTCCTAAGTTCAATCCAGGTGCAGACTCTGAGAACTTGTTCAAACTGAACTGATTCCTCATCGATACCAGGAATAGTAGACTTGAGCAGGTTTGCTATCTTCTCCCTTGTGCACATAGGATAGTGCACCATGCTATACTGAGGTTGAGAGGGGCCTGCTTCATTCAGGTCTGTTGGTGCCAAGTCTTCTGGTGCAGATGGGGTAGTGAGGATAGGGGATTGAGTGGTTGGAATGGTTTCCTCTGCTGTGTGAGTATCAGCAGGGATTTGGGAAGTGATATCTTCTTGATCTTCAGTGGACTGATCATCAGCAGGATTTTGAGTCTGCTGATCTGGGACTATTTCTGCTTGAAGATCAGTAGATGGTTGGACATCTGTCATTTGAATATCAGCAGGGGTAGGCAAATGTGGCTCTGGGGTTGTTTGATGTTGAGATTGTTCCTCTGGTGTGTGAGTATCAGCAGGAATTTGGATATCAGTGTTTGAGGGTTCAGATAGGGTTGAATCATCAGAAGGGTGGAAGGAAGTAATAGGGGCTATGCTCATGGGAGTAGGGAGCCTGGATTTCTTGGTTTTCTTAGTGAAAGAAGAATTGTTCCTCTTTCTCTTCTGACCCTTCGACAATTTAGAAGGAGTAAAAGTTAGAGAGGGATTAGAGGTACCTGCCTTCTTCAAGGGGGAGGCAGTTGGAGTGGCATCTGAATCAGATGGGGAGATGAGTCCTGATCTGATTAGAAATCGTCTTTGTGCTAAGGTCTGATTGTCATCATCATCATCCTCAGCAGCCTTCTCCTGAGCCTCTTCTTTGGATGGCTCCTCTTCTTCTTCAGCAGAGTCATGAGCAGACTCTTCGGCCTCCTTAACAACATCTTTGGAAGATGCTTCAGCCAACAGCTTCCTCTTCTCTTCTTTCAACCTTGCTGCCTCTGCAAGAGCTTCCTTTCTCAAGTAATACTTGGAGGAGTGGAAGGTCTTATGAGGTCCCATCTTGTACTTCTTTGGGAGAATATCTGGAAGGATGATGCTCAGCTTGTTGACAAAGCTGACTGTAGATGTGACCTTCCATTCTCTTGAATGAAGGTCCAAAGTAACCTTCTTGGCTTCAAGAGCAATCCTATTCAAGAATAGCCCTTGCCAATCTCCATCAATCTGATCCCAGATTGCAGCCATAACTCTAACTTTTAGAGTGGTAACAACATCATGGCTAAAAGTGTTACCAAGCAACATCTTGCCTACAATATCCATCAAGGTTTGGAATTTAGGTTCAAGTTGGGATTTCTTGAGCCCAAAGGTATCCTCAGCCTTGATCCTTCCATCAGTAAACATCTCCATATACTCCTTTTCTCTTCCCATGATGTAGGTAGAGATGTCTATCTCTCCCCTTGATAAGCCGAACAGTTCTTGAGGATCTCCCTTGAGATCTCGATCCTGTGTCCACCCATGACACTTTCAACATGAGAATCCATCATCACTGCGTTTGCATAGAAGGTCAGCACATCTTGTTCATAAACATTTGTTGGTGCTGCTTCCAGAAAATCACGAAGGTTGAGATTGATGCAGCGAAGAAGGATTTCCTTGTTCGCAGGTGTATGTTTGCCCTTGAAAAACAGAGCATTCTCAGTGAAAACTTTTCCTTCCTTAGACCACTTTTGAGCATCTAAGGTGCCAGTACTCTTGGTCTTCTCGTCGTAAATTTTGATGATTCCCATTCTGGATGTTGAGTATTGAGGGTAGGAATGCTTTGGAAAGAATATTTCAGGAAGAGAGAGATTTGAGAGTAATGAGTATTGTGAGCGAAAGGAGTTTGGAAGAGGTTTAAGGGTTGTATATATACTCCAGCAAGAACTTGATCTAACTGTCAGATTAGATTTTAATGTGGAGTAGTGCCCAAGATTTTCCTTCTTTGAATCCGGGCCATTCCTTAAATTTGTCGGCTGAATTTCCCATTTGGCAACTATTGATTTGCTGGCAATATGGTAATCAAGTATTAATGACATCATACCAAAAATAGCCGTTGTGACTAATTTTGTGGCAAGAATTGATCATCAAGGTCGTTTTCTATAAGTGAATTGCATTCCTTATATAGGCCAATTTCTTTAATTACATTCATGAATGAATATAGAATGAATTACATGATCAAAGATAGTCATTATGCTCTAAAAATAAAGTCTTCTTATCAGCAGAGTGAGGTCTTCTGATTTCATCTAAATGTCTGTTGATTTTCCTTGAAAGTCTTCTAGTCAGCTGAGTAGAGGATAGGTGTTTGCTGTAATGATCCAACCTGGATGGATCCTTCCAGCTCTATTTTGAGTGATGATCCAACCTGGTTTGATGGATCTTTCAGCTCCTTCTTTAAACCAAGTGGGAATAGCCTAGATGAAATCCCACTGGCTTAACTGCTCCTCACCATCGGATGTTCCTCATCATCAAATGGGATGTAGCATCTAATGTGTCCCTGTTGAATTTCTTCGCTTCTTTTGAAAGAGAAGAAAAGTTGGAAGAGGCTTCAATGGAGTGTGAAGAGAGGGCCATGGACTTGGTCTTCTTGACACCTTTTGACAAAGTGGTCTTTGATAGCAAGCTCTCCATGTAGAACTTCCCCTTGGAGAAGAAGCTCTGCTTGCTTGCTACTTTTTCCTCTGCATCTCTTCTTCCTTTAGTTTTCAACAAGAACGTCTCTTCTTTCTTTAGTTTTCATAGGCATACTTATGTTGGATAACCCAAGTATGCTGATCTGCATCATCTTCTTCTTCTGGACAAATCTTCATCTCCTTTACCCAAGGCCTTGGTTGAGGGATGATCTCCATTCCATCTCTTCTCTCGATTATCTCCATACCTGAAACAGGACTAATAGTTAGTGATGCGGCCTAAAAATGTCACCTAATAAGAAGTTAACACGTGTATAGGGGATAAGATAAAAGTGGAAGGATCAGATTATGTAATACTCTCTGATGGGAAATCCTCTCTGGAGATCCCTTTGGAGGGAGCTTCGGCTGACAAGAAGCTTCCAGAAGAATCAGTTTTGATAAAAGGTCGTGAGCCTTGAATGTAGGGAGGTTCCGCCATTTTCGGCTCAGACTTGATAAAAGGTAGACTTTATCCTCCTTTATCTTGGGAACCAAGTCAAGTGAGAGGGAATGCGGCCTTGTCTTCGGGAAGTGGAGAGAAGAGAAGGCTTCGTCCACTCCGCAGGGCTGAGTCTTATGGGCAGCTCCGAAAAAGGAGAAAGACTTGACTTCCTCTCAAGGGAGGATTCCTATAAATGGGAAAATCCAAGGAGATTTCCAGGTTAGACACTATTACTTTACAAACTTGATATACTGAACGAAAAATACCTTTCTGATATTCTTTGAGAACTGAATTGATACATCAAGGATCTCGAGATCCTTGGGAGATTTCCATAAGCCCTATACTTACTTAGGCATCGGAGTGTCCACGCCGGACCCCCCTCCGGCGTGCTCTTTACAGGTTCTTGAAGATTTCGAGTAAAGGCAGCATACTTGGAGTGATTGTACGTGTTCGAAGAGTGGGACATCCAATCCAGAGGACACGCAATCCTCTCGTGCAAATTTTGGCACATCAACTGGCGCCGTCTGTGGGAAAGAGTTGAAAGATTTTGTCACGAATTTCTACCTATTCGAGAAAATGGGTGGCGGAAACGAAACATCTGCTTTGGGAAAGAAGAATCTTCAAGGGGAAAATTCCCCTTTGCCAGCGGATCCCCCATCAAGAGGAGGACGGGGGAAAGATCCAATTCATATGCTTTCTGGATCGAATCAGCCGTTAGCTCGTACTCCAGGCTTGGGCGACGAAAGACGTCCCTTACCGGTTGGGGAGAGAATAACAGAGAACCTTGAAGCCCCAGAGCCCCAGACAGCGGATCCTCAGCGAGAGAACATTCTAGACTCGGGGTAGCTCCTTATCTCTCCCGATCAGTTGGACGCCCTCATTAAGCAAGCTGTAGAGAGAGCCTTCGCGGATCAAAGAGACCGGGTCCCTAAAGCTGCACCAGGAAACCCGGAGGTATCTGCCCCGAGACCCCAGGATGAGGCACCTGTAGCCTCCCAAGTGTTGTCCAAGGAAATGGGAGTGCGGGTGGAAGAAGACGATAAGGTGCCTTCCCGAGCGGAGAGAACCATTCCCCTTCGGAACGTAAGAAGGAATGCAGATCTGGCACCCCGAGAGACAGAACTCCCTGAAGCAGAGGAAAGCACGGATGATACTTACGGAGGGCCAGTTAGTGATCAACTACAGGCCCTGCAGAAGGAGATGAAGGATATGAGGAAACAGATGAATAATCGAGCAAGTAGATCCGCGTATGTTTCTGGATGTCAATTCTCTCCTAGCATACTACAAGATGAACTACCGTTCAATTTCAAACCTCTCAATTTCGAATATGACGGTACAGCTGACCCTTATGAACACTTAGTAAGATTTGAGAACGCTGCGCTATTACATCGCTACGGAGAAGGAATTAAGTGCAGGGTGTTCCTGACCACCCTGGCGAAAGCAGCGCAGCAATGGTTCACTCAACTAGAACCTAATACTATCCGGTCCTGGGAGGAATTCAGTGAGTTATTTCTCCATCAATTCGCAAGTGCCCGGAGACAACCACGGGCCACCTTGACCCTCTTCAATCTGAGGCAGGGGGAGAGCGAGAGCTTGAGAGCTTTTCCCCCGAGGTGAAGATCAACGCCCTCACCAACGGATTACGGGATGGAGATTTCTTTTCCTCCTTAGCTAAGAAGCCAGTCAAGAATTTCGATGAGTTGCTGCACAGAGCAGAGAAGTACCTCACTCTGGAGGAGGTCCGTAAGGCCAAAAGGCTGGAGGTTAGGCCACAGGATCGAGAGAGAAGAAGGGAAGGTCCCTCCAGACGATCCAGCCCAGAGGTCCCTCGGACCTCTGGATCAACAAGAGATAGTAATCCCTCTGGAGGTCCCCGGTCTGGCCCTCCTGGGAGGTTTGAGAAATACACGCCCTTGAGGATTGAGCCTGCTGAAGTACTGGAGGTAGCAGGAGATCATCCAGACTTGAAATTTCCATATTCTAGAGGTCGAGGACCTCAGAAGCCTAAGTCTGATCGATTCTGCCGATTTCACAATGAATATGGGCATGACACAAATCAGTGTTACCACCTGAAAGACGAGATCGAGAGGATGATCCAAGCGGGTCATCTAAAAGAATTTATATTTAGAGACAGACAAGGCCCTCGAGGGCAGAAGCGAAAAGACCATGAAAGAAAACCGGAAGAGAAGGAAACCAGAGAGGCGACCGAAGATATTCCCCCTCCACCGCCGAAGAGAGGAGTGATTCACATGATTGTGGGAGGACCAGCCGATGGAGATTCCTTTCGGAAGAGAAAGCAGAGTGTCCGGGCTCTAAAGGCAAAGCAAGGGGGTCAGTTAAGAGAAGTAGGACGCATGACGGAGACACCCAATATCCGATTTGGTCCGGAGGATGTGAAGGGAGTTAAGGAAGATCACAACGATGCTCTGGTAATCACTACCGATATAGCGGGGTTCGATGTCGCTCGAATCTTCGTAGATACGGGGAGTTCGGCTGACATCATGTTTTTTGAATGTTTTAAGAGAATGGAGCTGAGTGTGAAGCTGCGCCCCGTAGATACCTCTCTGTATGGTTTTTCTGGAGGTGCCATCCAACCTTTGGGATCAGTAATGTTACAGGTAGGATTAGGGGACGCCCCAGCTAGGAAGGTCCACGTGGTGGAGTTCCTTATTGTAGACATCCCCTCATCATACAATGTTGTGATGGGACGACCCAGCTTGAATCTCTTTCAGGTAATCATTTCTACATTTCATATGAAAATGAAATTCCGTACAGCCACAGGGGTGGGAGAAGTGAGAGGAGACCAGTACCAAGCACGGAAGTGCTATGCAGAGTCGGTGAAGATGGCGGATAGAGCCCTAACTAAAGGCCTAGAGCGGACGAGAGGGGAAGACCCTGAGGTCAAGAGAAAGAAAGTAGAGGGAGCAGTACCTGAACAAGTAAATGTTAAAACAGACGAGGAACTGATGAGCGTGGAGCTCTTCCCAGGGAAATTCGGCTTTGCCACTAAGATAGGCACCCAACTGGGACCTGAACTCACAGAGAAGGAAATCTTTACATTACGTCGAAATTCTGATATATTTGCATTTTCTCTAGCTGACATGACAGGGGTCCCCCCGGAGATAGCCATGCATTGCCTTAATGTTGATCCAAAGGCAAAGCCCGTGAAACAGAAACTGTGAAATTTTGGAATTGAAAAGAATAACATCGTGAAAGAAGAAGTCGAGAAGCTATTGAAAGCAGGACATGTGGTGAAAGTCCAATTCCCAGAATGGCTCTCCAATGCGGTGCTAGTGCCTAAAGGGGGAGGAAAATGGAGAATGTGCATCGATTTCAGGGACCTCAACAAGGCATGTCCTAAAGACCACTATCCGCTACCAAGAATAGATCAGTTAGTAGATGCAACTTCAGGCTTCGAGCTGTTAAGCATGATGGATGCATACCAAGGATACCACCAGATCCAGCTAAACCCCTCAGATGTCTCCAAAGTGTGCTTCATAGCAGCGTGTGGAACGTTCGGTTATGTTCGAATGCCATTCAGATTGATCAATGCTGGAGCAACATATCAAAGGATGGTCGATGCTATCTTTCGGAGACAGTTGGGGAGGAACATGGAGATATATGTAGACGATATGCTGGCTAAGAGTGTCAAGGCAGATCAGCATGTGGAAGACTTGGAGGAAATTTTCCTAGTAATTCGAGAGAACGGCATCAAGTTGAACCCCGCCAAGTGCTCTTTTGGAGTAAAGTCAGGGAAGTTCCTCGGATACTTGGTCACCCAAAGAGGTATAGAAGTGAATCCAGCCAAGGTGAAGGATGTACTGGACATGCAGCCACCGAGAAACGTGAAAGAGCTCCAGACCCTCAATGGGAGGATTACAGGATTGAGCAGGTTCATAGCTAAATCTGCCGAGAAGAGTCACCCCTTCTTTAAGATCCTCAAGAAAGGAACCAAGTTTGAATGGAATGAAACGTGCCAACAGGCTTTTGAAGACTTGAAGCATCATTTATCCCAGCTACCGAAGCTGACAAAGCCCTCTCCGGGAGATACCCTCATTTTGTATCTCTCTGTAGGGGAATTCTCACTAAGCACCGCTTTGGTTAAAGAAGAAGGATCTCTTCAGTACCCTATTTATTACGTTAGTAAGGTCATGCAAGGGGCTGAAACTCGATACTCAGAAATTGAAAAGGCTGCTCTGGCAGTAGTAATTACAGCGCGAAGGCTGCGCCCATATTTCCTCTCTTACAAAATACTGGTTCGCACTAATTACTTTCTGAAACAGGTTATAGGGCGAGCAGACCTCTCTGGAAGGATGGTGAAATGGGCAATAGAGCTCCAAGAATATGATGTGGATTTCGAGCCCCGGAAAGCCGTAAAAGCCCAAGCTTTGTCCGACTTCATCCAAGAGTCGACCAAACCAGAGGAAGCTGAGGGATGGAAGGTATATGTAGATGGCTCAGTGACTCTGAGCGGATGCGGAGCAGGGATTGTGCTAGCAGGCCCTCAAGGAGAGGACCTACAATTTGCAGTGAGGTTTCGATTCATGACCTCGAATAATGGAGCGGAGTACGAGGCTTTGATTAGAGGAATGGAGATGGCATTAGAATTGGGAGCTCCAAAGGTAACCCTATACTCAGACTCCCAATTAGTTGTTCAACAGGTGAATGGGGAGTATATAGCCAAATATAGTAGGATGATTGCCTATCTGGAACGAGCCAAAGAAGTGATGGGCAAATTCCAGGAGTGCGAGGTAGTCCAGATACCTCGAGATAAGAATATGCAGGCGGATAGCCTCTCCAAACTCGCTAGCTCTACAGAGTTTGATGGACAAGGAACAGTGACCTTGGTAGTGGCAGAAAGGGAGACCCTGGAGAACCCCATTGGTGCCATTGAAGAGGAAGATGATTGGAGATGAGCCATATGGGTGGAACTCACTAAGGGAGCCGACGCCCCTACCACCAGAGAAAATCGAGCCCTTCGGATCAAATATTGTATTATCGGAGGGCACTTATACAAGAGATCGTTCACACAACCATATTTGAGGTGTATATCAACCCGAGAAGCGATGTACACACTTAAAGAGATCCATGAAGGTGATGCAGCTAGTCACGAAGGATACAAAGCAGTGGTGAAGAAAGTTTTAAGGGCTGGGTTATATTGGCCCTCCATGACAAAAGACGCTAGGGAATTTGTGAAAAAATGTGTCAAGTGTCAAAAAAATGGTCCATTGATAAGGACCCCTGCGGAAGAAATTGGAGTTATGCACTCTCACTGTCCCTTTGCTAAGTGGGGAATCGATTTGGTAGGACCCTTCCCTCCAGCCTCCGGAGGAAGGAAATTTCTGATAGTGGCAGTAGACTACTTTAGCAAATGGGTGGAAGCTGCTCCTCTGGCTACGATAGATGAAGAAAATGTGATTAAATTCTTGAGAAAACAGATTTGTTGCAGATTCGGAGTACCCAGAATATTGGTCTCTGATAATGGAACACAGTTTAATGGGGAAAATGTACGAGGATGGTGTGCAAGACTAAACATAATACAGAGATTCACCTCTGTAGCTCATCCTCAAGCCAATGGACAAGTAGAGGTTACTAATCGAACGATAGTTGATGGTATTCGAACAAGACTGACGAAGATAGGAGGAGGATGGGTGAACGAGTTAGAAAATGTATTGTGGTCATATAGAACTAGTCCAAAGACAGCAACTGGGGAGTCCCCATTTCAGCTGGTCTACGGAGCCGCGGCGGTGATACCTCCAGAGGCCGTGTTGCAGTCGCATCGAATTGCACAATTTAAAGAACATCAGAATGAAAGATTGATGAGAGAGGCCCTAGATTTAATGGAAGAAGAAAGAGAGATGGTTAGAGTGCGCGCTGAAAGATATAAGAGCAGAATTAAAGCTGCATATGACCGAAGGGTGATCCCGAGGTCCTTTAGAGCAGGGGACCTGGTACTAAGAAGAGCTGATGCCCTAAGGAATACGGGAAAGTTGGAGCCCAACTGGGAGGGGCCTTACAAAATCACACAAGTACTGAAGGGAGGAGCCTATAGATTACAGAGCATGGAGGGGGTCGATATAGCTAGACCCTGGAACGTTTGCCATTTGAAGAGATTCTTTATTTGAAGAAAGTGTAAGGTCTTGAGACCATTTATGACTTTTGCTTTGTGATTTTTGCATGGATTCATATTTTGCTTAATGTATTTTGTGGCTTCACCGGAGCTCTTTTTCCCTCTCTACGGGTTTCCCCACTGGGGTTTTTCCGTAAAGAGGTTTTTAATGAGACCGGCGTAGGTTATCTATGGCCTATGTTGAAAACTGACAATAGATCAATGAAGTCTTATCCCTTTTTGAAGAAAGAATTGTTCAGAATTATTATGTCTTGATTATCTTTTCCATATTTGAATATGCGATATATGAGTACAAGAAATAGCGAGTGAGAAACACTCAGAGGCCTAGAGGCCGAGGTGCTCCAGAGAGCCCTCGTCCCACTTGAGACCCAAAAGGGTTACTGAAATAAGAAGATTTTATGAATTAAAATCTTTTAAGAATTTGAGTGAGAAACACTCAAAGGCCTAGAGGCCGGGGTGCTCCAGAGAGCCCTCATCCTACTTGAGACCCAAGAGGGTTACTGAAATAAGAAGATTTTATGAATTAAAATCTTTTAAGAATTTGAGTGAGAAACACTCAAAGGCCTAGAGGCCGGGGTGCTCCAGAGAGCCCTCATCCTACTTGAGACCCAAGAGGGTTACTGAAATAAGAAGATTTTATGAATTAAAATCTTTTAAGAATTCGAGTGAGAAACACTCAGAGGCCTAGAGGCCGAGGTGCTCCAAAGAGCCCTCATCCTACTTGAGACCCAAGAGGGTTACTGAAATAAGAAGATTTTATGAATTAAAATCTTTTAAGAATTTGAGTGAGAAACACTCAAAGGCCTAGAGGCCGGGGTGCTCCAGAGAGCCCTCATCTTACTTGAGACCCAAGAGGGTTACTGAAATAAGAAGATTTTATGAATTAAAATCTTTTAAGAATTTGAGTGAGAAACACTCAAAGGTCTAGAGGCCGAGGTGCTCCAGAGAGCCCTCATCCTACTTGAGACCCAAGAGGGTTACTGAAATAAGAAGATTTTATGAATTAAAATCTTTTAAGAATTTGAGTGAGAAACACTCAAAGGCCTAAAGGCCGAGGTGCTCCAGAGAGCCCTCATCCTACTTGAGACCCAAGAGGATTATTGAAATGAGAAGATTTTATGAATCAAAATCTTTTAAGAGTTCGAGTGAGAAACACTCAGAGGCCTAGTGGCCGAGGTGCTCCAGAAAGCCCTCACCATGCTTGAAAATTACAAAGACTAGATAATGAAAAAGATAGATTTTATGATTCAGGAACCAAGAGAAGAGGGAGGATGTCTCCCCATAACCAAGCCAATTGAAATCAAAAGATAGGACAACCAAGAGACGACTCCAACGTAGCCTACAAGACCAACCAAAGAGGGGGGGGGGGAAGAGAGCACACCTCCAACATATTCATTGCTGGTCTTGTAAGTTATTCATGCAAACAGTGAAAAAAAAGCACGCCGACAAGCAATATCAAGCCAATACGATCACTACAAAAGCCCCCACATATCCAGGAGTGTAGGGTCCCCTACGAAGTACGTAGACAAGTATTATGAGCAGAAAATGAAAAGAGTGCAGCAAAACGAAAGAAAAGTAAATTGTTCATTGTGGCCACTGGAAATATGAAATCTAAATTGTTTTTTCAACAGCAGCTTCCTCGGCAACAGCCCCCTCGACCTCCACTCCTTCAATTCCTCTAGCAGCGCCCTCCTCTTCAGCGACATGGTTGCTAGATCCTCCGCCCTCCTCTGGACCCTCTGTACCTTTCACGGTATCTTCAACGCCTGTCCCTCCATCTACCTTTGTTACCATCTCTAGAGCAGAAGCATAAGGATAAACTAGACGCTCCAGGGGCTTTAGCTCAGCCATGCTCACCTTAGCAGCCTGCAACTTGGTGATGGCCTGATTCATGACGGGCAACCACCAAGGACTGTCGGGGCTCTCCTTAGGATCCCCCAAGAATTTTGGAGGAGTAGCAAGTTGGTCCAGGTGGAACTCACGAGAGTAGGTCCCATTGAACCCCGGAGCTGAGTGTTCGGCCACAGCATTGCTGAAGCCATGGTCGATGAAATGAGGGATATGGGGCCCCATGGCGCATAAGAAGCTCGAGCTCTTTAGGAAGCCGGACAACCACTGAGTATGGAGGGTCCCCAAGAACTCTTGACCCAAGGAGGAAGTGAATAGAGACTTAATGCAAGCCTGCACTCCGACGTCTGGTAGCTCGCGTTCCATCCGTCCCACCTCCTGCACCAGATACTTAATCCGGGCTGCATCCTGCTTGCTTTGAGTCTGTAGAAGAGATAATTCCTCAGCCAGAGCTTGAGCTCGTTTATGAGCCTTATCTTTCTCCGTAGTGATCCCTTTGAGAGTTGACTGGAGAGAAGATGCTTCAGCTCGGAGAAGTTCAAGCTCAGCCACCATCTCAACGCCTTGGTCGAGTATCTTAGTATAGATAAGACCAAACTACAAAAGGAAAAGAAACAATGTTTAGGATGTGAAGAAGGCAGAGATCTGAAAATAATAGAAAGTACCTCGGAAAAAAGACGAGCCCCCTGGAGCAGTAGATCTTCAGGAAGAGGCGTGTCGGATAACTCAGCGTTGGGAGGAGCAGGGCATCGGTCGATAAGACGGTGGAGAGGCTCGTACACAGTAGGAGGGGGAGATTCCTTCTCAGCACGGGTCCCTTTTCCCTTCTTCTTCTTAGAAGTACCACAGTCTGAAAAGAAGGCATTGGCAGCTGATCGGGTTCTCCTAGCAACTGAACCAGGAACTTGAGTGGATGAACCGGGGAGAGGAGGAACTTTTGAAGGGCTCCCTGGAGCCGGGGTCTTTGCTGAGCTCTGGAGAGCAGGAGACGGAGGAGCTTTTGGAGGATCTTCTGGAGCGAATAATACAGGGGTCTTCACTATACTGAGAGCAGGGGCATCCCGTGAGATGTGAGTTAGCCAACTCATTGCTGCAAATAATCAAGAAGATGTTCAGAATGTAGAAAAATAGCCACATACGGGAAATAAGAAACAAGGATAAAAGACTTTTTACCATCTCGAGGATCTAAAGGGAAGTCTTGAGGGCAAAAGCCAAGGTGGGAGAGGATGCGAGGATTTTTACAAATACCAGGGATATCGAAGTAGTCATGCCGATGGATATGAGTATTGAGATCAGTCATAACAGTGTAATTGGAAACAGAATAAGCTTTCAAAGGAGGAGGGAGTACTCCTGGGTTGTGGAATAACCAATCCCCGTAAGGAAATGACCAATCAATGGGGTTTGTAACGAAAAAATAATAATCTCGCCAGGATGAGTCTTCTTCATGGAGTTTTTTCAGAAACTTACAAACACGAGACCTTCGCCCACTAACATAAAAGAAGCCATCGTTCACTTTACAAGAATGTTGGCTCAAAAATAGTTCGGCAGATGGATCACCCCCACTCCCCTTCACCAGGATAAAAAAGCCTATCATAGTACGGATAGCATTCAGAGTAAATTGGTTAAGAGGGATCTGCATGCGAGTCGATATGGCAGCCAAATAAGGATGAATCGGAAATCGTAGCCCTGCTCTAAGCTGAGCTTCAAAAAAGGCAAGAGTCCGGGGTTGGGAGAGATCTGGGCGTTCGTTTGAGCGAGGAGCGCGAAAGGTATATTCCGATGGAAAACCATAAGCATGAGTAAGGCTAACTAGATGAGTATGGTCGATTTGAGATGAAGGGGAAATCTTATTCTCTGGACTCCCCATCACAGAGGGAGTCGATTCAGAAGAGTTTGGGCTAAGATTTTGAGGCGGAGAAAGAGGGCTCGACATCGAGTTACAGTGCTAATAAAAGTGGAAAGAACAGAAAAAAAGAAGATAGCTGGGTTACCTTGATTAAGAGGACTACGGAATCGGTCGGGGCGGCCGGCGACGGCGAAAACTCGGAAGAAGAACACCGAAGAAGAAAGATGAAGACGATATAAGACTTTTGGGAAGAAATGAAATTTGAAAAAGGGGAGAAGGAAAGAAAGGTGGTTGTGTGGAGTAAATGAGAGAAGATATGGGGAGGAATCGAGAACTTTTCTCGGGAGAATAACAAAGGATAGAGAAAAGCGATCGCGTGGGACCCACGCGTGGAAACCGAAAAGTCTCCTTAGCTGGAGGCGGGAAAAGCCTTCGGAGAAGGACATATTTTGAAACTTCCTCTCCAAAGCAGGAATGATACACGTATCTCCCGAAGGACCCTTGAATTAAATTCTGGGAAATTTCTCTACTCTCCCAAAAGATGTCCACCTTTTACGAGAGTAGGGGGAGTAGATGATGCGGCCTAAAAATGTCACCTAATAAGAAGTCGACACGTGTATAGGGGATAAGATAAAAGTGGAAGGATCAGATTATGTAATACTCTCTGATGGGAAATCCTCTCTGGAGATCCCTTTGGAGGGAGCTTCGGCTGACAAGAAGCTTCCAGAAGAATCAGTTTTGATAAAAGGTCGTGAGCCTTGAATGTAGGGAGGTTCCGCCATTTTCGGCTCAGACTTGATAAAAGGTAGACTTTATCCTCCTTTATCTTGGGAACCAAGTCAAGTGAGAGGGAATGCGGCTGAGTCTTCGGGAAGTGGAGAGAAGAGAAGGCTTTGTCCACTCCGCAGGGCCGAGTCTTATGGGCAGCTCCGAAAAAGGAGGAAGACTTGACTTCCCCTCAAGGGAGGATTCCTATAAATGGGAAAATCCAAGGAGATTTCCAGGTTAGACACTATTACTTTACAAACTTGATATACTGAACGAAAAATACCTTTCTGATATTCGTTGAGAACTGAATTGATACATCAAGGATCTCGAGATCCTTGGGAGATTTCCATAAGCCCTATACTGACTTAAGCATCGGAGTGTCCACGCCGGACCCCCCTCCGGCGTGCTCTTTGCAGGTTCTTGAAGATTTCGAGTAAAGGCAGCATACTTGGAGTGATTGTACGTGTTCGAAGAGTGGGACATCCAATCCAGAGGACACGCAATCCTCTCGTGCAAATTTTGGCACATCAGTTAGTGATTTGTGTTCTTAGGTGTTCTCATAACTTCCTCCTTTTATAGAGGTAGGAATGAGGTACTGGAGCGTAAGATGACAAAAACTATAGAGTTGATAGGTCTGAATTTCTGAAAAGCTATTTCTTAAGATCAACAATGAGATTCTTGATCTAAGGGTTTACATTTAAAGAGGTTCAGACTCTATCTTATGGAATGCAGAATTTATAAATATTTGAACAAGAGTTATTTGGAGTCCGTACAGTGCATGTATACTGTTGAGTCGGTGAGGATGGTGTATTAATCCAACCAAGTATGACTCACTAATATACTGTATACTTGTATGATGAAGTATTTTATGAAGAATAGTTTATTACTATACATGGATATACATTGCTTAAGTATAGATTACCAATTAACTCTATTCAAGTCTTTTGAATGTAAGTATATAATGCAATGCAGATTATAGAGTATTTCATCAAGGTTTCTTAAGGTATCATTGATTCCCCCTTGATTAGATGACTCTATGTTTTCCCTCAGCTTTATTTGTCTTCATCGGGAAAAATTTACCTGAAGATGAGGGTGTCTATTCACCTCATCTGATCCTCTTAGTCTGCTGCAATTGAATCAGCTGAGGTCTTCAGCTGATCTTGTGCTCTTCATGTGCTTGGATCCAAGAGTCCTAAGCTATAGCATAGGGTCTTGAATCTTTCTTCAGCTAGGGGCTTAGTCAAGATGTCTGCTCTTTGGATATCTGTGTGAATTTTCTCCATCTTGATGTCCTTCTTTTCAAGGTGGTCTCTTATAAAATGATGTCGAATGTCGACATGCTTGCATCTTGTGTGAAGGACTGGATTTTGAGTGATGGCAATGGCGCTGCTGCTGTCACAGTAGATAGGAACTTCTCTTGCCTCTACATTGTAATCCTTGAGTTGTTGAACTAGCCAGAGCAGCTGACTACAACAACTTCCAGCTGCCATATATTCTGCTTCAGTGGTGGAGGTTGCAACTGAAGTTTGCTTCTTTGAGAACCATGATATCAACTTGTTGCCTAGGAATTGACAGGTTCCAGATGTGGATTTCCTATCAATTCTACATCCTCCATAGTCTGAGTCAGAGTAACCACTCAACTCTAGATTGTCATCAGCAGGGTACCATATTCCTAGATTGACTGTTCCTTTTAGGTACTTGAGGATTTTCCTTGCTGCTTCTAGATGACTCTGCTTTGGGTTTGCTTGAAACCTAGCACATACTCCTACAGCAAATGTTATGTCTGGTCTGCTAGCTGTAAGGTATAGTAGAGACCCAATAAGTGCTCTATATTCAGCTTGATCAACTGCCTTTCCAGACTCATCTGGTTCCATTTTGAAAGATGTCATCATTGGAATCCTTGCAGTCTTGCTTTGTAGAGCTTTGAATCTTTCTAATAGGCTTTTGGTGTACTTGGACTGATTGATGAAGATCCCTTCTGGACTTTGTTTGACTTGGAGTCCTAGGAAATAGTTCATCTCACCCATCATACTCATTTCGAATTTTCCTTGCATAAGTTCAGAGAACTTCTTGCACATATCTTGATTGGGTGATCCAAATATAATGTCATCTACATATATTTGCACCATTAAAATGTCTTCTCCTTCTTGTATTCTGAAAAGTGTTCTGTCAACATTGCCTTTTGTGTAACCATTGTCAAGTAGGAATTGTGACAATGTGTCATACCAGGCTCTGGGAGCTTGCTTCAGACCATAGAGAGCCTTCTTCAGACGATATACTTGATCTCCTTTTTCAAATCCTGGAGGCTGCTCTACATACACTTCTTCTACCAGAATACCATTCAGAAAAGCACTCTTGACGTCCATTTGATATACCTTGAAGCCCATATATGATGCATAAGCTAGAAACAGTCGAATGGCTTCTAATCTGGCTACTGGAGCAAAGGTTTCATCATAGTCAATTCCTTCAGATTGTGAGTATCCTTTTACAACTAGCCTTGCTTTATTTCTAGTTATCACATCATTTTCGTCCTTTTTATTCTTGAATACCCAGTTTGTTCCTACTACATTGTGGTTTTCAGGACGATCTACCAATTCCCATACTTCATTTCTTTCGAATTGGTTTAATTCTTCTTGCATAGCAGTGATCCAATTGCTATCTGTCATTGCTTCTTCTATGTCAGCTGGTTCAATGTTGGACAAGAAAGCACACCAGCAGAACATAGATGATTGGGGGTTCTGATTCAGTTGTCTTCTGGTCTTGACACCTGAGTCTGCTCCTCCTAAGATGAGGTTTGATGGATGGTTGTTTCTCCATGTATGTCTTACAGGAGTATCTGCATTAGATGAGCTTGGATTCTCATCTGTTCTAGTGCCATCAGGAGGGTTGACTTGATTAGGTCGATCATCATCTGTATCTTGTGTGTCAAAGAGATCATTCCCCCTTGCATTTGGGATTGTTGCATCTTGATTATGGACAACTTGCTCAGCCTGAGTTTGAGATCTAGTGACTGGTCTGTGTGGTTTATCCTCCTCTGGTTCTTCAAAAAATGGTTCATTGACTTCAATGAACTCATCAGACCTGGTTTTCATCACTAGTTTCTTCATCTGATCTACAGCTGAGTCTGTTTCTACTGCACTCTTTTCACAAGATTCATCAAAAACAACATGAGGTGTTTCTTCCACAAGAAGGGTTCGTTTGTTGAATACTCTAAATGCTTTTCTAGTTGAGGAGTATCCCAAGAATATCCTCTCATCTGCTTTGGCATCAAAAGCATTCAACTTACTTTTCCCATTGTTGTGAATGAAACATTTACAACCAAATATATGAAAGTAAGATACTCTAGGTTTTCTTCCTTTCCACAGTTCATATGGGGTTTTCTCATGGATTTTGTGAATACCTGACCTGTTTTGAGTGTGACAAGCTGTGTTGATAGCTTCTGCCCAAAGCTTCTTAGGAGTGGAGAATTCAGCAAGGAGTGTTCTTGCAGCTTCTTTGAGCGTTCTGACTCTTCTTTCAGCTGAACCATTTTGTTGTGGTGTTCTTGCTGCACTTGTCTCATGTTGAATACCATTAGAAGTACAATAGGCAATAATATAAGAGTTAATAAATTCAGTGCCTTTGTCACTTCTGATTTTCACAATAGGTTCTCCTTTCTCTACTTGGATCCTCTTTAATAGTTTAGGAAGCTTCTACTCAGTTTCACTCTTCTTGTATAGGAAGACAACCCAAGTAAACTTGGAGTAGTCATCTACAACAATGAGAGTATACTTCCTCCCTGTAAGTGTAGTTGGAGTGACTGGTCCAAATAGATCCATGTGAAGCAATTCAAGAGCTCTGCTGGTTGATGCTGTCTTCTTGGTCTTGAAAGAGACCTTTGTTTGCTTTCCTTGTTGACATGCATCACAGACCTGATCTTTACAGTAGAGTTCATTAGGCAGACCATCAACTAAGGATTCCCTTGCTAACTTGTTCATAGTCTTAAAGTTCAGATGACTAAGACGTTTGTGCCATAGCCAGCTGATATCTTTAGGGCTCTTCACAAGCAGACATGTATCCTTAGGACAGTTGTTCCAATTTGCAAGATACATACTTCCTTTTCTAGATCCTGTTAGAAGGTTTTGTTTTGTTCTTTTATCACTTATGAGACACTCATCTTTAGAGAATTTTACTGAATAACCGGTGTCACAAAAATGAGAAACAAATAATAAATTAAACTTTAAACCTTCTACATATGATACATCATGTACCTCAATGTCACCATTTTGAAGGGTGCCATATCCTTTTGTGTTACCGTGCGCGTTATCACCAAAGAAGACTTTTGGACCTTTCTTTTCTGTGTAGTTGGTCAGCAGGTCTTTGGTTCCAGTCATATGGGTTGAGCATCCACTATCTATGTACCATATTTCTCCTGCTAGACCTCCTTTTCTGTATAGGTCCCTCCTTTCCTGCAAGAAAGGTTAAGTCTTAGGTACCCATTTTGTCTTGGGTCCTTGGGTGTTAGTACTACCCTTGGGAACCCATATATACATTGGTCGTTTGAACAACCTTGAGCACTTGAGTTGTTTCCCTCGGGCATCACAGAACCAAATCTTATCAGTTAACACCTTGGACTAATCTGATTTGTTGTTTGTGTCAGCTAAGTAATAGTCAAATGGTTTCCCTTTATAGGAGTGTACATACATTATCTTTTGACTAGTTACATTCGGCCTGGGTGCATTAGCTGGTCGATGCACACGATTATATGGACCATACTCCTCTGTTCTCACAATATCATAAGAGATAGGGGTGTAAAGAGAACAAATTTGTGTGAAGAAGATTTCTTCTTCTTGGCTGGAGCAGCATACAGCTGAGACTGTCTCAGACGAGATGGTCTAGGCTGTTTGTTGTTCCTCTGTACAGGTTTGGGGTTAACTTTTCTTTTACCGTTTTTGGTGTTGGAATAGTTAGCCTTAGTTGGTACAGATGCCTTTTGTTTCATATTAGGTTCATTGTGTTTAGAACACTCACCCTGTTCATGTGTCTGAGTAGTGCACTTGTTAGGTGTACTGCCCCCAGGTGGAGAGGATGTTGATGGATTAAGTTCATAGCCAAAACCCATCTTATTGCCATTTGATCTACAATATTCAGAGATACCTTCAATAGTAGTCGAAGCTTTATTGAACTCTGATATCTTTTGATTTAGGCATTCCTTCTCCTTTTCTAAGAGCTTGTGTGCTTGGAAGAGGTCATCGAACTTAGATTGTAGTATACGAAATTCCTTGGTTTCTAAGGCTTGAGTTTTTAACATCCCCTCATACAACTGAGTTGTTGTGGTATTTTCTTCCTTAAGAAGTTCCACTTCTTTGGTCAACCTTTCATTCATGGTGACTAACTCAGGGGTGTTATCAAACTTAACCTTTTTCAACCTAGCAATTTCTTTCCTTAAATCCTTATTCTCCTCTTCCACTTCTATAAAAGCTCTAGTGGCAATATCCAGATCACCTTTTACCTTTCTTAACGATTGATAATAGGTGTCTTCTGATTCGCCTTCAGATGAGTTTATGTCATCTGTTTGTGAGAAAATAGGTGAATGGAAAGTAGTGGTGTAGGAATTTACCTCATTTTCTCCTATGGCCATCATAGCTAGATCATCTGAATCATCTGAGTAGATTTGACAGTCTGGTGATGTAGGAAGTTCATCACTTTGATATTCAGATTCTTCAGTCACCATTGTTTGCTTATCTGAATTTCTTCTGTCTCTTCTTGGCCTTCTTTCTTCTTTGTCATCCAGCTCAGGGCATTCATAGACATAATGTCCTGGTTTGCGACAATTGAAGCATGCTCCAGGTTTTTGATTTGAGTTGCCTTTCCTTGGAGGAGTGGCATCTCTTCTTCTGGAGACTCGGCTGTCAGATGACTCCATATCCTTTCTAGGATACCTTTCTTGTGTTCTTTCTCTGGAGCCTCTAGAGGGTGAACTGGCTCTTCTATCTTTGTAGTTTCTATAGAATTTTCTATATTTGCTGTTGAGAGTGTTCATCCTTTCGAATCTTTTGATCATAAGGGCCATTTGCTCTTTCAGAATCATGTCTGATCCTTCAAAGTCTTCTGTTTTCAGAGAGGTCTTGCTAGATGAGGTGCTTGCAGCTTTTGTATTTGCTGCCTTGAAAGCTACAGTCTTGGAAGTAGATGGGGTTGCAGTAGGTTCATCACTTCCTGAGTTTTCTTCTCTTTCAAGATCATACTCATGAGCTTTTAGGTTCTGAAATAGAGTCTGTGCAGACCACTCCTTGATATCTTGAGTATCTTTGATGATGGTCTTCTTGAGTCTCCATTTCTTGGTTAGAGAGTCTAAGATCTTTAGATTTTTCTCTCTATTTGTATATTTATTGCCCAGAGATTCTATCTCATTGATGATCTTGGTAAATCTATTCTCTAGTTGATCAATAGACTCTTCTGGTTGCATCTTGTAGTGTTCAAACTTCTTGACTGCTGTTGTCAGCTTGCTCTCCTTGATCACCTCAGTTCCTTCACAGAGGAGTGCTAGAGCATCCCACATATCCTTAGCTGTTTCACAATTGATTACTTTTGCAATGTACTCATTTGGAAGAGTTTGCATGATGTAATCTTGAGCAATGCTATCAAGATTTGACTGCTTCATTTCTTCTGGAGTGAGGTCCTTCATCGGCTTGGGGGCAAGTTCTCCAACTGGAACTTCTGGATCACCATTTGCAGTGTTGACTGCCATGATGGTGATTGGGCCTTCGGTGATTACTGACCACATCTTGTAGTGGACTGATGTGAGATTCTTCCTCATCCTGATCTTCCAGTAATCATAATCCTCCACTGAAAACTTAGGCAACTTACGCATATTAGCACTCATGCTGTATGAGTTTTCGAAAACAAGTTTTTCAAAAGATCTGTTCAAGAGGACTACAGAAAGACTCCCTCAAGTCTTCTGATAATCTAGAGACAGTAGTCCGTTAGAACCACTGCTCTGATACCACTTGTTGGTCCCTGAACGAGTAGTGAATGGGATTAAAGTCTAGAGGGGAGGGGTGAATAGACTTTAAAACTTTTTGCAAGAGAGTTGGTGAACCTCTTCTGATTGCTATGTCAACTGGACTGCAAGTCTGCTGGTCCAGATGACTATAGTGATCTGAATGAAGAGATTAAATGCGGAATTATGGTAGGCCTTGTTTAGACTCGTTCTTTTGTTTCTTGTGAAAGTGTTAACTTGTTTTTACTTAATGAAAGTACTCAGCTGATGCTGGTTTGAAAGTTGTGGCCTTAGTTGAAGGATGTTGAAAACACAGTATGCACTATATAAAATATATGTAGAGACAGAAATGTAAAGTGCAGAAAGGTAAATAACACCAGGTTTATAGTGGTTCGGATATACGATCCTACGTCCACTCTCACGTCCTAACGTGAAGTTTAATCCCTTTAATTTACCACAAATTACAAGGGTCTTGACCTTTATAGTCCCAAGGATAGGACATTGAGATCTGAGCCGTCCTAACAGCTACGGTCTCCACAAGTGATTGTAAGCACTTGCACTTTGAGGGGTTCAAAAACTTTAACCTTTCGGTGAGGGTTTGGGGTTTTTGAAGTGTGTCCAACTAATGGTTCAAGCTTATAAATTGCTTAACCACTATGCCTAAAACAATTGATATACAATATGAACAGGTTTCAGGTTCTTATGGGTTGGATAGAAATCACTTAAGAGCTAATAGTATTCTAATGCTTTCTGGGCTCTTAGAGAATTCTTAGAACAGTATGGCTTTTGCTTGATTGCTTGCTTAGCTTGTTGAATTCTCTCGATGTGATCTCGTACTTGTGATTTCTCATCCTCTTGTATTTATAATGGTGATTGCTTGCAACTAGCCGTGATCTGTGAATTATTTGTGCTGCTTTAGGCCATCTTCAATCTTGGACTCCATCAGTTAAGTAGGTATACAAGCACCTAACTTAACTGGTTTTCAAGGATCTTCTAGTCTTCATGTCTTCTACTCTTCTCATCTTGAGGAAGCGCATGTAAGCCGGGACTGTGCCAATCAGCTGATATACATACAGTTGATTGCACAAGACTAGTCTAAGCTGTTCTATACAAAGTCAGCTGATCCTATTACATTTATAAACTCTAAGTGTTTTGGCCATCAAAACTATTCAAACATCAAGTGGGGCTTAGGGTGAATTTACATCCCAACAAAGGATATTGGAGAAGCATTGTATTTTCTTGGTATTAAGGTCACTCGTGATCGAAAAAGGTGAATGTTGTGTTTATCTCAAGCGTCTTACATTGATACCATGATTGCTCTTTTTGGCATGTAGAATTCCAAGAAGGGTGTACTATCTTTCAGATATGGAGTCCCTCTATCTAAGGATATGTGTCCTAAGACACAGAAAGAGATAGAGGAGATGGCTAAGGTTCCTTATGCTTCAGCTGTAGGAAGCCTTATGTATGCGATGTTGTGTACGAGGCCTGATATTTTCTATGCAGTCGACATGGTAGCAAGATATCAGTCTAACCCTGGTCAAGGACATTGGACTGCTGTAAAGCATATTCTCAAGTACTTGAAAAAGACTCGAGATTATATGCTAGTATACCAGTCAAATAGTTTGATTCCTTTGGGTTATACCGATTCGGATTTCCAAGCTGATCGAGATGAACGAAAGTCAACCTCGGGTTATGTGTTTATGCTAGGAGCTGCAGCCATATCTTGGAGAAGTGTGAAGCAGAAATGCATCGCGGACTCCACTATGGAAGCCGAGTACGTAGCTGCCTCTGAGGCTGCAAATGAGGCTGTCTGGCTGCATAATTTCTTTATTGAATTAGAGGTATCTCAGAGTATGCCGATGTGTATCATTGTTTATTGTGATAACGCGGGTGTAGTGGCAAACTCGAAAGAGCCTAGAGCCCACAGAGCAAGTAAACACATAGAGCGAAAGTACCACATTATACGAGATATCGTAAATCGAGGAGACGTGGCTGTAGCTAAGATTGCGTCATTGGATAACTTGGCTGATCCTTTCACAGAGACGCTAGCAATAAAAGTCTTTGAGAAACATGTAGAGGGTCTTGGTTTACGATGTATTACAAGCTAGACTTTGAGTATAAGTGGGAGAAATGTTGACGTCTTTATGTGTATACTAAAAGTTTAGCTTTAGTATAAGTGGGAGATTGTTGGTGTATACTGTAAAGCAAACTTTTAGTGGGCTTTTGTGACGTATATTCGATTTCCTTTTATCTGAAATAAATAGTTTTTCACATTATTGCATTCTTTGTGATTACTTGTATGTCTGCTTACCTTGAATTGTAGACGATGTGGTGGGCTTGTAGTCATACAGAAGATCACATTGTCAGTTCCTTGTAAGATATAAACAGTATTCACAACTGAGATAGTTATGGATAAAACTATTGGTCTAAGTTGTAGTGTAAACTTGTTAGTGGCTTGTCTTGGCCATTAGTTTATACTAGTGCGCTGTGGCGTATTGAATGGATCACAAATAAGACATGTTCTTCTGTTCTGACTGTTATGAAGAACTAGAGGTCTTGGTGACTTTTATGATTCTTAACCCTAAGTGTGATATTTAGATGTGTGGGGTGCTTGTTCACTACTTTGATGTACCATATGTGAGAATCTTGGTAGATTCTTCACGCTCCGTATTTTGGGTAGTGGCATCGCTCGCATGATGTCTACTTATTGGCATTCGGGCACCGTGTCTTGTACATCCAGCCTAATGATATCCCCTTGAGAAAACTCATAATGGATTGTCGTATTAAACCCTGTAGGTGGATTTAATCCGTACGATAACAAGGTTGAGTGGTACTGCTCAAGGAATTATAGAAATTAATTATTTAAAGAAGTCAGAAGGTTTAATTATTAATGGACGTGCGATATCTTAAACACGGGGAATTATAAAGTCTAATAGAAGCCCTGATTCGGTTTGGGATAGGACGGGAGTGCAACATTAATTCTCTAGTTGGATGAATTAATGTTCTCGGGCCAAATTATATGTTCTGGGCTGAACATAAGAGTATTTGGGCCTAAAAGAAGCCCAAACCCTATGCCTTCTAATGGATCTCTGGTCTGGCCCATGAAGCCTTTGGAGGTTATATAAAGGAGCCTTAAGTTAGTCTTGAAAACCCTAGCACACACGAAATTGAGAAAAACGGCTAGGGTTTCAAGGAGACGAAATTTGGCACCTTCTCCACGTTTCATAGTGCACCGTCCACCCGGTGTTCGAGCGAGGTTGGGAGACAGGATAGAAGATCCGTAGATTGTAATCAACGTCTCGATCTTCAAGGGTAACGAATCTAAATTCTGCTTTAGACGCATGTTTAGGTTTTAATTCGTTATTTATACGTTTGGCATCCGACAACGATCCCGGTGATGGACCGCCTTCGCCGGCGTGTTCCAACAGCCCCTTCCCATGTCTCAAATAAGAGGGGTTAGATAACAAATGTGATAAGAATTAAGAAAGACCAGTTCAGTGACCACACAAAAATATAATTTTTTAAAATCAAGATGGATTTTCAGAAGCAGTGGTCTTTGAACCCCTGCTCTAATACCACTTGTTAGTCCGGAAAGGAGTATATAACAAGTGTATGGGGGGGGGGGGGAATACACTTGTATGCAAATCTTTTTCAAACTTTAAGCAAATCAGTCTTTCAGCAAGGTTGTCCTGGACAACTCTTCTGATATGTATAACTTTCAGAAGATAGTCAAACTACTAAGTACTATAGAGTACTTAGTTGCATAACTATCTAAATAAGTTATAAGTGCGGAATTATGGTTGACCCTTATGTTTAAACTCCTTTTAATTATGAAATCTTTATCTTAACACTTAATACAGCTTTTTAGGGGACTTGTCCCAAAACTGTTTTGCACAACTTTAAGTTATATGTCTTTTGAAGATCAATTTGTGTGTTGTGTATGAATGTGTTTCTTTTATGAAGATACTTGAAAGTAAACAACACAAGAGTTATAGTGGTTCAGAGACTCAAGCTCCTACATCCACTTTCCCTGATTTAACAGGATAATTCCTTTCTCTTGGAATTAACTTGTTTTATAGTGCCAAGGTGCACTTGATCAACCACACCACTCATTGGTGCCTTGATCCCTAGGAGTTCAGAGTCCTAGTACTCTCATCTCAACTCAGAACGGAATTGTTCTTCTCTCAACAGTTAGTTCCTTACACTTCTACTACAACAACCTTCTAACTTTCTTTTGAACGTATTGGGATATGAATCCTTGAAACAATATTCTAGTTGATGATTATATGTTTTGATGGCCAAAATCAACTTGAAGTTAATGATATATGTGGTTGAAAGTCATCTTAACTAAGTCATCTTGAGAAGTTATGAAAACTGAGTTTACTGATCTTATGTGATTACTGATCTGATATATGAACTATTAGGAACTAAGTTGATAATGTATTGTATAGACAACTTATAGTATAGGACTTAGATATACTCTTATGTATGTAGTGCAGTTGAAGTATAGATAGGTTTTATATTTGTAAGTGTGTATTCTGTTGTAATCAACATTGTAAAGTTCAGAACAGTAGATTGGAACCAGATCAGAAGACTAAAGAAGACTCAGAAGACTATTTCAGAATAAGAAGACTATCAAAAGGAGTAAAGATGAAGCTCAGAAATACAAGAGAAGTAATCTGAAGAAGCGCAGAACAAAAGTTGAGAACTGTGCTGACTGGTTCAGAACAATAAAAGTCAGAACAATAGTTTATTGTGCTGAGTTGGTGTGATTGAAGAATAAGTTTGGAAAACTTATTTAAAGCGTAACTGAAGATATTTGAAGATATACTGACTTGGAGATAAGAAGTTAAGTCGGTTACAAAAAGAAGTTACAGAAGCGGTTAAGAGTTAGTTTTGACAAACTGCTAACTGTCATATTAAAGACTACTGATCTAAGAGCACTGAAAGAGAAATTAAGAGTCTACAAAGCATTCAAGAACTCACAGAGTTGAAGGAGATCTGAAAGTGTGTGTGGGGTGGTATCTAGTGTTTAAGTAAAAAACAGAACAATGTTACACTGAATGTTGTGACAATTAGTGTAGCATTAACTCTAACAGAATGTGAATAAGTAAACACAGTACACAACGGAAGTCTAAAACACTAAAACACAATACGAACACAATGGAATAATTTTTAACATAGATTTTATTAATAACAAAACCTATGCTAAGCCTTACGGCGAAAAGTAACTTAGTTCCTAAGTTATACAAAAATGTCGTGTGAAATGTCTCAGCAATTACTTCAACATTCCACAAACGGAAACTACAATCGAGGCAGGTGCCTGAATCCGCAAACAGACTTAAGTGTAAAACACTGTCTAAAGAACTAATCTAATCTTGTGATTCACTCTCACTCGATTCAAGACTAGAACAAAGTACACTGGAAGGCGGTATCCCTCGGCGTACGTTAAAAGATACAACTACTGACCATAACTCCTAACTAGGGTTGAACGCTCAAGGAGGTGTTACTCGAATAGTGCATACTTTGAAATGAAAGATTCTGGCGGTATTTATAGAGAAATACTCAGCTTCTAGATCCTTCCATTATGAGATCCTATTTTTTAGGACCTCAACCTCCATGATCTCTCTAGATCTTTCTGCCATGTTCCAGGTCATTCTACAATACTCTAAACTCTTCTATCACGTTCTGCAACCTTCTGGACTCTTCCATATTCTAGACTCTTGTAGAACCTTCTGGAATCGTTCCTGAATGTGAGAGCATTTAGTACAACATTTAATGTAACATTTCAGAAAAGACTTAGAATAAATCAAGGAAGGTCAAATTAAGATGTTGTTGATAATGTTAAAGCATTTAAGAGTTAACAACATCTACAATCTCCCCCAATTTGACCTTTCGACTACAACACACCTGATGCACATATATTTCTATACATAATCAGTATTATGTATTTAGGTATGTTGAACATCAAAGCTAAATACTAGTCAAGACAATACCTGTTGTAACCGTTTGATCAAATCAAAAGAAGATCAAGAATAATTTTACTAAGATCCGTGCCATAAGATCAAAGTAATCTTATTCAAAACCAAAACAAGTATAAACAGTACACTTGTTTACAAACATATAACATTTGCAAAAATCAAAGATTAAATCAGAGCATATAAGGGTATATACCAGATTAGTTCTAAGACTTATGTAAGACTCAAAAAACAAACAAACAAAAAACAAACAAGGACTAAACAATATAAACAGAGCAAAAACTATGAAACATAAATAAACTAAACAAGGCATATTCATCATGCAGTAAGCAATTAATGATAGGAAAACAAATTAAGCAATAAGCAGTAATCAGATATCATTAGTGCAAACTAATTTAAGCAAGATAAATATAGACAACCTATCAACTAGAAATAGTAAATATTGTATCAGAATAAACAGAATTTAACTTAAACATAACAGAATATCAAAAACAAAAGTAGGACTGAAAATGGCATGAATTGCTATAACAATAGCAGCAGCATCAAGGTCCTGCACATGTGCCATCTGTACTTCAGTACTCCCCCTGTCTTGCATCATCTGTTCTAGATATCAGCATAGAGGATTTCCATATCCTCATCATCTTCAGCAGCATCTGCAAACTTGTCTTCATCAGCCTCCTCTGGTTCCTCAATAAAACAAGTTGATGCAAAGAGTGCAACAACATTGTTAGCAGCAGCAGTTCCTCCATTCTCTGTAGCAGGAGCAGCATCAGGTACACCTTCAACATCTTCAGGATTCAGCTCTTCAATAACAACTCCAGAAGCTCTAGCTGAAGTGGAAGGTGGTACTCCCCCTGTTGTAGTGGAAAGTAGCCTGGTCCACTTGTCTTTGATGAACTGGAGCTCATCAATCTGGTCCTGTAAGTGCTGTAACTCCAGTAATATAAAAGATCTGGGAACAGAAAAAGTGGTGTCAGTGTTACCACAAATGTTCTCAGCATCTGGTGCAGCATTAGATGCAGCTGTGTTCTGTTCAGGTCTCTGTGCTGGTTGAGGTTGAGGTTGTGGTTGAGCAGGAGCTGGTCTTTGAGAAGAACTTCCAGGATTGTGCAAGGGCAGATCTTTCACTCTTTCACCAATGAGCAAAGCAGGAAAAATGGTGTATAAAGGAATCTTACCTCTAAGAACTTCAGTCTTCTTAGGGCTAAAACCATGCATCTTCAAGTATGAACATATAAGCACAGGGTATGGAAGGTTTCCTTTATCAGAAATATCACCACTAAACTTCATCATGTGGTGGAAAATGGTCAATCCCAAATTAAACTTCCTCAAAACCACTATCCTATAAAGCAAGATTGCTTGATCCTTTGTCACTTTGGTAGAGTTGGTGGAAGGTATCCAGTTATAAACAATCAATTTGTGCAACACAGAATAAAGAGAAGTAAGGTCTTTGGCCAACATTCCATTCCTCCATCTAGTCAATAAACCACCAGTCATAGAAGCAGTAACAACATCCAAATCAGGTTCATCATCATCAAGAACTGGTTCTATGCCTAAGAAATCATTGATCAATTCTGGTGTAAATGGAACTATACTCCCCCTAAACTGTACATTCCCATACCAACGGGAACTCCTCCTACCATTACTCTTCCTCAGACAAGCATAAAACTCATACACCCAATCAGAAACAAAAGTATCACACAAGTTCAGAGCTTTCATCAACTTTCTATCCTCTAAGAATTGAATCAAATTCTTACTCTCAAAATCAGAAATATGAATTCTCCTTTCCATCAACAATTTCCTCCTAGACAACCTAGTTATCTTATCAACCAATCCATCAATATCAGAATCTACTTCAGTTTCAGAATTACCTTCCTCAGAAGTAGTGTCCTTTGAGCTTGGTTCTTTCACCTCTTCAGAGCTTGATTCAGAGCTTGATTCCCCTTCCTTTTCAGAGCTTTTGTCAGAAGCTGCACTGCTTGAATCACCTCCATCATCAGGTTCTGGTGCTGGAGCACTTGATTCAGCATGTGAGGCAGCATTCTTCTTCAGGGCTTGTTGTATATCCCTGAGACAAATCTCCATTTCAGAATCAGAATCATGTTCTGGTTCTTCAGGCATTGTTCGAACAGCATCAACCTTTGCCTTTCCCTTCCCCTTAGGATCAGCTTTCTTCTTAGTTGGCTTCTCAATCACCACTTCTTCTTCAGATTCAGAGAAGACCTGAATTGGTTCAGCAACATCACCACCTAGCTTCTTCTTCTTCCTCAAAGAGTCTGAGTAATCAACTCGAGTAAAAACTCGACCTGATCGTCTTCTTGGAACTGGGCTCCTCTTTCTCTTCTTCTCTTCAGCATTCCTCTTGAAAGGAATCGGTTCAGAGTCGTATTTCGAGATGTCAGAGTCGGTTTTGTCGGATTCTTCAGCATCCTCCATTTGAGCGTCCTCATTGTCGGATGTCTCCGCATTCGACGGCTCCTTTGACTCAGCAACAGGGGATTCTTCAATCTCCTTTTCAGTCTCCCCCATAGAGGCAGCAGTCGGGGCCTCTGTTTCAGCGTTAGGGCTCGGAATTTGGGGCTTTTCGGCTGTGGATGAAGAAGGTGCAGTAGTGATCACTTCTTGGGTGCGCAAGTAGTGAGAGATGTCAATGGACATATCACCAATCGTGAGGATGGGTGGATTAGGTGATCTCATCGATTGAGAAAAATTCTCAACCGCCTGGCTCAGCTCGGAGAGTGTAGCTTGGTTTGGGATGTGGATGGTTGTCGGAGTAGCTGGAGTGGGTGTGACGGTTGTGGCAGTTGGGGGTGAATTTTCGTGTGAAGCAGCCATGGAAGCTAGAGTATGCAGATTAGAGAGGGATGAAGATGACGGTTGTGAGTTGGGAGAGTTTGGTTTCTGTGAGTTTAATTTCTTGTTTCCTGCCATTTAAACCAAGAATTCGAAAAGAACCAACACAAGAATCGAGATAAACACAAAATATCTTATAACAAAATCTGCAAAACTAATACTCAACTTACTCAATTAATTACAAAGCTTAGAAAAACATGAAATGGGAGTATTTATATAGAGAGAGCTTAGTAGTTGGAATAATGTACGTGTGATTAAGGCTTGACTTAAAGAAAATTCTAGATTGAATGGATAATGCTCCACAAATTCAGCCACAAGTAAATCATGGGTGAGTTAGTGGGGTAAAATCTTAATTAATTAATTAAATTAAGAATATTCTAGAATTAATTTAAAAATAAAAAATGTGTATAATCTGAAATAATAAAAGGAACGTGGTTAGTATAATTATAAATAAATAAAATAAATTCCCACAATTAATTAAATAATTACAACTTATAAAAATATAATTGAGTCATGTAATGTTGTGCTCAAGGATTTGACATACACCTCAACATTGGTTTTTCACAGGTTTTACCTATCCAATGTAGCCAATTTTTTCAGCATTTTTCTCTTCATTGCATTTCTTCTTTTTGTGCTACAGCATCTAATTCGTATTGATCCATTGTTCCTGTAGAGTACATCGTAGTAGCGAACTCCGTGCCCCATACTTACTTAATGGATTACGAACCTCTTGATGTTTTTACCAAATTCACCTTTTGAAAAGAAGGCATCGTAGTAGCGAACTCCGTGCTCCATAGTTACTCAGTGAATTGGTACATCTTTTAGTATGCTGTAACATTCTCAATTTTTCAAGCTTTTGAGAGGTGTAGTACATGCCTATTTTTGCACAAACAAATTTCAGATTTCAAGAATATTTTACAAAGGAATTATTCAACGAAAATAAGAAATAAATCAAATCTATAATAACTATACCACCTTAGGCTGTTGTCCCAAATGCTACCGCATTTGTGACAACATCCTCTCAAGAATTATTCAGATATTACACATACCAAGAGATTTCCTCAAAAATGAGAATCTCTCATGGTCAAGAGCCTTAGTAAATATATCTGCATTTTGATTTTCAGTAGGCACATATTCCAACTTAACTATGTTCTTCTCCACTAAATCTCTCATAAAATTATGTCTAATGCTAATGTGCTTAGTGAGTGAGTGTTGTACCGGATTCTTAGATATGTTAATAGCACTTGTGTTATCACAGAAAATTGTGAGGATATTGTTTTCAATTCCATAGTCATGAAACATCTTACTTAACCACAATAGCTGTGTGCAACAACTTCCTGCAGCTATGTATTCAGACTCGGCAGTGGATTGAGAAACACAATTTTGTTTCTTGCTATGCCAAGACACAAGATTGTTCCCCATGTAGAAACATCCTCCACTTGTACTCTTTCTGTCATCAATGTCTCCAGCCCAATCCGCATCACTGTATCCAATCAATGTGTTGTTGGTGTCCTTAGTGTACCATATCCCTAATTCACTTGTACCTGAAACGTATCTGATTATCCTTTTCACTGCATTCAGGTGAGATTCCTTTGGATTTGCTTGGTACCTAGCACAAACACACACACTATACATAATGTCAGGTCTACTAGAGGTTAGATAAAGTAAGCTACCTATCATGGATCTATACAATGTTGGATCAACATCCTTTCCACCATTGTCTTTGCAAAGTTTCAAAGTAGAACCCATAGGTGTTTTCATTACTTTTGAGCTTTCAAGACCAAACCGTTTGACTAAGTTTTTAGCATACTTACCTTGAGAGAAGAAAATACCATCCTTACATTGCTTGATTTGAAGACCTAAAAAATAATTCAAGTCTCCAACCATACTCATCTCAAATGTGACTGTCATTGCTTCAACAAATCTGTTTAGCATTTTATCACATGTTGAACCAAACACAATGTCATCAACATATATTTGAGCAATTAGTAATCCTTCTCCAGTGTGCTTAATAAACAAAGTCCTATCGGCTTCTCCTCTAATAAATCCATATTCTAAAAGAAAGTCCGTAAGCCTACCATACCATGCTCTAGGAGCTTGTTTTAGACCATACAATGCTTTCTTTAGTTTGTACACATGATCCGGGTATTGTGGATCTTCAAAACCTTTAGGCTGTTCTACATATACTTCTTCATTTAATATGCCATTTAAGAATGCAGCTTTTACATCCATTTGATGTAGTTTAATATCAATAAAACATGCAATTGCTAGTAATAATCTAATAGATTCTATCCTAGCAACGGGTGCAAAAGTTTCATCAAAATCAACACCTTCAACTTGGGTGTAACCTTGTGCAACTAACCTAGCTTTGTTCCTAACAATGTTTCCAGACTCATCAGTTTTGTTCTTATAAATCCACTTTGTTCCAATGACATTAGTATGACTAGGTCTTGGAACAAGTGTCCAAACTTCATTTCTTTCAAACTGATTAAGTTCCTCATGCATAGCATTTATCCAATTTTCATCAGTTAATGCTTCATTTACATTTTTAGGTTCAATTTCAGAATAGTAACACTCAGCATTCACAACATTGCAAATAGAAGACATGCATATTGTTCTTACCACATCTACCTTATTCGATCTTATTCTACCTCTTGTTTGCACTCCAACTGCAGCATCGCCTATGATCTGGTCAGAAGGATGACTTTTCCCCATTCTTGAAGAAGGATTCGTTTTGGGAACATACTGATCATTCTGTGGAATTACAACTGTCTGTTCTGTAGATGTTGCTCCAGATGTGTTAGCATTTGGTGCAGCATTATCAGACTTCAGTGTATTCTCAGAATTGTTAGTGACTTGTGATACATCCTCTTCATCTTTATCATCTGTAAGACCTTTATCATCATCAAACACAACATTAACAGATTCTTGAACAGTGTTAGTCCTAAGGTTATAAACTCTATAAGCTTTACTATTTCTAGAATAGCCTAAATAGAAACCTTTATCACTTTTAGAATCAAACTTGTGAAGTTGATCCCTATCATTCAGAATATAACACACACAACCAAATACATGAAAATATTTCACACTTGGTTTTCTAAGATTCAGAATCTCATAAGGTGTTTGATTAGTACCAGATCGAATATAAACTCTATTAATGATATGACATGCTGTATTCAATGCTTCAGCCCAAAATCTTTTAGAACGACTTTTAGATAAAAGCATGACTCTTGCCATTTCTTGTAAAGTTCTATTCTTTCTTTCAACAATTCCATTTTGTTGTGGAGTTTTAGGAGATGAATATTCTTGCAAGATACCTTTCTTATCACAGAAATCATTAAACATCCTATTCTCAAATTCCCTACCATGATCAGTTCTAATACGGCCAACTTTTAAGTTAAACACATTTTTGAACCTTTTATAGAGAACTTTAAAAGCAACAAATGTTTCAGATTTATCTCTTAAAAACTCAATCCAAGTATATCTAGAAAAATCATCTACCACAACTAAGGAATATCTCTTACCTCCAATGCTTTCAGTTTCCATAGGACCCATCAAATCCATGTGCAACAATTCAAAACATCGATGTGTAGAACAATGTGACAGCATTCTATGCGGCACTCTTACCTGTTTACCTTTCTGGCATGATCCACATACAGTGGTATTCTGGAAACTCAGTTTAGGTAGTCCTTTGATTGCATCTGATGTGATTAGTTTCTTCATTGACCTGTAATTTACATGTCCTAATCTTTGGTGCCATAAGACATTCTCATCATGTTTTGACAAATTGCATACATTAGTTCCAATAAGATAACAGTTATCTGCAGACCTAATACCAGTCATTACACAATCATCATCTTCATTAAGAACATAGCAAGACTCTTTGTCAAATTTTACATGCAAATTATCATCACAAAGTTGACTAATACTAATCAGATTAGCAAGTAAGCCATCAACATGCAAAACATTTTTAAGCTTAGGAAAACCTTTAACATTCAAAGTTCCTTTTCCTATTATCTTTCCTTTTGATCCACCACCATATGTAACATTACCACCATTCAAGGTCACATAATCAGATAAGTAGTCTATTTGTCCTGTCATATGTCTAGAACAACCACTATCAAAATACCATAGACCAGGTAAACATGCTTTCAAGGATGTGTGAACAACATTACAGGTAACTTTTGATTTCCATGCAGATTTCACATAATGTTTCCTAGGATGTGAAGACATTCTGAATGACTTAAATTCAACTCTCAAATCTTTAAACATTTTCAAGCAGAAGGGACGAATATGACCATATTTAAAGCAATAATGACAAATATACTTCCTTTTAACCTTGTGAGAATCTGTTTGTGCAGATGTTACACCAGATGTGCTAGCATTTGCCTTCACAAATTTCACAGGTTTTCTAAAATTTTCAGAAATAGAAGCAGTTTCACCATCATAACCTAAACCATAATTATTAGATTTACCAGTAGCTATAGCATCATTCACTGTAGAAGCACTCTTGGAAAACTTTTTGAAACTTAAAGTAGAGTTGATCAATTTCTCCTTCAGTTTACAAACTTCAAGATCTCTTCTGGTAAGTAAGACTTCTAGCTTAGTGATTGTGTCTTTTAGATCCTCATTCTCTTTATTCAAAGAATTCAGAGAGAGTTTCTGAGAGTTCCAATCATCTAACAATTTCTGATATGTCTCATCATCAATCCTTTTTCCTGCATCATCAACAAAGCCATTAAAACAGTTCAAATCTGGGTGACTCTGTTTTGATGTTACTGTAGATGTGAAGACATCAGGTGCAACATCAGAATCTGTATCATCCAGATCATCATCTGAGGAATCATTATAATCAATTCTGGTAAAATGAGCACTTTCATTTTCATTAAACTCATCAAGATCATCATTATCAGATTCATCACTCAAGGTAGCACTAAAATTCAGTTTTTGCTTTAGTCTGGTATTGGCACACTCATTTGCATAGTGTCCATAACCAGAACATGCATTGCATTGAACTGATTTTCTAAATTCAGGATCATACCTTGGTTTACCTTCACTCTTTGATGGTCTTGGTGTGAATTGACTCTTCCTCCTTTCTGGTTGTGGTGTTGATGTGTTGATTTGGATCTTAGGCTGAATGTTTCCTTTAGATTTATGCATAGACTTCTTAAGAAATTTATTAAAATGCTTTGTAAGAAGAGCAATGCTGTCAGGATTGTTAAGGCATTCATCAAGCAATTCCTCATCCGAATCAACCTCAGTAATGATAGGCTGAATCTCAGATTTGTTTGATGTCTCTCCTTTAAAAACAATAACTTTTTTTATCATCTTTAGCTTCATCAGTTTGATTAGTGTTTATTTCATAGGTTCTAAGAATACTCACTAATTCATTTTGACTCAACTTATCAGTATCTTTTGCCTCTTCAATAGCACAAATTTTAGCATCAAATCTTTTAGGAACAGACCTTAATATCTTATGTACTACTCTAACATTTGAAATAGGGTCACCAAGAGAATGTGATTCATTAATAATCTCACTTAACCTTTCGTTGTAGGATGAAATGGTTTCATCTTCCCTCATTCGGAGATTCTCAAACTTTGTCCCCAACATTCGAAGCTTTGTCCTTCGAACACTATCGGAACCTTCACAATGCTCTTGTAACCTGTCCCATGCATCCTTAGAAGTAGAACAGTTAGATATAATTTTAAACATAGAGGTATCAACAGAAGTAAAAATAGCATTTAAGGCTTTAGAATTATATCCTGCTGTTGTTATCTCATCGGCTGTCCAATCAACTTCTTTCTTAAGTTGAATTTCACCATCGGCATCTGCTGGATTCTTTGGTACGTCCCAACCTGTAAGAATAGTCCTCCAAGCACGTTCATCAATTGACTTGATGTACATACGCATCTTAGGCTTCCAATAAGCATAATTTGAACCATCTAAAACGGGTGGCCTAAGTGCTGTGGATATGTGATGTGTTTCCATTTGCTAACATAAACTAAAACACACTTTAAGCAAGGATCTAACCTAGTGTCGTCAGGTATCGGCTCTGATACCAACTGAAAGTGTGTGTGGGGTGGTATCTAGTGTTTAAGTAAAAAACAGAACAATGTTACACTGAATGTTGTGACAATTAGTGTAGCATTAACTCTAACAGAATGTGAATAAGTAAACACAGTACACAGCGGAAGTCTAAAACACTAAAACACAATACGAACACAATGGAATAATTTTTAACATAGATTTTATTAATAACAAAACCTATGCTAAGCCTTACGGCGAAAAGTAACTTAGTTCCTAAGTTATACAAAAATGTCGTGTGAAATGTTTCAGCAATTACTTCAACATTCCACAAACGGAAACTACAATCGAGGCAGGTGCCTGAATCCGCAAACAGACTTAAGTGTAAAACACTGTCTAAAGAACTAATCTAATCTTGTGATTCACTCTCACTCGATTCAAGACTAGAACAAAGTACACTGGAAGGCGGTATCCCTCGGCGTACGTTAAAAGATACAACTACTGACCATAACTCCTAACTAGGGTTGAACGCTCAAGGAGGTGTTACTCGAATAGTGCATACTTTGAAATGAAAGATTCTGGCGGTATTTATAGAGAAATACTCAGCTTCTAGATCCTTCCATTATGAGATCCTATTTTTTAGGACCTCAACCTCCATGATCTCTCTAGATCTTTCTGCCATGTTCCAGGTCATTCTACAATACTCTAAACTCTTCTATCACGTTCTGCAACCTTCTGGACTCTTCCATGTTCTAGACTCTTGTAGAACCTTCTGGAATCGTTCCTGAATGTGAGAGCATTTAGTACAACATTTAATGTAACATTTCAGAAAAGACTTAGAATAAATCAAGGAAGGTCAAATTAAGATGTTGTTGATAATGTTAAAGCATTTAAGAGTTAACAACATCTACAAGATCAAATCAAGAGAAGAAGCCACTGTACTGAATTGAAGATTCAAAGGCTACATTCTAGAGAAGTTTACTTTACTATTTTAGTTTGTGATTTGTTGTAAACAAGTGTGCTAGTTACCTGTGAAATTACTAGTAGATCGAAGATATACCTGGTGGTATAATCGATAAGATCACAGTCTTAGTTTGGGACTTAAGCCACAAGAAACTCAAGAAGGAGGAGTTAATAAAATATCACGACTAGAGTTGTGAGAGTGGATGTAGACATTTTTCGAACTACTATAAATCCTCGTGTGTTGATTTACTTACAGTTGATATTTGTTTAACATACATATTAAAGATCTAAATCTAAGTTGAGTATAAAACTGAAACTGGAAGTAGTGATCTGACTCATTAAGAACAGTACTATTCAGAACACTATTCTGCATATAACTCTGATATTTTGAAAGATTTTAAAAGTCTATTCACCCCTCCCCTCTAGACTTTTACTAGCTTAATCAATCTTAACTTGACTTTGGGACCAACAAATGGTATCAGAGCAGTAGTTCTTTGGACTACTGTTTCTTGATAACCTTGTAGACTTTGCGGGAAGTCTGTTTGGAATAAAATAAGAATTTTGATTAAGATACCAAAACCCCTTAAGAACATGCCAAATAGATAAGTCAAATTTAAATGAACATGTTTCAAGAATGTTGGAATATGTAGTTTAAGGCTAGTTGAGAAGCTGAAATGTTAGGCAGCTCTTAGTATATTAGATGCACAAGTTGAGGGGGAATACATGCCTAGAAGATCGATTACCTGAATCAAGTCCCGTCAAGGCTCAGAATCAATGTGACGTTAAGTCTACTGAAGTACTCAATAGACAACTGTACTGATCAAGTCAGCTCAGTTGTATTGCAACCTCTCTGAAGATTATTTGAATGGAGCACATCATCAAGACCAAGTCTACTGATGTATATGTCAAAGATCAGAAGAGTTGAACAACAGAAATGTCTCAGCATACTTGAGCCAGAACAGTTCAACACAAGGCCAACTATGCTGATAAGGTCAAAGGTACTGATATGAAGTCAAGAATGATCAAGAACCATCAAGAGACATGAATTGAAAGAGAAAGAGCCAAGTCATCTGAAGAGCAAGGTCAACATTGCTGATAAGCAAAATCTGCTGAATCTGATAAGCAGAACTGTCCAAGTGATAAAGATAGTTGTCCTTATCATAGGATCAATCATCAGAAATGATGTCCATGTTTGATCAAGTGAATCTTGAAGTCAGACATTGGGAAGAGTGCTTCAAAGTCAAGACAAAATGTTCACAGCCATTATTTCCCAAAATAAGGACATGTCACTTTCAAGAAACTGTCTTCCAGTTGCAGAGTTCAAGGAAGACAAATATAGGAAATTTGAGGCTCTCATTCCAATGGCAAAATATTCAAATTGTTCTATAAATACAGAAGTGTGGGGACCATTGAAAGCATCCAACTACAATCGAACTATCCTACATTTGCTGAGGAAACTTAAAGCCTTCAAGCTTTCATAGAACATTCTAGTTTCCAGAACACTTCTTCTAAGCTGAACCTCATTGTATATTCCTACAAAGCTTAGAGAGATATCCTATCCTTTTACACTGAGCTCATTGTAAAGGATATCTCAAACTAGTTGAAACCAACATCAACCCTTATACCTTTCCAAAAGAGAGATAGAAGGTTGTTGTAGTAGAAGTGGTAGGAATTGACTGTTGAGAGAAGAACAATTCAATTCTGAGTTGAGGGAGAGTACTAGGACTCTGATATCCTAGGGATCAAGGTACCAAGGAGTGGTTTGGTTGATCAAGTGCGCCTTGGCACTATAAAACAAGTAATTCCAGGAGTTAAGGAATTATCGTGTTAAATCAGGGAAAGTGGGTGTAGGAGCTTGAGTCTCGAACCATTATAATCTTGTGTTGATTTACTTTCAAGTACTTTCATACAAACAACACATTCAAACACATCTCACTAAATGTCCTTTCAAAGACTTATATTCTAGACTGTGCAAAACTGAATTTGAACAAGTCCGCTGAAAATCAGTTGAAGTGTTAAGAAGATTTCAGTAATTTAAAGGAGTTTAAACTAAAGGGCCAACCACTATTCCGCACATATAACTCATTTATATAGTTATTCAACTAAGTACTCAATAGTACTTAGTAGTTTGATTATCTTTTAAGAGTTGTACATATCAGAAGAGTTGTCCAGGACAACCTTGCTGAAGCCAGTTTTAGTTAAGTTTGAAAAAGATTTGCATACAAATGTATTCCCCCCCATACACTTGTTAAATACTCCTTTCAGGACCAACAAAGTCTTACTGTTCTTGTCACTGAATCTTGATCTTTATCAATACTTGACTATTTGAATCTGCTTACTATACTACTGATCTTATTTGTCTGATCAACTATGGATGAAACTAATGTAAACAAACTTCCTAAGTTCAAGATTGCAGATTATGACTATTTGGAACTCAGAATGGAGGCCATCTTCAGCTCGACTCATGATCTGATGATATTTGTGGTCAAAATGGGTTCAATTGTCACCATGACTCCAAATACTGTTACACTCGAACCTGCTAAAGTTGTTGGCGTGCTTGTGCCAAAACCCAGGTTAGATCTCACTGCTGAGGAAATGAGGCAAAATAATCTGGAAAGTTTAGCAAAGAATTATATTTTACATACCTTGCCCAATGAGTATCTGGGTAAAGTATTAAAATGTAAAACTACTAAAGAAATGTGGGATCGACTTGCTGTCCTGTGTGAAGGTACTTCCCTGATCAAGGAAAGCAAGTTGTCCACTGCTATACATAAATTTGAATCATTCAAGATGAAAGCTGGAGAATCCATTGACCAGCTCGATACTCGTTTTACACGTATTATGAATGATCTTGGAGTGCTAGGAAAAACCTATACCAATAGGGAGATCAACATGCGTATTCTTAAGTCACTAGATGATAGGTGTAAGATGGCCAAGATGATCATCAACCCCACTCAGGACATAGATACCTGGTCTACTGAAACCACTTTTCAAACACTTAAAGCACACGAATTCGAGTTGGATGAAGAAGATCCTGTAGCTAGCAGTGATAGGGAGAAGGAAATCTCTAAGAGTATTGCTTTTAAGGCATCTTCCTCTAAGAGGTCTGGATCATCTATGTCTAAGCCCTCAAGCATAAAAGATGAACTAGATAGGACTGATCTTACTCTTAAGGATCAATTAAACTTAATGATAAAGAGGTTTGACAAGCTAAACAAACGATATGGTAGATATAAGAGATTTTATAAGGATACTAAGGGTTCTAGTAATAGGGACTCTTCTAAGAACAAAAGGGATCACAAATCTTCTAAAAGGAGAGATGAGGTCTCTAATGAGAATACAAGAGATAGGAACTCTGCTGATAGGAAGGATAGGAACCGATATCGTTCTCCTATTAAACGATCTACTAATGAACCTCTGTGTTATAATTGTGAAAAGCCAAGTCATTACATCCATGAATGTCCTGATCTAAGTATAGAAGAAAGACAAGCAATGAGAGATTGCAGATTTGCCAAGGGTAAGAAGACTATGGTGGCATACAATGATTCTGATACGGATTTAAATGAGTTGCCCTCGTCTTCATCTGAATACCCCTCTAGCAATGTGAAAGAAGCCTTCATTGCAGAAGATGGACTGGTCATGATGGCTAAAATCGAACAAGAGGTATCATCTGTCACTTCTTTCCGTTCATGTGATAATTCTGATTCTGATTTATGTGACACTGCTGATAATAGTGTAGGGAGTAGTCTTCATCATTCCAATGGAGTGACTTAAGAAGACCTCCTACAAGCTAACAAAGCATTCATAGAAATCAATGATGAGAACATCTCTTTAAAACAAGAAATCATTAGTCTATGTGAAGCTCAGTTAAAAGTGGATCCTAATATAGCTATCATAAATGCACGACTATCAGAAGAGTTGTCTCAACTCAAAGATAAGTATGCATCCATTTACAAACTATATCATAGTATGCTTAAAACTCAAGCCATTCAGACCAATGAATTCAATGATTTAAAGATTAAATGTGAAAAACTTGAAGAGCGCAATAGATTCTTAGAATCTGAAGTACTGAGCTTAGATCTGAAGCTATCTGATATGATTAACTCTTCTAAGATTAATCAAACATTATCAGACAGATATAAAGCTCCAAATGATAAAAGTGGAATAGGTGCTGATGTGCCTAGTTCTTCTACTTCAGGGACTAAGAACACTAATGGAGCTAGTTCAAGTTCTTTGCAATTAGATAAAGGAAAAGAACCTATGACTTATGATAATGACCTAAAGACTGAAGTACGGTCTAAATACATTCCTCCTACTACCAAGAATGGTAAAAAGAAAAATGTATCTAGACCAGTAAAGTCAAGATCATACCAATAGAGTTATACTCCTCTGACCAGAGCAGAACAGTCCTGGAATCAAAAGAGGCAAACTCAGCACAGTAACTCAAGACAAGCACAGTTAAGTTGGAAACAACCTAGACCTCCTTTTATAAGGTAGTCTCAGTTGTACTCAACTAAACCTAAGAATTGTGTGCCTCATTATCATAATAAACCTATTCTTTATCCTCCACCATTATCTTATGATATCATTGGAGAGGAAAGACCAAAACGCATCTATAAGCCGTATGGTCCACAGGCTTTTAGGCCGTATTCGAACTATTACAGACATATTGATCTTACTGAAAATGGGATAGATCCAAGGAAAGGGTATCTCAGAAAAATAGATCCTAAGTCAGTTGATAGTTCTGATAAGGTCAACAAAGTACTGTTCTGTGATAAGCATGGTAGAAAACTGAAGAGGTCTCAATTATTCAAATCTTCAATGTTTATTTGGGTACCTCTTACCACTAACCCCCAAGGACTCCATTAAAGAAACAGTACCTAAATTATTAAGATCACTACTTGCAAGGTCGATTGGACTTATACAAGAAAGGGTACCTCTTCTATTTGACTATCATGAGCAAGAAGGACCCAAAGTGATCTTTGGTGACAGTTCATTGGCAATCACAAAAGGATTTGCATACATCAGGAATGGAGATGTAGAGATTCAAGATGTCTCCTATGTAGAAGGTTTGAAATACAATTTGTTATCTGTCTCTTCAAAAGCACCAAATATGAAATCTGGGATAAAAGAACTCACTCAATTCTACTTATTGGAGTAAGACAAGGCAGTGTCTACATTGTGAACTGGAATAGTTGTCCTAGGGATGTTTGCCTTCTTAGTAAGAGTCATAAAGAAATCAGTTGGCTATGGCACAAACGCCTATGCCATATGGACTTTAAGATAATTAATAAGATAGCGAGAGATTACCTTGTTGAAGGTATCCCTAATGAGATCTATTTCAAGTCACAAGTGTTGGAACACGCCGGCGAAGGCGGTCCGTCACCAGGTTCGTTGTTGGGTACCAAACGTATGAAACGAATTGAAACATAAACAACATGTATCTAAAGCATAGTTTAGACCTGTTACCTTTGAAGATCGAGGCGTTGATTCCAATCTACGGATCTTCTAGTCTGTCTCCCAACCTTGTTCGAACACCGGGTGGACGGCGCGCTATCAAACGTGGAGAAGGCTGCCTTTAGTTCGTCTCCTTGAAACCCTAGCCCTTTTCTCAATTTCGTGTGTGCTAGGGTTTCAAAATTATTTTGAGGCTCCTATTTATAATCTCCATAAGTTCATGGGCCAGACTAGGGATCCATTAGAAGGTATAGGGTTTGGGCTTCTTACAGGCCCAAATACTCTTATATTCAGCCCAGAACATATAATTTGGCCCGAGAACATTAATTCATTCCACTAGAGAATTAATGTTGCACTCCCGTCCTATCCCGAACTGAATCAGGGCTTCTATTAGACTTTATTATTCCCCGTCTTTAAGATATCGCACGTCCATTAATTATTAAAGCTTCTAACTTCTTTAAATAATTAATTTCTATAATTCCTTGAGTAGTACCACTCAACCTTGTTGTCGTACGGATTAAATCGACCTACAGGGTTTAATACGACAATCCTTTATGAGTTTCCTCAAGGGGACATCATCAGCCTGGATGTACAGGACACGGTTCCGTAATGCCAATAAGTAGACATCATGCGAGCGATGCCACTACCCAAAATACGGAGCGTGAAGAATCTACCAAGATTCTCACCTATGGTACATCAAAGTAGTGAACAAGCACCCGACACAACTAAATATCACACTTAGGGTTAAGAATCATAAAAGTCACCAAGACCTCTAGTTCTTCATAACAGTCAGAACAGAAGAACATGTCTTATCTGTGATCCATTCAATACGCCTCAGCGAACTAGTATAAACTAATGGCCAAGACAAACCACTAACAAGTTTATACTACAACTTAAACCAATAGTTTTATCCATAACTATCTCAGTTGTGAATATTGTTTATATCTTACAAGGAACTGACAATGTGATCTTCTGTGTGACTACAAACCCACCACATCGTCTACAATGCAAGATAAGCAAACATACAAGTAATCACAAAGAATGCAATAATGTGAAAAAACATTTATTTCAGATAAAAGGAAATCGAATATACGTCACAAAAGCCTACTAAAAGTTTGCTTTACAGTATACAACAACAACAAGTGTGTGATGCATGCCAGAAAGGTAAATAGGTAAAAGTTTCCTTTAAGTCAATTCCCACTCTTTCTACGTGTAGAGTCTTAGAACTCTTGCACATGGATCTTCATGGTCCTATAAAACCTCCTACACTGAATGGTAGAAGGTAAACTTTAGTTGTGGTAGATGATTATTCAAAGTTTACTTGGGTAATCTTCTTACACAAAAAGAGTGATACACAAACCCAACTACCAGATCTGTTAAAGAGGTTGCAAGTGGAAAAAGGTCAGCCCATTGTCAAGATAAGAAGTGACAAGGGGACTGAATTTATAAATTCTTACATTAAAGAGTATTGTTCTAAAACTGGAATTCAGCATTTGACAAGTGCAGCTAGAGCACCCCAACAAAATGCTGTAGCTGAGAGAAGAAACATAACACTTAAGGAAGCATGCTGAACAATGCTGGCAGAAGACAACACACCACAGAAGTTTTGAGCTGAGGCAATTAACACAGCCTGCCACACTCAGAACAGAAGTGCTCTAAACAAAGTACATGGTAAAACACCATATGAGGTATGGAAAGGTAGAAAGCCTAGAGTTTCATATTTCCATATTTTTGGCTGTAAGTGTTTTATTCATAAAAATGGAAAGAGAAAATTAAATTCTTTTTTTGCTAAAGCAGATGAGGGGATATTTTTAGGATACTCCTCAACTAGCAAAGCATTTAGAGTATTTAACTACTCTACTCTATGTGTGGAAGAAACACCCCATGTTGTCTTTGATGAAGTTGTAGAGGACTGTGCTGACCATCAGCTCAGTCAGAAAGTTGATGATCTGAAAATTCAAACCAATGATGATGATGAGACTGAAGTTTATGAATCTGTACAAGCCTACAATCCATTCCTAAACATCCTAAAGAAAGATGATGAGGTAGAAAAGGTAAAAGACAAAGGTAAGTCTTCTAGATATATTGACATGCCTGAATTGGTTGACTGTTCTCCTGTGAATAAATCTGCTGATATTGCTGATATTGATATGCATGACATTATAAATGATTTAGATGATGAGAGTGTTCCTGTTAAGACTAGAAAGACATGGAAATCTGCTCACTCTACTAATCTTATTATTGGTGAGTCTGGTAAAGGTGTTAAGACCAGGAGACAACTGTTTGATTCTAAGCCAGAACCTAGTAACTCTTTATTTTGTTGGTGCTGTTTTCTTTCTTCTATTGAGCCCAAGACTGTAAAAGAGGCTTTGGCTGATAGTAATTGGATTATTGCTATGCAAGATGAATTAAATCAGTTTACTAGAAATGATGTCTGGGAACTTGTAGATAGACCTGCTGATCACAATGTGGTAGGTACTAAGTGGATTTTCAAAAATAAGAAAGATGAGAATGATCTTATTGTAAGGAATAAGGCTAGATTAGTGGCACAGGGCTACTCTCAAGCCGAGGGTATTGATTATGATGAAACTTTTGCTCCTGTAGCTAGACTAGAAGCAATAAGATTGTTCCTTGCTTATGCTACTTATATGAAATTCACTGTATATCAAATAGATGTTAAAAGTGCATTTCTAAATGGTATACTTGCTGAAGAAGTTTATGTAGAACACCCCCCAGGGTTTGAGGTAAATGGAAATCAAGTATATAGGTTGAAGAAAGCACTATATGGTCTGAAGCAAGCCCCAGGAGCCTGGTATGACACTCTTTCACTGTTCTTAATTGAAAATGGTTTTACTAAAGGCAAAGTAGATCGTACTTTGTTTAGAAGACAAGAAGGGAAAGACATTTTACTTGTCCAAATTTATGTGGATGATATCATCTTTGGATCACCCAACAAAAGCATGAGTGAAAGCTTTTCAAAACTCATGCAAAGTAAGTTTGAAATGTCATTGATGGGTGAAATGACTTACTTTCTTGGTCTTCAAGTAAAACAATCATCTGAAGGTATCTTTATCAATCAAGCAAAATATATAAGAAATCTTTTAGATAAATTTGGTATCAAGATCTGTAAAATAGTTGGAGTACCAATGCTACCTACATACAGAATGGATCAGATGATAGAGGTAAGTGTGCTGATCAATCCTATTATTGTGCTCTAATTGGTTATTTACTCTATTTAATAGCTAGTAGGCCAGATATTGCATTTGCAGTAGGTGTATGTGCTAGATTTCAGGCCAACCCCAAACAAAGTCATGTGGAAACTGCTAAGAGGATATTAAAATATCTAAAGGGTACCATTAATCGAGGGTTATGGTATTCTGCAGATGATGATTTATCCCTAAGTGGTTATTCAGATTCTGACTTTGGTGGTTGCAGGATAGATAGAAAATCAACTTCTGGTTCATGCCAATTCTTAGGTTCTAAGCTCATATCATGGTTTTGAAAGAAACAAACAAGTGTGGCAACATCTACCACTAAAGCAGAATATATGGCCGCAGGAAGTTGTTGTAGTCAGCTTCTTTGGCTAATGCAACAACTTAGAGACTACAATGTTGTGGAATCCAATGTACCTATATTATGTGACAGCAATAGTGCAATTGCCATCACTCAAAATCCCGTTTTACACACAAGATGCAAGCATGTAGATGTTAGGCATCATTTTATTAGGGATCATGTTGAAAAGAAAAACATTAGGATGGAAAAGATCCATACTGATATTCAGAGAGCTGACATTTTCACAAAACCTTTGGCATAAACTAGATTTAGAGAGCTTTGCATAAGTTTAGGATTGATAGACATGGATCCTGCATATATATAGATTTGTACTAACATTTCAGGTACTGAGCTGATACGAAGAACACTACACCAAAAAGGGTAATCTAGAAAGATAGACAATGTCAAGACCACTACATTCATCACAAACAGGTAAAAGGTTACTAAGGTGCCTAATCCCGATGGGAAGTTGGTAAAGCTGAGGGAATTGAGAATATACATTTAAGGGGGAATCTATGATTTCTTAAATATCCTTTCTGCCAACTCAGAGCACTAGACACCTTAGAATAAACCTTGTTCAAAACCTTATTTTATTTATATCTTACTATTATGTACTGTATTTCACCTATATTCATGAATGGACACTTCTACCAAGGTAAAACAGGCACAGAAGAAGTGTTCTCCACTGAAGGGGGAACTGATCTGAGTCACAGTACTGATCTAAGAGTACTGTGCTAATGTCAAAATTGCTCCAAAATGTCGAGAAAGTAATAATCAGAAAAGTTGGAGTACTGATATGATGATTACTGTGCTGACTCCAAGAACTAATCTAATCCTCGAAAAGCATACTCAACTGATCACAGTACTCAGCTGACCCAGATAAGTAAATTTCAATTTTATAAAAGCAAGAAAATGAAGTGAAGTGTGCTTGGAAACAACTGTGCTGATATACATCAGAACAGTATTTTGCCTTAGAAATTTTTCTAACTCGAGATCTGTTCAAAATTAGATTACTAATAGAGAAGATTAGTACACTCCTCTATTTTTGACCTAATTTTAAGGTGTATTTATCAATAGTAGCCTGGCTCCAAAATTGGAAAGGGGTTTCTTGAATTTGGAACGTTTTTTTTAATTTTCACACATCTCAAGGCTCAATCCAAACCACACATCGTGCGAACTATTCAATCCAAGCCCTAGATTCGAATTGAATTTGATATCCATGATCCGAACACTTTATCTTCTTCACTTTTACACTTCTGAAAATTTACGAGCTTGGAAAAATCTTCAAACTTTCCTATTCTACCTCCTACTTTTCTACACTTCTTCAATGGCGATTATCGATGTTGTGAACCACTCTAACGAAGTTGTAGGTACTTTCAATCCTTCAAAACGGATCAAGGAGAAGGGCATATTCGTGGAAAATGTTGTATATTTCATTGGAAGGCAAAATTAAGAGAATCAACCCATTCTCACAATGTGCGAAGAATGCGGCCTAAGGAAATTCCTAGAATCCTTTCCCAAGAAGGTTTTTGAACCTGAGGCAATAGAATTCTACCTGAAGCTCCATGGCGACAAAAATGCTGTAAGATCGATACTTTTAGGGAATAGATTGTCCTTGACAAGAGAACTTCTTGCTGTTGCTTTCAACCTACCTAACGGTCCGGTTCACATTATGAGTTACATGGAAGGTCAAGAAAAAGCGTGCGTTGGTAGATGGACTGGAGAAGAACCAAAGTCGTTGCAAAATCTTAAGAAGGCTATTCTTCCAGCATCTCTTTGATTGTTAATGGACATTGCCAGAAAATGTCTGTTAGGGCAACATCACAGCCAAAATGCTCAATCGAATCTGATAAACTATGTTATGGCTGCGATCATTGATCGGGTTGATGGACATTGGCAAGGATTCTTCCTTGAAAGGTTGCTAAACGAGAAGGAGAAAGTTTTGTTTGATGAGGAGTCCAAGGAGTTTGCCATTAAAGTTATGCTTGGTTTTAGTAACAAGTTAAGCATACTACTGCCTACTCTTGCGAGTAGTAAAGTTGATTGGAGTTCTCCCAAGAGATTCCATCAAGGAAAGTTCTTATTCAAGAAGGAATCGGTGGAATTTGAACAACAACAACAACAAGTATCTGGTGGATCTATGTTTAGATCTGAGGATGATGAGGAGCTTGAAATTAGATCAAAGGTGAGGCATGATCCAAGCAGAGTAAGGATCAAGAAGGATAGAACTGAAAAGCTGACCCCGGAGCAATCAGAACAGTCAGTGGAAGTTGTGGAGAAGAAGTCTGTCTCAGAGGAAGAGGTAAGTATTTCTAGCCTTGTTGTTATTCATAAAAGAACAAAAGGTAGAGGCATTACTGGTCCTAGGAGAATGCTTAAGAACATTTCTTCCACTCCTTCAAATTCTGACCCTATTCCAGCCCAACCCGTTGATTAACAACCTACTCGTTTTGATGAGTCAGTACATTACTCACCCATTCATCAGAACAGTCCTGATTTCACTCCCCAGAACACTACCTCTCACCCTACTCTCCAAGCAATTCCTCAACATAATCAATCCACTCCACATTTCTCTCCTGAACCAATTCATGATCACTCTACTGAACATGAATTTGAACCTTTTTCTGAACCCATTCATCTGCCGAACTTGAGCATATTGATCCTAAACCTGCATGTTTGATGGAATATTCTATCTGTGACAAAGAAGAGCAGATGAGAATGAACCTTAGGAATGTCATTTTAAAGGAATTTCATGGTATATATGAAAGTTCTATTGTCTTTGAGCAATTTCTTAGGATTGCAACTTGGGTGTATCTAAGAAGAGTAGACTTGGATGAACTTTTGGTGGTGATGGAGGGCATGGGTGGTTCTGCAGTTTTTAGAAACTGGGAACAAGAACAGAAAGATGCAGCTGGTGTTAACTCTTTCACTGAGTTGTTTGCTCCAGAGAATGTAGTTCAAATGGTAGAAAGAATAACTGGTTTTTCATATGTTGTGGAAAACATTGAAACTGCTGAACAAAATGTTGATACTGATGTCAACATGGATGTTGAAGAAGAGATTGTTGTAGAGGTTAATGATGATGCTACTGAGGTGTTTGAAAACACAGTAGTAATTGAAAACACTTAGGTGTTAGAAGAGGAACAAGAAATATTGGTTGATGAGGTGCAGAGCATACCTATCATTACTGCTGAAGATATAACTGTTCCTGATGCTGTTCAAGAAGAAGTAAGAACAGTTTCTGCTGAGCAAGCTCAAATAACTCTAGCTTTGAATTGTTGAAAAAGCATAATGAAGAGTTGCAAGCTAACTTGGAAGCCACTCTGAAACAATTTCAAGAAGCTACTGAGAAACTTACTAAGTTGACTGCAGAGAGTGCTTATGACAAGATTATGGAGCACACTATGTCGAAGATTTATGATCTTCATACGCTGCAAGAGAAAAAGCTATCTCAGGAGTTGCATAAGAAGTTGGAGCAACATCTCGTACCTTTGCAAAGATGGCAGGATGAAGCCAAAAAGGGGGAAAAGATTATAATGAGAGTCGTGGAGCAGACTCAGACACAGCAAGCTCAGCTAGTTGTATGTCAAGATGAGCTTAAGCAAAGTCAAGATGAGTTGAAGCAATAGATTTTCAATCTGAACCAGAAAATCAAATTGAGAAAACAACAACAAGCTAAAAAAACTCAAGTTTCTGTTGAAAAATCTGTTGAGAAACCTGTTCAAGCTGAAAATTCTGGAAAAAGAAAGAGAAAGGTCATCTTAAGTGATGATGAAGTTGAAAAGGAATCTGAATAAACTGGTAGGATAACCAGATCTAAAAGCAAGCTGAAGCATGTAGTTGAAAGTAATAAGCCAAGTGAAGGTCAGATGGCTGAAGCTGCTGAATCATGTAAAGCTAAGTTAGCTTCATTCCGATGTGTCGTTCTACGGTCATTTGGAGGGCGATATGGGACAAGCTCCCTACTTCTGATTGGCTGGTCTCATTTGGGATTCAAGGTCCTTCGATGTGTATGCTCTGTCGTAGAGACTCTGAGTCTTTAGACCACTTATTAGCTCATTGTCCATTCACTCTAGAGGTTCTTCAGCATCTGACTCGGCCTTTTGGAGTCACGATCCACGCGGGGATCAGCTTTCTTGATATCTTCCTCCAGGCTACTAGAGTTCGATTGGGTCCGCAGTCTTTGGAGTTATGGAGAGCGGCATTTGTCACTACAGTTTGGGCTATTTGGGCTCTGTGGAATAAGGTGGTCTTTGATGGGGTCTCCCCCTAGTTAGACGTTGTATGGCGCAGATCGTTGCTTGTATTAGGGAAGCCAATAACATCTCTCAGGGTTATGCTGACGGTTCAGTTCGGGATCTCTTGATTGCCAGATCTCTTGGTGTGTTGGGCAGGCACAAGCCGACTCGATAGGGTTCGTCTCCACTGAATGGAGAACCAGATTACAAGGTGTAACACCCCAAAATTTTCAAGTTAGTTATTTTAAGAATGTATTTAAATTTTCAGTTTCTTTAGATTAAAGAGATTTGACGTGATTTTGAAAATTGGTAAATTATTCTTATTTAATGTATGTGAATTAATTATGTTATAAATATTATTTTAAATAAATTATATGATTTAAATAAAAATCATTCATTCATATATTATTAAGATTTATATAAAACAAAACATATATATATATATATATATATAATATTAGTATATACACACATAATAGATATATATGTGAAATAACATTTTAATATATCTTTAATTATAGGTATACTTTCCATATATTTAGTTACGTTAAATTAAATTTTCAAATCTATCCAAAAAATTCGGGAGAATGATTCTACCCAATATCAAAATTTGATTTTGAACTACCAAACTTAATCTCTAGTACAGCCGTAAGAAAGACCCAAGGCATATGAATTAATTTCAAAACCCAAAATTAAATCAAGATTTTAACGTTACTATTCCATATTATTATTATTATTATAAATTATATACTTAATTTTTAATCAAATCTCCAGATTTTAGATTTTCATATGGTCTTAACATTTCTCACAAGAAAATCTATTTTTCTCCCATATAATTAGAGGCCATATTTACAAAGAAAAAACACGTATAAAATATTTTCACATATAAATTGTGTATTTATTGGCTCTACTCTTGATCCATGGAAGTCGGATCTAAGAATTTCAAGAAGATTAAAGTTATTGCATCTATTACATTCATTGCATCCACGACATAAAATCGAGGTGGGATTTTCTTACTATTTGATTGGATATTTTGTCACCTTTAAATGTTCATTTGAGTGATATTGTTACTTGCTACATGATTTTCAAGTTATTCGTTAACGCATGTTATGACTTTATGAGTTATTCATTAACACATGTTTTATTCGCAGGAAACCGTGCATCGTTGGTTCAGCCAGTGCATCGTTGGTATAGCCAGCACATCATTGGTATAGCCAATGAAAAATAAGTATTTTAATATGCATGTTTGTAGGTTTATGATTTTATTCATATGTTATATTTAACTGTGACAAAGTTAATCCCACTGAACTAGTTGTTTTGCTCACCCCAATCATATTAACATTTTTACAGATTAAAAAGATTAAAGGAGTGCTGGTGGAGGGACGGTGGATACGTGTCAAGAAAGTAATTATTATTTTAAAACTGTGATTTAATTAGTTCGATCATATGTCATTTAAAGTATTTCGTTTAATAAAAAGTTTCGAGTGATTGGTGTTAAATTTATATATTTGCCTTTAAAGTAAATTTATTTATTTTCGAGTGATTGGTGTTAAGTTTTCAAAAGTGTACTTATTTAATATTTACTCCCGCTGCACATCTTTTTATAATTCATAAATTTGATCTACTTCAGTATTTCAAAGTCTTTTGAAAGTCAAGATAAGACAGTATTCTATTTAGTCGGCTTTCAAAAGTAAAAATATAGTATTTTCATCTAGGCCCCTAAAATCGGGATGTGACACAAGGAAATTGGTAACATCATTGAGAAGATCATTACGGATGAAGGCATCACTGATCATCAACATATGATGGATATCAAGACAAGGCTGTATGTGACATTCAGAATTGGATCTAAAGAATGAAGATGAAGGACTAAGCACTCAAGATAACATTTCTTACCTTATCTTTATTTCTATATATTTCTGTTTTTCATAGTTTGTGAGTATGTGTAATATGTGAATTATCTGATCTTATATGAATATGAATCTGAGATTTTGACTTGATGAACTGTTATGATTGACTAATTGTTGGGATATGAATCCTTGAAACAATATTCTAGTTGATGATTATATGTTTTGATGGCCCAAAGCAACTTGAAGTTAATGATATATGTGGTTGAAAGTCATCTTAACTAAGTCATCTTGAGAAATTATGAAAACTGAGTTTAGTGACCTTATGTGATTACTGATCTGATATATGAACTGTTAGGAACTAAGCTGATAATGTATTGTATAGACAACTTATATTATAGGACTTAGATGTACTCTTCTGTATGTAGTTCAGTTGAAGTATAGATATGTTTTATATTTGTAAGTGTGTATTCTGTTGTAATCAACATTGTAAAGTTCAGAACAGTAGATTGGAACCAGATCAGAAGACTAAATGTTGGGATATAAATTCACCCTAAGCCTCTCTGTGTAATATGATAGTTTTGAAGGCCAAAACACTTAGAGCTTATAAAACACTTGTAATAGGGTCAGCTGATATTGTATAGACCAGCTCAGTTTTTATTCTAGTCTTGTGTAATCAGCTATATGTATCTCAGCTGATAACGCAGTACAAGCCTACATGCATAAACTCAGAAGATGAAGAGAAGAAGACCTGAAGACTAGAAGATCATTGAAGAAAAGCTAAGTAAGGTGCTTGTATACCTACTTAACTTATAATGTCCAAGACGAACATGACCAAAATCAGCACAAGTATTGCCCAGATCAGAAGAGTAATACTCATCTGATAACCGAAGACAGAAGATACTCGGCCAGACGAGCCTATCAGGCGACTAGAGGATAACATCAGCAGACTAGTAGCTCGTAAAGAGAATTCGCCTAAGGACAAAATTCCAAGTCATCTTGTAACGTTTAAAAGAAGACTTATTGTTGGAACATGTAGTATAGGCTAGTTGAGAAGCTGGAATGTTAGGCAGCTCTTAGTACATTTAGATGTTGTTGGGATATGAATTCTCCACTAAGCCCCACAATGTAATAAGATAGTTTTGATGGCCAAAACACTTAGAGTTTATAAAACACATGTAATAGGATCAGCTGATATCTGTATAGATCAGCCCAGTCTTTATTCTAGCCTTGTGTAAATCAGTTGTATGTACCTCAGCTGATTAGCACATCCCTAAGCTTACATGCAAAGTCTCAAGAAATACAGAATAGAAGACATGGAGACTAAGAAGATCCTTGAAGATCAGATAAGTAAGGTGCTTGTATACATACTTAACTGATGGAGTCCAAATCCAAGATGGCCAGTATCAACACAAGTGTTTTACCAGATCAGAAGAGTAATACTCATCTAATATCAGAAGACAGAAGACATAGGCCAGGCTACTTAAACAATCGACTAGAATAGAAGATCAGCAGACTGGTAGCACGTCAAGGACTCGACTGATTTCCAAAGTCATCTTGTGAAATTCAAATGAAGACTTATCATACATAGAAGATTGACAAAGATTCCATAAACGAAGCAATCAAGAATAAACAAGGAAAGATTGCTAACGGCTAGTCAAACATCCAACGGCTAGTTGCTCCAATCTTCCCTATAAATACAAGATGATGAGGAAGAACAAGTACGAATATACCAAGCAAGAATTCTGAAGCTAATCAAGCAAGAAAGCCAAAAAGCAACACACTCATAAGAATTCTCAAGAGCCCAGAAAAGCATTAGAATACTTTTAGCTCTTAGGTTATTCCCACATCCAATCAAAGAACCTGAATTCAAATACGTATTGTATATCCTTTGATTTAGGCATAGTGGTTAAGCATTTTATAAGCTTGAACCATTAGTTGGATCCATTCAAATATCCAACGGCTAGTTGCTCCAATCTTACCTATAAATACAAGATGATGAGCAAGAATAAGTACGAATATACCAAGCAAGAATTCTGAAGCTAATCAAGAAAGCAAGCCAAAAAACAACATACTCATAAGAATTCTCAAGAGCCCAGAAAAGCATTAGAATACATTTAACTCTTAGGTTATTCCCTCATCCAATCAAAGAACCTGAATTCAAATACGTATTGTATATCCTTTGATTTAGGCATAGTGGTTAAGCATTTTATAAGCTTGAACCATTAGTTGGATCCATTCAAAATTCCAAAACCCCCACCATAAAGTTTAGTTTTTGAACCCCTGTAGGAGTGCAAGTTCTCTCTCAAATCACTTGTGGAGACCGCAATAGTTTGGAACTGTTCAGATCTCAAAGTCCTTCTCTTCGGACTATAAAGGACAAACCCCTGTAATTTTTGGGAAATTAAGGGATTAACTTCACGTTTGGAACGTGAGAGTGGACGTAGGATCGTATATCCGAACCACTATAAATCTACGGTGTTATTTACATTCTGCACTTTACATTACAGTCTATTTATCTTCATCATAGTGCATATTATGATTTGAAATAACTTTGCAAACCAGACCATATTTGTTTCAAACCAGCATCAACTGAGTATTTCATGTAAACACTAAACTGAGCTCTTTCAAAAGAATATTAGAACGACTCTAAATAACAGGCCTACTCACTTACGCATATAAACCTCTAGAAGATTATTATAGTCTTCTGGACCAGCAGACTTGTAGTCCAGAAGTCATAGAAAATCAGAAGAGGTCTTAACTCTTTAATTGAAAAAGTTTTAAAGTCTATTCACCCCTCCCCTCTACACTTTAAACCCATTCACAACTCGTTCGGGGACCAACAGATGCACAAGTTGAGGGGGAACATATGCCTAGAAGACTACAAGAATCAAGTCCCCTCAAGGCTCGGAATCAATTTGACCTTAAGTCTGCTGAAGTACTTAATGGACAACTGTGCTGATCAATTCAGCTCAGTTGTATTGCATCCTCTCTGAAGATCATATGAATGGAACACATCATCAAGACCAAGTCTACTTATGTATATGTCAAAGCTCAGAAGAGTTAACCTGCAGAAATGTCTCAGCACACTTGAACCAGAATAGTTCCAAGAAAAGGCCAACTATGCTGATAAGGTCAAAGCTACTAATATGAAGCCATGAAAGTACAAGAACCATCAAGAGACATGAATTGAAAGAGATAGAGCCAAGTCATCCGAAGAGCCAAGCCAACATTGCTGATAAGCAAAAGTCTGCTGATACTGATAAGCAGAACTGTCCAGTTGATAAAGAATGTTGTCCTTATCATAGGACCAATGATCAGAATTGATGTCCATGTTTGATCAAGTGAATCTTGAAGTCAGACATTGGGAAGAGTGCTTCAAAGACAATACAAAGTGCTCACAGCCGTTTACTTCCCAAATTAAGGACATGTTACTTTCAAGAAACTGTCTTCCAGTTGCAGAGTTCAAGGTAGACAAATATAGGCAATTTGAGGCTGTTTTTCAACCGGGAAAACCTTCAAATTGTTCTATAAATACAGAAGTGTGGAAACCATAAGGCAACCAACTAGCAATCCAACTATCCTGCAAACTAGAGGAAACTACAAGCTCATAAGCCTTCAAGCTTTTGTAGAAACATTCTTAGTTTCCAGAAACACTTCAATCTAAGCTAAACCTCATTGTATATCCATACAAAGCTTAGAGAGATATCCTATTCTTTTACACTGAGCTCATTGTAAAGGATATCTCAACCTAGTTGGAACCAACATCAACCCCTATACCTTTCCAAAAGAAAGTTAGAAGGTTGTTGTAGTAGAAGTGGTGGTAATTGACTGTTGAGAGAAGAACAGTTAAATTCTGAGTTGATAGAGAGTACTAGGACTCTGATATCCTAGGGATCAAGGCACCAAGGAGTGGTGTGATTGATCAAGTGCACCTTGGCACTATAAAACAAGTAATTCCAAGAGATAAGGAATTATCGTGTTCAATCACGGAAAGTGGATGTAGGAGCTTGCGTCTCTGAACCACTATAACTCTTGTGTTGATTTACTTTCAAAGTACTTTCATTCAAACAACATATTCATACACTGCACAAAAACTGTCCTTTAAAAGACATATACTCTAGACTGTGCAAAACTGTATTGGGACAAGTCCCCTGAAAAACTGTTTAAGTGATAAGAAGATTTCAGTAATTAAAGGATTTTAAACTAAAGGGCCAACCACTATTCCGCACATTTAACTCATTTAGATAGTTACTCAACTAAGTACTCAATAGTACTTAGTAGTTTGATTATCTTTTAAGAGTTATACATATCAGAAGAGTTGTCCAGGACAACCTTGCTGAAGCCAGTTTTACTCAAGTTTGAAAAAGATTTGCATATAAGTGTATTCACCCCCCCATACACTTGTTATATACTGTTGGTCCCAAAGTTGAGTTAAGATTGAGTAAGCTAGTAAAAGTCTAGAGGGGAGGGGTGAATAGACTTTTAAAATTCTTTCAAAATATCAGAATATGCAATGCGGAATTTAGTCTTCTTATGTACTGTACTGTGCTTACTTAGCTCAGATCAGTACTTTCAGAATAATATGGGCCTTACTAGTTTATACTCAACTTTTCTTTAGATCTTTTCTTAGTAAATTCTTAATGTTCTTAGTTAAACAATTCAAACAAATATCAAACAGAAAATGTAAAGAACACAGAATTTTATAGTGGTTCGACAAATGTCTACATCCACTCTCACAACTCCAGTTGTGAAGTTTTATTAACTCTTCCTTCTTGAGTTTCTTGTGGCTTAAAGTCCCAAGATTAAGACTGTGATCTTATCGATTATACCTCCAGGTATATCTTCGATCTACTAGTAATTTTCCAAGTAACTAGCACACTTGTTTTACAAAATACAAACTTAAACTTGAAAAGTAAAACTTCTCTTTGAATAGCCTTTGATTCTTCTCTTCAATTCAGTGACTTCTCTTCTTTAATCTCCTTCAACTCTGTGAGTTCTTCTTGTGCTCTGTAGACTTAGATTGCTTGTGAATGCTTTAAGATCAGTAGTCTTAGCAGTAGGAGATCACACAGTATTTATAGAACTTAGTATGACAGTTAGCAGTTTGTGAACTAACTTTCAACTAACTCTAAAACTGTTTTTGTAACTTCTTCTTGTAACCGACTTTGTAACTTCCTTCAACTTCCAAGTCAGCATATCTTCAATAAATCTTCAGTTACACCTTAAATAAGCTTTCCAAACTTATTCTTCAATTTCACCAAATCAGCACAGTAACTTACTGTTCTGATTTTTACTCTTCGGATTTTTACTCTGCTGAGCCAGTCAGCACAGTAACTTAAAACTGTTCAAAACTTCTTCAGATTTCTTCTAATCTCTTCTTCAACTCTTCTTGAAGTCTTCTTATTCTGAAGTAGTCCTCTGAGTCTTCATTAGTCTTCTGATCTTCTTCTAATCTAGTTCTAAACTTACTGTTCTGAACTTTACAATGCTGAATACAATAGAATACAACTTTACATATATAAAACCTATCTATACATCAACTGAACTATATACAGATGAGTACAACTAAGTCCTATACTATAAGCTGTCTATACAATACAAAACATCAGCTTAGTTCCTAACAGTTCATATATCAGATCAGTAAACAATAAGATCAGTAAACACCTAGGATCAGTAACTTACATATAAGACTAGTAAGCATATAAGATCAGTAAGTATATAAGATCAGTAACTCAGATTTAAATATCTCATATAAGATCACTAAAATTATTCTCAGTTTCCATACTCAGATCAGTAATCTTATTTCAAATAACTCAGTTAAGATCAGTAATCTTATTTTAAGTTTCTCATCAAATGACTTAGTTAAGATGACTTAGAACCACATATATCACTAACTTTAAGTTGCTTTTGGCCATCAAAACATACTTTCATCAACTAGAACATTGTTTCAAGGATTCATATCCCAACAATTTCCCCCTTTTTTATGAAGCCAAAACTACTTAAATGTTAATAAATAAGTAGTTAAGCATATAGTCTATCATAACAGTTCATCAATTCAAAAAATCATATCATATTCACAATCAGATTAGATATTTCACATATTACACATACTAACAAAATATGCAACACACAAAAATATAGAAATAAAGATTAAGGATAAGAAATGTTATCTTCTGAGCTTGTCCTTCATCTTCATTCTGTATCTTCAGATTCTGAATGCAACATACATCCTTGCTTTGATATCCATCATATGTTGATGATCAGTGATTCCTTCTTCTTTGATAATCTCAGCAATTATGTTGTTGATCTCCTTGTAATCAGGTTCTCCATTTTCCAGTCTTGGAGGTTCCCAATTCGGTTCTTCAGGACATAATATCTTTGTTCCAGCACGAGCAGCAACTTGTGCTATATCTTCCCAAAACTCTTGATCAATGTTCAGCATGAACTCTTCAAAATCAGTAAATTCAGCTTCTTTGCTCGAATGATCACCAAACTTCCTCATAATGAAGTTTGCAATCTGCCACTTCTTCTTCAGATTTTTCCAATGTTCCATATTTTCTGTTAGAACAATAAAATCCACAAAGTTCTCATCCTGAAAATTTTTATCAAATTCTTTTCCTTCAGCTTTCCTTTGAGCATTCAATTTCTTCTTCAAAGTAGCAACTTTATTATCAAATCTTGTTTTTAAGAACTTGATATCCTTTTCTTTCTTCTTTTTCAGTTCTGCTTCTTCAGCTTTCTTTTTCTTCAAAACTTCAAGTTTTTCTTGCTCTTTACTTGAAACACCAACTTTCAACTTGCTTCTTGATCTGGTAAATCTACCAGTTTCTTCTTCTTTTTTTTCTTCATCAGACAAGAATAACTTTCTCTTCTTCTGAATAGAACTTTCAGCAATATCAGGTCTCTTCTCAACAATTTCTTGACCTTGCTGTTTCTGTTGCTTCCTCAGTTTGATTTTCTCATTCAAACTAGCAATTTCTTCTTTCAACTCATCCTGACTCACAACCAACTGAGCTTGTTGTGACTGAGTTTGCTCCATCACTCCCCTTGTCTTATCTTCCCCCTTTTTGGCTTCATCATGCCACTCTTTTAAGAAAGATATGTGTTGCTCCAGCTTCTTATGCAACACTTGAGATAGGTTCTTCTCTTGCAATCTATGAAGATCATAAATTTTAGACATTGTATGCTCCATAACCTTTTCATAAGAGTTTTTAGAATTCATCTTATTCATTCTGTCAGTAGCTTCTTGAAACATTTTTACAGCATCTTCCAATTTAGCTTGAAGCTCTGCATTCTGCTTTTTCAACATTTCAAAGTCAGAATTGTCAGATTCCTTTTCAATAGGAACTGCTCTGATCTATTCCTGTACATCCTCAGGAATAATAGGATCAGTAGTGTGAATTGGAATGCTTTCCATCTCTTCAGTATCTAAGTCTTGATTCTCCAAGGCTTCTGTTTCTTCAATAACAACAGTGTTCTCAAACACTTCTGTTGCATTGTCAACATCCTCATCAATATCCATAAAATCCTTTTCAGCAGCATTCTCAGCTTCATCAACATCCTTCTCTTCATTTTCCACAAACAAATCATCATCTGTAGTAGGAGTTGCAACCTTTTCAACAGAATATTTAATTCCTGTTAGCCTTTCAACAAGGTGAGCTACAGATTCTGGGGTAACTAGCTCAAGAAATGAGTTAACACCAGCTGCTTGCATCTGCTCTGCTTCCCAATCATCAAAGATTGAAGCACCTCCCATACCTTCCATAATAGCCAAATTCTCTTTCAAAGTACTCCTCTTAAGATACACCCATGTGCCAATCCTAAGGAGTTTCTCAAACTCAACTGAGCTTTCATCCAATCCAGGAAATTGCTTCAACAAAGCTATCCTCAAATTTATCCTGATTCTATCCTCTTTATCACAGATAATATACTCCATTAAATCAGCAGGTTTAGGAGTTATAAATTCAGGTTCAGGGGATGATGAAATGTCAATTGGTACAGTAGAAGGTTCAAATTCATGTTCAGTAGAGTGACCATGAACCTGTGTTGGGGAATGATGTGGTGAAGGTTGATGTGAAGTTTGATGTTGAGGACTAGAAATAGGAGTAGGATCAAAATTAGTGTTCTGAGGGGATGAATAGGGAGTGTTCTGAGTCACAGAAAAATAGTGAGCTGATTGTTCAGAACATGAAGGTTGAGGGTTTTGGTTTTTAACTGGGATTGGTTCAGAGTTTGAAGGGGTAGAAGAAACATCAACCAACTTCCTCCTAGAACTTCTCCTCTTAGTTCTCTTATGTGAAGCAATAGGACTAGGAACACTAACCTCTTGCTCTTCTGGACTCGATTGCACCACAGTTTCAATAAATCTTACTGTTGGCTCTGAGGCAGCTGTAGTAGACCTTCCTCTCCTTGGTCTAATACTGCTCGGATCATGCCTCACCTTCGATCTAATCTCGGGTTGATTATCATCAGATCGGTACATTGAAGCTCCAGAATCTTGTGCTTCAAGCTCTTGGGGTTGCTCCAAAGGATTCTCTTGTTCAAAACGAACAGACTCCTTCTTCATCAAGAATTTCCCATGATGGAATTTCTTGGGATTACTCCAATACGGCTTTTTGACCAACTGCGGCAACAAGAAACTCAACTTGTTTCCGAACCCTAATTTCGATTTAATCGAAAATTCCATAGTATCCTCATCGAACAAAACTTTGTCTTTCTCATTTAGTAGCCTTTCCAAGAAAAATCCTTGCCAATCACCTTGAACTCTGTCGATGATTGCAGCCATAATTCGAATCTTGGATCTTGATAGAGCATCCTGGCTATGATGTTGCCCTAACAAACATTTTCCGGCTATGTCCATCAAAAATTGAAGACCAGTAGGAAGAACATCCTTCTTCAGATTACTCAAGGACTCTGTTTCAACACCTGACCATCTTCCTACACATTCCTTCTCTTCTCCAGCTTTGTAATTCATAATATCCACTGGGCCTTGAGGCAAATCCAACATGACTTCTAGGATTTCCCTTGTAATCGTGACCTTGTGCCCAGAAAGCATGGAGTGGACACCATTGCTATCTCCTTTGAGTTGCAAATAAAATTCCATAGCCTCCGGTTCATAGACATTCAGTGGAGATGATTCCAGAAATTTCCTCAGCCCACACCCCTCGCACATTGTCAAAATCGCCTGATTTTCAGCATTGTGTCGGCCATTGAAATATACAGCATTTTCTACAAAAATGCCCTTTTCTCGAACCCAGAAATTTGAATCAAAAGTTCCTGCAACTTCGTTAGTTTCACTAATAATATTGATAGTTGCCATTTGTAGAATTTGTAGAGAATAGATTTTTCCAGTAATTATGAGTTTATGAACTTTCCAGAAATGAACTCGTAAGAAAGACGATGAAGAGTGATCGTTTTTGTCGAATTCAAAACCAATCTAGGGCTAGGATTGAATTTGATTATCACAAGGAATGGTTGAGATTAAATCTCGAAATCTGTGTTTTAAAAATAAAATGTTCATATTCTAGTACCATTCTTAATTTTGGAGCCAATTTGTGTTTGATAAATACACCACCGTTTTTAGGTTAGAAATAGAGGAGTGTATTAATCTTCTCTATTAGTAATCTAAAATTGAACAATTTTTGACTTAGAGTAATCTAAACCAAAAGACTGTTCTGATGCAAATCAGCACAGTAGTTTCCAAAACTATTTCACTTCATTTTCTTACAAGTATATAAAGAAAATTTTACTTATCTGGATCAGCTGAGTACTGTGATCAGCTGAGTAAACTTTTTTTAGAAATCAGATCAGTAGATGAATCAGCACAGTAGATTTCAGATCAGTAGATGGGTCAGCACAGTAGTGTTCAGATCAGTACCCAATTTTCCTGATTTCACCTTTTTTGATATCAGCACAGTAATCTTCAGATCAGTACTGTGTCAGATTAGTAGAATTTTGTAGACAGATTAGTAGTAAACAAATCTTTCTGTAGACAGATTAGTCAGTAATCAGATTAGTTATGTAGAATAACTGAATTGTAATCAGATCAGTACTGTAGACAAAGAAGCTTTGTAATCAGTACAGTTCTGTAGACAAGTCAATGTATTAATCAGAATATATCTGTAGACTGCTATAGCCTGTAATCAGATCAGATTAGTAGACTTTTCAAATCTGTAACCAGATCAGTTCCCCCTTCAGTGGAGAATTCCTCTTCTGTGCCTGTTTCACCTTGGTAGAAGTGTGAGTTCATGAGATATAAGTGTAAAACAATACAGAGTAGTAACAATATGTTTAATTTAATGATCACATCAAGGTTTATGCTAAAGTGACATAGTGTTCTGAGTCAACAAAAGGATCTTTAAGAAATCACAGATTCCCCCTTAATGTGTGTTCTCAGTGTCCCTCAGCTTTACCAGCTTCCTCATTGGGATTAGGGTCACTTTAGTAACATTGTTACCTGTTTTAAGTGTAGTGATTTGACATAGGGTTGTCTCTTCTGAATTTTGAGTTTTGATGTACTGCTCTTAGTTTCTGCTTCATATTCCTCTTGGTATAAGATCAGTACCTGAAATGTTAGCACAGTTCTATATACATACAGAATCCATATCTATCAATCCTAAGCTAATGTATAATTCTCTGAATCTCACTTCAGCCAATGGTTTTGTAAAAATGTCAGCTCTTTGAATATCAGTATGAATCTTTTCCATCCTAATATTCTTCTTTTCAACATGATCCCTAATAAAATGATGCATCTAGTATGTAGAACAGGATTTTGTGTGATGACAATGGCACTATTACTGTCACAATATATAGGTACATTAGATTCTACAACATTGTAGTCTCTGAGTTGTTGTATTAGCCAAAGAAGCTGACTACAACAACTACCTGCAGCCATATATTCTGCTTCAGTAGTAGAAGTTGCCACACTTGTTTGTTTCTTTGAAAACCATGAAATGAGCTTAGTTCCTAAGAATTGACATGAACCTGAAGTAGATTTTCTATCTATTTTGCAACCTCCAAAGTCCGAGTCTGAATAACCACTTAAAGATATATCATCATCTGCAGGATACCATAATCCTCGATTAATGGTCCCCTTTAGATATTTCAATATCCTTTTGGCAGCTTCCAGATGACTTTCTTTGGGGTTTTCTTGAAATCTTGCACATACTCCAACAGAAAAAGCAATATCAGGCCTGCTGGCAGTTAGATAGAGTAGAGAGCCAATTAAAGCACGATAGTGAGGTTGGTCAGAAGACTTACCTCCTTCATCAGGATCCATTCTGTATGTAGGTTGCATGGGCACACCAACTGTCTTACAGGTTTTAATACCAAATTTATCTAGCAAATTCTTAGTGTATTTTGCTTGATTTATAAAGATACCTTCTGTAGTTTGTTTTACTTGAAGACCAAGAAAATATGTCATTTCTCCCATCATAGACATTTCAAATTTACTTTGCATGAGTGTAGAAAAGCTTTCACTCAAGGTTTTGTTGGGTGATCCAAAAATAATATCATCCACATAAATTTGAACAAGTAATATATCATTACCTTCTTGTCTTCTAAACAAAGTTCTATCAACCTTGCCTTTAGTAAAACCATTTTCAAGTAAGAATAGAGAAAGAGTATCATACCGTGCTCTTGGGGCTTGTTTCAATCCATAGAGTGCTTTCTTTAACCTATATACTTGGTGACTATTCACTTCAAAACCAGGTGGTTGTTCCACATAAACTTCTTCAGCAAGTATACCATTCAAAAATGCACTTTTCACATCCATTTGATACACAGTGAATTTCATATGTGCAGCATAAGCAAGGAACAATCTTATAGCTTCTAGTCTAGCTACAGGGGCAAAAGTTTCATCGTAATCGATACCCTCAGCTTGAGAGTAGCCCTGAGCAACTAATCTAGCTTTGTTTCTAACTACAAGATCATTTTCATCCCTTTTGTTCTTGAAGATCCACTTAGTGCCTACAACATTATGATTACTAGGTCTATCAACAAGTTCCCAAACTTCATTTCTAGTGAACTGATTAAGTTCTTCCTGCATGGCTATAATCCAGTTACTATCACTTAAAGCTTCAATCACAGTTTTAGGCTCAATAGATGATAGAAAACAACACCAGCAAAATAGAGACTTACTAGGTTCTTCCTGGGAATCAAACAATTGTTTTCTAGTTTTAACACCTTTACTAGAATCACCTAGAATCAGATCAGTAGAATGAGCAGACTTCCATGTCCTTCTATTCTTAACAGAAATGCTATCATCATTTTCATCATGCAAATTATCATGCAGATCAGTATTATTTATATCAGCAGATTTGTTCACAGGAGAGCAGTCATTCAATTCTTGTATTTCAGAAGTTTTAGATGACTCACCTTTGTCTTTTACCTTTTCTTTATCAGAATCTTGATCTAGGACTTTCAGGAAAGGATTATATGCTTGTACAGATTCATATATTCCTGTATCATCATCTTCATGGTTGATTTGAAGCTGTAGTTTGTCAATTTCCTTACTGAGCTGATGATCAGCAGAGTCCTGCACATTCTCATCAAAGACTACATGGGGTGTTTCTTCCACACATAGGGTAGAGTAATTAAATACTCTAAATGCTTTGCTTACAGAAGAGTATCCTAAGAATATTCCTTCATCAGCTTTTGCAACAAAAGCATTTAATTTACTTTTGCCATTGTTATGTATGAAACACTTACATCCAAAAATATGAAAATAAGAAACTCTTGGTTTTCTGCCTTTCCATACCTCATAAGGTGTTTTACCATGCACCTTATTAAGAGCACTTCGATTTTGGGAGTGGCAAGATGTGTTAATAGCTTCTGCCCAAAATTTCTGAGGTGTGTTGAATTCTGCAATCATGGCTCTGCAAGCTTCTTTTAGTGTTCTGTTTCTCCTTTCTGCAACACCATTTTGTTGAGGGGTTCTGGCTGCACTTGTCAGATGCTGTATGCCAGACTTAGAACAGTAGTCAGAGATGTAACAATTAATAAATTCAGTCCCCTTGTCACTCCTAATCTTGACAATGGGATGACCTTTTTCAACCTGCAACCTCTTCAAAAGATCTGGAAGTAGTGTTTGTGTATCACTCTTTTTGTGTAGAAAGACTACCCAAGTGATCTTAGAGTAATCATCTACAATAACTAGAGTATACCTTCTTCCATTCAATGTAGGAGGGTTGATAGGACCATGAAGATCCATATGCAAGAGTTCTAAAACTCTGCTTGTTGAAAGAGTTGGAATGGACTTAAATGAAACCTTTACCTGTTTACCTTTTTGACAGGAATCACATACTTGTGATTTGGAATAGATTTCATTAGGAATGCCCTCAACAAGATGTTCTCTAGCAATCTTGTTGATTATCTTAAAGTTCAGGTGCCAGAGGCGTTTATGCCAGAGCCAACTGTTTTCTTTAGGACTCTTAGTAATAAGACAAGCATTCTTAGGACAGCTATTCCAATTCACAATGTATACACTTCCTTGTCTTGTGCCAACAAGTAGAACATTGTGAGTCCTTTTATCTATTATTTCACATCTTCTGGTTTTGAACTGAACTTTGTATCCCCTGTCACAGAATTGAGATACAGATAACAAATTATATTTCAAACCTTCAACATAGGAGACATCTTGGATTTCAACATCTCCATTCTTGATGAATCCAAATCCTTTTGTGATTGCTATTGAGCTATCACCAAAGATGACTTTTGGTCCTTCCTTCTCATGATAGTCAGTAAGTAAGGCCTTGGTACCAGTCATATGGTGTGAACACCCACTTGCCTGTGCTTGTCTTGACCTACTGTTCTGAGTTTGTCTCTTCTGATTCCAGGACTGATCTGATCTGGTCAGAGGAGTATAACTCTTCTGGTATGGTCTTGACTGTACTGGTCTTAATACATTCTTCATTGTACCATTCTTGGTAGTAGGAGGGATGTATTTAGACTGTACTTTGAGTTTTGGATCATCATCATAAGTCATAGGTTCTTTTCCTTTATCTAGTTGTAAAGAACTTGAACTAGCTCCATTAGTGTTCTTAAATTCTGAAGTAGAGGAACTAGGCAGATCAGTACCTATTCCAGTTTTATCATTTGGAGCTCTATATCTGTCTGAGATGGTTAGATTAATCCTAGTGGAGTTAATCATCCCAGATAGCTTTCGATCTAGGCTCACTACTTCAGATTCTAAGAATCTATTGCGCTCTTCAAGTTTTTCACACTTAATCTTTAAATCATTGAATTCATTAGTCTCTTTGGCTTGAGTTTTAAGCATACCCTGATATAGTTTGTCAATGGATGCATACTTTTCTCGGAGTTGGGACAACTCTTCTGATAGCCTTGCATTTATGACAGCTATATTAGGATCTACTTTTGACTGAGCTTCTTTCAGATTAATGATTTCTTGCTTTAAAGTTATATTCTCATCACTAATTTCAATGAATGCTTTGTTAGCTTGTAGAAGGTCTTCTTCAGTCACTCATTGGGAATGATGAAGACTACTTCCTACACTGCTAACAACAGCATCACTTTCATCAGTGTCAGAATTGTTACAAGATTGAAAAGAGTTAGCAGATGATACCTCATCATTTATTTTGGCCATCATTACCAGTCCATCATCTGCTATGAAGGCTTCATCTTCATTGCTAGAGGGGTAGTCAGAGGAAGACGATGGTAACTCTTCTGATTCCGAATCAGAGTCATTGTAAGCCATCATTGCCTTCTTACCCTTGGCATATTTTCGATCTCTTCTGGCTTTCCTTTCTTCTCGATCTTCAGAACTCAGATCAGGACATTCATAAGCATAATGACCTGGCTTATCACAATTATAGCAAACAGGATTGTTAGAAGTTCTTTTAGGAGGAGAATGTTTTCGGTTCATGTCATGCTTATCAATTGAGTTCCTGTATTTCTTATCAGAATACTTTCTATCCCACTTATCAGATGAGTTCCTATCTCTCCTGTTCTCATTAGAGATCTCATCCCTTCTTTCAGAAGAGTTTTGATCCCTTCTGTTCACAGAAGAGTCCCTGTTATTAGAACTCTTAGTTTCCTTATAGAATCTCTTGTACCTACCATACCTCTTATTCAGTTTATCAAATCTTTTGATCATAAGGCTCATCTGATCTTTCAGACTAAGATCAGAACTATCTAGTTCATCTTTTATGCTTGAGGCCTTAGACTTAGATGATCTAGACCCCTTAGAGGTAGAGGCTTTAAAAGCTATGTCCTTAGAGGCATCTTTATCCTTATGAATCACAGTAATAGGATCTTCTTCATCTAACTCAAACTCATGTGCCTTAAGTGTTTGGAACATAGTTTCTGCTGGCCAAGAATCAATGTCTTGTGTGGTTTTAATGATCATCTTGACCATTTTCCACCTTTCATCCAAGGCTTTCAAGATTCTCAGGTTAACTTCTCTATCAATATAAGTCTTTCCTAATACATCAAGATCATTCATAATTTTGGTAAATCGAGTATCCAACTCATCAATTGATTCTCCTGGCTTCATCTTAAATGATTCAAACCTTTGGAAAGCAGTGGATAACTTGCTTTCTTTGATCAGTGTAGTACCTTCACAAAGAATAGCCAATTTGTCCCACATTTGTTTTGCAGTCTTACATTTTAGTACTTTACCAAGATACTCATTTGGTAAGGTGTGTAAAATGTAGTTCTTGGCAAGACTGTCCAAATTGTTTTGTTTCATTTCTTCCGAAGTCAGTTCTGACCTTGGTTTAGGGACCAGTGCTCCAACTAGTTTAGATGGATCCAGAACAGCAGTGTTTTCCACCATGATGACAATTGGTCCTTCAGTCACCACAGACACCATTAAATCATGGGTTGAGCTAAAGATGGTCTCCATCTTAAGCTTCCAGTAGTCATAATCTGCAATCTTGAACTTAGGCAGTTTGTTCACATTAGTGTCATCCATGTTTGTTTAGACAAATAGGATTAGTAGTATAGCAGATAGATTTCAAGTATTCAGATAGTGACAGATATCAAGAAAGAGTAGCAAGATCAGTAAGTTTTCCCTCAAGATCTGCAAGGTTATCAAGAAACAGCAGTCCAAAGAACTACTGCTCTGATACCACTTGTTGGTCCCAAAGTTGAGTTAAGATTGAGTAAGCTAGTAAAAGTCTAGAGGGTAGGGGTGAATAGACTTTTAAAATTCTTTCAAAATATCAGAATATGCAATGCGGAATTTAGTCTTCTTATGTACTGTACCGTGCTTACTTAGCTCAGATCAGTACTTTCAGAATAATATGGGCCTTACTAGTTTATACTCAACTTTTCTTTAGATCTTTTCTTAGTAAATTCTTAATGTTCTTAGTTAAACAATTCAAACAAATATCAAACAGAAAATGTAAAGAACACAGAATTTTATAGTGGTTCGACAAATGTCTACATCCACTCTCACAACTCCAGTTGTGAAGTTTTATTAACTCTTCCTTCTTGAGTTTCTTGTGGCTTAAAGTCCCAAGATTAAGACTGTGATCTTATCGATTATACCTCCAGGTATATCTTCGATCTACTAGTAATTTTCCAAGTAACTAGCACACTTGTTTTACAAAATACAAACTTAAACTTGAAAAGTAAAACTTCTCTTTGAATAGCCTTTGATTCTTCTCTTCAATTCAGTGGCTTATCTTCTTTAATCTCCTTCAACTCTGTGAGTTTTTCTTGTGCTCTGTAGACTTAGATTGCTTGTGAATGCTTTAAGATCAGTAGTCTTAGCAGTAGGAGATCACACAATATTTATAGAACTTAGTATGACAGTTAGCAGTTTGTGAACTAACTTTCAACTAACTCTAAAACTGTTTTTGTAACTTCTTCTTGTAACCGACTTTGTAACTTCCTTCAACTTCCAAGTTAGCATATCTTCAATAAATCTTCAGTTACACCTTAAATAAGCTTTCCAAACTTATTCTTCAATTTCACCAAATCAGCACAGTAACTTACTGTTCTGATTTTTACTCTTCGGATTTTTACTCTGCTGAGCCAGTCAGCACAGTAACTTAAAACTGTTCAAAACTTCTTCAGATTTCTTCTAATCTCTTCTTCAACTCTTCTTGAAGTCTTCTTATTCTGAAGTAGTCCTCTGAGTCTTCATTAGTCTTCTGATCTTCTTCTAATCTAGTTCTAAACTTACTGTTCTGAACTTTACAATGCTGAATACAATAGAATACAACTTTACATATATAAAACCTATCTATACATCAACTGAACTATATACAGATGAGTACAACTAAGTCCTATACTATAAGCTGTCTATACAATACAAAACATCAGCTTAGTTCCTAACAGTTCATATATCAGATCAGTAAACAATAAGATCAGTAAACACCTAGGATCAGTAACTTACATATAAGACTAGTAAGCATATAAGATCAGTAAGTATATAAGATCAGTAACTCAGATTTAAATATCTCATATAAGATCACTAAAATTATTCTCAGTTTCCATACTCAGATCAGTAATCTTATTTCAAATAACTCAGTTAAGATCAGTAATCTTTTTTTAAGTTTCTCATCAAATGACTTAGTTAAGATGACTTAGAACCACATATATCACTAACTTTAAGTTGCTTTTGGCCATCAAAACATACTTTCATCAACTAGAACATTGTTTCAAGGATTCATATCCCAACATATACACCTTTCAGTACCAATACTTACCATACATAGAAGATTGACGAAGACTCCAGAATTGAAGCAATCAAGATCAAATTAACTGGAATCAAGGGATCACCAACAAACAAGGAAAGATTGTTAACGGCTAGTTGTCCCAATCCTCCTTATAAATACAAGAAGATGAGGAAGAACAAATACAGAAATACTACGCAAGAATTCTTAACCTACATTGAAGAAAGCAAGCCAAAAACCACACATTCAAAAGATTCTCAAGATCCCAGAAAAGCATTAGATCACTCCTAGCTCATAAGTTATTTCTTCATCCAACCAAAGAACCTGAATCCAAATCAAAATTGTAAAAACCTTGATTTAGGCATAGTGGTTAAGCATATTTATAAGCTTGAACCATTAGTTAGATCATTTCAAAAACCCAAAACCCCTCACCTAAAGGTTTAGTTTTTGAATCCTTGTAAGAGTGCAAGTTCTCATCAATCACTTGTGGCGACCGTAACAATTTGGAACTGTTCAGATCTCAAAGTCCTTCTCTTGGGACTATAAAGGACAAACCCCTGTAATTTTCGGGAAATTAAGGGATTAACATCACGATTGGAATCGTGAGAGTGGACGTAGGACCTGCAATCAGAACCACTATAAATCTACGATGTCATTTACATATATGCACTTTACTCTCAAGTTATTTCATACTTATTTTATTATAGTGCATACTGTGTTTTTGAATTATCTTTGCAAATAAGGCCATACATCTTTCAAACCAGCATCAACTGAGTATTTCATCAAATCACTTAATTAAGGTTTTCATAAAGAACGATCGAACGAGTCTAAATAAAAGGGCCTGCACATTTTCCGCATACAACACTTCATCAGATTACTATAGTCATCTGGACCAGCAGACTTGTAGTCCAGCTGACTTAGAAAATCAGAAGAGTTCCAAATCCTTTACTCTAAAAAGTTTTAAAGCCTATTCACCCCTCCCCTCTAGACTTTAATCCCATTCACTACTCGTTCAGGGACCAACATGTGGTAGCAGAGCAGTGGTTCTAACGGACTACTGTCTCTAGAGTATCAGAAGACTTGAGGGAGTCTTTCTGTAGTCCTCTTGAAAAAATCTATATCTTTTGAAAAACCTATTTTTTTAAAATTCATACAACATGAGTGTTAATATGCGTAAACTTCCTAAGTTCTCAATAGAAGACTATGATTACTAGAAGATAAGGATGAAGAAGAATCTCACCTCAGTACACTACAAGATGTGGTCCGTGATCATAGAAGGGCCAATTACAATCATGACGGTCAACACTGCAAATGGTGATTCTGAAATCCCAGTTGGAGAACTTGCTCCCAAACCTATGAAAGATCTCACTCCAGAAAAGATGAAGCAAGATAATCTTGACAGCATTGCTCAAGATTACATTATGCAGACTCTTCCTAATGAATACATAGGAAAAGTACTCAACTGTGATACAGCCAAATAGATGTGGGATGCTCTGGCACTCCTATGTGAAGGAACGGAGCTGATCAAAGAAAGCAAACTATCAACTGCAGTCAAGAAGTTTGAACACTTCAAGATGCAACAAGAAGAGAACATTGATCAGCTGGATAATCGATTTACCAAGATCATAAATGAGATTGAGTCTCTAGGCAAGAAGTGCACCAATAGAGAGAAGAATCTAAAAGTGCTGGACTCTCTAACAAAGAAGTGGAAACTCAAGAAGACCATCATCAAAGATACTCAGGACATCAAGAACTGGACAACTCAGACTGTAACACCCCGTCCCAAAATTTAATATGAAATAAAAGAATAAATTATTTAAGGGGTTTTTCTACTATATTAACATCGTTATTTGTTATCAAGAGATTTGATTTTCAGGAAGACGGACGAGCATTCTGATCCGGGAGCACTCCTAGCACATAATAAAGAAATAAATAAAATATATAGTTTAATGAATATTTAAAATGAAAGAAGTTTAATTAATAACTTTACAAATTATTTTATGAAAGCTCAGGATAAAAGACTAAACAAAGCATAATATGTTTTAATAAATAATAATGAATTGTTATCTTAGTTTTAATACAAAATATTTACTTGGTTGATCATAGATACAACATCTTCTATGTGAAAATTACATTTCTTTGATTATCCCGCTTTGCGTGTCTATGTGATATAATGTTTGTCTTGTCTGATTTTATTTAAGGTTACGAGTCATTCTGATGATTTGCTATTAAATTAATACTAGAATTAATATAAAAAGTCTTAAGTAAATATTTATAGCTCTCGTGTAATTTTCCACGAAAAACTATCACAAAAAATAAGTAACGACTTTGTAGTAAATACCGAGTACTAATGAATGCCACGATAAATAAAATATCTACTACTTTAATTTTTAAATCACAAAGTATCATGTGGCCAATTTTGGTCCACTCATTCATACATGGTTTAAATTTAACCAAGTCCTCTCGTATATCACTCTCGGCCGATATTCACTCTCTCATTCCTTCTATATATACTCTACCTCCCTCCAGCTTCTCTCTTCATCTCTCTCTCCAAAATACAAGCCTAAACTCTGCAGAAATTGTAGAGAATTAATACGTCTGCCGAAACCATGCCCAAGGTAAGAACACCCCTCTTCATATATACTATGTCTTTCCTTGATTGATCCCTCTTAAATCATAAGAGAAGGTTGATCATTCCTACCGTTCCGGTAAAGCTTAGTAGCCTTCGACAGCCGTTAACGCATCCGAGATGATTCTGGTTCGTTTCGTTGAAGGAAAGTCCATATGATCCAAGGAAAATGAAGAACACCACCTCCTTCCTCTTAATTTGCTGCTGCCCTTTATTTCCAGGTTCTATTTTGATAACTTGTTCTTCAATTTTCTTGCTAAATCCTTCAAGAACCAAGCCCATGTTGTTCTTCTATTATTACTCAGGCCTAAGCACGAAAATGATCAAGCTCTATCCAGCCTAAATCGAGAATAATACAAAGGTTTTAACACATAACCCATTTATGTGCTATTTGCGTAAATTTCGATTTCCGTTCATGATTTTCGGTACTTGAATCTTGTGGAATTTATCTTATAATTGTCTTATGGTTATGTGGTCGGCATGTTTAACTGGTTAGAAACATGAACTAAATGTACAAAAAACGTTTTAGAAACTCAGCAAACAAACTGAAACTTTGATGTTGGAAACAACAACTTTAGGAGTCGATATCTTTTTATAGAAAAATGATTTTGACATAAAACTAAAGAGGGAATAATCTTCGTACAGTGGAGAGTCTAAATACAAAAAATCACACGAATTGATAAGGTATAATGAGAGATATTCGATTTTGAAAATTGGGCAGTATGCTGGGAAATCTGGAAAAAACAGAGCATTTCGTTTCAGGTTCAAAATTCCGTAGTCCTTTTTACTCAACTTTGGGACGCGATTTTCACAAACCCTTTCATTGCCAGTAAACTGAACATCATGTAGTTCAATTAACTCAAAGAAAAATGTTATTTGGGTTATCCGTTTGACGGGAATTAATTGACGAATATACAAGAAAATTCAGTATTCTATGTTCTATGCATAAATACACCTTCTGTTTAATTTCCATACATTTAAACATAATTCTTTTGACATTCTAATGCATTTTCAAGTGTTTTCAATAGTTGCAATATTTCCATAAGTAGCTAGGACTGGAATTCATAAAAAGTGATGCTTTTTGAATGATTGAAGTTTAATGATCTTATTTTATATGTTGCTTCTTTTAAATTTATTAAGTGAAGTATGTATTTAAAGTATAGATGATCAATATCTCCATGTATTGTTATTATTTGTTCAAACACACCAATTGATACATGTTAAAATGTGTTTGGTTAATTTATTGTTTCAATACTACTTTTCATGTAATTATGAGTTATTCATGAAGGAAAATTGTTATGTAATTTTAAAGAATCAAGAGTTCTTATAATAAATATATATTCAAGGAAACGTGCTAGGCGAAGTGCGGCCTAATCGGAGCTCGGACGGTCCCTGCGTTACGCTTGCTAAAATTATTCAAGAAGTTTGTAGCTTTTCTTAAAAGTTAAAGAGGTGGGTGTCACTACTGTATTGCCGATGTAAATGTTATACGGATTGTTGGTTTATTCTGAATTAAACTATTCAAACATGAACATAAACCTAAGAACACAAGAATAAATTATGATATATTACTTTAGGATATGTATTATTTTATGATATTATGATCTGTGATATATTAATCACAAGGAGAAGGTGGAAGCGTTTAGGGGATTGCATGTGATAGAGTCGTTATCAGTGTCCCGTATGATTAACATACTTGAAGGAGGTGGAAGCGTTTAGGGGATTGCATGTGATAAAGTCGCTATCAGTGTCCCGTATGATTAACATACTTGAAGGAGGTGGAAGCGTTTAGGGGATTGCATGTGGTAGAGTCGCTATCAGTGTCCCGTAATGATAATTATGTTTTACGATAAATATGATATATAATGTACTTATGAAAGTTATGAATAAGGATGTATTGTGAATCCTCAGTGAATGAAAGTTCACTATTACGAGAATTAAACTTCGGTGAATAACGAAATCACTATTCAGGAATTCAAAAAGACTTACGATAATATGTTAATATAAATTTTTACTTAAGACATATTATAATAAATGAATTATTTTATGATAGACGATGTTATTCTTATGCCAAGTGACAACTTTCCTAAAGTTACTCGATAACCATATGTATGCTATCTTTAAAATGGTTGTTACTTATCATGTTCTAAGTTTTAATAAATGGGCCCACACTGATTCTATTGCAACTTATATTTGTCTTTAATTATTTCCGCTGCAAAACTCTTATTATATTGCTTGTGTTATTGTATTTTTAAAAGAAATTTTTAGGTTCGAATTTTCGGTAACTAAGTGGCGACTCAAATTTAGAGTGTTTGAGCCTCAAGGGATGCATTCCGGATTCGGGGCGTTACACAGACCCTGTTCCATAATCATAAAGCTCATGAGTATGATCTGGAGAGAAAAGAAAATTCAGAGAATGAAGAGCAAACTTCAACTCCATCCACCACCAAGACCGTAGCCTTCAAGGCATCTATAAGTACAAGAGCCGCAAGCACCTCATCTGGCAAAACTTTTCTAAACACAGAGGAAGTAGGAGGGTCAAATATGAGCTTAAAAGAACAAATGGCTCTTATGATTAAAAGATTTGAAAGGATGAATCATCGAAACAACAAGTATAGAAAATTCTATCGAAACTACAAAGATAAGCAAGCTGGTTCATCCTCCAAAGAAGCAAGAGAAAAGACTCAAGAAAGATATCCTAGAAAGGATAAGGAGTCATCTGATAGTAGAAGCTATAGGAGAAGAGATGCTACACCTCCTAGAAGAAGTACCCCAAACCAAAAATTGGGTACTTGCTTCAACTGCCACAAACCTCCAACATTATGTCTATGAATGTCCAGATCTGAGCTCAGAAGACAAAGAAGAAAGAAAGTCTAGACGAGACAAGAGGAACTCAGACAGACAAGCTATGGTGATTGAAGAATCTGAGTACCAAAGTGATGATCTGCCCTCATCACCTGACTCTAGACTCTTCTCAAATGATGACTCAAACGATGTAGCTATGATGGCCATAGCTAAAACCGAGGTAAATTCCTACACTTCAACTTATCATTTACCTGCCTCTTCATACATAGATGAGGCAAACTCATTTGTAGGCGAATTCGAGAACACCTATTACCAATCTTTGGAGGAAGTAAAAGGTGATCTCGATATCGCAACTAGAGCATTCATAGAAGTGGAAGAAGAGAACAAAGATTTAAGGAAAGAAATTGCTAGGTTAAAAAAAGTCAAGTTTGAAAGCACCCCTAAGTTATTAACAATGAATGAAAGACTAAATAAAGAAATTGAACTTCTTAAGGAAGAAAACACAACAATAACTCAGTTATATGAGGGGATGCTAAAAACTCAAGCCCAAGAAACCAAGGAATTTTGTATACTTCAATCCAAGTTCGATGATCTTTTCCATGCAAAAGAGCTCTTAGAAAAGGAGAAGAAAAGCCTAGATCAAAAGATATCAGAGTTCAATAGAGCCTCGACTACTATAGAAAACATCTTTGAATATTATAGATCAAACGGCAACAAGATGGGATTTGGTTTTGAATCTAATCCATCAACATCTTCTCTAGTTGAGGGTAGTACACCTAGCAAGTTTACTACTCGATTACATGAAAATGGTGAGTGTTCTAAACACAATGAACCTAATATAGATCAAAAGGCATCTGTACCAGGTAAGGTTAACTCTCTGAACACCAGGATTGGTAAAAGACAAGTTAACCCCAAGTATACACAACTAAGGCAACCTCATCTGGGTCCAACTCAGCTGAGTGCGTCAAAGCATGTACAGAGGAACAACAAACAGCCTAGACCATCTCGTTTGAGACAATCTCAGTTGTATGCTGCTCCAGCCAAGAAGAAGAAATCTTCTCCACACAAATTTGTTCTCTTTCCACCCCTTATCTCTTATGATATTGTGAGAACAGAAGAGTATGGTCCATATAATCGTGTACATCGTTCAGCTAATGCACCCAAGCCGAATGTAGCTAGTCAGAAGATAATTCACACTCACGTTTATCAGAAGATATCATCTGACAGTTACTTAGCTGACACAAACAACAAATCAAACCATGCTAAGGTGTCAACTGGTAAGATTTGGTTTTGTGATGCCCAAGGGAGACAGCTCAAATGCTCAACATTATTCAAAAGACCAATGTATATGTGGGTTCCCAAGGACCCAAGACAAAATGTGTACCTAAGATCTAATCTATAATGCAGGAAAGAAGGGACCTATATAGAAAAGGTGGACAAGCAGGAGAAACTTGGTACATAGATAGCGGATGTTCATCTCACATGACTGGAACCAAAACCCTGTTGACCAACTACACAGAAAAGAAAGGTCCAAAAGTTTTCTTTGGTGATAACGCGCATGGTAACACAAAAGGATATGACACCTTAAAGAATGGTGACATTGAGGTACAAGATGTATCTTATGTATAAAGATTGAAGTTCAATCTACTGTCAGTATCTCATTTCTGTGACACTGGATATTCGGTAAAATTCTCTAAAGATAATTGTCACGTAAGTGATAAATGAACAAAATAAACTCTTCTAACAGGTTCTAGAAAAGGTAGTATGTATGTTGCAAATTGGAACAACTGTCCTAAGGATACATGTCTGCTTGTGAAAAGCCCTAAAGATATCAGCTGGCTATGGCACAAACGTCTTAGCCACTTGAACTTTAAGACTTTATACAAACTAGCAAGGGAATCCTTAGTTGATGGTCTGCCTAATGAACTCTACTGTAAAGATCAGGTATGTGATGCTTTTCAGCAAGGGAAGAAAACAAAGGTTTCTTTCAAGACTAAGAAGACTGCATCAACCAGCAGAGTTCTTGAACTACTTCACATGGATCTATTTGGGCCAATCACTCCAACAACTCTGACAGGAAGGAAGTACACTCTAATTGTAGTAGACGATTATTCCAAGTACACTTGGGTTATCTTTCTATACAAGAAGAGTGAAACACAACAAAAGCTTCCTGAGCTGCTCAAAAGAATCCAAATAGAAAAGGGAGAACCTATTGTCAAAATTAGAAGTGACAAAGGCACTGAATTTATCAACTCTCATATTATTACTTATTGTACTTGTAATGGCATTCAACATGAAACTAGTGCAACAAGAACACCTCAACAAAACGGTGTAGCTGAAAGAAGGGTCATAACACTTAAAGAAGCTGCAAGAACTCTTCTAGCTGAGTTCTCCACCCCCAAGAAGTTATGGGCAGAAGCCATCAATACATCATGCCATACCCAAAACAGGTCAGGCATTCACAAAATTCATGAGAAAACTCCATATGAACTATGGAAAGGTAGGAAACCTAGGGTATCTTACTTTCATATATTTGGTTGTAAGTGTTTCATTCACAACAAAGGGAAGAGTAAATTAAATGACTTTGATGCCAAAGCAGATGAGGGGATATTTTTAGGATACTCCTCAACTAGCAAAGCATTTAAAGTGTTTAATAAATGAACCATCCTTGTGGAAGAAACACCTCATGTTGTATTTGATGAATCTTGTGAAAAGAGTGCAGTTAACACAGACGCAGCAGCAGAAAAGATGAGAAGACTAGTGATCAAATCTATAGATAAAACAGAAGAGTTTATCGAAGTTGATGAACAATTCTCTAAAGATCCAGAAGAAGATAAACCTTAGAGACCTGTCACTAGATCACAAACGCAAGCTGAGCAAATAAATCTAAATCAAGACGCACCAATTCCCAATGCAAGGGGGGATGATCTTTTCGACACTCAAGATATAGATGATGATCGAGCAAATCTAGTAAACTCTCCTTATAACACTAGAACAAATGAGGATCCTAACTCATCTGGTGTAAACACACTTGTAAGAAATACGTGGAAATCCAACCATCCATCAAACCTCATCTTAGGAGGAGCAGACTCAGGTGTTAGGACCAGAAGAGAGTTAAATCAGAACCCTCAGACCTCTATATTCTGATGGTTTGCTTTCTTATTTAACACAAAACCAGCTGACGTAGAAGAAGCAATGAAGGATAGCAACTGGATCACTGCTATGCAAGAAGAATTGAATCAGTTCACACGCAATGAAGTATGGGAACTAGTGGATTGTCCTAAAAACCACAATGTAGTAGGAACTAAGTGGGTGTTCTAAAACAAAAAGGATGGGAACGATGAGATAACTAGGAAAAAGGCAAGATTGGTTGCCAAAGGTTATTCACAATCTGAAGGGATTGACTACGATGAAACCTTTGCTCCAGTCGCCAGACTAGAAGCCATTAGGTTATTCCTAGCTTATGCTTCATATATGGGCTTCAAGGTATACCAAATGGATGTCAATAGTGCATTTCTAAATGGAATACTTGTGGAAGAAGTGTACGTAGAACAACCTTTTTTGAAAAAGGAGATCATGTATATCGACTGAAGAAAGCCCTCTACGGTCTGAAGCAAACACCCAGAGCTTGGTATGACACCTTGTCACAGTTTCTCCTTGACAATGGGTATACTAAAGGAAAAGTGGATAGAACATTGTTCAGAATTCAAGAAGGAGATGATATCCTAATGGTGCAAATATATGTGGATGACATCATATTTGGATCGCCCAATCAAGAGATGTGCAAGAAGTTCTCTGAACTAAATGTAAGGAAAGTTTGAAATGAGTATGATGGGTGAAATGAACTATTTCCTAGGACTTCAAGTAAAGCAGAGTCCAGAATGGATTTTCATAAATCAATCTATTGGGATATAAATTTACCCTAAGCCCCTACACATGGTTGTATAGTTTTGATAGCCAAAACACTTAGAGTTTATAAATACATGTAATAGGATCAGCTGATATCTGTATAGATCAGCTTAAGCTAAGTCTAGTCTTGTGTAATCGGATGTATGTATCTCACCGGATTAGCACAATCCGAGCTTACATGCGCAACCTCAAGAAATGAAGAGTAGAAGATATGAAGAATAGAAGATCCTTTAAGAATCAGATAAGTAAGGTGCTTGTATACCTTCTTAGCTGATAAAAGCCCAAGTCAGTGATGGCCAGAGTCAGTACAAGTATTTTTCCAGATCAGAAGAGCTAATATTAATCTGATACCAGAAGACAGACTTCACTAGGCCAGACGAGTTAACCAGACCACTAGAAGATAAGAAGACTAGTAGCTCGTCAAAGACTCGGCTGATTCCAAAGTTATCTTGTGTAATTCAAATGCAGACTTACCTTACTTAGAACATTGACACGATCCCAGATTTAAAGAAATCAAGATCAAAGCGGTTGGAATCAAGGAATCAAGTAAGCACACAAGGAATTATTGCTAACGGCTAGTCAACTTCCAACGGCTAGTTACATCAGTCTTCCCTATAAATACAAGAGGATGAAGAAGAATAAAAAAAAACGGAAATATTACGCAAGAATTCTGAAGCTGATCAAGCAAGCAAGCCAAAAGCAATACTCTACTAAGAATTCTCAAGAGCCCAGAAAAGTATTAGAACACCTTTTTAGCCCTTATGTTCTTGAACCCCTGTAAGAGTGCAAGTGCTCACAAATCACTTGTGGAGATCGTAGCAGTTGGAACTGCTCAGATCTCAAAGTCCTTCAGTTGGGACTATAAAGGACAAGCCCTTGTAATTTTCGGGAAATTAAAAGGATTAACTTCACGTTTGGAACGTGAGAGTGGACGTAGGATCGTATATCCGGAACACTATAAATCGACGCTGTTATTTATTTACTGCACTTTACAATTCTGTTTACTTATAATTTTCATAGTGCATATTGTGATTTGAAACACCTTTGCAAACAAGACCATATCTTTCAAACCAGCATCAGCTGAGTATTTCATAGAACAAGTAATTGGTTATTTCAAAAGGACACAAGAACGAGTCTAAATAATAGGCCTACTCACTTCCACATATTACTCACTCTATCAGATAACTATTGTCTTCTGGACCAGCAGACTTGCAGTCCAGCTAACATAGAAATCAGAAGAGGTTCTCACTCTTTAATTGAAAAAGTTTTAAAGTCTATTCACCCCTCCCCTCTAGAATTTAATCCCATTCACTACTCGTTCAGGGACCAACAAGTGGTATTAGAGCAGTGGTTCTAACGGACTACTGTCTCTAGATTATCAGAAGACTTGAGGGAGTCTTTCTGTAGTCCTCTTGAACAGATCTAACTTTTGAAAAACCTATTTTTTGAAAACTCATACAACATGAGTGCTAACATGCGTAAACTGCCTAAGTTTTTAGTAGAAGACTATGATTATTGGAAGATCAAGATGAGGAAGAATCTCACCTTAGTTCACTACAAGATGTGGTCCGTGATCACAGAAGGCCCAATCAAAATCATGACGGTCAACACAGTAAATGGTGATCCTGAGATCCCAGTTGGAGAACTTGCTCCTAAGCCCATGAAAGATCTCACTCTAGAAGAGATGAAGCAGGCAAATCTTGACAGCATTGCTCAAGATTACATTATGCAGACTCTCCCCAATGAGTATATAGCAGAAGTACTCGACTGTGAAACAACTAAAGAGATGTGGGATACCCTAGCACTTCCTTGTGAAGGAACGGAGCTGATCAAAGAAAGCAAACTATCAACAACAATCAAGAAGTTCGAACACTTCAAGATGATACCAGAAGAGACTATTGATCAGCTGGATAACAGATTCACCAAGATTATAAACGAGATTGAGTCTCTTGGCAAGAAGTACACCAACAGAGAGAAAAATCTAAAAATACTAGACTCTCTAACCAGGAAGTGGAAACTGAAAAAGACCATCATCAAGGATACTCAAGACATCAAGAAATGGACAGCTCAAACTCTTTTCCAGAATCTAAAAGCTCATGAGTATGACCTGGAGAGAGAAGAAAATTCAGAGAATGATGAGCAAACTTCAACTCCATCCACCACCAAGACCGTAGCCTTCAAAGCATCAACAAGTACGAGAGCCACAAGCACCTCATCTGGCAAAACTCACCTAAACACAGATGAAGTAGGAGGGTCAGATATGAGTCTAAAAGAATAGATGGCTCTTATGGTCAAAAGATTCGAGAGGATGAACACTCTAAATAACAAATATAGAAAATTCTAAAGAAATTACAAAGATAAAAGAGCTGGATCATCCTCTAGAGAATCAAGAGAAAGGACTCCAGAAAGGTATCCTAGGAAGGATAAAGAGTCTTCTGATACTAGAAATCATAGGAGAAGAGATGCTACACCTCCAAGAAGAAGCACTCCAAGTAAGAAATTAGGCACATGCTTCAATTGTCATAAACCTGGACACCATGTCTATGAGTGTCCAGACCTGAGTTCGGGAGATAAAGAAGAAATAAAGTCAAGAAGAGACAAGAGGAACTTAGATAGGCAAGCCATGGTAATTGCAGAATCTGAATACAAGAGTGATGATCTACCTTCATCACCGGACTCTAGACTCTTCTCAAATGATGACTCAGATGATGTAGCTATGATGGCCATAGCTGAAACCGAGGTAAACTCCTATACTTCAACTTATCATTTACCTGCCTCTTCACAAGAATCTTTGGAGGAAGTAAAAGGTGATCTTGACCTCGCAACTAGAGCCTTTATAGAAGTGGAAGAAGAAAACAATGACTTAAGGAAAGAAATCACAAGGTTGAAAAAGGCTAAGTTCGAAAGCACCCCTAAGCTATTAAAATTGAACGAACGATTAACACAAGTGATTGAACTTCTTAAAGAAGAACACACTATTCTTAATCAAACTTATGAGGGAATGCTTAGAACACAAGCCAATGATGCCTATGATTTACGAACTTTACAATCCAAGTTTGATGATCTTTTCCATAAAAATGAGCTATTAGAAAAGGAGAAGAATGGCCTAGATCTAAAGATATCAGAGTTCAATAGAGCTTCGGCGACTATAGAACATATTTCTGAATATTATAGATCAAATGCCAACAAGATGGATATTGGTTTTGAATCAAATCCTTCAAAATTCTCTCCAGCTGAGTGTTGTGAACCTAACGAATCCACAACACAAGTTCTTGAGACAGGTGAGTGCTCAACGCACAGTGATCCTAAAGTGAATAAAAAGGCATTTGTGCAAAGACAACCTAAAGTTAACTATCTCATAGCCAGAAATGGTAAGATACCAGCTAACTCTGGGCCAGTTCACTTAAGGCAACCTCAGTTAAATACTAAAAGGTTAAATGCCAGAAAACATGCACAGAGGAATAGCAAACAGCCTGGACCATCTCGTCTGAGGCAGATTCAGCTGTATGCTAATCCAGCCAAGAAGAAAAATAGATCTTCTTACAACACATCTGTTCTTTTTGCACCCCCTATCTCCTACGATATTGTAAGAACAGATGAGGATGATTCACTTACTAAAAAACGATCAACTCATTCACCCAAGGTGAATGTAGCTAGTCAGGAGATCATTCTTGTACACTCCTACAAGAAGAAGTCATCTAACAACCACCTAGCTGACACAACCATCAAATCAAACCATACCCAGGTGTCAGCTGGTAAGATTTAGTTCTGTGATGCTCGAGGGAGACAACTCAAATGCTCAAGACTGTTCAAAAGAGCTATGTATGCATGGGTTCCCAAGAGTACTATAACTAATACCCAAGGACCCAAAACAAAATGGGTACCTAAAGTATAATCTACATTGCAGGAAAGAAGGGACCTATACAGGAAAGGTGGACAAGCAGGGGAAACTTGGTATATAGATAGCGGATGCTCATCTCACATGACAGGAACCGAAGCCCTACTGACCAACTACTTAGAAAAGAAAGGTCCAAAAGTCTCCTTTGGTGATAACGCGCACGGTAACACAAAAGGATATGGCACCTTAAAGAATGGTGACATTGAGGTACATGATGTATCATATGTAGAAGGTTTGAAGTTCAATTTACTGTCAGTATCTCATTTTTGTGACACTGGATATTCGGTAAAATTCTCTAAAGATGAATGTCATGTAAGTGATAAAAGAACAAAACAAACCCTAAAGACATCAGCTGGTTATGGCACAAACGCCTTAGTCACTTGAACTTTAAGACTTTAAACAAGCTAACTAGGGAATCCTTAGTTGATGGTCTGCCTAATGAACTCTACTGTAAAGACCAGGTATGTGATGCATGTCAACAAGGGAAGCAAACAAAGGTCTCCTTCAAGACCAAGAAGACTGCATCAACCAGTAGAGTTCTAGAACTACTACATATGGATCTCTTCGGGCCAATTACTCCAACAACTCTGACAGGAAGAAAATACACTATAATTGTAGTAGACGACTATTCAAAGTATACTTGGGTTATCTTTCTATACAAGAAGAGTGAAACGCAACAGAAGCTTACTGAATTGTTAAAGAGAATCCAAATATAAAAGGGAGAACCAATTGTCAAAATTAGAAGTGACAAAGGCACTGAATTTATTAACTCTCACATTATTGCCTATTGTACTTCTAATGGTATTCAACATGAGACAAGTGCAGCAAGGACACCACAACAGAATGGTGTAGCTTAAAGAAGAGTCAGAACACTTAAATAAGCTGCAAGAACCCTCCTAGCTGAGTTCTCCACCCCCGAGAAATTATGGGCAGAAGCCATCAATACAGCATGAACTCTGGAAAGGTAGGAAACCTAGTGTATCTTACTTTCATATATTTGGCCGTAAGTGTTTCATTCACAACAATGGGAAGAGTAAGTTAAATGCTTTCGATGCTAAAGCAAATGAAGGGATATTCTTAGGATATTCCTCAACTAGCAAAGCATTTAGAGTATTTAACAAACGAACCCTTCTTGTTGAAGAAACACCTTATGTTGTATTTGATGAATCTTGTGAAAAGAACGCAGTCAACACAGACTCAGCTGCAGAAAAGATGAGAAGAGTAGTGATCAAGTCTAAACCAAAAGAGTTTATTGAAGTTGATGAACCTTTCTCTAAAGATCCAGAGGAGGATAAACCGCATAGACCTGTAACTAGATCACAAACTCAAGCTAAGCAAACAATCCTAAATCAAGATGCACCAATTCCCAATGCAAGGGGGAATGATCTCTTTTACACCCACGACACAGATGACGATCGACCAAACCCAGTCAACCCCCCTGACAACAGAACAAATGAGAATCCGAACTCGTCTAGTGCAAACACACCTATGAGGAATACATGGAGAACCAACCATCCATCAAACCTCATCTTAGGAGGAGCAAACTCAGGTGTTAAGACCAGAAGATAATTGAACCAGAATCCTCAAACTTCTATGTTCTTCTGGTGTGCCTTCCTATCAAACACAAAGCCAATGACAAAGAAGAAGCAATGAAGGATAGAAATTGGATCATTGCTATGCAAGAAGAGTTAAATCAATTCCAACCCAATGAAGTGTGGGAACTAGTAGATCGTCCTTAATGCCACAATGTAATAGGAACCAAGTGGGTATTCAAGAACAAGAAGGACGAGAACGATGTGATAACTAGAAATAAGGCAAGACTGGTTGCAAAAGGTTACTCACAATCTGAAGGAATTGACTACGATGAAACCTTCGCTCTAGTAGCCAGACTAGAAGCCATCAGACTATTTCTAGCTTATGCATCACACATGGGTTTTAAAGTATATCAAATGGACGTCAAGAGTGCCTTCCTAAATGGAATTCTGGTAGAAGAAGTCTATGTAGAGCAGCCTCCTGGATTTGAAAAACGAGATCAAGTATATCGTCTGAAGAAGACTCTCTATGGTCTGAAACAAGCCCCAAGAGCTTGGAATGACACACTGTCATAATTTCTTCTTGACAATGGATATACCAAAGGGAAGGTTGATAGAACTCTTTTCAGAATACAAGAAGGAGATGACATTCTAATGGTACAAATATATGTAGATGATATTATATTTGGATCACCCAATCAAGAGATGTGCAAGAAGTTCTCTGAACTAATGCAAGAAAAATTTGAAATGAGCATGATGGGTGAAATGAACTACTTCCTAGTACTTCAAGTAAAGTAGAGTCCAGAAGGGATTTTCATAAATCAATCCAAATATACCAAAAGTTTGCTTGAAAGATTCAAGGCTCAACAAATCAAGACTGCAAGAATCCCAATGATGACTTCACTCAAGATGGAACCAGATGAGTCTGGTAAAGCAGTCAATCAAGCTGAATATAGAGCACTTATTGGATCACTTTTATACCCTACAGCCAGTAGACCAGACATAGCCTTTGCTGTAGGAGTATGTGCCAGATTTCAAGCCAACCCAAAGCAAAGTCATCTAGAAGCAGCAAGGAAAATTCTCAAATACCTAAAGGAAACAGTCACCTTAGGACTATGGTACCCTGCTGATGACAATCTAGAACTGAGTGGGTATTCTGACTCAGAGTATGGTGGGTGCAGAATAGATATGAAATCCACTCCAGGAACCTGTCAATTTTTAGGCAACAAATTGATATCATGGTTTTCAAAGAAACAAACATCAGTTGCAACCTCCACCACTGAAGCAGAATACATGGCAGCTGGAAGTTCTTGCAGTCAGCTACTCTGGTTGGTCCAACAATGTAGAAGCAAGAGAAGTTCCTATCTATTGTGATAGTAGCAGTGCCATAGCCATCACTCAAAATCCAGTCCTCCACACAAGATGCAAGTATGTCGATATTCGACACCACTTCATAAGAGATCATCTTGTAAAGAAGGACATCAAGATGGAGAAAATTCACACAGATATCCAAAGAGCAGATATCTTGACTAAGCCCCTAGCTGAAGAGATATTCAAGACCCTATGCTACAGCCTAGGACTACTTGATACATCAGCATGAAGAACAGAAATCAGCTGAAGAGATCCCAGCTGATACAGCTGCAGTAGACTAGGAAGGAACTAGATGAGGTGAATAGACACCCTCATCAGCAGGTAAGTAATTCCCAATGAAGACAAATAAAGTTGAGGGAAAAACATAGAGTTATTCAATCAAGGGGGAATCCATGATACCTTAAGAATCCTTGATAAACATACTCTACTTATCTACTATTCATAGAAATCTAATCTCAATAAAATTTGAACTAAGTTAGTTGAGGAATGTACTCAAACAATGTACACATATGTATAATAATGGGATATTCTTCATAAAATACTCTACTACTATACATGTATACAGTATACTATTGAGCAACACTAGGTTGGATTAATACACCTACCTAACCGACTCAACAGTATACAAATTGAGTACGGACTTCAAAATAACTCATGCTCAAATTTATAATTTCTGCATTCCATAGATAAAGTCTGAACTTATTTAAATGTGAACCCTTAGATCAGGAATCTCATTGTTGATCTTAAGAAGCAACCTTTTCAGAAACTCAGATATATCAACTCATTATTCTTGTCATCTTTCTCCCCACTATCTCATCTCTACCACTATAAAAGGAGGTATCCATGAGACTATTCGAACACACACAAATTGCTCACACTTATTCTTTCTTACATGTATGGAGAAAATTGCAAGAAGAGATGGCATGGACCTCATTGTTCAACCAAGATCGTGGGTGAAGGCAATGAAGATCTGTCCAGAAGAAGGAAGTTGCAAGCTAAAGCATGCTTGGTTTAACCAATATAAGTATGCTCTGAAAAAAAAAAAAAAAAAAAGAGAAGTTCGTGTTGAAAAGAAAAGAAAGAAGAGATGCAAAGGACAAGGTACTAAGCAAGCAGAGCTTCTTCTCCAGAGGGAAGTTCCACATGGAGAGCCTATTTCCAAAGAGTACCTTGCCAAAACAAATCAGGAAGACTCGTCTCTTATCTTTTCTTACATGCTCCAATCTTCTCCCTTCTACAAGAGAGGAAGTTGAGGCGAAGAAATTCAACAACAGCACATTAGATGCTACATTCCATCTAATGCAAGGGAAGGATTAAGCCAGTGGAATGTCATCTGGACTGACCAGCCTCACATGACTAAGAAGGTTCCATACTCTTCAAGAGAAATCAGCAGACCCCACAAGAAAAATAAGAAGACTTACTCTGCTGATAAGAATACGCCTATCCAACAATGTTTGAAGCCGACATTGATTGAATATTTCATTCTAGATTTAAAATTCTGAATGTAATTATGGGAAAATGCTATATAAGGAATGTATGCCATTTATATAAAACGGCCTTAATTGATTGAAATTACTGCAATTTGGTCACAACGGCTATTTCTGGTAATGATGTCATTAACAATCAATTACTAGTCTGTCGACGAATCAAAAATCGACACATGGCTGTTTTAAACTAACAAAATCAAAGTAATGGGCTGAAGATGAAAGGGCTCATCTCGATTGTTACCCCTCTACACCCTAGTTTTTTTTACCGCTGGATCAAAACTCATTTCGCTCTCAAAATTCTTTCGCTCTCAAAAATTCTTAATCACTCTCAATCGCTCTTGTTCTGAAAATCACTCTATCAAAGCGCTCTAAACCTTTATCTACTCACTCAAAATCAGAATGGGTATTATTGAGATCTACGATGAGAAGACCAAGATCACCGGCACCCTTATTGCTGCAAAGTGGTCGAACGAAGGGAAGATTTTCAGGGGAAGCATACAGAAGAGAATAAGGAAATACTCCTTCGTTGCCTCAACCTGAATCTTTGAGAATTTCTACAGGCGGCACCAACAAACGTCTACGAACAAGACGTATTAGCTTTCTGTTGGTCCCCGAAAAATAAGACGAGTTGAGTATAGATCAGCTAACTTGATGTCTACTGATTGTGTGGAAAATAAACTAACTCTTCAAAGTAACTAGTCTTTTGATTTCACTAGGGGCCTAGGACTAGTTGGTCGGCTGATTAATTACTTATCGGAGTTAAGTGCGGAATTGTAGTGTGCTCGTAAAGATTATACTCGTCTACTGCTTAAATAATGTTTGTAAAACAGTTTATGCACAAATATGTATGAAAAGACTTGAAAATAAAGTGCAGAAAGTAAATAACACAGTAATTTACAGTGGTTCGGATATACGTTCCTACGTCCACTCTTACGTTCCAAACGTGATGTTTAATCCCTTTAATTTCCCGAAAATTACAAGGGCTTGTCCTTTATAGTCCCAAGGGTAGGACTTTGAGATCTGAGCAGTTCCAAACTACTACGGTCTCCACAAGTGATTGGGAGCACTTGCACTCTTTACAGTGAGCTCTGAGCAGTTCCGAACTGCTACGGTCTCCACAAGTGATTGGGAGCACTTGCACTCTTTACAGTGATGAACACTCAACTTAACTTCTAGGGGTTGATGGTAGAAGGTGGGTTTTGTGTATATGAACTAGATGAGAATTTCCCTTACAATCTGTTTTAGCCTCATGCTAGGATTGGGAAATTCTCTCTAAGCTATGGATGTATATGAGTGGCTAAACTGGCTTAGAGGTTATGAGTTCACTCACTGGGGATAAGGTGATGCGTGTTGAATCTTCATGAACAGTCTTCTTGAGCTCTTCTTATTTCTGGACTTTAGGAACTTTGCTCGACCTCTGCATCTCACACATCTTCACACTCCCAATGATGTATGAACTGAACTCATTTATATAGTGTTTATGGTTGAATGTTACCGTTGGATGATAGCATTCAAATCTCCACTAATTCAGCAATTGGCACTCTCTTGATTTGATATGATTGAATATTACCATTGTCATGTAATTTCAATCATATCTTTGACTTTCCTTTCTTGTGCACGTATCTTGTCAATCCTTAACTTCAACTCTGATTGGTCTTCCCTTAATTGTGTAAGATGACTTCTACTCTGCTTGTGTAAGAAGACTTCTACTTTGCTGGTAAGAAGACTTCTACTTTGCTGGTGTAAGAAGACTTCTACTTTGCTGGTAAGAAGACTTCTACTCTGCTGGTATAAGAAGACTTCTACTCTGCTGGTATAAGAAGACTTCTACTCTGCTGGTAAGAAGACTTCTACTCTGCTGGTATAAGAAGACTTCTACTCTGCTGGTATAAGAAGACTTCTACTCTGCTGGTAAGAAGACTTCTACTCTTACTCTTCTTATCCTATAAGATGAGTTCAACTCATCTTATCAGGAGACTTCTGGTCTTGGTCTTCTCTTCTCTTCTCTTCTTGAGCATTGACAAGTCTTTTCTTCTTGAGCATTGACAAGTCTTCTCTTCTAACTAGAGTCCTATCTATTACAAGATGTATAATAAAGTTGTCTATACAACACAACTTATCCTATTACATTTTTGATTTGGTTTATCAAAACTAAACTAGGGATATACATATCCCAACAATTTCCCCCTTTTTGATATAACCAAATCATCTAACACTAACTGAAGCAATAAAGAACAGACAGTGCTAGAGTCCATATAATAGTGCAGAAGAGTAAAAACAAAAGGCTTTTGTATGATGACAATGAGAAGTTGTCATCAGATGAGATAACTAGATGTTATCTCCAAAAGCTAAAAAGATGAGTTTTATTAATATTGCACTTTACAAGCACGGACTCATCTAATCAGCTATTACAAAGGTCTTCTTATCTACTCTTCACCTGATATGTTGCAAATCAGATGACTTCCAATCAAGCTCTTCTTGCCTTCAGGTCTTCTAACAACTTGATCATCTTGATCTCCTCTTCATGCTCATACGCGTGTAAATCCAAATACTGCTAGAACTCCGCTGAGCTGAAGTTACCCCTTAGTTGTTGACCTGTTCTTAACACACAATAATCCAAATACATGCAAGTATGATTTTTATGAAAACAAAAATACATGCAAAACAATTTTTCAAAAACGGATCTATTCTGGTGACCATTGAAAACAGTAAAACGTGTTTTTGATGGCTCAAACGATGGAATTTGGCTAAAAAGCAATACACGTCGCAGCCAAACAGTGAGATCGATTCAAAACATCGATTCCACTTTAAAAAGTGTACTCACACGCTAAAATCTAAAAACAACAAAAAAAGTGCAGATTTTCGAAAATAAAAAATTCAAAGCAATGGTCTTTTGAACACACTGCTCTAATACCACTTGTTGGTCCCCGAAAAATAAGACGAGCCGAGTATAGATCAGCTGACTTGATGTCTGCTGATTGTGTGGAAAATAAACCAACTCTTCAAAGTAACTAGTCTTCTGATTTCACTAGGGGCCTAGGACTAGTTAGTCGGCTGATTAATTACCTATCGGAGTTAAGTGCGTAATTGTAGTGTGCCCGTAAAGATTATACTCGTCTACTGCTTAAATAATGTGTGTAAAACAGTTTATGCACAAATTTGTATGAAAAGACTTGAAAATAAAGTGTAGAAAGTAAATAACACAGTAATTTATAGTGGTTCAGATATACGTTCGTACGTCCACTCTCACGTTTCAAACGTGATGTTTAATCCCTTTAATTTCCCGAAAATTAAAAGGGTTTGTCCTTTATAGTCCCAAGGGTAGGACTTTGAGATCTGAGCAGTTCCAAACTACTACGGTCTCCACAAGTGATTGAGAGCACTTGCACTCTTTACAGTGATGAACACTCAACTTAACTTCTAGGGGTTGATGGTAGAAGGTGTGTTTTGTGTATATGAACTAGATGAGAATTTCCCTTACAATCTGTTTTAGCCTCATTCTAGGATTGGGAAATTCTCTCTAAGCTATGGATGTATATGAGTGGCTAAACTGGCTTAGATGTTATGAGTTCACTCACTGGGGATGAGGTGATGCGTGTTGAATCTTCATGAACAGTCTTCTTGAGCTCTTCTTATTTCTGGACTTTAGGAACATTCCTCGACCTCTGCATCTCATACCTCTTCACACTCCTAATTATGTATGAACTGAACTCATTTATATAGTGTTGATGGTTGAATGTTACCGTTGGATGATAGCATTCAAATCTCCACTAATTCAGCAATTGGCACTCTCTTGATTTGATATGATTGAATATTGCCATTGTCATGTAATTTCAATCATATCTTTGACTTTCCTTTCTTGTGCACGTATCTTGTCAATCCTTAACTTCAACTCTGATTGGTCTTCCCTTAATTGTGTAAGATGACTTCTACTCTGCTTGTGTAAGAAGACTTCTACTTTGCTGGTAAGAAGACTTCTACTCTGCTGGTGTAAGAAGACTTCTACTCTGCTGGTAAGAAGACTTCTACTCTACTGGTGTAAGAAGACTTCTACTATGCTGGTGTAAGAAGACTTCTACTCTGCTGGTAAGAAGACTTCTACTCTTACTCTTCTTATCCTATAAGATGAGTTCAACTCATCTTATCAGGAGACTTCTGGTCTTGTTCTTCTCTTCTCTTCTTGAGCATTGACAAGTCTTCTCTTCTCTTCTTGAGCATTGACAAGTCTTTTCTTCTAACCAGAGTCATATCTATTACAAGATGTATAATAAAGTTGTCTATACAACACAACTTATCCTCTTACATGTTTGATTTTGTTTATCAAAACTAAACTAGGGATATACATATCCCAACACTTTCTATTCGAAAGCCGTGTCAAAAGGCTTAAAGATCTTTTTGATCTACCGAGTGGAAAGGTCAACATCTCGACGACAATTATGGGAAAAGAAAAGGAGTACATTGAAATGTTCACCGCTGGAATAATCGAGGCTGCAAAAGCCATTGGAGTCAAGAAAACTCAACTGGATCCAAAGTTCCAGACTCTGATGGACATCGCAGGAAAGATGTTGCTCGGAAATACTTTCAGTCATGATGCAGTTACCACTCTGAAAGTTAGAGTTATGGCTGCAATTTGGGATCAGATAGATGGTGACTAGCTAGGACTCTTCTTGGACAGAATCGCCCTAGAAGCAAAGAAGGTCTCTCTGGATTTACAATCGAAGGAATGGAGAGTTACATCCATTGTCAGCTTTATCAACAAGCTGAGTATAATACTTCCTGATATACTCCCCAAGAACTATAAGACGGGACCAGCAAAGAAGTTCCATTCATCCAAATGGTACTTGAAGAAGGAAGCCATTGCTGAGGCAGCAAGGCTGAAGGAAGAAAAAAAGAAATTAGCTGAAGCATCTTCAGGAGATGCAGCTGGAGAAGAAGTAGAGGAAATTACACAAGACTCTGCTGAGTCTGCTGAAGAAGAAGAGGAACCCAGAAAGAAGGAAGATCATCAGAAGACTACTGCTGTTGATGATGATGACAATCAGACTCTAGCCCAAAGAAGGCTGCTGATCAGATCTGCGATCATCTCCCCTTCTGATTCAGATGCCACCCCTTCTGCCTCTCCTCTAAAAAAGGCAAGTATCCCTACCCCTTCTTCTGCAATTACTCCTTCCACATTGTCTAAGGGTCAGAAGAGAAAAAAGAATTGTTAGGGTTATACTGGCAAGTATGCTTTTAGTGTTACTTATGTATACAAACTGATTCTTGCACTTATAAATGAGAATAATATTTTTATCACTAGTTGCTTTAAATATAATGAATGTTAATTATTTATTGCATAAACGTTCAGATGTATTTTACATTGTAGACAATGTGGTGTGTAGAATATCACAGAAGATCACATTGTCAGTTCCTTGTATATAAGTACAATTGATTCACAACTTAGATGGAATTGAACAATCCATTGGTAGAAGTTGAGGTGTAAGGCTCGGATTGGTTTATCTTGACCAAGAGATTACACTAGTGCATTATGATGTGCTGAATAGGACCTACAGAGAGGTAATTCTTCTAGACTGACTTAAGGAATGAAGAATTAGACCTCAGTGGTTGTTGATTTCTTAATCTCTGTCACTTAAATGGGATTGTCTGTAGTTAAGAAGTATTGCTTTGATTTATTATGGGTAAAGAATCAATTTGATTCAATACTTTGTATTTTGGGCAATATTATTAATTACAGGACAGATTGCCAAAATTAATACAGAGAATCGTGTCTTGGAGTGTCAAGTTGATTATGTCCCCTTGGTGGGCTCAGAAGGTTTATCATATCAAATCTGATCAGTGGAATTTATTTCCGGTATGATAATAATGTTGAGCTGTCCTTACTCCGAGGAATAAAAGATATTAATTAATTAAAGCATTCAGTAGCTTAAATTAATTGATGGACATTGACTCTTAAACACGGGAAATAATAACCGGGAGCCATATTTCGTAATATGGGTTAGGATGGATAGTGCAATATTAATTCTATAGTGGAATGAATTAATATTAATGGGCTGGAAAAATGTTGTGGCTCAATATTGATTTTTGGGCCCATTGGGAGGTCCAATCCTAATTCTCCTAAAGGCCCCTCAAGTAGCCCAATAAAAGTCTATTAATTAAGGTAATTAAAAGATAAGGATTAATTTTGTTGCAAGAAATTAGAGAGAGATATTTATGGAAAAAGATATATGGAAATAAGAAATTATTTCTATATTATTCCAAGATAAATTGACCGGTCAATTTTTCTTTCTTATAAGAGAAGAAACATAGATTCTCTCTTATAAAAGGAGAAGAAAAAAATTGGTACTCTTGAGACTAAGAAAAAAAAAAGATCTGTAATTTTCGAAATTACAGTGTGTGCAACAAGAGAAAATTAATTCTTCCTTGAGAGTTAATAGTTCGTGAGATCTCCCACCGGGTCAACGGACTAGGACTTAGGGAATACTTGAGAAGGCAATTGGGTTGAAGTTGTTACTCTTCTCAACGATATCTCTCTGATTTAAAGATAAACACGTAATCCCTTAGTTCTGCATGTTTAGGGATTTAATTATTTTACCGTACATTCATTACATTAATTAGTTGATTTAATTTATTTAAATTATGAAATTAGATTTATGATAATTCATATTTAAATTACGTCCCAAATAGATCCGGGTAATTTTAAAGGAGTCTCAAAGGATTCCCGAGAGTCTCAAAAGATCCCTAGGGCATCTCAAAAGATTCCCGGGAGTCTCAAAGGATTCCTAGCGTGATGGTCCATAACCCACAAGTGTCAATAATTCCCCACAAATGAGATGGGGAATGTGGTCCCATAATAATTTCCCACAAAGGAGTTGGGGACCACAAGAGTTGGGGACCACATTGTTGGGGGACTATTATTGGGTATTGGGATTAATTTCCCAACAGATGGTATCGGAGCCAAGGTTTTGGGCTCTGTAATTTAAATTGGAATTTAAATCTATTTACATTAAATTGATATTTGGATGGTAGAATTGTTAGATCTTTTTTGTAGGTATCCAATTATCATGGTTTTAATTTATGTTGTTTGAATGTGGTTTTTAATCTGATTCGGTCAGATTTATTTTTCCCGTGAGAAAATCCACGGGTAGATTAGATTATTTAATTTGTAATAGACTAGTCTAGATGTTAGATTTATTTTTTGTAAATAAATTGTAACGGATCAAAGACGAAGACCGTTGGATGGATTAAAGAATCGGAGGCGCACCCGGACGACCAAGCCACACGAGCCGGTTGTGGGCGTGACATGATTTTTTTTGTTGCGGCCGTGGGTGTACGAATTTCTTGTTTCTTCAAAATGAGAAAATTAAACCATGATAATTGGACGTGTTTGCCTAATTTGTGTTTAATTTTTGTTTTGTTATTATGCTGTGATTATTTGTTAATTTTGCATGAGGATTCATGAAAAAACTTCAAGTTTAAAAATTACTAAGTATGTTTTTTAATTAAATTTATTTAAGATAATAAATTGATTAAATGGCCTCTATAATTTATTTATTTGTGAAGTCTTTTGGCTACGCATTGGCAAGCGCCTCTCTCCATATCGGATAGGCCAAAGGATAAGTTCACATGAATAAATTCCTTTAAGGATGATTGTAGATTATTACTAGTGGCGGTATGATCCTCCCATCGAGTGGCTTATTCAAAACGAAATAATATTCTTGTATTTAATTATGGTTATTACTTAGGTATAAAATTGATATATTAACTCCCCATCGGAGTCCCTGTCAATTTTATATGGCCAGTTTAAAGCCAACTATTAATTTTGAATTAAAGGTTTGTAACTGCTTTGTTTGTAATCTGCTTAAATGTATTTGAGTAAACGTTCACACTCATCGTGACTTGCTTAAATTGGTTTTAAGATGTTGGCTGATGCATGTTTATATCGGTTTTTGAGGTTTTTGATAGAGTACATGTGATCAAATTATGTGATAATTTTTGTGTTAATAGGATACTAATACAAATTGTATATTTTATTCTCAGTTCAGCATGTCGTCTCCTTTTAACCAACTGTTTAGTATACTTAAAGAAAATAAATTGGAAGGAGAGAATTATGTGGATTGAAAAAGACATTTATTTATAGTCTTGACTGCACAACAACATAAGTGGATCCTTGATGAACCTAAACCCCCTGCCCCTACGGATGAGACGAACCAAGAAGATAAGGAATATCATAAGGAGTGGATGAGATCCGATGAAATGGCTAGGTGTACCATCTTGGCTTCAATGTCAGATGTGTTGCAACACCAACACCAGAACATGGAATCCGCTTCAGCTATTATGATGAACCTTAAGGAACTTTTTGCTCATCAGAATCGTACGGCTAGACAAATGACCATGAGAGATATGTTATCACAGAAAATGGTCGAGGGAACGCCCGTGAGGGATCACGTTCTTAAGATGATGGGTTTCCTTAACAAACTTGAGATTCTTGGTGCTGAATTCGATGCGGAAACGCAGATCGATTTCGTAATCCATTCTCTAACGAAAAGTTTTGAGCAGTTCCAACTGAACTATACGATGAATAATCAAGAGTATGCGTTGGCTCAGCTCTTGCAAGCTTTGGTTTCGGCTGAGATGTTAATGGGACCACGGAACGAGCATACGGCTATGTTGGCAAACGGTTCATCTTCTAATTCTGCACCGAAAGGTGGAAAGAAGAAGAAGAAGGCAAATGGCTAGAAACAAGCTAATAATAAGGAAAAGATACCAATTGAGGGAGGTGTCAAGAAAAAGACCACTAAGGGAAAGTGCTTTAGTTGCGGTCTGAAAGGACATTGGAAGTCAGCCTGTACCAAGCCTAAGAAGGCTGGTAAGCAAGGTAATTCTCACGCACTAGTAATTGAAACTTGTTTAGCGGTGTATTCTTCCCATTCGTGGGTGGTGGATACGGGAGCCACTGATCATGTTTGTTTCAATTTTCAGGGGTTCAAGCTAACCCGACAACTTAGTGGGAGTGAGATCATCATCACCATGGGCAATGCTACGAAAGTGGCGGCTGTTGCAGTGGGAGATGTGCAACTATCTTTTAGTGATAGAATTTTAGTTTTAAAAGATGTTCTTTGTGTTCCGAGTTTTAGAAAGAATTTGATTTCAGTTTCTAAACTATTTTTGGATGGATATTCAGTTTCTTTTAATAAGAATGTCGTTATTTGTCGTAATTCAAAGAGTTTAAGGTTGAAGCAGAAAAGCATAGGGAAAAGAGTATCAAGTTTCTACGATCAGATCGTGGAGGCGAATACCTCAGCAATGAATTTTTAGGCTACTTATCAGGTGAAGGGATTGTATCCCAATTAACTGCACCCGGAACCCCCCAACAAAATGGGGTTGCAGAGCGAAGAAATCGAACTCTTTTAGAGATGGTCAGATCTATATATGATGAGTTATTCAGATTTACCTAAGTCGTTTTGGGGTTATGCTTTGGAAACAGCGACTTACATTCTGAATTTGGTACCTTCCAAATCAGTTCCTAAAACCCCTACTGAATTGTGGACCGGGCGAAAGCCTAGTCTAAAACACATAAGAATTTGGGGGTGTCCTGCATACGTGTTGGACAAGGAAGCTGGAAAGTTAGACCCTCGTTCAGAATTAAGGCTGTTTGTAGGATATCCTAGAGGAACGAAAGGGGGTTTATTCTATAGTCCAAAGGATCAGCGAATTGTGATAAGCACACATTCTAGATTCTTGGAAGAAAACTATATGAGTAATAGAAAGCCCAAGAGTGAGATTACCTTAAAAGAATTAAGAGGGCCAACTCCTATACCAAGTGTACAAGTAGATGTACCAAGCGATACACAAACACAACCGGAACCTCGTCGTAGTGGGAGGGTTGTGAGACAACCTGAGCGATTCATGTTCGTGGGAGAGTCTTCGGACTTGGTCCCCGGAGAGGATGAATCTGACCCCTGGACGTACGATGAGGAAATCCAAGATAAGGATGCAGATTCTTGGCAAACTGCAATGGAAGCAGAAATGGGGTCTATGGATCATAACAAAGTGTGGGAGCTTGTGGAACCACCCAAAGGCATAAAGCCTATTGGATGCAAATGGGTCTACAAGAGAAAAAGAGGATCAGATGGGAAGGTTGAAACCTTCAAAGCTAGACTAGTGGCAAAAGGATATACTCAAAAAGAGGGAATCGATTATGAGGAGACATTTTCGCCTGTAGCTATGCTTAAGTCTATCCGTATTCTCTTGTCGATTGCAGCTCACCTAGACTTTGAGATCTGGCAAATGGATGTCAAGACAGGTTTCCTAAATGGAAGTCTTGAACAAGAAATCTACATGCGCCAACCCGAAGGCTTCATTGAAAAAGGCCAAGAGAATCTTGTATGCAAGCTTAAAAGGTCAATATATGGACTTAAGCAAGCATCGCGAGCTTGGAATCAATGTTTTGATCAGGTGATACAATCCTATGGATTTGATCAAAATGAGTTTGAGAGTTGTGTCTATAAGAAGTGTATCGGAACTGCCTTGGTATTCTTAGTATTATACGTAGACGACATTCTACTTATTGGAAACAATAAAAAGGTGTTGAAAGACGTGAGGGTATGGTTGTCAAAACAGTTTGATATGAAGGATTTAGGAGAAGCTGGTCACATCCTTGGGATTAAGATTACTCGAGATCGCCAGAAAAGGATGATATGCTTATCCCAAACCTCATACATAGACACTTTTTTGAAACGATTCAGCATGCAAAATTCCAAGAAAGGATTTGTTCCTTTCAGACATGGAATTCATCTATCTAAAGAGATGTGTCCTAAGACACAAAAGGAGATGGATGAGATGAGAAACATTCCATATGCGTCGGCAGTTAGAAGCCTCATGTATGCAATGCTGTGCACGAGACCAGATATTTGTTTTGCTGTAGGCATGGTAGCAAGATATCAAAGTAACCCAGGGAAAGAACATTGGACTGCAGTTAAAAACATTCTCAAGTATCTAAAAATAACTCAAGATAGAATGTTAGTTTATCAGTCAGACAGTCTGTTCCCTGTAGGTTATACGGACTCAGATTTCCAATAAGATATGGATTCTAGAAAATCTACCTCGGGTAGTGTGTTTTCTTTGGGGGGTGGAGCCATGACATGGAGAAGTGTGAAGCAAAAATGTATCGCTGATTCTACTATGGAAGCCGAATATGTAGCTGCTTGTGAAGCAGCGAAAGAAACGGTTTGGCTTAAGAACTTCTTAGTGGACTTGGATGTGATTCCGAATTTGCCCAGCAGTATCACTATTTATTGCGATAATGCTGGAGCAGTTTCAAATTCAAGGGAACCAAGAGCCCACAAGGCAAGCAAACACATTGAAAGGAAATACCATCTTATACGAGAAATCGTTAAGAAATGAGACATAGCGGTGGCAAAGATCACATCGGAAGACAACCTAGCTGATCCTTTCACAAAGGGTCTGCCTCATAGTACATTCGAGAGGCATGTGGAAGGAATGGGGGTCAAGTGCATTGCCAAGCTGCTTTGAGTATAAGTGGGAGAATTTAATAGGACATGTAGAACATGGACGTGCTGTAGTATACTTAAAAGCAGACTTTGAGTATAAGTGGGAGATTGTTAGGGTTATACTGGCAAGTATGCTTTTAGTGCTACTTATGTATACAAACTGATTCTTGCACTTATAAATGAGAATACTATTTTTATCACTGGTTGCTTTAAATATAATGAATGTTAATTATTTATTGCATAAACGTTCAGATGTATTTTACATTGTAGACAATGTGGTGTGTAGAAGATCACAGAAGATCACATTGTTAGTTCCTTGTATATAAGTACAATTGATTCACAACTTAGATGAAATTGAACAATCCATTGGTAGAAGTTGAGGTGTAAGGCTCAGATTGGTTTATCTTGACCAAGAGATTACACTAGTGCATTATGATGTGCTGAATAGGACCTACAGAGAGGTAATTCTTCTAGACTGACTTAAGGAATGAAGAATTAGACCTCAGTGGTTGTTGATTTTTTAATCTCTGTTACTTAAATGGGATTGTCTGTAGTTTAGAAGTATTGCTTTGATTTATTATGGGTAAAGAATCAATTTGTTTCAATACTTTGTATTTTGGGCAATATTATTAATTACAGGACATATTGCCAAAATTAATACAGAGAATCGTGTCTTGGAGTGTCAAGTTGATTATGTCCCCTTGGTGGGCTCAGAAGGTTTATCATATCAAATCTGATCAATGGAATTTATTTTCGGTATGATAATAATGTTGAGTTGTCCTTACTCCGAGGAATAAAAGATATTAATTAATTAATGCATTCAGTAGCTTAAATTAATTGATGGATATTGAATCTTAAACACGGAAAATAATAACCGGGAGCCATATTTCGTAATATGGGTTAGGATGGATAATGCAATATTAATTGTATAGTGGAATGAATTAATATTAATGGGCTAGAAAAATGTTGTGGCTCAATATTGATTTTTGGGCCCATTGGGAGGTCCAATCCTAATTCTCCTAAAGGTCCCTCAAGTAGCCCAATAAAAGTCTATTAATTAAGGTAATTAAAAGATAAGGATTAATTTTGTTGCAAGAAATTAGAGAGAGATATTTATGGAAAAAGATATATGGAAATAAGAAATTATTTCTATATTATTCCAAGATAAATTGACTGGTCAATTTTTCTTTCTTGTAAGAGAAGAAACATAGATTCTCTCTTATAAAAGGAGAATAAAAAAATTGGTACTCTTGAGACTAAGAAAATAAAAAAGATCTGTAATTTTCGAAATTACAGTGTGTGCAACAAGAGAAAATTAATTCTTCCTTGAGAGTTAATAGTTTGTGAGATCTCCCACCGGGTCAACAGACTAGGACTTAGGGAATACTTAAGAAGGCAATTGGGTTGAAGTTGTTATTCTTCTCAACGATATCTCTCCGATTTAAAGGTAAACACGTAATCCCTTAGTTCCGCATGTTTAGGGATTTCATTATTTTACCGTACATTCATTACATAAATTAGTTGATTTAATTTGTTTAAATTATGAAATTAGATTTATGATAATTCATATTTAAATTACGTCCCAAATAGATCCGAGTAATTTTAAAGGAGTCTCAAAGGATTCCCGAGAGTCTCAAAAGATCCCTAGGGCATCTCAAAAGATTCCCGGGAGTCTCAAAGGATTCCTAGCGTGATGGTCCATAACCCACAAGTGCCAATAATTCCCCACAAAGGAGATGGGGAATATGGTCCCATAATAATTTCCCACAAAGGAGTTGGGGACCACATTGTTGGGGGACTATTATTGGGTATTGGGATTAATTTCCCAACAGATGGTATCAGAGCCAAGGTTTTGGGCTCTGTAATTTAAATTGGAATCTAAATCTATTTACATTAAATTGATATTTGGATGGTAGAATTGTTAGATCTTTTTTGCAGGTATCCAATTATCATGGTTTTAATGTATGTTTTAATTTATGTTGTTTGAATGTGGTTTTTAATCTGATTCGGTCAGATTTGTTTTTCCCGTGAGAAAATCCACGGGTAGATTAGATTATTTAATTTGTAATAGACTAGTCTAGATGTTAGATTTATTTTTTGTAAATAAATTGTAACGGATCAAAGACGAAGACCGTTGGACGGATTAAAGAAATCAAAGAAATTCAGGCTCCCTACCCCTATTAGCATAGCTCCAATATCATCCTTTGATCCTACTGAGACTGTCAACCCTTCTGAACCCTCAAACATAACTTCCCAAATCCCTGTTGATACTCACACAGCGGAGGAACGAATACAGAAACCTCAATCCCCTAGCCTCATCATAACAACTCACCCTTCAAATACAGCTTCTCAAATCTCTGCTGATACTCACACAGCAGAGGACACCGTACCTACGACCCAATCCCCTAACCCAAATACCTCTTATGAACCGAAAAATTGGCTCCAGAAGACAAGCTTCATCCTCAATCACAGTTCAAGATGGTGAACTATCCAATGTGCACAAGGGAAAAGATAATGAGATTGAGGATAGCCAATCTGCTGAGGTCTACTGTGCCTGGAGTGGATGAAGATTCAATCCAATTTGAGCAAGTACTCAGGGTATGTACTTGGATTGAACTCAGAAGAGATGAGGTGGATGACCTTGCAGAGGTCATGGAAGGAATGGGTGGTGTAGCACATTTCCTTGACTGGGAAATGGAATAGAAGGAAGTTGCCCAAGTAAAATCATTCACTGAGCTGCTACCCACAAAAGCTCTGGCCAGAACCTGTGAAAGGATTCTACGAATCACCTCACAGACCACTTTCGAGCTTCAAGCAGTGCATGTACCAGAGACCACTCCGGCTCTTGATCAAACTCAAGATCAGCTGATGACAGTTGACACAGTCCCGGCAGACGACACAGCTGAGGCAGCTGAAACAGAAGAAAAGGAAAGAGATATCCTGACAATCCCAGCTCACTTCATGCCTAAAAATGAGCTCGATCACTTCATTTGTCAACCGAATCAAAAAGAAGGAAGAATCTTTGCTCATCTCGTTGATGCCACTGCAAACTTTCTGAATGAAGGATATCTCACTGTAGACAAAAGAAGCCTAGCACTGGTTGTGTACAATCCAAGCATCACTCAGATTCCACAAAATCTACCTCAAGGTACTGCCTCCCCCTCTACTCCGTCTTTTGATATTAGAGCAGATGTGTGTGCTCAAGTCAAGGAAGCAATAGACTCGTACTTCGAGAAGGGGCTAGGCATGCAGCTGGCTAGATATGTTGAAAAAGCAGCACAGGAGCAGAGAACTCGCCTTTCAAATCAAATCCTTGATATCGAAGACAAGTTTGGTGAGACACTCCATAATCAGATAGAAGAATATCTCGACAGTGAAATGAAAAGGACAGCAGATAGAACCAAGATGTTTGCTGACCTTTACTCCAATGAAACAACCCGCATGGAGACTGTCTACAAAACTAGGCTCGACGATGCTGAAGCTAGAGCTAAACAAGGGTAAGCTCTACTTAAAACGACAGCTGAAGAGAATGAGAAGAATATCTCGACAGTGAAATGAAAAGGACAGCAGACAGAACCAAGATGTTTGCTGACCTTTACTCCAATGAAACAACCCGCATGGAGACTGTCTACAAAACTAGGCTCGACGATGCTGAAGCTAGAGCTACACAAGGGTAAGCTCTACTTAAAACGACAGCTGAAGAGAATGAGAAGCTTAGGCATCAACTGAAAGAAACAACAGATAAATTGGAAACTCTAACAACTCAGTTGGGGAAAGCTTCTGCCTCTACTTCTCATGCTCAAGTCCAAGAGCATAGCATCTCCCAGCTCACTCATATCAGCAGAGTCAATGCTATGGCTCTCAAGCAGACTCTTCATGTTGAAATTCTAAATGCCATGAAACCTTTTGCGGCTGCTCTTACTGAAGCCAAAAAGGGGGAAGATGTGTTGATAAACGCTGTGGAGAAGTCTACTGCCCAGCAAGCTGTGCTAGTGGTAGCTCAAGATGATCTAAATGAAACCTTGGGTGGTTTGAAAAGCAAAATCAAGAACAAACAAGGGAAAGAAGCTGTTCAAGATAAAGCCCAAGGTACTTTGACTAAGCTGCAGATCAATGCCACAGAAGAGTCAACTCCTGATAGGAGAATAACAAGAAAGAGAAAGGCAGTTGAGCCTACAGCAGAAGAGAAAGAAGCTCAAGAGCTGAAGAAAAGAAAAATGCAAGAAGCTCAAGAGCTCAAGCAGAAAAAGCTTAATGATGCGAAGGCAGTTAAGGCAAATTTTGATAGAAAATTGGCCAAAATCAGAAAAGCAATCAAAGAAAAGGAAAGAGAAGAAATTGCTCAAGTTACTAACAGCACATATGTGGATCTGCTAGTATTACAAGATGAGTTACCAAGATGGTATGCTCTTAAGAAGAAATGGCAGCTAGCTCACCACATAGTCAGATGTTTTGGCCCTCTTCCCACCTATGAAGAAGAGTTTTATCAATTCTCTCGGTTCATGGAAATTGAAGATCAAGAGCTCTGGACAGATACAGTCAAGACAGCCAAAGAAATAGGTTATAGAATTCTAACTCCTGAAGACCCTGTCTGGCAGCCACCTACTCTGGATTTTGGAAGAACAGACATGATAGAAGTCAAAACAATCTTGGAAGAAATCTACATTAAGGAAAATGTTATAGACCTATAGCACATGGAAGACATTCGCACTCGTCTGTACCTTGCCTAACACATCTGAAGAACTGAAGACCTGATGAAGACTCTCAAGAAGATTAAAGACACTAAAACTTGTAATCTGTGAAACTTCTTATATTCTATACAAGTTATAGTTTCTTTTTCTTACAAGACAATTTCTCACTATCTTCATCAGAGAACTCATGTAATACTTTATAAACTCTTATCCTACTCATAAGAGCATTTATCAAGTTTAGTTTTGGCTTCATCAAAAAGGGGGAAATTGTTGGGATATAAATTCACCCTAAGCGCCTACACATGATAGTATAGTTTTGATGGCCAAAACACTTAGAGTTTATAAATACATGTAATAGGATCAGCTGATATCTGTATAGATCAGCTTAAGCTAAGTCTAGTCTTGTGTAATCAGCTGTATGTATCTCAGATGATTAGCACAGTCCGAGCTTACATGCGCAATCTCAAGAAATGAAGAGTAGAAGATATGAAGACTAGAAGATCCTTTAAGAATCAGATAAGTAAGGTGCTTGTATACTTTCTTAGCTGATAAAAGCCCAAGTCAATGATGGCCAGAGTCAGTACAAGTGTTTTTCCAGATCAGAAGAGCTAATACTCATCTGATACCAGAAGACAGACTTCACTAGGCCAGACGAGTTAACCAGACCACTAGAAGATCAACAGACTAGTAGCTCGTCAAAGACTCGACTGATTCCAAAGTTATCTTGTGTAATTCAAATGCAGACTTACCTTACTTAGAAGATTGACACGATCCCAGATTTAAAGCAATCAAGATCAAAGCGGCTGGAATAAAGGAATCAAGCAAGCACACAAGGAAAGATTGCTAACGGCTAGTAAACTTCCAACGGCTAGTTACATCAGTCTTCCCTGTAAACACAAGAGGATGAAGAAGAATAAAAAAAACGGAAATACTACGCAAGAATTCTGAAGCTAATCAAGCAAGCAAGCCAAAAGCAATACTCTACTAAGAATTCTCAAGAGCCTAAAAAAGTATTAGAACACCTTTTTAGCTCTTAAGTTATTTCCTCATCCAACCAAAGAACCTGAATCTAATACATACTGTATATCTTTTGATTTAGGCATAGTGGTTAAGCAATTTATAAGCTTGAACTATTAGTTGGATCCATTCAAAAACCCCAAAAGTCCTACCATAAGGTTAAGTTTTTGAACCCCTGTAAGAGTGCAAGTGCTCACAAATCACTTGTGGAGACCGTAGCAGTTGGAACTGCTCAGATCTCAAAGTCCTTCACTTGGGACTATAAAGGACAAGCCCTTGTAATTTTCGGGAAATTAAAGGGATTAACTTCACGTTTGGAAAGTGAGAGTGGACGTAGGATCGTATATCCAAACAACTATAAATCGACGGTGTTATTTATTTACTGCACTTTACAATTCTGTTTACTTATACTTTTCATAGTGCATATTGTGATTTGAAACACCTTTGCAAACAAGGCCATATCTTTCAAACCAGCATCAGTTGAGTATTTCATAAAACAAGTAATTGGTTATTTCAAAAGGACACAAGAACGAGTCTAAATAACAGGCCTACTTACTTCCGCATATTACTCACTCTATCAGATAACAATTGTCTTCTGGACCAGCAGACTTGCAGTCCAGCTTACATAGAAATCAGAAGAGGTTCTCACTCTTTAATTGAAAAAGTTTTAAAGTCTATTCACCCCTTCCCTCTAGACTTTAAACCCATTCACTACTCGTTCTGGGACCAACACAATCCAAGTATACTAAAAGTCCATTGGAAAGATTCAAACCTCAACAAGGCAAAACTCCAAGAATTCCAATGATGACATCCTTCAAGATGGAACCAGATGAGTCTGGAAAAGCAGTTGACCATTCTGAATATAGGGCACTAATTGGATCTCTTTTATACCTTATAGCCAGCAGACCAGACATAACCTTTGTTGTAGGTGTATGTGCCAGATTTCAAGCCAATCCAAAGCAAAGTCATCTGGAAGCAGCAAGGAAGATCCTAAAATATCTAAAAGGAACAGTCAACTTAGGACAGTGGTACCCTGTTGATGACAATATAGAATTGAGTGGATATTCTGACTCTGGCTATGGTGGATGCAAAATAGATAGAAAATCCACATCAGGAACCTGCCAATTTCTAGGCAAAAAATTGATATCCTGGTTCTCAAAGAAGCAAACATTTGTTGCAACCTCCACCACTGAAGCAGAGTATATGGCAGCTGGAAGTTGTTGCAGTCACCTACTTTGGCTGGTTCAACAACTAAAAGACTACAATGTAGAGGCAAAAGAAGTTCCCATCTATTGTGATAGCAGTAGTGATATAGCCATCACTCAAAATCCAGTCCTGCACACAAGATGCAAGCATGTTGATATTTGACACCACTTCATAAGAGATCATCTTGAAAAGAAGGACATAAAGATGGAGAAAATTCAAACAGATATCCAAAGAGAAGATATCTTCACTAAGCCTCTAGCTGAAGAGAGATTCAAGAGTCTATGCTATAGCCTAGGAATACTTGATCCATCCTTCTGAAGAACAGAAATCAGTTGAGATAACCTCAACTGATACTACTACAGCAGAACTGAAGGAAAGGGAATCAGATGAGGTGAATAGATACCCTCATCATCATGTAAGTTTCTCCCGATGAAGATAAACAAAGCTGATGGAAAAATATAGAGTTACTCAATCAAGGGGGAATCCATGATATCTTAAAAATCCTTGATAAAAACACTCTATTTGTATGCTTTGCATAGTATTCATATATATATATAGTTTGAACAAAGTTAGTTGAAGAATGTAATCAAATAATTTATGTATATGTATAAAGATAGAATATTCTTTATAAAGTAATATATCCTTATACATAAATACAGTATATTATTGAGAAACACTAGGTTGGATTAATACACCAACCTAGCCGACTCAACAGTAGACAAATTGAGTACGGACTTCAAATAACTCATGTTCAATTTTATAAAATCTGCATTCCATAAGATAAAGTCTGAGCATCTTTAAATTTGGACCCTCCGATCAAGAATCTCATTGTTGATCTTGAGAAGTAACCTTTTCAGAAACACAAACCTATCAACTCATAAATACTTGTCGTTTTCTCCCCGCTATCTCATCACCGCTCCTATAAAAGGAGCTACCCATGAGATCACTTGAAGAAACACACATTCTTAACATTTATCTTTTTTAGGTATGGAGAAAATTGCAAGGAAAGATGGCAGGGATATCATTCCTCAACCAAGGTCATGGTGAAAGCAATGAAGATTTGTCCAGCAGATGGAGATATCAAAACCAAGCATACTTGGATCACCCAACATAAGTATGCGCTAAAGAGAAAAGAAGGAAGAGGAGGTTACGTTAAAGAGAAAAGAAAGAAGAGGTGCAAAAGACAAGGTGCTAAGCAAGCAGAGCTTCTTCTCCAGGGAAACGCTAAGCATGCAGAGCTCTTTCCCCAAGGGAACCTTGCCAAAACATATAAGGAAGACACGTCTTCTCAATTTTCTCATAGGCTCGATTGAAGCACCTTCCAATCTTCTCCCTCCTACAAGAGAGGAAGTTGAGGCGAAGAAATTCAACAAGAGCACATTAGATGCTACATCCCATCTAATGCTAAATTCCACATGGTTAAGGGGGAATCAAAGAAATATTCATGAATCTAGAAGTCATGTCATGCTCAGAAGATTTCCTCACCTGATCAAAAGACCAAACTCAGCTATTCAGAAGATTTACTCAACTGCTCATAAGACCTACCCAGCTGATCAGAAGACCAACTCTGCTGACTAGCACACTTACTCAACAGATCAGAAGACCTATCCTGCGGTTCAGACTACTTCTACCCAACTATCTTGAAGATTAGATTGATTACATAAATTACTCATTCTAGATTTAATTCTGAATGTATTTATGGAAAAATGATATATGAGGAATTTATGTTACTTATATGAAAACGACCTTTATTGATTGAAAATTACTGCAATTATCAATATTTAGTCACAACGACTATTTTTGGTAATGATGTCATTTACTCTCAATTACAAAGCTGCGGACGAATCAGAAATTGCTACATGGCAAACTTAGCCGAAAAAATTAATTTTGATGGGCTGAAGGTGAAAGGACCCGTCTCGATTGTTACCCTCCTAAGCCCTAATCTGAGCCGTTGGAACGAAGCAACCCTTTTCAAAAATTCTGGGAGTATATAATGAGCACTTAACCCTCTCCTGCAAACCCTTCGCTCTCATAAATTTTTCAAACTCGATAACTCTCTCTCTTACTGAAAATTGTTCTACAGAGCTCTCTATTTTTTTTTCTTTCTCTCATACTCACACAACTCAGAATGGGTGTTATCGAAATCTATGATGAGAAGACCAAGATCACCGGAACTCTCGATATAGCAAAATGGTCGAAACATGGCAAGATATTCACTGAGAATGCTCTGCATTTCAAAGGCAAACATACTGAAGGTAACAAGGAAATACTCCTTCGCTGCATCAACCTTAATCTCCATGAGTTTCTTAAAGCAGCACCGGCAAAAGTGTATGAGCAAGATGTATTGGCTTTCTATTCGAAAGGTGTGTTACGAGGCTCATATGTGGAAAGTTATATAGGTAGACACAGAGTAAAGATCACTAGAGATGTACTTAAGGATCTCTTTGATTTACCTAGTGGAAAGGTCAATATATCGACCTACATAATGGGTAAGGAGAAACAAAACATTGAGATGTTCAGTGATGGAAGTTCCAAACCTTGTTGGATATAGTAGGAAAAATGCTTTTGGGGAACACATTCAGCCATGATGCAGTCACCACACTTAATGTACGAGTTATGGCCGAAATCTGGGATCAAATTGATGGGGACTGGCAGGGACTCTTCATGGACAGACTTGCTTTGGAAGCAAAGAAGGTCTCCTTAGACATAAAGAAGGAGTGGATAATTACATCAACTGTCAGCTTTGTTAACAAGTTGAGCATCATACTTCCAGACATCCTTCGTAAGAATTATGAATTGGGACCAGCCAAGAAGTTCCATTCTTCTAAATGATATTTGAAGAAGGACGCCATTGCTGAGGCAGCAAGGCAAAATGAGGAAAGGAAGAAGTTAGCTGAAGCTACAAAGGAAGATATAGCTAACCAAGAGGCAGAAGAAGAGGAAATGGTGCAGGATCAGACTGAATCTGCTGAAGAAAGGAAGGAGGACACAGAGAAAGCAACTCCTCAGAAGGTTGTTGATGATGATGATGACAACCAGACTTTAGCTCAAAGAAGGATGCTGATCAAGTCTGGACTTATCTCCCCTTCTGATTCGGATGCTACCCTTACTGCGTCTCCTCTGAAAAAGGCAAGAACCTCAACTCCTTCTACTTCAATTACTCCTTCTAAACTATCTAAAAGTCTGAAGGGAAAGAGAACTGGATCTAATCTCACCAAGAAGTCCAAGAAATCAAGGCTCCCCACTCCTATGGACATAGCTCCTATCCCAGCCTTTAACCCCACCGAACCTATCAACCCTTTTGACCCCACAAACACTGCTACCCAAACCCAGAAACTCCAATCTCTTGATCCCATAAAACCTTCTGACCCCACAAACACTACTACCCAAACCTCTGCATACTCACACATCAGAGGAACCTATCCAGAACACCCAATCTCCAGACCGTAATACATCTTCTGACCCCGAGAAAATAGCACCAGAAGACACACCTCAGCCTCAATCAAAGTTCAAAATGGTGAACTACCCAATGTGCACTAGCGAGAAGATAATGACATTGAGGATAACATATATGCTGAAAACAACAGTACCGGGAGTTGATGAAAAATCGATCCAGTTGAATAAGTGCTCAGAGTATGTACTTGGATCGAACTCAGAAGAGATGATGTGGATGATCTTGCGGAGGTCATGGAAGGAATGAGAGGTTTAGCTCACTTCCTTGACTGGGAAATGGAGCAGAAGGAAGTTGCTCAAGTGAAGTCATTCACTGAACTATTGCCCGAGGACGCGCTGGCTCGAGTCTGTGATAGGATTCTAGGAATCACCCCTACCATAACCTCAAAGTCCACTGCTGAGGATCTAACAGTTTCAGCACCAAAGAACACTCTAGTCTCTAGCCAATCTCAAGTCCAGCTGAAGACAGCTGACAAAGTGCTGGTAGACGACTCAGCTCCATCAAACGATCAAACAAGTCAGGTACCTACCTTGGTATCAGCTGAGCCATCACAACCCCCGGTCTCAGTGGCTCAGGGACTCGAGAGTTTGGTTCAGTCAGCTGATGCAGCGGAGGTAGAAGGAGAAGAAAAGGAGGTACTAAAGATTCCAGCTTATTTCATGCCTAGAAATGAGCTCGAGCATTTCATCTGTCAACCAACTCAAAAGGAAAGGAGACTCTTTGCTCGTCTAGTAGATGCCACAACAACCTTTCTGGATGAAGGTCATCTAACTGTAGAAGATAAAGGCTTATCATTGGTTGTATTCAATCCAAACACCATTCAGATGACACCAAAGGAATCTCAAGGTACTGCCTCTCCCTCAACTTCGTCTATTGATATTGGAGCAAATGTATGTGCTCAAGTCAGGGAAGCAATAGACAAACACTTTGAGAAAGGGCTAGGCATGCAGCTGGCCAGATACATTGATCGAGCTGCTTAGGAGCAGAGAACTCGCCTGACCAACCAAATTTATGACATTGATGAAAAATTTGGTGAGGCACTACATAATCAGATAGATGAGTATCTCAACTGTGAGATCAAAAAGACAGCAGACAGAGCCAAAATGTTTGCTGATCTATACTCCAATGAAACTACACGAATTGAGACCATCTACAAGTCTAGGCTCGAAGATGCTGAAGCCAGGGCTGTACAAGGACAGGCTCTACTCACTACGACAGCTGAAGAAAATGAGAATTTAAGAGCTCAGCTGAAGTAGACAGCTGACAACCTGGAACTCCTAACAACTCAGTTAGAAAAGGCATCCGCCCCTGATTCTCATGCTCAACTACTGGAGCACAGTATCACTCACATCAGCAGAGTCAATGCCATGGCTCTCAAGCAAACTCTCCGGGTTGAAATTCTAAATGCTATGAAACCTTTTACGGCTGCTCTTGCTGAAGCTAAAAAGGGAAAAGATATGTTGATAAACGCTTTGGAAAAGTCTACTGCCCAGCAGGCTGAGCTAGTTGTAGCCCAAGATGATCTGATTGAAACTTTGGGAGGTTTGAAAAGTAAAATCAAGAACAGAAAAGGTAAGGAAGCTGTTCAAGATGAGACTCAAGGTGCTACTAAGCTACAAATCACTGTTGCAGAAGAGGCAACTCCAGACAGAAGAATGATAAGAAAAAGAAAGGCAGCTGAAACCTTAGCAGAGCCTACAGCAGAAGAGAAAGAAGCTCAAGAACTGAAGAAAAGGAAACTGCAAGAAACTCAAGAGCTTAAACAGAAGAAACTAAACGATGCGAAGGCTGTCAAGAACAAATTTGAGAGAAAATTGGCCAAGATCTGGAAAGCACTGAAGGAAAAGGAAAAAGAAGAAAGTGCTCAGATTACTGACAACACATATGTGGATCTGCTGATATTACTAGATGAGCTACCAAGATGGTACTCCCTGAAGAAGAAATGGCAGTTAGCTCACCACATAGTCAGAAAGTTTGGCCCTCTCACTACTTATGAAGAAGAACTACTTCAATTTTCTCAATTTATGAAGATTGAAGATGAAGCTCTCTGGCCAGAAGCCCTGAAGACTGCTAAGGCTCTAGGATATAAAATTATGACTCCCGAAGATCTTGTCTGGAAGCCACCTACTCTAGACTCTGGAAGAACAGACATGGCTGAAGTCAAGAAAATTCTAGAAAGGATCTACATTGAAGAAAATGTTACAGACCTGCAGCACATGGAAGACATTCACACTCGTCTGTATCTTGCCTACCGCATCTGAAAATCTGATGAAGACTACTCGAGAAGCTCAAGGAAATTGAAACTTGTTATATGTAATCTCTAAAACATATTATATACAAGCAACATTTCCTTTGACTTACAAGACAAATTCTCATTGTCTTCATCAGAACCATCATATTACAATTTATAAACTCTTATCCTCTGTAATACATAGGAGCATTTATCAAGATAGTTTTGGCTTCATAAAAAATGGGGAAATTGTTGGGATATAAATTCACCCTAAGCCTCTCTGTGTACTAGGATAGTTTTGATGGCCAAAACACTTAGAGTTTATAAAACACTTGTAATAGGGTCAGCTGATATTGTATAGATCACCTCAGTTTTTATTCTAGTCTTGTGTAATCAGCTATATGTATCTCAGCTGATAACGCAGTCCAAGCCTACATGCATAAACTCAGAAGATGAAGAGAAGAAGACGTGAAGACTAGAAGATCCTTGAAGAACAGATAAGTAAGGTGCTTGTATACCTACATAACTGATAATGTCCAAGACGAAGATGGCCAAAATCAGCACAAGTATTGCCCAGATCAGAAGAGTAATACTCATCTGATAATAGAAGACAAAAGATACTCGGCTAGACGAGCCTATCAGGCGACTAGAGGATAACATCAGCAGACTAGTAGCTCGTCAAGAGAATTCGCCTAAGGACAATGTAGATGTTGTTAATTCTTAAATGTCTTAAAATTATCAACAACATCTTAATTTGACCTTCCGAGATTTTTTCTAAGTCTTTTCTGAAATGCTACATTAAATGTTGACCTAAATGTTGTCGCATTTCTGGCAGGATCTAGAAGCTTCTACAAGGATATGGAACCTGGAAGATTCCAGAACATTGGAGAACATGCTAGAACAGCCTAGATGCATTTGGAACGACCTGGAGCAGGCTAGAAGGATCTAGAAAGATCATGGAAGTTGAGTTTCCTAAAAATAGGACCTCAATGTGGAAGCCTCTAGAATTCGTATCCCACATCTATAAATACCCATTGAAGGCTGCATAATTCAGTGTGCTCTATTCGATCAATATCCTAGACCGAGCGTTCATCCCTGTTAGGAAATTGTGGCCAATAGTTCTACATTTTAGTTCATACGTTGTATACCACCCGTATGACTGTGTGTCTTCTTATCTATTGAGAGTGTAATCATTAGATAGACTAGGCATTTCGACAGTGTATAATTTATACACTTAGTTCGTTTTCTAGACTTGGCACCTGCCTCGTTTATAGTTTCGTTGTGAAAGTTATTGTTGTAACATTTCACACAACATTTGTACTTGAAGATAAGTATTGATTTTACGCCATAAGGCAGACATAGATTTTTATTTATAAAATCTATGTTAAAAGTATTTCCATTGTGTCTCGTTTGTTTTTAGTGTTTCAAGTCTTCCGCTGTGAATCTTAATTTCTGATATTCTGTTAGAGTCAGTGTTGCACTATTTGTCTCAACATTCTGTGCAACATTTATCTACTTATACTTAAACACTTTTATACACCCCACACCACACTTTCAGTCGGTATCAGAGCTTATACCTGACGACACTAGGTTAGATCTTTGGTCAAGTGTGTTTTTAGTTTAGTTTAGCAATGGAAACACATCACATATCCACTGCACTTAGGCCACCCGTTTTAGATGGTTCAAATTATTCTTATTGGAAGCCTAAGATGCGTATGTACATCAAGTCAATTGATGAACGTGCTTGGAGGACTGTACTTACAGGTTGGGAAGCTCCAAAGAGACCAGCAGACGCAGATGGTGAAGTTCAACTCAAAAGAGAAGTTGATTGGACGGCTGATGAAATAACAACAGCAAGCTACAATTCTAAAGCTTTAAATGCTATCTTTACTTCTGTTGATGTTTCAATGTTTAAAACTATATCTAACTGTTCTACTTCTAAAGATGCATGGGACAGGTTGCAAGAGCATTGTGAGGGTTCAGACAATGTTCGAAGGACTAAGCTTCGAATGTTGGGGACAAAGTTTGAGAATCTCCGAATGAGGGAAGATGAAACCATTTCATCCTACAATGAAAGGTTAAGTGAGATAATCAATGAATCACATTCTCTTGGTGACCCTATTTCTAATGTTAGAGTAGTTCATAAGATATTAAGATCTGTTCCTAAAAGATTTGATGCTAAAATTTGTGCTATTGAAGAGGCAAAAAATACAGATACATTAAGTCAAAATGAGTTAGTGAGTATTCTTAGAACATATGAAATAAACACTAATCAAGTTGATGAAAATGATGCTGATAAGAAAGTTGTGGTTTTTAAAGGAGAAACATCAAACATTTCTGAGATTCAACCTATCATTACTGAAGTTGACTCTGATGAAGAATTGCTTGATAAATGTCTCAAGGATCCTAACAACATTGCCTTACTTACTAAACACTTTAATAAGTTTCTTAAGAAATCTGTGAACAAATCTAGCAACATTCAGCTTAAGATTCAAATCAACACATCAACACCTCAACCAGAAAGGAGAAAAGGTCAATTCACACCAAGACTATCAAAGAGTGAAGGTAAACCAAGGTATGATCCTGAATTTCGAAAATCAGTTCAATGCAATGCTTGTTCTGGTTATGGCCATTATGCAAATGAATGTGCCAATACTAGACTTAAGCAAAAACTGAATTTTAGTGCTACCTTGAGTGATGATTCTGATGATGATCTTGATGAATTAAATCAGAATGAATATTCTAATTTTACCAGAATTGATTATAATGATTCCTCAGATGATGATCTGGATGAAACAGATTCTGATGTTGTACCTGATGCTTCAACATCTACAGCAACATCAGAACAGAGTCACCCAGATTTGAACTGTTTTAATGGTTTAGTTGATGATGCAGGAAAAAGGACTGATGACAATGAATACCAAAAGTTGTTAGATGATTGGAAGAATCAGAAACTCACCCTTGATTCTCTGAATAAAAGGAATGAGGATCTGACAAACACAATCACCAAGCTAGAAGTTATTCTTACCAAAAGAGATCTGGAAATCTGTAACTTAAAGGAGAATTTGATAAAATCTACTTTATGTTTCAAGAAATATTCCAAGAGTGCTTCTGAGGTAAATAATGCTATAGCTACTGGTAAGTCTAATAATAATGGTTTAGGTTATGATGGTACTACTGCTTCTATTTCTGATAAATTTAGAAAACCTATGAAATTTGTTAAGGCAAATGTTGACACATCTGGTGCAACATCTGCAGAAACAGAGTCTCACAAGGTTAAAAGGAAGTATATCTGTCATTACTGTTTCAAAATTGGTCATATTCGTCCTTACTGTATAAAGTTGTTTGAAGAACAGAAAAACTTGAAAATGCTGCATAAGAAACTGTCACATCCTGGTAAACAGTTTTTGAAATCTGCATGGAAACCAAAAGCTACCTGTAATGTTGTTCATACCTCCTTAAAAGCATGTCTACCTGATTTATGGTACTTTGATAGTGGTTGTTCTAGACATATAACAGGACGGATTGATTTCTTATCTGATTATGTGACCTTAAATAGTGGTAGTGTTACATATGGTGGAGGTTCTAAAGGAAAGATTGTTGGTAAAGGAACTTTGAATGTTGAAGGTTTTCCTAAGCTTAAAAATGTATTACATGTTGATGGCTTACTTGCAAATCTGACTAGCATTAGTCAACTTTGTGATGATAACTTGCATGTGAAATTTGATAAAGATTCATGTTATGTTCTTAATAAAGATGAAGTTGGTGTCATGACTGGTACTAGGTCAGCTGATAATTGTTATCTTATTGGAACAAATATGTGTAACCTGTCAAAACATGATGAAAATGTTCTATGGCATCAAAGATTGGGTCATGCAAATTACAGAGCAATGAAAAAGCTAATCAAAGCAGATGCAGTAAAAGGAATTCCAGAACTGAGGTTTCACAACACCACTGTATGTGGACCATGCCAAAAAGGTAAGCAGGTAAGAATGTCACACAAAATGCTGTCACATTGTACTACACATCGATGCTTTGAATTACTGCACATGGATTTGATGGGTCTTATGGAAACTGAAAGCATTGGAGGAAAGAGGTATTCCTTAGTTGTGGTAGATGATTTTTCTAGATATACCTGGGAAGAGTCTTTGAAAGACCAATCTGAAGCATTTGCTGCATTTAAAATTCTTTATAAGAGGTTTAAAAATGTGTTTAACTTGAAAGTTGGTCGTATTAGAACTGATCATGGTAGGGAATTTGAAAACAACATGTTTAATGATTTTTGTGATAAAAAGGGTATCTTGCAAGAATATTCATCTCCTAAAACTCCACAACAAAATGGAATTGTTGAAAGAAAGAATAGAACTTTACAAGAAATGGCTAGAGTTATGCTTACATCCAAATGTCTTGCTAAGAAATTTTGGGGAGAAGCATTGAATACTGCATGCCATATTATTAATAGGGTTTTTATTCATTCTGGTACTAATCAAACACCTTATGAGATTTTGAACAACAGAAAACCTAATGTGAAATATTTTCATGTATTTGGTTGTGTGTGTTATATCTGAATGATAGGGATCAACTTCATAAGTTTGATTCTAAAAGTGATAAAGGTTTCTTTTTAGGCTATTCTAGAAATAGTAAAGCTTATAGAGTTTATAACCTTAGAACTAACACTGTTCAAGAATCTGTTAACGTTGTGTTTGATGATGATAAAGGTCTTACAGATGACAAAGATGAAGAAGATGTATCACAGGTTACTGACACTTCTGAGAATACACTGAAGTCTGAAAATGTTGCACCAAATGTTAACACATCTGGGTCAACAACTACAGAACAGTCAGCTGTAAATTCACAGAATGATCAGTACATTCCCAAAACAAATCCTTCTTCAAGAATAGGCAAAAGTCATCCTTCTGACCAGATCATAGGCGATGCTACAGTTGGAGTGCAAACAAGAGGAAGAGTAAGATCAAACAAGGTAGATGTGGTAAGAACAATATGCATGTCTTCTATGTGTAATGTTGTAAATGCTGAATGCTATTTATCTGAAATTGAACCTAAGAGTGCTAAAGAAGCCTTAATTGATGAAAACTGGATTAATGCTATGCATGAAGAACTTGGTCAGTTTGAAAGAAATGAAGTGTGGACACTTGTTCCTAGACCTAGTCATACTAATGTCATTGGAACAAATTGGATATTCAAGAATAAAACTGATGAATCTGGTAATATTGTTAGGAACAAGGCTAGGTTAGTAGCACAAGGTTACAACCTAAGTTGAAGGAGTTGATTTTGATGAAACTTTTGCACCTGTTGCTAGGATAGAATCTATTAGATTACTGCTAGCTATTGCATGTTTTATTGATATTAAGCTTCATCAAATGGATGTAAAGGCTGCATTTCTAAATGGCATATTAAATGAAGAAGCATATGTTGAACAACCTATAGGATTTGAAGATCCACAGTATCCTGATCATGTATATAAACTTAAGAAAGCTTTGTATGGTCTTAAACAAGCTCCTAGAGCATGGTATGGTAGGCTTACTGACTTTCTTTTGGAATATGGATTTATTAGAGGAGAGGCAGATAGAACTTTGTTCATTAAGCACACTGAAAATGATATACTAATTGCTCAAATATATGTTGATGACATTGTGTTTGGTTCTACTTGTGATAAAATGTTGAGTAAATTTGTTGAGGCAATAACTGCAACATTTGAAATGAGTATGGTTGGAGACTTGAATTATTTTCTAGGTCTTCAAATCAAACAATGCAGTGATGGTATTTTCTTCTCCCAGAGTAAGTATGCTAAGAACTTGGTTAAAAGATTTGGTCTTGAGAATTCAAAACCAATGAAAACTCCTATGGGATCTCCTTTGAAACTTTGCAAAGACAGTGCTGGAACAGATGTTGATCCAACACTTTACAGATCCATGATAGGTAGTTTACTGTATTTAACCTCTAGTAGACCAGATATTATGTACAGTGTGTGTGTTTGTGCTAGGTACCAAGCTAATCCAAAGGAATCTCACCTGAATGCTGTGAAAAGGATTATCAAGTATGTTGCAGGTACAAGTGACCTTGGAATCTGGTATACTAAGGACACCAACAACATTCTGATAGGCTACAGTGATGCTGATTGGGCTGGAGATATAGATGATAGAAAGAGTACGAGTGGAGGATGTTTCTACATGGGAAACAATCTTGTTTCATGGCACAGCAAGAAGCAGAATTGTGTTTCACAATCTACTGCAGAATCTGAGTATATAGCTGCTGGAAGCTGCTGTACACAACTCTTGTGGCTGAGCAAGATGTTCCATGACTATGGTATTGAGAATGGTATACTTACAATTTTTTGTGATAATACTAGTGCTATTAACATTTCTAAGAATCCTGTACAACACTCACTCACAAAGCACATTAGCATAAGACATCACTTTATGAAAGATTTAGTAGAGAAGAACATTGTGAAGTTGGAATATATACCTACTGAAAAACAAAATGCTGACATTTTTACTAAGGCATTAGACCATGAGAGATTCTCTATCTTGAGGAAATCTCTTGGCATGAGCACTATCTGAAAAATTCGGATGGATGTTGTCACAAATGCGTCAGCATTTGGGACAACATCATGGGTTGTAAAATTTTATAAGTTGAATTTATTTCTTAGTTAAATAATTCCTTTGTAAAATATCTACGAATCTAAGAACCTTGTAGTGCAAAAATAAACATGTCTTACACCTCTCAAATGCATAAAAATGAGAATGTTATTAGCATACTAAAAGATGTACCAAATCACTGAGTAACTATGGAGCACGGAGTTCACTACTACGATGCCTTCTTTTCAAAAGGTGATCCTTTGGTAAAAACATCAATATATTTGTAATCCATTAAGTAAGTATGGGGCACGGAGTTCGCTACTACGATGTACTCTACAGGAACAATGGATCAATACAAATTAGATGCTATAACACAAAAAGAAAAAAATATGGTGCAACACAAATGAAGCAAATTCATGTAAAAACCGTGTTGAGGTGTTTGTAACAGTTTTGAGCACAACATTGCCTGATTCGAATTTATTTTTATTAGTAGTAATTATTTAATTATTTATTGAGATTTATTTTATTTATTCAATTATATAACTAACCCACGTTTTTTTTATTTTTCAGATTATGCTTGGACTTAGTCTTTATTCTAGAAATTTCTTAATTATTTAATTAATTAATAAAATGGATTTTTCCCACTAATTAAACCATGATCAAGGTTGTGGCTAAAAATGTGGAGCACTATCACATTATTTCTGGAATTAATCGTGTTAACCTCCAACTACACACACATTCTCTCCATAAAACTCAATTAATTGTGATTTATGTTGCTAATCGTGATTTTTGAGTTTGTTAAGTACTTAGCTTCTGCAGAATTGTTTATTGGCCGTGTATCTCTCAAATTTTGTGAACACACTCCTCAAACCTATCTTGAAATTCCAACCGTCCCTTAAATGGCTGGAAACCGACCTCAATCCCACTCACAATCTCACTCTGATTCGAAGAACTCATCCACTTCTCACACAAACCCTCTCGAAATCCTTGCTTCCATGGCGTCTCAGAAATCAACCTCGTCAAATGCTGACTCAAATGTCTCTACAATACCATCAACAACCACTCCCACTCCTCAAACTGCTCCTCAAACCGTTCCACCAACAACCAACATTCCTCCACATGCAACTGTCGAACAGTTCAACAAGGCTATCGAAGAAGTGTCTGACTCTCTTCGAACAACTAGTTATCTTCCCGTGATGACATTTGGAGATATCACTGTGGATATCTCAAGCTATTTGGCTGATCAAACCGCCCAAATGGCTGCTGTTTCAAAAAGCCCTAAATCACCTACTGTTCACAACCCGCAAGCTGAAAATGAGGAGGTTGCTGCTGAAGAAGAAGCTACTGCTACTTCCGACCCTGAAGATGTTGAAATGGAGGATGCAAACATCTCTGAAGACGGTACAAACTCTTCACTCTCTGTTTCTGATGAATCTGCTCCAATTCCTTTCAAGAAGAATGCGCAGAAAGGGAAAAGACAGGGGAGTCCTGTACAAAGAAGGAGATCATACCGTGTGTTCACTCGTGTGGATTATTCTGAATCTATGAGGAAGAAGAAGAAAGCTGGAGCTGAAGCTGCTGAACCCATCCAAGTGTTCACAGACTCTGAAGAAGAAGCTCCTATTGCTGTTGAGAAAATTAAAAAGGTTGTTGCTGAGAAACCCAAGAAAGCTGTGCTTGAAAGGAGAAAGAAAGCTGCTGCTGATCCCAAAGGCAAAGGGAAGGCCAAGATGATTGCTGAAGATGAACCTGCAAAATCAGATTCCAATTCTGATTCTGATGTGTGTTTAAGAGATATTCTGAACTCTCTTAAGAAAAATGCTGAGCATTTTGCTGCTGCAAAGGAAGGTGCACCAGAACCTGAAGATGATGGCAGTGGTGATAGCTCTTCCAGTGCAGAAAGCAGCTCGAAGGAAAGCTCTGCTAAAGACTCCACATCAAGCTCCAATGACCTTGCTTCTGAAGAGGAAGGTAATTCTGATTCTCTTGAGACTCTAGAGAATAGGTTGGCTATTTATTCTAAGAGGAAACTGCTGATAGAGAAGAGGATTAATATCCCTGATTTTGAAAGTAAAGGCATGGTTAGTTTCTTAGAGGAAAGGAATTTGATGCATGCTGTGAATTTTGGTGAATCTTTCTTGACAAATTGGGCTTATGAATTTTATGCTTGCATGAAAAAGAGTACTGGTAGGAGATCATCTAAGTGGTATGGGACTGTAAACTTTAGGGGGAGGGATGTACCTTTTACTCCTGAGTTGATAAATGAGTTTCTGCATATTCCCAATGTTGAGGTGGATGAAGAACCTGACATGGATGTGGTTATTGCTGCTATAACTGGTGGTAGGGTAGTTAAGTGGACTAGACAGATGCTAGCCAAAGACCTCACTTCCCTACATTCTGTGTCATACAAACTCATTATCTACAACTGGATTCCCACTACAAATACCACTAAGATCACAAAAGACCAAGCTGTTCTTATGTATAGGATCTCTATGCTTAAGAAGTTCAATTTAGGCCTCACAATTTTTCACCATATGATGAGATTTACTGGAAAAGTTTCTGAAAAAGGAAACCTACCCTATCCTGTTCTGATTTCAAATTACTTGAGGCATCATGACTTTGCTGCTAAGAACACTGATGTGTTAAGGGGGAGAGTACCATTACTGGCCATAGCTCCTGCCTTACTCACTGGGGATAGAGTAATTGATCTGCCTTTGACTGCTCCTGGTACTGCTCATCAGCATAGGCCTTCAACTACTGAACATCAGCAAAGACCCTCAACTTCTGATCATCCAGAATCATCCAGATCAAGACAGAGAAATGCACCCCCAAATGTTGAGAACATCCATATCAACATTTCTGGTAATGTGTATCTTTCACAGGATTTCATCAAATTACAGCTCAAGCACTTGCAGGAAACCATTGATGAGCTTCAGTTCCTGAAGGACAGGTGGACCAGTATGCTTTCACCTACAACAGGGGGAGTACCACCACCATCAAATTCCCATGTGGTGATTGAAGAATTGAATGATGATGGAGTTCCTACTGCTGCTGCTGCTGGTGGTGAACCTGATGCTGCAGTGACTGATGTAGTTGCACATCTTGCTGCTACTTACTTTGTGGAGACCCTGTATGGTGATGATGCTGAGATGGAGACCTTGTATGGTGATCTACACTGATGAACAGGGACAAGCTAGACAGGGGCAGATCTGAATATATCATAATGGCTACTGTGCAGGAAGTTGATGCTGCAGCTGTTACCACAGCAATATATGCCATTTATTCAGTTCAATCTCTGTAATTAATGTTTAAGTATTCTGAAATTCTGATACACTTGTTATTTATTTCTTAGATGTTAGTTTGTTTATTTTGTTGCAACTTGCTTAAATTATGGTTACATTTGATGATATTTGTTTACTGCCTTTGGTTAATATTGTTTACAGATTATCATGTGTTTACTGCAGGTTGCTGGAGTCTTTGTTTTGTTTACTCCTCTTTGCTCTGATTTTTTATTATTTTGTTTTTGTTAGTGTCTTACTTAGATTCTAAGTTAATTCTTCCAGTTCAAATTATTATCTTAGTATAGTTACTTATGTTGTGAGTAAGTGTATAGTTTATACTTATTCTATTTTGGATGAAATAGTTTTGATCCTTTGGCACAGATCATTATGAAATTATCCTTGATCTTCATTTGATTTAATCCAACGATTACAACAGGTATTGTCTTGACTAGTGCTTAGCAATGATGTCAACCTCAACTAAGTATGTATAGAAATATATGTGCATCAGGTGTGTTGTAGTCGAAATGTCAAATTGGGGGAGATTGTAGATGTTGTTAATTCTTAAATGTCTTAAAATTATCAACAACATCTTAATTTGACCTTCCGAGATTTTTTCTAAGTCTTTTCTGAAATGCTACATTAAATGTTGACCTAAATGTTGTCGCATTTCTGGCAGGATCTAGAAGCTTCTACAAGGATCTGGAACCTGGAAGATTCCAGAACATTGGAGAATATGCTAGAACAGCCTAGATGCATTTGGAACGACCCGGAGCAGGCTAGAAGGATCTAGAAAGATCATGGAAGATGTGGAAGTTGAGTTTCCTAAAAAATAGGACCTCAATGTGGAAGCCTCTAGAATTCGTATCCCACATCTATAAATACCCATTGAAGGCTTCATAATTCAGTGTGCTCTATTCGATCAATATCCTAGACCGAGCGTTCATCCCTGTTAGGAACTTGTTGCCAATAGTTCTACATTTTAGTTCATACGTTGTGTACCACCCGTATGACTGTGTGTCTTCTTATCTATTGAGAGTGTAATCATTAGATAGACTAGGCATTTCGACAGTGTATAATTTATACACTTAGTTCGTTTTCTAGACTTGGCACCTGCCTCGTTTATAGTTTCGTTGTGAAAGTTATTGTTGTAACATTTCACACAACATTTGTACTTGAAGATAAGTATTGATTTTACGCCATAAGGCAGACATGGATTTTTATTTATAAAATCTATGTTAAAAGTATTTCCATTGTGTCTCGTTTGTTTTTAGTGTTTCAAGTCTTCCGCTGTGAATCTTAATTTCTGATATTCTGTTAGAGTCAGTGTTGCACTATTTGTCTCAACATTTTGTGCAACATTTATCTACTTATACTTAAACACTTTTATACCCCCCACACCACACTTTCAGACAAGATTCCAAGTCATCTTGTAACGTTCAAAATAAGACTTACCATACATAGAAGATTGACGAAGATTCCAGAATTGAAGCAATCAAGATCAAATCAACTGGAATCAAGGGATCACCCACAAACAAGGAAATATTGCTAACGACTAGTCAACTACAACGGCTAGTTGTGCCAATCCTCCTTATAAATACAAGAAGATGAGGAAGAATAAATACGAAAATACTACGCAAGAATTCTTAAGTTACATTGAAGCAAGCAAGCCAAAAGCCACACATTCAAAAGAATTCTCAAGAGCCCAGAAAAGCATTAGACTACTCCTAGCTCTTAAGTTATTTCCTCATCCAACCAAAGAACCTGAATCCAAATCAACATTGTAAACACCTTAATTTAGGCATAGTGGTTAAGAATATTTATAAGCTTGAACCATTAGTTGGATCCTTTCAAAAACCCAAAACCCCTCACCTAAAGGTTTAGTTTTTGAATCCTTGTGTTGGTCCCTGAACGAGTAGTGAATGGATTTAAAGTCTAGAGGGGAGGGGTGAATAGACTTTAAAACTTTTCGGTTAAAGAGTTAAGACCTCTTCTGATTTTCTATGTCTGCTGGACTACTAGTCTGCTGGTCCAGAGGACTATAGTTATCTGATAGAGTGTTTATATGCGGAAGTGTGTAGGCCTTTTTATTTAGACTCGTTCGAGTGCTCTTTTGAAAAACCTAATTAGATGTTTAAATGAAATACTCAGTTGATGCCGGTTTGAAACAAATGTGGCCTTGTTTGCAAAGATATTTCAAATCACAATATGCACTATGATAAAATATATGTATAAAGAACTGAAATGTAAAGTGCAGAAAGTAAATAACATCGTAGATTTATAGTGGTTCGGATATACGATCCTACGTCCACTCTCACGTTACAAGCGTGAAGTTAATCCCTTAATTTCCTGAAAATTATTGGGGTTTGTCCTTTATAGTCCCAAGAGAAGTACTTTGAGATCTGAACAGTTCCAAACTGCTGCGGTCTCCACAAGTGATTTGAGAGCACTTGCACTCCTACAGGGGTTCAAAAACTAAACCTTATGGTGGGGGTTTTGGATTTTTGAATGGATCCAACTAATGGTTCAAGCTTATAAAATGCTTAACCACTATGCCTAAATCAAAGGATATACACAATATGTATTTGGATTCAGGTTCTTTGGTTGGATGAGGAAATAACTTAAGAGCTAAAAGTATTCTAATGCTTTTCGGGGCTCTTAAGAATTCTTATGAGTGTGTTGCTTTTGGCTTGCTTGCTTGATTAGCTTCATAATTCTTGCTTGGTATTTCCGTGGTTGTTCTTCCTCATCTTCTTGTATTTATATGGAGGATTGATTCAACTAGCCGTTGGAGTTGACTAGACCGTTAGCAATCTTTCCTTGTTGTTTGTTGATTCCTTAATTCCAGCTGATTTGATCTTGATTGCTTCAATTCAGGGATCTTTGTCAATCTTCTATGTGTGGAAAGTCTTCGTTTGAATTTCATAAGATGACTTTGGAATCAGCCGAGTCTTTGACGAGCTACTAGTCTGCTGATCTTCTTTTCTAGTCGTCAAGTTAACTCGTCTGGCCTGGTATCGTCTGTCTTCTGATATCAGATGAATATTAGTCTTCTGATCTGAGAAAAATACTTGTGCTGACTTTGGCCATCTTCGACTTGGACTTCATCAGTTAAGTAGGTATACAAGCACCTTGCTTATCTGATCTTCAAGGATCTTCTACTCTTCATCTCTTGAGATTACGCATGTAGACTTGAATTGTACTAATCAGCTGAGATACATATAGCTGATTACACAAGACTAGAATTACAAGCTGAGCTTATCTATACAGATACCAGTTGATCCTATTACATGTATTTTATAAACTCTAAGTGTTTTGGCCATCAAAACTATCCTATCACATGGAGGGGCTTAGGGTGAATTTATATCCCAACAATTTCCCCCTTTTTTGATGAAGCTAAAACTAAACTTGATAAATGCTCCTATGAATAGGATAAGAGTTTATAAAACATTACATGATGTTTCTGATGAAGACAATGAGATTTTGTCTTGTAAGTAAAAAGAACTATTACTTGCATAAAAGGTTTGGAGTTACAGATTACATGTTTTAGTTTCTTTGAACTTCTTGAGTAGTCTTCATCAGGTCTTCAATTCTTCAGATGCGGTAGGCAAGATACAGACGAGTGCGAATGTCTTCCATGTGCTACATGTCTGTAACATTTTATTCAATGTAAATTTTCTCCAGAATTCTTTTGACTTCTACCATATTTGTTCTTCCAGATTCCAGAGTAGGTGGCTCCCAGACAGGGTCTTCAGGAGTTAGGATTTTGTAGCCTAGTTCTTTGGCTGATTTGACTGTTTCTATCCAGAGCACTTGATCTTCAATTTACATGAATTGAGAGAATTGAAGAAACTATTCTTCATAGGTGGGGAGAGGGCCGAATTTTCTGACTATGTGGTGAGCTAGCTGCCATTTCTTCTTCAGAGGATACCATCTTAGTAGCTCGTCTTGAAGTACCAGCATATCCACATATGTGCTGTCAGTTACTCGAGCACTTTCTTCTTTTTCTTTGTCCTTTAGTACTTTCCTGAGTTTGGCCAACACTCTCTCAAATTTTGCACCATTGAGTTTCTTCTGTTTGAGCTCTTGAGCTTCTTGCATCTTTCTTTTCTTCAGCTCTTGAGTCTCTTTCTCTTCTGCAGTAGGCTCTGCTGGGATTGCTGATGTTTCAGCTACCTTTCTCTTTCTTGTCATTCTCCTATCAGGAGTTGACTCTTCTGTGGCAGTGATCTGCAGCTTAGTAGTAGCACCTTGGGCTTCATCTTGATCCACTTCCTTTCCTTTTCTCTTCTTCATTTTGGTTTTTAAACCTCCCAAGGTTTCATTCAGATCATCTTGAGCTACAACTAGCTCAGCCTGCTGGGCAGTAGACTTTTCTAGAGCTTTTATCAACAAATCTTCCCTCTTTTTGGCTTCAGCAAGGGCAGCCGCAAAAGGTTTCATGGCATTCAGGATCTCAACCTGAAGAGTCTGCTTGAGAGCCATGGCATTGACTCTGCTGACATGTGTGAAGTCAGTGATGCTATGTTCCAGAACTTGAGCATGAGAAGTAGAGGCAGAAGCCTTCTCTAGTTGAGCTGTTATAACTTCCAATTTGTCAGCTATATCCTTCAGCTGCGCCCTTAACTTCTCATTTTCTTCAGCTGCCGTTGTGAGTAGAGCTTGTCCTTGTGCAGCTCTAACTTCAGCATGCTCGAGCCTAGTCTTGTAGATGGTCTCCATGCGTTTTGTCTCATTGGTGTAGAGATCAGCAAACATTTTGGTTCTGTCTGCTGTCTTTTTCATTTCACTGTGGAGATACTCATCTATCTGATTATGGAGTGTCTCACCAAATTTGTCATCGATATCATAGATTTGGTTTGTAAGGCGAGCCCTCTGTTCCTGTACTGCTCTTTCAATATATCTAGCCAGCTGCATGCCTAGCCCCTTCTCAAAGTGCATGTCTATTGCTTCCCTGACTTGAGCACATACATCTGCTCTTATATCAATAGACGAAGTAGAGGGGGAGGCAGTACCTTGAGTTTCCTGTTGTGGCATCCGAATGATGTTTGGATTGTTCACAACCAGTGCTAGGCCTCTTTCTTCTGCAGTCAATAGCCTTCCTCCAGAAAGTTTGTTGTGGCATCAACCGGATGAGCAAAGATTCTTATTTCTCTTTTAGTCAGTTGACAAATGAAGTGTTCTATCTCATTCTTAGGCATGAAATGAGCTGGAATCATCAGCACTTCCTTTTCTTTTTCTTCTATCTCGGCTACCTCAGCTGAGTCATCTGCCTGTGGTTTGTCAGCTGTCTTCAGCTGATCTTAAGTTTGATCAGGAGCTATAGTGATCTCTGGTGCCTGAACTGTTTGATCCTCAGCAGTGGATTTGGAGGAGATTCCTAGAATCTTTTCACAAGTTCAGAGCCAGTGCTTCTGTGGGCAACAGCTCAGTGAACGATTTCACCTGAGCAACTTCTTTCTGTTCCATTTCCCAATCTAGGAAATGAGCCAAACCTCTCATTCCTTCCATGACCATTGCAAGGCCATCCACATCATCTCTTCCGAGTTCAATCCAAGTACATACTCGGATTACTTGCTCAAACTGGATTGAATATTCATCAACTCTAGGCACAGTAGACCTCAGTAGACTGGCTATCCTCAATCTCATTATCTTTTCCCTTGTGCACATTGGATAGTTCACCATCTTGAACTGTGATTGAGGTTAAGAAGGATCTTCTGATGCCAATTTCTCGGGTACAAAAGAGGTATTGGGGTCAGTAGATTGGTTTGATGGGATGGTTTCCTCTACTGTGTGAGTATCAACATGGATTTGGGAAGTAGTATTTGAGGGGTCAGATGGGGTTATGAGGTTAGTGGATTGAGGTTTCTGAGTTTGTTCCTCTACTGTATGAGTATCAACAGGGATTTGAGGAGCATTGTTTGAGAGTTCAGAAGGGTTGGCAGTGTCAGTTAGGTCAAAAGTTGAGATTGGAGTTATGACCATTGGAGTAGGGAGCCTGGATTTCTTCGACTTCTTGGTGAAAGAAGAGTTATTCTTCTTTCTCTTCAGGCTCTTTGACAGTTTAGAAGGAGTAATTGAAGTAGAAGGAGTTGAGATACCTGCCTTTTTCAGAGGGGAGGCAGAAGAGGTAGCATCGGAATAAGAAGAGGAGATGAGCCCGGATCTGATCAGCAACCTTCTTTGAGCTAAGGTCTGATTGTCACCATCATCATCAACAACAGCCTTCTGAGGGGTTTTCTTCTCTGTGTGTTCCTCCTCTTCTTCGGCAGATTCAGCAGAATCGTGCAAAATTTCCTTGTCTTCTGCTTCAATGTTAGTTGCACCTGCTGAGGATGCTCCAGCTAACTTCTTATTCTCTTCCTTCAGCCTTGCTGCCTCAGCAAGGGCCTCCTTCTTCAAGTACCATTTGGATGAATGGAACTTCTTGGCTGGCCCCATCTTATAGTTCTTGGGCAGAATATCTGGAAGAATTATGCTCAGTTTATTGACAAAGCTGACAGTGGATGTAACTATCCACTCCTTCTTTTGTACATCTAAGGACACCTTCTTAGCTTCTAGTACAATTATGTCCATGAAGAGGCCTTGCCAGTCTCCATCTATTTGGTCCCAAATAGCAGCTGATGTGCTAAAATTTGCACGAGAGGATTGCGTGTCCTCTGGATTGGATGTCCCACTCTTCGAACACGCACAATCACTCCAAGTGTGTTGCCTTCGTTCAAAACCTTCAAGAACCTGCAAAGAACACGCCGGAGGGGAGTCCGGCGCGGACACTCCGATGCCTAAGTCAGTATAGGGCTTATCAATCTCTCCCAAGGATCTCGGGATCCTTGATATATATAAAACAGTTCTTGAAAGATCTCCCAAAGGTAGATTGTATTCAATTTAGTAAATGCGTAATGTACGAGAGTCTAACCTGGAAATCTCCTCGATTTTACCTATTTATAGAGATATTAGTTGGAGAGGAAGTCAAGCCTTCCTTCTTTTCCGGAACTACCCGCCAGACTCGGTCCTGCGGAGTGGACGAGGCCTTCTTTCCTCCACTTCCCGAAGACTCGGCCATATCTCCTCTTTATTTGACTCGGTTCCCCCGGATAATAGAGGATAAGGTCCATCTTCTATCGAGTCCAAGCCGAAAATAGCGGAACCTCCCTACGTTCAAGGCTCACGAACTTCCTCCAAAGTAATTCTTCTGGAAGCTTCTCTTTGGCGGTAGCTCCCTCCAGAGGGATCTCCCGAGAGGATTTCTCCTCAGAGCATATTTCATAATCTGATCCTTTCACTTTTATCCTATCCCTTATACACGTGTCGACTCCTTATTAAGTGACATTTTTAGGCCGCATCATCACTCCCCCCTACTCTCGTAAAAGGGGGACATCTTTTGTGAGAGTAGAGAAGTTTTCCTAGAACTTGTTACAAAGGTCCTCCTGGAGAAATGTGTATCTTCCCCGCTTTGGAGAGGAAGTTTAAAAAATGTCCTTCTCCGAGGGCTTTCCCGCCTCAAATTCTGGGAGACTTTTCAGCTTCCGCGCGTGCACTTCACGCGATCACCTTTCTCTCTCTTCTGTTATTCTCCCGAGGAAAACCCTCGATTTTTCCCCCTATCTTTCCTCACTTACTTCACGCAACCATCTCCCTTTTCTCTCTTTACTTTTCAAATTTCACTCCTCCCAAAGATTTCTCGTCGTCTTCATCCTTCTTCTCCGGTGTTCTTCACCTCGAGTCTCTGCTGTCGTCAACCGCCTCGTCTGATTCCATAGCCCTTCTACTTCAAGGTAACCCAGCTATTCTCTTGTTCTGCTTTTATTAATAGTGTAAATCGATGTCAAATCCTCCCTCTCTTCCGGAAGCTACCAGTCAAAATTCCTCTGAAGCGACTCCCTCTCTAATGGGGAGTCCAGAGAATAGAATTTCCCCCGCTTCCCAAATCGACCATACTCACTTAGTTGACCTTGCTCACGCCTATGGCTTTCCATCGGAGTACGCCTTTCGTGCTCCTCGCTCCGATGAACGCCCAGATATTTCCCAGCCTCGGACCCTTGCTTTTTTCGAAGCCCATCTTAGGGCCGGACTACGGTTTCCGATTCATCCTTATCTGGCTGCCATATCCACCCGTATGCAGATCCCCCTTAACCAGTTTACTCCGAATGCCATCCGTACTATGATAGGTTTCTACATCTTGGTGAAGGGGAATGGGGGCGACCCATCTGCCGAACTATTTCTGAGCCAACACTTATGTAAGGTGAATGATGGCTTCTTCTATGTTAGTGGTCGAAGGTCCCGTGTTTGTAAATTTCTGAAAAAACTCCATGAGGAAGACTCATCTTGGCGAGATTACTACTTCTTTGCTACCAGTCCTACCGATTGGCCATTTCCTCACGGGGATTGGTTATTCCAAAATCCCGGAGTGATTCCTCCTCCCCTGAAAGCTTACTCAGTTTCCAATCTCACCATTATGGATAATCTCAACACTCATACCCATTTGCGCGACTATTTCGATGTTATTGCCATTTGCAACAATCCTCGCATCCTCTCCCACTTCGGCTTTTGTCCTCAAGATTTTCCCTTAGGTTCCCGAGATGGTAAAAAATCTTCTATTGCTATATTTTATTTCTTGCATGTGGTTGTTTTTCTGAATTCTGAAAATTTTCTTGATTATTTGTAGCAATGAGTTGGTTGACTCATATCTCCCGAGATGCCCCTGCTCTCAACATAGTGAAGGCCCCTGTATTATCCGCTCCAGAGGACATTCCAAAGGCTCCTCCATCTCCCGCTCTCGAGAGCTCTGCTAAGACTCCGGCTCCAGAGGGTTCTTCAAAGATCCCCCCTCTCCCTAGCTCTTCCACTCAGGTCCCAGGCTCAGTTGCTAAAAGAACCCGCTCGGCTGCCAACGCCGTTTTTGCTGACTGTGGGACTTCTAAGAAAAAGAAGGGAAAAACGCCTCGTACTCCTGTCGAGAAAAGCTCCTCTCCATATGAACTTCTCCATCGTCTTATTGATCGATGTCTCGTTCCTTCCCATGCTACTGCTTCATCTGATTCCTCCCCTCCTGAGGACCAACTACTCCATGGCGCTCATCTTTTCGCAGAGGTATCTTCTATTTTGATTTTTCTTATTCACGTTCGTTGTTTTCTTTACATCTCCAACATCATTTTCCTTTCCTTTGCAGTTTGGCGTTACCTATGCCAAGATACTCGACCGAGGTGTCGAGATGGTGGCTGAACTTGAGCTTCTCCGAGCTGAGGTGTCCTCCTTTCAATTGTCCTTCAAGGATATTACTAGGGAAAAGGAGGAGGCTCATAAGCGAGCACAGGCTCTATCCGAGGAGTTGTCTTTCTTACAGACCCAAAGCCAGCAGGATGCTGTCAGGATCAAGCGTCTGGTGCAGGAGGTAGGGCGGATGAAACAGGAGCTGCCGGATGTTGGGGTGCGGGCTTGTATTGAGTCTCTATTCACTTCTCCCTTGGGCCAAGAGTTCTTAGAAACTCTTCATACTCAGTGGTTGTCCAGTTTCCTGAAGAGCTCGAGCTTTCTCTGTGCCATGGGGCCGCACATTCCTCATTTTATCGATCACGGCTTCAGCAACGCCATCGCCGAGCATTCAGCCCCAGGATTCGATGGGACTTATTCTCGTGAGTTTCATCTGGATCGACTCGCTACCCCTCCAAAGTTCCTGGGGGATCCTCAAGAGAGTCCGGACAGTCCTTGGTGGCTACCCGGGATGGGCCAAGCTATTGCCAAGTTGCAGGCTGCCAAGATAGGTATGGCTGAGCTAAAGCCTCTGGAGCCACTTATTTATCCTTATGTTTCTGTTCCAAAAGTGGCAACAGGGATGGATGGAGGGACCGGCACTGCTGATGCTATGGGGAGTATGAAGGATCCGGAGGAAGGTGGAGGATCTAGCAATCATGTTGCTGGGGAAGAGGGCGCTGCTGGAGTAACTGAAGGAGTTGAGGTTGAGGGGGTTGCTACCCAGGAGGCTGCTGCTGAAAAAGCAATTTAAATATCATATTCCTGATCATCATAGACAATCTATTTTTCTGTTTTTTTGCTACACTCTTTATTTTCTGCTCATAACATTTGCTCCTCATACTTTGTAGGGGACCCCACACTCCTGGATATGTGGGGGCTTTTTGTAGTAATTATGTTAGCTTAATGTTGCATGCTTTGTGGTTTCTTTCTTTCTTGCATGAGCAGCGTACCAGATCAGCAAGGAATGTGTTGGAGGTGTATTCTCTTTCCCCCCTCCTTGTTGGTCTTGTGGGCTAATTTGGAATTATTTCTCGGCACCTTAGCCTTTAGGCCTCTGAGTGTCTCCCACTCTTATTTTTAAAAGATCTTATTTTATAAAATCTTCTCATTTCAGTAACCCACTTGGGTCTCGAGTAAGCTGAGGGCTCTCTGGAGCACCCCGGTCTCTAAGTGTCTCTCACTCTTATTTAAAAGATTTAATTCATAAAATCCTCTCATTTCAGTAACCCACTTGGGTCTCAAGTAGAGTGAGGGCTCTCTGGAGCACCTCGGCCTCTAGGCCGTTGAGTGTCTCTCACTCTTATTCTTAAAAGATTTTAATTCATAAAATCCTCTCATTTCAGTAACCCACTTGGGTCTCAAGTAAAGTGAGGGCTCTCTGGAGCACCTCGGCCTCTAGGCCGTTGAGTGTCTCTCACTCTTATTCTTAAAAGATTTTAATTCATAAAATCCTCTCATTTCAGTAACCCACTTGGGTCTCAAGTAAAGTGAGGGCTCTCTGGAGCACCTCGGCATCTAGGCCGTTGAGTGTCTCTCACTCTTATTCTTAAAAGATTTTAATTCATAAAATCCTCTCATTTCAGTAACCCACTTGGGTCTCAAGTAAAGTGAGGGCTCTCTGGAGCACCTCGGCCTCTAGGCCTGTGAGTGTCTCTCGCTCTCGTTATAGTTATATTCATACGTCGCACATTCACATATGAGAAAGATAAACAAGACATAATAAATCTGAGTAATTCATTTTTCAAAAAGGGATAAGGCTTCATTGATTTATTGTCAATTTTCAACATAGGCCATAGATAACCTACGCCGGTCTCATTAAAAACCTCTTTACGGAAAAACCCCAAAGGGGAAACCCTCAGAGAGGGAAAAAGAGCTCCGGTGAAGCCACAAAATACACCAAGTAAAGTACGAATCAATGCAAAAAGTCACAAAACAAAAGTAATAGGTGGTCTCAAGACCTTACACTGTCTTCAAATAAAGAATCTCTTCAAATGGCAAACGTTCCAGGGTCTAGCTATGTCAACCCCCTCCATACTCTGCAGTCTGTATGCTCCTCCTTTCAACACCTGTGTGATTTTGTAGGGTCCCTCCCAGTTGGGCTCCAGCTTTCCTGTGTTTTTCAGGGCGTCCGCTCTTCTCAGCACCAGGTCCCCTGCTCTAAAGGACCTCGGGATCACTCTTCGATCATATGCAGCTTTAATTCTGCTTTTATATCTTTCAACACGTACCCTGACCATCTCTCTTTCTTCTTCCATCAAATCTAGAGCCTCTCTCATCAATCTTTCATTCTGATGTTCTTCAAATTGGGCAACTCGATGCGATCGTAAAACGGCCTCTGGAGGTATCACCGCCGTAGCTCCGTAGACCAGCTGAAATGGAGACTCTCCAGTTGCTGTCTTCGGGCTAGTCCTATATGACCATAATACATTATCTAACTCGTTTACCCATCCTCCTCCTATCTTTGTCAACCTAGTTCGGATCCCATCTACTATTGTTCGATTAGTAACCTCCACCTGTCCGTTAGCCTGAGGATGGGCTACAGAAGTGAATCTCTGTACTATGTTCAATCTTGCACACCATCCTCCGACGTTTTCGCCATTAAACTGTGTTCCATTATCGGAGACCAATATTCTGGGTACTCCGAATCTACAGCAGATTTGTTTCTTCAGGAATTTAATCACATTTTCTTCATCTATCGTAGCCAGGGGGGCAGCTTCCACCCATTTGCTAAAATAGTCCACTGCTACTATTAGAAATTTTCTCCCTCCGGAGGCTGGAGGGAAGGGTCCTACCAAGTCGATTCCCCACTTAGCGAAGGGACAAGGAGAGTGCATCGCTCCCATCTCTTCCGCAGGGGTCCTTATCAATGGAGCATTTTTCTGACACTTGACGCATTTCCTCACAAATTATCTAGCATCTTTTGTCATGGAGGGCCAGTATAACCCTGCCCTTAAAACTTTCTTCACTACCGCTTTGTATCCTTCATGACTGGCTGCATCACCTTCGTGGATCTCTCTAAGTGTGTATATAGCTTCTCTAGTCGATATGCACCTCAAATATGGGTGCGTGAACGACTTCTTGTATAAGTGCCCTCCGATAATACAATATTTGATCCGAAGGGCTCGGGTCTCTCTGGTGGTAGGGGCATTTGCTTCCTTGGTGAGTTCTATCCATATAGCCCTTCTCCAATCATCTTCCTCTTCAATGGAGCCAATGGGGTTCTCCAGAGTCTCTCTTTCCGCAACTACTAGAGTTATTGTTCCCTGTCCATTAAACTCTGTGGAGCTAGCGAGTTTGGAGAGACTATCCGCCTGCATGTTCTTCTCTCGGGGTATTTGGACTACCTCGCATTCTTGGAATTTGACCATCACCGCTTTGGCACGCTCCAAATAAGCAGCCATCCTGCTATCTTTGGCTACATATTCACCATTCACCTGCTGAACAACTAGTTGGGAGTCTGAGTATAGGGTTACCTTTGGAGCTCCCAATTCCAATGCCATCTCCATCCCTCTGATCAAAGCTTCATACTCTGCTCCATTATTTGAGGTCATGAATTGAAACCTCACTGCGAATTGTAGGTCCTCTCCTCGGGGGCCTATCAACACAATCCCTGCTCCGCATCCGCTCAGGGTCACTGAGCCATCTACGTACACCTTCCATCCCTCGACCTCCTCTGGTTTAGTCGACTCTTGGATGAAATCTGACAGAGCTTGAGCTTTTATAGACTTCCGTGGCTCGAAATCTATGTCATATTCTTGGAGCTCGATCGCCCACTTCACCATCCTTCCAGAGAGGTCTGCTCGTCCTATAACCTGTTTCAACAAGTAATTAGTGCGGACCAATATTTTGTAAGAAAGGAAATATGGGCGCAGCCTCCGGGCTGTAACGACCACAGCTAGAGCAGCCTTCTCAATTTCTGAGTAACGATTTTCGGCCCCCTGAATGATTTTACTGACATAATAAATAGGGTGCTGCAGAGATCCCTCTTCTTTGACTAAAGCAGTACTTAGTGAGAATTCCCCTACGGAGAGATACAAAATAAGGGTATCTCCTGGAGAAGGCTTCGTCAGTTTCGGCAACTGAGACAAATGGTGCTTCAGGTCTTCAAAGGCCTTTTGGCATGTTTCGCTCCATTCAAACTTGGTTCCTTTCTTAAGAATTTTAAAGAAGGGATGGCTCTTTTCAGCAGACCTAGCTATGAATCTACTCAACGCTGTAATCCTTCCATTGAGTGTCTGGAGCTCCTTTATGTTTCTTGGCGGCCGCATGTCCAGTACAGCCTTCACCTTGGCTGGATTCACCTCTATACCTCGTTGAGTGACCATATATCCCAGGAACTTCCCTGATTTTACTCCAAAAGAGCATTTGGCTGGGTTCAATTTGATGCCGTTTTCTCGAATTACTTGGAAAATTTCTTCCAAATCCTCTATATGTTGATCTGCTTTCACACTTTTAGCCAACATATCATCTACATATATCTCCATGTTTCTCCATAGCTGCTTTCGAAAGACAGCATCGACCATCCTCTGATAGGTTGCTCCGGCATTGATTAATCCAAATGGCATCCGAACATATCCGAACGTTCCACCGGCTGCTATGAAGCACACTTTGGGGACATCTGCAGGATTCAGTTGGATTTGGTGGTACCCTTGGTATGCGTCCATCATGCTCAGCAACTCAAAGCCTGAAGTTGCATCCACTAGCTGATCTATTCTTGGTAGCGGGTAGTGGTCCTTAGGGCATGCCTTGTTGAGGTCCCTGAAATCGATGCACATTCTCCATTTTCCTCCCCCTTTAGGCACCAGCACAGCATTGGAGAGCCATTCTGGGAATTGGACTTCCACTACATGCCCTGCTTTCAATAGCTTCTCGATTTCTTCCTTCACAATGTTATTCTTCTCAATCCCGAAATTTCGTAGTTTTTGTTTTACGGGTCTTGCGTTTGGATCAACATTAAGGCAATGTATTGCTATCTCCGGAGGGACTCCTGTCATGTCAGCTGGAGAAAATGCAAATATATCGGAATTTCGACGTAATGTAAATATTACCTTCTCTGTGAGTTCAGGCCCCAGTTGGGTACCTATCTTGGTAACAAAGCCGAGTTTCCCTGGGAAGAGCTCCACGCTCATCAGTTCCTCGTCTGTTTTAACATTTACTTGTTCAGGTGCCACTCCTTCTACTTTCTTCCTCTTAACCTCAGGGTCATCTCCTCTCACCCGCTCCAGGCCCCTAGTTAGGGCTCTATCTGCCATTTTCACGGACTCTGCATAGCACTTCCGTGCTTGATACTGGTCTCCTCTCACTTCTCCCACCCCTGTGGCTGTAGGGAATTTCATTTTCATATGAAATGTGGAGACGATTGCCTGAAAAAGATTCAGGCTGGGCCGTCCCATCACAACATTGTATGACGAGGGAATATCAACAATAAGGAACTCCACCACGTGGACCTTCCGAGCTGGAGCATTTCCCAATCCTACTTGTAACATCACTGACCCCAAAGGTTGGATTGCTCCTCCGGAGAAACCATACAGAGAGGTATATACAGGGCGCAGCTTCACATTCAGCTCCATTCTCTTAAAATATTCAAAGAACATGATGTCAGCCGAACTTCCCGTATCTACGAAGATTCGAGCAACATCGAATCCAGCTATGTCGGTAGTGATCACTAGAGCGTCGTTGTGATCTTCCTTAACTCCCTTCACATCTTCTGGGCCGAATCGGATATTGGGCGTCTCCGTCATGCGCCCCACTTCTTTTAACTGGCTCCCTTGCTCTGCTCTTAGAGCCCGGACATTTTGCTTCCTCTTCCGAAAAGAATCTCCATCAGCTGGCCCTCCCACTATCATGTGGATTATTCCTCTCTTCGGTGGAGGAGGGGGCATATCTTCAGCTACTTCTCTGGTTTCCTTCTCTTCTGGTTTTCTTTCATGATCCTTCCGCTTCTGCCCTCGAGGGCCCTGCCTATCTCTGAATATAAATTCTTTTAGATGACCCGCTTGGATCATCCTCTCAATTTTGTCCTTCAAGTGGTAACATTGGTTCGTATCATGCCCATACTCATTGTGGAATCGACAGAATCGGTCAGACTTGGGTTTCTGAGGTCCTCGATTTCTGGAATATGGGAATTTCAAGTCTGGATGGTCTCCAGCTACCTCCAGTACTTCAGCAGGCTCAATCCTCAAGGGCGTGTATTTCTCGAATCTCCCACGAGGGCCAGACCGGGGACCTCCGGAGGGATTACTATCTCTTGTTGATCCAGAGGTCCGAGGGACCTCTGGGCTGGATCGTCTGGAAGGACCTTCCCTTCTTCTCTCTCGATCTGGTGGCCTAACCTCCAGCCTTTTGGCCTTACGGACCTACTCTAAAGTGAGGTACTTCTCAGCCCTATGCAGCAGCTCATCGAAATTCTTAACTGGCTTCTTATCTAAGGAGGAAAAGAAATCCCCATCTCGTAATCCGTTAGTGAGGGCGTTGATCTTCACCTCCGGAGAGGCTGTAGGGACCTCCAGAGCTGCCTGATTAAACCTCCGGAGAAAAGCTCTTAAGCTTTCGCTCTCCCCCTGCCTCAGATTGAAGAGGGTCAAGGTGGCCCTTGGCTGTCTCCGGGCACTTGCAAATTGATGGAGAAATAACTCACTGAATTCTTCCCAGGATCGGATGGTATTAGGTTCTAACTGAGTGAACCATTGCTGCGCTGCTTTGGCCAGGGTGGTCAGGAACACCCTACACTTAATTCCTTCTCCGTAGCGATGTAATAGCGCAGCGTTTTCAAACCTTACTAAGTGTTCGTAAGGATCTGCCGTACCATCATATTCAAAGTTAAGGGGCTTGAAGTTGAATGGTAACTCATCCTGTAATATGTTAGGAGAGAACTGGCACCCGGATGTGTGAGCGGATCTACTGGTTCGGTTGTCCAAATGTCTCCTCATATCCTTCATCTCTTTCTGCAGAGCCTGTAGCTGGTCGCTAACTGGCCCTCCGTAGGTATCATCAGTGCTTTCTTCTGTCCCAAGGGGTTCTGTCCCTCGGGGTGCCGGTTCTACGTTCCTTCTAGTGCTTCGAAGGGGAATGCTTCTTTCCGCGCGCGAGGGCACTTTATCATCCTCTTCCACTCGTATCCCCATCTCTTTGGACAACACTTGGGAGGTTCCAGGTGCCTCATCCTGGGGTCTAGGGGGCGGTACCTCTGGATTCCCTGGTGCAACCTTGGGAATCTGGTCCCTTTGATCCGCAAAGGCTTTATCTACGGCTTGTCTGATGAGGGTGTTCAATTGATCGGGAGAGATCAAGAGTGTCCCTGAGTCTGGAATATCCTCTCGCTGAGGATCTGCGGTCTGGGGCTCGGGGGTTTCAAGATCCCCGGTTATTCCCTCCCGGACCGGTAAGGGATGATTCTCATCACCTAAATCTGGAGTGGGCGCCAACGGATGATGTGATCCAGAAGGCGCGTGAATTGGGTTTTTCCCCCGGCCTCCTATTGGTAGGGGATCGATCGGCAAAGGGGGATTCTCACCCGGAAGATTTTTCTTTCCAGAAATGGATGTTTTGTCTCCGCCACCCATTTGCTCGAACAGGTAGAAATTCGTGAGAAAATCTTTCAATTCTTTCCCACAGACGGCGCCAGTTGATGTGCTAAAATTTGCACGAGAGGATTGCGTGTCCTCTGGATTGGATGTCCCACTCTTCGAACACGCACAATCACTCCAAGTGTGTTGCCTTCGTTCAAAACCTTCAAGAACCTGCAAAGAACACGCCGGAGGGGAGTCCGGCGCGGACACTCCGATGCCTAAGTCAGTATAGGGCTTATCAATCTCTCCCAAGGATCTCGGGATCCTTGATATATATAAAACAGTTCTTGAAAGATCTCCCAAAGGTAGATTGTATTCAATTTAGTAAATGCGTAATGTACGAGAGTCTAACCTGGAAATCTCCTCGATTTTACCTATTTATAGAGATATTAGTTGGAGAGGAAGTCAAGCCTTCCTTCTTTTCCGGAACTACCCGCCAGACTCGGTCCTGCGGAGTGGACGAGGCCTTCTTTCCTCCACTTCCCGAAGACTCGGCCATATCTCCTCTTTATTTGACTCGGTTCCCCCGGATAATAGAGGATAAGGTCCATCTTCTATCGAGTCCAAGCCGAAAATAGCGGAACCTCCCTACGTTCAAGGCTCACGAACTTCCTCCAAAGTAATTCTTCTGGAAGCTTCTCTTTGGCGGTAGCTCCCTCCAAAGGGATCTCCCGAGAGGATTTCTTCTCAGAGCATATTTCATAATCTGATCCTTTCACTTTTATCCTATCCCGTATACACGTGTCGACTCCTTATTAAGTGACATTTTTAGGCCGCATCAGCAGCCATAACACGAACTTTAAGAGTGGTGACTGCATCGTGACTGAAAGTGTTTCCCAGCAACATCTTTCCTGCTATATCCATTAATGTCTGGAACTTCAGATCCAGTTGTGGTTTACGAACCCCAGTTGCATTTTCTGCCTTGACTTTTCCATTAGTGAATATCTCAATGTATTCCTTCTCCTTACCCATTATGTAGGTAGATATATTGATCTTTCCACTGGGTAGATCAAAGAGATCTTTGAGTACATCTCGAGTAATCTTTACTCTGTGTCCACCCATATAACTTTCAACATACGAACCTCGTAACATAGCTTTCGAATAGAAAGCCAACACATCCTGCTCGTATACGTTTGTTGGTGTTGCCTGGAGAAATTCATGAAGATTGAGATTGAGGCAGCGGAGGAGTATCTCCTTGTTTTCTTCTGTGTGTTTCCCTTTGAAATATAGGGCATTCTCAGTAAAAATCTTGCCCTGTTTTGACCACTTTGCAGTATCAAGGGTTCCAGTGATCTTGGTCTTCTCATCATATATCTCAATAACACCCATTCTGATTTTGGTAAAATTATAGAGCGCTTGATAGAGTGATTTTCAGAACGAGAGCATTAGTGAGTGATCAAGAATTTTTGAAAGCGAAAGGGTTTTGAAGAATGGCTTAAGGGTTGGGTATATACTCCTGAATTTTCGAGGTGGGCTGTTTTGATCCAACGGTCGAGTATAGGTTGTAGGGGGGTAACATTCGAGAAGAACCCTTTCACCTTCAGCCCATCAAAATAAATTTTGCTGGCTTAATTTGCCATATGTCGATTTTTTATTCGTCGGCAGAATTGTAATTGATTGTTAGTGACATCATTACCAAAAATAGTCGTTGTGACTAAATTACAGTAATTTCAATCAATTAAGGTCGTTTCATGTAAGTAACCCTTCATGAAACAACTTTGATGGATCAAGAGCTAAGACAGTTGTCTTCTTTTTGGGCTCAGGTCCAAATCCTTCAGCAAACAATTCTTCAATATTTTCAGTGGACTTGGGATCTTCAGCACTCTTGTCAGTTTCAGAAGATTTATCCTTTTCAGCACTCTTGGATACTTCAGCAGTTTTGTCTTTTTCAGCAGTCTTTGCCTTTTTGGAAGTAGGCTCATCATCATCAATTCTGAACTCAGGGGGCAGATCAAGGTTGTTGGGAAAATCAGTGAATGTTTCAGCTTTTCTTTTGTTTCCTTTGGCCTTCTTAATCTTTCCTCTAGTTTGGACACCTTCTGCATTCTTGTCCAAACCAGATACCTCTCCTCCTGGTCTTTGCGCCTAACTCTTTCCTCTTGTGCTGAGGCCATTGAGTTCTTCAAGGCAATTGCTAACTGCTCTTCTTCATCCAAATCTTCTATGTTCAGGACTGCTGGCCCTTTTCCTTTTCCTTCAGCAGCTTTGTCCTTTCCCTTAACTGGGCTTCCAATGACCAAGGCACCTTTTGCTCTTGCTCTTTCCCTTTCCCCCTTTTTGGCAGCATCAAAACACTGGGGTTTGAGCTCACTCATTGTTGTAGCCATCAGGGATTGGGCTAAGTTTAGAGATTTCATCTCTTCTAACAAATATACATTCTCATCATGTATATTCTGCATCTTATCACTGCTCAAGCTAAGGAAAGCTAGAACAGGCTTCATCTTTTGTTGGACAACCTCCTCCAAGGTTGCTTTCAGAGATGCATCAAGTTGGGCCTTAAGAAGCTCAGTGAGGTTGGCCACTGCACTTTCAGCAATGTTGGCCATCACTTCTTGGGAAAACTTTTCTGAGGCTGCTTTCACCATAGCAAGCCTTTGTTCTTCTGCTCTTCTCTTCTGCAGTGCAGTCTTCTTGCCAAGTGCTTGTTTGACAGTTAGTCTGAGAGCCTTGACATTGGCATTATGATTATCTCTCAGCAGCTTTTGTTCCTTCTTGACCTCCTCTGAGATGGATTCCATAGTGGATTTGGCTTTTTGAAATGCAGTGGAAATGGTTTGGAGACCAGTTTCCACACCACTTATCCTTGCTTCCAAGGTGGGTAGCACCACATCCTCAGAGCCTGTTAATCTCATCTCCACAGATGCTAGAGTTCTTCCTTGCTCATTCAATGCTCCTGATGTTTCAGCATGTGCAGATTGGACCTGATAAGCCAATGAGTCCAACTTCTGATTGCATTCCAAGCAAGGCTTGTGCTGAGCCTGTATCTACTTGGATAGGGGCATCTGTCAAGAACTCATCTACAAATATTTGGTCAAGGGAAATACCTGGAATGTTAGACAAATCAAACATGTTAGGGAAATAAACACTCATCACCCTCAATTTCTTTTGCATAAGACTCTGATACATCAACAACCTTCTTCTCATTTTCAACTTTTTCTTTTCTTCCTTCATTTAAAATGTCCTCACCCAAGGAATCAGGGCTCCTTTCATCAAGAGATTCTTGAAGTTCAGATTTGACTTCAAGAATAACATGTCCTTCCTCACTTATACCACCCTCTATTTGTGGTACACTCACTATCTTAGTGATTACAACCTCTCTTTCATCCTCTATTCCCTCTGATTTTTTGACTAAACTCTCCTTTTCAACACCTTCACCTAGACCTGCAACATCTCCACTTTCAACAAGGTTCAAAGATGGCAGTTGTGGGGAGATCACAGTGCTTATTTCAGCAGCCACTGAGTCATCCTGAATGATTAAGGGCTTATCAGTGTCCAACTCTTCTGACACTGAATAGGCCTTAACCAAACCAGCCTCTAAGTTAGGAACCTCAACATCTTTAGGTTGTGCCTTGGGTTCAGAAGAACCGTCATTGGCAGATGTATCTTTAGTTGTGTTACCACCCTTGGTCAACACCTCTGATGGATCAGAGCCTTTCCTATGATAGGTTAAGAGGGGAGTTGAAAGCAGATTGGATTCAGAAGGGTTGTGGTTGGTTTTAGGAAGGTTGGGTTTTGAGGGGTTTGAGGGATCATCAGGGGAATCATCATCATTTGAGCTACTATCAGGGTGTTTGATGCCCTTAGCCTTTCTTTCCTTCTCCTCAATGATCTTCTCCTCTACTTACTTTGCAAAAACTTTCTCATCAATGAGAAATCTTGTTTTTAGCACACCAGCAAAGTGTAGCAGTCTGCTTTCCTCTACTTGCCACCAGTTTGCACCCTTATCTTGGATGACTTGTGATATTTCCATTATTTTTTTGTCTTTAACATCCACAAGCATCCTCAGATCATGAAATGTCTTCTGAATTCTTGGAAATTCAGCAAGTTGTGGATACAAACTCTCCACAGTAGCCTTGGCTCCACCTCTGAGCATACTCTCATAAGTATACTCCTCCTCATCTCCACCTGAGTGGGGAATTTGGGTTATAGGGGAGTTGGCTCTGTCTTCTCCTAAAGTGGCTTCAGGAAGGTTAAGTTCAGGGATGTTGGCTTCAGAAGGGTTAGGTGCAGTTGAAGGTACTTCAGTTGCTTTTGAGAGCAATGGATCTGAAGGGGCTTTGCTCAGGGGGGTTGGCTCATTAAGTGCAGATTCTAAGAGTTTTGAATAATTGAGCATGGATGAGTCAAGGGGTGACAGCAATCTTGTCTCATCTACAGCTAAATCTGCAGGCACATCTATCCCACTTCTTTGCACACTCCCTTCTGGAGAATATCTCTTTGTAAGATTGACAGGGGTGATTGGCTGGTTTGTGGGAGTTTCATGGGTTTTAGGGGAGTTGGGATCAGGATTCTGAGATTCAGGAAGGTTGGCCTCTATTGGTTGACCTTCAGGGACTTTGGATTCTGGAGTTCCAGAACCAGAAGAGTTGGTCCTTGACTTAGATTTGGTCCTGCTTTCAGCTCTGCTCTCCCTTAGAGCAAGTTGTAGAGACTTTTCTTCTTGAAGCTCTAACACCTTTTTAGTAGGCTTGGCCCTTCTCTTGCTAGCCCTACTGCTCCCACTTCCTTCTCCATCCTTCTCAGGGACAACTTCCCTGATCCTCTTCTCACTCTTAGACTTTTGTCTAGTTTCATTGTGTTGGTCCTGAAAGGAGTATATAACAAGTGTATGGGGGGGGGGGAATACACTTGTATGCAATTCTTTTGCTAATTTGATCAAACCAGAGTTCAGCAAGGTTGTCTTGGACAACTCTGCTGAAGAAGATTAACTCTTCTAAGATAATCAAACTACTAAGTACTATTGAGTACTTAGTTGAATAACTATCTAGGGGAGTTATATGTGCGGAATAGTGGTTGGCCCTTTAAGTTTAGACTCCTTTAATTTCTGAAATCACTTAGTCAATGCAACACAGTCCAGTTTTCAGGGAACTTGTCCAAATAGGTTTTGCACAGTCTTTGAATGTTTATCCTTGAAAGATCAGTTTTGTGTGCAGTGTTGAATGTATGAAAGTACTTGTAAAGTAAATCAACACAAGAGTTTATAGTGGTTCAGAGACTCAAGCTCCTACATCCACTTTCCCTGATTTAACAGGATAATTCCTTCACTCTTGGAATTAACTTGTTTTATAGTGCCAAGGTGCACTTGATCAAGAACACCACTCCTTGGTGAATTGATCCCTAGGATGTCTAGAGTCCTAGTACCCTCTTCTCAACTCAGAACTGAACTGTTCTTCTCTCAACAGTCAGCTCCTACCACTTCTACTACTACAACCTTCTCACTTTCTCACTTGAAAGGGGTAAGGATTGAAGTAAGGTTCCAACTAATGAGATATCCTTTACAATGGAGATCAGTGTATAAGGATAGGATATCTCTCTAAGCTTGTGTATGAATATACAATGAGTTCAGCTTAGAAGAAGTGTATAAAGACTAAGATAGTCTCTTTGAAAGCTTAAGAGCACTTGTCAACTTGTAGGATAGTTGGATATTCTTATCAAGGTTGAGGTTGGTGCTTTCAAATGGTCTTCACACTTCTGTATTTATAGACAAAATGGAGGATTTGCCCGTTGGAGAGGCAGCCCCAAATTGCTATAAATGTCTTCCTTGAGTTTTTTCAAACTGGAAGACAGATTCTTGATAGTGACATGTCCTCATTTGGGTAATAAACGGCTTGTAAGACTTTGTCTTCATTCTGCAGCACTTTTCCCAATGTTTGACTTCTTGTTAGGACTTGGACATGGCTTCTGAAGGTTGATCCACTGATAGGACAACATTCCTTATCAACTGGACAACTCTCCTTATCACTATCAGCAGTTTTGCTTTTCAGCAAGGTTGGCTTGCTCTTCTTCAGATGACTTGGCTCTTTCCCTTTATTTCACTCCAAGATGATCTTGGCATGTTGCATTGTATTTCTTTAGGGTATGGTTGTCTCTAATTCTTCAGCATAGTTGACCTTCAACCTTTAGAGCACCTGTTCTGATTCAATCATGCTGAGACAACTCTTCTGGACAACTCTTCTGATCAGCATATTTGGTCTTTTAGCATCAGAGCACTTTTCACATAGAGTTGGCTTCTCTGGACAACTCTCCTGATCAAAACCTTTGAGTAGTCTTGTCCTTTTGAGTTAAGTAAAGTTGTTCTTGCATGTGGCTAGCTTCTTTGGACAACTCTCCTGATCAGATCATCTTATTGGATTTGTCCTTTTGAGCTTTACAATCTTGTTCTTGCATAAGAACATCTTCTCTGGACAACTCTCCTGATCAGAGCATTTGGTTTTCCATAGAGTGTCCTTGCTCTTAAGTGATTGTTCCAGAATTTGAGCCTTGAGGGGACTTGATCTTGATCATCTTCAAAGCATAGGTTCCCCCTCAAATTGTGCATCTAATTGTCTGAGAGCTGCCTAACATTTCAGCTTCTCATCTAGCCTTATGCTATGTGTTCTAACATTTTTAGAACACTATCAATTTGACTTAGGCATGTCTCAGGGGGTTTTGGTATTAGATCAAAACATATCTCATTTTATTCCCAACAATTTCCCCCTTTTTGATGATGCCAAAACCTACACAATCTAAGCAAAAGTGACTTGTCTACACCTATTACATGTATCTTCAGAAGACATGACTAAGGTCAATATTCCTGAAAAGATAATGTGTTAGTGTATTCACTGTTTCTGTTGCAAGTAGGTTTCAAGATAGGCATTGAGAGATTAGTGTTTCTTGATTCAAAATAAGTTCAACTATCATTCATTCAAAGATCATTACAAGCATGTTGATAGTTGAAATTAACATATCAGAGCATGAATCAATAACACTTAAATACATCGGAGCATTTCATTCTAACAATTCAAGACATAAGTAAGATTTTCAGCATCAGAGCACAGAGCTTGTATCAGATCAATCCATAACAGATCAGAGCAAAGAGATTAGCACACCACATCAACAATCTTGACCATATTTTAGCATAGTTGATCAATCAAGAAAGGTCAGAAGACTTAGCCATTTCAAAGATCATCCTCAGGGGGTGGCAGCATTCCATACTGTGCCCACACTCTTCTTTTCAATGCCATGGCTTCTTGGTTGGTTCCCTTAGGTCCAAGAACCATCTTGTTTAGCTTAAGGATCTCAGTGAATTCTCTCAGAATTCTTGCTTGGTCAATCCATCCTTCAAGCTTTGGAGGCATGTAGATGATAGGCTTGGGAGCATTGAGTTCAATTCTTGCAATGTCAGCAGCTGCAAGTAGTTGTTGATACAACTCTCTGTAGTATTCTAGCATGAACTCAGTGAAGGCAGAGTTTGCATCTCCTCCATTCCATCTGTCAATGACATAATAGTCATAGACAAACTCCCTTTTGGCTTCTTCCCATGTGTCATTCAGTTGAATTGGCACCCATTTATCCAAGTGTGGATATTTGGTGTCCATTGGGATTAGAAGCTGAGGCTTCATCTTGCTGTAAGTTGCTCTCCTCCTTCTTGGTTTCTGAAAGTTTGCTCTCCTCTCATCTCTTGCTCTGTTGGCTTCTTCCATCAAGTCCATTTTCTCTTGGGCCCTCATCATGGCCAGTTTCTGTTGTGTTTCAGGGTCTTTGCCATACCCTTCATGAAACAACTTTGATGGATCATGGGCTAGGACAGTTGTCTTCTTCATAGGTTCAGGTCCAAATCCTTCAGTAAATAGCTCTTCAATGTCTTCAGTGGACTTGGGACCTTCAGCAGTTTTGCCAGATTCAGAAGATTTGTCCTTTTCAGCAGCTTTGGGCTCTTCAGCAGTTTTGGCTTTCTTTGATGTAGGCTCATCTTCATCAATTCTGAATTCAGGTGGAAGATCAAGGCTGCTAGGAAAGTCAGTGAATTTCTCAATTTGTCTCTTCTTTCCTTGGGCCTTCTTGATCTTTCCTCTAGTTTGGAAACCTTCAGCATCTTTGTCCAAACCTGACACTTCACCACCTGGTCTTTGTTGTAGCCTCACTTTTTCCTCTTGAGCTGAGGCCATTGAGTTTTTCAATGCTAATGCTAACTGCTCCTCTTCATCCAATTCTTCCAAGTTCAGCACTGCTGGCTCTTTTCCCTTTCCTTCAGGGACTTTGTCCTTCCCTTTCACTGGACTCCCAATTACTAAGGCACCTTTTGCCCTTGCTCTTTCCCTTTCCCCCTTTTTGGCAGCATCAAAACACTGGGGCTTGAGGTCACTCATTGTTGAGGCCATCAGGGATTGGGCCTGGTTTAGGGACTTCATCTCTTCCAATAAATACACATTTTCATCATGTATATCTTGCATTTTATCATTGCTCAAGCTAAGAAAAGCTAGAACAGGCTTCATCTTTTGTTGGACAACCTCCTCCAAGGTTGCTCTCAGAGATGTTTCCAGTTGTTCTTGAAGAAGCTTAGTGAGGTTGGCCACTGCACCTTCAGCAATGTTTGCCAATACCTCTTGGGAAAACTTTTCAGAGGCTGCTTTTACCATAGCTAGCCTTTGCTCTTCAGCTCTTCTCTTTTGCAGTGCAGTCTTCTTTCCAATAGCTTGTTTGACAGTTAGCCTGAGAGCTTTGACATTGGCATTGTGATTGTCTCTCAGCAGCTTTTGCTCTTTCTTGACCTCCTCTGAGATGGCTTCCATGGTTGATTTGGCATTTTGAACTTCAGTGGAGATGGTTTGGAGACTAGATTCCACACCACTGATTCTTGCCTCAAGGGTTGGTAGCACAACATCTTCAGAGCCAGTGAGCCTCATTTCTACAGATGCTAGAGTCCTTCCTTGCTCATTCAATGCTCCTGAAGTTTCAGCATGAGCAGATTGGACTTGATGAGCCAAGGAGTCCAACTTCTCTGATTGCATTCCAAGCAAGGCCTGAGCTGAGCCTGTGTCTACTTGGATAGGTGCATCTGTTAAGAACTCATCTGCAAAAATTTGGTCAAGAGAGATACCTGCAATATTAGACAAGTCAAACATGTTAGGAAATAAGCACTCATCACCCTCAATTTCTTTTACATAAGACTCTGATACATCAGCAGTCTTCCTCTCATTTTCAACTTGTTCTTTTCTCCCTTCTTTAATAATGTTCTCACTCAAGGAATCAGGCCTCCTTTCATCAAGGGATTCTTGAAGTTCAGATTTGACTTCAAGAATAACCTGTCCTTCCTCACTTATACCACCCTCATATGTTGGTACACTCACAATCTTAGTGATAACTACCTCTCTATCATCCATAACTCCCTCTGATTTTTCAAAACTACTTTCCTTTTCAACTCCTTCTCCTAAACCTGCAGCATCTCCACCTTCAACAAGGTTCAAAGATGGCAGTTGTGAGGAGATCACAGTGCTTATCTCATCAGCCACTGAGTCATCCTGAATGATTAAGGGCTGATCAGTGTCCAACTCTTCTGACACTGAATAGGCCTTAATCAAACTAGCCTCTAGTACAGGAACCTCAACATCTTTAGGCTGTGCCTTGGGTTCAGGAGAACCTTCATTGGCAGATGTGTCTTTGGTTGTGTTACCACCCTTGGTCAACACCTCTGAAGATACAGAGCCTTTCCTATGATATGTTTTAGGAGGGTTTGAAAGTCTGTCTGTTATAGAAGACTTGGGTTGAAAGGATTCAGGGAGATTGGCTTGAGGGGTTTCAGGAGGGTTGGGATTTGAAGGGTTTAAGGGATCATCAGGGGAATCATCATCATTGGAGCTACTGTCAGGGTGTTTGATTCCCTTGGCTTTTCTTTCTTTCTCCTCCTCAATCTTGTCAGCTACCAGCTTTGCAAAAATCTCCTCATCAATGAGAAATCTTGTCTTTGAAACTCCAGCAAAGTGTAGCAACTTGTTTTCCTCTATTTGCCACCAGTTTGCACCCTTATCTTGGATGACTTGTGATGTCTCCATCATAGATTTGTCTTTCACATCAACAAGCATCCTTAAATCATGAAAGGCCTTCTGAATTCTTGGAAATTTAGCAAGTTGTGGATACAAACTGTCCACAGTAGCCTTGGCTCCTCCTCTGAGCATACTTTCAAATGTATACTCCTCCTCATCTCCACTTGAATGGGGACTTTGGGTTATAGGTGAGTTGGCTCTGGGTTCTCCTAATGTGGCTTCAGGCAGATTAAGTTCAGGGATATTGGCTTCAGATGGGTTGGGTACAGTAGAAGGATCTTCAGTTGCTTTTGAGAGCAATGGATCTAAAGGGGCTTTGCTCAGGGGGGTTGGCTCAAAGAGTGCATCTTCTAAAAGCTTTGAATAATTGAGCATAGATGAGTCAAGGGGAGATTTTAATCTTGTCTCATCTACAGCTATGTCAGCTAGCACATCTATCATACTTCTCTGCACACTTCCCTCAGGAGAGTATCTCTTTGTGAGGTTAATGGGGGTGATGGGTTGGTTGGAAGGGGTAACATGGGTTTCAGGGGAGTTGGGCTCAAGGTACTGAGTTTCAGGGAGGTTGGCCTCTATAGGTTGACCTTCAGGGACTTTGGATTCTGGAGTTCCAGAACCAGATGAATTAGTCCTTGACATGGATTTGGTCCTGCTTTCAGCTCTGCTCTCCCTTAGAGCCAATTGAAGAGACCTTTCTTCTTGAAGCTCCAACACCTTCTCAGTAGGTTTGGCCCTTCTCTTGCTGGCCCTACTGCTTCCACTTCCTTCCTTCTCAGGGACAACTTCCCTGATTCTCTTATCACCCTTCTTCTTTTGCCTAGTCTCATTGTACTTCCTCCTCAACTCTTCTGAGTGGTCAGAAGGCACACTCACTCCCTCTTCTGCCACTGCATCAACTTCAGCTGATGCTCATGAGGCTTCTCTTGAGGACAATTGAGACATTTTTCTTGTTTTGACAGCTCTAGCCTTTGTTCTCTTTTTCATCTTAGGCTTCTCTTCCTCCTGTTCTTCAGCAGGTTTGGCCATGAGCATCCTTCTCTGTTCAGTTTTCTTGCTAAGCTTTCTGAACAAGATCTTCTGGGCTGGGAGGGGCTTTGCAAAGGTCTGCATCTGGGAATAGTGGGAAAACCTCTCAATCAACAAGCTTGCCCTGGTGCAATACTTGATTTTCCCTTCTAGCACCACCTTATTGTGGGTTTTCACCTTGAATTTAGCCTTCTCCTTCATCATCTCAGACATGATGAAGGTCCTCCAATCAAACTTAATGCCCTTATCACTGGCATCAATAATGGCAGCCATGATTCTGATCCTTGGATGGCTGACCTGCTCTAAGCTTCCAGTGTTGCTTAAGAGACTCTTAGCAACTACCTCAAAAAGGTTGAGAAACTCTGGTTTGAGAGTCTTCTTGTTTTGAGTTGAGGAGAGAGGGCCTGGAACTAATAGCCATTCTTGGGCTATCTCATCTTCATGGCCAGTACCATAAACTTCTGGATTCCTTCCCTCATAAGGCAATCTAAAAGCTCCTTCCAGATCCTCTGAGGAGAATTTTACTCTGTGGAATCTCTCCTCCTCCTCTCCTTCTGCAGTGTAAGATAATCTGGTTGATACTTCACCATCCTCAGGTTTGCCTCTCCACTTGAGGAAGGCAAAGAATTCTGCCATGTAGCTTTCCAAGCAGGAGCTTGGTCTTTCTTCCAAGAACTTTTGAAGACCAGCTCTTCTCAACCACCTCAGGGTTGGAGTGATTTCAGGATCCTCATTCTCAAAGGATACTATTGGCTCAAAATGAAGATTGTTTTTGTTTCTTAAGTAGCCAAAATCCAGGTTTAGATCCTTGTTAGAGAAATCAACAAGCATCTCAGGTCTAACTTTGGGGGCCATTGAAATTTGCAGAGAGAGCTTTGAGAGAGTTTGAAGAAAATTTGGGTTAGGGTTTCGAATACTTGGGGAAGAAGTGTTTGTGGGGATCTTAAGACTTGTGAATATTCTAAAAAGAATGTTTGTCAATGAGTTGGTAAGGTCTTGATGCAATTCAAAGGTGAGCAAAAATGGAAATCCAAAATGGACGGCTAGGATTGATTTCAGGGGAGTTGTCCATTTTTGATCCAATGGTCAAAAACCAATGTAACAGTGAAATAACTGTTTTATTCAAAACGTGGGTGGTTTTTAAAGTTTGTTTAAGGCTGGGGGTTTTTTGAGATAGATCATGTCCCAAAAAGTTTAATGCAAACAAGAGTTAAATCTTGGCATTTAATGCATGGAAAGTGACCTTTTGGGTGGGAGACAAATTAAATCCCAGAAAGGTGAAAACTGTATTTCAATGGGACAGATTTCGAAGTAGGTATTAATCACCAAAAATAGGTGCTTATCATACCAAGATTTGGTTTGATAGCTGAGGCAACTTATCTGACCCTACTTGGACAAGTGTCCTGAAGAGATGTGGACAAAGGTTCTGAATGTCAATGGACAAGTGTCCTGAAGAGGTAAGGTCATATTTCTGATTTTCAGTAGACTTGACCAAGTCTGCTGAAGTTTGAGTTTATTTCCCCCTCAATCAATGAACTTCTTTGGACTCATTTTTCCAACTTCCCTGGATCAAGAAGTCCCAACTCTGCTGATAATTCCATGAACCTTGCCTCTGCAAGTGGCTTAGTTAGTATATCAGCTTTTTGAAGGTCTGTGTGAATTTTCACCAACTTGATATCCTTCTTCTCCACATGATCTCTAATGAAGTGGTGCTTGATGTCCACATGTTTGCATCTTGTGTGCAAGACAGGATTTTGTGATATAGCAATGGCACTATTGTTATCACAGAAAATTGGCACTTCAGTAGAGTTGACTTTGTAGTCTTTGAGTTGTTGTCTTAGCCAAAGAATTTGAGCACAACAACTTCCAGCTGCAACATATTCAGCTTCAGTGGTGGAGGTGGCCACTGTATTTTGTTTCTTGGAGAACCAAGATATGAGTTTGTTGCCCAAGAATTGACAAGTCCCTGAGGTGGACTTTCTGTCAATCCTACATCCTCCATAATCAGCATCTGAGTAGCCAGTTAGCTCAATATTGTCATCAGCAGGGTACCAAAGGCCTAGATTCTCAGTGCCTTTGAGGTACCTCAAAATCCTCTTTGCAGCCTCAAGGTGACTTTTCTTAGGATTTGCTTGAAACCTTGCACAAACACCTACTGCAAAGGTGATATCAGGTCTGCTGGCAGTGAGATAGAGGAGTGATCCAATGATTCCTCTATACTCAGTGGAGTTGGTTGGAATACCACTCTCATCAGGATCCATCTTCCAATTTGTGTTCATAGGGATCCTTACTGGCTTGCTAGTTGTACACCCAAACTTTTTGATCATTTCTCTGGTGTACTTAGCTTGGTTGATGAAGATACCTTCTTTAGATTGCTTGACTTGTAGACCCAAAAAGAAGTTCATCAACCCCATCATGGACATCTCAAACTTGCTTTGCATGAGCTTGGAGAATTTCTCACACAGCTTCTCATTAGGGGATCCAAAAATTATGTCATCCACATAAATTTGGACAAGCAAGATGTCCTCTCCTTCAGAGAGTTCTGTCCACAGTTCCCTTGGTGAATCCATGATCCAAGAGGAATTGTGACAGTGTATCATACCAAGCCCTAGGGGCTTGTTTGAGTCCATATAGAGCTTTCTTGAGTTTGTAAACTTGGTTTCCAACTTCAAAACCTGGTGGTTGCTCCACATAGACTTCTTCTTTCAAGACTCCATTCAGAAAGGCACTCTTGGCATCCATTTGGTATACTTTGAACCTCTTGTGGGCTACATAGGCTAGAAAGAGCCTTATTGCTTCTAGCCTTGCCACAGGTGCAAATGTCTCATCATAGTCAATGCCTTCATGTTGGCAATACCCTTTTGCCACAAGTCTAGCTTTATTTCTGACAATCACATCATTTTCATTTTTCTTGTTCTTGAACACCCACTTTGTTCCAATAACATCTTGATGTGAAGGCCTATCCACCAGCTCCCATACTTCATTTCTGGTGAATTGGTTGAGTTCTTCCTGCATGGCTGTGATCCAATTGGCATCTTGAAGTGCTTCCTCAATATTACTTGGTTCTTGCTCTGACAAGAAACAACAGAACATAGCACTTTCACCATGAAACTTTCTGGTTCTGACTCCTATACTTGGATCACCAAGTATCAGATCAGTAGGATGGTCAGACAACCAAGTCCTTCTTTTCCTGATCTCTTCAGTAGAGTTGTCCTCTACTGAAGATGAGTCATTTTGATAATAGAATTCAAGATAATTTAATGCAGGATCTAACTCAGGATCATAATCAGGGGTGTTGTCCTCAATGTCAGGGACATTGGCATTTTCAACATTTTGTGTTCCTTGATTATTTGACCCATTAACTACCTCAGCAGGAACTGCTTCTTCATTGGTAGTTGTTACCTGGATGTGAACTGGGATTGGATCATTCAGTTCACCATTTCCATCAGTGGGGTTTTTCTCAGGAAGGTTGCCTTCAGGATTGTTGTCCAATGTGGGTTTTTCAGGCAGATTGGCTTGAACAACATCTATGAATTCAGTGTCTTTGTCTTTTAGGCTTAATCTGGTTGTCCTCTGTGTGATTTCTTCAGGTTCCAAATGATCATTCCTGATCTCAAAGATAGACTCATCAAACACAACATGAGGTGTTTCTTCCACTATAAGGGTTTTCTTGTTGTAGACTTTGAAAGCTCTACTGATTTGAGAGTATCCAAGAAATACTCCCTCATCAGCTTTGCTGTCAAAGGCTTTCAACTGTTCTTTCCCATTATTGTGAATGAAGCATTTGCAACCAAATATATGAAAGTATGACACTTTAGGCATTCTTCCTTTCCAGAGTTCATAGGGGGTTTTGCCTTGCCCCTTAGTGATCAAACATCTATTTTGAGTATGGCATGCAGTGTTTATAGCTTCAGCCCAAAACCTCTTAGGTAAATCTGAATCAGCAATTAAGGTTCTAGCAGCTTCTTTTAAAGTTCTATTTCTTCTTTCTGCAACTCCATTTTGTTGGGGAGTTCTGGCTGCTGAGGTTTCATGAGCTATTCCATTTGATGTGCAGTACTCATTGATGTATGAATTTATGAACTCAGTGCCTTTATCAGATCTTATCTTGATAATGCTAAGGCTTTTCTCATTTGACAATCTCTTAAGAAGTTCAGGTAGTTTGACTTGTGTTTCCTTCTTATTAAGGAGAAATACTACCCATGTGAACCTAGAGAAGTCATCTACTACCACCAATGTGTATTTTCTACCATTTATGCTTGAAGGGTTAATTGGTCCAAACAGATCCATATGTAGAAGTTCAAGTACCCTTTCAGTAGAAATGACTGGTTTTCCCTTAAATGAGGCTTTGATCTGTTTTCCTTCTTGACATGGTTTGCAAACATGCTCTTTAATGAAAACCATATTAGGCAGTCCTTTAACTAATGCATTTCTAGCAAGTTTATTCATAGATTTGAAGTTCAGGTGGTTTAGCCTCTTGTGCCATAACCAACTTTGTTCACTAGAGCTTTTAGCAATAAAACATGCAGCATCAGTAGACTTGTCCCAGTCTGCAAAATACACATTTCCCTTCCTAGTTCCAGTCAATAGGGTTTGTTGAGTTTTATCCTTAATTAGACATTTTCCACTTGAGAACTCAACATTAAAATCTTTGTCACAGAATTGACTGATACTTAGGAGATTATATTTGAGACCAGCTACATAAGATACATTGGTTACTTTGATGTTACCAATCATCAAAGTACCATAACCTTTTGTTGTTGCTTGTGAGCTGTCTCCAAAGGTGACATTTGGGCCTTCTTTTTCAATGAAGTCAGTGAGGAGTTCCTTGTTTCCAGTCATGTGCCTTGAGCATCCACTACCATGTTGTCTTTTTGTTCATGCTCCTCTTCTTGTGGCCCAATGGTACCTGCAATTAGATAGGTTTAGGTACCCTTTGAGTTTTGGGTCCTGAGAGGTTAGCTGTACCTTTAGGAACCCAAACTTGCCTAATAACCTTGATTGATTCAAGGTGGCTAATTTGATTTCCTTGTGCATCAACATACACTGTCTTTCCCTTAACTGCCCTTGGGAAAGTATGTGTGAATGTGTTAACTCTGTAAGTTTCAGGGGAGTTGTCAATTCTCCTGAACTTATGAGTTATTTGTGCAACTTGATGAAATCTTTGAGGAAAGGCCTTTTTATGACCATTACCCTTTGGCATGAAGGGTTTTGGTTGTCTCATTTTATTTTGCCTTTGAGGAAAGTTATCCTTGGGTCTATTCAGCTGAGGCTTTCTTAGAAGAGTTAGCCTAGACTGATTATACTTGGGATAATTCCTCTGAACATTGTTCAGTAGAGTTGTCCTTCCATTGGGTCTACTCTGCTGACCAACATTCCTCTTATGTTCAGGAGCTTTGGCCATTTCCTTAGGTTTTGGCCTATTCTCCTGAATCACTTGAGTAGGCAGATCATTCATTTTGCCCTTTCCTTTGTTCAGTGGTTGAATCACTTCATTTTCAGTTTGTGCCACTGACTTAACAAAGATTCTCTTAGTGTTACTTACAGAAGCAACACTAAGACAAGGTGAAGATTCAAATGGATCAAAACCTAATCCACTTCTTTGAGCCATAGGTCTTTGATAACTCTGAATTTCCTCTATTGCTCTAGAGGATTTCTTCAGAGCAGACATCTTTAATTTCAGACTCTCTTCACTTGATTTAAGAATATCATATTCATGTGAGAGGTTTTCAAATTTAGCATTGAGAATTTTAAGTTCAAAATGTTTTCTCTTCTGAGAGAGAAGTTGATCATCAATCTCCTTTTGTTGGTCAACTATCCTGAGATTTGCTTCCTCAAGCTCTCTCAAGACTTGTTGATACAACTCAGTAGACTTGACATCAACAACTACCTCAGAGTTTTTGGCAAGTTCAATGGCCAATCTTTCATTTTCTCTCACACAGTTATCATGAAATTCTTGTAACAAAGTGAAATCTTCCATCAACTTTCCAAGGGAAAGCTTCAAGTTGACCTCACTATTGTTCTGTGAAATGAATGATGGTGAACTAGAAGTAGAGGATACCTCATCATCCTCAAGAGCAATGTTGCAAACATCATCATCATCTTCACTGTTGGAGAATAGTCCATCAGAAGAGTTGAAGCTCTCATTACTATCAGATTCTTCACCAGCCATCATGGCTTTTCTATTGGTGAATTTCCTGTCTCTTTTGGCCTGCCTCTCTCTTCTCTCCTTAGAGCTTAATTCAGGGCAGTCATACTGGAAGTGCCCTTTCTTTTTACAGTTATAGCACAGATCTTCATCATCTTCTTTCTTTGATTCTTCTCTTCTTTTTGATGATGAAGGTTCAGCTCTACTGGACCTTCTCCTATCAGAGTACTTGTCCTCTGATCTTTTCTCTTCAGGCTTTTTGACTTCAGCCTGTGCTTTAGGAGAGTTGTATCTCCTGAATTTGTTGTCCTGGTAGAATTTCTTGTATCTACCAAACCTTGAGTTCAACTTTTCAAACCTTCTAGCCATCAAGGCTAGTTCTTCCTTCATTTCAGTCTTTGAGACTGACTTTGATGATCTTGGAGTGGGCTGCATCTCTGGTTCAGCTGTTTTGGCTTTGAATGCCACTCCCTTAGAAGGATTTGAAGGTTCCTCAATAGGCTTTCTTCTATTGAGGTCGAACTCATAAGCTTTGAGTTCAGAGAAGATTTGTTGCATGGGCATGGTGGAAAGATCTTTGGTGTTTTGCATCATTACAGCATAGATATCCCACTTTTGAGTGAGACTTCTCAAGATCTTCAATCCAACCTCTCTCTTGGTGTAAATCTTGCCCAATGAGTTAATCTCATTCATCACATCAGTGAATCTACCAGCAAATTTGTCAATGGACTCATCAGACTCCATTGAAAATTGTTCAAACTTCTGCACAACAACTTGAAGCTTGTTCTCCTTGATATTTTCAGTGCCCTCACACATTTCAGCAAGAGTATCCCAAATTTCTTTGGTTGTTGTGCAGTGGTAGACTCTTCCCATGACTGCATCTGGAATTGTTTGATAGAGGGTGTTCATTGCTAGATAGTTCAGATTATCCTTCCTCTTTTCATCAGTAGTGAAGTCATCTTCATCTTTGGGTAGTACATCTCTTGTATCTGCCCTTTGAGCCTCTGTGACTCTGGGATTGACAAAGGTGAACACAAAAGGTCCTCTTGTGATCACTCTCAACATATCAGTATGAAGAGATGCAAGATGAGCCCTCATTCTGATTTTCCAGAAATCATAGTTATCAATTGAGAACATGGGCAATTTGTGATGAGATATGTGATTGACTGAATTTGTTGCCATGTTATCCAATCCTTGGTTAGCAGGAGGTGGAACTGCAGCATTGATGTTCTGATCAGGGTTCTGCTGCTGCTGGTTCTGATTGTTGTTATTTCCTCTTGCCATTTCTTCAAGAAGAGATTACACACTAGATACAAAGGATTTCAGATAGATCAGTTCAGTGACCACAGCAAATATGTGACTTTGAAAGCCAAGATGGCTTTTCAGAAGCAGTGGTCTTTGAACCCCTGCTCTGATACCATTTGTTGGTCCTGAAAGGAGTATATAACAAGTGTATGGGGGGGGAATACACTTGTATGCAATTCTTTTGCTAATTTGATCAAACCAGAGTTCAGCAAGGTTGTCTTGGACAACTCTGCTGAAGAAGATTAACTCTTCTAAGATAATCAAACTACTAAGTACTATTGAGTACTTAGTTGAATAACTATCTAGGGGAGTTATATGTGCGGAATAGTGGTTGGCCCTTTAAGTTTAGACTCCTTTAATTTCTGAAATCACTTAGTCAATGCAACACAGTCCAGTTTTCAGGGAACTTGTCCAAATAGGTTTTGCACAGTCTTTGAATGTTTATCCTTGAAAGATCAGTTTTGTGTGCAGTGTTGAATGTATGAAAGTACTTGTAAAGTAAATCAACACAAGAGTTTATAGTGGTTCAGAGACTCAAGCTCCTACATCCACTTTCCCTGATTTAACAGGATAATTCCTTCACTCTTGGAATTAACTTGTTTTATAGTGCCAAGGTGCACTTGATCAAGAACACCACTCCTTGGTGAATTGATCCCTAGGATGTCTAGAGTCCTAGTACCCTCTTCTCAACTCAGCACTGAACTGTTCTTCTCTCAACAGTCAGCTCCTACCACTTCTACTACTACAACCTTCTCACTTTCTCACTTGAAAGGGGTAAGGATTGAAGTAAGGTTCCAACTAATGAGATATCCTTTACAATGGAGATCAGTGTATAAGGATAGGATATCTCTCTAAGCTTGTGTATGAATATACAATGAGTTCAGCTTAGAAGAAGTGTATAAAGACTAAGATAGTCTCTTTGAAAGCTTAAGAGCACTTGTCAACTTGTAGGATAGTTGGATATTCTTATCAAGGTTGAGGTTGGTGCTTTCAAATGGTCTTCACACTTCTGTATTTATAGACAAAATGGAGGATTTGCCCGTTGGAGAGGCAGCCCCAAATTGCTATAAATGTCTTCCTTGAGTTTTTTCAAACTGGAAGACAGATTCTTGATAGTGACATGTCCTCATTTGGGTAATAAACGGCTTGTAAGACTTTGTCTTCATTCTGCAGCACTTTTCCCAATGTTTGACTTCTTGTTAGGACTTGGACATGGCTTCTGAAGGTTGATCCACTGATAGGACAACATTCCTTATCAACTGGACAACTCTCCTTATCACTATCAGCAGTTTTGCTTTTCAGCAAGGTTGGCTTGCTCTTCTTCAGATGACTTGGCTCTTTCCCTTTATTTCACTCCAAGATGATCTTGGCATGTTGCATTGTATTTCTTTAGGGTATGGTGGTCTCTAATTCTTCAGCATAGTTGACCTTCAACCTTTAGAGCACCTGTTCTGATTCAATCATGCTGAGACAACTCTTCTGGACAACTCTTCTGATCAGCATATTTGGTCTTTTAGCATCAGAGCACTTTTCACATAGAGTTGGCTTCTCTGGACAACTCTCCTGATCAAAACCTTTGAGTAGTCTTGTCCTTTTGAGTTAAGTAAAGTTGTTCTTGCATGTGGCTAGCTTCTTTGGACAACTCTCCTGATCAGATCATCTTATTGGATTTGTCCTTTTGAGCTTTACAATCTTGTTCTTGCATAAGAACATCTTCTCTGGACAACTCTCCTGATCAGAGCATTTGGTTTTCCATAGAGTGTCCTTGCTCTTAAGTGATTGTTCCAGAATTTGAGCCTTGAGGGGACTTGATCTTGATCATCTTCAAAGCATAGGTTCCCCCTCAAATTGTGCATCTAATTGTCTGAGAGCTGCCTAACATTTCAGCTTCTCATCTAGCCTTATGCTATGTGTTCTAACATTTTTAGAACACTATCAATTTGACTTAGGCATGTCTCAGGGGGTTTTGGTATTAGATCAAAACATATCTCATTTTATTCCCAACACATTGTATCTCTGCCTCAACTCTTCTGAATGATCAGAAGGTACATGCACTCCTTCTTCAGCAACTTCTTCAATTTCAGTTGAGGCTCCTGAATTCTCTTCTGAAGGGATTTGAGACACCTTTCTTGTCTTCACAACTCTGGCCTTAGTCCTTTTCTTCAACTTTGGCTTTTCTTCAGCTTTTTCTTCAGCAGGTTTGGCCAGTTGCAACCTTCTTTGCTCAGTTTTCTTACTAAGCTTTCTGAACATGATTTTCTGGGCAGGGAGGGGCTTTGCAAAGGTTTGCATTTGTGAATACTGGGAAAACCTTTCAATCAACAAGCTTGCCCTTGTGTAATACTTGACTTTTCCTTCCAATACAACCTTATTGTGAGCTCTCACTTTGAATTTGGCCTTTTCCTTCATCATCTCAGACAGGATGAAGGTCCTCCAATCAAACTTGATGCCCTTGTCACTGGCATCAATAACTGCAGCCATAATTCTGATTCTTGGATGGCTGACCTGCTCCAAGCTTCCACTGTTGCTCAAGAGACTCTTGGTGATTACCTCAAAAAGATTTAGAAATCTTGGCTTGAGAGTTCTCTTGTGTTGTGTTGAAGAGATGGGACCTGGGACCAATAACCATTCTTGTGCTATCTCCTCTTCATGGTCAGAACCATAGAATTCTGGATTCCTTCCCTCAGAAGGCAATCCAAAAGCTCCTTCAAGGTCTTCTCTAGAGAATTTCACCTTGTGAAATCTCTCTTCCTCCTCTCCCTCTTCTACATAAGAAAGTCTTGTAGCAACTTCACCATCTTCAGGCTTGCCTTTCCACTTGAGGAAGGCAAAGAACTCAGCCATGTAGCTCTCCAGACAAGAGCTTGGCCTTTCTTCCATGAATTTCTTGAGTCCAGCTCTTCTCAGCCATCTAAGAGTTGGAGTTATCTCAGGGTCTTCACTTTCAAAAGATGCAATAGGCTCAAAGTGAAGGCTGTTCTTGTTGCTTAGATAGCCAAAATCAAGGTCAAGTTCCTTGTTGGAGAAATCAACAACCATCTCTGGTTTTGCTTTGGGAGCCATTGAAGGTTACAGAGAGAAAAATTTGAGAGTGTTTGAAGTAGATGATAGCTAGGGTTTCGAATACTTGGGGAAGAAGTGTTTGTGGGGGATCTTAACACTTGTGAATATACTAAAAAGAATGTTTGTCAATGAGTTGGTGAAGTCTTGAGGCAATTCAACGGTTAACAAAAATGGAAATCCAAAATGGACGGCCATGATTGACTTCAGGGGAGTTGTCCAATTTTGATCCAATGGTCAAAAACCAATGTAATGGAGAGTAATTGGTTTTATTCAAAATATGGAGGTTATTTAATATTAGTTAATGGTTGGGGAGTTTTCAAGGTAGATCATGGCTTGAAAAGGTGTAATGCAAACAAGAGTTAAATCTTAGCATTTAATGCATGGAAAGTGACCTTTTGGGTGGGAGATAAATTAAATCCCAAAAAGATGATATTTGTATATGGAATGGGACAGATTTCGAAATAGGCAATGATTACCCAAAATAGGTGCTTATCAGACCAAGATTTGGTTTGATAGCTAGGACAACTTATCTGACCCCACTAGGACAAGTGTCCTGAAAAGATGTGGACAAGTGTCCTGAATTTCAATGGACAAGTGTCCTGAATGATTTAGGTCATCTCTTCTGAGTTTCAGTAGACTTGACCAAGTCTGCTGAACTTTAATATCAGTTCCCCCTTAATTAATAACCTCCTTTGGACTCATTTGTCCAACTTTCCTGGATCAAGAAGACCCAACTTTGCTGATAGTTCCAGAAACCTTGCCTCTGCAAGTGGCTTTGTTAATATATCAGCTTTTTGATGATCTGTGTGGATCTTTACCAATTTGATATCCTTCTTCTCCACATGGTCTCTAATGAAGTGGTGCTTGATGTCCACATGCTTGCATCTTGTGTGCAATACAAGATTCTGTGATATTGCAATAACACTGTTGTTGTCACAAAAGATTGTTGTCATTGTAGTCTCTTAATTGTTGTCTCAACCAAAGAATTTGAGCACAACACCTTCCAGCAGCAACATATTCAGCTTCAGTGGTAGAGGCGGCCACAGTGTTCTGCTTCTTAGAGAACCAAGAAATGAGCTTGTTCCCTAGGAATTGACATGTCCCTGAGGTGGACTTTCTGTCAATTCTACATCCTCCATAATCAGCATCTGAGTAGCCAGTTAACTCAATGTTGTCATCAGCAGGGTACCAAAGGCCTAGATTTTCAGTGCCTTTGAGATACCTCAAGATCCTTTTTGCAGCCTCAAGATGGCTTTTCTTAGGATTTGCTTGAAACCTTGCACAAACACCTACTGCAAAGGTGATGTCAGGTCTGCTGGCAGTGAGATAGAGGAGTGAGCCAATGATTCCTCTATACTCAGTAGAGTTGGTTGAAATACCACTCTCATCAGGATCCATCTTCCAATTTGTGTTCATTGGGATCCTTACTGGCTTGCTAGTTGTACACCCAAACTTTTTGATCATTTCTCTGGTGTACTTGGCTTGGTTGATGAAGATTCCTTCTTTAGATTGTTTGACTTGAAGTCCGAAAAAGAAATTCATCAGACCCATCATGGACATCTCAAACTTGCTTTGCATGAGCTTGGAGAACTTCTCACACAACTTCTCATTGGGGGATCCAAATATGATGTCATCCACATATATTTGGACAAGCAAGATGTCCTCTCCTTCAGTGATTCTGAAGAGGGTTCTGTCCACAGTCCCTTTGATGAAACCATGATCCAGGAGGAACTGTGACAGTGTGTCATACCAGGCTCTTGGAGCTTGCTTGAGTCCATATAGAGCTTTCTTCAGTCTGTAAACTTGGTTTCCAACTTCAAAACCAGGTGGTTGCTCCACATAGACTTCTTCTTTCAAGATTCCATTCAGAAAGGCACTCTTGACATCCATTTGGTACACTTTGAACCACTTGTGGGCTGCATAGGCTAAGAACAACCTTATTGCTTCTAGCCTTGCCACAGGTGCAAAGCTCTCATCATAGTCAATGCCTTCTGATTGACAATAGCCTTTTGCTACTAGTCTGGCCTTGTTTCTGACAGTCACATCATTTTCATTTTTCTTGTTCTTGAACACCCATTTGGTTCCAATAACATCTTGATGTGAAGGTCTATCCACCAGCTCCCAAACATCATTCCTTGTGAATTGGTTAAGCTCTTCTTGCATTGCTGTGATCCAGTTTGCATCCTGAAGTGCTTCATCAATGTCTTTTGGTTCCTGTTCTGATAAGAAACAGCAAAACATAGCACTTTCACCATGAAAACTTCTGGTTTTGACTCCTATACTTGGATCACCAAGTATCAGATCAGTAGGATGGTCAGACAACCAGGTCCTTCTTTTTCTGATCCCTTCAGTAGAGTTATCCTCTACTAAGGTTGAGTTACCAGTATTATAGAATTCAGGATAATTGAATGCAGGATCTAATTCAGGATCATATTCAGGGATGTTGTCCTCAATGTTTGGAACATTGGCATTTTCAACATTTATGGTTCCCCCTTGAATATTGGATCCATTAACTACCTCAGCAGAGCCTGCTTCTTCATTGGTAGTTGTTACCTGAGTGTGAACTGGGATTGGATCATTCGGTTCACCATTTCCTTCAGTGGGGTTTGCTTCAGGAATATTGCCTTCAGGATTGTTGTCTATTGTTGTGTTTTCAGGGAGATTGGTTTGGACAACATCTATGAATTCAGTGTCCTTGTCTCTTAGGCTCAATCTGGTTGTTCTTTGTGTGATCTCTTCAGGGTCCAGGTTTTTGTTCCTGTTCTCAAAGATAGATTCATCAAACACAACATGAGGTGTTTCTTCCACAACAAGGGTTTTCTTGTTGTAGACTCTGAAGGCTTTACTGATTTGAGAGTATCCAAGAAATACTCCTTCATCAGCTTTGCTGTCAAAGGCTTTCAGCTGCTCTTTCCCATTGTTGTGAATGAAACACTTACAACCAAATATGTGAAAGTATGACACTTTAGGCAATCTTCCTTTCCAGAGTTCATAGGGGGTTTTGCCTTGCCCCTTAGTAATCAAACATCTATTCTGAGTATAACATGCAGTATTTATGGCTTCAACCCAAAACCTCTTAGGTAGATTAGAATCAGTAATTAAGGTTCTAGCAGCTTCTTTTAGAGTTCTATTCCTTCTTTCTGCAACTCCATTTTGTTGAGGAGTTCTAGCTGCTGAGGTTTCATGAGCTATTCCATTTAAAGTGCAATACTCATTGATGTATGAATTTATGAATTCAGTGCCTTTATTAGATCTTATCTTGATAATGTTAAGGCTTTTCTCATTTGATAGTCTCTTTTAAAAGTTCAGGAAGTTTGACTTGTGTTTCCTTCTTATTAAGGAGAAATACTACCCATGTGAACCTAGAAAAGTCATCTACTACTAACAAGGTGTATTTCCTTCCATTTATGCTTGAAGGGGTAATTGTTCCAAATAAGTCCATATGTAAAAGTTCAAGTACCCTTTCAGTGGAAATGACTGGTTTTCCTTTAAATGAGGCTTTAATCTGCTTTCCTTCTTGGCATGGTTTGCAGACATGTTCCTTTATGAAAACCTCATTGGGTAGTCCTTTTACTAATGCATTTCTAGCAAGTTTGTTCATTGATTTAAAGTTCAAGTGGTTTAGCCTCTTGTGCCATAAGCAGCTTTGTTCAATAGAGCTCTTAGCAATGAAACATGCAGCATCAGTAGACTTGTCCCAGTCTGCAAAATACACATTTCCTTTCCTAGTTCCAGTCAATAGAGTTTGTTGAGTCTTATCCTTTATTAAGCATTTTCCACTTGAAAACTCAACATTGAAGTCTTTATCACAGAATTGACTGATACTTAGGAGATTATATTTGAGACCAGCTACATAGGACACATTGGATACTTTGATGTTACCAATCATCAAAGTACCATAACCTTTTGTTGTTTCTTGTGAGCTGTCTCCAAATGTGACAATTTGGCCTTCTTTTTCAATAAAATCAGTGAGGAGTTCCTTGTTTCCAGTCATGTGCCTTGAACATCCACTGTCAAGGTACCATGATGTCTTTTTGCTCATACTCCTCTTCTTGTGGCCCAATGGTACCTGCAATTAGATAGGTTTAGGTACCCTTTTAGTTTTGGGTCCTGAGAGGTTAGCTGTACCTTTTGGAACCCAAACTTGCCTAATTACCCTGATTGATTCAAGGTAGCTAAGTTGTTTTCCTTGTGCATCAACATACACTACCTTTCCCTTAAATGCCTTTGGGAAGGTGTGTGTGAAAGTGTTAAGTCTGTAAGTTTCAGGAGGGTTGTCAAATCTCCTGAACTTATGAGTTCTTTGTGCAGCTTGATGAAATCTTTGAGGAAAGGTCTTTTTATGACCATTACCCTTTGGCATGAAGGGTTTTGGTTGTCTCATTTTATTCTTCCCTTGAGGATAGTTGTCCTTAGGTTTATTCAACTGAGGCTTTCTCAGAAGAGTTGGCCTTGGCTGATTATACCTTGGATAACTCCGCTGAACATTGTTCAGGAGAGTTGCCCTTCCAATGGGTCTACTCTGCTGATCAACATTCCTCTTGTGTTCAGGGACTTTGGCCATTTCCTTAGGTTTGGGCCTAGTCTCTTGAAGCACTTGAGTAGGCATTTCATTCATTTTGCCCTTTCCTTTATTCAGTGGCTGAATCATTTCATTTTCAGCTTGTTGTGCCACTGATTTGACAAAGATTTTCTTAGTGTTACTTGTTGAAGCAACACTAAAACAGGGTGAAGATTCAAATGGATCAAAACCTAATCCCCTTCTTTGAGCCATAGGTCTTTGATAACTCTGAATTTCCTCTATTGCTCTAGAGGATTTGTTCAAAGCAGACATCTTTAATTTCAGGCTCTCTTCACTTGATTTGAGAATGTCATACTCATGAGAGAGATTTTCAAACTTAGCTTGAAGAATTCTTAGTTCAAAATCTTTTCTCTTCTGAGTAAGCAGTTGAGCATCAATCTGTCCTTGTTGGTCAACTGTCCTGAGATTTGCTTCCTCAAGCTCTCTCAAGGCTTGTTGATACACCTCAGTAGATTTAATATCAACTACTATCTCAGCAGGTTTTGAAAGCTCAATTGAAAGCCTTTCATTTTCTCTCACACAATTATCATGAAATTCTTGTAATCTAGTGAAAACTTCCATCAACTTCCCAAAGGAAAGTTTTAAGTTGACTTCACTTGTGTTCTATGATAAGAATGATGGTGAGCTAGAAGTGGAGGATACCTCATCATCCTCAATAGCCATGTTGCACACATCATCATCATCCTCACTATTAGAGAACAATCCATCAGAAGAGTTGAGGCTTTCAGCACTATCAGATTCATCACCAGCCATCATAGCTTTTCTGTTGGTGAACATCCTGTCTCTTTTGGCTTGCCTCTCTCTTCTTTCTTTAGAGCTGAGTTCAGGGCAATCATACTGGAAGTGCCCTTTCTTCTTGCAATTGTAGCACAGATTCTCATCATCATCTTTCTTGGATTCATTCATCTCTTCTTTTGGATGATGAAGGTTCAGCTCTACTGGACCTTCTCCTATCAGAGTACTTGTCCTCTGATCTTTTCTCTTCAGGCTTTTTGTCTTCAGCCTGTGCTTCAGGAGAGTTGTACCTTCTCCTGAATTTGTTGTCTTGGTAGAATTTCTTGTATCTACCAAACCTCGAGTAGAGCTTGTCAAACCTCCTTGCCATAAGAGCCATTTCTTCCTTCATTTCAGCTTTAGAGACTGACTTTGATGATCTTGGAGTGGGTTTCATTTCGGGTTCAGCGGCTTTGGCTTTAAATGCCACTTCTTTGACTGGTAAGGAAGTCTCTTCTGCTGGCTTTCTTCTATTGAGGTCAAACTCATAGGATTTGAGTTCTGAGAAGATTTGTTGCATGGGCATGGTAGAGAGATCCTTGGTGTTTTGCATCATAACAGCATAGACATCCCACTTTAGAGTGAGACTTCTCAGGATTTTCAAGCCAACTTCTCTCTTGGAGTACACCTTGCCCAATGAGTTGATTTCATTCATCACATCAGTGAATCTACCAGCAAACTTGTCAATGGATTCTTCAGACTCCATTGTGAATTGTTCAAACTTCTGCACAGCAACTTAGAGTTTGTTCTCCTTGATCTTTTCTGTACCCTCACACATCTCAGCAAGAGTGTCCCAAATTTCTTTGGCAGTTGTGCAGTGGTAGACACTACCCATGATTGCATCTGGAATTGTTTGGTAGAGGGTGTTCAAGGCAAGATAATTCAGATTATCTTTCCTCTTTTCATCAGCAGTGAAGTCATCTTCATCTTTGGGAATCAGTTCCCTTATATCAGTTCTTTGCTCATCTGTCAATCTGGGGTTAATTTGAGTAAACACAAAAGGACCTCTTGTGATTACTCTCAGTGTATCAGTATGAAGAGATGCAAGATGAGCTCTCATTCTGATTTTCCAGAAATCATAATTGTCTATAGAGAACAAGGGCAGTTTGTGATGTGAGATGTGGTTGACTGGATTTGTGGCCATATTGTCCAATCCTTGAACAACATCATTAGGAACAACATTGTTGTTGGCCATGGCTTAAGAATAAGATGTCAGTCAAATGATAAGATTTCAGATAGATCAGTTCAGTGACCACACCAAATATGTGATTTTGAAAATCAAGATGGATTATCAGAAGCAGTGGTCTTTGAACCCCTGCTCTGATACCACTTGTTGGTCCTGAAAGGAGTATATAACAAGTGTATGGGGGGGGGGAATACACTTGTATTCAAATCTTTTCAAACTTTGATCAAACCAGAGATCAGCAATGTTGTCTTGGACAACTCTGCTGAAGATGTATAACTTCTTAGAGATAATCAAGCTACTAAGCACTATTAAGTACTTAGTTGAATGACTATCTAAGTTAGTTATAGGTGCGGAATTAGTGGTTGGCCCTTTAGTTTAAACTCCTTTAAATTCTGAAATCACTTAAGCACTAGTCCAATTTTCAGGGAACTTGTCCAATACAGTTTTTTCACAGTCTTGAATATATGTCTTTTGAAAGATCAGTTTTGTGTGCAGTGTTGAATGTATGACAGTACTTGAAAGTAAATCAACACAAGAGTTTATAGTGGTCCAGAGACTCAAGCTCCTACATCCACTTTCCCTGATTTAACAGGATAATTCCTTCACTCTTGGAATTAACTTGTTTTATAGTGCCAAGGTGCACTTGATCAAGAACACCACTCCTTGGTGAATTGATCCCTAGGATGTCTAGAGTCCTAGTACCCTCTATCAACTCAGAACTGAACTGTTCTTCTCTCAACAGTCAGCTCCTACCACTTCTACTACTACAACCTTCTCACTTTCTCACTTGAAAGGGGTAAGGGTTGAAGTAAGGTTCCAACTAATGAGATATACTTTACAATGAAGGTCAGTGTATAAGGATATGATATCTCTCTAAGCTTTGTATGGATAAACAATGAAGTTCAACTTAGAAGAAGTGTTTGAAGACTAAGAATGTCTTATGACTTTTGAAGCTTCAGGATGCTTGTTCAGTTAAATGTAGAATGGATGCTTCGAAATGTTCTTCACACTTCTGTATTTATAGACAAATTTGAGGATTTTCCCGTTGGAGAGGCAGTCCCAAATTGCTATAAATGTCTTCCTTGAGTTCTTCAAACTGGAGGACAGATTCTTGATAGTGACATGTCCTCATTTGGGTAATAAACGGCTTGTTAAGACTTTGTCTTCATTCTGCAGCACTCTTCCCAATGTCTGACTTTAAGATTCACTTGTTAGGACTTGGACATGGCTTCTGAAGGTTGATCCAATGATAGGACAACATTCCTTATTAAATGGACAACTCTGCTTATCACTATCAGCATACTTGCTTATCAGCATAGTTGGCTTGCTCTTCTTCAGATGCCTTGGCTCTTTCCCTTTGCTTCATTTAGATGTAACCTCAACATGATTCATTGAAGTCTTTTAGGGTGTAGTTGTCTTTATCTCTTCAGCATAGTTGGCTTTCAAGCTTCAAAATACTTGTTCTGGTTTAATTGTACTGAGACAACTCTTCTGGACAACTCTCCTGATCAGCATACTTGGCCTTAAGCTTCAGAACTTTTGTTCTTATTTTAATTGTGCAGAGACAACTTCTCTGGACAACTCACCTGATCAGCATACTTGTTCCAGAATTTGAGCCTTAAGGGAACTAGTTCTTGATAGTCTTCAAAGCATATGTTCCCCCTCAAGTTGTGCATCTAATCATCTAAGAGCTGCCTAACATATGAGCTCTTCATCTAGCCTTATTCTATATGTTCTAACATGCTTAGAACATAATCATCTTAAGCTTAGGCATGTCTCAGGGGGTTTTGGTATTGAATCAAAACATATCTCATTTTATTCCCAACAGTCCCAAAAGAAGGACTTTGAGATCTGAACAGTTCCAAACTGTTGCGGTCTCCACAAGTGATTTGAGAGCACTTGCACTCCTACAGGGGTTCAAAAACTAAACCTTATGGTGGGGGTTTTGGATTTTTGAATGGATCCAACTAATGGTTCAAGCTTATAAAATGCTTAACCACTATGCCTAAATCAAAGGATATACAATATGTATTTGGATTCAGGTTCTTTGGTTGGATGAGGAAATAACTTAAGAGCTAAAAGTATTCTAATGCTTTTCTGGGCTCTTGAGAATCCTTATGTGTGTATTGCTTTTGGCTTGCTTGCTTGATTAGCTTCAGAATTCTTACTTGGTATTTTCGTGGTTGTTCTTCCTCATCTTCTTGTATTTATAGGGAGTATTGATTCAACTAGCCGTTGGAGTTGACTAGTCGTTAACAATCTTTCCTTGTTGTTTGTTGATTCCTTGATTCCAGTTGATTTGATCTTGATTGCTTCAATTCAGGGATCTTTGTCAATCTTCTATGTATGGTAAGTCTTCGTTTGAATTTCATAAGATGACTTTGGAATCAGCCGAGTCTTTAACGAGCTTCTAGTCTACTGATCTTCTTTTCTAGTTGTTTGGTTAACTCGTCTGGCCTGGTATCGTCTGTCTTCTGATATCAGATGAGTATTACTCTTCTGATCTAAGAAAAATACTTGTGCTGACTTTGGCCATCTTCGACTTGGACTTCATCAGTTAAGTAGGTATACAAGCACCTTGCTTATCTGATCTTCAAGGATCTTCTAGTCTTCATATCTTCTACTCTTCATCTCTTGAGATTACACATGTAAACTCGGATTGTACTAATCAGCTGAGATACATACACCTGATTACACAAGACTAGAATTACATGCTGAGCTTATCTATACAGATACCAGCTGATCCTATTACATGTATTTTATAAACTCTAAGTGTTTTGGCCATCAAAACTATCCTATCACATAGAGGGGCTTAGGGTGAATTTATATCCCAACACCTTGTAACAGTGCAAGTTCTCATCAATCACTTGTGGAGACCGTAACAGTTTGGAACTGTTCAGATCTCAAAGTCCTTCTCTTGGGACTATAAAGGACAAGCCCCTGTAATTTTCGGGAAATTAAGGGATTAACATCACGATTAGAATCGTGAGAGTGGACGTATGACCTGCAATCCGAACCACTATAAATCTACAGTGTCATTTACATATTTGCACTTTATTTTCAAGTTATTTCATACTTATTTTATTATAGTGCATACTGTGTTTTTGAATTATCTTTGCAAATAAGGTCATACATCTTTCAAACCAGTATCACTTAATTAAGGTTTTCATAAAGAACACTTGAACGAGTCTAAATAAAAGGGCCTACACATTTCCGCATACAACACTTCATCAGATTACTATAGTCATCTAGACCAGCAGACTTGTAGTCCAGCTGACTTAGAAAATCAGAAGAGTTCCAAATCCTTTACTCTAAAAAGTTTTAAAGTCCATTCACCACTCCCGTCTAGACTTTAATCCCATTCACTACTCGTTCAGGGACCAACACTAAAGAAGACTCAGAAGACTATTTCAGAATAAGAAGACTATCAAAAGGAGTAAAGATGAAGCTCAGAAATACAAGAGAAGTATTCTGAAGAAGCGCAGTACAAAAGTTGAGAACTGTGCTGACTAGCTCAGAACTGTAAAAGTCAGAACAGTAGTTTAATGTGCTGAGTTGGTGTGATTGAAGAATAAGTTTGGAAAACTTATTTAAAGCGTAACTGAAGATATTTAAAGGTATGCTGACTTGGAGATAAGAAGTTAAGTCGGTTACAAAAAGAAGTTACAGAAGCGGTTAAGAGTTAGTTGAGAGTTAGTTTTCACAAACTGCTAAATGTCATATTAAAGTCTATAAATACCGTGTGATCTTCTACTACTAAGACTACTGATCTAAGAGCAATCAAAAAGCAATTAAGAGTCTACAAATCATTAAAGAACTCACAAAGTAAAAGGAGATCAAATCAAGAGGAGAAGTCACTGCATTGAATTGAAGAATCAAAGGCTACTACATTCTAGAGAAGTTTACTTTACTATTTTAGTTTGTGATTCGTTGTAAACAAGTGTGCTAGTTACTTGTGAAATTACTAGTAGATCGAAGCTATGCCTGGTGGTATAATTGATAAGATCACAGTCTTAGTCTTGGGACTTTAAACCACAAGAAACTCAAGAATGAGGAGTTAATAAAATATCACGACTGGAGTTCTGAGAGTGAATGTAGACATTTGTCGAACCACTATAAATCCTTGTGTGTTGATTTACTTACTATTGATATTTGTTTAACATATATATTAAAGATCTAAATCTAAGTTGAGTATAAAACTGAAACTGGAAGTACTGATCTGACTCAGTAAGAACAGTACTACTCAGAACACTATTCCGCATATAACTGTGATATATTGAAAGATTTTTAAAAGTTTATTCACCTCTCCCTTCTAGACTTTTACTAGATTAATCAATCTTAACTCAACTTTGGGACCAATAGAAAGGTACAGAGGTTGATGTTTGTTCCAACTAGGTGAGATATCCTTTACAATTGAGCAATGTGTATAGGATAGGATATCTCTCTAAGCTTTGAATGTTTTACAATAAGGTTCAGCTTAGAAGAAGTGTTATGGAAACTAAGAGTGTTCTTAGAAAGCTTGAAGGCTTAGTGTTTCCTTTGAATCTCAGGATTGTATGATTGTGGTTGGATGCCTTCAAATGGTTTCCACACTTCTGTATTTATAGAGCAAGATGAGGTTATGTCCGTTGGAGAGACAGCCTCAAAATGTCTATTTATGTTTTCCTTAAACTTTGTAACTGGAAGACAGTTTCTTGAAAGTGACATGTCCTTAATTTGGGAAGTAAACGGTTGTAATCTCTTTGTCTTGACTTTGATGCACTCTTTCCAATGTCTAACTTGAAGATTCACTTGATCAAACATGGACATCACTTCTGATCATTGGTCCTATGATAAGGACAACATTCCTTATCATCTGGACAAGTCTGCTTATCAAATTCAGCATACTTGACTTATCAGCAGTGTTGGCATAGCTCTTTCAGATGACTTGGCTCTTTTCTCTTTATGCATAATCTCCTGATTGTTCTTGATCATTCATGCTTCCATATCAGTGATTTGACCCCATCAGCACAGTTGACTCTTGCCTTAGAATATTTCAGGTTCAAGTGCTTGGACAATTCTGTTGTACAACTCCTCTAGGCTTTGTTATGCACATAAGTAGACTTGATCTTCTTGATGTGTTCTCCTTGTTTGATCATCAGGAGTGTTGTTAATCTACTGAGCTGACTTGATCAGCACCGTTGGTCATTATGCACCATCAGCAGTCTTGGGATCAATTTTGTTGGTCCTGAAAGGAGTATATAACAAGTGTATGGAGGGGGAATACACTTGTATGCAAATCTTTTTCAAACTGAACCAAATATGACTCCAGCAAGGTTGTCCTGGACAACTCTGCTGAGATGTATAACTTCTTAAAGATAACCAATCTACTAAGTACTATTGAGTACTTAGGTTGGCCCTTTAGTTTAAACTCCTTTTAAGTTCTGAAATCACCTTAACAATTTATCCAGTTTCAGGGAACTTGTCCAAATCTGTTTTGCACAGTCTTAAAGTATATGTCTTTGAAAGATCAGTTTGTGTGCTGTGTTGAATGAATGTAAGTACTTGAAAGTAAATCAACACAAGAGTTTATAGTGGTACAGAGACTCATGATCCTACATCCACTTTCCCTGATTTAACAGGATAATTCCTTCACTCTTAGAATTAACTTGTTTTATAGTGCCAAGGTGCACTTGATCAACCACACCAATCCTTGGTGCCTTGATCCCTAGGATGTCAAGAGTCCTAGTACCCTTTCTCAACTAAGAATTAACTGTTCTTCTCTCAACAGTTAACTCCTTACACTTCTACTACTACAACCTTCTAACTTTATGTCTTGAAAGGTATAAGGGTTGAAGTTTGGTTCCAACTATGAGATATCCTTTACAATGAGGTTCAGTGTATAAGGATAGCATATCTCTCTAAGCTTTGTATGGTTATACAATGAGGTTCAACTTAGAATGAAGTATTTCTGGAAACTGTGAATATTCTTAAGAAAGCTTGAAGGCTTTAAGCTTGTAGTTTCCTCTAGAATGTAGAATTGTTGGATTGCAGTTGGATGCCTTCAAATGGTTTCCACACTTCTGTATTTATAGACAAAATTGAGGATTTTCCCGTTGGAGAGACAGCCTCAATTGTCTATAAATGTCTTCCTTGAACTCTGCAACTGGAAGATAGATTCTTGATAGTGACATGTCTTTAATTTGGGAAATAAACGACTGTAACTACTTTATCTTCACTTTGCAGCACTCTTCCCAATGTCTGACTTCAAGATTCACTTGGTCAAACATGGACATTACTTCTGATGATTGATCCTTGGATAAGGACAACCTTCCTTATCACTTGGACAATTCTGCTTATCAAGATCAGTAGATTCTGCTTATCAGCAGTGTTGGCTTTAGCTCTTCAGATGACTTGGCTCTTTCCCTTTCCATGAATTCTTAGAGTAGGTCTTTGTGCATTCATGGCAATGGATAGGTGGTCTTGACCTCATCAACATAGTTGGGCTTGTTCTTCAAAGCTTGTTCTGGTTCAAATGTGCTGAGACAATCTTGTTGGACAACTCTTCTGAACTTGATATTTATTGCAGTAGACTTGATCTTGATGATCTATTCCACTTAGTTGATCTTCAGATAGGTTGTTCTATACTGAGCTGACTTTGATCAGCACAATTGTCCATCAGCAGACTTAAGGTCAATCCAAAACTGAGCCTTGAGGGGACTTGATCTTTATAAGCTTCTAAGCATGTGTTCCCCCTCAATTTGTGCATCTATTGATCTAAGAGTTACCTAACATATCAGCTTCTCAACTAGTCTTAAGCTCCATGTTCCAACAATCCTGAAACATGTTCATGTAATGTGACTTATCTAATTGGCATGTCTAAGGGGGGTTTTGGTATCATAATAAAAACTCATTTTATTCCCAACAATTTCCCCCTTTTTGATGATGCCAAAACATATACAATCTATGCAAAGGTGACTTGACTACACTTATTACATTTTTCTTCAGTAAAAGTGACTTAGGTCAAGTTTTCTGAAAGAAAATGTGTTGGTGTAATTATTGTTTTTATTGCATATAGGTTGTTAAGTCAGGCAAGTTGAGATCATATAATGTTGTTTCTTGATTCATAAACATGTTCAACTATCATTAATAATATCATGGATCATTACAGGCATGTTGATAGTTAAAAAAACATATTAGAGCATGAATCAACAACATTACATCAGAAATTTCAGAGCATAAGCTAACTAACAAAATGATCAGAGCAAAAAGGCATTTCAGCAGACTTGAGCAACTTTCAGCAGACAAGATCATATCAGCAAGACAGCAATCAAGATCAAGTGTTCATCCAATTCAGCACATAAGGGTCAAGAGGACTTAGCCAATTCAGAGGTTATCTTCAGGAGGTGGCACCATCCCATATTATGCCCACACTCTTTTCTTCAACTCCATGGCCTCTTGATTAGTTCCCTTGGGTCCTAGCACCATCCTGTTCAACTTCAGGATTTCTAGGAACTCTTGAGGGATTCTTGACTGGTCTATGAAGCCTTCCTTCTTGGGAGGCATATAAATGATTAGCTTAGGGGTTATGAGTTCAAATCTTGCAATATCAGCAGCTGCAAGAAGTTGCTGGTACAGCTCCCTATGATAGTCAATCATAAACTTTGTAAAAGTGGAGTTTAGCCTCTTCCCACGTGTCATTGAGCTGAATTGGGACACATTTATCCAAGAGAGGATACTTGGTGTCCATTGGGATCAGCAACTGTGGCTTCATCTTGTTGTAGGTTGCTCTTCTTCTTCTGGGCTTCTGGAAGTCAGCCCTTCTCTTATCCCTTGCTATATTTGCTTCTTCAATCAAATCCATCTTTTCTTGGGCTCTCATCATAGATAACTTCTGTTGTGTTTCAGGATCCTTGCCATATCCTTCAACAAACAGCTTGGATGGATCTAGCATTGTTGTCTTCTTCTTTGGTTCAGGTCCAAAGCCTTCTTCAAATAGCACTTCAACATTTTCAGTAGCTTTAGGACCTTCAGCAGATTTGGTTTCAGAAGACTTGCCAGTTTCAGCATTCTTGGCTTCTTTATCAATTTTGACATGTTCAACAGTCTTGTCCTTTTCAGCAGCTTTAGCCTTTTTGGAGGAAGGTTCTTCTTCTTCAATTCTGAATTCAAGAGGTAGATCAAGGCTGTTAGGAAAATCTGTAAAAGTTTCAGTTTTCCTCTTGCTTCCTTTAGCCTTTCTGAGTTGGCCTCTTGTCTGGACTCCTTCAGTGGACTTGTCCAGTCCTGATACTTCTCCTCCTGGCCTCTGCTGAACCCTTGCTCTCTCTTCTTGAGCTGATGCCATAGAATTTTTCATAGCTACGGCCAACTGTTCTTCTTCATCAAACTCTTCCAGGTTCAACACTGCTGCTTCTTTGTCTTGGGATTCTGGCACTTTCTCCTTGCCTTTGCCTTCTCCCATGGTCAAGGCACCTTTTGCCCTTGCTCTTTCCCTTTCCCCCTTTTTGGCAACATCAAAGCATTGGGGCTTTATCTCACTCATTGTAGTGGCCATAAGGGATTGGGCTTGGTTTAAAGACTTCATCTCCTCCAGCAGATATACATTCTCATCATGTATATTTTGCATTCTGTCACTGCTCAAGCATAGGAAAGCTAGAACAGGCTTCATCTTCTGCTCAACAACCTCTTCCATGGTTATTTTGAGGGATGCATCAAGGCTTGCCTTCTAGAAGTCAGTAAGGTTGGCCACTGCACTTTCAGCAATTTTGGCCATCACTACTTGTGAAAATTTTTCTGAAGCAGCTTTCACCATTGCTAGACTCATCTCTTCAGCTCTCTTCTTCTGAATAGCACTTTTAGAGCCTTCACATTGTTGTTGTGATTTTGTATCATCAGCTTTTGATCTTTCTTCACACCCTTTGTGAAAGATTCCATGCTCTTCTTGGCCTTCTGGACTTCAGTAGAGATGGTCTGCAACCCAGACTCTACTCCACTAATCCTTGCCTCAATTGTGGGCAGCACCACATCTTTAGAGCCAGTGAGCCTCATTTCAACAAATGCCAAGGTTCTACCTTGCTCATCGAAGGCTCCTGAAGTTTCAGCATGAGCAGTTTGGACTTGATGAGCCAAGGAGTCGAACTTTGCTGATTGGGCTGAGCTTGGGCTGAGCTGGAATCCACCTGAATGTTTGTATCAGTAAATATTTGATCAAAATAGATACCTGCAATATCAGAAAAATCAAAGGGGTTAAAAAGTAAACACTCATCACCCTCAGTATTTTTAGCATAAGACTCTGATACATCAGCAGCCTTCTCCTCATTTTCAACTGATTCTTTTCTCCCTTCAATATTAATTTCCTCACATAAAGGGACATACCTCCTCTCCTCAAGGGTTTCCTGAAGTTCAGACTTGAATTCAAGAATAACCTGCCCTTCCTCACTTATTCCACCCTCATTTGGTGTTACACTCACTATCCTAGTGATAACTGTTGGGAAAGTGATCCCAATACCCAATAATAGTCCCCCAACAATGTGGTCCCCAACTCCTTTGTGGGAAATTATTATGGGACCACATTTCCCATCTCCTTTGTGGGGAATTATTGGCACTTGTGGGTTATGGACCATCACGCTAGGAATCCTTTGAGACTCCTGAGAATCTTTTGAGATGCCCTAGGGATCTTTTGAGACTCTCGGGAATCCTTTGAGACTCCTTTAAAATTTCCCGGATCTATTTGGGACGTAATTTAAATATGAATTATCATAAATCTAATTTCATAATTTAAACAAATTAAATCAACTAATTTATGTAATGAATGTACAGTAAAATAATTAAATCCCTAAACATGCGGAACTAAGGGATTACGTGTTTACCTTTAAATCGGAGAGATATTGTTGAGAAGAGTAACAACTTCAACCCAATTGCCTTCTCAAGTATTCCCTAAGTCCTAGTCCGTTGACCCGGTGGGCGATCTCACGAACTATTAACTCTCAAGGAAGAATTAATTTTCTCTTGTTGCACACACTGTAATTTCGAAAATTACAGATCTTTTTTTTTTCTTTTCTTAGTCTCTAGAGTACCAATTTTTTTCTTCTCCTTTTATAAGAGAGAATCTATGTTTCTTCTCTTACGAGAAAGAAAAATTGACCGGTAATTGATTTCTGGAAAAATTGACCACTATAGTGCAATATTAATGGACTGGAAAAATGTTGTGGCTCAATATTGATTTCTGGGCCCATTGGGAGGTCAAATCCTAATTCTCCTAAAGGTCCCTCAAGTAGCCCAATAAAAGTTTATTAATTAAGGTAATTAAAAGATAAGGATTAATTTTGTTGCAAGAAATTAGAGATAGATAACAATTGACCACTCAATATTTCTTTCTTGTAAGAGAAGAAATATAGATTCTCTCTTATAAAAGGAGAAGAAAAAAAAATCGGTACTCATGATGAACACAAAAATACAGAAAAGGGAGATTTGTAATTTTCGAAATTACAGTGTATGCAACAAGATAAAATTAATTCTTCCTTGAGAATTAATAGTTCGTGAGATCTCCCACCGGGTCAACGGACTAGGACTTAGGGAATACTTGAGAAGGCAATTGGGTTGAAGTTGTTACTCTTCTCAACGGTATCTCTCCGATTTAAAGGTAAACAAGTAATCCCTTAGTTCCGAATGTTTAGGGATTTAATTATTTTACCGTACATTCATTACATAAATTAGTTGATTTAATTTGTTTAAATTATGAAATTAGATTTATGATAATTCCTATTTAAATTGCGTCCCAAATAGATCCGGGTAATTTTAAAGGAGTCTCAAATGATTCCAGAGAGTCTCAAAAGATCCCTAGGGCATCTCAAAAGATTCCCGGGAATCTTAATGGATTCATAGCGTGATGGTCCATAACCCACAAGTGCCAATAATTCCCCACAAAGGAGATGGGGAATGTGGTCCCATAATAATTTCCCACAAAGGAGTTGGGGACCACAAGAGCTGGGGACCACATTTTTTGGGGACTATTATTGGGTATTTGATTAATTTCCCAACAGATGGTATCAGAGCCAAGGTTTTGGCTGTAATTTAAATTAGAATTTAAATCTACTTACATTAAATTGATATTTGGATGGTAGAATTGTTAGATCTTTTTTGCAGGTATCCATTTATAATGGTTTTAATGTATGTTTTAATTTATGTTGTTTGAATGTGGTTTTTAATCTTATTCGGTCAGATTTATTTTTCCCGTGAGAAAATCCACGGGTAGATTAGATTATTTAATTTGTAATAGACTAGTCTAGATGTTAGATTTATTTTTTGTAAATAAATTGTAACAAATCAAAGACGAAGACCGTTGGACGGATTAAAGAATCGGAGGCGCACCCGGACGACCAAGCCACACGAGCCAGTTGTGGGCGTGGCGTGATTCTTTTTGTTGCGGCCGTGGGAGTACGAATTTCTTGTTCCTACAAAACGAGAAAATTAAACCATGATAATTAGACGTGTTTGCCTAATTTGTGTTTAATTTTTATTTTGTTATTATGCTATGATTATTTGTTAATTTTGCATGAGGATTCGTGAAAAACTTCAAGTTTAAAAATTAATTTGTATGTTTTTTTAATTAAATTTATTTAAGATAATAAATTGATTAAATGGCCTCCATAATTTATTTATTTGTGATGTATTTTGGCTAGGCATTGGCAAGCGCCTCTCTCCCTATCGGATAGGCCAAAAGATAAGTTCACATTAATAAATTCCTTTAAGGATGATTGTGGATTATTACTAGTGGCGGTATGACCCTCCCATCGAGTGGCTTATTCAAAACGAAATAATAGTCCTGTATTTAATTATGGTTATTACTTAGGTATAAAAGAGTTTATTAACCATATAAGACAATCCATAAGACCTATAAATAAAATGAGACAAAAAAGTTTAGTAAAACAATTAAGACCAAAACACCTTACAAAATTCCTAATATGCCCTGCATATTATATTTTGAATTCTACCATTTTTCAACTCTTTCCAAAATTACAGGTTTTCTTTCCTTTTTTGAATTTAAATCGAATTTAAATCATTCAATTACATTAAATTCGCTAATCATCCTTTCGCCTTCATTCGATCATTCGATCAATTCAACGATCGGGACTGGGGAAACTCAATAACATCCCTCTCGTTTGTAAATTAACAGACTGTCGTCGACTCTTTTTGTTGACCACCAATCAATCAATCAACCAAATTGCAATGGAAAAAATGAGTGTGCCGAGGAAGAAGACAGGTGACGTGGCATTCAAGGCCGGGAAGACTCTTGAAGAAAAGATTTGGCAAATGGTTCAGATTGAGAGGAAGAACGCTTCCCCTAATGTCATGAAGAACAGTTTCATAGGTAATCTGATTTTTTCATCGAGATCTGTTGGTTTTTTGGTTTAGATCGTTTCTGGAGTGAATTGCCGATTCTAATTCATTGATTCTCGCGATTCCTAATCTCTGCAGTTTTTATCCTCGATTCTATTTGGAATTCACGGTCTCTCGAAAGATTTGTTTCATAGGTAATCTGATTTTTTTATCGAGATATGTTGTTTTTTGGGTTAGATCGTTTTCGGGTGAATTGACCATTCTAATTCATTGATTCTCTGTATTTTTCTTTGAAATTATTTTTCTAACTTGTTTGTATTGAGTTGTGACCGTTTAGTAAGATTTCCCCCTTTTCTATTGTATATGTTTATTGCAATTCAGTGTGAGAAATGCATATTGGCGACCGTAGAGACTTTGCATTTATGAAGAAAGATGGCGGTGGCCAATCATTGTGTCTCCGTCGATCCAGAGTCGCTGCCGCGAACTTCGACGGATTATTAATCGCCTGCGTTTTCGTCTTATTTTACCCTGATGGACTTTTTGTCTCCTCGCCTGCCCTTACATGAATGCACATATTATATATATGCACCAAACTATGAATATATGCACATTAGTTGTGCATTACGTATAAGACTCCAGGCCTATCCAACCTTTGTGTTAAAAATTCCAATGAAATTTGAAATAATTTATTCTAATTTTTCAGTACCTCAAAGATTTAAACTAACATGCAAAAAACACACTTTGAGAATCGAGCGAGTAATCGAATGTGTGAAACGAATGTGCCCAGATTTAATGGTCTGCATATTTGAGAGTATATGTAATTATCGATTGCATATATAAAAAATGCATGCATATTTGAAAATATATGCACTTGTCGGTTGCATATAAATAAAATATGCACCTCTGCATCTTGCAAAATTATTAGACTTATTCAACAAGTATTTTTTAATACAAGTTGTTCAGCAAATTATTTAAACACTTTTAGAGGTGTATCGAGTAAAATAATTTTTTTGAATGTATTAATTTTATTAAGTATTTCATAATAAAATTTATATTTTAATAAAGATACGGTATGCAAAATAATAACAATATGAATATTTAATTAATTAAAGTATATTTTCGATTAATAAGAAAATTATTGAATATATAAAAATATGAATGTGGACAGACAGAAAGTACGATCTCGAATTTTAGGAAAGTAATTTGAATTGGAAATTGCGCTATAATCGAGGGATAATCTCTTAGCTTTTTAAAATTTAAGAGGTTTGACTTTGTATATTTGACATTAATTAATTTAATGATTTGAAAATTCGGAATTAATGGTAAGGCAAGGGTAAATTGGTACAATTATGTATCATTTTGTCTTTAATTGAATCATTGTAAATTTTGAACTTGAATCTTAAAGACTAGGAGTGGTTTGTCCTATAATGTTTTTTTCCCGGTATAAAATTGATATATTAACTCCCCATCGGTGTCCCTGTCAATTTTATATGGCCAGGTTAAAGCCAACTATTAATTTTGAATTAAAGGTTTGTAACTACTTTGTTTGTAACCTGCTTAAATGTATTTGAGTAAACATCCACACTCATCGTGACTTGCTTAAATTGGTTTTAAGATGTTGGCTGATGCATGTTTATATCGGTTTTTGAGGTTTTTGATATAGTACATGTGATCAAATTATGTGATAATTTTTGTGTTAATAGGATATTAATACAAATTGTATATTTTATTCTCAGTTGAGCATGTCGTCTCCTTTTAACCCACTGTTTAGAATACTTAAAGAAAATAAATTGGAAGGAGAGAATTATGTGGATTGGAAAAGACATTTATTTATAGTCTTGACTGCACAACAGCATAAGTGGGTCCTTGATGAACCTAAACCCCCTGCCCCTACGGATGAGACGAACCAAGAAGATAAGGAATATCATAAGGAGTGGATGAGATCCGATGAAATGGCTAGGTGTACCATCTTGGCTTCAATGTCAGATGTGTTGCAACACCAACACCAGAACATGGAATCCGCTTCAGCTATTATGATAAACCTTAAGGAACTTTTTGCTCATCAGAATCGTACGGCTAGACAAATGACCATGAGAGATATGTTCTCACAGAAAATGGTCGAGGGAACGCCTGTGAAGGATCACGTTCTTAAAATGATGGGTTTCCTTAACAAACTTGAGATTCTTGGTGCTGAATTCGATGCAGAAACGCAGATCGATTTCATACTCCATTCTCTACTAAAAAGTTTTGAGCAGTTCCAACTGAACTATACGATGAATAATCAAGAGTATACGTTGGCTCAGCTCTTGCAAGCTTTAGTTTCGGCTGAGATGTTAATGGGACCAAGGAACGAGCATACGACTATGTTGGCAAATGGTCCATCTTCTAATTCTACACCGAAAGGTGGAAAGAAGAAGGCAAATGGCCAGAAACAAGCTAATAATAAGGAAAAGATACCAATTGAGGGAGGTGTCAAGAAAAAGACCACTAAAGGAAAGTGTGGGAGTGAGATCATCATCACCATGGGATATGCTACGAAAGTGGCGGCTGTTGCAGTGGGAGATGTGCAACTATCTTTTAAAGATAAATTTTAGTTTTAAAACACGTTCTTTATGTTCCGATTTTAGAAAGAATTTGATTTCAGTTTCTAAACTAATTTTGGATGGATATTCAATTTCTTTTAATAAGAATGTCTTTATTTGCCGTAATGAAGAGATTATCTGTTCGGGAGCATTGGTGAATAATCTTTATACTATTAATTGTGCACATTCCACACAAAATGAATCGTATAACACATCGACTATTTCTAAGAAAAGAAAGCATTCTTCAGACATGAACGAAATACTTCTGTGGCATCTTAGACTTGGTCATATTACTCTAAGAAGGATTCAAAGGTTGGTGAACGACGACTCGTTGGAATCACTCCAGGTTGAGTCGTTTCCAAACTGCGAATCATGTTTAGAGGGTAAAATGACCAAAAGAGCTTTTTGGGCAAAGGGGAGTAGTGCTAGTGGAGTGTTGGAACTCGTTCATACTGATGTATGTGGACCAATGTCAATTCAAGCAAAAGGTGGTTTTGAGTATTTCGTTACTTTTATCGATGATTACTCAAGATATGGATACATCTATCTAATGCAGCATAAGTCTGAGACCTTTGATAAATTCAAAGAGTTTAAGGCTGAAGCAGAAAAGCATAGGGAAAAGAGTATCAAGTTTCTACGATCAGATCGTGGAGGCGAATACCTCAGCAATTAATTTTTGGGATACTTATCAGGTGAAGGGATTGTATCCCAATTAACTGCACCCGGAACCCCTCAATAAAATGGGGTTGCAGAGCGAAGAAATCGAACTCTTTTAAAGATGGTCAGATATATGATGAGTTATTCAGATTTACCTAAGTCGTTTTGGGGTTATGCCTTGGAAACAGCGACTTACATTCTGAATTTGGTACCTTCCAAACCAGTTCCTAAAACCCCTACTGAATTGTGGACCGGGCGAAATCCTAGTCTAAGACACATAAGAATTCGAGGGTGTCCTACATACGTGTTGGACAAGGAAGCTGGAAAGTTAGACCCTCGTTCAGAATTAAGGCTGTTTGTAGGATATCCTAGAGTAACGAAAGGGGGTTTATTCTATAGTCCAAAGGATCAGTGAATTGTGATAAGCACACATTCTAGATTCTTGCAAGAAAACTATATGAGTAATAGAAAGCCCAAGTGTAAGATTACCTTAAAAGAATTAAGAGGGCCAACTCCTATACCAAGTGTACAAGTAGATGTACCAAGCAATACATAAACACAACCGGAACCTCTCTCGTAGTGGGAGGGTTGTGAGACAACCTGAGCGATTCATGTTCGTGGGAGACTCTTCGGACTTGGTCCCCGGAGAAGATGAATCTGACCCCTGGACGTACGATGAGGCAATCCAAGACAAGGATGCAGATTCTTGTCAAACTGCAATGGAAGCAGAAATGGGGTCTATGGATCATAACAAAGCGTGGGAGCTTGTGGAACCACCCAAAGGCATAAAGCCTATTGGATGCAAGTGGGTCTACAAGAGAAAAAGAGGATCAGATGGGAAGGTTGAAACCTTCAAAGCTAGACTAGTGGCAAAAGGATATACTCAAAAAGAGGGAATCGATTATGAGGAGACCTTTTCGCCTGTAGCTATGCTTAAGTCTATCTGTATTCTCTTGTCGACTACAGCTCACAAAGACTTTGAGATCTGGCAAATGGATGTCAAGACAACTTTCCTAAATGGAAGTCTTGAACAAGAAATCTACATGCGCCAACCCGAAGGCTTCATTGAAAAAGGCCAAGAGAATCTTGTATGCAAGCTTAAAAGGTCAATATATGGACTTAAGCAAGCATCGCGAGCGTGGAATCAATGTTTTGATCAGGTGATACAATCCTATGGATTTGATCAAAATGAGTTTGAGAGTCGTGTCTATAAGAAGTGTATCGGAACTGCCTTGGTATTCTTAGTATTATACGTAGGCGACATTCTGCTTATTGGAAACAATAAAAAGGTGTTGACAGACGTGAGGGTATGGTTGTCAAAACAGTTTGATATGAAGGATTTAGGAGAAGCTGGTCACATCCTTGGGATTAAGATTACTCGAGATCGCCAAAAAAGGATGATATGCTTATCCCAAACCTCATACATAGACACTATTTTGAAACGATTCAACATGCAAAATTCCAAGAAAGGATTTGTTCCTTTCAGACATGGAATTCATCTATCTAAAGAGATGTGTCCTAAGACACAAAAGGAGATGGATGAGAAACATTCCATATGCGTCGGCAATTGGAAGCCTCATGTATGCAATGTTGTGCACGAGACCGGATATTTGTTTTGTGTAGGCATGGTAGTAAGATATCAAAGTAACCCAGGGAAAGAACATTGGACTGCAGTTAAAAACATTCTCAAGTATCTAAAAAGAACTCGAGATAGAATGTTAGTTTATCAGTCAGACAGTCTATTCCCTATGGGTTATACGGAACCACGAGACCGGGTAATGTGTTTTGTTTGGGGGGCGTGAGCTATGACATGGAGAAGTGTGAAGTAGAAATGGATCGTTGATTCTACCATGGAAGCCGAATATGTAGCTACTTGTGCAGCAGCGAAAGAAGCGGTTTGCCTTAAAAACTTCTTAGTGGACTTGGATGTAATTCTGAATTTGCCCAGCAGTATCACTATTTATTGCGATAATGCTGGAGCAGTTGCAAATTCAAGGGAACCAAGGGCCCACAAGGAAAGCAAACACATTGAAAGGAAATACCATCTTATACGAGAAATCGTTTAGAGAGGAGATATAGTTGTGGCAAAGATCGCATCGGAAGATAACCTAGCTGATCCCTTCACAAAGGGTCTGCCTCAGAGTACATTCGAGAGATATGTGGAAGGAATGGGGGTGAAGTGCGTTGCCAAGCTGCTTTGAGTATAAGTGGGAGAATTTAATAGGACATGTAGAACATGGACGTGCTGTAGTATACTTAAAAGCAGACTTTGAGTATAAGTGGGAGATTGTTAGGGTTATACTGGCAAGTATGCTTTTAGTGCTACTTAAGTATACAAACTGATTCTTGCACTTATAAATAAGAATAATATTTTTATCACTGGTTTCTTTAAATATAATGAATGTTAATTATTTATTGCATAAACGTTAAGATGTATTTTACATTGTAGACAATGTGGTGTGTAGAAGATCACAGAAGATCACATTGTCAGTTCCTTGTATATAAGTACAATTGATTCACAACTTAGATGGAATTGAACAATCCATTGGTAGAAGTTGAGGTGTAAGACTCGGATTGGTTTATCTTGACCAAGAGATTACACTAGTGCATTATGATGTGCTGAATAGGACCTACAGAGAGGTAATTCTTCTAGACTGACTTAAGGAATGAAGAATTAGACCTCAGTGGTTGTTGATTTCTTAATCTCTGTCACTTAAATAGGATTGTCTGTAGTTAAGAAGTATTGATTTGATTTATTATGGGTAAAGAATCAATTTGATTCAATACTTTGTATTTTGGGCAATATTATTAATTATAGGATAGATTGCCAAAATTAATACAGAGAATCGTGTCTTGGAGTGTCAAGTTGATTATGTCCCCTTGGTGGGCTCAGAAGGTTTATCATATCAAATCTGATCAGTGGAATTTATTTCCGGTATGATAATAATGTTGAGCTCTCCTTACTCCGAGGAATAAAATATATTAATAAATTAAAGCATTCAGTAGCTTAAATTAATTAATGAACATTGAATCTTAAACACGGGAAATAATAACCGGGAGCCATATTTCGTAATATGGGTTAGGATGGATAGTGCAATATTAATTTTATAGTGTAATGAATTAATGTTAATAGGCTGGAAAAATGTTGTGGCTCAATATTGATTTCTGGGCCCATTGGGAGGTCAAATCCTAATTCTCCTAAAGGCCTCTCAAGTAGCCCAATAAAAGTCTATTAATTAAGGTAATTAAAAGATAAGGATTAATTTTGTTGCAAGAAATTAGAGAGAGATATTTATGGAAAAAGCTATATGGAAATAAAAGATTATTTTTATATTATTTCAAGATAAATTGACCAGTCAATATTTCTTTATTGTAAGAGAAGAAATATAGATTCTCTCTTATAAAAGGAGAAGAAAAAAAAATCGGTACTCATGATGAACACAAAAATACAGAAAAGAGAGATTTGTAATTTTCGAAATTACAGTGTGTGCAACAAGATAAAATTAATTTTTCCTTGAGAATTAATAGTTCGTGAGATCTCCCACCGGGTCAACGGACTAGGACTTAGGGAATACTTGAGAAGGCAATTGGGTTGAAGTTGTTACTCTTCTCAACGGTATCTCTCCGATTTAAAGGTAAACACGCAATCCCTTAGTTCCGCATGTTTAGGGATTTAATTATTTTACCGTACATTCATTACATAAATTAGTTGATTTAATTTGTTTAAATTATGAAATTAGATTTATGATAATTCATATTTAAATTACGTCCCAAATAGATCTGGGTAATTTTAAAGGAGTCTCAAAGGATTCCCGAGAGTCTCAAAAGATCCCTAGGGCATCTCAAAAGATTCCTAGGAATCTCAATGGATTCCTAGCGTGATGGTCCATAACCCACAAGTGCCAATAATTCCCCACAAAGGAGATGGGGAATGTGTTCCCATGATAATTTCCCACAAAGGAGTTGTGGACCGCATTGTTAGGGAACTATTATTCGGTATTGAATTAATTTCTCAACATTTACAGCTCTGGCCTTAGTCCTTTTCTTCAACTTTGGCTTCTTCTCAACCTCTTCTTCAGCAGGTTTGGCTAGTTGCATCCTTCTTTGTTCAATTTTCTTACTCAAGTTCCTGAACATTACTTTCTGGGCTGGCAGAGGTTTTGCAAATGTTTGCATCTCAATGTAGTGAGCAAACTTCTCAATCAATAGGCTTGCCCTTGTGCAGTATCTTAGCTTTCCTTCCAACACAACCTTGTTGTGAGCCTTTACCTTGAACTTTTCCTTTTCCTTCATCATTTCAGTCAATATGAACTCCCTCCAATTAAATCTGATGCCCTTATCACTAGCATCAATTACTGCAGCCATGATTCTTATCCCTGGGGCACTTACTTGCTCCAAACTCCCAGTGTTACTCAACAAAATCTTGGTTATTACCTCAAACAGATTGAGGAACTTTGGCTTGAGAGTCCTTTTGTGTTGAGTAGAGGAGATTGGCCCTGGAACAAGGAGCCATTCCTGAGCAATTTCTTGCTCATGGCCATTTCCATAGAACTCTGGATTCCTTCCTTCTGAAGGCAATCCAAAAGCTCCTTCCACATCTTCTTCAGAAAACTTCACTCTGTGGAATCTCTCCTCTTCTTCTCCATCAACTATGTATGACAACCTTGTTGCCACTTCACCATCTTCAGGTTTGCCTCTCCACATGAGGAAGGCAAAGAACTCAGCCATGTAGTTCTCAAGACAAGAGCTGGGCTTCTCCTGCATAAACTTCTGGCGTCCAGCCCTTCTAAGCCATCTCAAGGTGGGAGTGACTTCAGGGTCCTCACTCTCAAATGAAAGAATTGGCTCAAATGTGAGATTGTTTTTGTTACTAAGATAGCCAAAATCTAGGTCTAGATCCTTGTTAGAGAAATCAACAATCATTTCAGGTCTTGCTTTAGGAACCATTGATTAAACATTAAGGTTTTTAGAGGTTTTTTTAGAAGATGAAAGCTAGGGTTTCAAGAGAGTTTGAATGCGTGGGGAAGAAATGAGCTTTGTGGGCTTCTTAAGACTTGTGAATATTCCAAAAGGAATGTATGTCAATGAGTAAGTGAGTCTTAAGGCAATTCAAGGGTTTACAAATGAGGAAATCAAGTTTGAACGGCCAAGATTGATTTCAGGGGAGTTGGCCAGTCTTGATCCAACGGTTATTAACCAATGGAACAGTAGAAAACTGTTTTTATTCAAACGTGGGAAGGAGTTAATATTAGTTAATGGCTGGGGGGTTATCAAGGTAGATCATGTCTCGAATTGTTTAATGCAAACAAGAGTTAAATCTTGGAATTTAATGCATTGAAAGCGACTTTTTGGGTAGGGGACAAATTAAATCTTTAAAAAGGTGATAGCTTGAAGAGGAATGAGACAGCAATCGAAATATGCAATGATTACCCAAAATAGGTGTTTATCAGACCAAGATTTGGTTTGATAGCTAAGACAACTTATCTGACCCCACATGGACAAGTGTCCTGAACAATTGAGGTCATCTTTTCTGAATCTCAGCAGACTTGTCCAAGTCTGCTGAACATCACTTTCAGTTCCCCCTTGATTAGTTAACTCCTTGGGGCTTACTTGTCCAACTTCCCTGGATCAAGAAGTCCCAATTCTGGTGATAGTTCCAAGAATCTTGCTTCAGCAAGTGGCTTTGTCAAAATATCAGCTTTTTGATGATTTGTGTGGATTTTTACCAACTTGATGTCTTTCTTCTCCACATGATCTCTAATGAGGTGATGCTTGATGTCCACATGCTTGCATCTTGTGTGCAAGACTGGATTATGTGATATTGCAATGGCATTGTTGTTGTCACAGAATATTGGCACTTCAGTAGAGTTGACATTGTAATCTCTTAGTTATTGTCTCAACCAAAGGATCTGAGCACAACAACTTCCAGCTGCAACATACTCAGCTTCAGTGGTGGAAGTAGCCACTGTATTTTGTTTCTTAGAGAACCAAGATATGAGCTTGTTTTCCAAGAATTGACATGTCCCTAAAGTGGACTTTCTGTCAATTATACAACCTCCATAATCAGCATATGAGTAGCCAGTTAGCTCAATGTTGTCATCAGCAGGGTATCAAAGGCCTAGATTTTCAGTGCCTTTGAGATATCTCAAGATCCTCTTAGCAGCCTCTAGATGGATTTTCTTAAGATTTGCTTGAAATCTTGCACAAACACCTACTGCAAAGGTGATGTCAGGTCTGTCGGCAGTGAGATAGAGGAGTGAACCAATGATTCCTCTGTATTCAGTAGAGTTGGTTGGAACACCAGTCTCATCTGGATCCATCTTCCAATTGGTGTTCATAGGGATCCTTACTAGCTTGCTGGTTGCACACCCAAATTTCTTGATCATTTCTCTGGTATACTTTTCTTGGTTGATGAAGATTCCTTCTCATGATTTCTTGACTTGAAGACCCAAGAAGAAGTTCATCATCCCCATCATTGACATCTCAAACTTGTTTTGCATGAGCTTTGAGAAATTTTCACAAAACTTCTCATTGGGGGATCCAAATATGATGTCATCAACATATATTTGGACAAGCAAGTTGTCATCTCCTTCAGAGATTCTGAAGAGAGTTCTGTCCACAGTTCCGTTGACAAATCCATGACCCAAGAGGAATTGTGACAGTGTATCATACCAAGGTCTTAGGGCTTGCTTGAGTCTATATAGAGCATTCTTCAGTCTATAGACTTGGTTTACAATCTCAAAACCAGGCGGTTGCTCTACATAAACTTCATTCAAGAAGGCACTTTTGACATCCATTTGGTATACTTTGAACCTCTTGTGGGCTGCATAGGCTAGGAAGAGCCTTATTGCTTCTAGCCTTGCCACAGGTGCAAATGTTTCATCATAGTCAATGCCTTCTGATTGACAATAGCTCTTGGCCACCAATCTGGCCTTGTTCCTAACTATCACATAATTCTCATTCTTTTTATTCTTGAACACCCACTTGGTTCCAATAAAATCTTGATGTGAAGGTCTATCCACCAGCTCCCATACATCATTTCTGGTGAATTGGTTCAACTCTTCCTGCATTGCTGTGATCCAATTTGTATCTTGAAGTGCTTCCTCAATTTCACTAGGTTCCTGTTCTGATAAGAAACAACAAAACAAAGCACTTTCACCATGAAACCTTCATGTTTTGACTCCTACATTTGGATCACCAAGTATCAGATCAGTAGGATGGTCAGATAACCATGTACTTCTTTTTCTCATCCCTTCAGTAGAGTTGTCCTCTACTAAGGTTGAGTCACTAGCATCATAAAATTCAGGAAAGTTTAATGCAGGATCTAATTCAGGATCATATTCAGGGGTGTTGTCCTCATTGTCAGGAACATTGGAATTTTCAACACTAATGTTTCCCCCTTGAATATTTAATCCATTAACTACCTCAGCAGGGTCTGCTTCTTCATTGGTAGTTGTTACCTGAGTGTGAACTGGGATTGAGTCATTCAGTTCACCATTTCCTTCAGTAGGGTTTGCCTCAAGTAGATTGCCTTCAGGATTGTTGTCCAGTGTGATGTTTTCAGGAGGGTTGGCTTGGACAACATCTATGAATACAGTGTTCTTTGTGTGATTTCTTCGGTATCCAGGCTCTTATTCCTGATCTCAGAAGTAGATTCATCAAACACCACATGAGGTGTTTCTTCCACAATAAGGGTTTTACAGTTGTAAACCATGAAAGCTCTACTGATTGGGGAATATCCAAGAAATATCCTCTCATCAGCTTTGTTGTCAAAATCTTTCAACTGCTCTTTCCCGTTGTTGTGAATGAAACACTTACAACCAAATATGTGAAAATAAATAATTTGGGCAATCTTCCTTTCCAGAGTTCGTAAGGGGTTTTCCCTTGTCCCTTAGTGATCAAATATCTATTCTGAGTATAGCATGCAGTGTTTATAGCTTCAGCCCAAAACCTCTTAGGTAAATTTGAATCAGCAATTAAGGTTCTAGCAGCTTCTTTCAAAGTTCTATTTCTTCTTTTCTGCAACTCCATTTTGCTGTGGGGTTCTAGCTGTTGAGGTTTCATGGGCAATTCCATTTTGTGTGCAATACTCATTGATGTATGAATTTATGAACTCAGTGCCTTTATCAGATCTTATTTTGATTATATTAAGGCTTTTCTCATTTGACAGTCTCTTTAACAGTTCACGGAGTTTGACTTGAGTTTCCTTCTTATTAAGGAGAAATACTACCCATGTGAACCTAGAGAAGTCATCTACTACAACCAATGTGTGTTTTCTACCATTTATGCTTGCAGGGGTAATTGGTCCAAACAAATCCATGTGTAATTGTTCAAGTACCCTTTCAGTAGAGATGACTGGTTTTCCTTTGAATGAGGCTTTAATCTGTTTTCCTTCTTGGCATGGTTTACAAATATGCTCTTTAATGAAAACCTCATTAGGTAGTCCTTTTACTAATGCATTTCTAATAAGCTTGTTCATTGATTTAAAGTTCAGGTGATTTAGCCTTTTATGCCATAACCAACTTTGTTCATTTGAGCTTTTGGCAATGAAACATGCAGCATCAGTAGACTTGTCCCAGTCAGCAAAATACACATTTCATTTTCTAGTTCCAGTTAGTAGGGTTTGTTGAGTTCTATCTTTGATTAAGCATTTTCCACTTGAAAACTCAACATTAAAACCTTTATCACAAAACTAACTTATGCTTAGGAGATTATATTTGAGACCAGCCACATAAGATACATTATATATCTTGATATTACCAATTATCAAGGTACCATAACATTTTGTTGTTGCTTGTGAGCTGTCTCCAAATGTGACATTTGGGCCTTCTTTTTCAGTGAAATCAGTGAGGAGGTCTTTGTTTCCAGTCATGTGCCTTCAGCATCTACTGTCAAGGTACCATGCTGACTTTTTGCTCATACTCCTCTACTTCTTGTGGCCCTTGGGTACGTGCAATTAGCAAGCTTTAGATACCCTTTGAATTTTGGGTCATGAGAGGTTAGTTGTACCTTTAGGAACCCAAACTTGCCTAATTACCCTGATTGATTCAAGGTGGCTAAGTTTTTTTCCTTTAGCATCAACATACACTGTGTTTCCCTTAAATGCCTTTGGGAAAGTGTGTGTGAAAGTGTTGACTCTGTAAGTTTCAGGAGAGTTGTTAAATCTCCTGAACTTATGAGTTCTCTGTGCTACTTGAGAAAATCTTTGAGGAAAGGTATGTTGGTCCTGAAAGGAGTATATAACAAGTGTATGGGGGTGGGGGAATACACTTGTATGCAATTCTTTCCTTGAACTTAACCAAATATGACTTCAGCAAGGTTGTCCTGGACAACTCTACTGAGATGTATAACTTCTTAAAGATAACAAATCCACTAAGTACTATTGAGTACTTAGTTGAATGACTATCTAAGTGAGTTATAAGTGCAGAATTAGTGGTTGGCCCTTTAGTTTAAACTCCTTTTAAGTTCTGAAATCACCTTAACAACTTATCCAGTTTCAGGGAACTTGTCCAAATCTGTTTTGTACAGTCTTAGGTATATATCTTGAAATGTTCAGTTTGTGTGCAGTGTTGTATGAATATAAGTACTTGAAAGTAAATCACCACAAGAGTTTATAGTGGTTAAGAGACTCAAGCTCCTACATCCACTTTCCCTGATTTAACAGGATAATTCCTTCACTCTTGGAATTAACTTGTTTTATAGTGCCAAGGTGCACTTGATCAACCACACCACTCCTTGGTGCCTTGATCCCTAGGATGTCAAGAGTCCTAGTACCCTTTCTCAACTCAGAACTGAACTGTTCTTCTCTCAACAGTCAGCTCCTTCCACTTCTACTACTACAACTTTCTAACTTTCTTTCTTGAAAGATATAAGGGTTGAAGTTTGGTTCCAACTAATGAGATATCCTTTACAATGAAGTTCAGTGTATAAGGATATGATATCTCTCTAAGCTTTGTATGGATATACAATGAGGTTCAGCTTAGATGAAGTGTTTGAAGACTAAGAATGTCTTTAGAGAACTTTGAAGCTTCAGAGTAGTGTTATAGTTGGATGTTGTTTTTACACTTCAAATGGTCTTCACACTTCTGTATTTATAGACAAAATTGAGGGTTTGCCCGTTGGAGAGGCAGTCTCAAATGTCTATAAATGTCTTCCTTGAACTCTGCAACTAGAAAACAGATTCTTGATAGTGACATGTCCTTAATTTGGGAAATAAACGGCTGTAACTGTTTTATCTTCACTTTGCAGCACTCTTCCCAATGTCTGACTTCAAGATTCACTTGGTCAAACATGGACATTCCTTCTGATGATTGATCCTTGGATAAGGACAACCTTCCTTATCACTTGGTCAACTCTGCTTATCAAGATCAGCAGATTCTGCTTATCAGCAGTGTTAGCATGCTCTTTAGATGACTTGGCTCTTTTCCTTTCCATGACTTCTTGGAGTAGATCTTAAAGCATTCATGGCATTGGATAAGTGGTCTTGACCTCATAAACATAGTTGGCCTTGTTGTTCAAACCTTGTTCTGGTTCAAATGTGCTGAGACAATCTTGCTTGGACAACTCTTCTGAACTTGATCTTGATGATCTATACCACTCAGTTGATCTTCAGACATGTTGTTTTATACTAAGCTGACTTTGATCAGCATAGTTATCCATCAGCAGACTTAAGGTCAATCCAAAACTTGAGCCTTGAGGGGACTTTAATCTATATAAACTTCTAAGCATATGTTCCCCCTCAATTTGTGCATCTAATGATTTAAGAGCTGCTTATCATACCAGCTTCTCAACTAGTCTCATACTACATGTTCTTACACTTCTATAACATGATCATTCTAATCAAGACTTAGTTAATTGGCATGTCTTAGGGGATTTTGGTATTTAATCAAAACTTCTCATTTTATTCCCAACAATTTCCCCCTTTTTGATGATGCCAAAACCTATACAGTCAAAGCAAAAGTGACTTGACTACACTTATTACATTTATCTTCAGCAGGTATGACCTGGGTCAATTTTTGCTGAAAAAGAATGTGTTAGTGTATTCACTGTTTTGATTGCATATAGGTTGTTAAGTCAGGCAAGTTGAGAACACATAATGCTGTTTCCTGATTCATAAATATGCTCAAAATGATCAACAACATTACATCAGAAATTTCAGAGCATAAGCTAACTAACAAAATGATCAGAGCAAATAAATAGTCATCAGAGCAAAAAGGCATTTCAGTAGACTTGAGCAACTTTCAGCAGACAACATCATATCAGCAAGACAACAATCAAGATCAAGTGTTCATCCAATTCAGCACATAAGGGTCAAGAGGACTTAGCCAGTTCAAAGATTATCTTCAGGAGGTGGCACCATCCCATATTTTGCCCACACTCTTTTCTTCAACTCCATGGCCTCTTGATTAGTTCCCTTGGGTCCTAGCACCATCCTGTTCAACTTCAGGATTTTTAGAAACTCTTGAAGGATCCTTGACTGGTCTATGAAGCCTTCTTTCTTGGGAGGCATATAGATGATAGGTTTAGGGGCTGTGAGTTCAAATCTTGCAATATCAGCAGCTACAAGCAATTGCTGATACAGTTCTCTGTAATACTCAATCATGAACTCAGTGAAGGGAGAGTTGACATTTCCATTCCACCTGTCAATGACATAGTAGTCATAGACAAACTCCCTTTTGGCCTCTTCCCAAGAGTCATTCAGCTGTATTGGCACCCATTTATCCAAGTGAGGATATTTGGTGTCCATGGGGAACAACAGTTGTGCCTTCATTTTATTGTAGGTTGCTCTTCTTCTTCTGGGCTTCTAGAAGTCAGCCCTTCTCTTATCCCTTACTCTATTTGCTTCCTCCATCAAATCCATCTTTTCTTGGGCTCTCATCATAGCCAACTTTTGTTGTGTTTCAGGGTCCTTGCCATAACCTTCCACAAACAACTTTGATGGATCATTGATCAGCACTGTTGTCTTCTTCTTTGGTTCAGGTCCGAAGCCCTCTTCAAATAGCACTTCAACATGTTCAGTAGCTTTGGGACCTTCAGTGGACTTAGTCTCAGTAGACTTGTCAATCTCAGAAGACTTGTCTTTTTCAGCAATTTTGGTCACTTCAGCAATTTTGACCTTTTCAGCAGTCTTGACCTTCTTGGAGGTAGGTTCTTTTTCTTCAATCCTGAATTCAAGAGGTAGATCAAGGCTGTTAGGAAAATCTGTGAGAGTTTCAGTTTTCCTCTTGTTTCCTTTAGCCTGTATGAGTTGGCCTCTTGTTTGGACTCCTTCAGTGGACTTGTCCAGTCCTGATGCTTCTCCTCATGGCCTCTGCTGATGTCTTGCTCTTTCTTCTTGAGTTGATGCCATTGAGATCTTCATGGCTATGGCCATCTGTTCTTCTTCATCAAGTTCTTCTAGGTTCAACACTGCTGCTTCTTTGCCTTTGGATTCGTGCACTTTCTCCTTGCCTTTGCCTTCTCCAATGATCAAGGCACCTTTTGCCCTTGCTCTCTCCCTTTCCCCCTTTTTGGCAGCATCAAAACATTGGGGCTTTAGCTCACTCATTGTAGTGGGCATAAGGGATTGAGCCTGGTTTAAGGACTTCATCTCCTCAAGCAAATAAACATTCTCATCATGACTGTTTTGCATTCTATCACTACTTAAGCTTAGGAAAGCTAGAACATGCTTCATTTTCTGCTCAACAACCTCCTCCATGGTTGTTCTGAGGGATGCATCAAGGTTGGCCTTTAGAAGATCAGTGAGGTTGGCCACTGCACTCTCAGTAATTTTGGCCATCACTTCCTGTGAGATTTTTTCTAAGGGAGCCTTCACCATTGCTAGCCTCATCTCTTCAGCTCTCTTTTTCTGAATAGCAGTCTTCTTGCCAAGTGCTTGTTTGACATGTTAGAGTTATACTGGCAAGTATGCTTTTAGTGCTACTTATGTATACAAACTGATTCTTGCACTTATAAATGAGAATAATATTTTTATCACTGGTTGCTTTAAATATAATGAATGTTAATTATTCATTGCATAAACGTTCAGATGTATTTTACATTGTAGACAATGTGGTGTGTAGAAGATCACAGAAGATCACATTGTCAGTTCCTTGTATATAAGTACAATTGATTCACAACTTAGATGGAATTGAACAATCCATTGGTAGAAGTTGAGGTGTAAGGCTTGGATTGGTTTATCTTGACCAAGAGATTACACTAGTGCATTATGATGTGCTGAATATGACCTACAGAGAGGTAATTCTTCTAGACTGACTTAAGGAATGAAGAATTAGACCTCAGTGGTTGTTGATTTCTTAATCTCTGTCACTTAAATGGGATTGTCTGTAGTTAAGAAGTATTGCTTTGATTTATTATGGGTAAAGAATCAATTTGATTCAATACTTTGTATTTTGGGCAATATTATTAATTACAGGACATATTGCCAAAATTATTACAGAGAATCGTGTCTTGGAGTGTCAAGTTGATTATGTCCCCTTGGTGGGCTCAGAAGGTTTATCATATCAAATCTGATCAGTGGAATTTATTTCCGGTATGATAATAATGTTGAGTTGTCCTTACTACGAGGAATAAAAGATATTAATTAATTAAAGCATTCAGTAGCTTAAATTAATTGATGGACATTGAATCTTAAACACGGGAAATAATAACCGGGAGCCATATTTCGTAATATGGGTTAGGATGGATAGTGCAATATTAATTCTATAGTGGAATGAATTAATATTAATGGGCTGGAAAAATGTTGTGGCTCAATATTGATTTTTGGGCCCATTGGGAGGTCCAATCCTAATTCTCCTAAAGGCCCCTCAAGTAGCACAATAAAAGTCTATTAATTAAGGAAATTAAAAGATACGGATTAATTTTGTTGCAAGAAATTAGAGAGAGATATTTATGGAAAAAGATATATGGAAATAAGAGATTATTTCTATATTATTCCAAGATAAATTGACCGGTCAATTTTTCTTTCTTGTAAGAGAAGAAACATAGATTCTCTCTTATAAAAGGAGAAGAAAAAAAATTGGTACTCTTGAGACTAAGAAAAGAAAAAAAAAGGTCTGTAATTTTCGAAATTACAGTGTGTGCAACAAGATAAAATTAATTCTTCCTTGAGAGTTAATAGTTCGTGAGATCTCCCACCTGGTCAACAGACTAGGACTTAGGGAATACTTGAGAAGGCAATGTGGTTGAAGTTGTTACTCTTCTCAACGGTATCTCTCCGATTTAAAGGTAAACACGTAATCCCTTAGTTCCGCATGTTTAGGGATTTAATTATTTTACCGTACATTCATTACATAAATTAGTTGATTTAATTTGTTTAAATTAAGAAATTAGATTTATGATAATTCATATTTAAATTACGTCCCAAATAGATCCGGGTAATTTTAAAGGAGTCTCAAAAGATCCCTAGGGCATCTCAAAAGATTCCCGGGAGTCTCAAAGGATTCCTAGCGTGATGGTCCATAACCCACAAGTGCCAATAATTCCCCACAAAGGAGATGGGGAATGTGGTCCCATAATAATTTTCCACAAAGGAGTTGGGGACCACAAGAGTTGGGGACCACATTGCTGGGGGACTATTATTGGGTATTGGGGTTAATTTCCCAACAGATGGTATCAGAGCCAAGGTTTTGGGCTCTGTAATTTAAATTATAATTTAAATCTATTTACATTAAATTGATATTTGGATGGTAGAATTGTTAGATCTTTTTTTGCAGGTATCCAATTATCATGGTTTTAATGTATGTTTTAATTTATGTTGTTTGAATGTGGTTTTTAATCTGATTCGGTCAGATTTGTTTTTCCCGTGAGAAAATCCACGGGTAGATTAGATTATTTAATTTGTAATAGACTAGTCTAGATGTTAAATTTATTTTTTGTAAATAAATTGTAATGGATCAAAGACGAAGACCGTTGGATGGATTAAAGAATCGGAGGCGCACCCGGACGACCAAGCCACACGGGCCGGTTGTGGGCGTGGCGTGATTTTTTTTTTTGTTGCGGCCGTGGGAGTACGAATTTCTTGTTTCTTCAAAACGAGCAAATTAAACCATGATAATTGGACGTGTTTGCCTAATTTGTGTTTAATTTTGTTTTGTTATTATGCTATGATTATTTGTTAATTTTGCATGAGGATTTCGTGAAAAACCTCAAGTTTAAAAATTACTAAGTATGTTTTTTTAATCAAATTTATTTAAGATAATAAATTGATTAAATGGCCTCCATAATTTATTTATTTGTGAAGTCTTTTGGCTACGCATTGCCAAGCGCCTCTCTCCCTATCGGATAGGCCAAAGGATAAGTTCACATGAATAAATTCCTTTAAGGATGATTGTGGATTATTACTAGTGGCGGTATGACCCTCCCATCGAGTGGCTTATTCAAAATGAAATAATAGTCTTGTATTTAATTATGGTTATTACTTAGGTATAAAATTGATATATTAACTTCCCATCAGAGTCCCTGTCAATTTTATATGGCCAGGTTAAAGCCAACTATTAATTTTGAATTAAAGGTTTGTAACTACTTTGTTTGTAACCTGCTTAAATGTATTTGAGTAAACGTTCACACTCATCGTGACTTGCTTAAATTGCTTTTAAGATGTTGGCTGATGCATGTTTATATCGTTTTTTGAGGTTTTTGATATAGCACATGTGATCAAATTATGTGATAATTTTTGTGTTAATAGGATATTAATACAAATTGTTATTTTATTCTCAGTTCAGCATGTCGTATCCTTTTAACCCACTGTTTAGTATACTTAAAGAAAATAAATTGGAAGGAGAGAATTATGTGGATTGGAAAAGACATTTAGTTATAGTCTTGACTGCACAACAACATAAGTGGGTCCTTGATGAACCTAAACCCCCTGCCCCTACGGATGAGACGAACCAAGAAGATAAGGAATATCATAAGGAGTGGATGAGATCCGATGAAATGGCTAGGTGTACCATCTTGGCTTCAATGTCAGATGTGTTGCAACACCAACACCAGAACATGGAATCCGCTTCAGCTATTATGATGAACCTTAAGGAACTTTTTGCTCATCAGAATCGTACGGCTAGACAAATGACCATGAGAGATATGTTATCACAGAAAATGGTCGAGGGAAAGCCCGTGAGGGATCACGTTCTTAAGATGATGGGTTTCCTTAACAAACTTGAGATTCTTGGTGCTGAATTCGATGCGGAAACGCAGATCGATTTCATAATCCATTCTCTACCGAAAAGTTTTGAGCAGTTCCAACTGAACTATACGATGAATAATCAAGAGTATACGTTGGCTCAGCTCTTGCAAGCTTTGGTTTCGGCTGAGATGTTAATGGGACCAAGGAACGAGCATACGGCTATGTTGGCAAACGGTTCATCTTCTGCACCGAAAGGTGGAAAGAAGAAGAAGAAGGCAAATGGCCAGAAACAAGCTAATAATAAGGAAAAGATACCAATTGAGGGAGGTGTCAAGAAAAAGACCACCAAGGGAAAGTGCTTTAGTTGTGGTCTGAAAGGACATTGGAAGTCAGCCTGTACCAAGCCTAAGAAGGCTGGTAAGCAAGGTAATTCTCACGCACTAGTAATTGAAACTTGTTTAGCGGTGTATTCTTCCCATTCGTGGGTGGTGGATACGGGAGCCACTGATCATGTTTGTTTCAAATTTTAGGGGTTCAAGCTAACCTGACAACTTAGTGGGAGTGAGATCATCATCACCATGGGCAATGCTACGAAAGTGGCGGCTGTTGCAGTGGGAGATGTGCAACTATCTTTTAGTGATAGAATTTTAGTTTTAAAAGACGTTCTTTATGTTCCGAGTTTTAGAAAGAATTTGATTTCAGTTTCTAAACTATTTTTGGATGGATATTCAGTTTCTTTTAATAAGAATGTCGTTATTTGTCGTAATGACGAGATTATCTGTTCGGGAGCATTGGTGAATAATCTTTATACTATTAATTGTGCACATTCCACACAAAATGAATCGTACAACACATCGACTATTTCTAAGAAAAGAAAGCATTCTTCAGACATGAACGAAACACTTCTGTGGCATCTTAGACTTGGTCATATTAATCTAAGAAGGATTCAAAGGTTGGTGAATGACGGCTCGTTGGAATCACTCCAGGTTGAGCCGTTTCCAACCTGCGAATCATGTTTGGAGGGTAAAATGACCAAAAGAGCTTTTGGGGAAAAGGGGAATAGAGCTAGTGAAGTGTTGGAACTCGTTCATACTGATGTATGTGGACCAATGTCAATTCAAGCAAAAGGTGGTTTAGAGTATTTCGTTACTTTTATCGATGATTACTCAAGATATGGATACATCTATCTAATGCGGCATAAGTCTGAGACTTTTGATAAATTCAAAGAGTTTAAGGCTGAAGCAGAAAAGCATAGGGAAAAGAGTATCAAGTTTCTACGATCAGATCGTGGAGGCGAATACATTAGCAATGAATTTTTGGGCTACTTATCAGGTGAAGGGATTGTATCCCAATTAACTGCACCCGGAACCCCAAACAAAATGGGGTTGCAGAGCGAAGAAATCGAACTCTTTTAGAGATGGTCAGATCTATGATGAGTTATTCAGATTTACCTAAGTCGTTTTGGGGTTATGCCTTGGAAACAGCGACTTACATTCTGAATTTGGTACCTTCCAAATCAGTTCCTAAAACCCCTACTGAATTATGGACCGGGCGAAAGCGTAGTCTAAAACACATAAGAATTTGGGGATGTCCTGCATACGTGTTGGACAAGAAAGCTGGAAAGTTAGACCCTCGTTCAGAATTAAGACTGTTTGTAGGATATCCTAGAGGAACGAAAGGGGGTTTATTCTATAGTCCAAAGGATCAGCGAATTGTGATAAGCACACATTCTAGATTCTTGGAAGAAAACTATATGAGTAATAGAAAGCCCAAGAGTGAGATTACCTTAAAAGAATTAAGAGGGCCAACTCCTATACCAAGTGTACAAGTAGATGTACCAAGCGATACACAAACACAACCGGAACCTCGTCGTAGTGGGAGGGTTGTGAGACAACCTGAGCGATTCATGTTAGTGGGAGAGTCTTCGGACTTGGTCCCCGGAGAGGATGAATCTGACTCCTGGACGTACGATGAGGCAATCCAAGATAAGGATGCAGATTCTTGGCAAACTGCAATGGAAGCAGAAATGGGGTCTATGGATCATAACAAAGTGTGGGAGCTTGTGGAACCACCCAAAGGCATAAAGCCTATTGGATGCAAGTGGGTCTACAAGAGAAAAAGAGGATCAGATGGGAAGGTTGAAACCTTCAAAGCTAGACTAGTGTCAAAAGGATATACTCAAAAAGAGGGAATCGATTATGAGGAGACCTTTTCGCCTGTAGCTATGCTTAAGTCTATCCGTATTCTCTTGTCGATTGCAGCTCACCTAGACTTTGAGATCTGGCAAATGGATGTCAAGACAGCTTTCCTAAATGGAAGTCTTGAACAAGAAATCTACATGCGCCAACCCGAAGGCTTCATTGAAAAAGGCCAAGAGAATCTTGTATGCAAGCTTAAAAGGTCAATATATGGACTTAAGCAAGCATCGCGAGCTTGGAATCAATGTTTTGATCAGGTGATACAATCCTATGGATTTGATCAAAAAGAGTTTGAGAGTTGTGTCTATAAGAAGTGTATCGGAACTGCCTTGGTATTCTTAGTATTATACGTAGACGACATTCTGCTTATTGGAAACAATAAAAAGGTGGTGACAGACGTGAGGGTATGGTTGTCAAAACAGTTTGATATGAAGGATTTAGGAGAAGCTGGTCACATCCTTGGGATTAAGATTACTCGAGATCGCCAAAAAAGGATGATATGCTTATCCCAAACCTCATACATAGACACTATTTTGAAACGATTCAACATGCAAATTCCAAGAAAGGATTTGTTCCTTTCAGACATGGAATTCATCTATCTAAAGAGATGTGTCCTAAGACACAAAAGGAGATGGATGAGATGAGAAACATTCCATATGCGCCGGCAGTTGGAAGCCTCGTGTATGCAATGCTGTGCACGAGACCGGATATTTGTTTTGCTGTAGGCATGGTAGCAAGATATCAAAGTAACCCAGGGAAAGAACATTGGATTGCAGTTAAAAACATTCTCAAGTATCTAAAAAGAACTTTAAATAGAATGTTAGTTTATCAGTCAGACAGTCTGTTCCCTGTAGGTTATACAGACTCAGATTTCCAATCAGACATGGATTCTAGAAAATCTACCTCGGGTAGTGTGTTTTGTTTGGGGGGTGGAGCCATGACATGGAGAAGTGTGAAGCAGAAATGCATCGCTGATTCTACCATGGAAGCCGAATATGTAGCTGCTTGTGAAGCAGCGAAAGAAGCGGTTTGGCTTAAGAACTTCTTAGTGGACTTGGATGTGATTCCGAATTTGCCCAGCAGTATCACTATTTATTGCGATAATGCTGGAGCAGTTGCAAATTCAAGGGAACCAAGAGCCCACAAGGCAAGCAAACACATTGAAAGGAAATACCATCTTATACGAGAAATCGTTAAGAGAGGAGACATAGTGGTGGCAAAGATCGCATCGGAAGACAACCTAGCTGATCCTTTCACAACGGGTCTGCCTCAGAGTACATTCGAGAGACATGTGGAAGGAATGGGGGTCAAGTGCGTTGCCAAGCTGCTTTGAGTATAAGTGGGAGAATTTAATAGGACATGTAGAACATGGACGTGCTATAGTATACTTAAAAGCAGACTTTGAGTATAAGTGGGAGATTGTTAGAGTTATACTGGCAAGTATGTTTTTAGTGCTACTTATGTATACAAACTGATTCTTGCACTTATAAATGAGAATAATATTTTTATCACTGGTTGCTTTAAATATAATGAATGTTAATTATTTATTGCAGAAACGTTCAGATGTATTTTACATTGTAGACAATGTGGTGTGTAGAAGATCACAGAAGATCACATTGTTAGTTCCTTGTATATAAGTACAATTGATTCACAACTTAGATGGAATTGAACAATCCATTGGTAGAAGTTGAGGTGTAAGGCTCGGATTGGTTTGTCTTGACCAAGAGATTACACTAGTGCATTATGATGTGCTGAATAGGACCTACAGAGAGGTAATTCTTCTAGACTGACTTAAGGAATGAAGAATTAGACCTCAGTGGTTGTTGATTTCTTAATCTCTGTCACTTAAATGGGATTGTCTGTAGTTAAGAAGTATTGCTTTGATTTATTATGGGTAAAGAATCAATTTGATTCAATACTTTGTATTTTGAGCAATATTATTAATTACAGGACAGGACAGATTGCCAAAATTAATACAGAGAATCGTGTCTTGGAGTGTCAAGTTGATTATGTCCCCTTGGTGGGCTCAGAAGGTTTATCATATCAAATCTGATCAGTGGAATTTATTTCCCGTATGATAATAATGTTGAGCTATCCTTACTCCGAGGAATAAAAGATATTAATTAATTAAAACATTTAGTAGCTTAAATTAATTGATGGACATTGAATCTTAAACACGGGAAATAATAACCGGGAGCCATATTTCGTAATATGGGTTAGGATGGATAGTGCAATATTAATTTTATAGTGGAATGAATTAATATTAATGGGCTGGAAAAATGTTGTGGCTCAATATTGATTTTTGGGCCCATTGGGAGGTCCAATCCTAATTCTCCTAAAGGCCCCTCAAGTAGCCCAATAAAAGTCTATTAATTAAGGAAATTAAAAGATAAGGATTAATTTTGTTGCACGAAATTAGAGAGAGATATTTATGGAAAAAGATATATGGAAATAAGAGATTATTTCTATATTATTCCAAGATAAATTGACCGGTCAATTTTTCTTTCTTGTAAGAGAAGAAACATGGATTCTCTCTTATAAAAGGAGAAGAAAAAAATTGGTACTCTTGAGACTAAGAAAAGAAAAAAAAAAGGTCTGTAATTTTCGAAATTACAGTGTGTGCAACAAGAGAAAATTAATTCTTCCTTGAGAGTTAATAGTTCGTGAGATCTCCCACCGGTTCAACGGACTAGGACTTAGGGAATACTTGAGAAGGCAATTGGGTTGAAGTTGTTACTCTTCTCAACGGTATCTCTCCGATTTAAAGGTAAACACGTAATCCCTTAGTTCCGCATGTTTAGGGATTTAATTATTTTACCGTACATTCATTACATAAATTAGTTGATTTAATTTTTTTAAATTATGAAATTAGATTTATGATAAATCATATTTAAATTACGTCCCAAATAGATCCGGGTAATTTTAAAGGAGTCTCAAAGGATTCCCGAGAGTCTCAAAAGATCTCTAGGGCATCTCAAAAGATTCCCGGGAGTCTCAAAGGATTCCTAGCGTGATGGTCCATAACCCACAAGTGCCAATAATTCCCCACAAAGGAGATGGGGAATGTGGTCCCATAATAATTTCCCACAAAGGAGTTGGGGACCACAAGAGTTGGGGACCACATTGTTGGGGGACTATTATTGGGTATTGGGATTAATTTCCCAACATGACAGTCAATCTCAGAGCTGTGACATTCTTGTTGTGGTGGACTCTCAGCAGTTTTTGCTCTTTCTTGACCTCTTTGGAGATTGAATCCATACTTGCCCTTGCCTTTTGCACTTCAGTGGAGATGGTTTGCAAACCAGACTCCACTCCACTAATTCTTGCTTCAATTGTGGGCAGCACCACATCTTCAGAGCCAGTGAGCCTCATTTCAAAAGATGCCAAGGTTCTGCCTTGCTCATCCAAGGCTCCTGAAGTTTCAGCATAGGCAGTTTGAACTTGATGAGCTATAGAGTCCAACTTGGTTGACTGCTCTCCAAGAATGGCTTGAGCAGAGCTGGAATCTACTTGAATATGTGTATCAGTGAGAAAGTCATCTGCAAAGATTTGATCAAATGAAATACCTGCAATATCAGACAAGTCAAAAGGGTTAGTAAATAAACACTCATCACCCTCAGTATTTTTTTCATAAGAATCTGATACATCAATAGTCTTCAACTAATTTTTGACTCCCTTCAATGTTAGTTTCCTCACACAAAGGAACAGGCCTCCTCTCCTCAAGGGATTCCTGAAGTTCAGATTTGACTTCAAGAATAACCTGTCCTTCCTCACTTATTCCACCCTCATTTGGTGGTACACTCACTATCCTAGTGATAACAACCTCCCTCTGGTTTTTCCACTAGATTCTCCTTTTCAACTCCTTCACCTAAACCTGCAACATCTCCACCCTCAACAGGGCTCAAAGATGGTAGTTGTTGGGAGATCACAGTGCTTCTTTCAGCAGCCACTGAGTCATCCTAAATGATTAAGGGTTGATCAATGTCCAACTCTCCCGACACTGAATATGCCTTAATCAAACCAGCTTCTAAGATAGGAGCCTCAACATCTATAAGTTATGCCTTAGGTTCAAAAGAACCTTCATTGGCAGATGTGTCTTTGGCTGTGTCACCAGCTTTGGTCAACACCTCTGAGGATACAAAGCCTTTCCTTTGATAGGTTAAGAGAGGGGTTGAAGGCAGTTTGGTTTCAGGAGGGTTGGGTTGAGAGGGTTTAGGAGGGTTTGAAGGGTCATCTTTGCCATCATCATCATTTGAGCTGCTATCAGGGTGTTTGATTCCCTTGGCAAGTCTCTCCTTCTCTTTAGCAATCTTGTCAGCTACCAACTTTGCAAACACATCCTCATCAGTGAGGAATCTTGTCTTGTTTACTCCAGCAAAGTGTAGCAATCTGCTTTCTTCTACTTGCCAGCAATTTACACCCTTGTCTTGGATGACTTGAGCAATTTCCATGATTGATTTGTCTTTGACATCCACCAACATTCTCAGATCATGAAACATTGTCTGAATTCTTGGAAATTCTGCAAGCTGTGGGTACAAACTATCCACAGTAGCCCTTGCTCCACCTCTGAGCATACTCTCATAAGTATACTCCTCATCATCTCCACTTGAATAGGGACTTTGGGTTATAGGGGAGATGGCTCTGGTTTCAGGGATATTGGCTTGAAGAGTAGCTTCAGGAAGATTGAATTCAGGAGGGTTGGCTTCAGAAGGGTTGGGTGCAGTGAAAGGTGCTTCAGTTGCTTTTGAGAGCAATGGATCTGAAGGGGTTTTGCTCAGAGGGGTTGGCTCTAGAAGTTCATGTTCTAAGGCTTTTGAGTACTTGAGAATTGATGAGTCAAGTGGAGATAGAAGTCTTGATTCATCCACAACAATATCAGCCAACACATCCATTGGACCTCTTTGTGCACTCCCTTCTGGAGAATATCTCTTTGTAAGATTGAGAGGGGTAATGGGTCGGTTTGTGGGGGTAATGTGAGTTTCAGGGGAGTTGGGCTCATGATGGGTTTCAGGGAGTTTGGACTCAGGAGTTCCAGAACTAGAAGAGTTGGTTCTAGACTTGGATTTGGTTCTACTCTCTGCCCTACTCTCCCTTATAGCAACTTGAAGAGTCCTTTCCTCCTGAAGCTCCAGAATCTTTTCAGTGGGCTTGGCTCTCCTCTTGCTGGCCATACTGCTCCCACTACCTTCCTTCTTAGGGACAACTTCCCTGGGCCTCTTATCATCCTTCTTCTTCTGCCTGGTTTCATTGTATTTCTGCCTCAACTCTTCTAAATGATCAGAAGGTACTCGAACACCCTCATCTGCAACTTCATCGACTTCAGTTGATGCTCCTAAAGTTTCTTCTGAGGGTAGTTGAGACAATTTCTTTGTCTTGACAGCTCTGGCCTTAGTCCTCTTCTTCATCTTTGGCTTCTCCTCAACCTTTTCATCAACAGGTTTGGCCAGAAGCATCCTCCTTTGCTCAGTCTTCTTGCTCAACTTTCTGAACATCACTTTCTTGGCTGGGAGAGGTTTTGCAAATGTTTGCATCTCAATGTAGTGAGCAAACTTCTCAATCAAAATTCTTGCCCTTGTACAATACCTCAATTTCCCTTCCAACAGAACCTTGTTGTGAGCCTTCACCTTAAATTTTGCCTTCTCCTTCATCATCTCAGACAAGATGAAGGTTCTCCAGTTGAACATGATGCCCTTATCCTTATCCTTAGAGCACTCACTTGCTCCAAACTTCCAGTGTTGTTCAACAGATTTTTGGTAATTACCTCAAACAGGTTGAGGAACTTTGGCTTAAGGGTCCTCTTATGCTGAGTAGAGGAGATTGGCCCTGGAATAAAGAGCCATTCCTGAGAAATTTCTTGCTCATGACCATTCCCATAGAACTCTGGATTCCTCCCTTCAGAAGGCAATCCAAAAGCTGCTTCCACATCCTCCTCAGAGAATTTCACCCTGTGGAATCTCTCCTCTTCTTCTCCTTCAGCTATGTATGACAACCTTGTTGTCACTTCACCATCTTCAGGTTTGGCTCTCCATTTGAGAAAGGCAAAGAATTCAGCCATATAGTTTTCAAGACAAGAACCTGGCTTTTCTTGCATGAACTTTTGTAAGCCAGCCCTTCTCAACCACCTCAAGGTTGGAGTGATTTCAGGATCCTCACTCTCAAATGAAAGATAGGCTCAAACGTGAGATTGTTCTTGTGGCTTAGATAACCAAAATCAAGGTCTAGATCCTTGTTGGTGAAATCAACAATCATTTCTAGTCTAGCTTTAGGAGCCATTGAAGAACCAGTAAGGTTTTTGAGTGAGTTTTGAGAAGATGAAAGCTAGGGTTTCAAGAAAGTGTTAATGCGTGGGGGAGAAGTGAGCTTGTAGGCTTCTTAAGACTTGTGAATATTCCAAAAGGAATGTATGTCAATGAGTAGGTGAGTCTTAAGGCATTTCAACGGTTTACAGATGAGGAAATCAAGTTTGAACGACCAAGATCAATTTCAAGGGAGTTGGCCAGACTTGATCCAACGGTTAATAACCAATGAAACAGTAGAAAAATGTTTTTATTCAAACGTGGGAAGGAGTTAATATTAGATAAATGCTGGGGAAGTTTTCAAGATAGATCATGGCTTGAAATGTTTAATGCAAACAAGAGTTAAATCTTGACATTTAATGCATTGAAAGCGACTTTTTGGGTAGGGGACAAATTGAATCCTTGAAAAGGTGATATCTTTAAAAGGAATGGGACAATTATCAAAAGATTACCCAAAATAGGTGCTTATCAGACCAAGATTTGGTTTGATAGCCAAGACAACTTATCTGACCCTACATGGACAACTGTCCTGAAATGAGATGGACAAGTGTCCTGAACTTTATTGGACAAGTGTCCTAAATTTCAATGAACATGTGTCCTCCTCAACTGAGGTCCTCTCTTCTGAATTTCAGTAGACTTGACCAAGTGTGCTGAACATTTCTTTCAGTTCCCCCTTGACTCTTTAACTCCATTTAGCTTACTTGTCCAACTTCCCAGGATGAAGTAATCCCAATTCTGCTGATAGTTCCAAGAATCTTGCTTCAGCAAGTGGCTTTGTCAAAATATCAGCTTTTTGGTGATCTGTGTGGATTTTCACCAATTTAATGTCCTTCTTCTCCACATGATCTCTGATGAAATGATGTTTGATGTCTACAGGCTTGCATCTTGTGTGCAAAACTGGATTCTGTGATATTGCAATGGCACTGTTGTTGTCACAGAATATTGGCACTTCAGCAGAGTTGACATTGTAGTCTCTTAGTTGTTGTCTCAACAAAAGGATTTGAGCACAACAACTTCCAGCTGCAACATACTCAGCTTTAGTGGTGGATGTAGCCATTGTGTTCTACTTCTTTGAGAACCAAGATATGAGCTTGTTTCCCAAGAATTGACAAGTCCCTGAAGTGGACTGTCTATCAATTCTGCAGCCTCCATAGTCAGCATCTGAGTAGCCAGTTAACTCAATGTTGTCATCAGTAGGGTACCAAAGGCCTAGATTTTCAGTGCCTTTGAGATACCTCAAGATTCTCTTAGCAGCCTCTAGATGGCTTTTCTTAGGATTTGCTTGAAACCTTAGCAGCCTCTACACAAACACCTACTGCAAAGGTGATTTCAGGTGTGCTGGCAGTGAGATAGAGGAGAGAACCAATGATTCCTCTATATTCAGTAGAGTTGGTTGGAACACCACTCTCATCAGGATCCATCTTCCAATTTGTGTTCATAGGGATCCTTACTGGCTTGCTGGTTGCACACCCAAATTTCTTGATCATCTCTCTGGTGTACTTTGCTTGGTTGATGAAGATTCCTTCTTTTGATTGCTTGACTTGAAGACCCATGAAGAAGTTCATCATCCCTATCATGGACATCTCAATCTTGCTCTACATAAGCTTTGAGAACTTTGCACATAGCTTCTCATTAGGGGATCCAAATATGATGTCATCAACATATATTTGGACAAGTAAGATGTCCTCTCCTTCAGTGATTCTGAAGAGAGATATGTCCACAGTTCCTTTGATAAATCCATGGTCCAAGAGGAACTGTGATAGTGTATCATACCAAGCTCTTGGAGCTTGCTTGAGTCCATATAGAGCTTTCTTCAGTTTGTAGACTTGGTTTCAGGTCTCAAAACCAGGTGGTTGCTCTACATAGACTTCTTCTTTTAAGACTCCATTCAAGAAGGTACTTTTGACATCCATTTGGTACACTTTGAACCTCTTGTGGGCTGCATAGGCTAGGAAGAGCCTTATTGTTTCTAGTCTTGCCACAGGTGCAAATGTTTCATCATAGTCAATGCCTTCTGATTGACAATAGCCCTTGGCCACCAATTTGGCCTTGTTTCTGACTATCACATCATTCTCATTCTTTTTGTTCTTGAACACCCACTTGGTTCCAATGACATCTTTATGTGAAGGTCTATCCACCAGTTCCCATACATCATTTCTGGTGGATTGGTTCAGCTCTTCCTGCATTGCTGTGATCCAATTTGCATCTTGAAGTGCTTCCTCAATGTCACTTGGTTCCTGTTCTGATAGGAAACAACAGAACAAAGCACTTTCACCATGAAACCTTCTAGTTTTGACTCCTACACTTAGATCACCAAGTATCAGATCAGTAGGATGGTCAGATAACCATGTCCTTCTTTTTCTGATCCCTTCAGTAGAGTTGTCCTCTACTAAGGTTGAGTCACTAGCATCATAAAATTCAGGAAAGTTTAATGCAGGATCTAATTCAGGATCATATTCAGGGGTGTTGTCCTCAATGTCAGGGACATTAGTATTATCAACATTGTTGTTTCCCCCTTGAATATTGGATCCATTAACTACCTTAGCAGGGCCTACTTTTTCATTGGTAGTTGTTACCTGAGTGTGAACTGGGATTGGGTCATTCAGTTCACCATTTCCTTTAGTGGGGTTTGTTTCAGGAATGTTTCCTTCAGGATTGTTGTCCAGTGAGATATTTTTAAGAGGATTGGCTTAGACAACATCTATGAATAAAGTGTCCTTGTCTTTTAGTCTTAATCTGGTTGTTCTTTGTGTGATTTCTTCAGTATCCATGTTCTAATTCCTTGTTGGTCCCTGAATGAGTAGTGAATGGGATTAAAGTCTAGAGGGGAGGGGTGAATAGACTTTAAAACCTTTTCAATCAAAGCGTTGGGAACCTCTTCTGATTTCTATGTCACTTGGACTACAAGTCTGCTAGTCCAGATGACTATAGTGATCTGATGAAGAGGTTTATATGCGGAAGTGAGTAGGCCTGTTTATTTAGACTCGTTCAACAGTTCTTTTGAAATAACCAATTTGTTAACTTAGTGAAATACTCAGCTGATGCTGGTTTTGAAAGATATGGCCTTGTTCAAAGATAATTGAAAACACAATATGCACTATGTAAAGATATGAATAAGAAATAAAGTAAAGTGCAGAATGTAAATGACACCAGATTTATAGTGGTTCGGATATACGTTCCTACGTCCACTCTAACGTCCTAACGTGATGTTTAATCCCTTTAATTTACCAAAAAATACAAGGGTTTGTCCTTTATAGTCCCAAGGATAGGACTTTGAGATCTGAACAGTCCTAACTGCTACGGTCTCCACAAGTGATTGGAAGCATGTTGGGATATGAATATCCCTAGTTTAGTTTTGATAAACCAAATCAAACATGTAATAAGATAAGTTGTATTGTATAGACAACTTTATTATACATCTTGTAATAGATAGGACTCTGGTTAGAAGAGAAGACATGTCAATGCTCAAGAAGAGAAGAGAAGACCAAGACCAGAAGTCTCCTGATAAGATGAGTTGAACTCATCTTATAGGATAAGAAGAGTAAGAGCAAGATGAGTATACACAAGCAGAGTAAAAGTCTTCTTACAAGCAGAGTAGAAGTCTTCTTACCAGTAGAGTAGAAGTCTTCTTACCAGCAGAGTAGAAGTCTTCTTACCAGCAGAGTAGAAGTCTTCTTAACCAGTAGAGTAGAAGTCTTCTTAACAAGCAGAGTAGAAGTCTTCTAAACCAGAAGAGTAGAAGTCTTCTTAACCAGCAGAGTAGAAGTCTTCTTACCAGCAGAGTAGAAGTCTTCTTACACAATTAAAGGAATGCTAATCAAGGATGTATAAGATTCGTGCACAAGAAAGGAAAGTCAAAGATATGATTGAAATTACATGACAATAGTAATATTCAATCATATCATATCAAGAGATTGCCAATTCCTAAATTAGTGGAGATTTGAATGCTATCATCCAACGGTAACATTCAAATCTCAACACTATATAAATGAGTCCATACATCATTGGGAACGAGAAGAGGTGTGAGATGCAAAGGTCTAGCAAAGGTCATAAACTCCAGAAATAAGAAGAGCTCAAGAAGATCGTACATGAAGATTCAACACGCATCACGTCATCCCTAGTGAGTGAACTCATACCATCTAAGCCAGTTTAACCACTCATATATATCCATAGCTTAGAGAGAATTTCCCAATCCTAGCATGAGGCTAAAACAGATTGTAAGGGAAATTCTCAACTAGTTCATTATACACAAAACCCACCTTCTACCATAAACCCCTAACAACCAAGTTGAGTGTTCGTCACTGTAAAGAGTACAAGTGCTCTATAATCACTTGTGGAGTGCAAGTGCTCGCAACTCACTTGTGGAGTCCAAGTGCTCCCAATCACTTGTGGAGACCGTAGCAGTTAAGGAACTGGCTCAGATCTCAAAGTCCTACCTTTGGGACTATAAAGGACAAGCCCTTGTAATTTTTGGTAAATTAAAGGGATTAAACATCACGTTAGGACGTGAGAGTGGACGTAGGAACGTATATCCGAACCACTATAAATTAATGTGTTATTTACATTCTGCACTTTATTTTTTCAAGTCTTTTCATACATATTTGTGCATAAAATGTTTTACACACTGTATTTAATAAATAGACGAGTATAATATTTATGGGCACACTACAATTCCGCACTTAACTCCGATAGGTAATTAATCAGCCGACTAACTAGTCCTAGGCCCCTAGTGAAATCAGCGGACTAGTTACTTTGAAGAGTTAGTATATTTTCCACACGATCAGCAGACATCAAGTCAGCTGATCTTACACTCGTCTCAGGGACCAACAAAGCACTTGCACTTTTACAGGGGTTCAAAAACTTAACTTTGTGGTGGGGGTTTTGGGGTTTTTGAATGTATCCAACTAATGGTTCAAGCTTATAAAACGCTTAACCACTATGCCTAAATCAATAGATATACAGTATGAGTAGGATTCAGGTTCTTTGGTTGGATGGGAAATAACTTAAGAGCTAGAAGGTTGTTCTAATGATTTCAGGGCTCTTGGAGAACTCTCAACAAATTGATGTTTTCTGCTTGCTTGCTTGTTTAGCTTTTGTGAATTCTCTCGTTGTATTTCTATGTCTTGTTATTCCTCATCCGCCTATATTTATAGGGGAAGATCGCTACAACTAGCCGTTGGAGTTGACTAGCCGTTGGACAATCTTTCCATGTTTGGTTGATTCCTTGATTCCAGTCGCTTGATTGCTTCAATTCTGGGATCGTGTCAATCTTGTAAGTATGGTAAGTCTTCGTTTGAATTGCAAGATGACTTTGGTACCAGCCGAGTCCTGGGCAAGCTCTTAATCTTCTGATTTTTACTTCTAGTTTTCTGACTAACTCGTCTGGCCTTATGTCTTCTGTCTTCTGATATCAGATGAGTATCACTCTTCTGATCTGGCAATTATTTGTGTGGACTTAGGCCATCTTCAACTTGGACTCCATCCGTTAAGTAGGTATACAAGCACCTTACTTATCTGGTCATCAAGGATCTTCTAGTCTTCATGCCTTCTACTCTTCTCTTCTTGAGGTTGTGCATGTAAGCAGATACTGTGTTGATCAGCTGAGATCAATACAACTGATCACACAAGACTAGTCTAAGCTGTTCTATACAAAGTCAGCTGATCCTATTACATTTATAAACTCTAAGTGTTTTGGCCATCAAAACTATTCTAACATCAAGTGGGGCTTAGGGTGAATTTATATCCCAACAATTTACCCTTTTTTTATGAAGCCAAAACTATACTGATAAATGCTCTTAATGAATGAGATAAGAGTTTATAAATCTTTAAAAATGAAAGCTTTCTGATGAAGACAATGAGGGTTTGTCTTGTAAGTAAAAAGAACTAATACTTGAATGGCATATATGGAGTTTTACAGATTACAAGTGTTAGTCTCTTTGAACTTTCTTAAGTAGTCTTCATCAGGTCTTCAATTGTTTAGATGCGGAAGGCAAGGTACAGACGAACGCGAACATCTTCCATGTGTTGTAGGTCTGTAACATTCTCTTCAAGATAAATCTTCTCCAGAATCCGTTTGACTTCTATCATGTCTGTTCTTCCAGATCCCAGAGTAGGTGCATCCCATTTAGGTTCTTCAGGAGTTAGGATTCTACAGCCGAGCTCTTTGGCTATCTTGACTACTTCTGTCCAGAGCACTTGGTCTTCAATTTCCATGAACTGGGAGAATTGCAGAAATTCTTCTTCATAAGTAGAGAGAGGGCCAAATTTTATCACTATGTGGTGTTGAATCTGCCATTTCTTTTTCAGAGGGTACCATCTTGGTAGCTCATCTTGAAGAATCATCATGTCCACATATGGGCTGCCAGTTACTTGAGCACTCTCTTCTTTCTCTTTATCTTTCAGTGCTTTCCTGAGTTTGGCCACTTTTCTATCAAACTTGGCCTTGACTGCCTTCGCATCATTAAGCTTCTTTTGCTTAAGCTCTTGAGCTTCAAGCATCTTTATCTTCTTCTGTTCTAGAGCCTCTTTCTCTTCTGCAGAAGGCTCTGCTGGAACTGATGCTTTCTTATCTGCCTTTGCTTGCTCATCTGCCTTTCTCTTTCTTGTCATTCTTTTTTCAGCAGTTTGTTCTACTGGTGCAGTGAGTTGCAGATTCTTGGTCGGACCTTGGGTTTCTTCTTGAACAGCTTCTTTGCCTTGTCTGTTCTTGATTTTTCTTTTTAAACCTCCCAAGGTTTCATTCAGGTCGTCTTGTGTTACTACCAGTTCAGCTTGCTGTGCAGTAGACTTCTCCAAAGCTTTTATCAATACATCTTCCCCCTTTTTGGCTTCAGCAAGAGCAGCCGCAAAAAGCTTCATGGCATTCAGAATCTCCACATGTAGAGTCTGCTTAAGGGCCATGGCATTGACTCTGCTTACATGAGTCAGATGGGAGATGCTATGCTCTAGAACTTGAGCATGAGAATTCGAGGAAGTGGCAGCTTCCAACTTAGCTGTTAGTGTTTCCAGTTTGTCTGCTGTCTCCTTCAGCTGAGTCTGTAGTTTCTCATTTTCCTCAGCAGCTGATGGAAGGAGAGCTTGACCTTGAGTGGCTCGTGTTTCAGCATCTTCAAGACTGGTTTTGTAGGTGTTTTCCATGCGGTTTATCTCATTTGCATAAAGATCAGCAAACATTTTTGATTTGTCAGCTGACTTCTTCATCTCAGTGTTAAGATACTCTTCTATCTGATGATGAAGTGCCTCACCAAATTTGTCCTCAACATCAATGATTTGGTTGGTGAGACGAGTCCTCTGCTCCTGAACAGCTTTCTCAACATACCTTGCTAGCTGTATGCCTAATCCTTTCTCAAAGTGCAAGTCTATTGCTTCTTTGACCTGAGAGCATATGTCTGCCTTATAGTTAACAAATGAGGTAGAGGTGGTGGCAGTACCTTGTCTTTGTGATGGTGGAATTGTAGAATAGACCACCAGTGCCTTGCCTCTCTCTTCAGCTGACATGTACTCTTCATTTAGGAAGCTGGTTGTAGCATCAACCAGATGGGTAAGAATTCTTCTTCCTTTGTGATTTGGGTGTTCGAAGAAGTGTGTAAGGTCATCCTTAGGCAGGAAGTGAGCTGGTATGGTTAAGACTTCCTTTTCCTTTTCCTCTGTCTCAGCTGGTGCAGCTGAATCATCTGCCAAAGCTGGTGCAGCTGAGTCATCTGCCAAAGCTTTGTCGGCTACCAGGTGATCTGTTGAGACTTCTGGTACAGAGGGATCCTCAGAGGGGACTCCTAAAATCCTTTTGCATACCCTGGAAAGGGCCTCTGTTTTTAGCAGCTCAGTGAATGACTGGACTTGCGCAACCTCTTTCTGCTCCATTTCCCAGTCGAGGAAGTCAGCTTTTCCTCCCATTCCTTCCACGACTTCAAGCAAGTCATAAACCTCATCCCTTCTGAGTTCAATCCAAGTACATATCCTTAAAACTTGCTCAAATTGGATTGACTCCTCATCAATTTCAGGTATAGAAGACCTAAGCAGGTTGGCTATCTTCATTCTCATGATCTTCTCCCTTGTGCACATTGGATAGTGCACCATGCTATACTGAGACTGAGATTGAGAGGGATCTGCTGGTGCCAGGTCTGCTGGTGCAGGTGAAGTATTGGGATTAGGGGATTGAGTTATTGGGACAGATTCCTCTGCTGTGTGAGTATCAGCAGGGATTTGTGAAGTGATATATGTGAGTTGGATAGGGGGCTGTGATTATTCTTCTGTGGGTTCTACATCAGCAGGGTTTTGGATTTGCTTGGTTGGTTTATCTGCTGTTTGAGGATCAGTAGATGGTTGTGATCTCTGAGTTTGGTCCTCTGCTCGTTGTTTATCAGCAGAGAGTTGAGTTTTCTGAATGACAGGATCAGATGTTGTTTGGAGGCTGGGAGACTGAGTTTTCTTGGCTAGTTCCTCTGCTGTGTGAGTATCAGCAGGGGTTTGGGAAACAGTGTTTGAGGGTTCAGAAGGGTTGGTAGTTTCAGTAGGGTCAAAGGATGATATTGGAGCTATGCTCGTGGGAGTAGGGAGCCTGGATTTCTTTGACTGTTTGGTGAAAGAAGAAGAAGTCTTCTTTCTCTTCTGACCCTTAGACAATTTTGAAGGAGTAATTGTAAGGGAGGTAGTAGAGGTACCTGCCTTCTTCAAAGGAGAGGCTGATGGAGTGGCATCTGAATCAGATGGGGAAATGAGCCCAGATCTGATCAGATACCTTCGTTGGGCTAGGGTTTGATTGTCATCATCATCATCAGCAGCCTTCTGATGAGCCTCTTCCTTGGAGTGCTCCTCCTCCTCTTCAGCAGAGTCCTGCACAGACTCTTCTTTCTCTTCAACTGCATCTTTTGAGGATGTTTCAACCAATTTCATCTTTTCCTCCTTCAACCTTTCTACCTCAGCAAGGGCTTCTTTCTTCAAGTAATACTCAGATGAGTGGAACTTCTTTGCTGGTCCCATCTTATACTTCTTTGGGAGAATCTCTGGGAGGATGATACTCAGCTTATTGACAAAGCTGACTGTGGATGTCACTTTCCACTCCTTAGATTGCAAATCCAAAGAGACCTTCTAAGCTTCAAGAGCAATTCTTTCCAAGAAGAGCTCTTGCCAATCTCCATCGATTTGATCCCAAATCGCAGCCATAACTCTAACTTTCAAAGTGGTAACTGCATCATGACTGAACGTATTGCCTAGCAGCATCTTGTCTGCTATGTCCATCAAGGTTTGGAACTTTAAGTCAAGTTGGGACTTCTTAATTCCAGAGGCATTAATAGCCTTGACTCTTCCACTAGTAAACATCTCAATATATTCCTTTTCTCTTCCCATAATGTAGGTAGAGATGTTGATCCTCCCCCTAGGTAGATCAAATAGGTCCTTGAGAACTTCTCGAGTGATGCTGACCTTGTGTCTTCCCATTGAACTTTCAACATACGAACCTTTGGACACAACATTCGAATAAAATGCCAGCACATCTTGCTCATAGACATTAGTAGGTGCTGCTTCCAGAAATTCACGAAGATTTAGATTGAGACATCGAAGGAGAATCACCTTGTTCTCAGCAGTGTGTTTGCCCTTGAAAAATAGAGCATTCTCAGTGAATATCTTCCCTTCCTTCGACCACTTTGCTGCATCGAGAGTGCCAGTGATCTTGGTCTTCTCATCATAAATTTCGATGATCCCCATTCTGAGTGTTGGTAGATAAGTTTAGATGACTTGGTAAAGATTCAGAACGAGAGTGATTGAGTGCGTTTTTTAGTTTTGAGAGCGAAAGGGTTTGAGGAATGGCTTAGGGTCTGTATATATACTCAAGCAGATCTCAAATTGTGTATTGATACAACGGTCAAAAATGGTTTTATGAGGAGTAACTCTCAAGAATTCCCTTCTTTGTCTTCAGCCAATTTCTTTAATTTTGCCGGCTAAACGTGCCATGTGTCTATTGTTGATTCGTTGGCAAAATTGTAATTGAGTACTAATGACATCACTACCAAAAATAGTCATTGAGACTAATTTCAGTAATATGGATCATTCAAGGCCATTTTACTATAAGTAATATGCATTCCTTATATAGGCCGAATTCCTTAATTACATTCAGAAATAAATCTAGAATGAATTACATGATCAAACAAATAATCATTAGATTTTCGTTGAATAAGATTGATCTGATCAGCAGAGTAGGTCTTCTGATTTTCTTGAAAAGGTCTGCTGATATTTCTTGGAAGTCTTCTGGTTAGCTGAGTTGGTCTTCTGATCAGCTGAGTAGGGGTTGCTGAGTAAATCTTCTGTGAACGCTTATCCAACCTGGTTTGGTGGATCTTTCAGCAATTCCCCCTTAACCAAGTGGAATCATCTTAACAATATGTAGCTGATCAGCCTAGATGAAATTCCACTGGCTCAGGTTGCCCTCACCATCAGATGGAATGTAGCATCAAATGTGTCCTTGTTGAATTTCTTCGCCTCATCTTCCTCTCTTGTAGGAGGGAGAAGATTGGAAGGTGCTTGAATGAAGTTTGAAGAGAAAGGTAGATATTGATCTTCTTGATTTCCTTTGACAAAGTATCCTTTGGTAAAAAGCTCTCTATGTAGAACTTCCCCCTGGAGAAGAAGCTCTGCTTGTTTGCTACTTTGTCCTTTGCATCTCTCCTTTCTTTTCTTTTCAACAAGAACTTCTCTCCTATCTTTTCTTTTCAGCGCATACATATGTTGAGCGAGCCAAGTATGCTTGTCTACATCATCTCCATCTGCTGGACAGATTTTCATCTCCTTCACCCATGACTTTGGTTGAGGGATGATGTCCATACCTTTTTTTCTTTCGATTTTCTCCATACCTGAAACAAAAATAAGAGTTAGTGAGTTTGTGTTGTTTCAGTGATTCTCATGAATGCCTCATTTTATAGAGGTAGAGATGAGATGGAGGAGTGAAAGATGACAAAAATAGTGAGTTGATAGGTCTGAATTTCTGAAAAGGTTACTTCTTAAGATCAACAATGAGATTCTCGATCTAAGGGTTCACATTTAAAGATATTCAGGTTTTATGTTATGGAATGGAGAAGTTGTAAATTTGAGCATGAGTTATTTGAAGTCCGTACTCAATATGTATACTGTTGAGTCGGTGAGGATGGTGTATTAATCCAACCAAGTGGGACTCAATTTTATATTGTATGTATGTATAGTAATAAAATATTTTATGAATAATAGTTTATTATTATACATGTATATATACTGCTTGAGTACATTCTTCAATTAACTTTGTTCAACTTTTCTGGAGATAAATATATATATTATGAAATGCAGATGGTAGAGTATTTTATCAAGGATTATTAAGGTATCATAGATTCCCCTTGATTTAATGACTCTATGTTTTCCCTCAGCTTTATTTATCTTCATTGGGAAAATACTTACCTGAAGATGAGGGTGTCTATTCACCTCATCTGATTATTTCATAGTCTGCTGCAGTTGTATCAGCTGAGGTCTTCTCAGCTGGCCTTATATCTTCATAAACTTGGATCAAGAAGTCCTAGGCTGTAGCATAGGTTCTTGAATCTTTCTTCAACTAGGGGCTTAGTCAAGATATCTTGATATACTTCTTTTCAAGATTATCTCTTATAAAGTGATGTCTAATGTCGACATGCTTGCATCTTGTGTGAATGACTGGATTTTGAGTGATGGCAATGGCACTGCTGCTATCACAGTAGATAGGGACTTCTCTTGCTTCTACATTGTAATCTTTTAGTTGTTGGACCAGCCAGAGTAGCTGACTATAACAACTTCCAGCTGTCATATATTCTGCCTCAGTGGTGGAGGTTGCAACAGAGGTTTGCTTCTTTGAGAACCATGAAATCAGCTTGTTGCGTAAAAATTGACAGGTTCCAGAAGTGGACTTCTTATCTATTCTGCATCCACCATAGTCTGAGTCAGAGTATCCACTCAATTCTAGATTGTCATCAGCAGGGTACCATAGTCCTAAGTTGACTGTTCCTTTTAGGTACTTGCGAATCTTCCTTGCTGCTTCTAGATGACTTTGCTTTGGGTTGGCTTGAAATCTAGCACATACTCCTACAGCAAACGTTATGTCTGGTCTGCTTGCTGTAAGATATAAGAGAGATCCAATAAGTGCTCTATATTCAGCTTGATCAACTGCTTTTCCAGACTCATCTGGTTCCATTTTGAATGAGGTCATCATTGGAATCCTTGCAGTCTTGCTTTGTTGAGCTTTGAATCTTTATAATAGGCTCTTGCTATATTTGGATTGATTGATGAAGATCCCTTCTGGACTTTGCTTGACTTGAAGTCCTAGGAAGTAGTTCATCTCACCCATCATGCTCATTTCGAATTTTCCTTGCATTAGTTTAGAGAACTTCCTGCACATTTCTTGATTGGGTGATCCAAATATAATATCATCTACATATATTTGCACCATTAGAATATCTTCTCCTTCTTGTATTCTGAAAAGTGTTTTGTCAACCTTGCCTTTAGTGTATCCATTGTCAAGAAGGAATTGTGACAATGTGTCATACCAAGCTCTAGGGGCTTGTTTCAGACCATAGAGAGCCTTCTTCAGACGATATACTTGATCTCCTTTTTCAAAGCCTGGGGGCTGCTCTACATACACTTCTTCTACCAGAATACCATTTAGGAAGGCGCTTTTGACATCCATTTGATATACCTTGAAGCCCATATATGATGCATAAGCTAGAAATAGTCGAATAGCTTCTAGTCTGGCTACTGGGGCAAAGGTTTCATCGTAGTCAATTCCTTCAGATTGTGAGTAGCCTTTTGCAACTAGCCTTGCTTTATTTCTAGTTATCACATCATTCTCGTCCTTCTTATTCTTGAATACCCACTTTGTTCCTACTACATTGTGGTTTTTAGGACGATCTACCAATTCCCACACTTCGTTGCGTTCGAATTGGTTTAGTTCTTCTTGCATAGCAGTGATCCAATTGCTATATGTCATTGCTTCTTCTATGTCATCTGGTTCAATATTGGATAGAAAAGCACACTAACTGAACCTAGAGGAAGGGGGTTCTGATTCAGTTGTCTTCTTGTTTTGACACTTGAGTCTGCTCCTCCTAGGATGAGGTTTGATGGATGGTTATTTCTCCATGTAATCCTCACCGGTGTATTTGCACTAGATGAGTTAGGATTCTCATTTGTTCTAGTGTTGTCAGGAGGGTTGACTTGATTTGGTCGATCATCATCTGTATCTTGTGTGTCAAAAAGATCATTCCCCCTTGCATTTGGAATTGGTGCAGCTTGATTTAGGTCGGCTTGCTCAACTTGGGTTTGAGATCTAGTAACAGGTCTATGAGGTTTATCCTCCTCTGGATCTTCAGGGAATGGTTCATTGACTTCAATAAACTCTTTTGGTGTAGACTTGATCACTAGCCTCCTCATCTTTTTTGCAGCTGAGTCTGTGTCTACTGCATTCTTTTCACAAGATTCATCAAATACAACATGAGGTGTTTCTTCCACAAGAAGGGTTTGTTTGTTGAATACTCTAAATGCTTTGCTAGTAGAGGAATATCCCAAGAATATCCCTTCATCTGCTTTGGCATAGAAAGCATTCAACTTACTTTTCCCATTGTTGTGAATGAAACACTTACAACCAAATATATGAAAGTAAGATACCCTAGGTTTCCTACCTTTCCACAGTTCATATGGGATTTTCTCATGAATTTTGTGAATGCCTGGCCTATTTTAGGTGTGACAGGCTGTGTTGATGGCTTCTTCCCATAGTCTCTTTAGGAGTTGAGAATTCAGCAAGGAGAGTTCTTGCAACTTCTTTAAGTGTTCTGACTCTTCTTTCAGCTACACCATTCTGTTGGTTGATGTTGTCTTCTTGGTCTTGAAGGAGACCTTTGTTTGCTTTCCTTGTTGACAGTAGAGTTCATTAGGCTGCCCATCAACTAAGGATTCCCTTGCTAGCTTGTTTAAAGTCTTAAAGTTCAAGTGACTAAGACGTTTGTGCCATAGCCAACTGATATCTTTAGGACTTTTCACAAGCAGACATGTATCCTTAGGACAGTTGTTCCAATTTGCAAGATACATACTACCTTTTCTAGATCATGTTAGAAGGGTTTGTTTTGTTCGTTTATCACTTATGATACACTCATCTTTAGAAAATTTTACTGAGTAACCAGTGTCACAAAAATTAGAAACTGATAATAAATTGAACTTTAAGCCTTCTACATACGATACATCATGTACCTCAATGTCACAATTTTTCAGGGTGCCATATCCTTTTGTGTTACCGTGCGCGTTATCACCAAAGAAGACTTTTGGACCTTTCTTTTCTGTATAGTTGGTCAGCATGGTTTTGGTTCCAGTCATATGAGTTAAGTCTTAGGTACCCATTTGTCTTGGGTCCTTGGGTGTTAGTAGTACCCTTGAGGACCCACATAAACATTGGTCGTTTGAATAACCTTGAGCATTTGAGTTGTCTCCCTCGGGCGTCACAGAACCAAATCTTACCAGTTGACACCTTGGCCTGGTTTGATTTGATGGCTGTGTCAGCTAGGTCACTGTCAGATGATTTCCTCTTATAGGAGTGAGTGTAGATTATCTTCTGACTAGTTACATTCGGCTTGGGTGCATTAGCTGAATGATGCACACGATTATATGGACCATACTCCTCTGTTCTCACAATATCATAAGAGATAGGGGGTGCAAAGAGAACAGATTTGTGTGAAGAGGATTTCTTCTTCTTGGCTGGAGCAGCATACAACTGAGACTGTCTCAAAACGAGATGGTCTAGGCTGTTTGTTGTTCCTCTGTACAGGCTTGGGGTTAACTTGTCCCTTACCATTTTTGGTGTTGAGATGGTTAACCTTAGCTGTTACAGATGCCTTTTGGTTCATAGTAGGTTCATTGTGTTTAGAACACTCACCCTTTTCATGTGATCGAGTAGTGCACTGATTAGGTGTACTGCCCTCAGCTGGAGAAGATGTTGATGGATTAAATTCATAACCAAAACCCATCTTGTTGCCATTAGATCTATAATATCCAGAGATGCTTTCAATAGTAGTAGATGCTTTATTGAACTCTGATATCTTTTGACTAAGGCTTTCCTTCTCCTTTTCTAAGAGCTCTTTTGCTTGAAAAATGTCATCGAACTTAGACTGAAGTGAACGAAATTCCTTGGTTTCTAAGGCTTGAGTTTTTAACATCCCCTCATACAACTGAGTTATTGTGGTGTTCTCTTCTTTAAGAAGTTCCAATTCTTTAGTCAATCTTTCATTCATTGTTATTAATTCAGGGGTGTTGTCAAACTTAACCTTTTTCAACCTAGCAATTTCTTTCCTTAAGTCCATGTTCTCTTCTTCCACTTCTATGAAAGCTCTAGTGGCAATATCAAGATCACCTTTTACTTCTTCCAAGGATTGGTAATAGGTGTTCTCAAAATCGCCTACAGATGAGTTTGCCTCATCTGTGTGTGAAGAAGCAGGTAAGTGAAAAGTTGATGTATAGGAGTTTACCTCGTTTTCACCTATGGCCATCATAGCTAAATCATCTGAATCATTTGAGAAGAGTTCACAGTCTGGTGATGAGGGAAGATCATCACTTTGATATTCAGATTCTTCAGTCACCATTGCTTGTCTGTCTGGATTTCTCCCGTCTCTTCTTGATTTTCTTTCTTCTTTGTCTCCTGGATTTAGGTCTGGACATTCATAGACATAATGTCCTTGTTTATTACAGTTGAAGCATGATCCAGGCTTCTGATTTGAAGTGCTTCTTCTTCTAGGGGTGGCATCTCTTCTTCTATAACTTCGATTGTCAGATGACTCCATATCCTTCCTAGGATACCTTTCTGGTGTTCTTTCTCTTGATTCTCTAGAGGATGATCCAGCTCTCTTATCTTTATAATTCCTGTAAAATTTTCTATATTTGCTGTTTAAGGTGTTCATCCTTTCAAATCTCTTGATCATGAGAGCCATTTACTCTTTCAGGCTCATATCTGATCCTTTAGAGACATCTGTATTCAGAGGGGTCTTGCCAGAAGAGGTGCTTGCAGCTTTTATATGTGTTGCTTTGAAAGCCACAGTCTTGGAGATAGATGGGGTTGCTGTTGGCTCATCATTTTCTAAGTTTTCTTCTCTTTCAAGATCATACTCATGAGCTTTGAGATTCTGGAACAGAGTTTGAGCAGACCATTTCTTGATATCTTGAGTATCCTTGATGATGGTCTTCTTGAGTCTCCATTTCTTGGTTAGAGAGTCCAAGATCTTCAGATTTTTCTCTCTACTAGTATATTTCTTTCCTAGAGATTCTATCTCATTGATGATCTTTGTAAATCTATTGTCCAGCTGATCGATAGACTCTTCTGGTTGCATCTTGAAGTGTTCAAACTTCTTGACGGCTGTTGATAGTTTGCTCTCTTTAATCAGCTTCATTCCTTCACAAAGAAGTGCCAATGCATCCCACATGTCTTTAGCTGTCTCACAGTGGAGTACCTTTGTAATGTACTCATTAGGAAGAGTTTGCATGATGTAATCTTGAGCAATGCTGTCAAGATTTGATTGCTTCATCTCTTCAGGGGTGCGGTCTTTCATAGGCTTGGGGGCAAGTTCTCCAACTGGGATATCTGGATCACCATTTGCAGTGTTGACCTCCATGATTGTGATTGGACCTTCTGTGATCCCTGACCACATCTTGTAGTGGACTGAGGTGAGATTCTTCATCATCCTTATCTTCCAGTAATCGTAGTCTTCCACTGAAAACTTAGGCAACTTACGCATGTTAGCACTCATGCTATATGAGTTTTCAAAAACAGGTTTTTCAAAAGATGGATCTATTCAAGAGGACTACAAAAAGGCCCCCTCAAGTCTTCTGATAATCTAGAGACAGTAGTCCGTTAGAACCACTGCTCTGATACCACTTGTTGGTCCCTTAACGAGCAGTGAATGGGATTAAAGTCTAGAGGAGAGGGGTGAATAGACTTTAAAACTTTTTCAATCAAAGAGTTGGGTTCCTCTTCTGATTTCTATGTCACTTGGACTACAAGTCTGCTGGTCCAGATGACTATAGTGATCTGATAAAGAGGTGTATATGCGGAAGTGAGTAGGCCTGTTTATTTAGACTCGTTCAACAGTTCTTTTGAAATAACCAATTTGTTAACTTAGTGAAATACTCAGCTGATGCTGGTTTTGAAAGATATGGCCTTGTTCAAAGATAATTGAAAACACAATATGCACTATGTAAAGATATGAATAAGAAATAAAGTAAAGTGTAGAATGTAAATGACACCAGATTTATAGTGGTTCGGATATACGTTCCTACGTCCACTCTCACGTCCTAACGTGATGTTTAATCCCTTTAATTTACCAAAAATTACAAGGGCTTGTCCTTTATAGTCCCAAGGATAGGACTTTGAGATCTGAACAGTCCTAACTGCTACAGTCTCCACAAGTGATTGGAAGCACTTGCACTTTTACAGGGGTTCAAAAACATAACCTTGTGGTGGGGGTTTTGGGGGTTTTGAATATATCCAACTAATGGTTCAAGCTTATAAAACGCTTAACCACTATGACTAAATCAATAGATATACAATATGAGTAGGATTCAGGTTCTTTGGTTGGATGGGAAATAACTTAAGAGCTAGAAGGTTGTTCTAATGATTTTTGGGCTCTTGGAGAACTCTCAACAAATTGATGCTTTCTGCTTGCTTGCTTGTTTAGCTTTTGTGAATTCTCTCGTTGTATTTTTGTGTCTTGTTATTCCTCATCCGCTTGTATTTATAGGGGAAGATCGCTGCAACTAGCCGTTGGGCAATCTTTCCATGTTTGGTTGATTCCTTGATTTCAGCCGCTTGATTGCTTCAATTCTGAGATCGTGTCAATCTTGTAAGTATGGTAAGTCTTCGTTTGAATTGCAAGATGACTTTGGAATCAGCCGAGTCCTGGGCAAGCTCCTAGTCTTCTGATTTTTACTTCTAGTCTTCTGACTAACTCGTCTGGCCTTATGTCTTCTGTCTTCTGATATCAGATGAGTATCACTCTTCTGATCTGGCAATTGTTTGTGTGGACTTAGGCCATCTTCAACTTGGACTCCATCAGTTAAGTAGGTATACAAACACCTTACTTATCTGGTCTTCAAAGATCTTCTAGTCTTCATGCCTTCTACTCTTCTCTTCTTGAGGTTGTGCATGTAAGCAGATACTGTGCTGATCAGCTGAGATCAATACAACTGATCACACAAGACTAGTCTAAGCTGTTCTATACAAAGTCAGTTGATCCTATTACATTTATAAACTCTAAGTGTTTTGGCCATCAAAACTATTCTAACATCAAGTGGGTCTTAGGGTGAATTTATATCCCAACATTCCTGATCTCAGAAGTAGATTCATCAAACACAACATGAGGTGTCTCTTCCACAATAAGGGTTTTACAGTTGTAAACCCTGAAAGCTCTACCGATTTTGGAATATCCAAGGAATATCCCCTCATCAGCTTTGCTATCAAATGCTTTCAACTGCTATTTCCCATTGTTGTGAATGAAACATTTACAACCAAATATGTGAAAATAAGACACTTTAGGCAATCTTCCTTTCCAGAGTTCATAAGGGGTTTTGCCTTGACCCTTAGTGATCAAACATCTATTCTGAGTATAACATGCAGTGTTTATGGCTTCAGCCCAAAACCTCTTAGGTAGGTTTGAATCAGCAATTAGGGTTCTAGCAGCTTCTTTTAAAGTTCTATTTCTTCTTTCAGCAACCCCATTCTGCTGAGGAGTTCGAGCTGCTGAGGTTTCATGGGCAATTCCATTTTGTGTACAATACTCATTGATGTATGAATTTATGAACTCAGTGCCTTTGTCAGATCTTATCTTTATTATATTAAGGCTTTTCTCATTTCACAGTCTCATTAACAGTTCAGGGAGTTTGACTTGTGTTTCCTTCTTATTAAGGAGAAAAACTACCCATTTGAACCTAGAGAAGTTATCTACTACAACCAATGTGTGTTTTCTACCATTTATGCTTGCAGGGGTAATTGGTCCAAATAAGTCCATATGCAATAATTCAAGTACCCTTTCAGTAGATATGACTGGTTTTCCTTTGAATGAGGCTTTAATCTATTTTTCTTCTTGGCATGGTTTACACACATGCTCTTTAATGAAAGCTTCATTAGGTAGTCCTTTTACCAATGCATTTCTAGTAAGTTTGTTCATTGATTTAAAGTTCAGGTGGTTTAGCCTTTTATGCCATAACCAGCTTTGTGTTAGTGTTATACTGGCAAGTATGCTTTTAGTGTTACTTATGTATACAAACTGATTTTTTCTTAGTCTCAAGAGTACCAATTTTTTTCTTCTCCTTTTATAAGAGAGAATCTATGTTTCTTCTCTTACAAGAAAGAAAAATTGACCGGTCAATTTATCTTGGAATAATATAGAAATAATCTCTTATTTCCATATATCTTTTTCCATAAATATCTCTCTCTAAAGCGTTGTTCATTAGAGCTCTTAGCAATGAAACATGCAGCATCAGTAGACTTGTCCCAGTCAGCAAAATACACATTTCCTTTCCTAGTTCCAGTCTGTTGAGTTTGTTGAGTTTTATCTTTGATTAAGCGTTTTCCACTAGAAAACTCAACATTATATCCTTTATCACAAAATTGACTTACGCTTAGGAGGTTATATTTGAGACCAGCCACATAAGACACATTGGATACCTTGATATTACCAATTTTCAAGGTACCATAACCTTTTGTTGTAGCTTGTGAGTTGTCTCCAAATGTGACATTTGAGCCTTCTTTTTTAGTAAAATCAGTGAGGAGGTTCTTGTTTCCAGTCATGTGCTTTCAGCATCCACTGTCAAGGTACCATGCTGAATTTTTTCTCATACTCCTCATCTTCTTGTGGCCCAATGGTACCTGCAATTAGATGGGTTTAGGTACCCTTTGAATTTTTTGGTCCTAAGAGGTTAGCTGTACCTTTAGGAACCCAAACTTGCCTAATTACCCTGATTGATTCAAGGTGACTAAGTTGTTTCCCTTTAGCATCAACATACACTGTTTTTCCCTTAAATGCCTTTGGGAAGGTGTGTGTGAAAGTGTTGACTCTGTAAGTTTCAAGAGAGTTGTCAAATCTCCTGAACTTATGAGTTCTTTGTGCTACTTGAGGAAATCTTTGAGGAAAGGTATATTTATGACCATTACCCTTTGGCATGAAGGGTTTTGGTTCTCTCATTTTATTTTGCCTATTAGGATAGTTGTCCTTAGGTCTGTTCAGTTGAGGCTTCCTCAGTAGAGTTGGCCTAGGCTGATCAAACCTTGGATAACTCCTCTGAACATTGTTCAGGAGAGTTGCCCTTCCATTGGGTCTACTCTGCTGACCAACATTCCTCTTGTGCTTAGGGACCTTAGCCTTTTTCTTAGGTATGGGCCTAGTTCCCTGATGCACTTGAGTGGGCATCTAATGCATTTTGCCCTTTCCTTTATTCAGTGGCTGAATTGCTTCATTTTCAGCTTGTTGTGCCATTGATTTAACAAAGATTTTCTTAGTGTTACTTGTAGAAGCAACACTAAGACAAGGTGAAGATTCAAATGGATCAAAACCTAATCCACTTCTTTGAGGCATAGGTCTTTGGTAACTTTGAATTTCCTCTATTGCTCTAGAGGATTTCTTCAAAGCAGACATCTTTAATTTCAGGCTCTGTTCACTTGATTTAAGAATATCATACTCATGTGAGAGGTTTTCAAATTTTGCTTGAAGAATTTTTAGTTCAAAATCTTTTCTCTTCTTAGAAAGCAGCTTTTGTTGGTCAACTATCCTGAGAGAGGCTTCATCAAGTTCTCTCAAGACTTGTTGGTATAACTCAGTAGATTTGACATCAACTACTGTCTCAGCAGGTTTTGAAAGTTCAATTGAGAGCCTTTCATTTTCTCTCACACAGTTGTCATGAAATTCTTGTAGCCTAGTAAAGTCTTCCATTAACTTTCCAAAAAAAAGTTTCAGGTTGACTTCACTAGTGTTTTGTGAAAGAAATGATGATGAGCTAGAAGTAGAGGATACCTCATCATCCTCTATGGCCATGTTGCACACATCATCATCATCTTCACCGTTTGAGAACAATCCATCAGAAGAGTTGAAGCTTTCAGCACTATCAGACTCATCACCTGCCATCATGGCCTTTCTATTGGTGAACTTTTTGTCTCTATTAGCTTGCCTTTCTCTTCTTTCCTTAGAGCTGAGTTCAGGGCAGTCATACTGGAAGTGCCCTTTCTTCTTGCAGTTATAGCACAAGTCTTCATCATCATCTTTCTTTAGTTCATCTCTCCTTTTAGATGATGAAGGTTCAGCTCTACTGGATTTTCTCCTATCAGAGTACTTGTCCTCTGATCTTCTTTCTTAAGGCTTTTTGTCCTCAGCCTTGGCTTCAGGAGAGTTGTACCTTCTCCTGACCTTGTTGTCTTGGTAGAATTTCTTGTATCTACCAAACCTTGAATTAAGCTTGTCAAATCTTCTAGCCATGAGGGCTAGTTCTTCCTTTATTTCAGCCTTGGAGACTGACTTTAATGATCTAGGAGTGGACTGCATTTCAGGCTCAACAATTTTGGCTTTGAATGCCACTCCTTTGGGAGATATGATAGATTTCAGATAAAGATCAGTTCAGAGACCACACAAAAATGTGTCTTTGAAAATCAAAATGGATTTTCAAAGGCAGTGGTCTTTGAACCCCTGCTCTGATACCACTTGTTGGTCCTGAAAGGAGTATATAACAAGTGTATGGGGGGGGAATACACTTGTATGCAATTCTTTCCTTGAACTTAACCAAATATGACTTCAGCAAGGTTGTCCTAGACAACTCTACTGAGATGTATAACTTCTTAAAGATAACAAATCCACTAAGTACTATTGAGTACTTAGTTGAATGACTATGTAAGTGAGTTATAAGTGCGGAATTAGTGGTTGGCCCTTTAGTTTAAACTCCTTTTAAGTTCTGAAATCACCTTAACAACTTATCCAGTTTCAGGGAACTTGTCCAAATCTGTTTTGTACAGTCTTAGGTATATATCTTGAAATGTTCAGTTTGTGTGCAGTGTTGTATGAATGTAAGTACTTGAAAGTAAATCAAGACAAGAGTTTATAGTGGTTCAGAGACTCAAGCTCCTACATCCACTTTCCCTGATTTAACAGGATAATTCATTCACTCTTGGAATTAACTTGTTTTATAGTGCCAATGTGCACTTGATCAACCACACCACTCCTTGGTGCCTTGATCCCTAAGATGTCAAGAGTCCTAGTACCATTTCACAACTCAGAACTGAACTGTTCTTCTCTCAACAGTCAGCTCCTTCAACTTCTACTACTACAACCTTCTAACTTTCTTTCTTGAAAGATATAAGGGTTGAAGTTTGGTTCCAACTAGTGAGATATCCTTTACAATGAAGTTCAGTGTATAAGGATAGGATACCTCTCTAAGCTTTGTATGGATATACAATGAGGTTCAGCTTAGATGAAGTATTTGAAGACTAAGAATGTCTTTAGAGAACTTTGAAGCTTCAGATTTCTCTTATAGTTAGATGTTGTTTTTCCACTTCAAATGGTCTTCACACTTCTGTATTTATAGACAAAATTGAGGGTTTTCCCGTTGGAGAGGCAGTCTCAAATGTCTATAAATGTCTTCCTTGAACTCTGCAACTGGAAAACAGATTCTTGATAGTGACATGTCCTTAATTTGGGAAATAAACGGCTGTAACTGTTTTGTCTTCACTTTGCAGCACTCTTCCCAATGTCTGACTTCAAGATTCACTTGGTCAAACATGGACATTCCTTCTGATGATTGATCCTTGGATAAGGACAACCTTCCTTATCACTTGGTCAACTTTGCTTATCAAGATCAGCAGATTCTACTTATCAGCAGTGTTGGCATGCTCTTCAGATGACTTGGCTCTTTTCCTTTCCATGACTTCTTGGAGTAGATCTTAAAGCATTCATGGCATTGGATAAGTGGTCTTGACCTCATCAGCATAGTTGGCCTTGTTGTTCAAACCTTGTTCTGGTTCAAATGTGATGAGACAATCTTGCTTGGACAACTCTTCTGAACTTGATATTCATTGCAGTAGACTTAATCTTGATGATCTATACCACTCAGTTGATCTTCAGACAGGTTGTTCTATACTGAGCTGACTTTGATCAGCACAGTTGTCCATAAGCAGACTTAAGGTCAATCCAAAACTTGAGCCTTGAGGGGACTTTAATCTATATAAACTTCTAAGCATATGTTCCCCCTCAATTTGTGCATCTAATGATCTAAGAGCTGCCTATCATACCAGCTTCTCAACTAGCCTCATACTACATGTTCTAACACTTCTAAAACATGATCATTCTAATCAAAACTTAGTTAATTGGCATGTCTCAGAGGATTTTGGTATTTAATCAAAACTTCTCATTTTATTCCCAACAAGGCATATATATGACCATTACCCAGATACAACTCTGCTTCACAGGAGACACTTTACCTAGGATGGCAGATTGCGTCCCCATGGGCGAATCTCATCTATTGGGTCGGGTATTCGTCCTCACATCTCGAGGCTTTTTGATGGGTCGAGATGGTTGATTGGTAGGGGTTCGACAGTTAGCTTCTAGCATGATAACTGGTTGGGTTACACTATTTCTGATAAGATTGGCCTCCCGGATTGGTTTGCTGCTACCCTGAAGAGCACGGTTGGGGACTTCTTCTATGACGATTGTTGGCACTTTGAGGAGTGCTTCATTACGGACTTCACAGATATCGTCAGAGACATCCTTTAGATTAGGGTTCTTCATGGCCCTGACAAACGTATTTGGGAAGGTACCACCTCAGGGGAGCTAACCTCTCGAGTGGCCTATGACATGCTCAGATCTCCTATCCCTCGTCTTGGCTGGTCATCGTGGATTTGGAGTTCCTTTATTCAGATGTGTCGTTATATGGTTATTTGGAGGGCGATATGGGGCAAGCTCCCTACTTCTGATTGGCTGGTCTCATTTGGGATTCACGGTCCTTCGATGTGTATGCTCTGTCATAAAGACTTTGAGTCTTTAGACCACCTATTAGCTCATTGTCTATTCACTGTGGAGGTTCTTCAGCATCTGACTCGGCTTTTTGGAGTCACGATCCACACGGGGGCCAGCTTTCTGGATATCTTCCGCTAGGCTACTAGAGTTCGATTGGGTCCGCAGTCTTTGGAATTATGGAGAGCGGAATTTGTCACTACAGTTTGGGCTATCTGGGCTCTACGGAACAGGGTGGTCTTTGATGGGGTCTCCCCCTCAGTCAGACGTTGTATGGCGCAGATCGTTGCTGGTATTAGGGAAGCCAATAGCATCTCTCGGGGTTATGCTGACGGTTCAGTTCGGGATCTCTTGATTGCCAGATCTCTTGGTGTTTTGGGCAGACACAAGCCGACTCGTCAGGGCTCGTCTGTTAGATGGATCCCCCCGGATCTGGATTGGTACAAGATCAACACAGATGGCAGTGCAACATCCTCTCCAGGTAGTCTGCATGTAGGGGCGGTGTTTAGGAACTTCAGGGGGTTCTTTGTTGCGGTTATTGCCCAAGAGGTTGGTTGGGGCATTCCTTTTGAGGCGGAGTTAGCAGCGGCACTCATTGCTATTCAGTATGCCCATGCCCAAGGGTGGCGGTTCTTATGGATTGAGTCAGACTCCAGTCTGACAGTTAGCACTTTGATGAGCTCTACTCCTTCTATCCCTTGGCGTCTGCAAGGTCTCTGGAGTCAAGTTCATCCTCTTACCACAGACATGCACATTCGATATTCTCACACTTTTAGAGAGGCCAACCAGACGGCTGACGCAGTGGCCAAGACGAAGATCAACTGCATTTGGAGGGGCTATCCTCCAGATTTCTTACTTACTTTCTTGCATAAAGATTTGTATACCGTCTTTTACAGACATTGATTGTTAGAGGAGTTTACCTTTTTCCTTCGCCTAGGTTTTGTCCCTAAGGAGGGTTTTCCCAGACAAGGTTTTAACGGCACTCCGGCCTCTGGCTGGACTTGTGAGCTTATGGTTTTAGGTTTTCTTTTTTTCTTTTATATTCCATACCTTTTTATTGGCCCTTTGGCATGAAGGGTTTTGGTTGTCTCATTTTATTCTGCCTTTGAGGATGGTTGACCATAGGTCTGTTCAGCTGAGGTTTCCTCAGGGGAGTTGGCCTAGGCTGAACATACCTTGGACAACCTCTCTGAATATTGTTCAGATGAGTTACCCTTCCATTGGGCCTACTCTGCTGAACCCCATTCCTTTTGTGTTCAAGAACTTTGGCCTTTTCCTTAGGTTTGGGCCTAGTCTCCTGAATCACTTGAGTGGGCATCTCATGCATTTTTCCCTTTCCTTTGTTCAGTGGCTGAATTATTTCATTTTCAGGTTGTTGTGCCACTGATTTAACAAAGATTTTCTTAGTGTTATTTGTAGAAGCAACACTAAGAAAAGGTGAAGGTTCAAATGGATCAAATCCCAATCCACTTCTTTGAGCCATATGTCTTTGGTAACTTTGAATTTCCTCTATTGCTCTAGAGGATTTATTCAAAGCAGACATCTTTAATTTCAGGCTCTCTTCACTTGCTTTAAGAATGGCATACTCATGTAAGAGGTTTTCAAATTTTGCTTGAAGAATTTTAAGTTCAAAGTCTTTCCTCTTATGAGTAAGTAGTTGTTCATCAAGCTGCTTTTGTTGGTCAACTATCCTGAGAGTGGCTTCATCAAGCTCTCTCAAGACTTGTTGATACAAATCAGTAGACTTAACATCAACTACTGATTCAGAAGGTTTTGCAAGTTCTATTGACAATCTTTCATTTTCTCTCACACAGTTGTCATGAAATTCTTGTAGCCTAGTAAAGTCTTCCCTTAACTTTCCAAAAGAAAGTTTCAGGTTAACTTCACTAGTGTTTTGTGAAAGAAATGATGGCGAGCTAGAAGTAGAGGATACCACATTATCCTTTATGGCCATGTTGCACACATCATCATCATCACTGTTTGAGAACAGTCCATCATTAGAAGAGTTGAAGCTTTCAGATGTGTCAGACTCATCACCAGCCATCATGGCTTTCCTATTGGTGAATTTTATGTCTCTCTTTGCTTGCCTCTCCTTTCTCTCCTTTGAGCTGAGTTTAGGGCAGTCATACTGAAAATGCCCTTTCTTTTTGTAGTTATAGCACAAATCTTCATCATCATCTTTCTTTGGGTCATCTCTTCTTCTTAATGATGAAGATTCATCTCTGCTGGAATTTCTCCTATCAGAGTACTTGTCCTCTGATCTTCTTTCTTCAGGTTTTTTGTCCTCAGCCTGGGCTTCAGGAGAGGTGTACCTTCTCCTGAACTTGTTGTCTTGGTATAATTTCTTATATCTACCAAACCTTGAGTTCAGCTTGTCAAATCTTCAAGCCATCAGGGCCAGTTCTTCCTTCATTTCAGCCTTGGAGACTGACTTTGGTGATCTAGGAGTGGGCTGCATTTCTGGTTCAGTAGCTTTGGCTTTGAATGCCACTCCTTTGGTTGGTAATGAAGGTTCCTCAACAAGCTTTCTTCTGTTGAGATCAAACTCATAAGCTTTGAGTTTTGAGAAGATTTTTTGCATGGGCATGGTGGAGAGATCCTTGGTATTTTGCATCATTACTGAGTATACATCCCACTTCTGAGTGAGACTTCTTAGTATTTTAAAAGCAACTTCTCTCTTGGAGTACACCTTGCCCAGTGAGTTGATTTCATTCATCACATCTTTGAATCTACCAGCAAATCTGTCAATGGACTCATCTGACTCCATTGTGAATTGTTCAAACTTCTGCACAGCCACTTGAAGTTTATTTTCCTTGATCTTTTCAGTACCCTTACACATTTCTGCAAGAGTATCCCATATTTCCTTGGCAGTTGTGCAGTGATAGAGTCTTCCCATTACTAGATCTAGAATAGTTTGGTATAGAGTATTCATGGCTAGATAATTAAGATTATATATTCTCTTCTCTTCTGTTGTGAGATCATCTTCATCCTTAGGGATCTCATCCCTTGTATCTGCCCTTTAAGCATCAGTGACTCTGGGGTTTGGCTCTGTGAAGATGAATGGTCCTCTTGTTAAGACTCTCAGCATATCAGTGTGTAGACATGCAAGATGTGCTCTCATCCTGATTTTCTAGAAGTCGTAGTTCTCAATTGAGAACATTGGCAGCTTGTGATGGGATATATGATTGACTGGATCTGGAGCTGTGTTGTTAATAGTTTGGAGAGCATCATGAGGAACAACATTAAAATTCTGATTTTGTTACTAATTCTGGTGTTGTTGCTGGTTCTATTGGGTATTGGGTTTACTTTACCCAACTCCTTTGTGGGAAATTATTATCGGACCACATTCTCCATCTCCTTTGTGGGGAATTATTGGCACTTGTGGGTTATGGACCATCACGCTAGGAATCCTTTGAGACTCCCGGGAATCTTTTGAGATGCCCTAGGGATCTTTTGAGACTCTCGGGAATCCTTTGAGACTTCTTTAAAATTATCCGGATCTATTTGGGACGTAATTTAAATATGAATTATCATAAATCTAATTTCATAATTTAAACAAATTAAATCAACTAATTTATGTAATGAATGTACGGTAAAATAATTAAAACCCTAAACATGCGGAACTAAGGGATTACGTGTTTACCTTTAAATCGGAGAGATACCGTTGAGAAGAGTAACAACTTCAACCCAATTGCCTTCTCAAGTATTCCCTAAGTCCTAGTCCGTTGACCCGGTAGGAGATCTCACGAACTATTAACTCTCAAGGAAGAATTAATTTTCTCTTGTTGCACACACTGTAATTTCGAAAATTACAGATCTTTTTTTTTCTTTTCTTTTTAGTCTCAAGAGTACCAATTTTTTTTCTTCTCCTTTTATAAGAGAGAATCTATGTTTCTTCTCTTACAAGAAAGAAAAATTGACCGGTCAATTTATCTTGGAATAATATAGAAATAATCTATTATTTCCATATATTTTTTTCCATAAATATCTCTCTCTAATTTCTTGCAACAAAATTAATCCTTATCTTTTAATTTCCTTAATTAATAGACTTTTATTGGGCTACTTGAGGGGACTTTAGGAGAATTAGGATTGGACCTCCCAATGGGCCCAAAAATCAATATTGAGCCACAACATTTTTCCAGCCCATTAATATTAATTCATTCCACTATAGAATTAATATTGCACTATCCATCCTAACCCATATTACGAAATATGGCTCCCGGTTATTATTTCCCGTGTTTAAGATTCAATGTCCATCAATTAATTTAAGCTACTGAATGCTTTAATTAATTAATATCTTTTATTCCTCGGAGTAAGGACAGCTCAACATTATTATCATACCGGAAATAAATTCCACTGATCAGATTTGATATGATAAACCTTCTGAGCCCACCAAGGGGACATAATCAACTTGACACTCCAAGACACGATTCTCTGTATTAATTTTGGCAATCTGTCCTATAATTAATAATATTGCCCAAAATACAAAGTATTGAATCAAATTGATTCTTTACCCATAATAAATCAAACCAATACTTCTTAACTACAGACAATCCCATTTAAGTGACAGAGATTAAGAAATCAACAACCACTGAGGTCTAATTCTTCATTCCTTAAGTCAGTCTAGAAGAATTACCTCTCTATAGGTCCTATTCAGCACATCATAATGCACTAGTGTAATCTCTTGGTCAAGATAAACCAATCCGAGCCTTACACCTCAACTTCTACCAATGGATTGTTCAATTTGTTGGGAATAAAATGAGATATGTTTTGATCTAATACCAAAACCCCCTGAGACATGCCTAAGTCAATATAGATATGTTCTAAGATTGTTAGAACATATAGATTATAGGCTAGATGAGAAGCTGAAATGTTAGGTAGCTCTCAAACAATTAGATGCACAATTTCAGGGGGAACCTATGCTTTGAAGATGATCAAGATCAAGTCCCCTCAAGGCTCAAATTCTGGAACAATCACTTAAGAGCAAGGACACTCTATGAAATCTAAGATGCTCTCATCAGGAGAGTTGTCCAGAGAAGATGCTCTTATGCAAGAACAAGACTGTAAAGCTCAAAAGGACAAGTCCAATGAAGATGCTCTGATCAGGAGAGTTGTCCAGAGAAAATATTCATATGCTCTGATCAGGAGAGTTGTCCAAAGAAGCTAGCCATATGCAAGAACAAGCTTACCTAGCTCAAAAGGACAAGACTACTCAAAGGTTTTTATCAGGAGAGTTGTCCAGAGAAGTCAACTCCATGCATAAAGTGCTCTGATGCAAAAAGATTAAATAATACTGATCAGGAGAGTTGTCCAGAGGAGTTGTCTCAGCTAAATTGATCAAAATCAAGTGCTCTGAAAGCCTGAGATCAACTATGCTGAAGAGTGTGAGACAACCAGTCCCTAAAAGTCCTCAAAGAAATAAGCTAAGACCATACTCAAGAGAAATAAAGGGAAAGAGCCAAGTCATCTGAAGAAGAGCAAGCCAACCATGCTGAAAAGCAAAACTGCTGATAGTGATAAGGAGAGTTGTCCAGATGATAAGGAATGTTGTCCTATCATTGGATCAACCTTCAGAAGCCATGTCCAAGTCCTAACAAGAAGTCAAACATTGGAAAAAGTGCTGCAGAATGAAGACAAAACTGTTACAGCCGTTTATTACCCAAATGAGGACATGTCACTATCAAGAATCTGTCTTCCAGTTTGAAGAACTCAAGGAAGACATTTATAGCAATTTGGGGCTGCCTCTCCAACGGGCAAATCCTCCATTTTGTCTATAAATACAGAAGTGTGAAGACCATTTGAAAGCACCTCAACCTGAACATAATCCAACTAAGCTCAAAGTTCTTACAAGCTAGAGTGCTTTCAAAGCTTTCAAAGACTATCTTAGTCTTCAAACACTTCATCTAAGCTGAACCCAATTGTATATCCATACACAAGCTTAGAGAGATATCCTATCCTTATACACTGATCTTCATTGTAAAGGATATCTCATTAGTTGGAACCTTACTTCAACCCTTACACCTTTCAAGAGTGAAAGTGAGAAGGTTGTAGTAGTAGAAGTGGTAGGAGCTGACTGTTGAGAGAAGAACAGTTCAGTTCTGAGTTGAGAAGAGGGTACTAGGACTCTAGACATCCTAGGGATCAATTCACCAAGGAGTGGTGTTCTTGATCAAGTGCACCTTGGCACTATAAAACAAGTTAATTCCAAGAGTGAAGGAATTATCCTGTTAAATCAGGGAAAGTGGATGTAGGAGCTTGAGTCTCTGAACCACTATAAACTCTTGTGTTGATTTGCTTTACAAGTACTTACATTCATTCAACACTGCACACAAAACTGATCTTTCTAAGATACATATTCAAAGACTGTGCCAAACTGTTTTGGACAACTTCCCTGAAGCTTAACTGGACTGTGTTGCATTGACTAAGTGATTTCAGAAATTAAAGGAGTCTAAACTTAAAGGGCCAACCACTATTCCGCACATATAACTCCCCTAGATAGTTATTCAACTAAGTACTCAATAGTACTTAGTAGTTTGATTATCTTAGAAGAGTTAATCTTCTTCAGCAGAGTTGTCCAAGACAACCTTGCTGAAACTCTGGTTTGATCAAATTAGCAAAAGAATTGCATACAAGTGTATCCCCCCCCCCCATACACTTGTCATATACTCCTTTCAGGACCAACAAGTGGTATCAGAGCAGGGGTTCATAGACCACTGCTTCTGAAAATCCATCTTGATTTTCAAAACTCTCATATTTGAGTGGTCACTGAACTGATCTCTTTCTGAAATCCATCATTTGTTGACTAACTGATTATTTGTGAGATATGGCCAACAACAATGCCGTTCCTCCACCTGCTGTTCAAGGATTAGACAACATGGCCACAAATCCAGTCAATCACATTTCTCATCACAAACTGCCCATGTTTTCTATTGACAATTATGATTTCTGGAAAATTAGAATGAGGGCTCATCTTGCATCTCTTCATACTGATATGCTTAGAGTAATCACAAGAGGACCTTTTGTGTTTACTCAAACTAACCCCAGAGTGACAGCTGAGCAAAAAGCAGATGTAAGGGAACTGATTCCCAAGGATGAGGATGACTTCACTACTGATGAGAAGAGGAAAGATAATTTGAATTATCTTGCCATGAACACCCTTTATCAAACAATTCCAGATGCAGTTATGGGAAGAGTCTACCACTGCACAACAGCTAAAGAAATTTGGGATACTCTTGCTGAAATGTGTGAGGGCACTGAAAAGATCAAGGAGAACAAGCTCCAAGTTGTTGTGCAGAAGTTTGAACAATTCTCAATGGAGTCTGATGAGTCCATTGACAAATTTGCTGGTAGATTCACTGATGTGATGAATGAGATTAACTCATTGGGCAAGGTCTACACCAAGAGAGAGGTTGGACTGAAAATCCTAAGGAGTCTCACTCAAAAGTGGGATGTCTATGCTGTAATGATGAAGAATACCAAAGATCTCTCCACCATGCCCATGCAACAAATATTCTCAGAACTTAAAGCCTATGAGTTTGACCTCAATAGAAGAAAGCCTGTTGAGGAACCTTCAAATCCTACTAAGGGAGTGGCATTCAAAGCCAAAGTTGCTGAACCAGAAATGCAACCCACTCCCAGATCATCAAAGACAGTCTCCAAGACTGAAATGAAGGAAGAACTAGCCTTGATGGCTAGAAGGTTTGACAAGCTCAACACAAGGTTTGGTAGATACAAGAAATTCTACCAAGACAACAAATTCAGGAGAAGATACAATTCCCCTGAAGATCAGGCTGAGGACAAGAAGCCTGAAGAGAAAAGATCAGAGGACAAGTCCTCTGATAGGAGAAGATCCAGTAGAGCTGATCCTTCTTCATCTAAGAGAAGAGAAGAATCCAAGAAGGATGATGATGAAGATCTGTGCTATAACTGTAAAAAGAAAGGGCACTTCCAATATGACTGCCCTGAATTGAGCTCTAAAGAAAGAAGAGAGAGACAAGCTAAAAGAGACAGAAAGTTCACCAATAGAAAGGCCATGATGGCTGGTGAAGAATCTGATAGTGCTGAAAGCTTCAACTCTTCTGATGGACTATTCTCCAACAGTGATGATGATGATGATGTTTGCAACATGGCTCTTGAGGATGATGAGGTATCCTCTACTTCTAGTTCACCATCATTCATCTCACAAAACACTAGTGAGGTTAACCTGAAACTTTCCTTGGGAAAGTTGATGGAAGATTTCACTAGATTACAAGAATTTCATGATAATTGTGTGAAAGAAAATGAAAGATTGGCTATTGAACTTTCCAAAAACTCTGAGGGAGCTGTTGATGTCAAGTCTACTGAGTTGTATCAACAAGCCCTGAGAAAGCTTGAGGAAGCAAATCTCAGGATAGTTGACCAACAAAAGGAGATTGATGATCAACTTCTCTCTCAGAAGAGAAAAGAATTTGAACTTAAAATTCTAAATGCCAAATTTGAAAATCTCTCACATGAGTATGATATTCTTAAATCAAGTGAAGAGAGCCTGAAATTAAAGATGTCTGCTTTGAACAAATCCTCTAGAGCAATAGAGGAAATTCAAAGTTATCAAAGACCTATGGCTCAAAGAAGTGGATTGGGTTTTGATCCATTTGAATCTTCACCTTGTCTTAGTGTTGCATCCACAAGTAACACTAAGAGAATCTTTGTTAAGTCAGTGGCACAACAAGCTGAAAATGAAGTAATTCAGCCACTGAACAAAGGAAAGGGCAAATTGAATGAAATGCCTACTCAAGTGATTCAGGAGAATAGGCCAAAACCTAAGGAAATGGCCAAAGCTCCTGAGCACAAGAGGAATATTGGTCAGCAGAGTAGACCCAATGGAAGGGCAAATCTCCTGAACAATGTTCAGAGGAACTATCCAAGGTATAATCAGCCTAGGCCAACTCATCTGAGAAAGCCTCAGCTGAATAGACCTAAGGACAACTATCCTCAAAGGCAGAATAAAATGAGACAACCAAAACCCTTCATGCCAAAGGGTAATGGTCATAAAAATGCCTTTCCTCAAAGACTTCATCAAGCTGCACAAAGAACTCATAAGTTCAGGAAAGTGGTCAACTCCCCTGAAACTTACAGAGTTAACACATTCACACATACTTTCCCAAAGGCATTTAAGGGAAAGACAGTGTATGTTGATGCACTAGGAAATCAACTTAGCCACCTTGAATCAATCAGGGTTATTAGGCAAGTTTGGGTTCCCAAAGGTACAGCTAACCTCTCAGGACCCAAAACTCAAAGGGTACCTAAACCTATCTAATTGCAGGTACCAATGGGCCACAAGAAGAGGAGCATGAACAAAAAGACAGCATGGTACCTTGACAGTGGATGCTCAAGGCACATGACTGGAAACAAGGAACTCCTCTCTGATTTTATTGAAAAAGAAGGCCCAAATGTCACCTTTGGAGACAGCTCACAAGCAACAACAAAAGGTTATGGTACTTTGATGATTGGTAACATCAAAGTAACCAATGTATCTTATGTAGCTGGTCTCAAATATAACCTCCTGAGTATCAGTCAATTCTGTGATAAAGATTTTAATGTTGAGTTCTCAAGTGGAAAGTGTCTAATTAAAGATAAAACTCAACAAATCCTATTGACTGGAACTAGGAAGGGAAATGTGTATTTTGCAGACTGGGACAAGTCTACTGATGCTGCATGTTTTATTGCTAAAAGTTCTAGTGAACAAAGTTGGCTATGGCACAAGAGGCTAAACCACCTGAACTTCAAATCTATGAATAAACTTGCTAGAAATGCATTAGTTAAAGGACTACCTAATGAGGTTTTCATTAAAGAACATGTGTGTAAGCCATGTCAAGAAGGAAAACAGATTAAAGCCTCATTCAAAGGAAAACCAGTCATCTCCACTGAAAGGGTACTTGAACTTCTACATATGGATCTATTTGGACCAATTACCCCTTCAAGCATTAATGGTAGAAAATACACATTAGTGGTAGTAGATGACTTCTCTAGGTTCACATGGGTAGTATTTCTCCTTAATAAGAAGGAAACACAAGTCAAACTACCTGAACTTCTCAAGAGGTTGTCAAATGAGAAAAGCCTTAGCATTATCAAGATAAGATCTGATAAAGGCACTGAGTTCATTAATTCATACATCAATGAGTACTGCACATCAAATGGAATAGCTCATGAAACTTCAGCAGCTAGAACTCCCCAACAAAATGGAGTTGCAGAAAGAAGGAATAGAACTTTAAAAGAAGCTGCTAGAACTCTAATTGCTGACTCAAATTTACCTAAGAGGTTTTGGGCTGAAGCTATAAACACTGCATGCCATACTCAAAATAGATGTTTGATCACTAAGGGGCAAGGCAAAACCCCCTATGAGCTCTGGAAAGGAAGAATGCCTAAAGTGTCATACTTTCATATATTTGGTTGTAAATGTTTCATTCACAATAATGGGAAAGAACAGTTGAAAGCTTTTGACAGCAAAGCTGATGAGGGAGTATTTCTTGGATACTCTCAAATCAGTAGAGCTTTCAGAGTCTACAACAAGAAAACCCTTATAGTGGAAGAAACACCTCATGTTGTGTTTGATGAATCTATCTTTGAGATCAGGAATGATCATTTAGAACCTGAAGAAATCACACAAAGGACAACCAGATTAAGCCTAAAAGGCAAAGACACTGAATTCATAGATGTTGTTCAAGCCAATCTGCCTGAAAAATCCACATTGGACAACAATCCTGAAGGCAACCTTCCTGAGACAAATCCCACTGATGGAAATGATGAACTGAATGATCCAATCCCAGTTCACATCCAGGTAACAACTACCAATGAAGAAGCAGTTCCTGCTGAGGTAGTTAATGGGTCAAATAATCAAGGGGGAACTCAAAATGTTGAAAATGCCAATGTCCCTGACATTGAGGACAACATCCCTGATTATGATCCTGAATTAGATCCTGCATTAAATTATCCTGAATTCTATGATCAAAATGACTCACCCTCAGTAGAGGACAACTCTACTGAAGAGATCAGAAAAAGAAGGACTTGGTTGTCTGACCATCCTACTGATCTAATACTTGGTGACCCAAGTATTGGAGTCAAAATAAGAAGATTCCATGGTGAAAGTGCTCTTTTCTGTTGTTTCCTGTCAGAGCAAGAACCAAGTAATGTTGAGGAAGCACTTCAAGATGCCAATTGGATCACAGCCATGCAGGAAGAACTGAACCAATTCACCAGAAATGAAGTATGGGAGCTGGTGGATAAACCTTCACATCAAGATGTTATTGGAACAAAGTGGGTGTTCAAGAACAAGAAGAATGAAAATGATGTGATTGTCAGAAACAAAGCAAGACTAGTGGCAAAAGGGTATTGTCAACATGAAGGCATTGACTATGATGAGACATTTGCACCTGTGGCAAGGCTAGAAGCAATAAGACTCTTTCTAGCCTATGCAGCCCACAAGAGGTTCAAAGTGTACCAAATGGATGTCAAGAGTGCCTTCCTGAATGGAGTCTTAAAAGAAGAAGTCTATGTGGAGCAACCACCAGGTTTTGAAGTTGGAAACCAAGTTTACAGACTCAAGAAAGCTCTATATGGACTCAAACAAGCCCCTAGGGCTTGGTATGATACACTGTCACAATTCCTCTTGGATCATGGATTCACCAAGGGAACTGTGGACAGAACTCTCTTCAGAATCTCTGAAGGAGAGGACATCTTGCTTGTCCAAATTTATGTGGATGATATAATTTTTGGATCCCCTAATGAGAAGCTGTGTGAGAAATTCTCCAAGCTCATGCAAAGCAAGTTTGAGATGTCAATGATGGGGTTGATGAACTTCTTTTTGGGTCTACAAGTCAAGCAATCTAAAGAAGGAATCTTCATCAACCAAGCTAAGTACACCAGAGAAATGATCAAAAAGTTTGGGTGTACAACTAGCAAGCCAGTAAGGATCACAATGAACACAAATTGGAAGATGGATCCTGATGAGAGTGGTATTCCAACCAATTCCACTGAGTATAGAGGAATCATTGGATCACTCCTCTATCTCACTGCCAGCAGACCTGATATCACCTTTGCAGTAGGTGTTTGTGCAAGATTTCAGGCAAATCCTAAGAAAAGCCACCTTGAGGCTGCAAAGAGGATTTTGAGGTACCTCAAAGGCACTGAGAATCTAGGCCTTTGGTACCCTGCTGATGACAATATTGAGTTAACTGGCTACTCAGATGCTGATTATGGAGGATGTAGGATTGACAGAAAGTCCACTTCAGGGACTTGTCAATTCTTGGGCAACAAGCTTATTTCATGGTTCTCCAAGAAGCAGAACACAGTGGCCACTTCCACCACTGAAGCTGAATATGTTGCTGCTGGAAGTTGTTGTGCTCAAATACTTTGGCTAAGACAACAACTAAGAGACTACAAAGTCAACTCTACTGAAGTGCCAATTTTCTGTGATAACAATAGTGCCATTGTTATATCACAAAATCCTGTCTTGCACACAAGATGCAAGCATGTGGACATCAAGCACCACTTCATTAGAGATCATGTGGAGAAGAAGGATATCAAGCTAGTGAAAATTCACACAGACCATCAAAAAGCTGATATATTAACCAAGCCACTTGCAGAGGCAAGATTTCTGGAGCTATCAGCAGAGTTGGGATTACTTGATCCAGAGAAGTTGGACAAATAAGTACAAAGAAGCTCATTGATTAAGGGGGAAACAAACTCAAACTTCAGCAGACTTGGTCAAGTCTACTGAAATTCAGAAACATGACCTTACCTCTTCAGGACACTTGTCTCTTGAAATTCAGGACACTTGTCCACAGTTCTTCAGGACACTTGTCCATGTAGGGTCAGATAAGTTGTCCTAGCTATCAAACCAAATCTTGGTATGATAAGCACCTATTTTTGGTGATCAATACCTATCTCGAAATCTGTCCCTTGAAATACAGTTTTCACCTTTCTGGGATTTAATTTGTCTCCCACCCAAAAGGTCACTTTCCATGCATTAAATGCCAAGATTTAACTCTTGTTTGCATTAAACTTTTTGGGACATGATCTATCTCGAAAAATCCCCAGCCTTAAACAAACATTAAAAACCACCCACGTTTTGAATAAAACAGTTATTTCACTGTTACATTGGTTTTTGACCATTGGATCAAAAATGGACAACTCCCCTGAAATCAATCCTAGCCGTCCATTTTGGATTTCCATTTTTGTTCACCTTTGAATTGTCTCAAGACCTTACCAACTCATTGACAAACATTCTTTTTAGAATATTCACAAGTCTTAAGATACCCACAAACACTTCTTCCCCAAGTATTCGAAACCCTAACTCAAAAGTTCTTCAAACTCTCTCATTCTTCATCAAACTTTTCTCTGCAACTTTCAATGGCCCCCAAGGTTAGACCTGAGATGCTTGTTGATTTCTCCAACAAGGATCTAGACCTAGATTTTGCCTATCTTAGCAACAAAAACAATCTTCACTTTGAACCCATAATTTCCTTTGAAAGTGAAGATCCTGAGATAACTCCAACCCTAAGGTGGTTGAGAAGGGCTGGTCTCCAAAAGTTCTTGGAAGAAAGACCAAGCTCTTGCTTGGAGAGTTACATGGCAGAATTCTTTGCCTTCCTAAAGTGGAGAGGCAAACCTGAAGATGGAGAAGTATTAACCAGGTTAGCTTACACTGAAGAAGGAGAGGAGGAGGAGAGATTCCACAGAGTAAAATTCTCCTCAGAGGATCTGGAAGGAGCCTTTGGATTGCCTTATGAGGGAAGGAATCCAGAAGTCTATGGTACTGGACATGAAGAGGAAATAGCCCAAGAATGGCTATTAGTTCCAGGCCCTCTCTCCTCAACTCAAAACAAGAAAACTCTCAAGCCAGAGTTTCTCAATCTTTTTGAGGTAGTTGCTAAGAGCCTCTTAAGCAACACTGGAAGCTTAGAGCAAGTCAGCCATCCAAGGATCAGAATCATGGCTGCCATTATTGATGCCAGTGATAAGGGCATCAAGTTTGATTGGAGGACCTTCATTATGTCTGAAATGATGAAGGAGAAGGCTAAATTCAAGGTGAAAACCCACAACAAGGTGGTGCTAGAAGGGAAAATCAAGTATTGCACCAGGGCAAGCTTGTTGATTGAAAGGTTTTCCCACTATTCCCAGATGCAGACCATTGCAAAACCCCTCCCAGCCCAAAAGATCCTATTCAGAAAGCTCAGCAAGAAAACTGAGAAAAGAAGGATGTTACTGGCCAAGCCTGCTGAAGAACAGGGGGAAGAGAAGCCTAAAATGAAAAAGAGAACAAAGGCCAGGGCTGTCAAAACAAGAAAGATGTCTCAATTGTCTTCAAAAGAAGCCTCAGGAGCATCAGCTGAAGTTGATGCAGTGGCAGAAGAGGGAGTGAGTGTGCCTTCTGACCACTCAGAAGAGTTGAGGAGGAAGTACAATGAGACTAGGCAAAAGAAGAAGGGTGATAAGAGAATCAGGGAAGTTGTCCCTGAGAAGGAAGTAAGTGGAAGTAGCAGGGCCAGCAAGAGAAGGGCCAAACCTACTGAGAAGGTGTTGGAGTTTCAAGAAGAAAGGTCTCTTCAATTGGCTCTAAGGGAGAGCAGGGCCAAATCCATGTCAAGGACCAATTCATCTGGTTCTGGAACTCCAGAATCCAGAGTCCCTGAAGGTCAACCTATAGAGGCCAATCTCCTTGAAATTCAATACCTTGAGCCCAACTCCCCTGAAACCAATATCACCCCTTCCAACCAACCCATTACCCCTGTAAATCTCACTAAGAGGTATTCTCCAGAAGGGAATGAGCAAAGAAGTGGCATTGATGTGCTTGCTGACTTAGCAGTAGATGAGACAAGACTCCTGTCTCCCCTTGACTCATCCATGCTGAATTAATCAAAGCTCTTAGAGCATGCACTCAATGAGCCAACCCCTCTGAGTAAAGCCCCTTCAGACCCATTGCTCTCAACAGCAACTGAAGATCCTTCTACTGCACCCAACCCTTCTGAGACCATTATCCCTGAAATCAATTTGCCTGAAGCCATGTTAGGAGAACCCAGAGCCAACTCCCCTATAACCCAAAGTCCCCATTTAAGTGGAGATGAGGAGGAGTATACTTATGAAAGTATGCTCAGAGGAGGAGCCAAGGCTACTGTGGACAGTTTGTATCCACAACTTGCTGAATTTCCAAGAATTCAGAAGGCCTTTCATGATTTGAGGATGCTTGTTGATGTGAAAGATAAATCTATGATGGAGATATCACAAGTCATCCAAGATAAAGGTGCAAACTGGTGGCAAATAGAGGAAAACAGATTGCTACACTTTGCTGGAGTTTCAAAGACAAGATTCCTCATTGATGAGGAGATTTTTGCAAAGCTGGTGGCTGATAAGATTAAGGAGGAGAAAGAGAGAAAAGCCAAGGGAATCAAACACCCTGACAGTGGCTCTAATGATGATGATTCCCCTGATGATCCCACAAACCCTTCAAATCCCAACCCTCCTGAAACCCCTCAAGCCAACCTCCCTGAAACCCTTCAACCCAAGTCTTCTGTAGCAGATAGACTTTCCAATCCTCCTAAAACCTATCATAGGAAAGGCTCTGTAACTTCAGAGGTGTTGACCAAGGGTGGTAACACAACCAAAGACACATCTGCCAATGAAGGTTCTTCTGAACCCAAGGCACAGCCTAAAGATGTTGAGGTTCCTGTACTAGAGGCTAGTTTGATTAATGCCTATTCAGTGTCAGAGGTGTTGGACATTGATCAGCCCTTAATCATTCAGGATGACTCAGTGGCTGCTGATATAAGCACTGTGATCTCCCCACAACTGCCATCTTTGAACCTTGTTGAAGGTGGAGATGCTACAGGATTAGGAAAAGGAGTTGAAAAGGAGAGATTAGTTGAAAAATCAGAGGGAGTGGTGGATGAAAGAGAGGTAGTCATCAATAAGATAGTGAGTGTACCACCACATGAGGGTGGAATAAGTGAGGAAGGACAGGTTATTCTTGAAGTCAAATCTGAACTTCAAGAATCCCTTGATGAGAGGAGGCCTGATTCCTTGAGTGAGAACATCAATTATGAAGGGAGAAAAGAACAAGTTGAAAATGAGCAGAAGACTGCTGATGTATCAGAGTCTTATGCAAAAGAAATTGAGGGTGATGAGTGCTTATTTCCTAACTTGTTTGACTTGTCTGATGTTGCAGGTATCTCTCTTGATCAAATTTTTGCAGATGAGTTCCTCACAGATGCACCTATCCAAGTTGACACAGGCTCAGCTCAGGCCTTACTTGGAATGCAATCAGAGAAGTTGGACTCCTTGGCTCATCAAGTCCAATCTGCTCATGCTGAAACTTCAGGAGCATTGAATGAGCAAGGAAGGACTCTAGCATCAGTGGTGTGGAATCTGGTCTCCAAACCATCTCCACTGAAGTTCAAAGTGCCAAATCAACCATGGAAGCCATCTCAGAGGAGGTCAAGAAAGAACAAAAGCTGCTGAGAGACAATCACAATGCTAATGTCAAAGCTCTCAGGCTCACTGTCAAACAAGCTATTGGAAAGAAGACTGCACTGCAAAAGAGAAGAGCTGAAGAGCAAAGGCTAGCTATGGTCAAAGCTGCCTCAGAAAAATTTTCCCAAGAAGTGTTGGCCAACATTGCTGAAGGTGCAGTGGCCAACCTCACTGAGCTCTTAAAAGCCCAACTGGATGCATCTCTGAAAACAGCCATGGAAGAGGTTGTTCAACAAAAGATGAAGCCTGTTCTAGCTTTCCTTAGCTTGAGCAGTGATAGAATGCAGAATATACATGATGAGAATGTATATTTGTTGGAGGAGATGAAGTCCCTAAACCAGGCCCAATCCCTGATGGCCTCAACAATGAGTGACCTCAAGCCCCAGTGTTTTGATGCTGCCAAAAAGGGGGAAAGGGAAAGAGCAAGGGCAAAAGGTGCCTTAGTAATTGGGAGTCCAGTGAAAGGGAAGGACAAGGTCCCTGAAGGAAAGGGAAAAGAGCCTGAAATGCTGAACTTGGAAGATTTAGATGAAGAGGAGCAGTTAGCATTGGCATTGAAAAACTCAATGGCCTCAGCTCAAGAGGAAAGAGTAAGGCTACAACAAAGACCAGGTGGTGAAGTGTCAGGTTTGGACAAAGATGCTGAAGGTGTCCAAACCAGAGGAAAGATCAAGAAGGCCCAAGGAAAGAAGAGACAAATTGAGAAATTCACTGACTTTCCTAGCAGCCTTGATCTTCCACCTGAATTCAGAATTGATGAAGATGAGCCTACATCAAAGAAAGCCAAAGCTGCTGAAAAGGACAAATCTTCTGAATCTGGCAAAACTGCTGAAGGAACCAAGTCCTCTGAAGACACTGAAGAGTTATTTGCTGAAGGATTTGGACCTGAACCCAAGAAGAAGACAACTGTTCTAGCCCATGATCCATCAAAGCTGTTTCATGAAGGGTATGGCAAAGACCCTGAAACACAACAGAAACTGGCCATGATGAGGGCCCATGAAAAAATGGATCTGATGGAAGAAGCCAACAGAGCAAGAGATGAAAGGAGAGCAAACTTTCAGAAACCAAGAAGGAGAAGAGCAACTTACAGCAAGATGAAGCCTCAGCTTCTAATCCCAATGGACACCAAATATCCACACTTGGATAAATGGGTGCCAATTCAACTGAATGACACATGGGAAGAAGCCAAAAGGGAGTTTGTCTATGACTATTATGTCATTGACAGATGGAATGGAGGAGATGCAAACTCTGCCTTCACTGAGTTCATGCTAGAATACTACAGAGAGTTGTATCAACAACTACTTGCAGCTGCTGACATTGCAAGATTTGAACTCACAGCTCCCAAGCCAATCATATACATGCCTCCAAAGCTTGAAGGATGGATTGACCAAGCAAGAATTCTGAGGGAATTCACTGAGATCCTTAAGCTGAACAAGATGGTTCTTGGACCTAAGGGAACCAACCAAGAAGCCATGGCACTGAAAAGAAGAGTGTGGGCACAGTATGGAATGCTGCCACCTCCTGAGGATGATCTTTGAAATGGCTAAGTCTTCTGACCTTACTTGAATGATCAACTATGCTGAAATATGGTCAAGATTGCTGATGTGATAATCTGTTTGCTCTGGGTTGTTATGAATTGCTCTGATACAAGTTCTGTGCTCTGATGCTGAAAATATTATTTTGAATTATTGTAATGAATTGCTCTGATGTATTGATTCATGCTCTGATATGTTAATTTCAACTATCAACATGCCTGTAATGATTTTTGAATGAATGATAGTTGAACTTATTTTGAATCAAGAAACACAAAATCTCTCTATGCCTATCTTAAAACCTACTTGCAACAGAAACAGTGAATACACTAACACATTATTTTTCAGGAATATTGACCTTAGTCATGTCTTCTGAAGATACATGTAATAGGTGTAGACAAGTCACTTTTGCTTAAATTGTGTAGGTTTTGGCATCATCAAAAAGGGGGAAATTGTTGGGAATAAAATGAGATATGTTTTGATCTAATACCAAAACCCCCTGAGACATGCCTAAGTCAATATAGATATGTTCTAAGATTGTTAGAACATATAGATTATAGGCTAGATGAGAAGCTGAAATGTTAGGTAGCTCTCAAACAATTAGATGCACAATTTGAGGGGGAACCTATGCTTTGAAGATGATCAAGATCAAGTCCCCTCAAGGCTCAAATTCTGGAACAATCACTTAAGAGCAAGGACACTCTATGAAATCTAAGATGCTCTCATCAGGAGAGTTGTCCAGAGAAGATGCTCTTATGCAAGAACAAGACTGTAAAGCTCAAAAGGACAAGTCCAATGAAGATGCTCTGATCAGGAGAGTTGTCCAGAGAAAATATTCATATGCTCTGATCAGGAGAGTTGTCCAAAGAAGCTAGCCATATGCAAGAACAAGCTTACCTAGCTCAAAAGGACAAGACTACTCAAAGGTTTTTATCAGGAGAGTTGTCCAGAGAAGTCAACTCCATGCATAAAGTGCTCTGATGCAAAAAGATTAAATAATACTGATCAGGAGAGTTGTCCAGAGGAGTTGTCTCAGCTAAATTGATCAAAATCAAGTGCTCTGAAAGCCTGAGATCAACTATGCTGAAGAGTGTGAGACAACCAGTCCCTAAAAGTCCTCAAAGAAATAAGCTAAGACCATACTCAAGAGAAATAAAGGGAAAGAGCCAAGTCATCTGAAGAAGAGCAAGCCAACCATGCTGAAAAGCAAAACTGCTGATAGTGATAAGGAGAGTTGTCCAGATGATAAGGAATGTTGTCCTATCATTGGATCAACCTTCAGAAGCCATGTCCAAGTCCTAACAAGAAGTCAAACATTGGGAAAAGTGCTGCAGAATGAAGACAAAACTGTTACAGCCGTTTATTACCCAAATGAGGACATGTCACTATCAAGAATCTGTCTTCCAGTTTGAAGAACTCAAGGAAGACATTTATAGCAATTTGGGGCTGCCTCTCCAACGGGCAAATCCTCCATTTTGTCTATAAATACAGAAGTGTGAAGACCATTTGAAAGCACCTCAACCTGAACATAATCCAACTAAGCTCAAAGTTCTTACAAGCTAGAGTGCTTTCAAAGCTTTCAAAGACTATCTTAGTCTTCAAACACTTCATCTAAGCTAAACCCAATTGTATATCCATACACAAGCTTAGAGAGATATCCTATCCTTATACACTGATCTTCATTGTAAAGGATATCTCATTAGTTGGAACCTTACTTCAACCCTTACACCTTTCAAGAGTGAAAGTGAGAAGGTTGTAGTAGTAGAAGTGGTAGGAGCTGACTGTTGAGAGAAGAACAGTTCAGTTCTGAGTTGAGAAGAGGGTACTAGGACTCTAGACATCCTAGGGATCAATTCACCAAGGAGTGGTGTTCTTGATCAAGTGCACCTTGGCACTATAAAACAAGTTAATTCCAAGAGTGAAGGAATTATCCTGTTAAATCAGGGAAAGTGGATGTAGGAGCTTGAGTCTCTGAACCACTATAAACTCTTGTGTTGATTTGCTTTACAAGTACTTACATTCATTCAACACTGCACACAAAACTGATCTTTCTAAGATACATATTCAAAGACTGTGCCAAACTGTTTTGGACAACTTCCCTGAAGCTTAACTGGACTGTGTTGCATTGACTAAGTGATTTCAGAAATTAAAGGAGTCTAAACTTAAAGGGCCAACCACTATTCCGCACATATAACTCCCCTAGATAGTTATTCACCTAAGTACTCAATAGTACTTAGTAGTTTGATTATCTTAGAAGAGTTAATCTTCTTCAGCAGAGTTGTCCAAGACAACCTTGCTGAAACTCTGGTTTGATCAAATTAGCAAAAGAATTGCATACAAGTGTATCCCCCCCCCCATACACTTGTCATATACTCCTTTCAGGACCAACACAATTCCATCTAAGTTGTGAATCAATTGTACTTATATACAAGGAACTGACAATGTGATCTTCTGTGATCTTCTACACACCACATTGTCTACAATGTAAAATACATCTGAACGTTTATGCAATAAATAATTAACATTCATTATATTTAAAGCAACTAGTGATAAAAATATTATTCTCATTTATAAGTGCAAGAATCAGTTTGTATACATAAGTAGCACTAAAAGCATACTTGCCAGTATAACCCTAACAATCTCCCACTTATACTCAAAGTTTGCTTTTAAGTATACTACAGCACGTCCATGTTCTACATGTCCTATTAAATTCTCCCACTTATACTCAAAGCAGCTTGGCAACGCACTTGACCCCCATTCCTTCCACATGTCTCTCGAATGTACTCTGAGGCAGACCCTTTGTGAAAGGATCAGCTAGGTTGTCTTCCGATGCGATCTTTGCCACCACTATGTCTCCTCTCTTAACGATTTCTCGTATAAGATGGTATTTCCTTTCAATGTGTTTGCTTGCCTTGTGGGCTCTTGGTTCCCTTGAATTTGCAACTGCTCCAGCATTATCGCAATAAATTGTGATACTGCTGGGCAAATTCAGAATCACATCCAAGTCCACTAAGAAGTTCTTAAGCCAAACCGCTTCTTTCGCTGCTTCACAAGCAGCTACATATTCGGCTTCCATGGTAGAATCAGCGATGCATTTCTGCTTCACACTTCTCCATGTCATGGCTCCACCCCCCAAACAAAACATACTACCCGAGGTAGATTTTCTAGAATCCATGTCTGATTGGAAATCTGAGTCCGTATAACCCACGGGGAACAGACTGTCTGACTGATAAACTAACATTCTATCTCGAGTTCTTTTTAGATACTTGAGAATGTTTTTAACTGCAGTCCAATGTTCTTTCCCTGGGTTACTTTGATATCTTGCTACCATGCCTACAGCAAAAAAAATATCCGGTCTCGTGCACAGCATTGCATACATGAGGCTTCCAACTGCCGACGCATATGGAATGTTTCTCATCTCATTCATCTCCTTTTGTGTCTTAGGACACATCTCTTTAGATAGATGAATTCCATGTCTGAAAGGAACAAATCCTTTCTTAGAATTTTGCATGCTGAATCGTTTCAAAATAGTGTCTATGTATGAGGTTTGGGATAAGCATATCATCCTTTTCTGGCGATCTCGAGTAATCTTAATCCCAAGGATGTGACCAGCTTCTCCTAAATCCTTCATATCAAACTGTTTTGACAACCATACCCTCACATCTGTCAACACCTTTTTATTGTTTCCAATAAGCAAAATGTCGTCTACGTATAATACTAAGAATACCAAGGCAGTTCCGATACACTTCTTATAGACACAACTCTCAAACTCATTTTGATCAAATCCATAGGATTGTATCACCTGATCAAAACATTGATTCCAATCTCGAGATGCTTGCTTAAGTCCATACATTGACCTTTTAAGCTTGCATACAAGATTCTCTTGGCCTTTTTCAATGAAGCCTTCGGGTTGGCGCATGTAGATTTCTTGTTCAAGACTTCCATTTAGGAAAGCTGTCTTGACATCCATTTGCCATATCTCAAAGTCTAGGTGAGCTGCAATCGACAAGAGAATACGGATAGACTTAAGCATAGCTACAGGCGAAAAGGTCTCCTCATAATCGATTCCCTCTTTTTGAGTATATCCTTTTGCCACTAGTCTAGCTTTGAAGGTTTCAACCTTCCCATCTGATCCTCTTTTTCTCTTGTAGACCCACTTGCATCCAATAGGCTTTATGCCTTTGGGTGGTTCCACAAGCTCCCACACTTTGTTATGATCCATAGACCCCATTTCTGCTTCCATTGCAGTTTGCCAAGAATCTGCATCCTTATCTTGGATTGCCTCATCGTACGTCCAGGGGTCAGATTCATCCTCTCCGGGGACCAAGTCCGAAGACTCTCCCACGAACATGAGTCGCTCAGGTTGTCTCACAACCCTCCCACTACGACGAGGTTCCGGTTGTGTTTGTGTATCTCTTGGTACATCTACTTGTACACTTGGTATAGGAGTTGGCCCTCTTAATTCTTTTAAGGTAATCTCACTCTTGGGCTTTCTATTACTCATATAGTTTTCTTCCAAGAATCTAGAATGTGTGCTTATCACAATTCGCTGATCCTTTGGACTATAGAATAAACCCCCTTTCGTTCCTCTAGGATATTCTACAAACAACCTTAATTCTAACCGAGGGTCTAACTTTCCAGCTTCCTTGTCCAACACGTATGCAGGACACCCCCAAATTCTTATGTGTTTTAGACTAGGCTTTCGCCCGGTCCACAATTCAGTAGGGGTTTTAGGAACTGATTTGGAAGGTACCAAATTCAGAATGTAAGTCGCTGTTTCCAAGGCATAACCCCAAAACGACTTAGGTAAATCTGAATAACTCATCATAGATCTGACCATCTCTAAAAGAGTTCGATTTCTTCGCTCTGCAACCCCATTTTGTTGGCGGGTTCCGCGTGCAGTTAATTGGGATACAATCCCTTCACTTGATAAGTAGCCCAAAAATTCATTGCTGAGGTATTCGCCTCCACGATCTGATCGTAGAAACTTGATACTCTTTTCCCTATGCTTTTCTGCTTCAGCCTTAAACTCTTTGAATTTATCAAAGGTCTCAGACTTATGCCGCATTAGATACATGTATCCATATCTTGAGTAATCATCGATAAACGTAACGAAATACTCAAAACCACCTTTTGCTTGAATTGACATTGGTCCACATACATCAGTATGAACGATTTCCAACACTTCACTAGCTCTATTCCCCTTTTCCCCAAAAGCTCTTTTGGTCATTTTACCCTCTAAACATGATTCGCAGGTTGGAAACGGCTCAACCTGGAGTGATTCCAACGAGCCGTCATTCACCAACCTTTGAATCCTTCTTAGATTAATATGACCAATCTAAGATGCCACAGAAGTGTTTCGTTCATGTCTGAAGAATGCTTTCTTTTCTTAGAAATAGTCGATGTGTTATACGATTCATTTTGTGTGGAATGTGCACAATTAATAGTATAAAGATTATTCACCAATGCTCCCGAACAGATAATCTCGTCATTACGACAAATAACGACATTCTTATTAAAAGAAACTGAATATCCATCCAAAAATAGTTTAGAAACTGAAATCAGATTCTTTCTAAAACTCGGAACATAAAGAACGTCTTTTAAAACTAAAATTCTATCACTAAAAGATAGTTGCACATCTTCCACTGCAACAGCCGCCACTTTCGTAGCATTGCCCATGGTGATGATGATCTCACTCCCACTAAGTTGTCGGGTTAGCTTGAACCCCTGAAAATTGAAACAAACATGATCAGTAGCTCCCGTATCCACCACCCATGAATGGGAAGAATACACCGCTAAACAAGTTTCAATTACTAGTGCGTGAGAATTACCTTGCTTACCAGCCTTCTTAGGCTTGGTACAGGCTGACTTCCAATGTCCTTTCAGACCGCAACTAAAGCACTTTCCCTTAGTGGTCTTTTTCTTGACACCTCCCTCAATTGGTATCTTTTCCTTATTATTAGCTTGTTTCTGGCCATTTGCCTTCTTCCTCTTCTTTCCACCTTTCGGTGTAGAATTAGAAGATGGACCATTTGCCAACATAGTCGTATGCTCGTTCCTTGGTCCCATTAACATCTCAGCCGAAACTAAAGCTTGCAAGAGCTGAGCCAACGTATACTCTTGATCATTCATCGTATAGTTCAGTTGGAACTGCCCAAAACTTTTCGGTAGAGAATGGAGTATGAAATCGATCTACGTTTCCGCATCGAATTCAGCACCAAGAATCTCAAGTTTTTTAAGGAAACCCATCATCTTAAGAACGTGATCCCTCACGGGCGTTCCCTCGACCATTTTCTGTGATAACATATCTCGCATGGTCATTTGTCTAGCCGTACGATTCTGATGAGCAAAAAGTTCCTTAAGGTTCATCATAATAGCTGAAGCGGATTCCATGTTCTGGTGTTGGTGTTGCAACACATCTGACATTGAAGCCTAAGATGGTACACCTATCCATTTCATCGGATCTCATCCACTCCTTATGATATTCCTTATCTTATTGGTTCGTCTCATCCGTAGGGGAAGGGGGTTTAGGTTCATCAAGTACCCACTTATGATGTTGTACAGTCAAGACTATAAATAAATGTCTTTTCCAATCCACATAATTCTCTCCTTCCAATTTATTTTCTTTAAGTATACTAAACAGTGGGTTAAAAGGAGACAACATGCTGAACTGAATATAAAATATACAATTTGTATTAATATCCTATTAACATAAAAATTATCACATAATTTGATCACATGTACTATATAAAAAACCTCAAAAAACGATATAAACATGCATCAGCCAACATCTTAAAACCAATTTAAGCAAGTCACGATGAGTGTGAACGTTTACTCAAATACATTTAAGCAGGTTACAAACAAAGCAGTTACAAACCTTTAATTCAAAACTAATAGTTGGCTTTAACCTGGCCATATAAAATTGACAGGGACTCCGATGGGGAGTTAATATATCAATTTTATACCTAAGTAATAACCATAATTAAATACAGGACTATTATTTCGTTTTGAATAAGCCACTCGATGGGAGGGTCATACCGCCACTATTAATAATCCACAATCATCCTTAAAGGAAATTATTCATGTGAACTTATCTTTTGGCCTATCCGATAGGGAGAGAGGCGCTTGCCAATGCGTAGCCAAAAGACTTCACAAATAAATAAATTATGGAGGCCATTTAATCAATTTATTATCTTAAATAAATTTAATTAAAAAAACATACTTAATAATTTTTAAACTTGAGGTTTTTCAGGAATCCTCATGCAAAATTAACAAATAATCATAGCATAATAACAAAACAAAATTAAACACAAATTAGGCAAACACGTCCAATTATCATGGTTTAATTTTCTCGTTTTGAAGAAACAAGAAATTCGTACTCCCACGGCCGCAACAAAAAAAAATCACGCCACGCCCACAACCGGCCCGTGTGGCTTGGTCGTCCGGGTGCGCCTCCGATTCTTTAATCCGTCCAACGGTCTTCGTCTTTGATCCGTTACAATTTATTTACAAAAAATAAATCTAACATCTAGACTAGTCTATTGCAAATTAAATAAACTAATCTACCCGTGGATTTTCTCACGGGAAAAACAAATCTGACCGAATCAGATTAAAAACCACATTCAAACAACATAAATTAAAACATACATTAAAACCATGATAATTGGATACCTGCAAAAAAAGATCTAACAATTCTACCATCCAAATATCAATTTAATGTAAATAGATTTAAATTCTAATTTAAATTACAGAGCCCAAAACCATGGCTCTGATACCAACTGTTGGGAAATTAATCCCAATACCAAATAATAGTCCCCCAACAATGTGGTCCCCAACTCTTGTGGTCCCCAACTCCTTTGTGGGAAATTATTATGGGACCACATTCCCCATCTCCTTTGTGGGGAATTATTGGCACTTGTGGGTTATGGACCATCACGCTAGGAATCCTTTGAGACTCCCGGGAATCTTTTGAGATGCTCTAGGGATCTTTTGAGACTCTCGGGAATCCTTTGAGACTCCTTTAAAATTACCCGGATCTATTTGGGACGTAATTTAAATATGAATTATCATAAATCTAATTTCATAATTTAAACAAATTAAATCAACTAATTTATGTAATGAATGTACGGTAAAATAATTAAAACCCTAAACATGCGGAACTAAGGGATTACGTGTTTACCTTTAAATCGGAGAGATACTGTTGAGAAGAGTAACAACTTCAACCCAATTGCCTTCTCAAGTATTCCCTAAGTCCTAGTCCGTTGACCCGGTGGGAGATCTCACGAACTATTAACTCTCAAGGAAGAATTCATTTTCTCTTGTTGCACACACTGTAATTTCAAAAATTACAGATCTTTTTTTTTCTTCTCCTTTTATAAGAGAGAATCTGTGTTTCTTCTCTTACAAGAAAGAAAAATTGACCGGTCAATTTATCTTGGAATAATATAGAAATAATATCTTATTTCCATATATCTTTTTCCATAAATATCTCTCTCTAATTTCTTGCAACAAAATTAATCCTTATCTTTTAATTTCCTTAATTAATAGACTTTTATTGGGCTACTTGAGGGGCCTTTATGAGAATTAGGATTGGACCTCCCAATGGGCCCAAAAATCAATATTGAGCCACAACATTTTTCCAGCCCATTAATATTAATTCATTCCACTATAGAATTAATATTGCACTATCCATCCTAACCCATATTACGAAATATGGCTCCCGGTTATTATTTCCCGTGTTTAAGATTCAATGTCCATCAATTAATTTAAGCTACTGAATGCTTTAATTAATTAATATCTTTTATTCCTCGGAGTAAGGACAGCTCAACATTATTATCATACCAGAAATAAATTCCACTGATCAGATTTGATATGATAAACCTTCTGAGCCCACCAAGGGGACATAATCAACTTGACACTCCAAGACACGATTCTCTGTATTAATTTTGGCAATCTGTCCTGTAATTAATAATATTGCCCAAAATACAAAGTATTGAATCAAATTGATTCTTTACCCATAATAAATCAAAGCAATACTTCTTAACTACAGACAATCCCATTTAAGTGACAGAGATTAAGAAATCAACAACCACTGAGGTCTAATTCTTCATTCCTTAAATCAGTCTAGAAGAATTACCTCTCTGTAGGTCCTATTCAACACATCATAATGCACTAGTGTAATCTCTTGGTCAAGATAAACCAATCCGAGCCTTACACCTCAACTTCTACCAATGGATTGTTCAATTCCATCTAAGTTGTGAATCAATTGTACTTATATACAAGGAACTGACAATGTGATCTTCTACACACCACATTGTCTACAATGTAAAATACATCTGAACGTTTATGCAATAAATAATTAACATTCATTATATTTAAAGCAACTAGTGATAAAAATATTATTCTCATTTATAAGTGCAAGAATCAGTTTGTATACAAAAGTAGCACTAAAAGCATACTTGCCAGTATAACCCTAACAGGTTCATATTCTGTTACTGGTTCTGATTGTGGTGGTTGCCTCTTGCCATATCTCAGATAAAAGGTTAGACAATAAATGCTAAGATTTCAGATAGATCAGTTCAGTGACCACACAAAAATGTGTTTTTGAAGCAGTGGTCTTTGAACCCCTGCTCTGATACCACTTGTTGGTCCTGAAAGGAGTATATAACAAGCGTATGGGGGGGGGGGGGGAAATACACTTGTATGCAAATCTTTTTTAAACTGAACCAAATATGACTTCAGCAAGGTTGTCCTGGACAACTCTACTGAGATGTATAATTTCTTAAAGATAACCAATCTGCTAAGTACTATTGAGAACGTAGTTGAATGACTATCTGAGTGAGTTATAAGTGCGAAATTAGTGGTTGGCCCTTTAGTTTAAACTCCTTTTAAGTTCTGAAATCACCTTAACAATTTATCCAGTTTCAGGGAACTTGTCCAAATCTGTTTTGCACAGTCTTAAAGTATATGTCTTTGAAAGATCAGTTTGTGTGCTGTGTTGAATGAATGTAAGTACTTGAAAGTAAATCAACACAAGAGTTTATAGTGGTTCAGAGACTCAAGCTCCTACATCCACTTTCCCAGATTTAACAGGATAATTCCTTCACTCTTGGAATTAACTTGTTTTATAGTGCCAAGGTGCACTTGATCAACCATACCTCTCATTGGTGCCTTGATCCCTAGGATGTCAAGAGTCCTAGTACCCTTTCTCAACTCAGAATTAACTGTTCTTCTCTCAAGAGTTAACTCCTTACACTTCTACTACTACAACCTTCTAACTATCTGTCTTGAAAGGTATACAGGTTGAAGTTTGGTTCCAGCTATGAGATATCCTTTACAATGAGGTTCAGTGTATAAGGATAGGATATCTCTCTAAGCTTTGTATGGATATACAATGAGGTTCAGCTTAGAATGAAGTGTTTCTGGAAAGTGTGAATATTCTTAAGAAAGCTTGAAGGCTTTGAGCTTGTAGTTTATACACACTTCTGTAAATGCCTTCAAATGGTTTTCACACTTCTGTATTTATAGACAAAATTGAGGATTTGCCCGTTGGAGAGACAACCTTCCTTATCACTTGGACAATTCTACTTCTGATGATTGATCCTTGGATAAGGACAACCTTCCTTATCACTTGGACAATTCTACTTATCAAGATCCGCAAATTCTGCTTATCAACAGTGTTGGCTTTAGCTCTTCAGATGACTTTGGCTCTTTCCCTTCCCATGAATTCTTAGAGTAGGTCTTTTTGCATTCATGGCAATGGATATGTGGTCTTGACCTCATCAGCATAGTTGGGTTTGTTCTTCAAAGCTTGTTCTGGTTCAAATGTGCTGAGACAATCTTGTTGGACAACTCTTCTGAACTTGATATTTATTGCAGTAGACTTGATCTTGATGATCTATTCCACTCAGTTGATCTTCAGATAGGTTGTTCTATACTGAGCTGACTTTGATCAGCACAGTTGTCCATCAGCAGACTTAAGGTCAATCCAAAACTGAGCCTTGAGGGTACTTGATCTTTATAAGCTTTTAAGCATGTGTTCCCCCTCAATTTGTGCATCTATTGATCTAAGAGCTGCCTAACATATCAGCTTCTCAACTAGTCTTAAGCTACATGTTCCAACAATCCTGAAACATGTTCATGTAATCTGACTTATCTAATTGGCATGTCTAGGGGGGGGGGGGGGTTTGGTATCATAATCAAAACTCATTTTATTCCCAACAAATTTGATTCTGAGCCTTGAGGGGACTTGACTCTTGTATTATTTTAAGCATGTGTTCCCCCTCAACTTGTGCATCTAAACAAACTAAGAGCTGCCTAACATACCAGCTTCTCGTCTAGCCTGAACTACATGTTCCAACATTCCTGAAACATGTTCATATCAATTTGACTTTTCTATTTGGCATGTCTTAAGGGGTTTTGGTATCTTAATCAAAATTCTCATTTTATTCCCAACAATTTCCCCCTTTTTGATGATGCCAAAACTGATGCAGCAACTGGAGCGTATAAGTAAAGATAAATATGAAGAACACAAAAGAACACACACACTATCCGTTGATTCTACGAATATCCGGAAAAGTGACAAAACTCAGATACGTTGATTCACACAAAATACCGTAAAAGAGATCCTGAGAAACTCTAATATAAGGCCCAACACTATTCTGGGCTTATAGTACTGAAATAGGAAATAACAATTATAATTAAAATACGAATCAAATCAAGTCATCAATTTCCAATCATTCCTTAATTGCTGCTAATTGATCCCCATCAATCTCCATCAAAAACCTATACAAGCTATGCAAAGGTGACTTGACTACATCTTTAGAATAAACAATATTTAGTTGGTGTATTGGCGTATCGCCCCCCAAATAGTGTGTATATTTCTCCTTAGAAGGCACATACACCAAAGAAAGTTGTGGTACGGGACACACATCCACCAATGAATCAAACATGACAAAATACACTTTTAAAAATTACACAAGCATTGCACCATCATTAAAAAATGAAGAGTCGTCATAGTGAATAATGACCTCTTCATCAAATTTTGGAGGACCCTCATAGTCTCCAACCGTAGATATCAAATCTTCAAAAATATCACTTTTCACGAAAATATCATCCACCTCTTCATCAAAAATTAGTGGACCCTCATAGCCCACATTGACATCATCATATGTATCTGAAAAGCTATCATAAAACAAATTTTTGGTGAGATTGACAACCATAGTGGCTTGATCAATGTGAATCAACATATTAGGAGCGTTGACTAGGCTCTAATACCAACTGATGCAGCAATGGGAGCATATAAGTAAAGATAAATATGAAGAACACAAAATAACACACACACTATCTGTTGATTCTACGAATATCCGGAAAAGTGGCAAAACTCAGATACGTTGATTCACACAGAATACCGTAAAAGAGATCCTGAGATAAACTCTCGTTTTTTTATTAATCAAATCACCTCCTTTTACAATGAAAAACACTCTCTATTAATAGTAGGACAAACCTCAAGAAACTCTAATATAAGGCTCAACACTATCGTGGGCTTATAGTACTGAAATAGGAAATAACAATTATAATTAAAATACGAATTAAATCAAGTCATCAATTTCCAATCATTCCTTAATTGATGCTAATTGATCTCCATCAATCTCCATAAAAAAAACCTATACAAGCTATGCAAAGGTGACTTGACTATACTATTACATATAACTTCAGCAGATGTGACTAAGGTCAGATTTCCTGAAAGAACATGTTAGTATAGTCACAGTTTAAGTGCATATGGGTTTAAGTCAGGAAAGTTGAGACAATGAGAAATTATCTCTTGATTCAAAAGGAATTCAACTATCATTCATATATCATTTGAGCATTACATAGCATGTTGATAATCAAATAAACTAATCAGAGCATGTGATCAAAGCAATTACATCATGTAAACATAAGGATTATATCAGCAGCCATGAGCAAATAAGCATCCATTTCAACAGTCATGGGAAAATAAGGGACAAGGAAACTTATCAGTTTCAGAGGTCATCTTCAGGAGGTGGCACCATCCCATACTATGCCCAGACCCTCTTCTTTAGGTCCATTGCCTCCTTGTCTGTTCCATTAGGTCCAAGTTTCAACTTTTCCATCTTCAGTATCTGAATGAACTCTTGGAAGATCTTTGAGTGATCAATGTAGCCTTGTTGCTTTGGAGGCATGTAGAGGATGGGACCAGGAGCTTTGAACTCTACTCTTGCTATATCTGCAACATCAAAAAGTTTTTGATAAAGCTCTCTGTGGTTATCAAACATAAACTGAGTAAAGATGGATTCAATATCTTCATCCATCCATCTGCCTATGCCATGAAAGTTATAAACAATAACTCTCTTGGCTTCCTCCCATTCATCATTTAGCTGAATTGGAACCCATTTATCCAAGCGTGGATATTTGGTATCCATCTGAATCAGCAACTAAGGCTTCAACTTGTAGTAAGATGCTCTCCTTCTCCTTGGCTTCTGAATCAGCAACTGAGGCTTCAAATTGGCTTATGAATCAGCAACTGAGGCTTCAACTTGTTGTAAGATGCTCTCCTTCTCTCCATTTATCTCTTGCTCTGGTAGCTTCCATTAATTGCTCCATCTTTTCCTGAGCTCTCATCATGGATAATCTTTGCTGAGTTTCAGCATCCTTTCCAAATCCTTCTTCAAACAGTTTGGATGGATCATCAGCAAGAACTGGAGCTCTCTTCTTTTCTCCAAATCCTTCTTCAAACAGCTATTCCACTTCTTCTTGAGTCTCAGCTTTTCTCTTGATCTTGTTGGCCTTCTTGATTTTCCCCCTGACTTGGACAACTTCAGCACTTTTGTCCAATCCTGCTGATTCACCACCAGGCCTTTATTGCCTTCTTGCTCCTTCTTCCTGAACTGATGCCATATAATTCTTCAGGGCAATTACCAATTGCACTTCTTCATCCAAATCTTCTATGTTCAACACTTCTTTCCCTTTTCCTTTAGGTTCAGGCATTTGCTCCTTTCCCTTGCTGCCTTCTCCTATCTTCAAGGCACCTTTGTCTCTAGCTCTTTCTCTTTCCCCCCTTTTTGGCTTCATCAAAACATTGGGGTTTGAGATCACTCATTGAAGTAGCCAACAAGGATTGAGCCTGATCAAGGGATTTAAACTCACCAAGCAAGTAGACATTTTAATCGTGGATATTCTGCATCTTATCACTGCTCATGCTAAGAAAAGCAAGAAAAAACTTCATCTTTTTCTCAACAACCTCCTCCAAGGTTGTTCTACGGGATGCATCAAGGTTGGCCTTGAGAAGTTCAGTTTGATTGGCCACAGCAGATTCAGAAATCTTGGCCATCACTTCTTCTGAAAATTTGGCTGATGTCTCTTTCACCATTGCTAATCTCATCTCTTCTGCCCTTCTCTTCTGAAGAGCACTCTTCTTGCCAATAGCTTGCTTCACAACCAGTTTAAGAGCCTTGACATTTTTTTATGATTCTAGAAGTAGCTTCTGATCCTTCTTCACTTCCTTAGTGAATTTATCCATGCTTTCCTTGGCCTTTTGCACTTCAGAAGATATGGTCTGCAATCCAGTCTCTACACCACTGATCCTTTCTTCAATAGTGGGTAGCACCACTTCTTCTGATCCAGTGAGTCTCATTTCTACTGAGGCAAATGTTCTGCCTTGTTCATCCAATGTTTCAGCAGTTTGTGCATGGGCAGTTTCCACTTATTGGACCAAGGTGTCTAAATTTGCTGAGTGCTCCCCAAGAGCAATTTGTGACAGACCTCCATCAATTTGTACAGGAGCATTTGTGAAAATCTCATCAGCAAAAATTTGATCTAGAGTGATACCTGCAATATCAGAGAAAATGAACTTGTTAGCAAATTCACCCTCATCTCCCTCCAATTCTTTTTCATAAGGCCCTGACTCATGAGCAGCCTTCTCCTCATTTTCAACTAATTTGTTTCTCCTTTCATCAATGATAATCACACTTTCATGAAGAACATACCTCCTCTCATCAAGGGATTCTTGAAGTTCAGATTTGACTTCAAGAATAGTCTGCCCTTCGTCACTTAATCCATCCTCTCCCCCTATGTTTGGTACACTCACTATCTTAGTGATAAGTACCTCACTTTCCTACTCAACTCCTTCTGATTTTTCAGGACTATTCTCCTTTTCAACTCCAACACCTAAACTCGCAGCTTCTACACCCTCAATAGGGTTCATAAAAGGCAGTTGTGGGGAGATCACAGTGCTTGGGCATTCCAAGGCCACTGAGTCATCCTGAATGGTTAAAAGCTGGTCAGTGTCCAACTCTGCTGACACTGATGAGGTCTTAACCAAACTAGCTTCTATTTTGGAAGCCTCAACATCATTAAGCTTTGCCTCAGGTTCAGATGAACCTTCATTGGCTGATGCATCTTTGGCTGTGTTACCATCTTTGGTCAACACCTCTGAAGAGACACAGCCCTTCCTGTGATAGGTTAGGTAGTGGATAGTGGGTTCTTTAGGACCAGGAGGGTTGGGATTGGTGGAATCATCATTGTTATCATCATCATTTGAACTGCTATCAGGGTGCTTGATCCCTTTAGCAATTCTCTCCCTCTCTTTAGCAACTTTATATGCCACTAATTTTGCAAACACTTCCTCATTTGTCAGTAATCTTGTCTTCTGCACACCAGCAAAATGTAGCAATCTACCCTCCTCAATTTACCACTAGTTTGCACCTTTATCTTGAATGGCTTGAGCAATTTCCATAATGGTTTTGTCTTTTATTTCCACTATAGCTCTCAAATCATGGAAATTCTTCTGGAGTCTTGGAAATTCAGCAAGAATAGGGTACAAACTATCCACAGTTGCCCTTGCTCCACCTCTGAGCATACCTTCAAAGGTACACTCCTCCTTATCTCCACTGGATTGTGGACTTTGGGTTATAGGGGAGTTGGCACTGGGTTCAGTAGGGTTGGCTTCAGGGGTTGATTCAGGAGCATTGGGCTCAGCAATTAGTAATTCAGGTGCTTTTGAGAGCAATGGTCCTGAAGGGGGTTTGCTTAAGGGAGTGTGATCTAATAATGCAGCTTCAAGGAGTTTGGAATAATTAAGCATAGATGAATCAAGGGGTGACAACAATCTTGATTCATCAACTGTAATATCAGCTAACACATCAATTGGTCCTCTCTGAGCAGCTCCCTTTGGGGAATATCTTTTTGTGAGGTCTAAGGGAGTAATGGGTTGATCTTGGACTCTGGAGTTCCAGCTTCAGGAGAGTTGGATTTAGATTTAGATTTTGACTTGGATCTGCTCTCAGCTCTACTTTCCCTTAGAGCAATCTTCAAAGTTTTTTCCTCTTGCAGTTCTTGCATTTTTTCAGAAGGCTTGGCCCTTCTCTTGCTTGCCCTAGAGATCCCACTTCCTTCTTCAGGGACAACTTCCCTGACCTTCTTCTCTCCCTTTTTCTTCTTCACCACTGCCATTGCGAATTTTTCCCTTAGCTCCTCAAAGTCTGATGGCACATCAACACCCTCTTCAGCAACCTTTTCCACTTCTGCTTAAGTATCAGAATCCTCTTCTGATAGGATCTAAGTTATTTTCTTTGTTTTTACAGCCCTTGCCTTTCTCCTAGGCTTCATCTCGGGCTTCTTTTCAATCACCTCTTCAGCAGGTTTGGCCACCTCCTGCTTTCTCTTCTCAGATTTCTTGGATAACTTCTTGAACATAATCTTTTGAGCTGGAAGAGGCTTGGCAAATGTTTGCATCTGAGAATAGTGGGAAAATCTCTCAATCAAGAGACTAGCTCTTGTGCAGTATCTCAGTTTCCCTTCCAACACCACCTTCATGAGGATTTTCACCTCAAACTTGGCCTTTTCCTCCATCATCTCTCCCATGATGAAGTCTCTCCAATTGAATTTGATGCCTTTGTCACTGGCATCAATCACATCAGCCATTATTCTTATTCTTGGTGAGTTTACTTGATCTAAGCTTCCAGTGTTGCTCAATATGCTTTTTTTCACCACCTCAAATAGAGTAAGAAACTCAGGTTTGAGAGTGTTCTTGTGATGTGTGGAGGAAATAGGACGTGGAACCTTGAGCCAATCTTGAGCAACATCTTGCTCATGTCCTACTCCATAAGTTTTTGGATTCCTCCCTTCTGTAGGCAATCCAAAAGCAGCCTTAAGATCCTCATCAGTGAACTTGACCACATGTGAACTCTCCTCTTCATCTCCTTCATCAACATATGACAGCCTTGTTGACACTTCTCCTCCAGTTACTTTACCTTTCCATTTCAGAAAGGTAAAGAACTAAGCCATGTACTGCTCCAAGCATGAGCTAGGCTTGTTCTCCATGAACTTCTGCAAGTCAGCCCTTATAAGCCATCTAAGAGTGGGGGTTACTTCAGGGGTTTCACTCTCAAAGGATATGATAGGTTCAAAAGTGAGGTTGTTCTTATGGCTTAGATATTTAAAGTCTATGTCTAACTTCTTATTAGAGAAGTCAAAAATCATGTCTTGCCTGATTTTGGGTGCCATTGACGAGTAGTTAGAAAGCTTAAGAAATTTTAGAAAGTTAGGGTTTGGGAGTGAAAGAATGCGTGGGGAAGAATGAAAGGTTTGGGGGCTTCTTAAGACTTAGAGTATATTCCAAAAGGAATGTATGTCAATGAGTTGGTGAGTCTTAAGGCTATTCAACGGTTGGCACATAAGGAGATACATTTTGAATGGCCAGGATTGATTCAGGGGAGTTGGCCAAAAGATGATCCAACAGTTGAAATTTGATTTCAATCTTTTAAAACTGTTTTATTGAAACGTGGGGAATGAAGTTAAGGTTTATTAAGGCTGGGGAATTATCAAGGTGGATTGTGGGCTAAAATTGTTTAATGCAAACAAGAATTGAATCTTTCCATTAAATGCTTCGAAAGTGACTTTTTGGGTAACGGACAAATTAAATCTTTGTAAAGGTAATGGCTTTAAGAGGAATGGGACAGCCAACACAATAGGCAATGATTACCAAAAATAGGTGCTTATCAGACCAAGATTTGGTTTGATATCCATTTCAACTTATCTGGCCCCACATGAACAAGTGTCCTGACCCAAATCTCCTGAAGTGGGCCCAGATCAATATTGATCTGCCCAACTTCCCTGATCAATTCTTTGGGTCATCTCTTCTGAATTTTAGTAGACTTTGGCCAAGTCTGCAGAAGAACAGTTTTAGTTCCCCCTTGATTGATGAACTCCATTGGGCTTACTTGTCCATCTTTCTTGGTTCAAGAAGTCCTAACTCTGCTTAAAGTTCCATGAATCTTGCTTCAGCAAGAGGTTTGGTTAATATATCAGCCTTTTGATGATCTGTATGAATTTTCACAAATTTGATGTCCTTCTTCTCCACATGATCTCTTATGAAGTGATGTTTGATATCATCTCATCTTTCTTTGAGTCCTCTCTTCTTCTAGATGATGAAGGTTCAGCTCTGTTGGACTTTCTCCTATCAGAGTACTTGTCCTCTAATTTTCTTTCTTCAGGCCTTTTGTCCTCAGCCTTGGCTTCAGGAGAGTTGTACCTTCTCCTGACCTTGTTGTCTTGGTAGAATTTCTTGTATCTACCAAACCTTGAGTTAAGTTTGTCAAACCTTCTAGCCATGAGGGCTAGTTCTTCCTTCATTTCAGCCTTAGAGACTGACTTTGATCATCTTGTAATGGACTGCATCTCTGGTTCAGCAGTTTTGGCTTTGAATGCCACTCATTTTGTTGGTAAGGAAGATTCCTCAATTGACTTTCTTCTGTTGAGTTCAAACTCATAAGCTTTGAGTTCAGAGAAGACTTGTTGCATGGGCATGGTGGAGCGATCTTTAGTATTATGCATCATTACAGAGTATACATCCCACTTTTGAGTGAGACTCCTTAGAATCTTCAGTGCAATTTCTCTCTTGGAGTACACCTTGCCCAATGAGTTGATCTCATTCATTATAACAGTGAATCTACCAGCAAATTTGTCAATGGACTCTTCAGACTCCATTGTGAATTGTTCAAACTTCTGCACAGGAACTTGGAGCTTATTCTCCTTGATTTTATCTGTACCCTCACACATTTCAGCAAGGGTGTCTCAAATTTCTTTAGCTGTTGTGCAGTGGTAGACTCTCCCCATTACTGCATCTGGAATTGTTTGATAGAGAGTGTTCATTGCTAGATAATTGAGATTTTGTCTCCTTCTCTCTTTAGTAGTGAGGTCATCTTCATCTTTGGTAATCTCCTCCCTTATGTCATCCCTTTCAGCTTCAGTAATCCTGGGGTTGATTTGAGTGAATGTGAATGGACCTTTTGGGATGACTCTCAGCATTTCATGGTGGAGGCATGCAAGATGAGCTCTCATTCTGATTTTCCAGAAATCATAGTTCTCAATTGAGAACATAGGCAGCTTATGATGAGATATGTGATTGACTGGATCTGGAGCCATATTGTTGATGTTCTCCACAACATTATGTGGAACAGCAGCATTGTTGTTGTTGTTGTCTGCTATATCTCAGATAGAAAGGGGTTGTATAACAATGAATAAAGAATTCAGAAAGATCAGTTCAATGACCACACTTAAAGTTTAGTTTTTGAAAATCAAGATGGATTTTCAGAAGCAGTGGTCTTTGAACCCCTGCTCTGATACCACTTGTTGGTCCAGAAAGGAGTATATAACAAGTGTATGGGGGGATACACTTGTATGTAAATCTTTATCAATTTTAAGCAAAACGGGCTTTCACCAAGGTTGTCCTGGACAACTCTTCTGATATGTATAACTTTCAGAAGATAATCAAACTACTAAGCACTATAGAGTACTTAGTTGAATAACTATCTAAATAAGTTATAAGTGCGGAATTATGGTTGGCCCTTATGTTTAAACTCCTTTTAATTTTGAAATCTTTATCTTAATACTCAAACTGTTTTCAGGGGACTTGTCCCAAACCAGTTTTACACAACTTGAATGTGTATCCTTTTAAGATCAGTTTGTGTGTAGTGTATGAATGTGTGTTTGAATGAAATAACTTGTAAGAAAACAACACAAGAGTTTATAGTGGTTCAGAGACTCAAGCTCCTACATCCACTTTCCCTGATTTAACAGGATAATTCCTTCACTCTTGGAATTAACTTGTTTTATAGTGCCAAGGTGCACTTGATCAACCACACCACTCCTTGGTGCCCTCATCCCTAGGAAATCAGAGTCCTAGTACTCTCTTCTCAACTCAGAACTGAACTGTTCTTCTCTCAACAATTAGTTCCTTACACTTCTACTACAAAAATCCTCCTAACTTTCTCTTGAAAGGTTTAAGGGTTGATGTTGGTTCCGACTAGGTTGAGATATCCTTTACAATTTGGCACTGTGTATAGGATAGGATATCTCTCTAAGCTTTGTTTGATATACAATGAGGTTCACCTTAGATGAAGTGTTTGGAAACTAAGAATGTGTTCTTAGAAAGCTTGAAGACTTGTAGTTTCCTTTGATTCTCAGGATGATTGAATTGTAGTTGGATGCCTTCAAATGGTTTCCATACTTTTGTATTTATAGAGCAAATTGAGGTTATGTCCGTTGGAAAGACAGCCTTAAAATGTCTATATATGTCTTCCTTGAACTTTGCAACTGGAAGACAGATTCTTGAAAGTGACATGTCCTTAATTTGGGAAGTAAACGGTTGTTTGCTCCTTGTCTTGACTTTGATGCACTCTTCCCAATGTCTGACTTGAAGATTCACTTGATCAAACATGGACATTACTTCTGATCATTGGTCCTATGATAAGGACAACATTCCTTATCATCCAGACAAGTCTGCTTATCAGATTCACCATACTTAACTTATCAGCAGTGTTGGCATAACTCTTTCAGATGACTTGGCTTTTTAACTTCACTGATCTTCACTTTATGGTCTTTGAGCATTCATGCTTCCATATCAGTGTTCTTAACCCCATAAGCACAGTTGGCCTTTGCCTTAGAATATTTCAGGTTCAAGTGTGCTTGGACAATTCTGTTGTTCAACTCCTCTGAGCTTGTAGAGCACATCATCAGACTTTATCTTCTAGATGTGTTCTTGTCATTAGATCATCAGGGAGGTTGTCCTACTACTGAGCTGACTTGATCAACACAGTTGGTCATTAGGAAATTTCAGCAGTCTTGGGATCAATTTGATTATGAGCCTTGAGGGGACTTGATTCTTGTAATCTTTTAAGCATATGTTCCCCCTCAACTTATGCATCTAAGTAAACTAAGAGCTGTTGTAGGTCCCTAGTTGAGTGTAAGATTGAGTAAGCTAGTAAAAGTCTAGAGGGGAGGGGTGAATAGACTTTTAAAAATATTTCAAAATATCAGAGTAAACAATATGCGGAATATCAGAATTAACAATGAGCCCTCAAGATTTTATACTCAACTATTACGATGAACATTTAACTTGTCTAGTCTATATGCAGATTAATCAATTAAGCAATATAATCAATCAAACACAAAATAGAACAGTAAGTAAATTAAACACGAGATTTATAGTGGTTCGACAACTTGTCTACATCCACTCTCACAACTCCAGTCGTGAAATTTTATTAACTCTTCTCTTCGAGTGTTCTTGTGATTTTAAGTCCCAAGATATAAGACTTCGATCTTTTCGACTATATCTCCAGATATATCTTCGATCTAACAACTAGCTATTGAAACAAGTAACTAGCAACTTGATTTACAAATAAAAACTATAAAGAAAACTTCTCTATATTCGAATTCGCCTTTCTAAATATGAACTTGTCTTGTCTGGCTTCAACTTCGAACTTGCTTGAACTCTGTGAGTTTTCCTTGCTTTGAATTCTTCAATGTACGCTCAAATTCTCTTAGTAACAATAGTCTTCAATGTTGAATGTCTTCATGTATTTATAGACTTCATATATCAAGATCAGTTAGTTATCCAACAACCTTTTCTTGATAACTTCCTTTAACAAACTTCTATCTGTTTCTTCTTATCTCTTCACGTGTTTCTTCAGTTAATTAGTTGTTCCATAACTAACCCTTCATATCTTCACTTCTAGATACAATCTTATCTTCATCTTCAATTTCACGAATACTTGACCTGTCTTGCTTCGACACTTAGAATATTTCTTCAGTCTTCAACACTTATCTTGTCTTGCACAAGTCTTCTTGTCTTGTAGTTTTCTTCCAGTTGAACTAATCTAGTCCTATCAACTATTCTATCAAGACTATTACATTACTTTAAGCTTTATAAAACAGTTTTAGTCAACTTAAAACTATACATCAATATTAACATAAAACATAAGCTTCTATACAATGATTATAAGCTTATCATAAAATCCTATAGTAAACTTTCTTTCAACACGTAGTTTATTTTCCAGAACTTATACTTGTACTCGTCTAATCTTGTCACAAGACGACTTTCATAACTAGATCAGTCAACACTTAGAAATATATTCAAGTTCTCCTTTTGGCTTATCAAAACTACTCCATTCATCAATTAGGACTTGTTTCAGGATTCATATCCCAACAATTTCCCCCTCTTTGATGAAGCCAAAACTACTTGAATTATTTTAAGTAAGTAGACTAGTTAAGTAGTTATCTTATCAAAATAGTTCATCTTTTCATTCATTGTAAATCGGATCAGATCGATTATAATTACTTAGCAAAAATATATCAAAAATTAAGTAAACACTTACAGATCTTCAATCCATGCTTCCTCCACTTGGTGTATCTGCTTCTGGATTTGGTACTTGAAATGCTTCAAGGATTCTTCTATGAATATCTGAGATATGATCTTCATTGTCGATCTTCTCTTCTTCAAACAAATCTTCTTCAAACTTCTTAATTACATTGAAGTCAACTCGTTTTCCAGAACCAAGCATAGGAGTTTCCCATTTTGGAAATTCCGGACTTAAATTGTTATATCCAACAGCATTAGCAATGCGCATGATAAGATTCCATAAGTTGTTGTCTTCTGCTTCCATGAACTTCTCAAATATCACTGTTGGGATATGAATCCTATAAACAATGTTCTAATTGATGATTGTATGTTTGATGGCCAAAAGCAACTTAAAGTTAGTGATATATGTGGTTCTAAGTCATCTTAACTGAGTCATATGAAAACAAGATTACTGATCTTAACTGAGTAATCTGAAATAAGTTTACTGATCTTATTAAGTAATATTGGAATAAGATTACTGATCTTAATGGAATCTGAGAATAAGAATATTGATTTTAATGAGATATTTGAAATCTGAGTTTACTGATCTTATATGAGTTTACTGATCTTATTTTATTTACTGATCTGATATATGAACTGTTAGGAACTAAGCTGATGTTTTGTATTGTATAGACAGCTAATAGTATAGGACTTAGAAATACTCATTTGTATATAGTTCAGTTGATGTATAGATAGGTTTTATATATGTAAAGTTGTATTTTATTTTATTCAGCAATGTAAAAGTTCAGAACAAAAAGTTTAGAACACTAGATTAGAAGAAGATCAGAAGACTATGAAGACTCAGACACTACTACAAAATACCCCTTATAGTGACGCCTTATTAGTGACTCTTATAAATAAGCATCATCATTATTAATATATAAAGACGGTTGCAATTGTTCACTACACTTAGTGACGCTGAAGTGGTTATGGGATCGTGATGTTGGCCCGAGGTCTTAGGTTCGATTTCTAAGATTGTCAGTTTTAAATTTATTTTTTTAACTACTGCCCTTAATTTTTTAAAATTTTATTTTTAACTACTATCCTTAATTTTTTATCATTAATCTCATATTTATAATTAATCACTCCTAAAGGACCTAAACCTCCTAATAAATTTAAATCCCGCTAATCTTTTCTTTCTTATTCTCCAATTTCGTTGTTCCTCAAGGAGAGCCCTAATCTTTGTTTATTCTCCAATTTCGCTGCCGTCCATTTTCTCAAACGCAGAAGAGAGTTAGCCCTAGAATCTCTGCCCGGGTTTGTCTATTCTCTCTTATTTAGCACAAATTCCTCTTTGCTATTGTTGGGTATTCTTCAATTTGAATCAAATTAGATTTAGTTTCTTGATTTTTTGATTCCACTTGTTTAGCGCAGAACAATGGGTTATTATTTTGTATTTGCTCCGATTCAGGGGCAGATATAATGAAGTACGAGTGGGTACAGTTGCACCCCAAAATCAAGAAACTTTACCTATTGTCCATGGATTTTGGATCAATTTTTTCTGCTTTGTTTTGTTTCTGTTTTCTATTCAACCATGGGTTCAATTTATGTTTGTTCTCCAGTCTGAGAAGTGGGTTTGAATTCCGAGTGGTTGTTTTTTTCATGCTCTGTTTTATTTATATTTTCGATTTGATTTGAATTCATTCTTGATTGTCAGGTGCAAATGTGCTGGTTTAAGTTCTCTTAATTCACTGCATATATGCATATACTGTAATTCTCTTAGTATCTCTTAACAGAGTTTATTTAATATTTACTAAATTGAATAGTTTAGTTAGGTGCTGAGAATGATAAATGTCTAAAGTAGTTCACTAAGGCAGTTGCTTATTGATTCAGTGGCCACGTTATTTATCATCTCCCTTTATTTAACCTGGAGGCCTCAAATATGCATTTTTTCCTAGATTGTGGCCCCTCATCTCATTGTTTGCCCATATTTCCTATCTTTGAAGTGTACTCACCAAGTATGATTTCTATTTTCTTTTGTTCTCTTTGTTTGAGTAAGTTGTGTTGATATAAGCACATTAGAGTCACATAAGTTTTTTTTACAATATTGAAGGTCAATCGTGAATAAAAAATATGACAACATAGAAAAATAGCTATCTGATGAACATTACTGCTTTTCTAGATGGTTTTTCAAAAAAAAATTACTAGTATTAGAGAATGCTAGTATTTATTAATGGACAGATCTTTTGGCTTTACCTAGATCAGGGTATTACTGGCTTCAAGATGTTTTTTCAACAATTTCAACATGTGTTAGATTTCGGCCTCCAGATTTAAAGTGTTTTCATGTACTTACTCCGCAAATTTTATTGATATTTTCATGGAGTAGTGGAGGGCATATGAATTTTCCTTTCTTTAGATTAATCTTCATCCTATTGCTACAATCTCATACATTATCTTATTCACATCTCATGCTACAATTATTCACGACCCTTTTCCTTAACTTGTCCAGAGTTCCTCCAAAGCTCCAAACCTTGGTCCTCCTCTTAATTCTGTTACTTCCATTCCATCCAGTTCTGGATAAAAAAAATTGGTCCTCCACTTAACGCACAAATCTATATGAGGAAGTCATGCATCTTGCTAGGCCAATCTCACTTTTTTGGTTTATGTAGGTGTTTAATATCTTTTCTAAATTTCATTACATGTTAATTAACAACAATCATTTTGGAAAATTTAATTAAGCAATCATTTTAGGAAATTTAATAATTCATAAACTAAATAAGCAACATTAAAATAATTGAAGGATGTGATTCAATTTTTTTTCTTATACTATTTTTCTGGGGAAGACTTAGCAAATTAAAACTTGTGAAGGTTCTAAATTTGCCAATATAAACTGTTTTACCGGGACTGCTAGCTGGACATAAAATAGTAAGCAAAATAACCTTGTTCTTTATCTAGGAACTTGTTGGCAGCAAAACCTTATAACTTGTGAGAGAGGATGCCAAAGATCCCATGAGTTAAATTTTCTGAAATATGTCTCTAGAAGGAAGTAACAGTGGTAAATTTGGGATAATATTACACATTATTCCCAAAACAATAAATTTTTAATTAATGCTGGCCAATATCATCTTTCATGCAATTTGAATCATTAAATATGTATGTTGAATGTACTACTATTTTCAATACATATAAAACCAAGCCTTCTGATGTAGGTCAGGAGCAAGAAGCTCAACTAGTTCAGAATTGGCAAGGTTATTTGAATAGACAGAATGGGGGTCTTCGATCAGTCCCCACAATTAAATATTTGCATGTGCATGGGTGTGATGGCTTCTCTATGAGCCTCTTCCTTATGTTTTATGATCATCTCTTTTATTTTACCTATTTCCATTTCCTAATCCACAATCTGTGTGGTATGATTGTTCGCACTTTAAAATTTCGGAACCTCAAACTTCAATTATTGAGATAAATAATTTTGTAATCTGTGTGGTTGTGTGCACTTTAAAATTTCGGAACCTCAAACTTGAACTACTGAGATAAATAATTTTCTTTTATGCAGATGAGGATACTTTGTATGCCACCTCCCTCAATCTTTCCTCTTCATAATCATCCTGGGATGACAGTGCTGCGTAAGCTTTTGTATGGCTCGTTATGTGTAAAATCCTGCGGTTGGATCAACATTCCTGGGCCTATTGATCTGCCACAAGGTTTGGTAAATTTAGGCATATATATATTTCTTGTGTTTATATATATATATATATATAGGTTTGGTAAATTTAGGCATATATATATGTTTTGTGTTTATATATATATATAAAAGAATTTATGTCTTTCTTGAATTTGAGTGAGGATCACATAGCAAAGAAATGGAATGTTTGGTGTAAGCATATCAAACCAACTCAGAGGAGTACTTTTGTGCGTGGGTTTCTTATATGAGAATGTGTAAAAACATGATTTGAAGTATTATTCCATCTTTATAAGTGCATTAACGTCCTCAAAGCTCATTCAGCTTTATCTAAAACTTTCTCCTTGTGTTTATTGATTCTGTGGACTTGATATATGGCTTTTTTATTGTTCATAGTTATATCCCTGCTTACTTTCACCACTCTTCCCCTCTTGTCATTCAGGTCATTGAGGTAACTAGCGTATTTAGAGAAGGCATCCTTCACGGGTTTTGGTCAGAATCTACGGTGTTGGCGGTTAAAGTTCGTCGATTCTTGGCATCGGCGCCGGGCAATGAGGTTTCTGCAAAATGGCAGAAGTGTTGACGTTTAGAAGACATGAGAGAGAGCTTACGGATGGCCGCTGAACTAAACATCTGCGGTTCGACCTCTCAAAGCTCATTCTATAAATGCATTACAATTCATATATATAATATTGTCTTATTCTTTGCAATTTTTGGTAAATTTACATTAGAGTGTTTTCAGGAGATTGTGAAATGATAGCTCTATGAGATACAACAATTCTTTATCCAACTAGAGATGGCAACATCCATTTCAATCCTTTATCCACCTTATTCTTAAGAAGATAGACGTCATAGCACATATTTCAGAAGGTCCCCTGCACCTGATCTTTCTGGTAAAGCGATAACAAAGTATTTACATTTCTTGTTATTTAAACGCCAAGGCCAATTCTTAATCTCCATATGTCTCTCTCATGAAGCTACTATGAAGGTGGACAGAGAGACGATGTCTGAAATTACTTGGCTAGAAGAGTTTCTACCACCAGATGACTCATTCATAAGGAGAGGTCAATACAAAGGTCGTGTGATTAAAACCTGAAAAGGAAATTTTGATGTTGTAACTTACATTTCAAATGCTTTCCAAACTGTACTGGAAGTAATGTTTACTTTCAATTTTAGTACGTCTCTTTTAACTATTGTGAACATACTATATTTTAGCAGAATTAGACTTTGAGTTGTACATAATTGAGGTACTACATATTTTTTCAATTGACCTACTCTTTACACTTATGCTTTTATCATCTTTTCCTTTTATGTGTTTTCTTCATAAAGTTGACCAAACAATGTTACTATAACGCATATAAGCGTCACTAAATAAGGTGGTTCAGTTAGTTATAATTTATTTGTGATGCGAGAAAACGTCTCTAAAGTACACCGTCATGATGTATGTTAGCGTCACCAAATAGTATTACAATGACGCATAAAAATGTCACTAAATGAGGTGGTTAGGTTAGTTATACTTCTTTTGTGATGCGTGAAAGCGTCTCTAAACCACATCGTGGTGATATCGGTTAGCGTCACCAAATAGTATAATTATGACGTGCAAAAACGTCACAATGACCATTAATAGTGACACTTCTCAAGCATCACAAAAAAATCCAAAAGAAACGCCAAATCAGGTGACGCTTGGCCAATGCGTCACTATAACAAAAGCGTCACTACAATATACTTTAGTGACCCTTTTGAGCGTCTCTAAAACCAATTTTTTGTAGTAGTGAGAGGACTACTTCAGAATAAGAAGACTTCAAAGAAAAAGTTGAAGAGAAGCTTAGAAGAATTCTGGAGAAGTACAGAACAGTTTTAAGTTATTGTGCTGAATGGCTTAAGAACAGTAAAAATCAGAACAGTAAGTTACTGTGCTGATTTGGTGAATTTGAAGAATAAGTTTGGAAAGCTTATTTAAAGAGTAACTGAAGATATATTTGAAGATACGCTGACTTGGAATAAGAAGGAAGTTACAAAGTTGGTTACAAGAAGGAAGTTACAAAAACAGTTTTAGAGTTAGTTGAGAGTTAGTTCACAAACTGCTAACTGTCATACTAAGTTCTATAAATACTGTATGATCTCCTACTTGAAGAGACTACTGAAAGAATGCTACTACTGAACAATTACTGATCTTAGAGAAATCAAGAGCAAGTCTACAATCAAGAACTCACAGAGTTAAGGAAATCGAATTAAGGAGAAGAGCCACTGAATTGAAGAGAAGAATCAAAGGCTATTCAAAGAGAAGTTTTACTTTTCAGTTTTAAGTTTGTATTGTCATAAATGCAAGACTATCAGAAGAGTTTTCCCAACTCCAAGAAAAGTATGCATCCATTGATAAACTATATCAGGGTATGCTTAAAACTCAAGCCAAAGAGACTAATGAATTCAATGATTTAAAGATTAAATGTGAAAAACTTGAAGAGCGCAATAGATTCTTAGAATCTGAAGTGGTGAGCCTAGATCGAAAGCTATCTGGGATGATTAACTCTACCAAGATTAATCAAACAATCTCAGACAGATATAGAGCTCCAAATGATAAAAGTGGAATAGGTACTGATCTGCCTAGTTCCTCTACTTCAGAATTTAAGAACACTAATGGAGCTAGTTCAAGTTCTTTGCAACTAGATAAAGGAAAAGAACCTATGACTTATGATGATGATCCAAAACTCAAAGTACAGTCTAAATACATCCCTCCTACTACCAAGAATGGTAAAATGAAGAATGTATTAAGACCAGTACAGTCTAGACCATACCAGAAGAGTTACACTCCTCTGACCAGATCAGATCAGTCCTGGTATCAGAAGAGACAAACTCAGAACAGTAGGTCAAGACAAGCACAGGCAAGTTGGGAACAGCCTAGACCTCCTTTTATAAGGCAGTCTCAGCTGTATTCAGCTAAACCTAGGAGATTTGTGCCTCATTATCATAACAAACCTGTTCTTTATCCTCCACCTTTATCTTATGATATCATTGGTAAGGAAAGACCAAAACGCATCTATAAGCCGTATGGTCCACATGCTTTCAGACCTTATTCAAACTATTACAGACATACTGATCTTACTGAAAAAGGGATAGAACCAAGGAAAGGCTATCTCAGAAAAATAGATCCTAACTCTGGTGATAATTCTGAATTGGTTAACAAAGTACTGTTTTGTGATAAATTTGGAAGGAAACTGAAGAGGTCCCATTTATTCAAACCCCCAAGGACCCCAATAAACTAGGGTACCTAAATTATTAAGATCACTACCTTGCAGGATAGACTGGACTTGTACAAGAAAGGTGGTTCAGTTGGTGAGACCTGGTACATAGACAGTGGGTGTTCACACCACATGACTGGTACCAAGGCCTTGCTTACTAACTATCATGAGAAGAAAGGACCAAAAGTCATCTTTGGAGACAGCTCCATGGCAATCACAAAAGGATTTGGATTCATCAAGAATGAAGATGTTGAAATCCAAGATGTCTCCTATGTTGAAGGTTTGAAATATAATTTGTTATCTGTATCTCAATTCTGTGACAGGGGATACAAAGTTCAGTTCAAAACCAGAAGATGTGAAATAATAGACAAAAGGACTCACAATGTTCTACTTGTTGGCACTAGACAAGGAAGTGTATACATTGTGAATTGGAATACTTGTCCTAAGAATGCTTGTCTTATTACTAAGAGTCCTAAAGAAAACAGTTGGCTCTGGCATAAACGCCTCTGCCATCTGAACTTTAAGATAATCAACAAGATTGCTAGAGAACATCTTGTTGAGGGCATTCCTAATGAAATCTATTCCAAATCACAAATATGTGACTCCTGTCAAAAAGGTAAACAGGTAAAGGTTTCATTTAAGTCCATTCCAACTCTTTCAACCAGCAGAGTTTTAGAACTCTTGCATATGGATCTTCATGGTCCTATCAACCCTCCTACATTGAATGGAAGAAGGTATACTCTAGTTGTAGTAGATGATTACTCTAAGTTTACTTGGGTAGTCTTTCTACACAAAAAGAGTGATACACAAACACTACTTCCAGATCTATTGAAGAGGTTGCAGGTTGAAAAAGGTCATCCCATTGTCAAGATTAGGAGTGACAAGGGGACTGAGTTTATTAACTGTTACATCTCTGACTACTGTTCTAAGTCTGGCATACAACATCTAACAAGTGCAGCCAGAACCCCTCAACAAAATGGTGTTGCAGAAAGGAGAAACAGAACACTGAAAGAAGCATGCAGAGCCATGATTGCAGAATTCAACACACCTCAAAAATTTTGGGCAGAAGCTATTAACACAGCCTGCCACTCCCAAAATCGAAATGCTCTTAATAAGGTGCATGGTAAAACACCTTATGAGGTATGGAAAGGCAGAAAACCTAGAGTTTCTTATTTTCATATCTTTGGATGTAAGTGTTTCATTCATAACAATGGCAAAAGTAACCTAAATGCCTTTGATGCAAAAGCTGATGAAGGGATATTCTTAGGATACTCTTCTGTAAGCAAAGCATTTAGAGTGTTTAATTACTCTACCCTATGTGTGGAAGAAACACCCCATGTAGTCTTTGATGAGAATGTGCAGGACTCTGCTGATCATCATCTCAGTAAGAAAATTGACAATCTAAAGCTTCAAACCAACAATGATGATGATGATGCAGAAATATATGAATCTGTACAAGCATATAATCCTTTCCTCAAAGTCCTAGATCAAGATTCTGATAAAGAAAAGGTAAAAGGCAAAGGTGAGTCATCTAAAACTTCTGATATACCAGAATTGAATGACTGCTCTCCTATGAACAAATCTGCTGATATAAATGATACTGATTTGCATGATGATTTGCATGATATAAATGGTGATAGCATTTCTGTTAAGAATAGAAGGACATGGAAGTCTGCTCATTCTACTGATCTGATTCTAGGTGATTCTAGCAAAGGTGTTAAAACTAGAAAACAATTGTTTGATTCCCAGGAAGAATCTAGTAAGTCTCTATTTTGCTGGTGTTGTTTTCTATCATCTATTGAGCCTAAAACTGTGAATGATGCTTTAAGTGATAGTAACTGGATTATAGCCATGCAAGAAGAACTTAATCAGTTCACTAGAAATGAAGTTTGGGAACTTGTTGATAGACCTAGTGATCATAATGTTGTTGGCACTAAGTGGATTTTTTAAGAACAAAAGGGATGAAAATGATCTTGTAGTTATAAATAAAGCTAGATTAGTTGCTCAGGGCTACTCTCAAGCTGAGGGTATTGATTATGATGAAATTTTTGCTCCTGTAGCTAGACTAGAAGCTATAAGATTGTTCCTTGCTTATGCTGCACATATGAAATTCACTGTGTATCAAATGGATGTGAAAAGTGCATTTTTGAATGGTATACTTGCTGAAGAAGTTTATGTGGAACAACCACCTGGTTTTGAAGTGAATAGTCACCAAGTATACAGGTTAAAGAAAGCACTCTATGGACTGAAACAAGCCCCAAGAGCCTGGTATGATACACTTTCTCTATTCTTACTTGAAAATGGTTTTACTAAAGGCAAGGTTGATAGAACTTTGTTTAGAAGACAAGAAGGTAATGATATATTACTTGTTCAAATTTATGTGGATGATATTATTTTTGTATCACCCAACAAAACCTTGAGTGAAAGTTTTTCTACACTCATGCAAAGTAAATTTGAAATGTCTATGATGGGAGAAATGACATATTTTCTTGGTCTTCAAGTAAAAAAAACTACAAAAGGTATCTTCATAAATCAAGCAAAATACACTAAGAATTTGCTAGATAAATTTGGTATTAAAACCTGTAAGACAGTTGGTGTGCCCATGCAACCTACATACAGAATGGATCCTGATGAAGGAGGTTAGTCTTCTGACCAACCTCACTATCGTGCTTTAATTGGCTCTCTACTCTATCTAACTGCCAGCAGACCTGATATTGCTTTTTCTGTTGGTGTATGTGCAAGATTTCAAGCAAACCCCAAAGAAAGTCATCTGGAAGCTGCCAAAAGGATATTGAAATATCTAAAGGGGACCATTAATCGAGGATTATGGTATCCTGCAGATGATGATATATCTTTAAGTGGTTATTCAGACTCGGACTTTGGAGGTTGCAAAATAGATAGAAAATCTACTTCAGGTTCATGTCAATTCTTAGGAACTAAGCTCATTTCATGGTTTTCAAAGAAACAAACTAGTGTGGCAACTTCTACTACTGAAGCAGAATATATGGCTGCAGGTAGTTGTTGTAGTCAGCTTATTTGGCTAATACAACAACTCAGAGACTACAATATTGTAGAATCTAATGTACCTATATATTGTGTCAGTAATAGTGCCATTGCCATCACACAAAATCCCGTTCTACATACTAGATGCAAGCATGTTGACATTAGGCATCATTTTATTAGGGATCATGTTGAAAAGAAAAATATTAGGATGGAAAAGATTCATACTGATATTCAAAGAGCTGACATTTTTACAAAACCATTGGCTGAAGTGAGATTCAGAGAGTTATGCATTAGCTTAGGATTGATAGATATGGATTCTATATGTATATAGAACTGTACTAACATTTCAGGTACTGATTTTATACCAAGAGGAATATAAAGCAGAAACTAAGAGCAGTACATCAAAACTCAACATTCAGAAGAGACAATCCTATGTCAGATCACTACATTTAAAACAGGTAACAAGGTTACTCAAGTGACCTTAATCCCGATGAGGAAGCTGGTAAAGCTGAGGGACACTGAGAACATACATTAAGGGGGAATCTGTGATTTCTTAAAGATCCTTTTGTTGACTCAGAACACTAAGTCACTCTAGCATAAACCTTGATGTGATCATTAAATTAAACATATTGTTACTACTCCGTACTGTTTTACACTTATATATAATGTAATAACACTTCTACCAAGGTGAAATAGGCACAAAAAAGGAATTCTCCACTGAAGGGGAACTGATCTGATTACAGATTTGAAAAGTCTACTAATCTAATCTGATTACAGGCTATATCAGTCTACAGATATATTCTGATTAATACATTGACTTGTCTACAGAACTGTACTGATTACAAAGCTTCTTTGTCTACAGTACTGATCTGATTACAATTCAGTTATTCTACAGAACTAATCTGATTACTAACTAATCTGTCTACAGAAAGATTTGATTATTGACTAATCTGTCTACAGAAAGATTTGAGTACTACTAATTTGTTTACAGAATTCTACTAATCTGACACAGTACTGATCTGAGGATTACTATGCTGATATCAAAAAGGTGAAATCAGGAAAATTGGGTACTGATCTGAACACTACTGTGTTGATTCATCTTCTGATCTGATGTCTAAAAAGTTTACTCAGCTGATCACAGTACTCAGCTGATCTAGATAAGTGAAATTTTCTTTATATACAAGTAAGAAAATGAAGTGAAATAGTTTTGGAAACTACTGTGCTGATTTGCATCAGAACAGTCTTTTGGATTAGAATACTCTAAGTCAAAAAAAAAAAAACTGCTCAAATTTTAGATTACTAATAGAGAAGATTAGTACACTCCTCTATTTCTAACCTAAAAACTGTGGTGTATTTATCAAACACAAATTGGCTCCAAAATTAAGAATGGTACTAGAATATGAACAGTTCTTGTTAAACACAAATTTCGAGACTTAATCTCGACCATTCTTTATAATAATCAAATTCAATCCTAGCCCTAGATTGGTTTTGAATTTGATAAACACGATCACTCTTCATCTTCTTCTTCCTTACAAGTTCATTTCTGGAAAGCTCATAACTCAAAATCTACTACAAAATCTTTGTAATCTATTTTCTACAAAATCCTAGAATGGCAATTATCAACATTATAACTGAATCTAACGATGTTGCAGGAACCTTTGATTCTGACTTCTGGGTTCGTGAAAAGGGCATTTTTGTAGAAAATGTTGTTTACTTCAATGGACGACACAATGCTGAAAATCAAGCAATTCTAACGATGTGCGAAGAGTGCGGGCTGAGGAAGTTTCTTGAATCTTCTCCGATGAATGTATTCGAACCAGAGGCGATGGAATTTTATTTACAGCTTAAAGGTGATAGCAATGGTGTTCACTCCATGCTGTCAGGGCACAAGGTAGCAATTACAAGGGAAATCCTGGAAGTTATGTTGGATTTACCTCAAGGCCCTGTAAATATTTTGACCTACAAAGCAGGGGAAGAGAAAGAATGTGTAGGCAGATAGACTGGTGAAGAACCTGAGTCACTAAGCCATCTTAAGAAAGATGTTCTTCCTACTGGTCTGCAGTTTCTGATGGACATAGCCGGAAAATGTTTGTTAGGGCAACATCACAGTCAGGATGCTCTATCAAGTTCAAAAATCTGAATTATGGCAGCAATCATTGACAGAGTTCAAGGTGATTGGCAAGGATTTTTCTTAGAAAGACTGGTAAGTGAGAAAGAAAAAGTATTGTTCGATGAGGATACCTTGGAATTTTCGATTAAATCGAAATTAGGGTTCGGAAACAAACTGAGTATCTTGTTGCCTCAGTTGGTTGTCAAAAAGGCGTACTGGAGTAATCCCAAGAAATTCCATCATGGAAAATTCTTGATGAAGAAGGAGTCTGTTCGATTTGAACAAGAAAACCCTTTGGAGCAATCTCAAGAACCTGAAGCACAAGAGTCTGGAGCTTCAATGTACCGATCTGATGATAATCAACCAGAGATTAGATCGAAGGCGAGGCATGATCCGAGCAGTATTAGACCAAGGAGAGGGAGGTCTGCTACAGCTGCCTCAGAGCCAACAGTCCAGTTTATTGAGACTATGGTACAAGCAAGCTCTGAAGAGCAAGAGGTTAGTAATTCAAGTCCTGTTGCTTTACATAAAAGAACCAAGAGGAGAAGTGCTAGGAGGAAACTTGTTGATGTCTCTCCTACCCCTTCAAATTCTGATCCAAGCCCAGCTGAACCCCTTAACCCTCGACCTTCATGTTCTGGAGAATCAACTCACTACTTTCCAGTGTCTCAGAACACTCCTCATTCATCCCCTCATAACACCCCTTTTAATCCTACTCCCATTTCAAGTCCTCAACACCAACCTTCACCACATCATTCCCCAATACAGGTTCATGATCACTCTACTGAACATGAATTTGAGCCTTCTACTGTACCAATTGACATTTCATCATCCCCTGAACCTGAATTTATAGGCTCTAAACCTGCTGGTTTAATGGATTATCCTATCTATGATAAGGAAGTTAGAATCAGGATAGATTTAAGATTGGCTTTGTTGAAGCAGTTTCCTGGATTGGATGAAAGCTCAGTTGAGTTTGAGAAACTCCTTAGGATTGGCACATGGGTGTATCTTAAGAGGAGTACTCTTAAAGAAAATTTAGTTGTTATGGAAGGTATGGGTGGTGCTTCAATCTTTGATGATTGGGAAGTAGAGCAGATGCATGCAGTTGGTGTTAACTCATTTCTTGAGCTAGTAACCCCAGAGTCAGTGGTATAACTTGTTGAAAGGTTGACAGGTGTTAAATATTCTGTGGAGAATGTTGCTACTACTGCTGCAGATGAAAATGAGGATGTTATTATGGTAAGTGAAGAGAAGGTTGTTGATGAAGCTGAGAATGCTGTTGAAGAGGATTTTATGGAAGTTGATGAAGCTGTTGACAACACAACAGAGGTGTTTGAGAACACTGTTGTGATTGAAGATACAGAAGTTGTTGGAAATCAAGTTTTGGATACTGAAGAGATGGAAAGCATTCCATTTCAGTCTGCTGATCCTATTATTCCTGAAGATGTGCAGGAACAGATCAGAACAGTTCCTATTGAGAAGGAATCTGAAAATTCTAGCTTTGAAATGTTGAAAAAGCAGAATGCAGAGCTTCAAGCAAAGTTGGAAGATGCTGTGAAAATGTTCCAAGAAGCTACTGAGAGAATGAATAAAATGAATTCTGAAAACTCTTATGAAAAGGTTATGGAGCATACGATGTCTAAAATTTATGATCTTCATAGATTGCAAGAGAAGAACCTATCTCAGGTGTTGCATAAGAAGTTGGAGCAACACAAATCTTCCTTGAAAGAGTGGCATGATGAAGCCAAAAAGGGGGAAGATAAGACAAGGAGAGTGATGGAACAAACTCAGTCACAACAAGCTCAACTAGTTGTGAGTCAAGATGAGTTGAAAGAAGAAATTGCAAGTCTAAATGAGAAAATCAAACTCATGAAGCAACAGAAACAACAAGCTGAAGAAATTGTTGAGAAGAAGAAATCTGATGTTACTGGAAGTTCTAGTCAGAGAAAGAGGAAATTAATTTTGTCTGATGAAGAAGAACAAGAAGAAGAGGCTGGTAGAGTTACCAGATCAAGAAGCAAGTTGAAAATTGGTGTTTCAAGTGAAGAAGCAGAGTTGAAAAAGAAGAAAGATAAGGATGTTAAGTTTTTGAAAACAAGGTTTGATAATAGAGTTGCAGCTTTGAGAAGGAAATTGAATGCTCAGAGAAAAGCTGAAGGAAAAGAGTTTGACAAAAAATTTCAAGATGAGAATTTTGTTGATTTTATTGTTCTAACTGAGAATATGGAATATTGGAAAAATCTGAAGAAGAAGTGGCAGATTGCAAACTTTATTGTGAGAAAGTTTGGTGATCATTCAAGCAAGGAAGCTGAATTTGCTGACTTTGAAGAGTTCATGCTGAACATAGATAAAGATTTTTGGGAAGATATAGCACAAGTTGCTGCTCGTGCTGAAGTGAGGATATTATGTCCTGAAGAACCAAGTTGGGAACCTCCAAGACTAGAGAATGGAGAACCAGATTACAAGGAGATTGGTAACATAATTGCTGAGATTATCAAAGAAGAAGGAATTACTGATCATCAACATATGATGGATATCAAAGCAAAGTTTTATGTTGCATTCAGAATCTAAAGATACAGAAAGAAGATGAAGGACTAAGCTCACAAGATAACATTTCTAAACCTTAATCTTTATATTTTCTGTTTATCTCATATTTTGTTAGTATGTGTAATATGTGCATTACCTGATCTAAATATGATTATGAATATGAATCTGGAATTTTGACATGATGAACTGTTATGATTGACTACATACTTAACTACTGATTTATTAACATTTAAGTAGTTTTGGCTTCATCAAAAAGGGGGAAATTGTTGGGATATGAATCCTATAAACAATGTTCTAATTGATGATTGTATGTTTTGATGGCCAAAAGCAACTTAAAGTTAGTGATATATGTGGTTCTAAGTCATCTTAACTGAGTCATATGAAAACAAGATTACTGATCTTAACTGAGTCATCTGAAATAAGTTTACTGATCTTATTAAGTAATATTGGAATAAGATTACTGATCTTAATGGAATCTGAGAATAAGAATATTGATTTTAATGAGATATTTGAAATCTGAGTTTACTGATCTTATATGAGTTTACTGATCTTATTGTATTTACTGATCTGATATATGAACTGTTAGGAACTAAGCTGATGTTTTGTATTGTATAGACAGCTTATAGTATAGGACTTAGAAATACTCATCTGTATATAGTTCAGTTGATGTATAGATAGGTTTTATATATGTAAAGTTGTATTTTATTTTATTCAGCAATGTAAAAGTTCAGAACAAAAAGTTTAGAACACTAGATTAGAAGAAGATCAGAAGACTATGAAGACTCAGAGGACTACTTCAGAATAAGAAGACTTCAAAGAAAGAGTTGAAGAGAAGCTTAGAAGAATTCTGGAGAAGTACAGAACAGTTTTAAGTTACTGTGCTGAATGGCTTAAGAACAGTAAAAATCAGAACAGTAAGTTACTGTGCTGATTAGGTGAATTTGAAGAATAAGTTTGGAAAGCTTATTTAAAGAGTAACTGAAGATATATTTGAAGATATGCTGACTTGGAATAAGAAGGAAGTTACAAAGTCGGTTACAAGAAGGAAGTTACAAAAACAGTTTTAGAGTTAGTTGAGAGTTAGTTCACAAACTGCTAACTGTCATACTAAGTTCTATAAATACTGTATGATCTCCTACTTGAAGAGACTACTGAAAGACTGCTACTACTGAACAATTACTGATCTTAGAGAAATCAAGAGCAAGTCTACAATCAAGAACTCACAGAGTTAAGGAAATCGAATTAAGGAGAAGAGCCACTGAATTGAAGAGAATAATCAAAGGCTATTCAAAGAGAAGTTTTACTTTTCATTTTTAAGTTTGTATTGTTGTAAACAAGTGTGCTAGTTACTTGTAGAATTACTAGTAGATCGAAGATACACTTGGAAGTGTAATCGATAAGATCACAGTCTTAATCTTGGGACTTTAAGCCACAAGAAACTCAAGGAAGAGTAATAAAACATCACAACTGGGATTGTGAGAGTGGATGTAGACTTATTGGTCGAACCACTATAAAATTATGTGTTCTTTATTTTCTGTTTGATATTTGTTTGATATTTGTTTAAACAAGAACAGTAGAATTGTCTAAGTAAAGATCTGATTATAAGTTGAGTATAAAACTAAAACTGGAAGTACTGATCTGACTCAGTAAGAACAGTACTATTCAGAACACTATTCCGCATTATAAACTCTGATATTTTGAAAGATTTTTGAAAGTCTATTCACCCCTCCCCTCTAGACTTTCTTAGCTTACTCAATCTTAACTCAACTTTGGGACCAACAATCACAAACAACTCGTCTTTGCTAGAAGAATCTCCATACTTGCGAACAATCCAGTGAGCAATCTCCCACTTCTTCTTGACAATTATCCACACATCTCTGTGCTCAGCATCGATAAATCTGTCAATGAGAGCATCCTCAATCACATCTGGATTTTCCTTGCAATCTTGAAGTCTTTTAATATGTTTGTCTAACACTTTCTTGTTAGCATACTTATCATCTTCAAGTTTGTTGGGATGAAAATTCACCCTAAGCCCCACTTGATGTTAGAATAGTTTTGATGGCCAAAACACTTAGAGTTTATAAATGTAATAGGATCAGCTGACTTTGTATAGAACAGCTTAGACTAGTCTTGTGTAATCAATTGTATGTATATCAGCTGATTAGCACAGTATCGGCTTACATGCGCTTCCTCAAGATGAGAAGAGTAGAAGACATGAAGACTAGAAGATCCTTGAAGGCCAGTTAAGTAAGGTGTTTGTATACCTACTTATCTGATGGAGTCCAAGATTGAAGATGGCCTAAAGCAGCACAGATAATTCACAGATCAGATGAGTACTCGACTGATATCAGAAGACAGAAGACCTAAGGCCAGAAGAGTAGTCAGAAGACTAGTAGTACAGATCAGAAGACTATGTACTCTTCCAGGACTCGGCTGATTCCCAAAGTCATCTTGCAATTCAAATGAAGACCTACCTTATTTAGAAGATTGACATGATCCCAGGATTGGAGCAATCAAGCAGCTGGAATCAAGGAATCAAGCCAATATGGAAAGATTGCCCCAACGGCTAGTCAACTCCAACGGCTAGTTGCAAGCAATCACCATTATAAATACAAGAGGATGAGAAATCACAAGCATCGAGATCACAACAAGAGAATTCAACAAGCTAAGCAAGCAATCAAGCAAAAGCCATACTGTTCTAAGAATTCTCCAAGTGCCCAGAAAGCCTTAGAATACTTTTAGCTCTTAAGTGATTTCTATCCAACCCATAAGAACCTGAAACCTGTTCATATTGTATATCAATTATTTTAGGCATAGTGGTTAAGCAATTTATAAGCTTGAACCAATAGTTGGATACACTTCAAAAACCCCAAACCCTCACCGAAAGGTTAATGTTTTTGAACCCCTCAAAGTGCAAGTGCTTACAATCACTTGTGGAGACCGTAGCTGTTAGGACGGCTCAGATCTCAAAGTCCTATCCTTGGGACTATAAAGGTCAAGACCCTTGTAAATTGTGGTAAATTAAAGGGATTAAACATCACGTTAGGACGTGAGAGTGGACGTAGGATCGTATATCCGAACCACTATAAACCTGGTGTTATTTACCTTTCTGCACTTTACATTTCTGTCTTTCCATTTATTTTATATAGTGCATACTGTGTTTTCAACATTCTTCAACTAAGGCCACAACTTTCAAACCAGTATCAGCTAAAGTAAAAAACGAGTTAACACTTTCATAAGAAACAAAAGAAAGAGTCTAAACAAGGCCTACCATAATTCTGCATATAATCTCTTCTATCAGATCACTATAGCCATCTGGACCAGCACACTTGTAGTCTAGCTGACATAGAGATCAGAAGAGGTTCCCAACTCTTGAAAAAGTTTTAAAGTCTATTCACCCCTCCCCTCTAGACTTTAATCCCATTCACTACTCGTTCAGGGACCAACAAGTGGTATCAGAGCAGTGGTTCTATCGGACTACTGTCTCTAGATTATCAGAAGACTTGAGGGAGTCTTTCTGTAGTCCTCTTGAACAGATCTTTTTCTTTTGAAAAAAAAAAAAAACTTGTTTTCGAAAACTCATACAGCATGAGTGCTAATATGCGTAAGTTGCCTAAGTTTTCAGTGGAGGATTATGATTACTGGAAGATCAGGATGAGGAAGAATCTCACATCAGTCCACTACAAGATGTGGTCAGTAATCACTGAAGGCCCAATCACCATCCTGGCAGTCAACACTGTAAATGGTGATCCAGAAGTTCCAGTTCGAGAACTTGCTCCCAAGCCGATGAAGGATCTCACACCAGAAGAGATGAAGCAGTCAAATCTTGACAGCATTGCTCAAGATTACATCATGTAAACTCTTCCAAATGAGTACATTGCAAAAGTAATCAATTGTGAAACAGCTAAGGATATGTGGGATGCTCTAGCACTCTTCTATGAAGGAACTGAGCTGATCAAGGAGAGCAAGTTGACAACAGCAGTCAAGAAGTTTGAACACTTCAAGATGCAACCAGAAGAGTCTATTGATCAACTAGACAATAGATTTACCAAGATCATCAATGAGATAGAATCTCTGGGCAAGAAATATACAAATAGAGAGAAGAATCTAAAGATCTTAGACTCTCTAACCATGAAATGGAGACTCAAGAAGACCATCATCAAAGATACTCAAGATATCAAGGAGTGGTCTGCACAGACTCTATTTCAGAACCTAAAAGCTCATGAATATGATCTTGAAAGAGAAGAAAACTCAGGAAGTGATGAACCTACTGCAACTCCATCTACTTCCAAGACTGTAGCCTTCAAAGCAGCAAATACAAAAGCTGCAAGCACCTCATCTGGGAAGACCTCTCTGAAAACAGAAGACTTTGAAGGATCAGACATGAGTCTGAAAGAGAAAATGGCCCTTATGATCAAAAGATTCGAAAGGATGAACACTCTCAACAGCAAATATAGAAAATTCTATAGAAACTACAAAGATAGAAGAGCCAGTTCACCCTCTAGAGGCTCGAGAAGAAGAGATGCCACTCCTCCAAGGAAAGGCAGTTCAAATTAATAACCCGGAGCATGCTTCAATTGTCGCAAACCAGGACATTATGTCAATGAATGCCCTGAGCTGGATGACAAAGAAGAAAGAAGGCCAAGAAGAGACAGAAGAAATTCAGATAAGCAAGCAATGGTGACTGAAGAATCTGAATATCAAAGTGATGAACTTCCTACATCACCAGACTGTCAAATCTAATCAGATGATTCAGATGATCTAGCTATGATGGCCATAGGAGAAAATGAGGTAAATTCCTACACTACTACTTTCCATTCACCTATTTTCTCACAAACAGATGATATAAATTCATCTGAAGGCGAATCAGAAGACACCTATTAGCAATCGTTAAGAAAGGTAAAAAGTGATCTGGATATTGCCACTAGAGCTTTTATAGAAGAGGAAGAGGAGAATAAGGATTTAAGGAAAGAAATTGCTAGGTTGCAAAAGGTTAAGTTTGATAACACCCCTGAGTTAATCACAATGAATGAAAGATTGACCAAAGAAGTGGAACTTCTTAAGGAAGAAAATACTACAATAACTCAGTTGTATGAGGGGATGTTAGAAACTCAAGCCTTAGAAACCAAGGAATTTTGTATACTACAATCTAAGTTCGATGACCTCTTCCAAGCACACAAGCTCTTAGAAAAGGAGAAGGAATGCCTAAATCAAAAGATATCAGAGTTCAATAAAGCCTCGACTACTATTGAAAGTATCTCTGAATATTATAGATCAAATGGCAATAAGATGGGTTTTGGCTATGAACTTAATCCATCAACATCCTCTCCAGCTGGGGGTAGTACACCTAACAAGTGCACTACTCAAACACATGAACAGGGTGAGTGTTCTAAACACAATGAACCTAATATGAACCAAAAGGCATCTGTACCAACTAAGGCTAACTATTCCAACAATAAAAATGGTAAAAGAAAAGTTAACCCCAAACCTCTACAGAGGAACAGCAAACAGCCTAGACCATCTCGTCTGAGACAGTCTCAGCTGTATGCCGCTCCAGCCAAGAAGAAGAAGTCCTCTTCAAACAAATTTGTTCTCTTTGCACCCCCTATCTCTTATGATATTGTGAGAACAGAGGAGTATGGTCCATATAATCGTGTGCATCGACCAGCTAATGCACCCAGGCCGAATGTAACTAGTCAAAAAATAATGTATGTACACTCATATAAAGCGAAACCATTTGACTATTACTTAGCTGACACAAACAACAAATCAAATCAGTCCAAGGTGTTAACTGGTAAGATTTGGTTTTGTGATGCCCGAGGGAAACAACTCAAGTGCTCAAGGTTGTTCAAACGACCAATGTATATGTGGGTTCCCAAGGGTAGTACTAACACCCAAGGACCCAAGACAAAATGGGTATCTAAGACTTAAACTTTCTTGCAGGAAATGAGGGACCTATACAGAAAAGGAGGTCAAGCAGGAGAGATATGGTACATAGATAGTGGATGCTCAACCCATATGACTGGAACTAAAGACCTGCTGACCAACTACACAGAAAAGAGAGGTCCAAAAGTCTTCTTTGGTGATAACGCAAAAGGATATGGCACCCTAAAAAATGGTGACTGTTGGTCCCTGAACGAGTAGTGAATGGGATTAAAGTCTAGAGGGGAGGGGTGAATAGACTTTAAAACTTTTTCAAACAGAGTTGGGAACCTCTTCTGATTGCTATGTCAACTGGACTGCAAGTCTGCTGGTCCAGATGACTATAGTGATCTGACTGAAGAAGTTATATGCGGAAATATGGTGGCCCTGGTTTAGACTCGTTCTTGTAACTTGTTTTACTTTGTGAAATTACTCAGCTGATGCTGGTTTGAAAGTTATGGCCCTTTTTGAAGAGTGTTGAAATCACAGTATGCACTATATAATAATGAATGTAAAAGCAGAAATGTAAAGTGCAGAAAGTAAATAACACCGGATTTATAGTGGTTCGGATATACGATCCTACGTCCACTCTCACGTCCTAACGTGATGTTTAATCCCTTTAATTTCCACAAATTACAAGGGTCTTGTCCTTTATAGTCCCAAGGTTAGGACTTTGAGATCTGAGCCGTCCTAACAGCTGCGGTCTCCACAAGTGATTGTAAGCACTTGCACTTTGGGGGGTTTCAAAAACTTAAACCTTTCGGTGAGGGTTTGGGGTTTTTGAGATGTATCCAACTAATGGTTCAAGCTTATAATTTGCTTAACCACTATGCCTAAAACAATTGATATACAATATGAACAAGTTTCAGGTTCTTAAGGGTTGGATAAGAAGTACTTAAGAGCTATGGATAATCTAATGGATTTCAGGCTCTTTGAGAATTCTTAGAACAGTGTGACTTTTTGCTTGATGGCTTGCTTAGCTTGTGAATTCTCTCTTGTTGCTTCTGTGTTCAACCTCTTGTATTTATAATGGAGATTGAGTGCAACTAGCCGTTGGAGTTGACTAGCCGTTTGAGCAATCTTCCCATAATAGCTTGATTCCTTGATTCCAGCCGCTTGATTGCTTCAATCCTGGGATCATGTCAATCTTCTAAATAAGGTAGGTCTTCGTTTGAATTGCAAGATGACTTGGGAATCAGCCGAGTCCTGAAAGAGCACATAGTCTTCTGATCTGTACTACTAGTCTTCTGACTGCTCTTCTGGCCTTAGGTCTTCTGTCTTCTGGTATCAGACGAGTACTACTCTTCTGATCTGGAAATTCTTTGTAATGCTTTAGGCCATCTTTAATCTGGGACTCCATCAGATAAGTAGGTATACAAGCACCTTAACATATCTGGTCTTCAAGGATCTTCTAGTCTTCATGTCTTCTACTCTTCTTATCTTGAGGATAGGCATGTAAGCCATGACTGTGCTGATCAGCTGCTATCAATACAGTTGATCACACAAGACTAGTCTAAGCTGTTCTATACAAGTCAGCTGATCCTATTACATTTATAAACTCTAAGTGTTTTGGCCATCAAAACTATTCTAACATCAAATGGGGCTTAGGGTGAATTTATATCCCAACAATTTCCCCCTTTTTGATGAAGCCAAAACTATATATATGATAAATGCTCTTACTAAGGTAAGATAGGAGTTTATAAACTTCATAAAAACTGAAGTATCTGATGAAGACAATGAGAGTTTGTCTTGAAAGCAAAGAGAACTAAACTTGAATATATATAACTTTTACAGATTACAAGTAATAGTTTCTTAAGGCTTTGAAAGTGGTCTTCATCAGGTCTTCTGATCTTCAGATGCGGAAGGCAAGGTACAGACGAGATCGAACTTCTTCCATGTGCTGCAGTTCTGTAACATTCTCCTCTTCATAGATCTTCTCTAGGATCCTTTTGACTTCAATGAAGTCTGTTCTTCCAGAATCCAGTTTGGGAGGCTCCCATTTGGGTTCTTCAGGAGTTAAGATTCTGCAGTTATCAAGTTCTTTGGCTGTCTTGACTACTTCTTTCCAGAACTCTGGATCTTCAATGTTCATGAATTGATTGAACTGGAAGAATTCATCTTCATAGGTTGGGAGAGGGCCAAATTTTCTTACAATGTGGTGTTGAATTTGCCATTTCTTCTTCAGAGGGTACCACCTTGGTAGCTCATCTTGAAGGGCTAGATAGTCCACATAGTTGCTATCAAACACCAGAACTTTATCTTTCTGTGCTAGAGCATTTTCTTTCAGTGCTTTCTCCTTGAGAGCTTTCCTGAGTTTGGCTATCTTCCTGTCAAATTTGGCTTTGACTGCCTTCGCATCTTTTAGCTTCTTTTGTTTAAGCTCTTGAGCTTCAAGCTCTTTTCTTTTCTTCAACTCTAAAGCCTCTTTCTCTTCTGCAGTAGGCTCTGCTGGAGTTGACTTCTGAGCTTGCTCATCTGCTAGCTCATCTGCTTTCCTTTTCCTAGTCATTCTTTTCTCGGAAACTTGTTCTGTAGAGGCAGTGATCTACAGACTTTTGGCAGTTGCTTGAGTGGGAGCTTGGATGTCTTCTTGAGCAATTTCTTTGCCTTTGCCTTTCTTGCTCTTGACTTTGCTTGATAAATCACCCAAGGTTTCATTCAACTCATCTTGAGATACTACCATTACAGCTTGCTGTGCAGTAGTCTTCTCTAGAGCTTTTATCAATACATCTTCCCCCTTTTTGGCTTCAGTAAGTGCAGCCGCAAAAGGCTTCATGGCATTCAGAATCTCCACCCTAAGAGTTTGTTGAAGAGCCATGGCGTTGACTTTTCCAATATGAGTCAGATGTGTGATGCTATGTTCTAGAATCTGAGCATGAGAGTTGGAGGAGGAGGGAGCTTCTAGTTTAGCTGTAATTGCTTCCAGTCGCGTTGCTGTCTCCTTCAGCTGAATCTGAAGTTGTTCATTCTCTGCTGTAGCTGATTGGAGAAGAGCTCGACCTTCAGTAGCTCTTGCTTCAGCATTTTCAATTCGTGTCTTGTAGGTGTTTTCCATGCGGTTGACCTCATTGGTGTAGAGATCAGCAAACCTGGTGGAATGTTCACCTGCCATCTTCAGAATGCTGGTCAGATACTCACTTATCTGATCGTGAAGAGATTCTCCAAACTTGTCCTCAATGTCAATGATCTGGTTTTGAAGACGAGTTCTCTGCTCCTTGACTGCCTTTTCAACATATCTTCCAAGCTGTAGGCCTAAACCCTTTTCAAAGTGTAGGTCTATAGCAGTCTTGACCTGGGAGCATATGTCTGCTGTATAGTCAGCTGTTGGAGTAGAAGTTGAGGCTGTACCTTGAGGCTTTGGATGGACTGTTAGGGCTTTGCCTCTTTCTTCAGCTAAAAGGTACTCTTCATTGAGAAATGTGGTAGTGGCCTTAACCAGGTGAGACATGATGGTGTCTCCTTTGTCAATGAAGTGAGGTAGAGTATCCTTAGGCATGAAGTGATCAGGAATAGTGATTACTTCTCTTTCAATGTCGGTTCTCTCAGTTGGTTCAGCTGAGTCTTCTGCAGGAACTGACGCAGCTGAGTCATTCACTTTTGCTGTGCCAGCTGCCTGATGATCTGATATGTCTTCTGGGATAGAGGTATCAGTAGGTTGAATACCTAGAATTCTGTGGCATACTGCTGTAAAGGCTTCCTCAGGTAGCAGTTGAGTAAAAGATGTGACTTGAGCAACTTCTTTTTGCTCCATTTCCCAGTCGAGGAAATTAGCTTTTCCTCCCATTCCTTCCATGACTTCAATAAGGTCATCCACATCATCTCTCCTGAGTTCAATCCAGGTGCAGATTCTGAGAATTTGTTCGAACTGAACTGATTCCTCATCAATACCAGGAATAGTAGACTTGAGCAGATTTGCTATCTTCATCCTCATTATCTTCTCCCTTGTGCACATAGGATAGTGTACCATTCTGGATTGAGGTTGAGAGGTACCAGCTTGAGCAAGGTCTGCTGGTGCCATGTCTTCTGGAACAGAAGAAATAATGATGGTAGGAGTTGGAGTATGTGGGGTAGTTTCCTCTGCTGTGTGAGTATCAGCAGGGATTTGGGAAGTGATATGTTCTTGATCTATAGTCGTCTGTTCATCAGCAGGGGTTTGGGTCTGCTGGTCTGGTATGGTGCCTTCATGAAGATCAGTAGAAGTTTGAACACGTGGATCTTGAACATCAGTAGGGTTAGGCAATAGGGTTTCTGGGGTTGAGGTAGGTGGAGCTTGTTCCTCTGCTGTGTGAGTATCAGCAGGGATTTGGATATCAGTGTTTGAGTGGTCAGATGAGGTGGAGTCATCAGAAGGGTTGAAGGATGCAATCGGGGCTATTAACATGGGAGTAGGAAGCCTCGATTTCTTGGACTTTTTGTTTGAAGAAGAATTATTCTTCTTTCTCTTCTGACCCTTTGACAATTTAGAAGGAGTAAAAGAGGGAGAGGGTTTAGAGGTACCTGCCTTCTTCAAGGGAGAGGCAGTGGGAGTAGCATCTGAATCAGATGGGGAGATGAGCCCAGATCTGATTAGATATCGTCTTTGTGCTAAGGTCTGATTGTCATCATCATCATCATCCTCAGCAACCTTCTTCTGAGCCTCTTCTTTGGTTGGCTCCTCTTCTTCTTCAGCAGAGTCATGATCAGACTCTTGGGCTGCCTTCTCAGCCAACAGCTTCCTCTTCTCTTCTTTTAACCTTTCTGCCTCAGCAAGAGCTTCCTTTCTCAAATAATATTTGGAGATGTGAAAGGTCTTATGAGGTCCCATCTTGTACTTCTTTGGGAGAATATCTGGAAGGATGATGCTCAGCTTGTTGACAAAGCTGACTGTGGCTGCTACCTTCCATACCTTTGATTGTAAGTCCAAAGTGACTTTCTTTGCCTCAAGAGCAATTCTTTCTAAGAATAGTCCTTGCCAGTCTCCATCGATCTGATCCCAGATTGCAGCCATTACTCGAACCTTTAAAGTAGTAACAGCATCATGACTGAATGTGTTACCAAGTAACATCTTCCCTGCAATATCCAACAAGGTTTGGAATTTTGGTTCAAGTTGGGATTTCTTTAGTCCAGTTGCATCAGTAGCCTTGATTCGTCCACCAGTAAACATCTCCATATACTCCTTTTCTTTATTCATGATGTAGTTGGAGATATTTATTTTCCCCTTTGAAAGGCCAAACAATTCCTGAAGAATTTCCCTTGTAACCTTGACTTTGTGTCCGTTCATGACACTTTCAACATGAGAACCCTTCATCACGGCGTTTGCATAGAATGTCAGAACGTCTTGTTCATAGACATTAGTTGGAGCTGCTTCCAAAAAGTCCCTGAGTTTAAGATTGACGCACCGAAGCAATATCTCCTTGTTCTCATCTGTGTGTTTGCCTTTGAAAAACAGAGCATTCTCCGTAAAAATCTTCCCTTCCTTGGACCACTTTGCAGCATCCAAGGTGCCAGTGTTCTTGGTCTTCTCGTCGTAAATTTCAATGATTGCCATAGTAGAGTCTGAGTGTTAGGGTTTGAAGGCTTGAAAGAGATTTGCAGAACGAGAGAGAGTAATGTGAGTAATTGAGTAATAAGAGTGGCAGGGATTAGGGATGTGAATATATATATACTCCAGAGAATTTGATCTAACGGTCAGATTTGCGTTTGAATTTGGAGTAGAGCCCAAGATTTCCTACTTTGATTTCTTAAATTTGCCGGCTGGTTATGCCATTTGGCAATTGTTGATTTGCTGGCAATATGATACTTGAGTATTAATGACATCATTACCAAAAATAGCCGTTGAGACTAATTTATGGTAAGAATTGATCATCAAGGCCGTTTTCTAAAAGAAAATTGCATTCCTTATATAAGCCAATTTGTTTAATTACATTCAGGAATAAATCTAGAATGAATTACATGATCAAGACTAGTCATTATACTCTAAATTTGTGTGATTTGATCAGCAGAGTGAGGTCTTCTGAGTTCTTCAAGATGTCTGCTGATTGTCTTTGAAAGGTCGTCTGGTCAGCTGAGTTGGTCTTCTGATCAGCTGAGTAGAGGAAACTGTGTTTGCTCTCATGATCCAACCTGGATGGATCCTTCCAGCTTTATTGTGAGTGATGATCCAACCTGGTTTGATGGATCTTTCAGCTCCTTCTTTAAATCAAGTGGAGCTAGTCTAGATGTAGTCTCACTGATTTAAATGTTCCTCACCATCGGATGTTCCTCATCATCAGATGGGATGTAGCATCTAATGTGCTCTTGTTGAATTTCTTCGCTTCTCTTAGAAGGGGAAGGAAGGTTGAGGGGTGCTTCAATGGAGTTGAAGAGAGGGCCATGGACTCAGCCTTCATGTTCTGTTTAGACACAGTAGCTTTTGATAACAAGCTCTCCATGTAGAACTTCCTTCTGGAGAAGAAGCTCTGCTTGTTTGCTACTTTGTCCTCTGCATCTCTTCCTCCTTTAGCTTTCAACAAGAACGTCTCTTCTTCCTTTAGCTTTCATGAACATACTCATGTTGAGTAAGCCATGGATCTGCATTATCTTCATCTTCTGGACAAATCTTCATCTCCTTCACCCAAGATTTTGGTTGAAGAATGATCTCCATTCCATCTCTTCTTTCAATTGTCTCCATACCTGAAATAAGAAAAGTGTTAGATGTTTTGTGTTCTTAGGTGTTCTCATAACTTCTCCTTTTATAGAGGTAGAAATGAGGTAGTGGAGAGAAAGATGACAAAACTATAGGAGTGATAGGTCTGAATTTCTGAAAAGTGATTCTTTAAGATCAGCAGTGAGTTTCTTGATCCAAGGGCTCACATTTAAGGATATTCAGACTTTATCTAATGGAATGCAGAAATTATGAATTTTGACCATGAGTTATTTGAAATCCGTACTGTGCATGCATACTGTTGAGTCGGTGAGGATGGTGTATTAATCCAGCCAAGTATGACTCAGTAGTATACTGTATTTATGTATATGAATAGAGTATTTTATGAAGAATAGTTTATTAATATACATAGTTATACATTGCTTAGTTGTAAGGAGATCAAATAACTTTGTTCAAGTCTGCTATATATGTATATGTATATTATGCAATGCAGATGTTAGAGTATTTCATCAAGGATTCTTAAGGTATCATTGATTCCCCCTTGATTAGATAACTCTAAGTTTTCCCTCAGCTCTATCTGTCTTCATTGGGAAAGAACTTACCTGAAGATGAGGGTGTCTATTCACCTCATCTGATTCTCCTAGTCTGCTGCACTTGGGTCAGCTGAGGTTTTCAGCTGTTCTCTCCTTCTTCATGTGCTTGGGTCCAGGAGTCCTAAGCTGTAACATAAGGTTTTGAACCTTTCTTCAGCTAGGGGCTTAGTCAAGATGTCTGCTCTTTGGATATCTGTGTGAATTTTCTCCATCTTGATGTCCTTCTTTTCAAGGTGATCTCTTATGAAGTGGTGTCTAATGTCGACATGCTTGCACCTTGTGTGGAGGACTGGATTTTGAGTGATGGCAATGGCGCTGCTGCTATCACAATAAATAGGGACTTCTCTTGCCTCTACATTGTAATCCTTGAGTTGTTGAACTAGCCAGAGCAGCTGACTACAACAACTACCAGCTGCCATGTATTCTGCTTCAGTGGTGGAGGTTGCAACTGAGGTTTGCTTCTTAGAGAACCATGATATCAGCTTGTTTCCTAGAAATTGACAGGTTCCTGATGTGGACTTCCTATCAATTCTGCATCCTCCAAAGTCTGAGTCAGAATAGCCACTCAATTCTAGATTGTCATCAGCAGAGTACCATAGACCTAGGTTGACTGATCCTTTTAGGTACTTGAGAATCTTCCTTGCTGCTTCTAGATGACTTTGCTTTGGGTTTGCTTGAAACCTAGCACATACTCCTACAGCAAATGTTATGTCTGGTCTGCTGGCTGTAAGATATAGTAAAGATCCAATCAGTGCTCTATATTCAGCTTGATCAACTGCCTGTCCAGACTCATCTGGTTCCATTTTGAAAGATGTCATCATTGGAATCCTTGCAGTCTTGCTTTGTAGAGCTTTGAATCTTTCTAGCAGACTCTTGGTATACTTGGACTGGTTGATGAAGATCCCTTCTGGACTCTGCTTGACTTGAAGTCCTAGGAAATAATTCATCTCACCCATCATGCTCATTTCGAATTTTCCTTGCATAAGTTCAGAGAACTTCTTGCACATTTCTTGATTGGGTGATCCAAATATGATGTCATCTACATATATTTGTACCATTAAAATGTCTTCTCCTTCTTGTATTCTGAAGAGAGTTCTATCAACTTTGCCTTTTGTATATCCATTGTCAAGTAGGAATTGTGACAATGTGTCATACCAAGCTCTAGGGGCTTGTTTTAGACCATAGAGAGCCTTCTTCAGTCGATATACTTGATCACCTTTTTCAAATCCTGGAGGCTGCTCTACATATACTTCTTCTATCAGAATACCATTTAGAAAAGCACTCTTGACATCCATTTGATATACCTTGAAGCCCATATATGATGCATAAGCTAGAAATAGTCGAATGGCTTCCAATCTGGCTACTGGTGCAAAAGTTTCATCATAGTCAATCCCTTCAGATTGTGAGTATCCTTTTGCAACTAGTCTTGCCTTATTTCTAGTTATCACATCATTTTCGTCCTTCTTGTTCTTGAATACCCACTTTGTTCCTACTACATTGTGGTTTTCAGGACGATCTACCAATTCCCAGACTTCATTTCTTTCGAATTGGTTTAGTTCTTCTTGCATAGCAGTGATCCAATTGCTATCTGTCATTGCTTCTTCTATGTCAGCTGGTTCAATGTTGGACAGGAAAGCACACCAGCAGAACATAGATGATTGAGAATTCTGATTCAGTTGTCTTCTGGTCTTGACACCTGATTCTGCTCCTCCTAAGATGAGGTTTGATGGATGGTTGTTCCTCCATGTATGCCTCACTGGAGTATCTGCATTGGATGAGTTTGGATCCTTATTTGATCTAGTGCCATCAGGAGGGTTGACTTGATTAGTTCGATCATTTTCTGTATCTTGAGTGTCAAAGAGATCATTCCCCCTGGCATTTGGAATTGATGCATCTTGATTCTGGTCAGCTTGCCCTGCTTGAGTTTGAGATCTAGTGACAGGTCTATGAGGTTTATCTTCCTCTGGTTCTTCAGGGAATGGTTCATTGACTTCAATAAATTCATCAGACCTCTTCTTGATCACTAGTTTCTTCATCTGTTCTGTAGCTGAGGTTGTTTCTACTGCATTCTTTTCACAAGATTCATCAAAAACAACATGAGGTGTTTCTTCCACAAGAAGGGTTCGTTTGTTGAGTACTCTAAATGCTTTGCTAGTTGAGGAGTATCCTAAGAATATCCCCTCATCTGCTTTGGCATCAAAAGCATTCAACTTACTCTTCCCATTGTTGTGAATGAAACACTTACAACCAAATATATGAAAGTAAGATACTCTAGGTTTTCTTCCTTTCCACAGTTCATATGGGGTTTTCTCATGTATTTTATGAATACCTGACCTGTTTTGAGTGTGACAAGCTGTGTTGATGGCTTCTGCCCATAGCTTCTTGGGAGTAGAGAATTCAGCAAGGAGTGTTCTGGCAGCTTCTTTGAGTGTTCTGACTCTTCTTTCAGCTACACCATTATGTTGTGGTGTTCTTGCTGCACTTGTCTCGTGCTGAATACCATTAGAAGTACAATAGGCAATTATATAAGAGTTAATGAATTCAGTGCCTTTGTCACTTCTAATTTTCACGATTGGTTCTCCTTTCTCTACTTGGATCCTCTTCAATAATTCAGGTAGCTCCTGCTGTGTTTCACTCTTCTTGTATAGGAAGATAACCCAAGTAAACTTGGAATAATCATCTACAACAATAAGAGTGTACTTTCTTCCTGTTAGAGTGGTTGGAGTGATTGGTCCAAAGAGATCCATGTGAAGCAATTCAAGAACTCTGCTGGTTGATGCTGTCTTCTTGGTCTTGAAGGAGACCTTTGTTTGCTTTCCTTGTTGACATGCCTCACAAACCTGATCTTTACAGTAGAGTTCATTAGGCAGACCATCAACTAAGGATTCCCTTGCTAACTTGTTCATAGTCTTAAAGTTCAGATGGCTAAGACGTTTGTGCCATAGCCAGCTGACATCTTTAGGGCTCTTCACAAGCAGGCATGTATCCTTAGGACAGCTGTTCCAATTTGCAAGATACATACTTCCCTTTCTAGATCCTGTTAGAAGGTTTTGTTTTGTTCTTTTATCACTTATGAGACATTCATCTTTAGAGAATTTAACTGAATAACCAGTGTCACAAAAGTGAGAAACAGATAATAGATTAAACTTAAGACCTTCTACATATGATACATCATGTACCTCAATGTCACCATTTTTAAGGGTGCCATATCCTTTTGTGTTACCGTGCGCGTTATCACCAAAGAAAACTTTTGGACCTTTCTTCTCTATGTAGTTGGTCAGCAGGGTTTTGGTTCCTGTCATGTGAGTTGAGCATCCACTATCTATGTACCAAGTTTCTCCTGCTAGACCTCTTCTTTTGTATAGGTCCTTCCTTTCCTGCAAGAAAAGTTAAGTTTTAGGTACCCATTTTGTTTTGGGTCCTTGGGTGTTAGTACTACCCTTGGGAACCCACATATACATTGGTCGTTTAAACAACCTTGAACATTTGAGTTGTTTCCCTCGGGCATCACAGAACCAAATCTTACCAGTCAGCACCTTGGACTGATCTGATTTGTTCTTGGTGTCAGCTAAGTAGTAGTCAAATGGTTTCCCTTTATAGGAGTGTACATACATGATCTTTTGACTAGTTACATTCAGCCTGGGTGCATTAGCTGGTCGATGCACACGATTATATGGACCATACTCTTCTGTTCTCACAATATCATAAGAGATAGGGGGTGCAAAGAGAACAGATTTGTTTGAAGAAGATTTCTTCTTCTTGGCTGGAGCAGCATACAGCTGAGACAAGAGTCTAGGCTGTTTGCTGTTCCTCTGTACAGGCTTGGGGTTAGCTTGTCCTTTACCATTCTTGGTTTTGGGATAGTTAGCCTTAGCTGGTACAGATGCCTTTTGGTTCATATTGAGTTCATTGTGTTTAGAACACTCACCCTGTTCATGTATCTGAGTAGTGCACTGGTTAGGTGTACTACCCCCAGCTGGAGAGGATGTTGATGGATTAAGTTCATAACCTAAACCCATCTTATTGCCACTTGATCTATAATATTCAGAGATACTTTCAATAGTAGTCGAAGCTTTATTGAATTCTGATATTTTTCGATCTAGGCATTCCTTCTCCTTTTCTAAGAGCTTATGTGTTTGGAAGAGATCATCGAACTTAGACTGAAGTATACGAAATTCTTTGGTTTCTAAGGCTTGAGTTTCTAACATCCCCTCATACAACTGAGTTGTTGTGGTATTTTCTTCTTTAAGAAGTTCCACTTCTTTGGTCAACCTTTCATTCATGGTGACTAACTCAGGGGTGTTATCAAACTTTACCTTTTTCAACCTAGCAATTTCTTTCCTTAAGTCCTTATTCTCCTCTTCCACTTCTATAAAGGCTCTAGTGGCAATATCCAGATAACCTTTTACCTTTCTTAAAGATTGATAATAGGTGTCTTCTGATTCGCCTTCAGATGAGTTTATGTCATCTGTTTGTGAGAAAATAGGTGAATGGAAAGTAGTAGTATAAGAGTTTACCTCATTTTCTCCTATGGCCATCATAGCTAGATCGTCTGAATCATCTGAAAAGATTTGATCGTCTGGTGATGTAGGAAGTTCATCACTTTGATATTCAGATTCTTCAGTCACCATTGCCTTTTTGTCTGAGGTTCTCCTTGGCCTTCTTTCTTTCTTGTCATCCAAATCCAGCTCAGGACATTCATAGACATAGTGTCCTGGTTTGCCACAGTTGAAGCAAGATCCAGGTTTCCGATTTGAGTTGCCTCTCCTTGGAGGAGTGGCATCTCTTCTTCTAGATCCTCGGCTGTCAGATGACTCCACATCCTTTCTAGGATGTCTTTCTGGTGTTCTTTCTCTGGAACCTCTGGAGGGTGAACTTGCTCTTCTATCTTTGTAGTTTCTATAGAATTTTCTATATTTGCTGTTGAGGGTGTTCATCCTTTCAAATCTCTTGATCATAAGTGCCATTTGATCTTTTAGGCTCATGTCTGATCCTTCACAGTCTTCTGTTTTCAGAGAGGTCTTGCCAGATGAGGTGCTTGCAGCTTTTGTATTGGCTGCCTTGAAGGCTACAGTCTTGGAGGTAGATGGGGTTGCAGTTGGCTCATCACTTCCTGAGTTCTCTTCTCTTTCAAGATCATATTCATGGGCTTTCAGGTTCTGAAATAGAGTTTGGGCAGACCACTTCTTGATATCTTGAGTATCTTTGATGATGGTCTTCTTGAGTCTCCATTTCTTGGTTAGAGAATCTAAGATCTTTAGATTTTTCTCTCTATTTGTGTATTTCTTGCCCAGAGATTCTATCTCATTGATGATCTTGGTAAATCTGTTGTCTAACTGATCAATAGACTCTTCTGGTTGCATCTTGAAGTGTTCGAACTTCTTGACTGCTGTAGATAACTTGGATTCTTTGATTAGCTCAGTTCCTTCACAGAGAAGTGCCAATGCCTCCCACATCTCTCTGGCTGACTCACAATGGATTACCTTTGCAATGTACTCATTTGGAAGAGTTTGCATTATGTAATCTTGAGCAATGCTATCAAGGTTTGATTGCTTCATCTCTTCTGGTGTGAGATCCTTCATGGGCTTGGGAACCAGTTCTCCAACTGGGACTTCTGGATCACCATTTGCAGTGTTGACTGTCATGATGGTGATCGGGCCTTCTGTGATTACAGACCACATCTTGTAGTGGACTGATGTGAGATTCTTCCTCATCCTGATCTTCCAGTAATCATAATCCTCCACTGAAAACTTAGGCAACTTGCGCATATTAGCACTCATGCTGTATGAGTTTTCGAAAACAAGTTTTTCTCAAAAAGATCTGTTCAAGAGGACTAAAGAAGGACTCCCTCAAGTCTTCTGATAATCTAGAGACAGTAGTCCATTAGAACCACTGCTCTGATACCACTTGTTGGTCCCTGAACGAGTAGTGAATGGGATTAAAGTCTAGAGGGGAGGGGTGAATAGACTTTAAAACTTTTTCAAACAGAGTTGGGAACCTCTTCTGATTGCTATGTCAACTGGACTGCAAGTCTGCTGGTCCAGATGACTATAGTGATCTGACTGAAGAAGTTATATGCGGAAATATGGTGGCCCTGGTTTAGACTCGTTCTTGTAACTTGTTTTACTTTGTGAAATTACTCAGCTGATGCTGGTTTGAAAGTTATGGCCCTTTTTGAAGAGTGTTGAAATCACAGTATGCACTATATAATAATGAATGTAAAAGCAGAAATGTAAAGTGCAGAAAGTAAATAACACCGGATTTATAGTGGTTCGGATATACGATCCTACGTCCACTCTCACGTCCTAACGTGATGTTTAATCCCTTTAATTTCCACAAATTACAAGGGTCTTGTCCTTTATAGTCCCAAGGTTAGGACTTTGAGATCTGAGCCGTCCTAACAGCTGCGGTCTCCACAAGTGATTGTAAGCACTTGCACTTTGGGGGGTTTCAAAAACTTAAACCTTTCGGTGAGGGTTTGGGGTTTTTGAGATGTATCCAACTAATGGTTCAAGCTTATAATTTGCTTAACCACTATGCCTAAAACAATTGATATACAATATGAACAAGTTTCAGGTTCTTAAGGGTTGGATAAGAAGTACTTAAGAGCTATGGATAATCTAATGGATTTCAGGCTCTTTGAGAATTCTTAGAACAGTGTGACTTTTTGCTTGATGGCTTGCTTAGCTTGTGAATTCTCTCTTGTTGCTTCTGTGTTCAACCTCTTGTATTTATAATGGAGATTGAGTGCAACTAGCCGTTGGAGTTGACTAGCCGTTTGAGCAATCTTCCCATAATAGCTTGATTCCTTGATTCCAGCCGCTTGATTGCTTCAATCCTGGGATCATGTCAATCTTCTAAATAAGGTAGGTCTTCGTTTGAATTGCAAGATGACTTGGGAATCAGCCGAGTCCTGAAAGAGCACATAGTCTTCTGATCTGTACTACTAGTCTTCTGACTGCTCTTCTGGCCTTAGGTCTTCTGTCTTCTGGTATCAGACGAGTACTACTCTTCTGATCTGGAAATTCTTTGTAATGCTTTAGGCCATCTTTAATCTGGGACTCCATCAAATAAGTAGGTATACAAGCACCTTAACATATCTGGTCTTCAAGGATCTTCTAGTCTTCATGTCTTCTACTCTTCTTATCTTGAGGATAGGCATGTAAGCCATGACTGTGCTGATCAGCTGCTATCAATACAGTTGATCACACAAGACTAGTCTAAGCTGTTCTATACAAGTCAGCTGATCCTATTACATTTATAAACTCTAAGTGTTTTGGCCATCAAAACTATTCTAACATCAAATGGGGCTTAGGGTGAATTTATATCCCAACAGTGACATTGAGGTACATGATGTATCATATGTAGAAGGTTTAAAGTTTAATTTACTATCTTTTTCTCATTTCTGTGACACGGGTTACTCAGTAAAATTATCTAAAGATGAGTGTCTCATAAGTGATAAAAGAACAAAACAAAACCTTCTAACAGGATCTAGAAAAGGAAGTATGTATCTTGCAAACTGGAACAGCTGTCCTAAGGATACATGTCTGCTTGTGAAGAGCCCTAAAGATGTCAGTTGGCTATGGCACAAACGCCTCAGTCATCTGAACTTTAAGACTATGAACAAACTAGCAAGGGAATCCTTAGTTGATGGTCTACCTAATGAACTCTATTGTAAAGATCAGGTGTGTGATGCATGTCAACAAGGAAAGCAAACAAAGGTCTCCTTCAAGACCAAGAAGACAGCATCAACCAGCAGAGTTCTTGAATTGCTTCACATGGATCTTTTTGGACCAATCACCCCAACCACACTAACAGGGAGGAAGTACACTCTTATTTTTGTAGATGACTACTCCAAGTTTACTTGGGTTATCTTCTTATACAAGAAGAGTGAAACTCAGTAGAAGCTCCCTGAACTATTAAAGAGGATCCAAGTAGAGAAAGGAGAACCTATTGTGAAAATTAGAAGTGACAAAGGCACTGAATTTATTAACTCTCATATTATTGCATATTGTACTTCTAATGGTATTCAGCATGAGACAAGTGCAGCAAGAACACCACAACAGAATGGTGTAGCTGAAAGAAGAGTCAGAACGCTCAAACAAGCTGCAAGAACACTCCATGCTGAATTCTCCACTCTTAAGAAGTTTTGGGCAGAAGCTATCAACACAGCTTGTCACACTCAAAACAGGTCAGGTATTCACAAAATCCATGAGAAAACCTCATATGAACTGTGGAAAGGAAGAAAACCTAGAGTATCTTACTTTCATATATTTGGTTGTAAGTGTTTCATTCACAACAATGGGAAAAGTAAGTTGAATGCCTTTGATGCCAAAGCAGATGAGGGGATATTCTTGGGATACTCCTCAACTAGCAAAGCATTTAGAGTATTCAACAAATGAACCCTTCTTGTGGAAGAAACACCTCATGTTGGTTTTGATGAATCTTGTGAAAAGAGTGCAGTAGAAACAGACTTAGCTGTAGATCAGATGAAGAAACTAGTAATCAAGACCAGGTCTGATGAGTTTATTGAAGTCAATGAACCATTTCCTAAAGAACCAGAGGAGGATAAACCACACAGACCAGTCACTAGATCACAAACTCAAGCTGAGCAAGCTGTCCAAAATCAAGATGCAACAATCCCAAATGCAAGGGGGAATGATCTCTTTGACACACAAGATACAGATGATGATCGACCTAATCAAGTCAACCCTCCTGATGGCACTAGAACAGATGAGAATCCAAGCTCATCTAATGCAGATACTCCTGTAAGACATACATGGAGAAACAACCATACATCAAACCTCATCTTAGGAGGAGCAGACTCAGGTGTTAAGACCAGAAGACAACTGAATAAGAACCCCCAATCATCTATGTTCTGCTGGTGTGCTTTCTTATCCAACATTGAACCAGCTGACATAGAAGAAGCAATGATAAATAGTAATTGGATCACTGCTATGCAAGAAGAACTAAACCAATTCGAAAGAAATGAAGTATGGGAATTGGTAGATCGTCCTGAAAACCACAATGTAGTAGGAACAAAGTGGGTATTCAAGAATAAAAAGGACGAAAATGATGTGATAACTAGAAATAAAGCAAGGCTAGTTGTAAAAGGATATTCACAATCTGAAGGAATTGACTATGATGAAACTTTTGCTCCAGTAGCCAGATTAAAAGCCATTCGACTGTTTCTAGCTTATGCATCATATATGGGCTTCAAGGTATATCAAATGGACGTCAAGAGTGCTTTTCTGAATGGTATTCTGGTACAAGAAGTGTATAGTCTGAAGAAGGCCCTCTATGGTCTGAAGCAAGCTCCCAGAGCCTGGTATGACACATTGTCACAATTCCTACTTGATAATGGTTACACAAAAGGCAAAGTTGACAGAACACTTTTCAGAATTCAAGAAGGAGAAGACATTCTAATGGTGCAAATATATGTAGATGACATTATATTTGGATCACCAAATCAAAATATGTGCAAGAAGTTCTCTAAACTTATGCAAGGAAAATTTGAAATGAGTATGATGGGTGAGATGAATTATTTCCTAGGACTCCAAGTCAAACAGAGTTCAGAAGGGATCTTCATCAATCATTCCAAGTACACCAAAAGCCTATTGGAAAGATTCAAAGCTCTACAAAGCAAGACTGCAAGAATTCCAATGATGACATCATTCAAGATGGAACCAGATGAGTCTGGACAGGCAGTTGATCAAGCTGAATATAGAGCACTTATTGGATCTCTACTATATCTTACAGCAAGCAGACCAGACATAACATTTGCTGTAGGAGTATGTGCTAGGTTTCAAACAAACCCAAAGCAAAGTCATCTAGAAGCAGCAAGGAAAATTCTCAAGTACCTAAAAGGAACAGTCAATCTAGGACTATGGTACCCTGCTGATGACAATCTAGAATTGAGTGGTTATTCTGACTCAGAGTATGGAGGATGTAGAATTGATAGGAAATCCACATCTGGAACCTGTCAATTCCTAGGCAACAAGTTGATATCATGGTTCTCAAAGAAGCAAACTTCAGTTGCAACCTCCACCACTGAAGCAGAATATATAGCAGCTGGAAGTTGTTGCAGTCAGCTGCTCTGGCTAGCTCAACAACTCAAAGATTACAATATAGAAGCAAGAGAAGTCCCTATCTATTGTGATAGCAGCAGTGCCATTGCCATCACTCAAAATCCAGTCCTCCATACAAGATGCAAGCATGTCGACATTCGACACCATTTTATAAGAGACCACCTTGAAAAGAAGGACATCAAGATGGAGAAAATTCACAAAGATATCCAAAGAGTAGACATCTTGACTAAGCCCCTAGCTGAAGAAAGATTCAAGACCCTACGCTATAGCTTAGGACTCTTGGATCCAAGCACATGAAGAGCACAAGATCAGCTGAAGGCCTCAGCTGATACAATCGCAGCAGACTAGGAGGATCAGATGGGGGAATCAATGATACCTTAAGAATCCTTGATGAAATACTCTATAATCTGCATTGTATTATATACTTACATTCAGAAGACTTGAATAGAGTTAATTGGTAATCTATACTTAAGCAATGTATATCTATGTATAGTAATAAACTATTCTTCATAAAATACTTCACCACTATACAAGTATACAGTATATTAGTGAGTCATATGAGGTGTGGCCTCTTCTCTTCTTTCAACCTTGCTGCCTCTACAAGAGCTTCCTTTCTCAAGTAATACTTGGAGGTGTGGAAGGTCTTATGAGGTCCCATCTTGTACTTCTTTGGGAGAATATCTGGAAGGATGATGCTCAGCTTGTTGACAAAGCTGACTGTAGATGTGACCTTCCATTCTCTTGATTGAAGGTCCAAAGTAACCTTCTTGGCTTCAAGAGCAATCCTATTCAAGAATAGCCCTTGCCAATCTCCATCAATCTGATCCCAGATTGCTGCCATAACTCTAACTTTTAGAGTGGTAACAGCATCATGGCTAAAAGTGTTACCAAACAACATCTTGCCTGCAATATCCATCAAGGTTTGGAATTTAGGTTCAAGTTGGGATTTCTTGAGCCCAGAGGTATCCTCAGCCTTGACCCTTCCATCAGTAAACATCTCCATATACTCCTTTTCTCTTCCCATGATGTAGGTAGAGATGTCTATCTCTCCCCTTGATAAGCCGAACAGTTCTTGAAGGATCTCCCTTGAGATTTCGACTCTGTGTCCACCCACGACACTTTCAACATGAGAATCCATCATCACTGCGTTTGCATAGAAGGTCAGCACATCTTGTTCATAGACATTTGTTGGTGCTGCTTCCAGAAAATCACGAAGGTTGAGATTGATGCAGCGAAGAAGGATCTCCTTGTTCGCAGATGTATGTTTGCCCTTGAAAAACAGAGCATTCTCAGTGAAAACTTTTCCTTCCTTAGACCATTTTTTAGCGTCTAAGGTGCCAGTACTCTTGGTCTTCTCGTCGTAAATTTTGATGATTCCCATTCTGGATGTTGAGTATTGAGGGTAAGAATGCTTTGGAAAGAATATTTCAGGACGAAAGAGATTTGAGAGTAATTGAGTATTGTGAGCGAAAGGAGTTTGGAAGAGGTTTAAGGATTGTATATATACTCCAGCAGAAACTTGATCTAACGGTCAGATTAGATTTTAATGTGGAGTAGTGCCCAAGATTTACCTTCTTTGAATCCGGGCTATTCCTTAAATTTGCCGGCTGAATTTGCCATTTGGTAACTGTTGATTTGCTGGCAATATGGTAATCAAGTATTAATGACATCATACCAAAAATAGCCATTGTGACTAATTTTGTGGCAAGAATTGATCATCAAGGCCGTTTTCTATAAGTGAATTGCATTCCTTATATAGGCCAATTTCTTTAATTACATTCATGAATGAATCTAGAATGAATTACATGATCAAAGATAGTCATTATACTCTAAAATAAAGTCTTCTTGTCAGCAGAGTGAAGTCTTCTGATTTCATCGAAATGTCTGCTGATTTTCTTGAAAGTCTTCTGGTTAGCTGAGTTGGTCTTTTAATCAACTGAGTAGAGGATAGGTGTTTGCTGTAATGATCCAACCTGGATGTATCCTTCCAGCTTTATTGTGAGTAATGATCCAACCTGGTTTGATGGATCTTTCAGCTCCTTCTTTAAACCAAGTGGGACTAGCCTAGATGAAATCCCACTGGCTTAACTGCTCCTCACCATCGGATGTTCCTCATCATCAAATGGGATGTAGCATCTAATGTGTCCTTGTTGAATTTCTTCGCTTCTTTTGAGAGAGAAGAAAAGTTGGAAGAGGCTTCAATGGAGTGTGAAGAGAGGGCCATGGACTTGGTCTTCTTGACACCTTTTGACAAAGTGGTCTTTGATAGCAAGCTCTCCATGTAGAAGTTCCCCCTGGAGAAGAAGCTCTGATTGCTGGCTACTTTGTCCTCTGCATCTCTTCTTCCTTTAGTTTTTAACAAGAACGTCTCTTCTTTCTTTAGTTTTCATAGGCATACTTATGTTGGATAACCCAAGTATGCTGATCTGCATCATCTTCTTCTTCTGGACAAATCTTCATCTCCTTCACCCAAGACCTTGGTTGAGGGATGATCTCCATTCCATCTCTTCTCTCGATTATCTCCATACCTGAAACAAGACTAATAGTTAGTGATTTGTGTTCTTAGGTGTTCTCATAACTTCCTCATTTTATAGAGGTAGGAATGAGGTACTAGAGCGTAAGATGACAAAAACTATAGAGTTGATAGGTCTGAATTTCTGAAAAGCTATTTCTTAAGATCAACAATGAGATTCTTGATCTAACGGTTTACATTTAAAGAGGTTCGGACTCTATCTTATGGAATGCAGAATTTATAAATTTTTGAACAAGAGTTATTTGGAGTCCGTACAGTGCATGTATACTGTTGAGTCGGTGAGGATGGTGTATTAATCCAACCAAGTATGACTCACTAATATACTGTATACTTGTATAGTGATGAAGTATTTTATGAAGAATAGTTTATTACTATACATAGATATACATTGCTTAAGTATAGATTACCAATTAACTCTATTCAAGTCTTCTGAATGTAAGTATATAATACAATGCAGATTATAAAGTATTTCATCAAGGTTTCTTAAGGTATCATTGATTCCCCCTTGATTAGATGACTCTATGTTTTCCCTCAGCTTTATTTGTCTTCATCGGGAAAAACTTACCTGAAGATGAGGGTGTCTATTCACCTCATCTGATTTTCCTAGTCTGCTGCAATTGAATCAGCTGAGGTCTTCAGCTGATCTTGTGTTCTTCATGTGCTTGGATCCAAGAGTCCTAAGCTATAGCATAGGGTCTTGAATCTTTCTTCAGCTAGGGGCTTAGTCAAGATGTCTGCTCTTTGGATATCTGTGTGAATTTTCTCCATCTTGATGTCCTTCTTTTCAAGGTGGTCTCTTATAAAATGGTGTCGAATGTCGACATGCTTGCATCTTGTGTGAAGGACTGGATTTTGAGTGATGGCAATGGCGCTGCTGCTGTCACAGTAGATAGGAACTTCTCTTGCCTTTACATTGTAATCCTTGAGTTGTTGAACTAGCCAGAGCAGCTGACTACAACAACTTCCAGCTGCCATATATTCTGCTTCAGTGGTGGAGGTTGCAACTGAAGTTTGCTTCTTTGAGAACCATGATATCAACTTGTTGCCTAGGAATTGACAGGTTCCAGATGTGGATTTCCTATCAATTCTACATCCTCCATAGTCTGAGTCAGAATAACCACTCAACTCTAGATTGTCATCAGCAGGGTACCATAGTCCTAGATTGACTGTTCCTTTTAGGTATTTGAGAATTTTCCATGCTGCTTCTAGATGACTCTGCTTTGGGTTTGCTTGAAACCTAGCACATACTCCTACAGCAAATGTTATGTCTGGTCTGCTAGTTGTAAGATATAGTAGAGATCCAATAAGTGCTCTATATTCAGCTTGATCAACTGCCTTTCCAGACTCATCTGGTTCCATTTTGAAAGATGTCATCATTGGAATCCTTGCAGTCTTGCTTTGTAGAGCTTTGAATCTTTCTAATAGGCTTTTGGTATGCTTGGACTGATTGATGAAGATCCCTTCTGGACTCTGTTTGACTTGGAGTCCTAGGAAATAATTCATCTCACCCATCATACTCATTTCGAATTTTCCTTGCATAAGTTCAGAGAACTTCTTGCACATATCTTGATTGGGTGATCCAAATATAATGTCATCTACATATATTTGCACCATTAGAATGTCTTCTCCTTCTTGTATTCTGAAAAGTGTTCTGTCAACATTACCTTTTGTGTAACCATTGTCAAGTAGGAATTGTGACAATGTGTCATACCAGGCTTTGGGAGCTTGCTTTAGACCATAGAGAGCCTTCTTCAGACGATATACTTGATCTTCTTCTTCAAATCCTGGAGGCTGCTCTACATATACTTCTTCTACCAGAATACCATTCAGAAAAGCACTCTTGACGTCCATTTGATATACCTTGAAGCCCATATATGATGCATAAGCTAGAAACAGTCGAATGGCTTCTAGTCTGGCTACTGGAGCACGGTTTCATCATAGTCAATTCCTTCAGATTGTGAGTATCATTTTGCAACTAGCCTTGCTTTATTTCTAGTTATCACATCATTTTCGTCCTTTTTATTCTTGAATACCCACTTTGTTACTACTACATTGTGGTTTTCAGGACGATCTACCAATTCCCATACTTCATTTCTTTCGAATTGGTTTAATTCTTCTTGCATAGCAGTGATCCAATTGCTATCTGTCATTGCTTCTTCTATGTCAGCTGGTTCAATGTTGGAAAAGAAAGCACACCAGCAGAACATAGATGATTGGGGGTTCTGATTGAGTTGTCTTCTGGTCTTGACATCTGAGTCTGCTCCTCCTAAGATGAGGTTTGATGGATGGTTGTTTCTCCATGTATGTCTCGCAGGAGTATCTGCATTAGATGAGCTTGGATTCTCATCTGTTCTAGTGCCATCATGAGGGTTGACTTGATTAGGTCGATCATCATCTGTATCTTGTGTGTCAAAGAGATCATTCCCCCTTGCATTTGGGATTGTTGCATCTTGATTATGGACAGCTTGCTCAGCTTGAGTTTGAGATCTAGTGACTGGTCTGTGTGGTTTATCCTCCTCTGGTTCTTCAGAATATGGTTCATTGACTTCAATAAACTCATCAGACCTGGTCTTGATCACTAGTTTCTTCATCTGATCTACAGCTGAGTCTGTTTCTACTGCACTCTTTTCACAAGATTCATCAAAAACAACATGAGGTGTTTCTTCCACAAGAAGGGTTCGTTTATTGAATACTCTAAATGCTTTGCTAGTTGAGGAGTATCCCAAGAATATCCCCTCATCTGTTTTGGCATCAAAAGCATTCAACTTACTTTTCCCAAGATACTCTAGGTTTTCTTCCTTTCCACAGTTCATATGGGGTTTTCTCATGGATTTTGTGAATACCTGACCTGTTTTGAGTGTGACAAGCTGTGTTGATAGCTTCTGCCCAAACACGAGATTTATAGTGGTTCGACAACTTGTCTACATCCACTCTCACAACTCCGGTCGTGAAATTTTATTAACTCTTCTCTTCGAGTGTTCTTGTGATTTTAAGTCCCAAGATATAAGACTTCGATCTTTTCGACTGTATATCCAGATATATCTTCGATCTAACAACTAGCTATTAAAACAAGTAACTAGCAACTTGATTTACAAACAAAAACTGTAAAAGAAAACTTCTCTATATTCGAATTCGCCTTTATGAATATGAACTTGTCTTATCTGGCTTCAACTTCAAAATTGCTTGAACTCTGTGAGTTTTCCTTGCTTTGAATTCTTCAATGTACGCTCAAAATCTCTTAGTAACAATAGTCTTCAATGTTGAATGTCTTCATGTATTTATAGACTTCATATATCAAGATCAGTTAGTTATCCAACAACCTTTTCTTGATAACTTCCTTCAACAAACTTCTAACTGTTTCTTCTTATCTCTTCACGTGTTTCTTTACTTAATTAGTTATTCCATAACTAACTCTTCATATCTTCACTTCTAGATACGATCTTATCTTCATCTTCAATTTCACGCGTACTTGACTTGTTTTGCTTCGACACTTAGAATATTTCTTCAGTCTTCAGCACTTATCTTGTCTTGTACAAGTCTTCTTGTCTTGTAGTCTTCTTCCAGTAGAACTAATCTAGTCCTATCAACTATTCTATCAAGACTATTACATTACTTTAAACTTTATAAAACAACGTTAGTCAACTTAAAAGTATACATCAATATTAACATAAAACATAAGCTTCTATACAATGATTATAAGCTTATCATTAAATCATATAGTAAACTTTCTTTCAACACTTAGTTTATTTTCCAGAACTTATACTTGTACTCGTCTGATCTTGTCACAAGACGACTTCCATAACTAGATCAGTCAACATTTAGAAATATATTCAAGTTCTCTTTTTGGCTTATCAAAACTACTTAATTCATCAATTAGGACTTGTTTCAGGATTCATATCCCAACAGCTGCCTAACATATCAGCTTCTCAACTAGTCTGATCTACATGTTCCAACATTCCTGAAACATGTTCATTCAATTTAACTTAACTATTTGGCATGTCTTAAGGGGTTTTGGTATCTTAATCAAAATTCTCATTTTATTCCCAACAGACAAGGTTCCTGACAGATGAGGAAGTCTTTGCAAAATTAGTGGCAGATAAAGTTGCTGAAGAGAAATCATTTGAAAATTTATGTATTGCCTAAAATGACTTAACATTTAAGATCACATTCTGTGTGGACACCAAACGAAAATACATCATGTATTGTTGTTCATATGTCTTTAAAAACATGTATTCCTGGATTATGGTATTTTGATAGTGGTTGTTCTAAACACATGACAGGTCAACTTGACTATCTTTCTGATTATTCAGCTTATAATGGTGGTGGATCTAAAGGAAAAATCATTGGTAGAGGGACATTAAATGTTCCTGGTTTTCCTAAGTTATCCAATGTTCTGCATGTTGATGGATTACTAGCCAATCTAATAAGAATTAGTCAATTATGTGATGATGATTTGCATGTTAAGTATGACAAAAACTCATGTTATGTGTTAAACAAAGATTCTGATTGTATCATGATGGGAAACAGATCTGTTGATAATTGATATCTCATTGAATCTAAATTTACTTGTAATAAGGCTAAAGTTGATGATAGTACTTTATGGCATCACAAACTTGGACATGCTAACTACAGACAGCTTGATAAACTTGTTAGATTAAAAGCTGTTACAGGTTTACCAGATTTGAAATTTTCAGATAAAAAGGTTTGTGGACCTTGTCAAAAAGGCAAACAGGTTAAAGTGTCTCACAAAATGCTGGGACATTGCTCAACCAAACATTGCTTCGAATTGCTTCACATGGATCTTATGGGTCCTGTGGAAACATAAAGTATTGGAGGTAAAAGTTACTCTTAGTTGTGGTTGATGATTATTCCAGATTCACATGGATTGAATTCTAAAAGAAAAATCTAAAACTTTTTCCATTTTCAAAATTCTGTACAAAAGATTCAAGAATGTTTTCAATTCTAAAGAATGCAGAATCAGGTCTGATCATGGAAGAGAATTTGAAAATAGTTATTTTATTGAGTTTTCTTCTACTAAAACTCCTCAACAAAATGGCATAGCAGAAACAAATAATAGAACACTTCAAGAAATGGCTAGAGTCATGTTATGTTCTAAGAACTTATCTAAAAGATTTTGGGATGAAGCTCTCAATACTGCTTGTCATATTGCAAATAGAGTTTATATTAGAACAGATTCTACTAGAACTCCATATGAAATTCTGAACAATAGAAAGCCTAACCTTAAATATTTCCATGTTTTTTGTTGTGTTTGTTACATCTTAAATGACAGGGATAAGTTACATAAGTTTGACTCAAAGAGTGATAAAGGATTCTTTCTTGGCTATTCAAGAAATAGCAAGGCCTACAGAATCTATAACTTTTGGACTGATGTCATACAAGAGTCTATAAATGTTGTTTTTGATGATGACACAAGCATTACTGGTAAAAGCATTGAAGATGAAGACATTTCAGACTTGATTGATGTTCCAATCAATACTGAAAAAGTTGAACAGGTTCAGAATGTTGAGAAGAATGATGACACACCAGAAGAATCATCTGATAATACAGATCCTGAAAATCTGTATAATCTCTAGAAAACTCCCTCCATAAGGATTTAGAAGTATCATCCACATGATCAAATCATTGGTGAACTATCCACAGGTGTTCAAACCAGAAGAAGGATGGGTATGAACTCAAAAGATGTGGTAAAATCTATATGTATGTCATGCATGTGTAGTAAGGTAAATCATGAATGCTATCACTCTGAGATTGAACCTAAAACTGTTAAAGAAGCATTAGATGATGAGAATTGGATTGAAGCTATGCACGAAGAACTAAACCAGTTTGTTAGGAATGATGTTTGGACATTAGTTCCTAGACCATACCATGTTAATGTTATAGGGACTAAATGGATTTTTAAAAACAAGACTGATGAGATGGAAAACATTATTAGAAACAAAGCTAGGTTAGTTGCTCAAGGGTATACACAAGGTGTAGACTTTGAAGAAACATTTTCTCCTGTTGCTAGAATTGAATCTATTAGGCTCTTACTTGCTATTGCATGCTATATTGATATAAAACTGCACCAAATGGATGTTAAAGCTGCCTTTTTAAATGGTATTCTTATGGAAGAAGCTTATGTTGAACATCCTAAAGGCTTTGAAAACCCTGATTATCTTGATCATGTCTTTAAACTGAAAAAGGATTTGTATGACTTGAAACAAGCACCTAGAGCATGGTATGAAAGTTTAACAGATTTCTTAATTGAGTTTGGTTTTGTAAGAGGAGAAACTGACAGAACACTGTTCATTAAACATGATAAAATGCTATAATGATTGCTCAAATCTATGTTGATGATATAGTATTTGGTTCTACTTGTGAGAATATGCTCAAACACTTTGTAAATGAAATGACATCTACTTTTGAAATGTCCATGGTTGGTGATTTGAATTGCTTCCTAGGGTTGCAAATTAAATAGCAAAAAGATGGGATTTTTATTTCACAAAGTAAGTATGCTAAAAATCTTGTAAAAAGATTTGGTTTAGAAAATGCTAAACACATGAAAACACATATGGGATCAACTCAGAAACTGAGTAAAGACAATGTTGGCCAGAATGTTGACCCAAAACTATACAGATCAATGATAGGTAGCCTTCTCTATTTGAGCTCTAGTAGACCTGATATCATGTTCAGTGTATGTCTATGTGCTAGATATCAAGCTAACCCCAAAGAATCACATATGAATGTTGTTAAAAGAATTATTAAGTATGTTGTAGGAACATATGATTTAGGAATTTGTTATAGCAAATATACAAATTGTACCTTGATAGGGTATAGTGATGCAGATTGAGCAGGAGACTATGATGATAGGAAAAGCACAAGTGGTGGTTGCTTTTATATGGGAAACAACTTGATCTCTTGGCACAACAGAAAACAAAACTTTATTTCTCAATCAACAGTTGAATCAGAATACATTGCAGCAGGGAGTTGTTGTACTCAATTATTATGGTTGCAAAAAATGTTTCATGATTATGGCTTATCTAGTGATGTGTTAACTGTGTACTGTGATAATACAATTGCTATAAATATTTCAAAAAAATCTAATGCAACATTCATTAACAAAGCACATAAGTATTAGACATCACTTCATTAGAGATCTTGTTGAAAAGGAGGTTGTTCAGTTGGAGTACATATCTACTGAAAAATTGTTGGTCCTAAAGGAGTATATAACAAGTGTATGGGGGGGGGGGGGGGGAATACACGTGTATGCAAATCTTTTTCAAACTATAACCAATTTGGCTTCAGGAAGTTTGTCCTGGACAACTCTTCTGATATGATTAACTCTGAGTAGATAATCAATCTACTAAGTACTATTGAGTACTTAGTTGAATAACTATCTAATTGAGTTGTATGTGCGGAATAGTGGTTGGCCCTTTAGTTTAAACTCCTTTTAATTACTGAAATCTTCTTAACACTTAAACTGTTTTTCAGGGGACTTGTCCCAATACAGTTTTGCACAGTTTTAAGTATATGTCTATGAAAGGTCAGTTTGTGTGCAGTGTTTAAATGTGTTGTTTGAATGTAAGTATTGGAAGGTAAATCAACACAAGAGTTATAGTGGTTCAGAAACTCAAGCTCCTACATCCACTTTCCCTAATTTAACAGAATAATTCCTTCACTCTTGGAATTACTTGTTTTATAGTGCCAAGGTGCACTTGATCAACCATACCAATCCTTGGTTCCTTGATCCCTAGGATATCAGAGTCCTTGTACTCTCTCTCAACTCAGAATTGAATTATTCTTCTCTCAACAGTCAATTCCTACCACTTGTACTACAACAACCTTCTATCTCTCTTTTGAAAAGGTATATGGGTTGATGTTTGGTTCCAACTAGGTTGAGATATCCTTTAGAATGAGCTCAGTGTAAAAGGATAGGATATCTCTCTAAGCTTGTATGGATATACAATGGAGTTCGGCTTTAGATGAAGTGTATGAAAGACTAAGAATGTCTTTTCAGAGCTATGAAAGGCTTATGAGCTTGTAGCTTCAGATTTTTGATCACTAGTTGGTTCCCTTCAATGGTCTCCACAATTCATGTATTTATAGAACAATTTGAGGATTTGCCCGTTGGAGAGACAGCCTCAAATTACCTATATTTGTCTTCCTTGAACTCTGCAACTGGAAGACAGATTCTTGATAGTGACATATCCTTAAATTGGAACGTAAACGGCTGTGAGCACTTTGTCTTGACTTTGAAGCACTCTTCCCAATGTCTGACTTCAAGATTCACTTGATCAAACATGGACATCACTTCTGATGATTGGTCCTATGATAAGGACAAATTTCCTTATCACTTGGACAGTTCTGCTTATCAATAGTCAGCAGACTTTGCTTATCGGCAATGTTGGCATTTCTCTTCAAATGACTTGGCTCTTTCTCTTTCCATGCATATCTCTTGATGGTCTTTAAGCATACATGGCTTTAGATCAGTAACTTTGACCTCATCAGCACAGTTGGGCTTATCTTTGAAACTGTTCTGGTTCAAGTGTGCTGAGACATTTCTGCTGTTCAAACCTTTTGAGCTTTGACATATACATCAGTAGACTTGGTCTTGATGATGCATTCTATTTAATTGATCTTCAGATATGTTGCAACATAACTGAGCTGACTTGATCAACACAGTTGTCCATTAGGTACTTTCAGCAGACTTAAGGTCAAATTAATTTTGAGCCTTGAGGGGACTTGATTCTTGTAATCTTCTAGGCATATGCTCTTCTCAACTTGTGCATCTAAATGTACTAAGAGCTGCCTAACATTCCAGCTTCTCAACTAGCTTTAGACTACATGTTCCAACATTCCTGAAACATGTTCATTTAATTTTGACTTATCTATTGGCATGTCTTAAGGGGTTTTGGTATTTTAATCAAAATTCTCATTTTATTCCCAACAATTTCCCCCGTTTTGATGATGCCAAAACCTATACAAGCTATGCAAAGGTGACTTGACTACAATTATTACATATAACTTCAGTAGATGTGACTAAGGTCAAATTTCCTGAAAGAGACATGTTAGTGTAATCTCTGTTTAAGTGCATATAGGTTTAATTCAAGCCAGTTGAGACAATGAGATGTTATCTCTTGATTCACAAAATATTCAACTATCATTCATATAATCATTAAGCATTACAAGCATGATGATAGTTAAATAAACTAATTAGAGCATGAATCAGAGCAATTACATATGAAACATCATTTTATCAGAGCAAAATACATAGGAAAACATATGATTAGAGCAAATTGAAAAGCATGTTGTTGGGATATAAATTCACCACTAAGCCCCACTATGTAATAAGATAGTTTTGATGGCCAAAACACTTAGAGTTTATAAAACACATGTAATAGGATCAACTGATATATGTATAGATCAACCTAGTCCCTACTCCAGTTTTGTGTAATCAGTTGTATGTATCTCAGCTGATTAACACAGCCCGAGCCTACATGCGTAATCTCAAGAAATGAAGAGTAGAAGACATGAAGACTAGAAGATCCTTGAAGATCAGATTAGTAAGGTGCTTGTATACCTACTTAACTGATGAAGTCCAAGTCCAAGATGGCCAAAGTCAACACAAGTATTTTTCCAGATCAGAAGAGTAATATTTATCTGATATCAGAAGACATAAGACATCAGGCCAGGCTACTTAATCAGACGGCTAGAAGATCAGCAGACTAGTAGCTCGTCAAGGACTCGACTGATTCCAAAGTCATCTTATGTAATTCAAACGAAGACTTGTCATACATAGAAGATTGACAAAGATCCCAAAACTGAAGCAATCAAGATCAAATCTGCAGGAATCAAGGGAAGGAGGTTGAGGCGAAGAAATTCAACAAGATCACATTAGATGCTACATTCCATCTAATGCAAGAGTATGCTTAGGCTAGTGGAAAGTCATCTAGGCTGCCCAGCCTCATATGGCTAAGAAGGTTCCACATGGTTAAGGGGGAATTAAAGAAAGATCCATCAAACCAGGAGGCCTAATCTACTCAGAAGACTTTTTAGCTGATATGTCAACCAGGTCAGTTGACCCACAGACTTACTCAGCTGCTCATAAAATTCACTCAGCTGATCAGACGACCAACTCAGCCTATCAGCAGACTCTGCAAACAAATCAGAAGACTTACTCTGCTGACAAGATCAAGACAATCCAGTAATATTGAAGATCAAATTAATTACATTAATTACTCTTATTCTAGATTGAATTCTGAATGTAATTATGGAAAAAGGCTTTATAAGGAAAGTATATTACTTATACAAAAATAGCCTAAATTGATTGAAATTACTGCAATTATCAATTTTTAGTCACAATGGCTATTTTTGGTAATGACGTCATTTACTCTCAATTATTGTTCTGTCAACAAATCAGAAATTGACACATGGCAAAGTGAGCCGGCAAAATCAATTTTTGATGGGCTGAAGGTGAAAGGGCTCATCTAGATTATTACTCCTCTAAAACCCATTTTTGACCGTTGGATCGAAACAACTTGTTTGAAATTTTTTGAGAGTATATAACCAGAGCTTAGGCCATCATCCAAACCCTTTCGCACTCAAAATACTTGATCATTCAATAACCTCCTTGCTCTGAAAATCATTCTACCAAGTGTTCTTTACCCTCACTATTTTTTTCTTAGAATCTACTTCATCTTACTCAGAATGGGTGTATTGAAATCTATGATGAAAAGACCAAGATCACCGGAATCCTTGATGCTGCTAAATGGTCGAAGAAATGGAAAGTATTCACTGAGAATGCTCTATATTTCAAAGGCAAGCACACAGAAGACAACAAAGAAATACTTCTTCGGTGCATCAATCTCAACCTTCATGAATTTCTTGAAGCAGCTCCAACCAATGTATACGAGCAAGATGTGCTGGCTTTCTATACGAAAGCTGTGTTAAAGGGTTCCTATGTGGAAAGTTACATGGGTGGACATAGAGTCATGATCACTCGAGATGTACTCAGGGATCTCTTTGATTTGCCCAGAGGTAAGGTCAATATATCAAACTACATAATGGGCAAGGAAAAGGAGTACATAGAGATGTTCACTGGTGGAAGAATCAAGGCAAAGGATGCCATTGGAGTTCGGAAGCCACAGTTGGACTTGAAATTTCAAACCCTGATGGATATTGCAGGGAAAATGTTACTTGGAAACACTTTCAGTCATGATGCAGTCACCACACTCAAGGTACGAGTTATGGCTGCTATTTGGGATCAAATTGATGGAGACTGGCAAGGGTTCTTCATGGATAGAATTGTTGGAAAAGTAATCCCAATACCCAATAATAGTGCCCCAACAATGTGGTCCCCAACTCCTTTGTGGGATATTATTATGGGACCACATTCCCCGTCTCCTTTGTGGGGAATTATTGGCACTTGTGGGTTATGGACCATCACGCTAGGGATCCTTTGAGACTCCCGGGAATCTTTTGAGATGCCCTAGGGATCTTTTGAGACTCTCGGGAATCCTTTGAGACTCCTTTAAAATTACCCAAATCTATTTGGGACGTAATTTAAATATGAATTATCATAAATCTAATTTTATAATTTAAACAAATTAAATTAACTAATTCATGTAATGAATGTACGGTAAAATAATTAAATCCCTAAACATGCGGAACTAAGGGATTACGTGTTTACCTTTGAATCGGAGAGATACCGTTGAGAAGACTAACAACTTCAACATAATTGCCTTCTCAAGTATTCCCTAAGTCCTAGTCCGTTGACCCGGTGGGAGAACTCACGAACTATTAACTCTCAAGGAAGAATTAATTTTATCTTATTGCATACACTGTAATTTCAAAAATTACAGATCTCTCTTTTCTGTATTGTGTGATTAAGAGTACCAATTTTTTTCTTCTCCTTTTATAATAGAGAATCTATGTTTCTTCTCTTACAAGAAAGAAAAATTGACCGGTCAATTTATCTTGGAATAATATAGAAATAATCTCTTATTTCCATATTTCTTTTTCCATAAATATCTCTCTAATATTTCTTGCAACAAAATTAATCCTTATCTTTTAATTACCTTAATTAATAGACTTTTATTGGGCTACTTGAGGGGCCTTTAGGAAAATTAGGATTGGACATCCCAGTAGGCCCATAAATCAATATTGAGCCACAACATTTTTCCAGCCCATTAACATTAATTCATTCCACTATAGAATTAATATTGCACTATCCATCCTAACCCATATTACGAAATATGGCTCCCGGTTATTATTTCCGGTGTTTAAGATTCAATGTTCATCAATTAATTTAAGCTTCTGAATGCTTTAATTAATTAATATCTTTTATTCCTCGGAGTAAGGACAGCTCAACATTATTATCATACCGGAATTAAATTCCACTGATCAGATTTGATATGATAAACCTTCTGAGCCCACCAAGGTAACATAATCAACTTGACACTCCAAGACACGATTCTCTGTATTAATTTTGGCAATCTGTCCTATAATTAATAATATTGCCCAAAATACAAAGTATTGAATCAAATTGATTCTTTACCCATAATAAATCAAAGCAATACTTCTTAAATCAAAGCAAAATACAAAGTACCCCCAAACAAAACACACTACCCGGGGTAGATTTTCTAGAATCCATCTCTGATTGGAAATCTAAGTCCGTATAACCCACAGGGAATAGACTGTCTGACTGATAAACTAACATTCTATCTCGAGTTCTTTTTAGATACTAGAGAATGTTTTTAACTGCATTCCAATGTTCTTTCCCTAGGTTACTTTGATATCTTGCTACCACGCCTACAGCAAAACAAATATCCGGTCTCGTGCACAGCATTGCATAAATGAGGCTTCCAACTGCCGACGCATATGGAATGTTTCTCATCTCATCCATCTCCTTTTGTGTCTTAGGACACATCTCTTTAGATAGATGAATTCCATGTCTGAAAGGAACAAATCCTTTCTTGGAATTTTGCATGTTGAATCGTTTCAAAATAGTGTCTATGTATGAGTTTTGGGATAAGCATATCATCCTTTTATGGCGATCTCGAGTAATCTTAATCCCAAGGATGTGACCAGCTTCTCCTAAATCCTTCATATCGAACTGTTTTGACAACCATACCCTCACGTCTGTCAACACCTTTTTATTGTTTCCAATAAGCAGAATGTCGTCTACGTATAATACTAAGAATACCAAGGCAGTTCCGATACACTTCTTATAGACACAACTCTCAAACTCATTTTGATCAAATCCATAGGATTGTATCACCTGATCAAAACATTGATTCCAAGCTCGCGATGCTTGCTTAAGTCCATATATTGACCTTTTAAGCTTGCATACAAGATTCTTTTGGCCTTTTTCAATGATGCCTTCGGGTTGGCGCATGTAGATTCCTTGTTCAAGACTTCCATTTAGGAAAGCTGTCTTGACATCCATTTGCCAGATCTCAAAGTCTAGGTGAGCTTCAATCGACAAGAGAATACGGATAGACTTAAGCATAGCTACAGGCGAAAAGGTCTCCTCATAATCGATTCCCTCTTTTTGAGTATATCCTTTTGCTACTAGTCTAGCTTTGAAGGTTTCAACCTTCCCATCTGATCCTCTTTTTCTCCTGTAGACCCATTTGCATCCAATAGGCTTTATGCCTTTGGGTGGTTCCACAAGCTCCCACACTTTGTTATGATCCACAGACCCCATTTCTGCTTCCATTGCAGTTTGCCAAGAATCTGCATCCTTGTCTTGGATTGCCTCATCGTACGTCCAGGGACAGATTCATCCTCTCCGGGGACCAAGTCCGAAGACTCTCCCACGAACATGAATCGCTCAAGTTGTCTCACAACCCTCCCACTACGATGAGGTTCCAGTTGTGTTTGTGTATCGCTTGGTACATCTACTTGTACATTTGGTATAGGAGTTGGCCCTCTTAATTCTTTTAAGGTAATCTCACTTTTGGGCTTTTTATTACTCATATAGTTTTCTTCCAAGAATCTAGAATGTGTGCTTATCACAATTCGCTGATCCTTTGGACTATAGAATAAACCCCCTTTCGTTCCTCTAGGATATCCTACAAACAACCTTAATTCTGAACGAGGGTCTAACTTTCCAGCTTCCTTGTCCAACACGTATGCAGGACACCCCCAAATTATTATGTGTCTTAGACTAGGCTTTCGTCCGGTCCAAAATTCAGTAGGGGTTTTAGAAACTGATTTGGAAGGTACCAAATTCAGAATGTAAGTCGCTGTTTCCAAGGCATAACCCCAAAACGACTTAGGTAAATCTGAATAACTCATCATGGATCTGACCATCTCTAAAAGAGTTCGATTTCTTCGCTCTGGAACCCCATTTTGTTGAGGGATTCCGGGTGCAGTTAATTGGGATACAATCCCTTCACCTGATAAGTAGCCCAAAAATTCATTGCTGAGGTATTCGCCTCCACGATCTGATCGTAGAAACTTGATACTCTTTTCCCTATGCTTTTCTGCTTCAGCCTTAAACTCTTTGAATTTATCAAAGGTCTCAGACTTATGCCGCATTAGATAGATGTATCCATATCTTGAGTAATCATCGATAAAAGTAACGAAATACTCAAAACCACCTTTTGCTTGAATTGACATTGGTCCACATACATGAGTATGAACGAGTTCCAACACTTAACTAGCTCTATTCCCCTTTGCGCCAAAAGCTCTTTTGGTCATTTTACCCTCTAAACATGATTCGTATGTTGGAAACGGCTCAACCTGGAGTGATTCCAACGAGTCGTCGTTCACCAACCTTTGAATCCTTCTTAGATTAATATGACCAAGTCTAAGATGCCACAGAAGTGTTTCGTTCATGTCTGAAGAATGCTTTATTTTCTTGGAAATAGTCGATGTGTTATACAATTCATTTTGTGTGGAATGTGCACAATTAATAGTATAAAGATAATTCACCAATGCTCCCGAACAGATAATCTCGTCTTTATGACAAATAACGACATTCTTATCAAAAGAAACTGAATATCCATCCAAAATTAGTTCAGAAACTGAAATCAAATTCTTTCTAAAACTCGGAACATAAAGAACGTCTTTTAACACTAAAATTCTATCACTAAAAGATAGTTGCACATCTCCCACTGCAACAGCAGCCACTTTCGTAGCATTGCCCATGGTGATGATGATCTCACTCCCACTAAGTTGTCGGGTTAGCTTGAACCCCTGAAAATTGAAACAAACATGATCAGTGGCTCCCGTATCCACCACCCACGAATGGGAAGAATACACCGCTAAACAAGTTTCAATTACTAGTGCGTGAGAATTACCTTGCTTACCAGCCTTCTTAGGCTTGGTACAGGCTGACTTCCAATGTCCTTTCAGACCGCAACTAAAGCACTTTCCCTTAATGGTCTTATTCTTGACACCTCCCTCAATTGGTATCTTTTCCTTATTATTAGCTTGTTTCTGGCCATTTTCCTTCTTCTTCTTCTTTCCACCTTTCGGTGTGGAATTAGAAGATGGACCATTTGCCAACATAGTCGTATGCTCGTTCCTTGGTCCCATTAACATCTCAGCCAAAACTAAAGCTTGCAAGAGCTGAGTCAACGTATACTCTTGATTATTCATCGTATAGTTCAGTTGGAACTGCTCAAAACTTTTCGGTAGAGAATGGAGTATGAAATTGATCTGCGTTTCCGCATCGAATTCAGCACCAAGAATCTCAAGTTTGTTAAGGAAACCCATCATTTTAAGAACGTGATCCCTCACAGGAGTTCCCTCGACCATTTTCTGTGATAACATATCTCTCGTGGTCATTTGTCTAGCTGTACGATTCTGATGAACAAAAAGTTCCTTAAGGTTCATCATAATAGCTGAAGCGGATTCCATGTTCTGGTGTTGGTGTTGCAACACATCTGACATTGAAGCCAATATGGTACACCTAGCCATTTCATCGGATCTCATCCACTCCTTATGATATTCCTTATCTTCTTGGTTCGTCTCATCCGTAGGGGCAGGGGGTTTAGGTTCATCAAGGACCCACTTAAGTTGTTGTGCAGTTAAGACTATAAATAAATGTCTTTTTCAATCCACATAATTCTCTCCTTCCAATTTATTTTCTTTAAGTATACTAAACATTGGGTTAAAAGGAGACGACATGCTGAACTGATAATAAAATATACAATTTGTATTAATATCCTATTAACACAAAAATTATCACATAATTTGATCACATGTACTGTTGGGATATGAATCCTATAAACAATGTTCTAGATGATGAAAGTATGTTTTGATGGCCAAAAGCAACTTAAAGTTAGTGATATATGTGGTTCTAAGTCATCTTAACTAAGTCATCTGATGAGAAACTTAAATTGAGATTACTGATCTTAATGTTAACTGAAATAAGTTTACTGATCTTATTTAGTAATATTAAGAATAAGATTACTGATCTTAACTGAGTCATTTGAAATAAGATTACTGATCTGAGTATGGAAACTGAGAATAATTTTAGTGATCTTATATGAGATATTTGAATCTGAGTTACTGATCTTATATACTTACTGATCTTATATGCTTACTGATCTTATATGTAAGTTACTGATCTTAGGTGTTTACTAATCTTAGGTGTTTACTGATCTTATTGTTTACTGATCTGATATATGAACTGTTAGGAACTAAGCTGATGTTTTGTATTGTATAGATAGCTTATAGTGTAGGACTTAGTTATACTCATCTGTATATAGTTCAGTTGATGTATAGATAGGTTTTATATATGTAAAGTTGTATTCTATTGTATTCAGCATTGTAAAAGTTCAGAACAGTAAGTTTAGAACTAGATTAGAAGAAGATCAGAAGACTAAAAAAAGACTCAGAGGACTACTTCAGAATAAGAAGACTTCAAGAAGAGTTGAAGAAGAAGCTTAGAAGAAATCTGGAGAAGTTTTGAACAGTTTTAAGTTACTGTGCTGATTTGGTAAAATTGAAGAATAAGTTTGGAAAACTTATTTAAAGTGTAACTGAAGATTTATTGAAGATATGCTGACTTGGAAGTTGAAGGAAGTTACAAAGTCGGTTACAAAAAGAAGTTACAAAAACAGTTTTAGAGTTAGTTGAGAGTTAGTTCACAAACTGCTAACTGTCATACTAAATTCTATAAATACTGTGTGATCTCCTACTGCTAAGACTACTGATCATAAAGCATTCACAAGCAATCTAAGTCTACAGAGCACAAGAAGAACTCACAGAGTTGAAGGAGATTAAAGAAGAGAAGAGCCACTGAATTGAAGAGAAGAATCAAAGGCTATTCAAAGAGAAGTTTTACTTTTCAAGTTTTAAGTTTGTATTTTGTAAAACAAGTGTGCTAGTTACTTGTAGAATTACTAGTAGATCGAAGATATACCTGGAGGTATAATCGATAAGATCACAGTCTTAATCTTGGGACTTTAAGCCACAAGAAACTCAAGAAGGAAGAGTTAATAAAACTTCACAACTGGAGTTGTGAGAGTGGATGTAGACATTTGTCGAACCACTATAAAATTCTGTGTTCTTTACTTTTCTGTTTAATATTTGTTTGAATTGTTTAACTAAGAACATTAAGAATTAACAAAGATAAAGATCTAAAGAAAAGTTGAGTATAAACTAGTAAGGCCCATATTATTCTGAAAGTACTGATCTGAGCTAAGTAAGCACAGTACAGTACATAAGAAGACTAAATTCCGCATTGCATATTCTGATATTTTGAAAGATTTTTAAAAGTCTATTCACCCCTCCCCTCTAGACTTTTACTAGCTTAATCAATCTTAACTCAACTTTGGGACCAACAAGTGGTATCAGAGCAGTAGTTCTTTGGACTGCTGTTTCTTGATAACCTTGCAGATCTTGAGGGAGAACTTACTGATCTTGCTACTCTTTCTTGATATCTGTCACTATCTGAATACTTGAAATTTATCTGCTATACTACTGATCCTATTTGTCTAATCAAACATGGATGACACTAATGTGAACAAACTGCCTACGTTCAAGATTGCAGATTATGACTACTGGAAGCTTAGGATGGAGGCCATCTTTAGCTCAACCCATGATCTAATGGTGTCTGTGGTGACTGAAGGACCAATTGTCATCATGGTGGAAAACACTGCTGTTCTGGATCCATCTAAACCAGTTGGAGCACTGGTCCCTAAACCAAGGTCAGAACTGACTTCGGAAGAAATGAAACAAAACAATTTGGACAGTCTTGCCAAGAACTATATTTTACACACCTTGCCAAATGAGTATCTTGGTAAAGTGTTAAAATGTAAGACTGCAAAACAAATGTGGGACAAATTGGCTATTCTTTGTGAAGGTACTACACTGATCAAAGAAAGCAAGTTATCCACAGCTGTCCAAAGGTTTGAATCATTTAAGATGAAGCCAGGAGAATCAATTGATGAATTGGATACTCGATTTACCAAAATCATGAATGATCTTGATGTGTTAGGCAAGACTTATACTGACAGAGAAGTTAACCTGAGAATCTTGAAAGCCTTGGATGAAAGGTGGAAAATGGTGTTGGTCCCAAAGTTGAGTTAATAATATTGAGTAAGCTAGTGAAAATGTCTAGAGGGGAGGGGTGAATAGACTTTTCAAAAATCTTTCAATATATTAGAATACACTATGCGGAATAATCAGATTACTAATGAGCCCAATCAAATTTATACTCAACTTTTCTATAGATATTTATCTTTGTTAATTCTTAATGTTCTTGATTAAACAATTCAAACAAATAACAAACAGTAAAGTAAAGAACACAGAATTTTATAGTGGTTCGACAAATGTCTACATCCACTCTCACAACTCCAGTTGTGAAGTTTTATTACTCTTCTTGAGCTTCTTGTGGCTTAAAGTCCCAAGATTAAGACTTTGATCTTATCGATTATACCTCCAGGTATATCTTCGATCTACTAGTAATTCTACAAGTAACTAGCACACTTGTTTTACAACATACAAACTTAAATTTGAAAAGTAAAACTTCTCTTTGAATAGCCTTTGATTCTTCTCTTCAATTCAGTGGCTCTTCTTCTTGCTTTGATTTCCTTAACTCTGTGAGTTCTTGCTTGTAGACTTGCTCTTTGAATTCTCTAAGATCAGTAATTGCTCAGTCGTCTTCAGCAGTAGGAGATCATACAGTATTTATAGAACTTAGTATGACAGTTAGCAGTTTGTGAACTAACTCTCAAATAACTCTAAAACTGTTTTTGTAACTTCTTCTTGTAACCGACTTTGTAACTTCCTTCAACTTCTAAGTCAGCATATCTTCAATAAATCTTCAGTTACACTTTAAATAAGCTTTCCAAACTTATTCTTCAATTTCACCAAATCAGCACAGTAACTTACTGTTCTGATTTTTACTCTTCGGATTTTTACTCTTCTGATTTTACTCTGCTGATTTTTACTCTTCTGATTCAATCAGCACATGTTGGGATATGAATCCTAGACAAGTTCTAAATGATGAAAAGATGAGATGAAGTTTTGATAAGCCAAAAATAGTTTGAATATTTTCTAAGTGTTGACTAATCTAGTCTAGTTGAGTTGAAGTCATCTTGAACAGATCAGTAGAGTTCACATGAAAAGAAAAGTATTGTTTATATTTAAAAGATAAGTACGATGTATAAGAACTTCATATCTGTTCGTATATGTTTACATTGATTAGTTTGTTTTTGAGCTATAAGTGTTGTATAGAGCTCATGATATTTCTATGTAATAGATAGATTTGTTGTATAGATTTATAAGTTGACTAAGCTTGTGTTATAAAAGCTTAATGTAATGTAATAGTCTTGTTAGGTTAGATGATAGGACTAGATTAGTTCTATTAGAGTCTACTGCACAAGAAGAGAAGACCAGTCTACTACTCAAGACAGGTGGACTACAAGACAAGTGCATCTACTAGACTACACAAGACAAGTTAACATGAAGTTGGTTACAAATACGCGTGAAAGATAAGGATGGAGAAGTTAGTTATGGAATAACTAATTCGTAACAAGAAACGCGTGTATGGATAAGAAGATTCAGTTGAAGTCAGTTATCAAGAAAGGTTGGTTACAACTACCTGAGTTCTTGAAGTTCGAAGTCTATAAATACTTGAAGAAGTTTATCACTTAAAGACTACTGATTACTGAGATACTAATACGACTACTGAAATATTGATACTGCAAGCATTATTGAAGATTCAAGTGAAGAAATTTCTCTCAGAGATTGAAGTTCAGAAAGTGAAGCTACACAAGTCAAGTGAAGATCAAAGAAGGCTACTACCGAACGAAGAGAAGTTTTATTTTCTTTTGTTGTTTCAAGTTGCTAGATACTTGTAAATCGCTAGTAAGATCGAAGAGGCACTTGGTAGTGTTATCGAGAAGATCTAAGTCTTATTTCTTGGGACTTAAAGCCACAAGAACATATTACTCCATTGGACGAGTTAATAAGAATTTCACAACTGGGTTTGTGAGAGTGGATGTAGACAAGTTGTCGAACCACTATAAAATCGTTGTGTGGTGATTTACTTTACTGTTTTGATTGTTTAAATTGCTTAATTGTTTTAACTACTTAACTGAACTTGACTAGTTGAGTATAGAACAGAGTTCTCGAATATAAGTTGAGTATAATCTTGAATTGGGCTCATTGTTAATTTCGTATTCCGCATATTGTACTTTGATATTTCGAAAGATTTTTGAAAAGTCTATTCACCCCCCTCTAGACATTTTCACTAGCTTACTCGTTATTAACTCAGCTTGGGACCAACAAGTGGTATCAGAGCAGTAGTTTTCGAACTACTGTTTCTTGATAACCGATTTTAAGACTTAGGGTGAAATCTTGGTCTTTGATTGTTCTTATATACGTGTTCTTGATCAAAAATTCTTGATATATCCGTTTCGTGCTCCCTGTTCTTGACTTATCTGTTATTTTTGATCATAACTCTACTTAGCACTTATTTCTTGAAATCATGTCTCTTGAGATCTGCGCTAACAAGTTACCTAAGTTCCAGGTTCAAGACTATGACTATTGGAAGCTAAGGATGGAAGCCATCTTCAGTTCCACTCACAACTTAATGATCTCTGTCATCACTGAAGGTCCGATAGTGACCATGATCCCAAACACTGCTGCCCTCGACGCAAATCAACCCGTGGGTACACTCGTCAAGAAACCAAGGTCAGAACTAACCTCAGAAGAAATGAGACAGAATAATTTGGATAGCTTGGCCAAGAATTACATCTTACACACTCTTCCTAATGAGTATCTGGGAAAAGTGTTAAAATGTAAAACTGCCAAAGAAATGTGGGATCGCTTAGCTATCATTTGTGAAGGGACATCCCTAATCAAAGAAAGCAAGCTTTCCACTGCAGTCCAAAGATTCGAATCATTTCATATGAAAGCTGGTGAAACAATAGACCAGTTGGATACTCGTTTTACTAAAATCATGAATGACTTGGAAGTCCTTGGTAAATCTTATACTCCACGAGAAATCAATCTTAGGATTCTCAAAAGCCTTGATAGTCGATGGAAAATGGTAAAAATGCTTGTTAAGAATACCCAAGATATAGACGTATGGACAGCAGAAACTATGTTTCAAACTCTAAAGGCCCATGAGTTTGATCTAGACGAAGACGAACCCATAGTAAGCAGTGACAGAGAACATGTTGTATCTAAGAACGTTGCTTTTAAGGCTAGTTCGTCTAAGATAGACAGGTCTAAGACTAAGACTAGGTCTACTTCTGTGAAAGACGAGTTAGATACTGATCTTAGTCTGAAGGATCAGGTAAGCCTCATGGTTAGAAAGTTTGATAGGCTGAATAAACGTTTCGGAAGATATAAGAAGTTCTATAGAGAGCATAGAGGGTCTGCTTCTAAGAACTCGTCTGAGACCAGACGAGACCGAAACTCGTCCGAAAGGAGAGACGAAGTCTCGAAAGGTAACAGACAAGATAGAGAGTCTGATGGTAGGAAGATTAATCGTTCTGATAGACGTGATAAACGAAGGAACAACTCTCCTATTAAAAAGGCTACTAATGATATCTTGTGCTACAACTGTGAGAAGCCAGGTCACTACATATATGAATGTCCAGACCTGAGTACCGATGATCGAGAAGAACGCAAAGCACGAAGGGAAAGAAGATACAACCGTGGTAAGAAGGCAATGATGGCCAATGATGACTCTGAGTCTGACTCAGACGAGTTGCCATCATCCTCATCTAGCTACCCGTCTGAACAAGATCACGATGAAGCCTTCATAGTAGATGATGGTCTATGCTGCATGGCTAAAATCGACCAAGAGGTATCATCTGCTACTTCTTTTCAATCTTGTGATGAATCAGAATCTGATGAAAGTGACACTGCCAGTAGCAAAGTAGGGAGTAGTCTTCAGCACTCTACTAGTACAGTTGAAGACGACCTCCTACTTGCCAACAAGGCATTCATTGAAGTCAGTGACGAAAACATCATTTTAAGACAAGAAATCATTGATCTTAAGGAAGCCCAGTCTAAAGTAGATCCTAATATAACAGTCCTAAATGAACGCTTGCAAGAAGAGTTGAGTCAACTCAAAGACAAGTGTGCACTGACAGACAAGTTATATCAAGACCTACTTAAGACACATGCTACTGAGAAACATGAATTCAATGTTTTACAAAGAAAGTTCAAAAAGCTTGAAGAACGTAATAAGTTCTTAGAAACCGAGGTTGTCACTCTAGACCTTAAACTTACTGACCTGGTTAACTCATCTAAGGTTAACCTTGAATTGTCAGATAGGTATAGGGCTCCTGCTGACAAGACAGGCATAGGTGCTAAGACATCAAGCTCGTCTACTCTAGTTGCTAAGAACCCTACTATTTTCATCTCAAGCTCTTTGACTAATGATAAAGGAAAAGAACCAATGATATACGATATTGACACTCCAAGTAAAGGTACTGTACCAAAACAAGCTCGAGTTAACATTCCAATTACCAAAGGAGGTAAAAAGAAAGTTAACAACAAGCCTGTTCCGTTTAAAACAAGTCAACAAAGGACTAGGAATCGTGGACGACCAAATCAGGTCAGATACGAGGATTGGTATCCCGAGGAGACTAGTAATAGACAAGTACAGACTAGACGACAAGAGTCTAGACCTCCTTTTGTAAGGCAGTCTCAACTCTACTCGTCTAGACCTAGACAGGAAGGTCCAAAATATCGTACACAAGCTGTTCTATATCCTCCACCTTTGTCATATGATATCAAAGGAGAAGAAAGACCTAAACATGTCTATAAACCGTATGGACCTAATGCACACAAACCTTACTCTGACTATCATAGACAAGTGCCTGCTCAAGTAGAGATTAAGTCAAAAGGCTATCTCCAAAGAGTAGACCCGAACTCAACTGATAGGCCAGATAAGGACAACAAGGTCTTATTTTGCAACAAATATGGTCGAAAGCTTAAGAGATCAAACTTGTTCAGAACTCCAATGTACATTTGGATTCCATTGAACTCGACTAACCCCCCAGGACCCCAATAAACAAGGAGGGTACCTAAATTATGAAATATCATCTAATGCAGGGTCGACTCGATCTATACAAGAAGGGTGGCTCAAAAGGAGAAACTTGGTACATAGACAGTGGCTGTTCGCACCACATGACTGGTACCAAGACTCTCTTATCAAGCTACCATGAGCAAGAAGGACCAAAAGTGATATTTGGTGATAGCTCCACTGCTGTTACCAAAGGATTTGGTTACATTCGGAATGGAGACATAGAGATTCAAGATGTTTCTTATGTTGAAGGCTTGAAATACAATTTACTCTCTGTTTCACAATTTTGTGATCGTGGATACAAGGTGCAGTTCAAGAGTCGGAAATGTGAAATCATTGACAAGAAAACACACACAGTCTTACTGGTCGGCATTAGACAAGGAAGTGTGTACATAGTAAGCTGGAACAGTTGTCCGAGGGACACCTGTCTACTTACTAAGAATCCTAAAGAACTTGGCTGGCTCTGGCATAGACGCCTCTGTCATCTAAACTTTAAGGTTCTTAATAAGATAGCCAGAGACTACCTTGTGGAAGGTATTCCCAATGAAGTCTACTATAAGTCACATGTATGCACGTCCTGTCAAAAAGGTAAACAGGTAAAGGGTTCTTTTAAATCTATTCCATCCCTCTCAACCAGTAGAGTTCTTGAACTTCTACATATGGACTTACATGGCCCAATAACTCCTCCAACTTTGAACGGTAGAAGGTACACACTTGTTGTGGTAGATGACTATTCTAAGTTCACTTGGGTAGTCTTCTTACACAAGAAGAGTGATACACAAACACTTTTGCCTGATCTGTTGAAGAAGTTACAGGTTGAGAAGAATCAGTCAATTGTCAAGATCCGTAGTGACAAGGGTACTGAATTCATTAACTGCTATATTAAAGAATTTTGTTCTAAGCGTGGCATCCAGCACCTTACTAGTGCAGCTAGGACACCACAGCAAAATGGAGTAGCAGAGCGAAGGAACAGAACTCTTAAGGAGGCCTGCAGGACCATGCTGACAGAGTATAATACGCCTCAGAAGTTTTGGGCAGAAGCCATCAATACTGCATGCCACTCACAAAATAGAAGTGCTATCAATAAAGCACTAGGTAAGAAGCCCTATGAGGTATGGAAAGGTAGAAAACCCAGAGTTTCATATTTTCATATATTTGGATGTAAGTGTTTCATCCATAACAATGGGAAAAGCAAGTTGAATGCATTTGATACTAAAGCAGACGAGGGGATATTCTTAGGATACTCCTCAACTAGCAAAGCATTCAGAGTATTCAACTACTCTACCCTATGTGTGGAAGAAACACCACATGTGGTTTTCGAAGAATCTCAACAGGACTCGTCTGCCAACAAGATCAGTGAGAAAGTTACTGAGCTAACTATCGAATCTGACAAAGATTCAGAGATATATGAATCTGTTCAAGCATACAATCCATTCATGAAAGCTCTCGAGTCAGATGACCAGAAGAAGGTAAGTGCTCAAGGTAACTCTACTAGACCAGTTGACATGACTAAACTAGTCGACTCGTCTACTCCCATTAAATCTTCTGATGATAATGATATTGACATGCATGATGCTGTACATGATATAGATGATAGTACTATTGTTAAGAATAGAAATACATGGAAATCAGCACATAATACTGAAAATATTATTGGTGACTCTACTGTTGGTGTGAAGACTAGACGACAACTCTTTGAGTCACAAGAACAATCTGGTACATCTCTGTTTTTGCTGGTGTTGTTTCCTCTCTTCTATCGAGCCTAAAACCATTAATGAGGCATTGGCTGATAGTAATTGGATCATCGCTATGCAAGACGAGTTGAACCAGTTTGTTCGAAATGACGTCTGGGAACTTGTCGATAGACCGAAACATCATAATGTAGTTGGCACTCGATGGATTTTCAAGAATAAGAAAGATGAGAATGATGTAGTTGTTCGTAATAAGGCTAGACTAGTCGCCCAAGGCTATTCACAAGCTGAAGGCATAGATTATGATGAAACATATGCTCCTGTTGCTAGACTAGAAGCCATTAGATTGTTTCTTGCATATGCTGCTTACATGAAATTTACTGTATATCAAATGGATGTTAAAAGTGCATTTCTTAACGGTATTCTTGCGGAAGAAGTGTATGTTGAACAACCCCCAGGTTTCGAAGTCAAAGGTAATCAGGTATACAAATTAAAGAAGGCCTTATATGGATTAAAGCAAGCTCCAAGAGCCTGGTATGATACTCTTTCTCAATTTCTATTAGAAAATGGTTTTACTAAGGGCAAGGTAGACAGAACCTTGTTTAGAAGACAAGAAGGGAAAGACATTTTACTCGTCCAAATTTACGTAGATGACATCATTTTTGGTTCACCTAACAAAGAGCTGAGTGAAAGTTTCTCAACACTCATGCAAAGTAAATTTGAGATGTCTATGATGGGTGAAATGAATTACTTTCTTGGACTTCAAGTAAAACAGACCCCAGAAGGGATTTTCATAAATCAAGCAAAGTATACTAGAAATCTTCTAGACAAGTATGGTATTAAGACATGCAAGTCTGCTGGCGTACCTATGCTACCTACATACAGAATGGACCCAGACGAACAAGGTAAGTGTGCTGATCAAACATATTATCGTGGTCTAATTGGTTCATTACTGTACTTGACTGCTAGTAGACCTGATATTGCATTCTCTGTTGGTGTATGTGCTCGTTTTCAAGCTAATCCAAAAGAGAGTCATATGGAAACCACTAAAAGGATTCTGAAATATTTGAAAGGAACCATCAATCGTGGTATATGGTATCCTTCAAATGATGATTTATCTCTAAGTGGCTACTCTGATTCTGATTTTGGTGGTTGTAGAATAGATAGGAAATCTACATCTGGTTCTTGTCAATTCTTAGGCACAAAACTCATTTCATGGTTTTCAAAAAAGCAGACTAGTGTTGCTACCTCTACTACTGAAGTCGAGTACATGGCTGCTGGTAGTTGTTGTAGTCAATTATTATGGCTTATTCAACAGCTTAGAGATTATAATATTTGTGAATCAAATGTTCCTATTTTCTGTGATAGTAATAGTGCAATTGCCATTACACAAAATCCTGTATTACACACACGTTGTAAGCATGTTGATGTGAAACATCATTTCATACGAGATCATGTAGAAAAGAAGGATATTCGCATGGAAAAGATTCATACTGATTTTCAAAGAGCTGATATTTTCACAAAACCATTAGCTGAGGCACGGTTTCGTGAGTTATGCATTAGTTTAGGGCTAATTGATTTAGACCCTACTTGCCTATAGCTGTGTACTAACCAGACAGGTACATCAAACGAAATATGGAGACAAGATCACTAGACTAGAGCACTCGACTACTCACGCAACAGACAGGTATACAAGGCTAGAATAGATGACCAGACAACCCGATGAGGAAGCTGGTAAAGCTGAGGGTAATACTAAGGGAATAAACAATTAAGGGGGAATCTATGATTTCTTAAATATCCTTATGTTGACTCTTATGTTAGTCAATAGTCATCTTGTTCGAAACCTTGATCATTGCTTTAGATTGATATTCATCTTATTTATTGTTACTCTACTTGTACCATCGATTACACGTTGAATATGATAAGACAGGTACATGAAGTCATTCGATGTTCAGAATAGACATGCACAGGCGAAGGGGGAACTCGTGGAGCCATGACATGGAGAAGTGTGAAGCAGAAATGCATCGCTGATTCTACCATGGAAGCCGAATATGTAGCTGCTTGTGAAGCAGCGAAAGAAGCGGTTTGGCTTAAGAACTTTTTAGTGGACTTGGATGTGATTCCGAATTTGCCCAGCAGTATCACTATTTATTGCGATAATGCTGGAGCAGTTGCAAATTCAAGGGAACCAAGAGCCCACAAGGCAAGCAAACACATTGAAAGGAAATACCATCTTATACGAGAAATCGTTAAGAGAGGAGACATAGTGGTGGCAAAGATCGCATCGGAAGACAACCTAGCTGATCCTTTCACAAAGGGTCTGCCTCAGAGTACATTCGAGAGACATGTGGAAGGAATGGGGGTCAAGTGCGTTGCCAAGCTGCTTTGAGTATAAGTGGGAGAATTTAATAGGACATGTAGAACATGGACATGCTGTAGTATACTTAAAAGCAGACTTTGAGTATAAGTGGGAGATTGTTAGGGTTATACTGGTTAGGAAGCTTTTAGTGCTACTTATGTATACAAACTGATTCTTGCACTTATAAATGAGAATAATATTTTTATCACTGGTTGCTTTAAATATAATGAATGTTAATTATTTATTGCATAAACGTTCAGATGTATTTTACATTGTAGAAGATCACATTGTCAGTTCCTTGTATATAAGTACAATTGATTCACAACTTAGATGGAATTGAACAATCCATTGGTAGAAGTTGAGGTGTAAGGCTCGGATTGGTTTATCTTGACCAAGAGATTACACTAGTGCATTATGATGTGCTGAATAGGACCTACAGAGAGGTAATTCTTCTAGACTGACTTAAGGAATGAAGAATTAGACCTCAGTGGTTGTTGATTTCTTAATCTCTGTCACTTAAATGGGATTGTCTGTAGTTAAGAAGTATTGCTTTGATTTATTATGGGTAAAGAATCAATTTGATTCAATACTTTGTATTTTGGGCAATATTATTAATTACAGGACAGATTGCAAAAATTAATACAGAGAATCGTGTCTTGGAGTGTCAAGTTGATTATGTCCCCTTGGTGGGCTCAGAAGGTTTATCATATCAAATCTGATCAGTGGAATTTATTTCCGGTATGATAATAATGTTGAGCTGTCCTTACTCCGAGGAATAAAATATATTAATTAATTAAAGCATTCAGTAGCTTAAATTAATTGATGGACATTGAATCTTAAACACGGGAAATAATAACCGGGAACCATATTTCGTAATATGGGTTAGGATGGATAGTGCAATATTAATTCTATAGTGGAATGAATTAATATTAATGGGCTGGAAAAATGTTGTGGCTCAATATTGATTTTTGGGCCCATTGGGAGGTCCAATCCTAATTCTCCTAAAGGCCCCTCAAGTAGCCCAATAAAAGTCTATTAATTAAGATAATTAAAAGATAAGGATTAATTTTGTTGCAAGAAATTAGAGAGAGATATTTATGGAAAAAGATATATGGAAATAAGAAATTATTTCTATATTATTCCAAGATAAATTGACCGGTCAATTTTTCTTTCTTGTAAGAGAAGAAACATAAATTATCTCTTATAAAAGGAGAAGAAAAAAATTGGTACTCTTGATCTTGAGACTAAGAAAAGAAAAAAAAAAAGATCTGTAATTTTCGAAATTACAGTGTGTGCAACAAGAGAAATTTAATTCTTCCTTGAGAGTTAATAGTTCGTGAGATCTCCCACCTGGTTAATAGTTCCTTGAGAGTAGGGAATACTTGAGAAGGCAATTGGGTTGAAGTTGTTACTCTTCTCAACGGTATCTCTCCGATTTAAAGGTAAACACGTAATCCCTTAGTTCCGCATGTTTAGGGATTTAATTATTTTACCGTACATTCATTACATAAATTAGTTGATTTAATTTGTTTTAATTATGAAATTAGATTTATGATAATTCATATTTAAATTACGTCCCAAATAGATCCGGGTAATTTTAAAGGAGTCTCAAAGGATTTCCGAGAGTCTCAAAAGATCCGCATCTCAAAAGATTCCCGGGAGTCTCAAAGGATTCCTAGCGTGATGGTCCATAACCCACAAGTGCCAATAATTCCCCACAAAGGAGATGGGGAATGTGGTCCCATAATAATTTCCCACAAAGGAGTTGGGGACCACATTGTTGGGGGACTATTATTGGGTATTGGGATTAATTTCCCAACATTTTTGTGTTATTTGTCTGGATTATTTCATTTTGCATTTGTATATACTAGTAACTTTATCTTTTATATTCTTAGCAGGTGAAAATTAATAATTTTTTTATGAAGAGTTTTGTGCAAACTCCCAGGTATATAGTAAAATGTATAATGACACGATTTATACATTTTTTAAGTGTATATAGTAACACATATTATTTATGTAGTAACACAGTTTTTCAACAATCTTGTGCAACGAAGATTCTGGTAAAGAATCAATTTATAAGGTACATATTCATATTTTAATGCCTTAGTTATTGTCTCAAATAATTATAATGAATTAGTAAAATAGTAACAAATTTTATTTATTAACACAAAATAATATTAATATAATACTAGTTTAGTGATAGCAATTAATTTTGTTGATGTAGTAATACGATTTATGTAATGTAGTAATAAACCTTGTTTATGTAGTATATTATTTATTTAATATATTATTCTATTAAATAAACTTTTAGTAAGTTATAATATATACTCCCTCTATCCCATAGGAATTTGCACACTTTCCATATATGGATGTCTCATACCGATTTGCACACTCCATAAAAGGAAATATTGTCATAACCCTCACCCTCAAAATATACACATATTTACCCATATGCCATTTCTTTTTCACACTCAACCTACTTTTTACTTTACTTTATTCATAAAAGTTTACAAAACTACCCCTCAAAACATCACTCATTACACTTTTTCTTACACATTTAATAAAACTACCCCTCAAAACTACCCCTCAAAACTCAACCTATTGAATACTTCCAGTACATGTTTCTATTTACATGGGTGACTGAGTATCGACCGTGCAATTGTGCACGGCTCCTGGACCATGCAAGTGAATACTTCTAGTACATGTTTATATTTACACGTGTGCTTGAGTATCGACCGTGCAACCGTGCACGGTTGTTGGACCGTGCAAGTGAATACTTCCAGTACATGTTTCTATTTACACGGGTGACTGAGTATCGACCGTGCAACCGTGCATGGCTGTTGGACCGTGCAAGTGAATACTTCCAGTACGTATTTCTATTTACATGGGTGACTGAGTATCGACCGTGCAATTGTGCACGACTCCTGGACCGTGCAAGTGAATACTTCCAGTACATGTTTTTATTTACACGGGTGACTGAGTATCGACTGTGCAACCGTGCATGGCTGTTGGACCGTGCAAGTGAATACTTCCAGTACATATTTCTATTTACATGGGTGACTGAGTATCGACCGTGCAATTGTGCACGGCTCCTGGACCGAGCAGTCGCCGAAAAGGTGATTGGTCGGAGAACGATCTGGAATTGAGCGAGCGTCAGATAAAAGCTACTTCTTGCTTCTTGATCGATCTGGGAGTGAGCGAGTCATTGTGGATTGGAGAAGCATAATCAGTGAGAAAAATTTACTTCTTGCTTCGATTCATTTGGACAAGGAACCTTCTTGCTTTTGTTTTTCAATTATGAATAAAAAAGACTTCCATTAACAAAAGAACCCTAACTTCTTCGATGGAATTGGGGAAGAAAAACATAATTTCTAATTTAATTACTTTATTATTTAATTATTTTTGTATTGGTAAATTTAATTTTTATAATAATAATATTTGTATAAAAAAAGGTAGAATAGTATTTTTTTTCTTAATATATATATATATAAAGAAGTGTAATATAGTAAATAACAAAATACACTTTAAAAAATGATTTAATTAATTAAAACCTGCATAACAGGTAGCAGGTTCATACGAAGCATACAACGTCACGTGGCGCGATTCGACGCATTGACTACATAGTCACTTTGTACTATTTGACTACACCAAAAATTACCCTACAAAGTATTTATTTTAAAAAGAAGTTAAAGGAAGTTATAACTGAAAGGAAGTTATTCAGTTAGAGTTAGTTCCAAGAAAGTTATTCTAACGACTAACTTGAGGATTAACATCTATAAATAGATGAAGATCTTCATTGTGGAAAGTTTAATCATATATATTAAGAGCTCAAGAAGCGTTCAAGAAAATCGAAGAGAAGATACAAGCCAAGAGTTGAAAGAGATATCAAAGCCTTAGAAGCAGAATCATTACTAATTACATTTTTAGTTGGAAGGAAAGCTGTAAAAGTGTTAGTTCTTTTCTAACTAATAGATCTAGGAGGTGTACACAAGATCACAGTCTTAATCTTAGTCTTAATCTTGTGACTTTAAACAACAAGTACTAAATTTCACTATTGGATAGTGACTTGTGAGAGTGGATGTAGGTTTATTGGCAGAACCACTATAAAATTTGTGTCTTGTTTACATTTAATACTTTACATTTCATATTATTGTTTAACGAATAGTTGTTCATATAATCAGCCAGATTGATAGATCAAGCTGAATAGACGAGTTAACAAAACTTACAAGATCACGGGGTTTTTCATTGAAGAAGCGAGTATAAAAAAGTTGGGCTCATATTCATATTAATCCGCATAATATTTTTTGATTGATATAACTAAGTTTGATTTAGTTTGCTATATCAGCTGAGAGGCAAGTATCAACAGACTTGATATAAGCTGAGTTAATATCAGCTGACTGAGAAAAAGTTTACTCTGATAAATTTTGGAAAAAGTTTTAAAAGTCTATTCACCACTCCCCTCTACACTTTTTACTCAACTCAATCTTAACTCGCTTTTTGGGACCAACAGTAAAATACCCTGTTTTACACCTTATATATACCGTGTAAAGATTACGAGACATTCTCTCGTGAGACGATCTCATACTAGACAAAAAAATTTAATAAGTAATTAAAAGAAAAATGAAAATGACCATGATTAACATGTCAATTAGTGGACAAGGGGGGATGAAAATAACTTTATTATTCACATTAATTCATGTTCCTCATCGAAAATTAAGTGTATTGATTCACATCACTTCTCAGACATGCACTGATCGCTTTATAGTACACATACCTTGTAAATCAACGTGTGTCTGAACTCTAACACGTTTCATGCCTATTCATGTGGACCCCACTTATCAATATATATATATATTATGCGAATATATTTATTGAGAAATTTGTAGCACTCCGTATTAGTTTTGATGAGTAGTTCAAAACATAGTGTAATAGGAATTAATCTAATTTGTATATAGATCAACTATTAACTTTTAACAATCTGTTGAGGGGAAACTCAACTATAGTCAACTGAGCAAACCAAATCAAGCGTGACTTACACACGTGTGCACAAAATGAAGATTAATAAAGATAAGCTCAGAAGATTTAGAAGATATTAATGACAAAAATTATATTAGAGAAGACTATTGCGTATCTGACAATTTAAAATCTTATCTCTGAAACTCAACTAAATAAACCAAGAGATTCTCAATTAGTACACATGAAAGAAAGATCAACTCTCATTCGAATCATGGCTCACAATTTTTTTTGATTAAAATGTCTATTCCTCTTTTCTATAGAACTTGTTTTGGAACCTACAATATTTGTTACTTATAATAATTTTATACCAAAATTTTAATACAATCATTATTCACTACCACACACCCCCTACATTTATTCTTCTAGTGTGTGCTTTCTTATTGAACCGTCAAATTCATCAATTCATAATACAGAAAAAAAAAAAAGAAAAAAAAAGCGAAGTAAAATATTTGTGTCACACTATAGTGTTTAGTGTCATAATTATCTTCTTCTAAAATAAGAGTAATGATTATGCTTTAATTTGAAATTTAAAATATAGTATATACGACTAAACCTCATCAATTCAACATTCCTTAAATTTACAACGAAAACTTAGGTAATTTTATTTTTTAAAAGGAAACCTAGGTGAAATTTGAAAAATACAAATTGACATAAACATACCATATGAATATGAGAAAAATAAGTAAATAATTAAAAAAAATTAGAGAGAGAAAAGTGGGGTTCACATAGTCAGAGACAAGGCCGTTTCAGCCAGCCTTGGCAACCATGACTCCATGAGACTTTTTCTATATCTCCTTACAACTGTCTCTTTAGTCTTTATTTCGATTTGATTCTCCAGTTTTATTTACGTGTTTTTTTTTGTTTTTTTTATCACCCTAAATTTAACACTTATTGTTTTCAACATTATAAGATATTGATTATTCTTCTGTTTCACTTTTACGTGATCCACTTAATATTTCAGCATATTTTCAATATTATAAAATGTTAATTATCCCCTCCGTTTTTTTTTTAATAAGTGTCACTTTGTCTTTTTAACTAATTTTAAAATAAGTGTCATTCTAGAGTTTTTCTTTTAATTTTGACTATTTTACCCTTATACATTTACCATAAATATTTTTCATAAATAAATTCCACAAAAATTGTTTACACCAAAATTAATTTGATTATGAATACTACCTACATTTTTTACCACATTCTTTATCAAATAAAATTTCTATATTAAAATTAGTATAATTAATGAAGGATAATATAGACCACAATTTATTATCTTAATTTATTAAAAAAAAATCTAAAATGACACTTATTAAAAAATGGAACGAGTATATTTTTTAATATAATAAATTCCAAAATTAAAATGAGTGATACTCAATTACTCATACAGTGATACTCCCCCTTCTCTCTCTCCTCTGAGTTAGTAGTATAAATGTTCAAGTGTGAGAAAGGAAGAGTCCCTCCAAAACACAGCTCACGAGCCCTCTCCCCTTTTCTCATCTGAATTCACCACAAAAATTAACTTTTTCCATTTCTCTGTTTCTGTAACAACCTTCTTCACAAATGTATTGTTTTTCTTCGTCTCTTAGCGTTGATGATGAGTTTCAGAAGCTCGTCACTCGAATGAACCCGCCACGGTAATTAATTTCTCTCATTTTATAATCTCAATTCTCCAATTTTAATTCCCCAATTACGCTTTTGTCTCTCTGCATGTTCTTTCCAAAATTGTTCTTGAATTGGGACTTTGTAGGGTAAACATTGACAATGCATCCGATAAGAAGGCAACTTTGATCAAGGTACGAATTAATTTTGATTCAATTTACTAAATTCTGCATAATTCATCACTGTTTTTACTACTTTAAAAAAAAAAAAAAAATTGCAGGTTGATAGTGCAAATAAGAGGGGAAGCCTGTTGGAGGTGGTACAAGTTCTTACTGATCTGAATCTGATAATCACGAGGGCCTACATTTCTTCAGATGGGGGGTGGTTTATGGATGGTGAGTTTTTCATTTTTATTTATGAGAATCTGATGAATTTTTGGAAATAAATAAATGAAATTTTCTTGTTTTTGATTGTCAATTGCAGTTTTCCATGTTACAGACGAAATTGGGAATAAGGTGTATGATGATTCAATTTCTGATAAAATTCAACAGGTATAAATCTCAATTACTCCTCTATTCCAGAATTTTCAATGAGTATGATCACATAGTTAAGTAATTTATTACACCTGAATTCAAATTTAATTTGTTTTATCGATTTCTTGATAGATATCCATTTTCCTTAATTGTAGTCGACTTTGTGGCTTTTCTACCGAGTGCATTTTCAATCAGAACAAACAAAGATTTCAGCATTGGCTAATTCAGCATTGGCTAAAATTTAGTAAGATTGCATATGGTTAAGTTTGTGGATGATCAAATCACCATTACTAACCCACAAAATTACCTTGTACACCAACATTATAGCTTTATTTAATTGTATGGACAACTTTAAACAGTTGTACATGTAAGCGTGAATAGCCACGTCCTTATTATATATGTAGATTGTGAATACAATAGTAACGGTAGCGTAATTTGATGCTAGAAATTTGCTTTATTGGTACTTAAAGGCTAAAGTAAAGACCAAGTAGATAATTCCATAATGACCCTTGTCGTAAAATTACATTTCAGTCCCTGGTACGAAGAGGACCTAGCTTCTCGTCCCTGGAAAGATCTGTGGGTGTGGAATCTGCTGCAGAGCACACAACTATTGAGTTATCGGGGCGAGACAGACCAGGGTTGCTCTCTGAGGTCTTTGCTGTTCTTACTGATCACAAGTGTAATGTAGTAGCAGCTGAAGTGTGGACCCACAACTCAAGAATGGCTTCAGTCGTTTACATCACAGATGAAGTGAATGGGTTGGCGATCGATGACCCTGATCGTCTCAATAACCTAAAACAACTTCTTCTTTCTGTCCTGCAAGGCAACAGAGAATGGCGAAGTGCTAATAGCGCTGTTTCGGTTGGTTCTACACATACTCAGAGAAGGTTGCATCAGATGATGTATGCTGATCGTGATTACGATGACCAAAATGTAGATGCTGCCCCAAGTGAACGGGTCAAACTCCTTGTGCACGTTGAAAACTGTGTGGAAAAGGGATACACTGTGGTGAACTTGAGATGTCCAGACCGACCTAAGCTGCTCTTTGATACGGTGTGCACTATAACGGATATGCAGTACGTTATATTTCATGGCACGATTATTGCTGAAGGACATGAGGCTCAACAGGTAATGATTGAATTGAACACATTGCTATTTCAATGTTAAATGCATTTAATTATTTGCATGCATATATAGTACTCTCACAAAAAATATTAGTAGAATATTTAATGAGATGCATTAGTTTATATAAAGAAAAGTACTAATTCATATAAAAGAAAGTATTAGTTTGTGGATTGAACAGTATTGGTAATTTTTCAATATACAACTAATACTTTTTATCATAGGAGTTGATATTTTTCATCATAAGAACTAATACTTTTCGACCATCCTTTTCTTGATTCGCAAAAAAATAAAAACATCTTGGTTAAAAAAAATATTCAAAATCGGTCAAAATCGCATTGGTTGCATGGTGTAATTGAGCTCCGAAGTGTTACTCTTGTCCAAGACAGATATCTGAGATATGCAATTAATACGATGGTCGAGTTTTATTTGGTTCTTGGGTGCCAAGTTTTGCACCATGTGGAGTGGACCACGTAAATTTATTTCACTTATAACTTGTAAGCAAATCTAATGAGGAAGCGTTATGTAATCATCAATCAATATTCCTACTGAATCTCATGACTTTCAATTTGTTGTTGTATGCTTTGCCTTGTTAGGAATATTATATAAGACACATGGACGGGTGCCCCATTAATTCAGAGGCAGAGCGTCAACGTGTAATTCATTGCTTGGAAGCAGCAATTAATAGGCGATCATCTGAGGTACCTAATCATTTATGGTGGGTTTCTTATGGATCCCAACACCAGCATAAAACATTTGTATTCTGTATTATGATACAAGTAATCCATGTTGTTGTTGGGCTCCATAAGAAATGGAAAAAAAAGATTCATGTATGTAAGGTTTCATCGGCTGATGATTTGCTCGTATAATGCAGGGGATAAGATTGGAATTATGCAGCGATGATAGAGTCGGCCTTCTATCGGATGTTACTCGTATATTTAGGGAAAATGGGCTATCGGTTACCCAAGCTGAGGTGATGACTAGAGGCACACAAGCTGTGAACGTTTTCTACGTAGTTGATGCGTCAGGTTATCCGGTGAAAAGTGAAATTGTTGAGGCGGTTAGAAAAGAAATCGGGTTGACTGTACTCAAGGTGAAGGATGATGTCTACTCTAGTTCTCCGCCTGAGCAGAGATTCTCGTTGAGCACTCTATTACGGTCAAGATCAGAGAAGTTTCTTTACAATTTAGGCCTCATCAAATCATGCTCCTCAGAGGTCTGCTAACCGTCTAGTTTCGGTACATACTAGTTGGCTTAAACATATACTTAGAGCAGCTTAAAGATGATTTAGTCAGGACCATTGTTGATCTTGAAAAGAACTAGTTTAGGCCTAATGACAATGCAGTACTTTACTAGACGTATAAAGCTCAAGAGGAACTGTATATTTACAGTGTTTTTCTTTTTACAGTGTGTTTTTAGCCCTTCAAATTTGGAGGTTATTGTAAGTTAATTAAATAAATTATTCTTCATTTTCTTTCTTGTAGCATTTCCCCTGGCTTGTAGTATAGTATAAAGGTAGTTTTCAGGAACATGGAATGTGATGCAAAGGGGCAAGACCATGGGATAATGCTAGAAAAGGATGACATATACATACATATGGAAAACCTATATATATATAAGTGTGTCTGTGTGTGAGAGCACTTTTCTTGTTTGTCATGTCGGTGTTGTGTGGGTTTGCGGAACTTATCTACTCCTCCCAAGAATGTGTGATACATGTGGTGGCTCCATTCCCACCATGATCTCATGGTAGCAACTTTAAATTCGGATTGACCCACTAGTTTCACTGTCAAATTTTCACACAGTAAATTTTCAAATGTTGAAATGTCTTGAATCCTAACTATGAGTTTGTTGGGGGATTCGTAGACTGGAGGGTTCGGGTGGCGAAGTACCCTCTAACGGGGTCCGAGGGCAACGCCCTAGGCCCACACGGTGTATGTGTGTTTGAACTCAGTTTTCTGATTTGAACTTTTTTTCTGGGTTCAAATTAGAGAGTATATATAGGACATGTTTGATAACAAAGATGGATTATCTAAAATTAGGATGATAATTAAACTTTATAAATTTTAAATCATAATCTACCCTTAATCTTAATCTTAATCTAAGTTATCAAACCACCAATAAAAATGATATATAGTTAATTTAGATTTAATCTAAGCTATCAAACATGACCCTATTATATTCACAATACTTGACTAGGGTTATTTTGTATTGCTACACTGTCATTTGAATAATACAATTTTATTTATTTATTAGTGAATCGCGTGGTTTTATGTACTTATTTGTCGATTTACATTTTTTTTTTACATTGATTATAACATCACCAATTAGTCGGGAAGAAAAAAATTGATACCCATAAACAAAATGATTGATAGTAATGCAAAGTGTAAGTTTAATTAATTTTAATATATTTGACAAAATGTTGTATGAGATTTGATCTGACCCATTCACTTAGACCGTGTTTGTTTTGGGATTGGCCAATTCGGATTTGGATCGATCCAATCAAATCTCTCTTAATCCAAATACAAATATCAATTCACCTCTATAATACACCTATACACTATTTTTTAGGGGTGGTTCGGTACGGTATACCGATCATACTGAACCATACCGTTATCATATCGAAAATTTCGATATTGAAAAAATTCATACCGTTACCGTACCGAAATTCGGTATACCGTAATCTCGGTATACCGAAATTTTCGGTATGTAAAAATTCATACCGATACCATACCGTAATTTCGGTATACCAAATTTTCGGTACGGTATATCGGTATACCATACCATATCGATATACCGATTTATATCGAAAATATTGAACCATCATTTCATATCGAAATACCGGTATACCAATTCATACCGAAAATATTGAAGCATTATTTTATATCGAAATTAATTATTTAAGGTTTATTTTATTTATGTTTTAATAATTAAAGTTATTTTTATATAAAAATAATATAAAATTATTATTTTATTAAGGTTTCGTTATTTCGGTATATCGATATACCGTTTCATACCGAATACCGAAAAAATTTCGGTATATCGAAATACCGCGGTATGATCATTTTCCATACCGTTACCGTACCGAAAATTTCGGTACGATATCATACCGTACCAAAAAATTCGGTATACCGAAAATTTCGATAATTTCGATATTTTTCGGTATGATAAGTTCGGTATACCGAAATTTCGGTATATTTACCCACCCCTACTATTTTTATAGGGAATTTTTTTAGTCAAAGTCTTGTATGTACTCAAGTACATACAAGACTTGAGTAGACTTTGACTAGTCAAATGTTGACCGTTGACCGGTCAACGGTCACATTTTGACTTTTTTTTTCGATTTTTTTTTTGATTTTTTTTTTTTTGATTTTTTTTTTGTTTGAAAAAGTGTATGTTATTATAACAAAAAAATGTATCTTTGTTTTTTTAATTAAAAGTGTGTGTTACTATATTGAAAAGTGCAACATTGTTTTTAATGAAAAGTGTATGTTATTATAACTGAAAAGTATATGATATTATAACTGAAAAGTGTATGACCTATTAATGAAAAGTATAAGTTATATATTAATGAAAAGTGTATGATCCATTAATGAAAAGTGTATGTTACATTAATGAAAAGTGTATGTTATTATAACTGCAAAGTGTATGAACTATTTAATGTTATTATAACTAAAAAGTGTATGTTCTATTAATGAAAAGTGTAAGTTATATATTAATGAAAAATGTATGTTATTATAATTGAAAAATGTATGCTTTTATAACTGAAAAGTGTATGCTAATGATACACCTCTTGATTATTTGTACTTGCACTTTCATAATCTAGAAAAATTGGTGCTAAATTTTTTTTAAAAAAAATTATTATTAATTTTACACGTTTTATTATTTTTTTTACTTGCACTTTTTAAATTGACATTTTGGTTATTAGTAATTGTACTTTTATAATCTGGATAAACGATTCCTAATTTTTTTTAAAAATTTGTTATTAATTTCACACATTTTATTGTTTAATCTTGCAATTTTATGAATATTAAGATACACCATTTGGTTATTAAATCTTGCACTTTTATAATCTAGATAAACTGATTCTAATTTTTTTTTTAAATTGTTATTAATTTCACACATTTTATTATTTAATCTTGCACTTTTATGACTATCAATGATATACCTTTTGGTTATTAGTCTTGCACTTTTATAATCTATATAAACGAGTGCTAAAATGCGAAGAAAAAAAAAACAGGTGATAAAATTAAAAATTTGATGTAGGTGGGATTCAAACACGTGACCTTGTGGTAAAAAATTCAAGGGGCAACCACTAGGCTGTAACGACTACTAGCTAAATAAGCGTGAAATATTCTATTTATGCGCATGTGACCGGTTTGCAAGTGGACTCAAGTACACCGTGTACTTGAGTACACAGCAGCCCTACCCATTTTTTTTTATTTTAGTCCTATAAGTTCTAGATATTCCAAAATAAATTCTTTAAGTTTCAACTTTACAAAATACGTCCTTTACCTTTCAATTTTAATCATTTTTTACATCAATTTTAATTCTTTATGTTTTGAAAGAAGCCAAAGTCTTGTATACACTCAAGTACATGGTGTACTTGAGTGGACTTTGACTAGTCAACTGTTGATCATTAACCGGTCAACGATCAAACTCTGACTTTTTTTATTATTATTTTTTTCGAATTTTTTATTTTCGATATTTTTATTTTCTATTTTTATTTTGAAAAAGTGTATGTTAGTATATTGAAAAATGCATCTTTGTTTTTTAAATAAAAAGTGTATGTTACTATATTGAAAAGTGCAACATTGTTTTTAATGAAAAATGTATGTTCTTATAACTGAAAAGTGTATGGTATTATAACTGAAAAATGTATGTTATATTAACGCAAAATGTATGTTATTATAACTGAAAAAGTTTATGTTATTATAACTGAAAAGTGTAAGTTATATATTAATGAAAAATGTATGTTATTATAACTGAAACGTGTATGGTCTATTAATGATTATAATTGAAAAGTGTATGTTATATTAATGAAAAGTGTATGTTATTATAACTGAAAAGTGTATGATATTATAACTAAAAAAATGTATATTAATATAGCTGAAAATAACATTGAAAAATGTAAATTTTTAGTATAAAAAAAAATCGAAAAAAAACAGTCAAAGTTTGACTGGTCAACGGTCAACAGTTGACCAATCAAAGTCCACTCAAGTACACCATGTACTTGAGTGCACAAGGGACACACCCTTGAAAGAATTAGAAATAGCAAACTTGGTGCGACATGTATTAAAAAATGTCCCATCATCATGCCACATCACTATCTCTCCTTTATATACATTAAAAACACCCAAAAATACTCTATACATCCCTAATAATTTTAAATACAAAAATAAATGTATATAAAATGACTAAGTAACCCTTACATAAATAAAGAATAAAATAATTTTAAAAAATAACTTAAAAAAATATGAAACAAAATAAAAAATTTCACAAAAGAAACCAAAGGTGTTGCACTTATGAATGATCGATGTTAATTATGTGAATCTTATTTTCTTCTATTAATTGAAACATAATAACTAAATTTAATGATAATATCATCATTTTATAGAATATTCATAATAAATAAATATATTTCAAATAAATAAATAAATTAGTTTGGAGTAGATGCAGATAATTTTTTTTTGTGTAAAGCTACTAAGACCATCTCCAACCGTACTTCATAAATGAAGTTTTACTCCATTTATAGAGTTTTGCTCCCTCCAACCGTGCACTATTTTGAAGATTTGAAATAGAGTTTTGAATAGTAAACTCTATATATGAAGTTTATTGTTCAAAACTCTATATTTTATATCTATTATTTTATTAATATTTACAATTATGTATTAATAATTTGTTAAATATAATTACAATTCTATTGTTATACTAATTTATAATTTAATTTTAATTGTGTAATTTTTTTTTATGTATTATTATTACCTACAAAAAAATAACGTAAAATACAATAAAAATACATTATATATTAAATATGAAATACATTACATATTAAAACGGACATACATGCATTACCTATAATGTATCGATTTGTATTAGATTATACTCACATGTATCGTTTTACGTCATTATATGTTTCGTAATTTTACATTTAAATAAAAGTAATATTTGAAAACTACAAGTTTATTTACATTTTATGATTTTAATTAAATTAATAGAGTAATATTTAATTTACTAATTGAATATTTAATTGTATAAATTAATTTAAATACGAAGATAAATATATTATTTAATGATTGTAATATATTGAAAATGATTAAAATAATAAATAAAGTAAAATATAGAGTTTTATGGTTGGAGAAGGTTTTTAAAATAAAGTATGAAAAAGTGTATTTTGAAGTTTAGAAATCTTCATTTGAAAGTTTGTGGTTGAAGATGGTCTAACAGCTAATAAAATGTTATATAAACCTCAAATGTTATACACACCCAACTAAAATTTAAAAATCAATTTTTATTACTGAACACACCCTGATTCTTTCCTATTTACCCTTTATCCCTCAAAACAAATACAAATTGAATAAAAACTAAACATATAATTTAAAATTCAACTAAATCATTAAAATTATATATAAATTTTAAAAGTTAATTAAATAATATTCAATAATACGAAAAACTAAATAAAATTTGGAAATATTTAAAAAAAAATCAACTAAATATTAAAAAAATATTTGAATGAAAAAATCAATTAAATCCAAATAAAATCTAAAAATATTAAATAAATCAAATAAAATTTATAAAATAATTAAATTAACAATACCAATTAATGATTCAATTTTTTAAAAATTAAATAAAATAAAAAATGAAATAAAAATAAACCCAATCAAAAATAAATGTTAAAAAAATTAAATAAAAAAAATCTTACTTTTTTTATTGATTTTTTTAATTTACTTTTTTTTTTTACGTTTTATAAAATTTTTTCAATATTTTTTTTTTGATGATTTATTTTTTAATTTCAGATTCTATTTAATTTTCTAAGATTTTTTTCAAAAATATTAATTAATTTATGTAAATTAATTATTTTTAAAGATTTAGTTAGTTTTTTAATTACTTTTAAATTTTAATTACATTTTTTAAAGATTTTTTTCAAGTTATTTGTTTAATTTATTTTACTATTTATTTATGTTAGGGTTACTTAGTTATTTTATATACGTTTATTTTTTATTTAAAATTATGGGGTGTGTATAAAATATTTTGGGGTGTTATTAGCTCTATTTTTTTTAATATATATAGAGGAGATATAGTGATGTGGCTTTTTTTAATATATGTGGCATTAAGTTTGTCAATTCTAATTCCTTTAAAACATAAATGATTAAAATTGATGTAAAAAATGATTAAAATTGAAAGGTAAATGACGTATTTTGTAAAGTTGAAATTTAAAGGATTTATTTTGAAATGTCTCAAACTTATAGGACTAAAAAAATAATTTCTCATTTTTATACAATTAAATCACTATTTTCATTTTTCAATCACTCATTCTCTCTCCTACTTTCTTGGGGATCTCCTATATATAGTCATAGTGTCGTATGGTGTCGTATGACTACCGTAGTCAATTAAATCTAAACCATTAAAAATCAAATCTAAAAGTTTAAACCTGATGACTTGTTACCTTTTGTACTTTTTGTTAAAAATATTCATCGTATGTGTCGTATGGTGTCGTATTTATAACTAATTTAATTAATTAAAATATATAATTTATATTTTTATCCTTAATTTAGTAAAAAAATTGTTAAATTTATTAATTTAATTAAAATATATAATGATAAAATTACCTATTTACCCTTATATTACTATTAAAATTAACAACAAATAAATAAATTAAATTAAACCTAGAACACGAATACGTTGGTTTTCTTCCCTCTGCGAACACGCACTCCACTAACGCCATCAAGTCGCTGCCCTATTTGTGGCTCGAGCACGTGAACAAGAAAAGAGCATTTTTTTGGTTTGCACGGTTTACTGAATATCGACCGTGCAACCAGGCACAACTGTTGGACCGTGAAAGTGAGCACTTACAACACATTTTTTTGGATTGCACGGTTTCCTAAGTAACGACCGTGCAATCGTGCACGGTTGTTGGACCGTGCAAGTGAATACTTCCAGTACATGTTTCGATTTACACGGGTGACTGAGTTTCGACCATGCAACCGTGCACGGTTGTTGGACCGTGAAAGTGAGCACTTACAACACATTGTTTGGATTACACGGTTTACTGAGTATTGACCGTGCAATCGTGCATGGTGTTGGACCTTGCAAGTGAGCACTTCCCGTACATTTATTATTTAATTATTTTTTTGATTGGTTAATTTAATTTTTATAATAATAATATTGTATAAAAAAGGGTAGAATAGTAATTTTGCTCAATATATATATAAATATATATATTTTAAAAACAATTTTAATAAAAGAAGGGTAATATAGTAAATAATAAAATACAATTTAAAAATGATTTAATTAATTTAAACCTGTATAACATGTAGCAGGTTCATACGACGCCACGTGGCGCGATTCGACGCGCTGACTATATAGTCACTTAGTACTATTTGACTCTCTGTTACTTTTTTTTTCACACACTCATTCTCTCTACTATTATTTTTCTACCCACTTATTCTCACTCTTATTTTTATACAATCATATAAAAATTATTCCCTCTGTCCCGAGATTTTTTGCACGGTTTGACCGTCACATTTTTTTAAGAAAAGTGGATTTAGTGGTTGGTGATGTAAGATAAAGGAGAGGTATTTTGGGTGATTTGATGAGGGGTAAAGTAAAATGTATGTAAAAAAGGAGTGACAATTTTGAAAATAAAATGATGTTGGGAGGGTATTAATTTTGGGGGATTTCACCTATAAGGTCTTTTCACCTAGTGATTTTTTAAATAAGAACATGGTTCAAAATAGTTTCAAATTAAGATCAAAATGTAACATAAATGTACCATCATGCCCTTACTAATTAAATTTCGGATTTAATATATAGAAAGTCAATTAGTTTTAAAATTTAAATGTGTGTCTATTAGCTCTTCGAAAAATGTGCTGATCAATTAAGACTTCCCAAATTACATCTTTCCCAAAGCTACCGTCAATTCAATTAATTGATTTGTAGAAAGTGTGGGTTTTTTCAGTTGTGAAGAAATCGTGAAGAAGGCGAAGTGAAAAGGGATATTGTGCAGATTCACTCTAAGAAGGTTTATCAAACGGTGCCAAGTGTAAATCGATCGTACTAACTGTTTGGTAAGTTGATAAATTTGATTATATTGTGTGTTTTTTCTGCATCCATGGATTCAAATTTGATGGATGCAAATCCCAATAATTTTTGGTTCACCTTTCCAAGGATACCGAATATTTTAAGATACACTCTGTTTTTTCTGAAAAATTATGTAGTGTTTTGACATTGATCATTAAGGCGTAAAACAAGGCCATCGCGTTGATTTGTTATGAAGAAACCCTATAATCGTTACATGCATTTAGGAAACTTGAATGTTTGATACTTTTTATGTTAATTGTGATAGAATATATATATTCTTCAGAAATTGGGGTTTTGTTCGACCCCTTTCATTTACTCTCATAAGCAATCGTTTATTTTACAAAAGTATGAAAATGTATGAAATAAACCATAAATATGTTGGAAAAGCAAACATCTTTATGTTTCGAATTTAAGGGTATATTAAATGTGCTTTGTTTTTCATCTTTGTGAAAGAAAAAAAATCGAATATTTCATTTAAATAATATTTTATGGTTTCATATCTACAAAAATTGGTAAAGAGAAACAAAAAGGAATTCAAATACGTGATGTCGATAAAAGAGGAAAACGAAAAAGGGAAGACAAGAAGTTCGCGAAGGTTCACTTAATGAGAACTAGAGGTAAGACCTTTGAATATACAATTTGTATGATAATTGTGTTAACCGCATGTTATAATTATATTCCATAGTGAAGTGGATGTTTAAGTTTGTGCTAATTAATTCAGATTAATTTCTTATGTTGTACCCTTGTATGCAGCTTCAAGTAGCAAAATGAAGTATAAGAAGGAGAGACAAGGGAAACATAAATGTTCAAAAATCAAATTTTAAATTTAAATCTTGCCTGTAATTAGATATAATTATTAATTATTCTACATATTGCCAATACATGAGAGCATATTGTAAAGTGTGTTATTCTACCTTAGGATTCAGGTAAGTCTGCACTCTTATGTATTATCATTATAAAGATATATAGACAATGACATATATGACTCTAGTATTTATCGTATTTGTTTATAGATTTTGAGAGCGAGGATGAAAGCAAGAAAAGAAAGATTTAGAGTAGTTCTTCATATTCTGAGGGTAAGTTGTTTGGTATTTTTAAGAAGTAAATGTACAGTTGTTACATAATTTTTAATTGAAATCTATGCAGATGTGGAAAGCGAAGATGATAAAAGGAAGCAGAAATCTACGAAAAAGTATAGATATGTTAAAATTAACAATAAATTTGGTTAGTTACTTATTTATCTAATTATTATATGACAAATGTGATGTTATGATATGCAGCATGATGAATGTATGCTTACTCTACGAGTTAACAATTTTTTTTCTTTTCTTCATGAAGATAATGTGGATGTTGTTTCCAAGAACAACTATTACAGATCAAACTTGAGAACATCATTTTATGAACTGGAACAGTTGGAGTTAAGAGAAGATCACTTCAAAGAGCTCAAGCATACCCCTTTTTGGTTCCTGTTGGAGGATGTTCTAATAAATGGAAATAAAGAGATGATTAAGAATACGTCGAAGTTTGAGGAGGACATAATAGAGATCGTAAGAAGTTTTGATGAAGATTCTGAAAGTTTTGTGGTTTCATCTCAAGAGTTGGGGGTGAACAAGCCTAATGCAGAATTGATATTTGGTATTGTTTCTGGTAACGAGAAAGTCCCAACGAGGGGAACTGACTATGCTCATCCTGAATGGATACGAAGGTGTTTCAGAGAGGAATTAGTCATGCTGCCGCCAAACTTTCCCTATACAGACCTATTCTAAAACAAAAAATTAATGAAATCAGGGAGCTAACAGATAGGGAGTCTCTTAAGGATGTGGCACGATTGTTATGCCTCTACGTAATGGTCGGTATACTCTGTCCAGTCAGACGTGGGGCGGTACCTTGGTTTTTGACGTCTTACCTTGAAGATTTCTACGAAATGTGCAAGTACGATTGGAGCAGTTACATTGTCGAAGTCCTAGTTAATCAGATCAAAAAGAGTAAAAAGACTTGAAGGCGGGTGGTTGCGCAATGCTTTTGCCGGTATATAATAGTTATTTAGTACTCTGATCTTATTATCAATACATTGTTCTATAATACATGCAATATTTTTTTATTAATATATTAATGTTTGTATGCAGTATTGGTTGTGCGAGCACACCACATGGGTTGATCTGATTGACGAGAAGGCAAGATTCCCTAAATAGGATTTGCATGATTTAAATTATGCAATTTCTCGTGAGAAAATGCATAGGCATTCTAGGGTACGTAATGTAATTTTATTGGGCAAACTATCAATTATTAATAATTTTCATAATTATTGAGCAAATTACCATTTATTAATTATCTTCAGGTGTCGGCTGGAATTTTGAATGCTGCACATTGGGAGAAGGAGAAGTTTTCTGAGCTGTTTAAATTTAGGGATGCAGAAAGGTCATCAAGAGGTGCTCCAGCAGTTAGTAACATTGATAAGGGGACGAACGTCCATGAGCAGTTTAAAGCGGATGGTTTATTAGTTAGAGGGTCGGAGTCTGTTGATAAACGTAACTTTATTTTAGGAGAGTTATCGTCAACACACTTTGACGTTGGTTCAACTTTCAAGGTGAATGAGGTTATGTTTGAAGAAGGCCCTTCGTTTGATCTTGGTAACGATTTCACAACTCATTCTAGTGGGGCATCTTATGAAGATATTGTCAAGAAAGTTTGCAGTGGTTTGAAGAATACAGAACTGAATAGAGGTGAAAATGCATTCGAATGCCCTAAGGTTGACGGGGGGTGAATAATGGTGTTGGTAATTTTAATGATGATAATCGAAATCCTGGATTGGGTGGTGACGTAAGCCATTGACAGATAGTTGAAGAGATATGTCGTCAAATAGTTGCTTTGCGACTGGATAACGAGTTGAAATCTAAGAAAGTTGATGAGTTAGTTGTTGAGTTTAACAATCTGCAGAAGGATATCGAGAGGGAAAGGTCTTTCTATGAGGTTGAAAGGAAGGCAAGGAATGATATAATACAAAAACTGGAGCTGGATAATGAGGTTTTGACAAGAGAGGTAGATATGATAAGAACACCGTCCCAAATAAATACTGTTTATGAAGATCAAGAGGTGCTTGATCAAATCGATGAAATTGAGAATGCAGAATTGCATAAGTCTTCAGGTGAAAAAGTTTATGCAGAAGATAAACCTGTTTGTGTTTAAGTTGGATAGACAGCGGACAAAACTCCATCTCCTAAAGATCTTTTTGATAAAAAGAAGAAAAAAGTGGTTGCCCCTAGCTCATTGGCAATGCGCGTACGAGGTAGAACTCTAGTAGGTGATAGGAAGGCTTTGCAGATTAGCCCTCAGATTCCCACTCAAGATCTGTTGTATGTGCACGAGATAACTGATGTTGATAATGATGAAGATGTGAATGCCAATAATATTCCCAAATGCGATACTAACGTGAAGTACCCATTTGACAACCGGTTGCTAACAGTTAAAAATTGTCCTGATGAGTTGAAAGACCACATTTTTAGTGAGTTGCAGAAACATGGTGAAAGGTAATTTAACTACTTTACCAAAAAATTCAATAGTTGTTATGTGTGTGGATGTATGTTAGCTTTTTATATTTTTTCATATGTATGCAATGCAGTAAAGTGATTTATTTGGGGAGTGGGCCATTGACCAGCATTACTATACGAATGCTCATTAATCTAATTAACAACAAAACTGTTGACAATCAGGTGATCTTTTTATTCCCTTTTTTTCATTTGACATATATTGGGAAAAATTAAATTGCATTACATGTTGAACGTAATTATTTTGTATAATAAAATAGGTAATAGATGCTTGGTCTGAAGTTGTACGTTTAATGTTGTACCAGCGTTGTCCTTCCACCGCTCGTATAACTGTATTTACCTCTTCTTGCTGGGTACGTAGAAATTTAGTAATATCATACTACCTCCGTCCCTGAAAAGTTTTCATAGTTACCTTTACGATATACACGCATTTAACCTTTATATAATATCTTTTGGGGTCAATCATACACTCAATTAAACTACTTTATTTACTTTATATATAAAAGTTTACAAAATTACATTTAAGACTTTAATTATTACACTTTTTTATTAAACTTCGTTCCATCAAGTGAAAGCTTTTCAGGGATGGAGGGAGTATTTTATAACATAATTATGGAATTTTTGTAATGTAGTTATTCAATTGTAGGTATTGATCACCAAACGTGATATATCGAATGTGACACCCCGTCCCAAAATTGATAATATAAATAATTATTAGAAATAAGTTTAACAAAAGATAAATTTTATTTGCGAATTTTCTAAATAATATTAGAATGTGTATGTTGCAAAAACTTTAATTTTCAGGAGGCGGACGAGCATTTTGAGAAGGGCGCACTCCTAGCACTCAAATAATAATAATAATGATAATTTGAATCATAACACATTAAAGAGGAAACCTTAATTTCCATTGCGGAAAGAAATCGAATGTTTCGACGAAATTGGAATTTCAGAAATCGTGTTTTTAATAAATAAACATATACATATAATATAATATAATAATAATATATATATATATATATATAATATACATGTGGGTGTGGATATATAGATATGCAAATAAAGTAACAGTATACTTACTACAGAAAGAAAAACAGAGTGCGTGAGTCATCCTGGAATGACTAAGCGTACCTACAAGCCTAGAAGCGGATTTCAAATTTTAAATTTCACGTCCATAGCTATTTACGAGGGGTAATTATCAGAAGGAATCTAAAAATCTTCTTTCACCCCTCAGGTTTTAGTTTCCATTCAAACCGACCCCTCCCTCGTCTCACTCTATAAAAGGAACAGCATCTCCCCTCATTCCTTACAACAATTCTCTCTCGTTTTTCTCCTTCCCGAAGCCATAAGCCTGTGTAAAAGATGAAGGTAAGCTCAATCCAGAGTCTATCCAAGGTATAGGTAAGAAGTTCCACTCATTTCCATTCATTTTCCCGTACGGAAGTATACCTTCTTTCAAACTCACTAATCTCTTCATCATTTCTTGTAAACACCATGTAGAATTCGAGGTATCTTCATCTCTGACCAATATCCTGAGCTTCCACACGAACCATACCAGAAAAACAGAGTCTAAATCCAAGGTTACAACCCATATCTCTCTTATGTGCTGCCGTCGTAATTATCGGTTTTCGTTAGTAAATTTCGATGCTTGAATCTTGTGTAACTTGCGATATAATTGCTTTATTTCGATCATGTTACGTGGTATCTAAGTTTATATGGTTGGAAACGTGATTTAATTATGCAAAACGAATTTTTTAAAAACAAACAGTAGGCTGAAAACTAGATGTTGGAAACAGCAGGTTTAGAAGCCCATATCTTTTTGTTGAAAAATGATTTTTGCATAAAACCAAAGAGGCTGTAATCTTCACATGGTAGAGAGTCTGCATATAAACAATTACACAATTTGATCGGATAAAATGAGAGATATTCAATTTTTAAAAACAGACAGTAGGCTGGAAAACAGAGCATCTGTTTTCGGGTCCAATGTTTCAAGGGCTATTTTTACTCAGCTTCGTGATGCGTTTTTATAAAACTTTTTATTGCCAGTAAACATTACCTGGTGTAGTTTAATTACCTCAAATTAGAATTTTAATTGGGTTACCCGTTTAACGGGAATTAATTTACGAATATAGGAGAAACTTCACTTATTTTGTGCCTTACAACTAGTTGCCAAGGACCATTTCTGACTTTTGTAAAAAACATACCTCCTGCTTAGTTGCCAGGCGTTTGAAAATACTTTTCTTAGACTTAAAAACCTACGATAAGGATGGTTGCAGTAGTCGAGATGCTATTAAAAGGATAGGACCGAAATTGATAAAAAACTATGCGACAACACCTATTTTTTTCAAATAAACCAAAAGGATGAGATTTAACACCCTCGTTAGATTCTCAAATAACCAAACATTGTTTAGAAATTATTACTTTAACTATGAAGCAAAAAGGATCACTAAAAATATGGGAGAAAATGTGCTAGGCGAAGTGCGGTCGAAATCAAAGCTCGGACGGTCCCTGTGTTACGCTTGCTAAAACTATTCAAGAAGTTTGTAGCTTTTCTTAAAAGTTAACGAGGTGGGTGTCATTACTGTATTGCTGTAATGTTATATGGACTGTTGGTGTATTCTGAACTAAACTAAACAAACATCAACATATAACTAAGAACACAAGAATACAATAATAATCATGATATAATATTATTAATATTATGATATGAAATGTGTTAGTTACGATTTCACGGAGGTGGTGGGATAGGGTTTATGGGGATTGCATGTGATAGAGTCGCTATCAGTGTCCCAGTATGATTAATCATACCGCGGAGGAGGCGGGAAGCGTTTAGGGGATTGCACGTGGGGAGTCGCTACCAGTGTCCCATATGATATGTGAAAAAATTACGATATATGATTTATGATATATATATGATGAATTATGATAATTATGAATAATGATATATTGTAAATCCTCAATGAACGAAAGTTCACTACCAAAAGATTTAAATCCCAGTGAATAACGAATTCACTATCCAAAGAATAATAATAACTCACGATAAAATATTAATACTAATTATTCTGGCGTACTACCAATCTATATAATAGCGTACAAGGATATCCACTGAGATTTTTATCTCACACCCCAAAACTAATATCTTTTCAGGTTTCAACTTCGAGGGGCCGGAGCTGCAGCAGGAATGACACGGAGTTTCCCAATAATTAAAATATTATAAGTTTTATATAATTAAATAAATGATATTGCTATACTTTGAGACAATTACATTCGTATGCCGAGTGACAAACTTTCCTAAAAGTTGCTCGATGAATATTATGTATGTTATCTTTAAAAACAATTGCTACTTATCATATAAATTCTAAGTTTCCTAAATGGGCCACACTACTCTTTTTGCAATTTATAATTGTTCTTTAAATGATTCCCGCTGCAAAACTCTTATTGATTGTCTCGTGTTAATATATTTTAAAGAAATTTTTCAGTCAGGTTTTCTGGTAACTAAGTGGCGACCCGAATTTAGAATGTTGAGCCTCAAAAGCCGTATTCCAGATTCGGGGCGTTACATCGAAGCAGAAATGTTTTGCGTCTCTTATTGAAAAATTTTTGGATGATGCTGTTGATAAATAAATTTTGCTTTTCCCCGTAATCGTGAGCAAAGGTGATTCAATGTCCATAACAAACGTTACAGGTCATTAGACACTGTTGAATTTGGACCTACGAAGAAGTGAATTGACATTTTACAATTCACTTCGTTCGAGGTCGAGGGGTGCTAAAGACCACTACTTGGAACACGCTAAACTACTGGTATGTTATTTAACTAGGTTACAATGAATTAAATTTTTTTCTTTTAACGATTTAGTATGGTACTATATTTCAGTAATTATTAAAATATAACTTTGTATGATGAATGCAATATGTATATCTAAATATGGATATTATATATTGATATATTGTTTATGAAATATGCATGATAGAATAATATTAAGGACATTTCAACATTTGAATATATGTATATGCATCATTTTAGATGAAATATAGTGGTTTTTCTGAATTTTTTGTGAATGATTTTAGGTTAAGTACGTCGAGGCAAAGTTAACGACGATTTTCAAAAAGTGTTGCCCGAAGCATCCATTTTTAAAGAGACAGTGCAAGAGTCCCATTCCGTCTGAAATCATACAACAGGGGCAAGGGACACTCGACCATGGTACTGTGGTCTGCAAGCTGATAGAGTATTTTTAAGAGGGCAGGAGTCTCCCAATGCAGCTTTTTGCAGCGATGAATCAATGGATATGCGAGTCACGATTGCTGGTGCTTTTGTGGATCCATTTCGATATGTTCACGTCTGAATATGAAGATGTGGTTTTCTGCAATTTCAAGAACAAATTTATTTAATGTTGTTTAAGTACACTTTATTTTTTATGTTTCATTGAAAGACCAGTGACCTCGTTTTAGTGTATTTTGCCATTTTCATATCTTATGAGTGTATGGCATTTTAGTATATCAGTTGATTTTTGCAAACAATTATTGGTGAAATCCCCCCCTTTTTTTACAAGCTTTTTTTTTTATTATTGGTTGTTTATTTGATAATAATATGAAACAATTTCCTACCAGTTTAATTCAATTTGCAGATTGGTATCATTTATAAATATGGAAATATGTTTTAATCACAAACTGACAATAAGAAATATTTTTGTTTAAAATAAAATTTGGTCTTAAAATGCGGAACTTAAATAAATATGCAGATTTTTTTATTTCATTCCAAATATAACAAATATTATCCAATATTAATACACATTTACTTGTTATATATGATTTACCAATCTACATATCATTCTAGACAAAAATTCAAATCGTACAAAATCCCAAAATTTTACATAATCGATTGGATACTTCAATTACACCCATATGACGAGTTTTGGTGAATATGTCGATAGGACTTCTGAAAACGTTAGATGTTATTGCAATCGGAATGCAGTAATTGTTACTGCGTGGAAGAACGAGAAAGTTGGACGAAGGTTTTATGGGTGTGAAGCTTATCCGATAAGATTTTAAATTAATTATTTCTAGAAAATAATGATATTAATTTTATCAATGTATTATTTTAGATTTACAGTTTCTGCAACTTTGATGATTATATGAAATTCCAAACAATTTCATAATAATTATGATTTTATGATTTTTTTCTTGTTTAGTTAGAGTTCGGGCTATTGTTGTTTTTTTCGTTGAATTGATCCTCCTATACGTGACCGAGCAAAAAGTATCATTCCAGGATTACTGAGTAAATTGAATTAAGAAAAATCAAATACAAAGCGTCTAGAAAAAACTGTTATGTGTTTGGAAAGAAAGATTATGAAGATGGAAGATGGGATCGTTGGATTAAAAGCTAAGAATGTATATTTGAATGAAGATATTACAAACTACAACTACAAGATGGAAGTGAAGAACTTTTGTTGGTCCTGAAAGGAGTATATAACAAGTGTATTGGGGGGGGGGGGGGAATACACTTGTATGCAAATATTTTCAAACTTTAACCAAACTTTTATTGGTCCTCGACAACTCTTCTGATATGATTAACTCTTAAAAGATAATCAATCTACTAAGTACTATTGAGTACTTAGTTGAATAATACTCTTTCTCAACTCAGAACTTACTGTTCTTCTCTCAACAGTAGGTTCTTTACACTTCTAATAACACAACCTTCTATCTCTCTTTTGGAAAGGTATAAGGGTTGAGGTTTGGTTCCAACTAGGTTGAGATATCCTTTACAATGAGCACAGTGTAAAAGGATAGGATATCTCTCTAAGCTTGTATGGATATACAATGTAGTTCAACTTAGATGAAGTGTATGAAAGACTAAGAATGTCTTTTGTGAGCTATGAAAGGCTTATGAGCTTGTAGCTTCAGAATTGTTGTTCACTAGTTGGTTGCCTTCAATGGTCTCCACACTTCATGTATTTATAGAACAATTTGAGGATTTGCCCGTTGGAAAGACAGCCTCAAATTTTCTATATTTGTCTTCCTTGAACTCTGCAACTGGAAGACAGTTTCTTGAAAGTGACATGTCCTTAATTTGGGAAGTAAACGGCTGTAAGCATTTTGTCTTGACTTTGAAGCACTCTTCCCAATGTCTGACTTCAAGATTCACTTGATCAAACATGGACATCACTTATGATGATTGGTCCTATGATAAGGACAACTTTCCTTATCACTTGGTCAGTTCTGTTTATCACTTTCAACTGAGTTTGCTTATCAGCGGTGTTGGCTTTGCTCTTCAGATGACTAGGCTCTTTCTCTTTCCATGGATATCTTCTGATGGTCTTTGAGTATTCATTACTTTAGATCAGTAGCTTTGACCTTATCAGCACAGTTGGACTTGTCTTGAAACTGTTCTAGTTCAAGTGTGCTGTGACACTTCTTCTGTTCAAACCTTTTGAGCTTTAACATATACATCAGTAGACTTGGTCTTGATGATGCATTCTATTCAATTGATCCTCAAATAGGTTGCAACATAACTAAGCTGACTTCATCAGCACAGTTGTCCATTGGGTTTCTTCAGCAGACTTAAGGTCAGTTTGATTCTGAGCCTTGAGGGGACTTGATTCTTGTAATCTTCTAGGCATGTATTCTTCCTCAACTTGTGCATCTAAAATACTAAGAGCTGCCTAACAGTTCAACTTCTCAACTAGCCTTAAGCTACATGTTCCAACATTCCTGAAACTTATTTATTTCAATTTGACTTATCTAATTGGCATGTCTTAAGGGGTTTTGGTATCTTAATCAAAACTTCTCATTTTATTCCCAACAATTTCCCCCTTTTTGATGATGCCAAAACCTATACAATCTATGCAAAGGTGACTTGACTACACTTATTACATATGACTTCAGTAGATGTGACTAGGGTCAAATTTCCTGAAAGAAACATGTTAGTGTAATCACAGTTTAAGTGCATATAGGTTTAAGTCAGGCAAGTTGAGACAATGAGATATTATCTCTTGATTCACATAAATATTCAACTATCATTCATATAATCATTGGCATTACAGGCATGATGATAGTCAAATGTGCTTATCAGAGCATGAATCAGAGCAATTACAAACATACATCATTTGATCAGGATAACCATATGATCAGAACATAAAGAACATTTGATCAGAGCAAAAGCATGGATTAGCAGACTTTGTACATTTTCAGCAGAGATGACTAAATTAACAATATCAGCAGCCAAGAGCTAGTACTCATCCAATTCAGCACTTAAGGAAATTAAGGGTCAAGAGGACATAGCAAGTTTCAGAGATTGTCTTCAGGAGGTGGCACCATTGCATACTGTGCCCAAACTCTTTTCTTCAGCTCCATAGCATCTTGGTTTGTTCCCTTAGGCCCAAGCACCATCCTATTCAGTTTCAGGATCTCGAAGAACTCTTGGAATATCTGTGATTGGTCAATGAAGCCATCTTTCTTGGGAGGCATGTAGATGATTGGCTTAGGGGCATTAAACTCAATTCTTGCCATGTCTGCTGCAGCAAGAAGTTGTTGATAGAGTTCCCTATGATAGTCAATCATGAACTGAGTGAAGGTGGAGTTGGGATCTTCTTCCATCCATCTGTCTATGACATAGTAATCATAGACAAACTCCCTCTTAGCCTCTTCCCAGTTATCATTCAGCTGGATTGGAACCCATTTATCAATGTGTGGATATTTGGTGTTCATCTGAATCAGCAACTGTGGCTTCAATTTGTTGTAAGTAGCCCTCTTCCTCCTTGGCTTCTAGAAATCTGCTCTTCTCTTGTCTCTAGCCCTGTTGGCTTCCATTAATTGATCCATTTTCTCCTGGTTTCTCATCATGGCCAGTTTTTGCTGAGTTTCAGCTTCTTTGCCATAGCCTTCTTCAAAGAGTTTGGAAGGATCATTTGCAAGAACAATGTTCTTCTTCTTTGGTTCTGCTCCAAAACCTTCTTCAAACAGTATCTCTACATTTTCTTGAGCTTCAACAATCTTGTCAATCTCAGCAGATTTGTCTTCTTCAGCATTCTCTTTTGTTTCAGGAGTTTTGACCTTCTTTGGGATGGGCTCTTCCATTACTCTGAACTCAGCAGGGAGTTCTAGGCTGTTGGGAAAATCAGTGAATGTTCCAGCCTTTCTTTTCTTTCCCTTGGCCTTCTTGATCTGTCCTCTAGTTTGGACTCCTTCAGCAGAATTGTCCAGTCTGACACTTCACCTCCAGGTCTTTGCTGAAGTCTTGCTCCTTCCTCCTGAGCTGATGCTACTGAATTTTTCAGAGCAATTGCCAGTTGCTCATCTTCATCCAAATCTTCCAAGTTTTGGACTGCTTTTCCTTTCCTTTTGGCTTCAGGCTCTTTGTCTTTTCCCTTGCTTCCCTCACCAATAGTCAAGGCACCTTTTGCCCTAGCTCTTTCTCTTTCCCCTTTTTTGGTAGCATCAAAACACTGGGGTTTGAGTTCACTCATGGTGGTAGCCATTAGGGACTGAGCTAGGTTCAATGATTTCATTTCCTCAAGTAGATATACATTCTCATCATGTATGTTCTGCATTCTGTCACTGCTCAAGCTTAAGAAAGGAAGAACAGGCTCCATTTTCTACTCTACAACCTCTTCCATAGTTGACTTGAGGGATGCATCAAGGTTGGTCTTGAGAAATTCAGTGAGGTTGGCCACTGCAGATTCAACAATCTTGGCCATCACCTCCTGGGTAAACTTTTCCGAGGCTTCTTTCACCATTGCAAGCCTCATCTCCTCAGCTCTTTTCTTCTGAATGACACTTTTCTTGCCAATAGCTTGCTTAACAACTAATCTGAGAGCCTTCACATTTTTGTTGTGGTTGTCCATAAGTAGCTTCTGATCTTTTCTGACTTCCTTAGTGAAGGATTCCATGCTGGTCTTGGCTTTCTGTACTTCAGTGGAGATGGTTTGCAAACCAGATTCAACTCCACTGATCCTTGCCTCAATGGTGGGTAGTACCACTTCTTCTGAACCAGTTAACCTCATTTCTACTGAAGCAAGAGTTCTTCCTTGCTCATCTAAAGCTTCTGAGGTTTCAGCATGTACAGATTCTACTTGATGAGCCAAGAAGTCCAACTTTGCTGACTGCTCTCCAAGGATGGCTTGAGCTGAACTTAAGTCAATTTGAACATGGGCATCTGTAAGAAGTTCATCATCAAAAATCTGATCAAAAGTAACACCTGCAATGTCAGAGAGATCAAACTTGTTAGTAAATAAACACTCATCACCCTCAAATTCTTTTTCATAAGACTCTGATACATCAGCAGCCTTCTTCTCATTTTCAACTAGTTATTTTCTCCCTTCATCAATGATTTCCTCACAATCATGGTTAGGCCTCCTCTCCTCAAGGGTTTCTTGAAGTTCAGATTTGACTTCAAGAATAACCTCCCCCTCCTCACTTATACCACCCTCATTTTATGGTACACTCACTATCTTAGTGATTATCACATCTCTCTCATTCTCAACTCCCTCTGATTTTTTGTCCAAAACATCCTTTTCAACTCCACCACCTAAACCTACAGCTTCTTCACCCTCAACAGGGTCCAAAGAAGGCAGTTGTTGGGAGATCACAGTGCTTGGTTCTAAAGCCACTGAGTCATCCTGAATGGTTAAGAGCTGGTCAGTGTCCAACTCTGATGACACTGATGAGGTCTTAACCAAACCAGCTTCTAAGTGGGAAGCCTCAACATCATTAAGTTGTGCCTTGGGTTCAGAAGAACCTTCATTGGCTGATGCATCTTTGGTCAACACTTCTGAAGATACAGATCCCCTCCTATGGTAGGTAAGGTAATGGATAATAGGCCGTTTGGGACCAGGGGGTTGGGATCAGTGGGATCATCACTGTCATCATCATTTGAGCTACTTTCAGGGTGCTTGATCCCTTTAGCAATTCTGTCCTTTACTTCAACAATTTTATCTACCCCCAGCTTTGCAAAGACTTCCTCATCAGTCAGGAATCTTGTCTTGTTTACTCCTGCAAAGTGTAGCAGCCTACTCTCTTCAATTTGCCACCAGTTAGCTCCCCTATCTTGTATAACTTGGGCAATCTCCATGATGGTTTTTTCCTTCACATCAACTAGAGCTCTCAGATCATGGAATTGCCTCTGCAATCTTGGAAATTCAGCAAGATTGGGATACAAACTATCCACAGTAGCTCTGGCTCCACCTATGAGCATACCTTCATAGGTATACTCCTCCTCATCACCACTAGATTGGGGACTTTGGGTTATAGGGGAGTTGGCTCTGGGTTCAGAAGGGTTGGCTTCACGGAGATTGGGTTTAGAAGAATTGGGTTCAACAATGGTTTCTTCAGTTGCTTTTGAGAGTAATGGTTCTGAAGTGGCTTTGCTCAGGGGAGTTGGCTAAAAAATGGCAGCTTCTACGAACTTAGAGTAATTCAGCATGGATGAGTCAAGAGGTGACAGCAGTCTTGACTCATCTACTGCAATATCAGCTAGCACATCTATGGGCCCTCTTTGTGCGGCTCTCCCAGGAGAATATCTCTTTGATAGATTCAGGGGGATGATAGGTTGGTCTTGAGGGGTTATGTGGGTTTCAGGAGAGTTGGGCTCAAAGGTTTGGGTGTCAGGAAGCCTGGATTCTGGAGTTCCAGTTTCAGGAGAGTTGGATTTGGATTTAGACTTTGACTTAGACTTTGTTCTGCTTTCAGCTCTACTTTCCCTTAGAGCTACTTGCAAAGTCTTCTCCTCCTGAAGCTCTAGCATCTTTTCAAAAGGCCTGGCCCTTCTCTTGCTAGCTCTGGAGCTTCCACTCCCTTCCTCATCAGGGACAACTTCCCCGATCCTCTTCTCTCCCTTCTTCTTCTTCACCACCATTGGAAATTTTTCCCTTATCTCCCCAGAGTCTGAGGGCACTTGCACTCCTTCAGCAGCTACTTCATCCACCTCTGCTGAAGTACCAGAATTCTCCTCTGAAAGAATTGTGGATACGTTCTTTATCTTTACAGCCCTAGCCTTTGTTCTTGGCTTCATTTTGGGCTTCTTTTCAACTTCTATTTCAACAGGTTTGGCCAATTGGTGCCTTCTTTGTTCAGACTTCTGGCTAAGTTTCCTGAACATGATTTTCTAGGCTGGAAGGGGTTTGGCAAAAGTCTGCATTTCTGAATAATGAGAGAACCTTTCTATCAGTAGACTTGCCCTTGTGCAATATTTAAACTTTCCCTCTAACACCACTTTCATGTGGGCCTTCACCTTGAACTTGGCTTTTTCCTTCATCATCTCTCCCAAGATGAAGTCTCTCCAGTTAAACTTGATGCCTTTGTCACTGGCATCAATAACTGCAGCCATGATCCTTATCCTGGGTGCACTTACTTGTTCTAAGCTTCTAGTATTGCTTAGAAGGCTCTTTCTCGCTACTTCAAACAAGGTTAAGAACTCAGGTTTGAGAGTGTTCTTGTGCTGAGTGGATGAAATGGGGCCTGGAACAAGAAGCCAATCTTGAGCAATTTCTTGCTCATGCCCTGTGCCATAGTTTTCTGGATTCCTCCCTTCTGAGGGCAATCCAAAAGAACCTTTAAGATCCTCATCAGAGAATTTAACTCTGTGAGACTTCTCCACCTCTTCACCATCAGCAACATATGTCAACCTAGTTGACACAACTCCTCCATTGGCCTTGCCTTTCCACTTGAGGAAGGCAAAGAATTATGCCATGTATTGCTCTAGACAGGAACTAGGCTTGCTTTCCATAAATTTCTGAAGGCCAGCTCTTCTCAGCCATCTCAAAGTGGGGGTTACTTCAGGCGCTTCACTCTGAAAGGAGAATATGGGTTCAAAGATGAGGTTGTTTTTATGACTGAGATAGTTGAAATCAATGTCTAGTTCCTTGTTGGAGAAATCTACAATCATCTCTGGTCTTACTTTGGGTGCCATTGATAGAACAGTAAAAGCTTTGAGAGAGTTTGAAAGTTAGGGTTTCAAAAGTTGGTTGTATGCGTGGGGAAGAAATGAGACTTGGTGGCTTCTTAAGACTCGAATTATATTCCAAAAGGAATTTTTGTCATTGAGTAGGTAAGTCTTAAGGAAATTCAAAGGTTGGCAAAAGAGGAAATCAAGTTTTGAATGGCCAGGATTAATTCAGGGGAGTTGGCCACAAACTGATTCAACGACTGAAATTAATGAAACAGTTTTGAAAACTGTTTTTATTCAAAAACGTGGGAAGGAGTTAATATTAGTTAAAGGCTGGGGGGTTATCAAGGTAGATACTGGCTTTAAATGTTTAATGCAAATAAGAGTTAAATCTTGGCATTTAATGCATTGAAAGTGACTTTTTGGGTAGGGGACAAATTAATTCTTTGTAAAGGTGATGGCTTAAAGAGGAATGGGACAACCATCAAAGTAGGTAATGATTACCCAAAATAGGTGCTTATCATACCAAGATTTGGTTTGATAGCCAAGACAACTTATATGACCATCAAAGTAGGTAATGATTACCCAAAATAGGTGCTTGATTGATGAACATTCCTTCTTTAGATTGCTTGACTTGAAGTCCCAAGAAGAAGTTAATCAGCCCCATCATTGATATCTCAAACTTGCTTTGCATGAGCTTTGAGAACTTTTCACAAAGCTTCTCATTGGGGGATCCAAATATAATGTCATCAAAATATATTTGGACAAGCAAGATGTCATCTCCTTCACAGATTCTGAACAAAGTTCTGTCTACTGTTCCTTTGACAAAACCATGATCCAGCAAGAACTGTGACAGGGTATCATACCAAGCCCTTGGGGCTTGCTTAAGTCCATAGAGAGCTTTCTTCAGTCTGTAGACTTGGTTTCCTTCTTCAAAACCAGGGGGCTGCTCTACATAGACTTCTTCCTTCAATACTCCATTCAAGAAGGCACTCTTGACATCCATTTGATAGACTACGAACCTTTTGTGGGCAGCATAGGCTAGGAATAGCCATATTGCTTCAAGCCTTGCCACTGGTGCAAATGTCTCATCATAGTCAATGCCTTCAGATTGACAATAACCCTTGGCCACCAATCTGGTCTTGTTTCTGACTATCACATCATTCTCATTCTTCTTGTTCTTGAACACCCATTTGGTTCCAATAACATCTTGATGTGAAGGTATGTCAACTAGTTCCCAAACATCATTTCTTGTGAACTGGTTCAGCTCCTCTTGCATGGCTGTAATCCAGTTTGCATCTTGAAGTGCTTCATCAATATCTTTTGGTTCCTGTTCTGATAGAAAACAGCAAAACAAAGCACTTTCACCAAGAAACCTTCTAGTTTTGATTCCTACACTTGGATCACCAGGTATCAGGTCAGTTGGATGGTCAGTTAACCAAGTCCTTCTTTTCCTGATCCCTTCAGTAGAGTTGTCCTCTACTAAGGTTGAGTCACTAGCATCATAAAATTCAGGGAAATTCAATGCAGGATCTAAATCAGGATTGTATACAGGGGTGTTGTCCTCAATGTCAGGGACATTGGCATTTTCAACATTATTGTTTCCCCCTTGAATATTTAATCCATTAACTACCTCAGCAGGGCCTGCTTCTTCATTGGTAGTTGTTACCTGATTATGAATTGGGATTGGATCATTTAGTTCATCATTTCCTTTATTGGGGTTTGCCTCAGAGATATTGCCTTCAGGAGTGTTGTTCAGTCTAGTGATTTCAGGAGGATTAGCTGAATTAGTTCATTTTCTGCTTGTTGTGCCACTGACTTAACAAAGACTCTCTTAGTGTTACTTGTTGAAGCAACACTAAAACAAGGTGAAGATTCAAATGGATTATATCACAATCAACTCTTTTGAGTCATAGGTCTCTGGAAGCTTTGAATTTACTCTATTGCATTAGAGGATTTATTCATAGCAGACATCTTAATTCTCAGGCTCTCTTCACTTGTTTTAAGAATGTCATACTCATGTGAGAGGTTTTCAAATTTAGCTTCAAGAATTTTAAGTTCAAAATCTTTTCTCTTCTGAATAAGCAATTGCTCATCAAGTTGCTTTTGTTGGTCAACTATCCTGAGAGAAGCTTCCTCAAGTTCTCTCAAGACTTGTTGATACAATTCAGTAGACTTGACATCAACTACATATTCAGAAGGTTTTGCAAGTTCAATTGATAGTCTTTCATTTTCTCTCACACAATTATCATGAAATTCTCGCAACTTAGTGAAATCTTCCATCAACTTTCCAAAAGAAAGTTCCAGGTTGACATCACTAGTGTTTTGTGATAGAAATTATGGTGAGCTAGAAGTAGAAGATACCTCATCATCTTCTATTGCCATGTTGCACACATCATCATCATCACTATTTGAGAACAGTCCATTATTAGAAGAGTTGAAGCTTTCAGCACTTTCAGACTCATCACCAGCCATCATGGCTTTTCTGTTGGTGAACTTTTTGTCTCTTTTAGCTTGCCTCTCCTTTCTTTCCTTTGAGCTGAGTTCAGGGCAGTCATATTGAAAATGCCCTTTCTTCTTGTAGTTGTAGCACATGTCTTCATCATCATCCTTTTTAGATTCATCTCTTCTTCTGGATGATGAAGGTTCAGCTCTGCCGAACTTTCTTTTATCAGAGTATTGGTCCTCTGATCTTCTTTCTTCAGGCCTTTTGTCCTCAGCCTTGGCTACAGGAGAATAGTACCTTCTCCTAACTTTGTTGTCTTGGTAGAATTTCTTGTATCTACCAAACCTTGAGTTGAGTTTGTCAAACCTCCTTGCCATGAGGGCCATTTCTTCCTTCATTTCAGCCTTGGAGACTGACTTTGATGATCTTGGAGTGGACTGCATTTCTAGTTCAACAGCTTTGGCTTTGAAGGCTACTCCTTTAGTTGGTAAGGAAGGTTCCTCAGCAGGCTTTCTTCTGTTGAGGTCAAACTCATAGGCTTTGAGTTCTGAGAAGATTTGTTGCATGGACATGGTGGAGAGATCTTTAGTATTCTACATCATCACAGAATATACATCCCACTCTTGAGTGAGGATTCTTAGGATCTTCAGTGCAGTTTCTCTCTTGGAGTACACCTTGCCCAATGAGTTGATTTCATTCATTATGTCTGTGAATCTACTAGTAAACTTGTCAATGGACTCCTCAAGCTCCAATGCGAATTGTTCAAATTTCTGCACAGCAACTTGGAGCTTATTTTCCTTGATTTTATCAGTACCCTCACACATTTCAGCAAGGGTGTCCTATATTTCTTTGGCAGTTGTGCAGTGGTAGACTCTCCCCATTTCTGCATCTGGAATTGTTTGGTAGAGGGTGTTCATTGCTAGATAATTGAGATTATCTCTCCTTTTCTCCTCAGTGGTGAGATCATCTTCATCCTTGGGGATTTCCTCCCTTATATCATTCCTTTGAGCATCAGCTATCCTGGGATTAATTTGAGTGAATACACAAGGTCCTTTTGTAATCACTCTCAGCATATCAGTGTGGAGGCATGCAAGATGAGCTCTCATTATGATTTTCCAGAAGTCATAGTTTTCAATTGAGAACATGGGCAGCTTGTGGTGAGATATGCGATTCACTGGATCAGGAGCCATGTTGTTAATGCCTTGAACAACATCATGAGGAAAAACATTGTTGTTGTTGGCCATATCTCAGATAGAAGGGGTTAGATACAAATATGATAAGATTTCAGAGGGATCCGTTCAGTGACCACACTTGAATATGGTTTTGAAAATCAAGAATGAATTTTCAGAAGCAGTGATCTTTGAACCCCTGCTCTGATACCACTTGTTGGTCCTGAAAGGAGTATATAACAAGTGTTTGAGGGGGGAGGAATACAACTCTTCTGATATGATTAACTCTTAAAAGATAATCAATCTACTAAGTACTATTGAGTACTTAGTTGAATAACTATCTAAGTGAGTTATATGTGCGAAATAGTGGTTGACCCTTTAGTTTAAACTTCTTTTAAGTTCTGAAATCTTCTTAACACTTAAACTGGTTCTTTAGGGAACTTGTCCAAAACAGTTTTGCACAGACTTAAGTATATGTCTTTGAAAGGTCAGATTGTGTGTTGTGTATGATTATGTTGTTTGAATGAAAGTACTTTGAAAGTAAATCAACACAAGAGTTATAGTGGTTTAGAGACTCAAGCTCCTACATCCACTTTCCCTGATTTAACAGGATAATTCCTTCACTCTTGGAATTACTTGTTTTATAGTGCCAAGGTGCACTTGATCAACCACACCACTCCTTGGTGCCTTGATCCCTAGGATATCGGAGTCCTAATACTCTTTCTCAACTCAGAACTTACTGTTCTTCTCTCAACAGTAGGTTCTTTTCACTTCTACTAACACAACCTTTTATCTCTCTTTTGGAAAGGTATAAGGGTTGAGGTTTGGTTCCAACTAGGTTGAGATATCCTTTACAATGAGCACAGTGTAAAAGGATATGATATCTCTCTAAGCTTGTATAGATATACAATGTAGCTCAGCTTAGATGAAGTGTATGAAAGACTAAGAATGTCTTTTGTGAGCTATGAAAGGTTTATGAGCTTGTAGCTTCAGAATTGTTGATCACTAGCTGGTTGCCTTCAATGGTCTCCACACTTCATGTATTTATAAAACAATTTGAGGATTTGCCCGTTGGAAAGACAACCTCAAATTGTCTATATTTGTCTTCCTTGAACTCTTCAACTGGAAGACAGTTTCTTGAAAGTGACATGTCCTTAATTTGGGAAGTAAACGACTGTAAGCATTTTGTCTTGACTTTGAAGCACTCTTCCCAATGTCTGACTTCAAGATTCACTTGATCAAACATGGACATCAATTCTGATGATTGGTCCTATGATAAGGACAACTTTCCTTATCACTTGGTCAGTTCTGTTTATCACTTTCAACAGAGTTTGCTTATCAGCAGTGTTGGCTTTGCTCTTCAGATGACTAGGCTCTTTCTCTTTCCATGGATATCTTCTGATGGTCTTTGAGTATTTATGACTTTAGATTAGTAGCTTTGACCTTATCAACACAGTTGGACTTGTCTTGAAACTGTGCTGGTTCAAGTGTGCTGTGACACTTCTACTGTTCAAACCTTCTGATCTTTGACATATACATCAGTAGACTTGGTCTTGATGATGCATTCTATTCAATTGATCCTCAAATAGGTTGCAACATAACTAAGCTGGCTTGATTAGCACAGTTGTCCATTAGGTTCCTTCAGCAGACTTAAGGTCAGTTTGATTCTGAGCCTTGAGGGGACTTGATTCTTGTAATCTTCTAGGCATGTATTCCCCCTCAACTTGTGCATCTAAAATACTAAGAGCTGCCTAACAGTTCAGTTTCTCAACTAGCCTTAAGCTACATGTTCCAACATTCCTGAAACATGTTCATTTCAATTTGACTTATCTAATTGGCATGTCTTAAGGGGTTTTGGTATCTTAATCAAAACTTCTCATTTTATTCCCAACAACTTTAATTCAAGGCAAATATGCAACAATATGATTATATGGTTCAAATTTTCTTTAATAATGTTTGTTTGTTGGAATTTTGTCCAATATATGTTTTAGAGATTTGTAGATGATTAGTTGATTTAATATTGGATGAGTACATTGCATATCGATTGTAATTTGAGTTTTCGTAACTAGTTGTTAGATAAAGTTATTTTAATGAATAATTATGGAAAAAAAAATCCTACAACTTGGAATTATTACTTTTTTTTTCTTTGTAATACGCATATCGTCTCCATAATTAATCATAACTAATCATAATTAAAAATAATTGGGCAATTACGAAAAGATATTGGATGACACATAATTAACGATAATTAATAAATAGATTTAAAAGGTTTTCTTATTTTTTTCCAGTCCTGTATGATTAATTGTTTGTATTTCAATTCCATTAAATTAATATGAATTGAAAATAAAATTTCTAATATGCAACATCATAACACATTTTAAGATATGTATTAAAATCATGCGTCGTATAAAATTAATTTTTTTTTCATTAAAAAAAGTATGTCATGTGAAGAAAAATATTTGAGTCATCACTTTTGTATTTATTTATTTCATTATATAAGAAAATTCAAGTAATTATATTATATAATATTATTGAAAATTGAATATAATTTAAATAGGATACACATGCAATACTAAATTTAAATTATGCAATTTTATAGCATAAAAGAAAAAAACCACTTTCATATTATAAATTCGACGTTTAAAAATTGAAATATTATGTTTATATATATTAATTCAACATAAAATGAATGTCATATAAAGAAAAATATGTAATGTGGGAAAATATGTTTATTTATTGTTTCATTAGTCTAGGAAAATTTATATTATCTTGTAATAATGTTATAATACATTGAAGTTAAAATTAAATTATCATTAATACATATGACCCATTAGATGTCACAAATTCTCCACTACCAAAAACGTTTATACCTCAACTTCCCCACTACATATAACGGGTTTTTAATGAATAACCAAAATTCACTCCACTACCCCAACCTAAAACGGTTAGTTTATTTCATATTCAATTAAATCACTTAGTATATATATTTGAATTGTAGTACAAAGAACTACACTACAGAGAAATTATCTTCATTGTTTATTATAACAAATTTATGTTTTCTTTTCTTCTGCAGATACGATTAAAAAAATGATGCATTCTTCAAGGTTATTAGACATAATTCCAGACGATATAGCTTCTGATATTTTGGAGAGGGCAGTGGTGGCCCTGAGGGAGGGCCTGAAGGGCGACCGCCCTGGGCCCCAAATTTTTAGGGGCCTAATTATATATATATATATAATTAATTTTTTAAAAAAGAAATTAAAAGGTAAAAAAAATATAATGAATCTGAATATCTAATCTAACTTTACAATAATTTTATAACTATAAAATATTAAATATGAATTTATTATGCACCCTTTCTCGAAAATGACCATAACAATTACCCCTGCCCAATATCTAATTAAATGCATATTACAGTAGGCGTATGGAGAACAATAAAGGAGTAGTGCCTACAAATTTATTGTTATTTAGTTATCAATTTTAATTTTTTTTAATATAAATATGTTTTCTAAAAAAACATGAATTTGGTAGTGAGAAAAAAAAAAGAGAGAGATCTGAACAATTAATTTTATCATAAAAAGAAAGAGATCTGAACAACTAATTTTATCACAAAAAATTTAGGGCAGTCGAAGGACTTGAATGATAATGTTACTAATAGTGGACCAGAACTAAATAATATAGATTTAAATGATTTGAATGGTTAGTTTATTCAAAAAGTGTGGATAAAGTATATTGTTTTTGTTGCAAGTTATTTAAATCACGGGCTTTTAAAAGTGTTTTAGCAAATGAAGGATATAATGATTGGAAGCATCTTAGTGATAGACTTAAAATGCATGAAAACAATATTGAACACATCACTAATATGAATACTTGGATTGAGTTGCAAATTAGATTAAGGAAAAATGAAATAATTGACAAAAATTTACAACGACAAATCTCTAAAGAAAAAATGCATTGGAAAGAAGTTCTTCTGAGAATAATTGCTATAGTAAAATGTCTTGCTAAGAATAACTTGACTTTTCGTGGAAGAAAGGAGAGAGTTTTATGAAGAAAAAAATGACAAATTCTTAAGTTTAGTTGAAATGATTGCACAGTTTGACTTAGTGATGCAAGAACATATTCGACGTATTAAGGATAATGAAATACAAAATCATTATCTTAGTCATAAAATTCAGAACGTATTAAGGATAATGAAATACATATTTCGATCACTTATTTTATTTGATGTTGTTCAGAGAGGGGTCCATTTTTCTTGTTCGCCTCAGGCCTACAAAATCTCAAGTTCCTCTACTCCCGAGAGGGTGCCAGCAAAGAGACTAGAACTTCTCAAATATGTGTCAAGAGCATGGAATCAATTGATTTCTTCTCGTTCATTTGTTAAAAAGCATATAAGGAATATGAAATCTGGAATCTGCTACTCACTTATTCATAAGAAAAGTGTTGCGTACCCGCATGTATGTTATTTGTTCGAACCTAATGATATCATATCATTTCAACGAGTATACAGTGAAAGTTACGAGCATTACGAGATACTTGGTAGCTATAATGACTTAGTACTATTTTGTGATATTCACGACATTTATTCGTTAGCAAACCCTATTACAAAAGAGAGATTAATAATTCGTAATGCCCCTACAAAACTTCATTCCCCCTTATGTGACGCATGGTTATTTTTTGGAGGTTCTACTTCTAAGAACTCATCTGAGACCAGACGAGACCGAAACCCGTCTAAAAGGAGAGACGAAGTCTCGAAAAGTAACAAACGAGATAGAGAGTCCGATGATAGGAAGATTCAGCGTTCTGATAGACGTGATAAGCGCAGGGATAAGTCTCCTGATAAAAAGTCTACTAATGATCCTTTATGCTATAATTGTGAGAAACCAGGTCACTACATTAACGAATGTCCGGACCTGAGCACTGATGATCGTGAAGAACGCAAGGCAAGAAGGGAACAAAGATACACCAGGGGTAAGAAGGCAATGATTGCCAACAATGACTCTAAAACGGACTCAGACGAGTTACCATCGTCTTCATCTAGCTACCCGTCTGATCATGATGAAGCATTCATAGCTGATGATGGACTCTACTGCATGGCAAAAATTGAGCAAGAGGTATCATCTGCAACTTCATTTCAATCATGTGATGAATCAGACTCTGATGAAAGTGATACAGCCGATAGTGGTGTAGGGAGTAGTCTTCATCACTCCACTGGTGTGACTGAAGAAGACCTCCTACTCGCTAATAAGGCATTCATGGAAGTCAGTGACGAAAACATCATTTTAAAACAAGAAATCATTGATCTTAAGGAAGCTCAGTCTAAAGTAGATCCTAATATAACAGTCTTAAATGAACGCTTGCAAGAAGAGTTGAGACAACTCAAAGACAAGTGTGCATTGACAGACAAGTTGTATCAAGACCTACTTAAGACACATGCTACTGAGAAACATGAATTCAATGTTTTAAAAAGCAAGTGCAATAAGCTTGAAGAACGCAATAAGTTCTTAGAGACTGAGGTCGTAAATTTGGACCTTAAACTTACTGACTTGATTAAATCTTCAATGACTAATCAAAAATTGTCAGATAGGTATAGGGCTCCAAATGATAAGACAGGGTTGGGTGCTGAAACACTTAACTCACCTACTCACGTCATTGAGAACCCTATTGAAGTTGGTTCAAGCTCCTTGACACATGATAAAGGCAAAAGACCAATGGAATACGATACTGGAACAACATTCCAAGGCACTGCACTCAAGCAGACTGGTGCTAACACTCCGATTACCAAAGGTGGTAAAAAGAATGTTAACAACAGACCTGTTCAGTCTAAGACAAGTCGAAAAAGGACCTCTAATCGTGGACGACCAAACCAGGTCAGATACGAGGATTGGTATCCTGAGGAGACGAGTACTAGACAAGTACAGACTAGATGGAAAGAGCCTAGACCTCCTTTCATAAGGCAGTCTCAGCTCTACTCGTCTAGGCCTAGGAATGTGGGCCCCAAGCATCGTATTCAACCCGTCTTGTATCCTCCGCCTGAATCGTATGATATCGAAGGAGAAGAAAGACCTAAACATGTCTATAAACCGTATGGCCCCAATGCATACAAGCCCTACTCTGACTATCACAGGCCTGTGCCTACTCAAGTAGAGGTTAAGTCAAAAGGCTACCTCAGACGAGTAGACCCAAGAACTGTTGATAGGCCAGACAAGGACAACAGGGTCTTATTTTGTAACAAATATGGTCGAAAGCTTAGAAGATCAAACTTGTTCACGACTCCAATGTATATTTGAATTCCATTGAACTCGGCTAACTCTCCAGGACCCCAATAGACAAGGAGGGTACCTAAATTATGGAATATCATCTAATGCAGGGTCGACTCGATCTATACAAGAAGGGTGGCTCAATAGGAGAAACCTGATACATAGACAGTGGTTGTTCGCACCACATGACTGGTACCAAGGCACTTCTATCAAGCTACCATGAGCAAGAAGGACCAAAGGTTATATTCGGTGAAAGCTCTACAGCCATCACAAAAGGCTTTGGCTATATCCGAAATGGCGACGTAGAGATACAAGATGTATCATACGTAGAAGGTTTGAAATATAATCTATTATCTGTTTCACAGTTCTGTGATCGAGGTTACAAAGTGCAGTTCAAAAGTCAAAAGTGCGAAATCATAGACAAGAGGACTCATACCGTACTGCTTGTCGGCGTAAGACAAGGCAGTGTGTATATCGTGAATTGGAATAGTTGTCCGCGGGACACTTGTCTTCTTACTAAGACACCCAAAGAGATTAGTTGGCTTTGGCATAGACGCCTTTGCCATATGAACTTTAAGGTGATTAATAAGATCGCAAGAGATTACCTTGTTGAAGGTATACCCAATGAAATCTATTTCAAGTCACATGTATTCGATGCCTATCAGAAAGGTAAAGAGGTAAAGGGTTCCTTTAAATCTATTCCAACCCTCTCAACAAGTAGAGTTCTTGAACTTCTACATATGGACTTACATGACCCAATTACTCCTCCAACTTTGAACGGTAGAAGGTACACACTTGTTGTGGTAGACAACTATTCTAAGTTCACTTGGGTAGTCTTCTTACACAAGAAGAGTGATACACAAACACTCCTACCTGATCTGTTGAAGAAGATACAAGTTGAGAAGAATCAGTCCATTGTCAAGATCCGTAGTGACAAGGGTACTGAATTCATTAACTGCTATATTAAAGAATTTTGTTCTAAGCGTGGCATCCAGCACCTTACTAGTGCAGCAAGGACACCACAACAAAATGGAGTAGCAGAACGGAGGAACAGAACCTTTAAGGAGGCCTGCAGGACCATGCTGACAGAGTACAACACTCCTCAGAAGTTTTGGGCAGAAGCAATCAATACTTCATGCCATTCCCAAAACAGAAGTGCTATCAATAAAGCACTACGTAAGACGCCTTATGAGGTATGGAAAGGTCGAAAACCCAGAGTTTCATATTTCCATATATTTGGCTGTAAGTGTTTATCCATAACAATGGGAAAAGCAAGTTGAATGCATTCGATGCTAAAGCAGACGAGGGAATATTCTTAGGATACTCCTCGACTAGCAAGGCATTTAGAGTATTCAACTACTCTACCCTATGTGTGGAAGAAACACCACATGTAGTTTTCGATGAATCCCTACAGGACTCGTCTGCCGACCAGATCAGTAAAAAGGTAACGATCTATCGATCCAAACTGACCAAGAATCAGAAGTTTATGAATCTGTTCAAGCCTATAACCCGTTCATGAAAGCTCTCGAGTCTGATGATAAGGAGAAGGTAAGTGCTCAAGGTAAATCTACTAGACCAGTTGACATGCCTGAACTAGTCGACTCGTTTACTCCTATTAAATCTTATGATGCAAATGATATTGAAATGCATGATGCTATAGTTGATCTAGATGATGATAGTATGCATGCTAAGACTAGAAAAACATGGAAATCTGCTCATGATACTGAAAATATCATTGGTGACTCTACTGTTGGTGTAAAGACTAGACGACAAATCTTTGAGTCGCAAGAACAGCCTAGTCCATCTTTGTTTTGCTGGTGTTATTTCCTCTCATCTATTGAGCCTAAGACCGTTAATGAGGCATTGACTGATAGTAATTGGATCATTGTTATGCAAGACAAGTTGAACCAGTTTGTTCGAAACGACGTCTGGGAACTTGTCGATAGACCTAAACATCATAATGTAGTAGGCACACGATGGATTTTCAAGAACAAGAAAGATGAGAATGATGTAGTCGTTCAAAATAAGGCTAGACTAGTTGCTCAAGGCTATTCTCAAGCTAAATGCATAGATTATGATGAAACTTATGCACATGTTGCTAGACTAGAAGCCATAAGATTGTTTCTTGCATATGCTGCTTATATGAAGTTTACTGTATATCAAATGGATGTTAAAAGTGCATTTCTTAACAGTATTCTTGTGGAAGAAGTGTATGTTGAACAACCTCCAGGTTTCGAAGTGAAAGGCAACCAAGTGTACAAATTGAAGAAAGCCTTATATGGATTAAAGCAAGCTCCCAGAGCATGGTATGATACTCTTTCTCAATTTCTATTAGAGAATGGTTTTACTAAAGGCAAGGTCGATAGAACCTTGTTCAGAAGACAAGAAGGTAAGGACATCCTACTTGTTCAAATTTACGTGGATGATATCATTTTCGGATCACCCAACAAAAAGCTGAGTGAAAGTTTTTCTACACTCATGCAAAGTAAGTTTGAAATGTCAATGATGGGAGAGATGACCTATTTTCTTGGACTTCAAGTAAAACAAACCCCTGATGGGATTTTCATAAATCAAGCAAAGTATACTCGTAATCTACTAGACAAGTATGGTATTAAGACTTGTAAATCTTCTGGAGTTCCTATGCAACCTACCTACAGGATGGATCCAGACGAGAATGGTAAGTGTGCTGATCAAACTCATTACCGTGGTCTTATTGGTTCATTATTGTACTTGACTGCTAGTAGACCGGACATTGCATTTTCTGTTGGCGTATGTGCTCGATTTCAAGCTAATCCAAAAGAGAGTCATATGGAAACCACTAAAAGGATTCTGAAATATTTGAAAGGAACCATCAATCGTGGTATATGGTATCCTTCAAATGATGATTTATCCCTAAGTGGCTACTCTGATTCTGATTTTGGTGGTTGTAGAATAGATAGGAAATCTACATCTGGTTCTTGTCAATTCTTAGGCACAAAACTCATTTCATGGTTTTCGAAAAAGCAGTCAAGTGTTGCTACCTCTACTACAGAAGCTGAGTACATGGCTGCTGGTAGTTGTTGTAGTCAATTATTGTGGCTTATTCAACAGCTTAGAGATTATAATATCTGTGAATCAAATGTTCCCATATTCTGTGACAGTAACAGTGCTATTGCCATTACACAAAATCATGGTTTGCACACACGATGTAAGCATGTTGATGTGAAACATCATTTCATACGTGATCATGTAGAAAAGAAGGATATTCGCATGGAAAAGATTCACACTGATTTTCAAAGAGCTGATATTTTTACAAAACCATTACCTGAGGCTAGATTTCGTGAATTATGCATTAGTCTAGGACTAATTGATCTAGACCCTACTAGTATGTATCAATGTACTAACCAGACAGGTACATCTCTAAGAAGAAAGGAGCAACAGACAAGTTAACACAAAAAGCAGAGCACTCGTCTATTCGCTTAACAGACAGGTAAACAAGGTCAGACAAGATGACCAAACAACCCGATGAGGAAGCTGGTAAATCTGAGGGTAATACTAAGGGAATAAACATTTAAGGGGGAATCTGTGATTTCTTAAATATCCTTATGTTGACTCTTAAGTTTGTTAAAAGTCATCTTGTTCGAAACCTTGATTACTGTACTAGGCTTGATATTCAAATTAATTATTCTACTCTACTATATGTATCTTATCAAATGTATAGCACAAGATAAGACAGGTACAAAAAGCCGTTCGACATTCAGAACAGACAAGCGTAGTCGAAGAGGGAACTCGTCTGGTGCGCATTAGTCTACTTGTCTATTTTGGATAGACTCGAACAGACAAGATAAGTGTTCTTACGATTTAAATACTCTAAGTGTTTAATCAAAACAAATTAAAAGTATTAATGTGATGTGATAATATGAAATTTTGATAAACCCAGGACTGGATTTATACACTCCCTTTAATGAGTCCCCAAACAATGTGGTCCCCAACTCTTGTGGTCCCCAACTCCTTTGTGGGAAATTATTATGGGACCATATTCCCCATCTCCTTTGTGGGGAATTATTGGCACTTGTGGGTTATGGACCATCACGCTAGGAATCCTTTAAGACTTCCGGGAATCTTTTGAGATGCCCTACGGATCTTTTGAGACTCTCGGGAATCCTTTGAGACTCCTTTAAAATTACCCGGATCTATTTGGGACCTAATTTAAATATGAATTATCATAAATCTAATTTCATAATTTAAACAAATTAAATCAACTAATTTATGTAATGAATGTACGGTAAAATAATTAAATCCCTAAACATGCGGAACTAAGTGATTACGTGTTTACCTTTAAATCGGAGAGATACCGTTGAGAAGAGTAACAACTTCAACCCAATTGCCTTCTCAAGTATTCCCTAAGTCCTAGTCCGTTGACCCGGTGGGAGATCTCATGAACTATTAACTCTCAAGAAAGAATTAATTTTCTCTTGTTGCACACACTGTAATTTTGAGAATTACAGATCTTTTTTTTTTTTTCTTAGTCTCAAGAGTACCAATTTTTTTCTTCTCCTTTTATAAGAGAGAATCTATGTTTCTTCTCTTACAAGAAAGAAAAATTGACCGTTCAATTTATCTTGGAATAATATAGAAATAATCTCTTATTTCCATATATCTTTTTCCATAAATATCTCTCTCTAATTTCTTGCAACAAAATTAATCTTTATCTTTTAATTACCTTAATTAATAGACTTTTATTGGGCTACTTGAGGGGCATTTAGGAGAATTAGGATTGGACCTCCCAATGGGCCTAAAAATCAATATTGAGCCACAACATTTTTCCAGTCCATTAATATTAATTCATTCCACTATAGAATTAATATTGCATAATCCATCCTAACCCATATTACGAAATATGGCTCCCGGTTATTATTTCCCGTGTTTAAGATTCAATGTCCATCAATTAATTTAAGCTATTGAATGCTTTAATTAATTAATATATTTTATTCCTCGGAGTAAGGACAGCTCAACATTATTATCATACCGGAAATAAATTCCACTGATCAGATTTGATATGATAAACCTTCTGAGCCCACCAAGGGAACATAGTCAACTTGACACTCCAAGACACGATTCTCTGTATTAATTTTGGCAATCTGTCCTGTAATTAATAATATTGGCCAAAATACAAAGTATTGAATCAAATTGATTCTTTACCCATAATAAATCAAAGCAATACTTCTTAACTACAGACAATCCCATTTAAGTGACAGAGATTAAGAAATCAACAACCACTGAGGTCTAATTCTTCATTCCTTAAGTCAGTCTAGAAGAATTACCTCTTTGTAGGTCCTATTCAGCACATCATAATGCACTAGTGTAATCTCTTGGTCAAGATAAACCAATCCGAGCCTTACACCTCAACTTCTACCAATGGATTGTTCAATTCCATCTAAGTTGTGAATCAATTGTACTTATATACAAGGAACTGACAATGTGATCTTCTGTGATCTTCTACACACCACATTGTCTACAATGTAAAATACATCTAAACGTTTATGCAATAAATAATTAACATTCATTATATTTAAAGCAACCAGTGATAAAAATATTATTCTCATTTATAAGTGCAAGAATCAGTTTGTATACATAAGTAGCACTAAAAGCATACTTGCCAGTATAACCCTAACAATCTCCCACTTATACTCAAAGTCTGCTTTTAAGTATACTACAGCACGTCCATGTTCTACATGTCCTATTAAATTCTCCCACTTATACTCAAAGCAGCTTGGCAACGCACTTGACCCCCATTCCTTCCACATGTCTCTCGAATGTACTCTGAGGCAGACCCTTTGTGAAATGATCAGCTAGGTTGTCTTCCGATGCGATCTTTGCCATAACTATGTCTCCTCTCTTAACAATTTCTCGTATAAGATGGTATTTCCTTTCAATGTGTTTGCTTGCCTTGTGGGCTCTTGGTTCTCTTGAATTTGCAACTGCTCCAGCATTATCGCAATAAATAGTGATACTGCTGGGCAAATTCGGAATCACATCCAAGTCCACTAAGAAGTTCTTAAGCCAAACCGCTTCTTTCGCTGCTTCACAAGTAGCTACATATTCGGCTTCCATGGTAGAATCTGCGATGCATTTCTGCTTCACACTTCTCCATGTCATGGCTCCACCCCCCAAATAAAACACACTACCCGAGGTAGATTTTCTAGAATCCATGTCTGATTGGAAATCTGAGTCCGTATAACCTACATGGAATAGACTGTCTGACTGATAAACTAACATTCTATCTCGAGTTCTTTTTAGATACTTGAGAATGTTTTTAACTGCAGTCCAATGTTCTTTCCCTGGGTTACTTTGATATCTTGCTACCATGCCTACAGCAAAACAAATATCCGGTCTCGTGCACAACATTGCATACATGAGGCTTCCAACTGCCGACGCATATGGAATGTTTCTCATCTCATCCATCTCCTTTTGTGTCTTAGGACACATCTCTTTAGATAGATGAATTCCATGTCTGAAAGGAACAAATCCTTTCTTGGAATTTTGCATGCTGAATCGTTTCAAAATATTGTCTATGTATGAGGTTTGGGATAAGCATATCATCCTTTTCTGGCGATCTCGAGTAATCTTAATCCCAAGGATGTGACCAGCTTCTCCTAAATCCTTCATATCAAACTGTTTTGACAACCATACCCTCACGTCTGTCAACACCTTTTTATTGTTTCCAATAAGCAGAATGTCGTCTACGTATAATACTAAGAATACCAAGGCAGTTTCGATACACTTCTTATAGACACAACTCTCAAACTCATTTTGATCAAATCCATAGGATTGTATCACCTGATCAAAACATTGATTCCAAGCTCGCGATGCTTGCTTAAGTCCATATATTGACCTTTTAAGCTTGCATACAAGATTCTCTTGGCCTTTTTCAATGAAGCCTTCGGGTTGGCGCATGTAGATATCTTGTTCAAGACTTCCATTTAGGAAAGCTGTCTTGACATCCATTTGCCAGATCTCAAAGTCTAGGTGAGCTGCAATCGACAAGAGAATACGGATAGACTTAAGCATAGCTACAGGCGAAAAGGTCTCCTCATAATCGATTCCCTCTTTTTGAGTATATCCTTTTGCCACTAGTTTAGCTTTAAAGGTTTCAACCTTCCCATCTGATCCTCTTTTTCTCTTGTAGACCCACTTGCATCCAATAGGCTTTATGCCTTTGGGTGGTTCCACAAGCTCCCACACTTTGTTATGATCCATAGACCCCATTTCTGCTTCCATTGCAGTTTGCCAAGAATCTGCATCCTTATCTTGGATTGCCTCATCGTACGTCCAGGGGTCAGATTCATCCTCTCCAGGGACCAAGTCCGAAGACTCTCCCACGAACATGAATCGCTCAGGTTGTCTCACAACCCTCCCACTACGACGAGGTTTCGGTTGTGTTTGTGTATCTCTTGGTACATCTACTTGTACACTTGGTATAGGAGTTGGCCCTCTTAATTCTTTTAAGGTAATCTCACTCTTGGGCTTTCTATTACTCATATAGTTTTCTTCCAAGAATCTAGAATGTGTGCTTATCACAATTCGCTGATCCTTTGGACTATAGAATAAACCCCCTTTCGTTCCTCTAGGATATCCTACAAACAGCCTTAATTTTGAATGAGGGTCTAACTTTCCAGCTTCCTTGTCCAACACGTATGCAGGACACCCCCAAATTCTTATGTGTTTTAGACTAGGCTTTCGCCCGGTCCACAATTCAGTAGGGGTTTTAGGAACTGATTTGGAAGGTACCAAATTCAGAATGTAAGTCGCTGTTTCCAAGGCATAACCCCAAAACGACTTAGGTAAATATGAATAAATCATCATAGATCTGACCATCTCTAAAAGAGTTCGATTTCTTCGCTCTGCAACCCCATTTTGTTGGGGGGTTCCGGGTGCAGTTAATTGGGATACAATCCCTTCACCTGATAAGTAGCCCAAAAATTCATTGCTGAGGTATTCGCCTCCACGGTCTGATCGTAGAAACTTGATACTCTTTTCCCTATGCTTTTATGCTTCAGCCTTAAACTCTTTGAATTTATCAAAGGTCTCAGACTTATGCCGCATTAGATAGATGTATCCATATCTTGAGTAATCATCGATAAAAGTAACGAAATACTCAAAACCACCTTTTGCTTGAATTGACATTGGTCCACATACATCAGTATGAACGAGTTCCAACACTTCACTAGCTCTATTCCCCTTTGCCCCAAAAGCTCTTTTGGTCATTTTACCCTCTAAACATGATTCACATGTTAGAAACGGCTCAACCTGGAGTGATTTCAACGAGCCGTCATTTACCAACCTTTGAATCCTTCTTAGATTAATATGACCAAGTCTAAGTTGCCACATAAGTGTTTCGTTCATGTCTGAAGAATGCTTTCTTTTCTTAGAAATAGTCGATGTGTTATACGATTCATTTTGTGTGGAATGTGCACAATTAATAGTATAAAGATTATTCACCAATGCTCCCGAACAGATAATCTCGTCATTACGATAAATAACGACATTCTTATTAAAAGAAACTGAATATCCATCCAAAAATAGTTTAGAAACTGAAATCAAATTCTTTCTAAAACTCGGAACATAAAGAACGTCTTTTAAAACTAAAATTCTATCACTAAAAGATAGTTGCACATCTCCCACTGCAACAGCCGCCACTTTCGTAGCATTGCCCATGGTGATGATGATCTCACTCCCACTAAGTTGTCGGGTTAGCTTGAACTCCTGAAAATTGAAACAAACATGATCCGTGGCTCCCGTATCCACCACCCATGAATGGGAAGAATACACCGCTAAACAAGTTTCAATTACTAGTGCGTGAGAATACCTTGCTTACCAGCCTTCTTAGGCTTGGTACAGGCTGACTTCCAATGTCCTTTCAGACCGCAACTAAAGCACTTTCCCTTAGTGGTCTTTTTCTTGACACCTCCCTCAATTGGTATCTTTTCCTTATTATTATCTTGTTTCTGGCCATTTGCCTTCTTCTTCTTCTTTCCACCTTTCGGTGTAGAATTAGAAGATGGACCATTTGCCAACATTGTCGTATGCTCGTTCCTTGGTCCTATTAACATCTCAGCCGAAACTAAAGCTTGCAAGAGCTGAGCCAACGTATACTCTTGATCATTCATCGTATAGTTCAGTTGGAACTGCTCAAAACTTTTCGGTAGAGAATGGAGTATGAAATCGATCTGCGTTTCCGCATCAAATTCAGCACCAAAAATCTCAAGTTTGTTAAGGAAACCCATCATTTTAAGAACGTGATCCCTCACAGGAGTTCCCTCGACCATTTTCTGTGATAACATATCTATCATGGTCATTTGTCTAGCCGTACGATTCTGATGAGCAAAAAGTTCCTTAAGGTTCATCATAATAGCTGAAGCGGATTCCATGTTCTGGTGTTGGTGTTGCAACACATCTGACATTGAAGCCAAGATGGTACACCTAGCCATTTCATCGGATCTCATCCACTCCTTATGATATTCCTTATCTTCTTGGTTCGTCTCATCCGTAGGGGCAGGGGGTTTAGGTTCATCAAGGACCCACTTATGCTGTTGTGCAGTCAAGACTATAAATAAATGTCTTTTCCAATCCACATAATTCTCTCCTTCTAATTTATTTTCTTTCAGTATACTAAACAGTGATTTAAAAGGAGACGACATGCTGAACTGAGAATAAAATATACAATTTGTATTAATATCCTATTAACACAAAAATTATCACATAATTTGATCACATGTACTATATCAAAAACCTCAAAAAACGATATAAAACATGCATCAGCCAACATCTTAAAACCAATTTAAGCAAGTCACGATGAGTGTGAACGTTTACTCAAATACATTTAAGCAGGTTACAAACAAAGCAGTTACAAACCTTTAATTCAAAATTAATAGTTGGCTTTAACCTGGCCATATAAAATTGACAGGGACTCTGATGGGGAGTTAATATATCAATTTTATACCTAAGTAATAACCATAATTAAATACATGACTATTATTTCGTTTTGAAAAAGCCACTCGATGGGAGGGTCATACCGCCACTAGTAATAATCCACAATCATCCTTAAAGGAATTTATTCATGTGAACTTATCTTTTGGCCTATCCGATAGGGAGAGAGGCGCTTGCCAATGCGTAGCCAAAAGACTTCACAAATAAATAAATTATGGAGGCCATTTAATCAATTTATTATCTTAAATAAATTTAATTAAAAAAACATACTTAGTAATTTTTAAACTTGAGATTTTTCACGAATCCTCATGCAAAATTAACAAATAATCATAGCATAATAACAAAATAAAAATTAAACACAAATTAGGCAAACACGTCCAATTATCATGGTTTAATTTTCTCGTTTTGAAGAAACAAGAAATTCGTACTCCCACGGCCGCAACAAAAAAATCACGCCACGCCCACAACCGGCCCGTGTGGCTTGGTCGTCCGGGTGCGCCTCCGATTCTTTAATCCGTCCAACGGTCTTCGTCTTTGATTCGTTACAATTTATTTACAAAAAATAAATCTAACATCTAGACTAGTTTATTACAAATTAAATTATTTAATCTACCCGTGGATTTTCTCACGGGAAAAACAAATCTGACCGAATCAGATTAAAAACCACATTCAAACAGCATAAATTAAAACATACATTAAAACCATGATAATTGGATACCTGCAAAAAAGATCTAACAATTCTACCATCCAAATATCAATTTAATGTAAATAGACTTAAATTCTAATTTAAATTACAGAGCCCAAAACCTTGGCTCTGATACCATCTGTTGGGTTATTAATCCCAATACCCAATAATAGTCCCCCAACAATGTGGTCCCCAACTCTTTTGTGGGAAATTATTATGGGACCACATTCCCCATCTCCTTTGTGGGGAATTATTGGCACTTGTGGGTTATGGACCATCACGCTAGGAATCCTTTAAGACTTTCGGGAATCTTTTGAGATGCCCTAGGGATCTTTTGAGACTCTCGGGAATCCTTTGAGACTCCTTTAAAATTACCCGGATCTATTTGGGACGTAATTTAAATATGAATTATCATAAATCTAATTTCATAATTTAAACAAATTAAATCAACTAATTTATGTAATGAATGTACGGTAAAATAATTAAATCCCTAAACATGCGGAACTAAGGGATTACGTGTTTACCTTTAAATCGGAGAGATACCGTTGAGAAGAGTAACAACTTCAACCCAATTGCCTTCTCAAGTATTCCCTAAGTCCTAGTCCATTGACCCGGTGGGAGATCTCATGAACTATTAACTCTCAAGGAAGAATTAATTTTCTCTTGTTGCACACAATGTAATTTTGAAAATTACAGATCTTTTTTTTTTTCTTAGTCTAAAGAGTACCAATTTTTTTCTTCTCCTTTTATAAGAGAGAATCTATGTTTCTTCTCTTACAAGAAAGAAAAATGGACCGTTCAATTTATCTTGGAATAATATAGAAATAATCTCTTATTTCCATAAATATCTCTCTCTAATTTCTTGCAACAAAATTAATCTTTATCTTTTAATTACCTTAATTAATAGACTTTTATTGGGCTACTTGAGGGGCCTTTAGGAGAATTAGGATTGGACCTCCCAATGGGCCTAAAAATCAATATTGAGCCACAACATTTTTCCAGTCCATTAATATTAATTCATTCCACTATAGAATTAATATTGCACTATCCATCCTAACCCATATTACGAAATATGGCTCCCGGTTATTATTTCTCGTGTTTAAGATTCAATGTCCATCAATTAATTTAAGCTACTGAATGCTTTAATTAATTAATATCTTTTATTCCTCGGAGTAAGGACAGCTCAACATTATTATCATACCGGAAATAAATTCCACTGATCAGATTTGATATGATAAACCTTCTGAGCCCACCAAGGGGACATAATCAACTTGACACTCCAAGACACGATTCTCTGTATTAATTTTGGCAATCTGTCCTGTAATTAATAATATTGGCCAAAATACAAAGTATTGAATCAAATTGATTCTTTACCCATAATAAATCAAAGCAATACTTCTTAACTACAGACAATCCCATTTAAGTGACAGAGATTAAGAAATCAACAACCACTAAGGTCTAATTCTTCATTCCTTAAGTCAGTCTAGAAGAATTACCTCTCTGTAGGTCCTATTCAGCACATCATAATGCACTAGTGTAATCTCTTGGTCAAGATAAACCAATCCGAGCCTTACACCTCAACTTCTACCAATGGATTGTTCAATTCCATCTAAGTTGTGAATCAATTGTACTTATATACAAGGAACTAACAATGTGATCTTATGTGATCTTCTACACACCACATTGTCTACAATGTAAAATACATCTGAACGTTTATGCAATAAATAATTAACATTCATTATATTTAAAGCAACCAGTGATAAAAATATTATTCTCATTTATAAGTGCAAGAATCAGTTTGTATACATAAGTAGCACTAAAAGCATACTTGCAAGTATAACCCTAACATATATACCCAGTTCGCGCCTAAATTTTACTATGCTAGGTCAGATGAGTACACTCCTCTGTCTTAACCAATAGAAAAGACGGATTTCAAATCTTACAATATCAAATCACGTAATATTCTCGATTCCGTAAACTGAATTTCAAAGGACTTTCATATCTGTCCATTGGATCAAATCTTTTGATCTTAACCATTGATTCAATAGCTCAAGGTTTAACAAAACCCAAACTGTTTCATTCTTCAACCTCTCACAAGTTCATAACTTCTCGATTTTCATAACTTCTCAAGCATTCAACACTCTTAACACTGCTCGATTTTCATAACTCTTTCATTATGTCAATCGTTTCGATATTCGATGCTCGCACTAACATGCAGGCAAGATTTGATTTAGGGAAGTATATCACAGAAGGAAAAGTGCATGTGGAAGGATTTGTGTTTTTCAAAGGAAACCACACTAACGACAACAAAGAGATCCTCATGAAGTGTTGGAGATGTGGTTTAAGACCTTATTTGGAAGCATTTCCAGAGGTGGTTTTTGAAGAAAAAGCCCTGGAATTCTACGCCACAGCTACTCGACAAGGCGACTCCATTGAAGCTTTTGTTGGTAGAAGGCGAGTAGAAATTACTCGTGAGGTTGGAACTGAAGCTCTGAAGCTACCGTCCGGATCGATTGATATCGAAAGATATGCTGAAGGACAGGAGTTAAAATATCTAAGCATATTTTGTGGAAAGAAGCTGAAATTGAATCGTGATGGAAAGATCCCAGCAGTCAAGAAGAATCAATTACTTGACAAATTCAAGACTTTGTTGGATATTTCCTCAAACATGCTGCTCGGAGTCACTGGGAGTTTTGACTCTGTAACTCTTCAAAAAGCAAGAGTGATGGCCGTAATTCATGATGACATCACTGAAGGGAACTGGACTAAGCTCTTCTTGGATATATTGATGCATTTCAAGAAGAATGTTCAAGTTGACATCAGTACAGTCAACTGGGTCGTATCTGCTGCAGTAAATTTTGGAAACAAACTTAGCATTTTGCTACCGATCTTACTTCCAAACAAGACGAGCTGGAGTAAGGGCAAGCTGTTTCATCCATTGAAACATTATCTGAAAAAGAAGGCTCTTACGAAGCAAGTTGCTGGCCCCAGACAGGTTGAAATTAATCCTGAAGATGCAATGTATGATGCTGCCTCGTCTAGTTCTGAGGAAGTTGAGTCAGATGCTGAAAAATCTGATGAAGTAGCTGAAGCTGGAACTAGTGGAAGACTAGTTCAGTATGTGCCGGAAGAAGCTATGTTTGAAGCTGCAAAGGATTCTGAGGAAACTCAATCAGAGAAGGAGTCTAAGGAGAAAGAGAAAGAGAAAGAATTGCAAGTTTATCAACTGGTGAGAGTCGAGTCGAGTCCTTCACCAGACAAGTCGACTGAAGAAAAGGTTGGTACTTCTTCTCGAACTTTGTCAATTCCTCTATCTCTCCCTGTTAAAACCAAGGCAAGATCACTCCGATCTCGTGCCAAGCCTGTACCCAAATCCTCTTCTGTGTTGGCAGTACAACCACTGAGAGCCAACATAACCCAAGACACTACTATATTTGACACAACTGATACTCCTACAGTTGTCACACCAAACCTAGCCACATCAAAGCCCTCAGAAACCACAATCCAAATTCTCTCAACCACAACAGAAAATGTTGAACCCCTTAACCCATCTATTTCAGAAAAGACTCAAGTTGCCACTGCAACAACTGAAGCAAGGACCCCACCTGCTCATATCCCTTCTGAAACTAGATTCGAATCCCTGGTTTATTATCCTATGTGCTTAAGGGAGAAGAGAATTCGTGCGAAAGTAAGCATCAATCAGAAAAAGAAGCTCTCGTCTATTGAGATAGATACTTCGACAAAGCAGTATGAGAAACTTCTTAGGATTTGCACGTGGGTTGCATTGAAGAAGTCCCCAACAGACGACCTTTTTGAAGCCATCTTAGGGATGGGAGAAATCTCCAATTTTATGGATTGGGAGATGGAGCAAAAGGAGAACAGTGGAGTTCAAGACCATTCTGAGTTATCTCCTGCTCATGCCCTAACTGCTCTTGTGAAGAGAATGCTCAGTATTCCTGATGAGGTGTTGTGTTCAGAATTTAAGTTTGATGTTGGTGTTCAAACTGATCTACTGGAAGACGAGTCGAAAGCTGAGCTTGTTGATGCTGCTATTCAGACTTCAGAACCTCTTTTGGAACAAGAGAATGTCCCTGATCATCTTGAAGATGAGGCTGAAAGTGCTCAAGAAGAAGTCGATTTGATCGAACTTGGTGAAGAAGATGATGAGTATGTAGAAGCATTCATTTTTTATGAAGATGAGATTGCTATCAAATATGATGAAGTATCTGAAACTCGATCTACTCAAGTCTTTCCTGGAGGATATCTGGATGCATTAAAGACGGACTTGAAGGACGTTGTCCAGTCGTCTATAGACGAGTTCTTAAACTTGAAGTTGAAAGACGTGTTAGTTGAACAGAATCAGTCACTTGTTGATAGCTCAAGAGAGTTAATAGTTGTTGAGGTCAACAAGATGGACTCGTCTTTCAGAGAAGAAATGTATGTTCAGATTGAAGAATTCTTGAAAAGGCAAGTTGACTTTTCGGAGAAGCGATCGATAACCTTTGCTAGATCTTTAGCTGAAGAGTCAAGTAAGATGGAAAGGCTCTACAGGATTACGATTGAAATTGTTGATGAGTAGAGACGAGAAGCACAAGATCAGTTGGTGCGTTCTCGAGCTGTTATAACAGAGTTGATAGAGCAGAACAGACTTCTTAGACAAAAAGCTACGTACTTTAAAGATGAACTCATATCTAGTTCAAGGAAGCTAGAGTTGGCTACTGATCGTCTTGACAAGATGAGTCATGACAAGACCAATCAGAGGAAAATTGAGTTAGCTGCAGAAGCGATGAAAGAAGTTGTTAAGGAAGAGATGACTCGTTTTACTTCTATTTTCACTCTTAAGGCAAGTGATGAAGCCAAAAAGGGGGAAGAGACAAGTAGAGTTGTAGAGAAGTCAAGTGTTGAACCAGAAATGAAAGCTGCTGCTACTGCTATAGAAGAGTTGAGAAGGCCGAAGAGAGGAAGGCTTGTCAAGAAAGCTGATTTAGAAGCAGAAGAGCAGAAGAGACAGGCAAAGGGCAAAGGTATTGCTCTACCTGAAGTAGAAGTTCAGTTAACTCAAGTTAAAAGGAAGCTGGTGATTGAAGAACCAGAAGAAGAGACAACTGCAATCGTGAAAAAGCAAAAGATAGTTGAGAAGATTGATGATGAATCTCACTATGCTAGTAAGAAGAAAGTTGGAAAGCATATAAGAAGGTTGCAGAAGTTGAAGGCAAATCCAGATCTAGTTGAAGATGCATTCATTGACAACTTCATTGACAATGAACATCGTGAAGATTGGTTCAAAGTCAAGTTGCAATGGGAGTTAGATCACTGGATAGTTCGTAAGTATGGAGATCCAGAAAGCTATGAAGAACTTTATTCTATATTTGACAAATTCATGGAAGTTCAAGACAGGAAGCTATGGAATCTGATTATGAGGATAGCTGGTGCTGTGAATTTTAATATTCTAGTACCTATCTTTCCAAAATGGACTACCCCGATGCTGAGTTCTGGAAAGAGAATTGATTTTAATCACATCAAAAAGTTTGAAGAAGAATTGCTGGATAAAGAGAAGATAGAGACTGAAGAACATATTTCGGTGATTCACAAGAGACTTCTGGATGCGTTTTGTGTTCCTAATCCAGAAGGAGGTACTCTCTCAGATTAGTTATATTTTTTTTCTCTAATTTCTTTTGATTTTGATTAAGTATGTGTAATATCTACTGATCTTATCTGAATGAATGAAAACATAAGTACTATTTTGATGTTTAAAGACAAGATAACTACTTAACTAGTCTATTATTGTGAAAAGATTCAAGTAGTTTTGGCTTCATCAAAAAGGGGGAAATTGTTGGGATATGAATCCTAAGACAAGTCATAATTGATGAAAAGATGAGATAAGATTTGATAAGCCAAAAAGCAGACTTGAATATTTTCTAAGTATTGACTGACCTAGTCTAGTTAAGAGAAGTCATCTTGTACAGATCAGTAGAGTTCACAAGACAAGTACTAGTTCACAAGACAAGTACTAGTTCACACAAGATAAGTATTGTTATGATAACAAAAGACAAGTACTTGTAGTATGAATATACTTTATTAATTGTTTAGGATGTTATTGAGCTATATTAAACATTGTATAGAAGCTCATAATTTTCATATGTAATTGATATAAACATTGTATAGTTTTTAAGATGACTAAAGCTGTGTTTTAAAGCTTAAAGTAATGTAATAGTCTTGTTAGGATTAGATGATAGGACTAGATTAGTTCTATGCTGAAGTCTACAGAAGAAGACCTGCGCAAGACATGTCAAGTTGGAGACAAGACAGGTGCGCAACAAGATAAGAAAAGAAGGAAGAAGTTAGTTATAAAAACGCGTGTTGAAGATAAAGATTGAAGAGTTAGTTAAGGAATAACTAATTAACTGAAGAAACGCGTGGATGGATAAAGATAAACAGTTAGAAGTTAGTTTTTAAGAAAAGTTAGTTACATAACAGAAAGTTCTTGAAGTTGAAGCTTATAAATACCCCATGGTATTCTACATTTGAAGACTACTGTTACCAAGAGAATTGAAGCGTTCAAAGAGATATTCAAAGCAAACACACTCTCAGAGTTGAAGTTCAGAAAGTTCAAGCCAGAAGACAAGTGAAGAAATTGAAGAAGGCTGCTACTGGACTTAGAGAAGTTTACTTTTTTACATTTTTGTTTCAAGTCGCTAGTTACTTGTATTTAGCTAGTTGTTAGATCGAAGAAGCACTTGGAAGTGTTATCGATAAGATCGAAGTCTTATTTCTTGGGACTTAAAATCACAAGACTACTCGATTGGAAGAGTAATAAGAATTTCACGACTGGAGTTGTGAGAGTGGATGTAGACAAGTTGTCGAACCACTATAAAATCGTTGTGTGTTGATTTACTTTACTGTTTGTTTAATTCCTTAATTGTTTAATTGCTTATCTAAACAAGACAAGTAGAGTGTTCATACAGAAGTTCGAATTTCGAATATAAGTTGAGTATAAATATGATTGGGCTCATTGTTACTTTGATTAATTCCGCATTACGTATTCTGATATATTGAAAGATTTTTAAAAGTCTATTCACCCCTCCCCTATAGACTTTTACTAGCTTACTCAATATTATTAACTCAACTTGGGACCAACAACACAAGTTTACAATTTCCCAAGAAGGGATTGTTGGGATATAAATTCACCACTAAGCCCCATCATGTAATAAGATAGTTTTGATAGCCAAAACGAGTTTATAAAATACATGTAATAGGATCAGCTGATATCTGTATAGATCAACTCAGCTTTATTCTAGTCTTGTGTATTCAGCTGTATGTATCTCAGCTGATAAGCACAGCCCAAGCCTACATGCGTAATCTCAAGAAATGAAGAGTAGAAGACATGAAGACTAGAAGATCCTTGAAGACCAGATAAGTAAGGTGCTTGTATACGACGTTAACTGATGAAGTCCAAGTCCAAGATGGCCAAAGTCAACACAAGTATTTTTTTCAGATCAGAAGAGTAATACTCATCTAATATCAGAACACAGAAGATATCAGGCCAGACGAGTTAATCAAACAACTAGAAGAAAAGATCAGCAGACTAGTAGCTCGTCAAGGACTCGGCTGATTCCAAAGTCATCTTATAAAATTCAAACGAAGACTTACCATACATAGAAGATTGACAAAGATCCCAGAACTGAAGCAATCAAGATCAAATCTGCTGGAATCAAGGAATCAATCAACAAACAAAGAAAGATTGCCAACGGCTAGTCAACTCCAACGGCTAGTTACATCAATCCTCCTTATAAATACAAGAAGATGAGGAAGAACAAAATACATAAATATCAAGCAAGAATTCTGAAGATATATTCAAGCAAGCAAGCCAAAAATCATCACATTCAAAGAATTCTCAAGAGCCCAGAAAAGCATTGGTATACTTTCAGCTCTTAAGTTATTTCCTCATCCAACAAGAGAACTTGAATCCAAATCTACATTGTAAATTCTTTGATTTAGGCATAGTGGTTAAGCATTTTATGAGCTTGAACCATTAGTTGGATACCTTCAAAAACCCAAAATCCCCCATTTAAAGGTTTAGTTTTTTAACCCCTGTAAGAGTGCAAGTGCTCATCAATCACTTGTGGAGACCGTAGCAGTTTGGAACTGCCCAGATCTCAAAGTCCTTCTCTTGGGACTATAAAGGACAAGCCCCTGTAATTTTCGGGAAATTAAGTAGACGTAGGACCTGAAATCCGAACCACTATAAATCTACGGTGTTATTTATATTCTGCACTTTATTTTACAGCTCATTCATATATATTTTATCATAGTGCATATTGTGACTTTGAAATATCTTTGCAAACAAGGCCACACTTCTTTCAAACCAGCATCAACTGAGTATTTCATTAATAACACCTAATTGAGGTTTTCAAAAGAACACTCGAATGAGTCTAAATAAAAGGCCTACACACTTCCGCATATAAAAACACTCTATCAGATTACTATAGTCTTCTGGACCAGCAGACTTGTAGTCCAGCTGACATAGCAAATCAGAAGAGTTCATAACTCCTTAAATCGAAAAAGTTTTAAAGTGTATTCACCCCTCCCCTATAGACTTTAATCCAATTCACTACTCGTTCAGGGACCAACAAGTGGTATCAGATTTCAAGCCAATCCAAAGTAAAGTCATCTAGAAGCAGCAAGGAAGATTCTAAAATATCTGAAAGGAAAAGTCAATTTAGGACTATGGTACCCTGCTAATGACAATATAGAATTGAGTGGAGACTATGGTGGATGCAGAATAGATAGGAAATCCACATCAAGAACCTGTCAATTTCTAGGCAACAAGCTAATATCATGGTTCTCAAAGAAACAAACATCTGTTGCAACGTCCATTACTGAAGCAGAATACATGGCAGCTGGAAGTTGTTGTAGTTAGCTACTTTGGCTGGTTCAACAACTAAAGGATTACAATGTAGAGGCAAGAGAAGTTCCCATCTACTATGATAGCAGCAGTGCCATAGCCATCACTCAAATTCCAGTCCTCCACACAAGATGCAAACATGTCGTTATTCGACACCACTTCATAAGAGATCATCTTGAAAAGAAGGACATCAAGATGGAGAAATTTCACACAGATATCCAAAGAGCAGATATTCTGACTAAGCCCCTAGCTGAAGAGAGGTTCAAGAGTCTATGCTACAGCCTAGGACTACTTGATCCATCCCAATGAAGAATAAGGGTCAGCTGAGAAAACCTCAGCTGATACAACTACAACAAACTACAAAATAATCAGATGAGGTGAATAGACACCCTCATCATCAGGTAAGTTATTCCCGATGAAGACAAATAAAGCTGAGGGAAAACATAGAGTTATTCAATCAATGGGGAATTCAAGATACTTTAAAATCCTTGATATAAACACTATATTTATACGCTTTTCATAGTCTCCATATACCTATTCAATTTGAACAAAGTTAGTTGAAAAATGTATTCAGATAATGTATACATATGTATTATGATAGGATATTCTTTATAAAATAATCTATCTTTATACATAAATACAGTATACTATTGAGAACCACTAGGTTGGATTAATACACCAACTTAACCGACTCAACAGTAGACAATTTGAGTATGGACTTCAAATAACTAATGCTCAATTTTATATTTTCTGCATTCCATAGATAAAGTCTGAGCTTCTTTAAATATGAACCCTTAGATCAAGAATCTCATTGTTGATCTTAAGAAGCAACCTTTTCAGAAACCCAGACCTATCAACTCATAATTCTTGTCGTTTTTCTCCTTACTATCTCATATCTGCCCCTATAAAAGGAGGTATTCATGAGATCACTTGAAGAAACACAAATTATTAACACTTGAGTAGGTATAAGAGTTTCTTTGCCCTTGTCCTTGATCAGTGGCTGATTCACTTCCATTTCATTTTGTTTTAATTGAGCCACTGACCTTACAAAGGTCATCTTAGAGTTGCTGGTTGAGGCAACACTAAGACCAGGTGTCGATCATAGCCTAATCCACTTCTTTGAGCCATTGGTCTTTGAAACCCTTGAATTTCCTATTTTGCTCTAGAGGATTTGTTACAGGCAGACATCTTTGATTTTAGGCTCCCCTCACTTAATTTTAGAGCATCAAATTCATGTAAGAGATTATCAAATTTAGCTTGAAGGTTTCTAAGGTCAAAGTCCTTTTTCTTTAGAGCCAGATTTTTCTCATCAATCAGTTTTTGTTGTTCAGAGACTTTAAGCTTGTACTGTTATGGCATGCATATGTTAATTTTTGTTAATTTGCTATGCCAATGAATAATATTCATGTTAAAATGACTAAGTGAGATAATTGAATTTTAATTAATTTATAGGCCTCCACAATTGGTCTTTAAGTAAGGTGTATGTTGCTCGTGGGACCTTGGGAGTCTCCCCCTAACGGGTGCAACATTCACGAGCTTACTAGTTAAGACTTCTAATAAAACTGTTTTAATCTTTAGATGAAGTGTGTGATTTTCTCTAACGGATGTGTCATCCATGAGTTCATCAGTAAAGAATAATTCAAGATAACTGTTGTTAAATTGTGGTCATCACTTAGATGTGAATTTTAATATAACCCCCCAACGGGGTCACTGTTCTAGTTCACATGGCCAGTTAATGTTCGACTATTAATTTCATTCGTCATAAGGATAAGTTGACGTGATATTGAAATTAAAGACTGAATGTCTGGTCGATGAATACATGTGTAAACGACCACCCTAACGTGGCTTGCATATGTGTTTGTTGGGCTGTTGGAGGTTGTGTTGAATATTGGTTTTGAAGGTTTCCAATGTTTTATGCTTCAAACTTATGTGATTCATTGCTTGCATTTTATTTATTTCAGATACATTATGGTGACATTCAACCCACTTATGGTTATCTTAAATCAAAATAAGCTTATTGGTCAAAATTACTTGGATTGGAAAAGAAATTTGGACATTGTCCTAGTTGCTGATGAGTACAAGTTTGTGCTCGATACACCTGCTCCTGCCCCTTTGGGAGCCGAATCTACTGAAGAGCAAAGGGAGGCTCATAAGAAGTGGCACAAGGCTGATGAGATGGCTCGTTGTTACATTTTGGCCTCGATGTCAAATGTTTTACAACAGCAGCATCAAACTATGCCTAATGCCGCAGCTATGATGTTGAGCCTCAAAGAGCTTTTTGGTGAGAAAGATAGGGCTGCCCGCTTTGAGGCTATGAGAAAGATCATGTCAACCTCTATGCCAGAGGGAGCGTCCGTGAGGGACCACGGTCTCAAGATGATGGAATATCTGAATGAGATTTAGGTCCTCGGAGGGTTAATCGATAATGACACCAAGATCGATATAATCCTACACTCGCTCCCAAAGTCTTTTGAGAACTTCTGTGTAAACGCGATCATGAGTAAGAAGGATTATACTTTAACCGAACTTCTTACGGAATTGGTCGCGGTGGAGGGTCTCATGGGTAAACGACCACAGGCCAATGTTACTGTTCAGGCTGGACCTTCTTCGTCTAATGGCAAGAAGAAGAAAAAACTTTTACAGAAAAAGGGTGGTGGTGAAAGAAGTGGGAACAAGAAACTAGCATCTTCTGGTGGCGTGAAAAAGCCGAAGGGTAAATGTTTCAAGTGTAACAAGACGGGACATTGGAAGTCTGATTGTCCTCTCCTGAAAAAGGACAACTTTGGTACGTCTCTCGCTTTAGTTATTGAAACATGTTTTGCGACTTGTTCTGCCTTTTCTTGGGTAGTAGACACAGGAGCCACTGATCATGTTTGTTACACCTTGCAGGGGTTTCTGCAGACAAGGGAACTGAGTGAGGGCGAGATTACTATTAGTTTGGGCAATGCAGCGATAGTATCAGTGGTTGCAGTGGGAGACGTGCACTTATGTTTTTCTAATTCTGTTTTAGTATTAAAGAACGTTTTATACGTGCCGAATTTTCGGAGAAATTTAATTTTTGTTTCGAAGTTGTTTTTGGATGGATGCTCAGTTGTTTTTAATGACAATGTTGTTATTATGAGAAATGACTCTTTAATCTGTTCTGGCACGTTAGAAAACAATCTTTATACTATTACGTGTGCATATCAAACCGTGACTGAAGCTCATTCATCATCATCATTAAATAAGAGAAAAGAACCTTCTAAGTTGAATCAAACATACCTTTGGCATCTAATATTGGGTCATGTCAACCTAAGAAGGATTCAAAGACTAGTAAGTAATGGGTTTTTGGAGTCTCTCCAAGTGGAACCATTCTCAGTCTGCGAATCCTGTTTGGAAGGCAAGATGACCTCGAGGCCTTTTAAGGCCAAGGGTAATAGGGCTAATGATGTGTTAGAATTGATTCACTCTGATTTGTGTGGGCCTATGACTGTTCAAGCTAGAGGAGGCTTTGAGTACTTCGTCACTTTCATTGACGATTACTCAAGATATGGATACATCTACCTGATGCGCCACAAGTCTGAATGCTTTGGCAAGTTCAAATAATTTAAAGCAGAAGTGGAGAACCGTCATGGTAAGAGTATCAAGTCACTGCGTTCTGATCGTGGTGGCGAGTACCTTAGCAATGAATTTAGGCAATACTTATTAGAGAACGGGATTAGATCCCAGCTCTCCACGCCTGGTACTCCGCAACAGAATGGCGTGGCTGAGAGAAGGAATAGGACTTTATTAGATATGGTGAGATCGATGATGACCTATGCTTCATTACCTACCTCTTTTTGGGGTTATGCCTTAGAAATAGCAGCGTACCTTCTAAATTATGTACCTTCTAAAGTGGTTCCAAAAACCCCAATTGAATTGTGGTCTGGGCGAAAGCCTAGTCTAAACCACATTCGGATTTGGGGTTGTCCAGCACATGTGCTGAACAAGGAAGCTGATAAGTTGACACCTAGAACTGAAGTACGGCTGTTTGTAGGATACCCTAAAGGAACGAGAGGTGGTTATTTTTATAGTCCTAATGATCAGAGGGTGGTGGTGAGTACCAATGCCCGATTTTTAGAAGAAGACTATATGAATGGGCATAAGTCCAATACTGAGATCATTCTAAATGAGTTGAGAGAAGACAATGGCACACCGAGTGTGCAAGAGGAAATACCACAAGAGACTACACAACGTGGCGACTCTGATGAACCTCTGTATACATTGCCTTGTCGTAGTGGGAGGGTTGTTAGCCAACCTGATCGTTTCATATTTGTGGGAGAGTCTATTGACTTGATTCCAAGCGATGAACATGATGATAACGACCCCTGGACATACAAAGAGGCAATCAAAGACAAAGATGCAGAGTCTTGGCTCAAGTCCATGGATTCAGAAATTGAATCTATGGATGCTATGGAAGTGTATAACCTAAGTGAACTTCCCCACGACAAGAAAGTCGTTGGGTGTAAGTTGGTCTACAGACGTAAGAGAGGGTCTGATGGGCAGATTACTGCTTTTAAGGCACGGTTGGTGGCAAAGGGTTTTACCCAGAAAGAAGGAATCGACTATGACGAGACCTTCTCACCAGTAGTCATGCTAAAATCGATCCGGATTCTCTTATCCATAGATAATCACATGAACTATGAGATTTGCAAATGGATGTCAAGACAACTTTCCTTAATGGAAATTTGTATAAGGACATCTATATGCAGCAACCCGAGGGTTATGTGAAGAAAGGCCAAGAGCATCTAGTCTGGAGGCTGAAAAAGTCTCTTTATGGGCTAAAACAAGCTTCCAAGTCTTGGAACATTCGTTTTGACGAGGTGATCAAATCTTTTGGATTTGAACAATCTCAAAATGAAAGTTGTGTGTACAAGAAGAGTGACAGAGACGTAGTGGTATTCTTAGTACTATACGTAGATGATATTCTTCTTATTGGCAACAATGTGAAACTATTATCAGACGTAAAGGTGTGGCTTTCAGAACAGTTTCAAATGAAGGATATGGGAGAAGCATCGTACATTCTTGGTATTAAGGTCACTCGTGATCGAAAAAAGAGAATGTTGTGTTTATCTCAAGCATCTTACATTGATACTGTGATTGCTCGTTTTGGCATGCAGAATTCCAAGAAGGGTGTACTACCTTTCAGACATGGAGTCCCTCTATCTAAAGATATGTGTCCTAAGACACAGAAGGAGATAGAGGAGATGGCTAAGGTTCCTTATGCTTCGGCTGTAGGAAGCCTTATGTATGTGATGCTGTGTACGAGGCCTGATATTTGCTATGCAGTCGACATGGTAGCAAGATATCAGTCTAACCCTGGTCAAGGACACTGGACTGCTGTTAAGCATATTCTCAAGTACTTGAAAAAGACTCGAGATTATATGCTAGTATACCAGTCAAATAGTTTGATTCCTTTGGGTTATACCGATTCACATTTCCAAGCTGATCGAGATGAACGGAAGTTAACCTCGGGTTATGTGTTTATGCTGGGAGGCGCAGCCATATCTTGGAGAAGTGTGAAGCAGAAATTCATCGCGGACTCCACTATGGAAGCCGAGTACGTAGCTGCCTCAGAGGCCGCAAAGGAGGTTGTCTGGCTGCGTAATTTCTTTCTGGAATTAGGGGTATCTCAGAGTATGCCGATGTGTATCACTGTTTATTGTGATAACGCGGGTGCAGTGGCAAACTCGAAAGAACCTAGAGCCCACAGAGCAAGTAAACACATAGAGCGAAAGTACCACATTATACGAGATATCGTAAATCGGGGAGACGTGGTTGTAGCTAAGATTGCGTCGTTGGATAACTTGGCTGATCCTTTCACAAAGACGCTGGCAATAAAAGTCTTTGAGAAACATGTAGAGGGTCTTGGTTTACGATGTATTACAAGCTAGACTTTGAGTATAAGTGGGAGAAATGTTGATGTCTTTATGTGTATACTAAAAGTTAAGCTTTAGTATAAGTGGGAGATTGTTGGTGTATACTGTAAAGCAAACTTTTAGTGGGCTTTGGTGACGTATATTCAATTTCCTTTTATCTGAAATAAATGTTTTTTCACATTATTGCATTCTTTGTGATTACTTGTATGTCTGCTTATCTTGCATTGTAGACGATGTGGTGGGTTTGTAGTCACACAGAAGATCACATTGTCAGTTCCTTGTAAGATATAAACAGTATTCACAACTGAGATAGTTATGGACAAAACTATTGGTTTAAGTTGTAGTATAAACTTGTTAGTGGTTTGTCTTGGCCATTAGTTTATACTAGTGCACTGAGGCGTATTGAATGGATCACAGATAAGACATGTTCTTCTGTTCTGACTGTTATGAAGAACTAGAGGTCTTGGTGACTTTTATGATTCTTAACCCTAAGTGTGATATTTAGATGTATGGGGTGCTTGTTCACTACTTTGATGTACCATAGGTGAGAATCTTGGTAGATTCTTCACGCTCCGTATTTTGGGTAATGGCATCGCTCGCATGATGTCTACTTATTGGCATTAGGGCACCGTGTCCTGTACATCCAGGCTGATGATGTCCCCTTGAGGAAACTCATAAAGGATTGTCGTATTAAACCCTCCAGGTGGCTTTAATCCGTACGACAACAAGGTTGAGTGGTACTACTCAAGGAATTATAGAAATTAATTATTTAAAGAAGTCAGAAGCTTTAATAATTAATGGACGTGCGATATCTTAAACACGGGGAATTATAAAGTCTAATAGAAGCCCTGATTCAGTTCGGGATAGGACGGGAGTGCAACATTAATTCTCTAGTGGAATGAATTAATGTTCTCGGGCCAAATTATATGTTCTGGGCTGAATATAAGAGTATTTGGGCCTATAAGAAGCCCAAACCCTATACCTTCTAATGGATCCCTAGTCTGGCCCATGAACTTATGGAGATTATAAATAGGAGCCTCAAAATAGTTTTGAAACCCTAGCACACACGAAATTGAGAAAACGGCTAGGGTTTCAAGGAGACGAACTAAAGGCAGCCTTCTCCACGTTTGATAGCGCGCCGTCCACCCGGTGTTCGAACAAGGTTGGGAGACAGACTAGAAGATCCGTAGATTAGAATCAACGCCTCGATCTTCAAAGGTAACAGATCTAAACTATGCTTTAGATGCATGTTGTTTATGTTTCAATTATTTATACGTTTGGCATCCGACAACGATCCCGGTGATGGACCGCCTTCGCCGGCGCGTTCCAACAAAACTCAGGTTCAGGAAGGTTGGGAATTTTGACTTTAGAATTCAACAGTTCATTTTCTCTCAAAGCCTTGTTGCATACCTCTTGTAATCTGGTGAAGTCCTCCAATAACTTTCCAAAGTTAAGTTTTAGGTGGACTTCACTGGATTCATGTGTGTTATTTGAGGAGTTAGAAGATGAACATACCTCTTCATTTTCAAAAGCCATTTGACAGTCATCTTCATTGTCATTGTTGGAGAATAACCCATCATCAGATGAGTACACACTTTCTTCACTTGCTGATTCACCAGCTACCATGGCTTTCCTTTTGCTCAATCTTTTGTCTCTTTTATTCTGCCTTTATTTTCTTTCCTTTCAACTCAGGTGAGGACAATCATACTGGAAATGTCCTTTCTTCTGGCAGTTATAACATACATCTTCATCATCATTTCTCTTTCTTGAGGACTCCTTCCTCCTAGATGATGATGGGTCAGCCTTGCTGTACTTCTTCTTGTCAGCATATTTGTCTTCTTTCTTTTCATCAGAGAGTTTGTCCTCTGATTTGTTGTCAGGAGAGTTGAATCTTCTCCTGGTTCTGTTGTCTTGGTAGAACTTTTTGTATCTACCAAATCTAGAGTTGAGCTTCTCAAATCTCCTGGCCATGAGAGCCAGTTCTTCCCTCATCTCTGTTTTGGAGACAGATTGAGATGATCTCTAAGTACTCTACTTTTTTGTCTCTGAGGCTTTAAATGCAACTCCTTTGCTGGAGGATGATGGCTCCTCATGCACCTTCTTCCTATTTAGGTCGAACTCAAATGCTTTGAGTTCAGAGAACACTTGCTACATAGGCATATTGTCAAGATTGCTAGTGTTCTACATCATGACTGAGTATATATCCCACTTGGATGTGAGACTTCTCAGATTTTTCAGAGCAACCTCTCTTTTGGCATAGAATTTGCCAAGAGAGTTTATCTCATTCATGATGTCAGTGAATCTGCCATCAAGATGGACAATAGTTTCATTGGGCTCCATAGTAAATTGTTCATATTTTTGGATAGCCACTTGAAGCTTGTTTTCTTTGATCTTTTAGGTACCTTCACACATAAGTGCTAAGGTGTCCCAAATCTCTTTTGTTATGGTGCAGTGGTACACTCTTCCCATCACTGCATCTGGCATTGTCTGGTACAATGTATTCATGGCAATGAAGTTCAGGTTGTGCCTTTTTCTCTCTTCAGTTGTCAAGTCATCTTCATCCTTTGGCAGCAACTCCCTTGGGTCTGCTTTCTGAGAATCAGTGACCTTGGGGTAAATCTTGGTGAAGGTGAAAGGCCCTCTAGTGATGACTTTGAGCATCTCATCATGCTGGCAGGCAAGGTGTGCTCTCATTCTAATCTTCCAGAAATCATAGTTCTCAATTGAAAACATTGGCAGTTTGTGATTAGAAATGTGATTCACTTGGCTGGGACCCATGTTGTTAATGGTATTGACAGCATCTCCTGGAACTACATTGTTTGCCATTTCTATAAAAGTTGGTTAGATAAACACAGATTTGTTTTTCAGAGAATGGATCAGTTCAGTGACCACAAAAATAGTGTTATTTGAAAACCAGTTGGATTTTCAGAGGCAGTGGTCTTTGAACCCCTGCCCTGATACCACTTGTTGGTCCTGAATGGAGTATGACACAAGTGTATGTGGGGGGGGGGGGAATGCACTTGTGTATGCAAATTCTTTTCTTTTTCAAACTTTTTAAAACTTATCATGAAAGTTGTCTGACAACTAATCTGAGTGATACCTTTAATAGATACTTAACCTACTGAAAACTATGAAGTGATCAGTTGGATAACTATCTAAAAAAGTTGTTAAGTGCGGAATGTGGTTGGCCTTTTCTTTGAAAGAATACTCCAAGTTAATTTCTAAAAAACCAGTTGATCAGGGACTTTGTCCAAAAACTGTTTTGTTTAACTTTGCTGAGTTTAACTCTTTTAGGATGATTTTTTGCAAGTAATGTGAGTTATAAAATAATGCAGAATGTAAATAACACAGCAAGTTATAGTGGTTCAGAGACTCAAGCTCCTACATCCACTTTCCCTGATTGAACAGGATAATTCCTTAACACCTGGAATTAACTTGTTTTATAGTGCCAAGGTGCACTGATCAACAATACTATCTTAGTGTTTTGATCCCTAGGATAATCTGAGTCCTAGTGCTCAATCTCTCTGAGTTAAGACTGTATTTTCACTTAACAGTCCTTAACTCCTCACTTCTACAACAGACTCTACTTCACTCAATGAGGTAAGGGTTTGAGGTTTTGGTTCCAACTAATTGAGACACCTTTTACAATAAGTACAGTGTAAAGGCTTAGGATATCTCAGAGATAAGCTTGGAATTTTTACAAGAGTGGCTTAGCTTTTGAAGTGATCAGGAAACTTGGGATATTAATAGAATAGCTTTGGTTTCCTTGAGTGCTTGATTGTAGTTTGATAGCAGATAGTTGGATACTTGAATCCTTGGATCACTTCTGAATTTATAGAACAATTTGATCAACTATTCGTTGGAGAGATAGCATTTCAAATTGTGTATTTGCAGCTCCATTGAGACGGCTATGAAGATCAACCTTCTAATATCCACTATGTAAGAAGGTTCTTCAATGGTTGCTTGAATGAATGTGTTGACTTCTGAAAAATGCGGCTGAGATGACTTGTGTCAGCTTCCAAATTTGCACATTTTCCAAGGTTGATTGTGGCGGACTTTGTACTCCAACAACGGGCAGATGGGACAAGTGCCCTGAACATTCCTGCTGCAGGTGGAATGTTCCTTCATTCACTCAATGCTCATCAGTCTTTAATTCTTCTAAGTCATCAATGCTGGTTCAGGCTTGATGACATTAAATGCTTCATTAAATTTGTCTTCTGAGTAATCATCATTCAATGTTCTTGATCTTCAAAACTTCAAATTGGTCTGATATTGCTCTTATCAGTACATGCAATTTGGCTTTTCATCTTTGATCATTCAGCCATGTTGTCCACTTCAACATGCTTGTCTCTATGAAGTCAGCAGACTTGTCCTAACAGACTTAAACACATAAAGCTGCCTAACATTTTTAGCTTTGGACAACTATCCTGAACTATAAATCTCACAACATTTCTGAGATTTGGACTTAGGCATTTTTACTGTCTCAACTACCCTGAGACAACTAGACTGATATATTCTCTTCTAACTATCTCAACTATGCTGACCATCATCAATCAGGGGTTTTGGTATCTTAATCAAAATCAATTTATTTCCCAACAAAGACCCAGTCTACAAGGTATACAACAACCTTTAGATCTGAATCTACTAATGAACTCTTGGGATCTTCTAGTTTTCTGCTTTCTTCTTAATAGACTTTAGTGGAGTGTACAGATGAGTAGTCAGTTGACATTTACACTGCTGACTCTTAGACTAGAATTAGAAATAGTTACATTACTTCTAAGCTTTATAATTCAGCTTAGGAACCTTAGTTCTAGATCATGACTTGACAATCTAACATGTACTCTACTAATCTGATTTTTGGCCATCATAACTAAAGTTATTTATTACACTCAGATTAGGGGCTGGATGAATATCCCAACACCTACTTTTTAGGATCTCAACCTCCATGATCTAACATGTTCCAGGCCATTCCAGGTCATTCCAGGTCATTCTAACATGTTCCAGGCCGATCTAGGACGTTCCCTTTGGTTCTGGAATCTTCTAGCTTCCACACTCTTATAGAAGCTTCTACTGCATGTAATAACATTCAGAGCAACATTTAATGTAACATTCAGAAAAGAACTTAGAAAAAATCAAGAAAAGTCGAATTCAAATGTTGTTGAGAATGGTAAGACATTTAAGTATTAACATCATCTACACAGCAGGAGAGTTCACTTACTCGTGATTTTGTAAAGAAAAGTAATACATGAAAGTGTTTGTATTGGAGTGTCAAATGATGTTTGATTTTGTACACTATAGTAAATAATCTCAACTATTTTGGGACGCCATATGAAAATGGTGTTTTTCACATGAAGTTGATACTCATGGACGGGGGGTGCCGAGGGCACTGGGCCCCTCCCATTTTTCAAAAAAAAAATTAATAATTTTTTAAAAATATTATTTAATAAAACAATTAAAGAAAAAATAATTTTAACTAATCTTTATATATATTTAATAATTATATAATAATTTTTAAGTGTATTAGTAAAATATTAGTAATCAATTATTCCTTTTTTCGTTTCATAATATATGTTGTTTTGTGTATAATTAAATAACTTTTTTTTTTTTTTACAAATTTATCCTTCATTATCATGAAAGATTGAGAGATAAATGAAGGAAAATAAAAGAGAAAGTAGAATAACTTGTTTCAATTATCAACAAAGAGAAATGAAAAAAAATATTAAAAGAAAAATTGTAGGGGTTTGCACGAGTAATTTAGGGAGAAACCTGGTAAAAACAGGTAAAACGACACTTTTTTTAAGCAAGAATTAAGACCAATAGCGTCAAACAATATGAAACGATTGAAGTATATAACAATTTAAAACATAAAAAGTAACAGATGATCGCATATAAACGGTATAAACATTATTGTTTAGGTATTGATCGAAATGAATGAAACTTTTATTAAATTATATTAAAATTTAACTTAATTTAATTTATTATTATTGATATATTATATGTTTAAAAAAAATTATATTGATATTAAAATCGAAATTTATTATTCATAAATGGGGCCCCCTCGGTTAGGTTCTGGCCCCAAAACCCGAAAACGGGCATGACTATCCGTCAGCCAAAGCTGAAGAAGGAAGCGGGGGCTGGCTAAAGTTCCTGCAGCCAACAAAAAGAAGAGCTTATAAAACTCTGAACCCCCTCCTTCCAACTCCATTATTTGTGGCATGTTTTCTGTTAATTTGTGTGACAGAAGAAACAATGGAATTTATATTGTTCCCTATAAAAAAGAATTACTTTGGATAATAATTAAGTTCTTGATTAATCCTTTAATGCCTTATTATATATCGTTCAATTATTTGCCCAATCTTTTACCAATATAAAAAATCAGAACTTGTTTTCAAGGACTTTGTATTTTATTTGTTGAAGCACATTTTATAAAGTTTGAACTAAATATCATTAAATTGCATGCTCGCTCGCTGCTTTTCAAAATTAAATATAGAATAAATAAATTAAGTGAAAATAGAAGGTATGTTAAAAGATTACACAAAGACTTGTTCGAAATGCGATACATTTTGAATGTTTTCGTGATTCTTTTGAAACTTAATGTTCGAAAAATATCACAACTTGTAAAAGTATCATTTTTCTCGAACAAAATATATTATTATTCAGTTATTCAAACCGCTTTTTTTTTTTTTTTTCCCTTTCTTCTATATATCCATATATTTTTTAAGATTTGATTACATCCCCATTTTACGTTAAGTTCTTTTACTCCATCGGTTTTGGCTCCTCGGATCAATGGGTCGATATTGCACCTGCAGGGTGGCTAGTTGGTACTTGGTAGATCGATATGTTGGATCCTTTTAATTTTGTTGATTTCGATCACCTCACCTCTAGGATTTCTAGATGTCATGAGTTGTTAGATCTTGTCGAGTGTGGTTTTTGATTTTCCCTTTGATTTTCTTATGTGTCCAGTCAGGTGTAACTGTAGGGTTGTGTTGACCATGCAAGTATGCACACACTCTCCTTACAGCCATCAATATATGCAGCCTGCAGTGCCCAAATATCTTCAACAATTAACATAGTGTAAGGTTCAATCTGCATTGCATTTCAGAAGTCTGTCTCAAAAGTGAGAATTTATTGAACCCACTGTCGATTGCTTCCAGGAGCGGACCTATTAAGAGACATGGGGTACAGTTGTACCCCCAATTATTTTTTTCTTTACTATATATATGCCACTGAGTTTTGCTGCTGGACGAAAAATCGACACTGTAATGTCGACCACATATAATTTCGTCGACAACAATTTGTCGACGATATTGTATGTGGTCGACATTACAGTGTCGAAAATATAAAAATAAAATATAAAAAAAATAAAGGGTTTCTACATTCTGCAGAAAACCCTAAAAGAATCGTGCCCAAAATTGGAGGCGGCGGCCGATTCACATACCTGGGGTGGGGGTGGCCGGCATGTTGGACCAAGAGGCGGCGGCGGTGAGGTCGGTAGGAAGTGGGTGGCAGCGGAATGAACAAAGAAAAATGCAGAAAATCGGAGAAAGGGAGGGGGAGGCCGTCGCGGCCGCTCGCGGCCGAGGGAGAGGGAGGCAAGGGGGCGGCGGGGCCGGTGGCTAGATCAGCGGCGCTGACGACTAGGGAGAAATGAGAGAATGAAGGTGTGAAGGGGGAGATAAAATGTGAGAAATTAGGGTTTAGTGGGGGGTGTGATTAGTAGTAACAATATTATAAAGAAAGGGGTATTAAGACAATTCGAGGAGCGTGCCATCTATATTAGGTGGGGTGCATTAATGGGGGGAGTGCATCTCTCCGAAATGGAGGTGCATATAGTCAATCCTTTAGACAATAGCCCATTACTCCATTAGGCCCATTAAAGTTAGGCCGCCACCACCCACTACTAAATAACTAATTAAAATTAGGGCTGGTGAGACCGTCTCACGGAATGAGATCCGTGAGACGGGTCTCCCTTGACCCTCATGTAAAAAGTGATAATGTTTGAGTAAAAAGTGATAATGTTTAAGTAAAAAGTGATAGTCACTTTTGTTAAAAACATTATCACTTTTTAATTAAACACTATCACTTTTTTTTTTACAAACAAAAAATCTGAAAAACAAAATGGATTTTCCTATCCAAAATTTTAAAATATGGGTTAAAAGAGATCCGTCTCACGGAACTTTATCCGTGAGATGGTCTCACACAAGTTTTTGCCTTAAAATTATTATAAAAGAATTTGTTTTCACTTTTAAGTTTTAACAATTAACAACATCATCCTTTTTCGCAGCGTGTTGACGTGGCATGGTGTTCTTCCAACTGACAACTCTAAGTCTTTCACTGAGGTCAAAAAAATTATTCTTTTATTTTATTTATTTTTTATTATAATTTTATTTTGTTAAATTTCTAAGTTACTTAAATGAAATTGATAGAAATATAGGGTTTGTTATATTTTACAACCTTTTTTTTTTTTTTTTTGGAATGTAGTAGTTTTATGTTTAATTGAATGGCTTGTTTGAATCCTCAAAGATGATTTTTCTTCTTATGATAAAGGAGAAAATACTTAATATGGTATTAATTTGATAACTGTTGCATTCCAACTTGAACGGTATTGATTTGATAACTCTTGCATTCCAACTTGATATATTCATTGAAGATATGCAAAGAGATGATAGATTTTGAGATTTGTTTGATCTTGGCGCCCGATGAAGCATGTGACTTATCCAACAATATATTTGTTAATTAAGTTGGTGTTGATTCTACCGGCTGCTACTGCCAGTGTGGAAATAGTATTTTCAGGAATGACTTATGTCAAAAATAGGTTGCGAAATAGTATGTGTGATCAATTATTAAATGATTGCTTGATCACTTTCATTGAGAAAGACTTGTTTTTTAAAAAATTCATTGCTTTCAAAAAATGAAGACTATTCGCACTTAGTTGTAATTTTTATTTTTACTTTATGAAATATATTTTATTTGTATATAATAATATTTATGTACAAGTACATTTAAAATATATATTGATCGTACCCAGTTTTAAAATCTTGGGTCCGCCACTGATTGCTTCACAAAAAGCAAAGCGAGCTGCCAAAATTGTATTGTTTCTTTATTATATATTTTGTGTTTATTTACATGGTAAAAGATTTTCCAATTTAATATGGAAAAAAAATCTAAGATTTGTGATAGAAAATACTCCTATAGCCTATCAACCAATGGCAATCAACCATTGAATTCGATCATCTTCTATTGTCGTTAACCTAAATGGAGTCCCAAGTCATTTAATCATCAGTTTGTTGGTTGTAATGACACTCATGTTTGTAATTATCATTGTCTTGTTAGGTGCCCTCCTTGTTAGATCATCTTAAACAATTGTACTGTTTTGTTGGACTTGAAATGTGTGTATTTTATGATTTTAATGTGGTACATTTCTATTATTCAACTTGTGAAGTCCCAATTGAAGTATTTTTGACAGGCAGGTTGTACTAATAGATCATGGTTTCCAATGTATTACCATGTAAGTCCAAATTAAATGGTCATCTCATTTGAATTGTTGATTGATAATACCTTTCTATAGAAGAATATATTCCCTCTGCTTGAATATATCATGAAAAGACAATCCATGCCTTTTTAAAAGCAACAAAAATTTGTCTTTATCTACCACTACATAAACCTCAATATTACTTGAAAAGATGCATTCTTCTTCTCAATCCAAGTAAAAAATGTCCAACCCGAAGCTGCCAAGGATCCCTCCACAAGAAACATTGTTGTACTCTGGCAGCTGGGATTTTCACTGTGACGATGGTATCGCCTAATAATCCAAAAAAATCTGGGACGATGGTATCCGAAGGACGCACTCAATTTTAGTGCGGTATATACTGGTGTCATGGCTGTTAATGAGCGGTTCAAGCACGCAATGATGTGGGTTGAAGGGATTGAGCGCCACGAAGAGCTGGAATGTAGATACCACGCTTTCAAGAAGCTCATTGAACACCCTAACGTTTGGTGGGATGCGGAATGGAACGTTGTACACGCTTCGAAACAACACTGGGTCGAATGATACATGTTTACCATAACTTTCGTGTTCGTTAAAATAATATAAATTAGTTGATTATCATGCGTACATTAACATTTTACACATTGTTACAGTCCGACGAGTCTGTGAAGGCCTATTTTCATTTAGGAGATCCAAGTAAGCTTGAGTTGTTATTCGCAAATCGCAATGTTTCACACGACCCTCCTCTAGACGTTGAGGTTATCCAAGTAAGTGATGATAGTCACTCCACAAATGCTGGATTGAGCAACAACAGGGATGCACCCGTGAATTTGTCCGACGATGAAGACGAAGGTGGTGACCCTCCGAAATTTGACTATGGTCCATGGGCGCATGCAAGGCTTCTTGATTTTGATGAACCCGATTCGGTGTCACGCTCCCCTCCTCGTGGACACAGTATCCAGCCTTCAACCACTCCGAACACTCGAAGCACCTTATGGAGTATGAACAACAAAGGTCCTTCTTCTTCCTTATGTGTTTCTTCAAGGTCTCCGAAGAAAGGGAAAAAAAGGATGACTTAGAAGGATCCAGTCGGTGCGTCAGTCACAGTTTACTTCCGTTTCCATTAAGTTCTCTTTGATTCAGTCATGTTTAATGACTTTTGAAGTTTGTGTGTTTGATTTTCCGTACTCAATTCGTGATCTTTTCTAGCTTTTTTATCTTTGGAAGTATCTAGGGTTTAATTTTCATTCACTAATATATCGTTATGTGTATTCGGATTTAAAAAATTGTCGTATCTCAATTTTCGTAGCCTTATAATTTTGCACAATTTAAATTTGTGGGTAGTGTTGTGGGCATATATGTGTACATCGGTTCGGGCACAATTTAGCACTGTAAAATAATGGGCCTATTCGTGGGCTTAAATGTGGGTGTGGGCAATACAGTGTATAAACCACAACATATCATGAAAAGTTCACACATTAACTTCATAAATATTAAAAGCATGAAATTAGCTTACAAGTTTAGAATTACGCATACATTGTTTATAAATTTAACCTATGAACTTGAACATCACATGTAAAACACACATTATCAGTGCCAAGATAAGAAAATTTTGAAAACCTCGTTAGCTCTTCAATTTTTCCAGCTTGGAAGGCTACATCTGACGAGTGTTGGTCACATTCATCCTTCAAAATCTCTACGCCTTCTTTTTCTTGTTTAAAATTGTTCGTTAGTTCATAGTTTTCAAGCAACAGTGAGTCGATTTTCTCCACCATGCCTGGAAATATTCCTTGTGGAAACCTCCAGAGTCCGGAGGTTTCATGTTCCTCAGCCCAAACAAAAAAATCACATCCAAAGTCATCACGTGCATCATAACAACTATAAAAAAGTCTCCCCCTCGTTTTGTCCTGCCTCGAAACGCACATAAGATCCTCCTTTCCACAATCACATAATACACGTTTCATCGTTTGTGTGGAAATGACTTTGTGTGTTTTGCATGTGTGGGTGAAGTGAAAAGGTAGGGTTGGAGTGTTTATATAGTCACATGTAATTTTCCCTCAAATAGGGTACCAATTTTCCTTTCAAAAAGTTTGTAGAATTTTAATGAAATTTGACCACTAATTTTCCCTCCAAATATGTTACTCCACAATTATATGTACATTTTCCACATGCAAGATTTAAAGTTGCAAACAGTGGTCATAACCTACTTATGTTATCTTTATCCATACCCTCCTCACACCCCAACCTTTTAATAATTAAATAATTTCTCTTTCCACCACATATGCCCTTGCCGATAAAAGTAATCTTATACATCAATACATAAATTTCTTCTTACAGAACACAATTCGATACAAACAAGTTTATTACCAATAACATATATGGGTACAGGGGTGGGCAGTTTAGTCGGCATAACATACTATTAAAATTTAATACATTCTTCGTTTAGGAGCTCAACACGATAGGCCTTTCGATACCATTCACACATTTGTGGGACGATGTCTTGCAAATCTTGCCCCGTAGCCATACATTCTAACATCTTAATGCATAATATCCCACAGTTACTACCGTTTGTCTGTTGGGGTGGTCGCGGATAAAAACAAACATCCCATACTTTCTTTACAGATTTGGAATCCCTTTAGCCCTTCCATACATCTCCTTCCAAACATAAGGTAGGCAATAGTTCGGCCATCTTTGTGAACAGACCCTTGATTTGTGGTTTCGTACGACGACCCATAAGAGAATCATAAATTTGGATCTTCTCTTCCTGGACAAGGATCTGATACACGACCCAATGGTTTTCCGTGGCGTAAGTGATCCCGAACACAGACTCAACACCCGCCCACGGACGTCTGTATCCACTTTTTGGTCGTCGTCCTATGACATATTCAAATATATGCCTTTCTTTCTTAGACCAAACCCATTCGTCAGCTCTTGACCATTTCCATGAGTTATAACACCTAGACATGAGTATTTTCTGTTTGTCATACATAATGTTACACAATCGTTACCAAAGCACAATCATAAATTATTATAAACCATAGCTAACACTTACAGCCACGCTAACATCAAAAACTGTCCAGTTGTCCAACAAACACGATGGCCAGATCTCTACCTTGCATAACAAGAGATGTAGGAGTGCGTATACGTGCTAAAAAATACAATGTATAAGTTCCTTAAGTCTAGTAACATTCAGGAATAATGTGAATAAACAAAGTTAATCTCGTCTAAAAGAAACCCTGTATTGGTCCATATATCATTGAACGAAGCCGGCTTCACCCACGGGACACATTTCACAGATAATGTCACTTGTGTATCCTGATTCCGGTTAGCCGCCCACCATTTTGAAAAGTTGTATACAAACATCCGAATGTTTGGATTACTTAGTGGATTGTATAAAACTCTAACAGTTTCAACCATCTCCACATAAGGAACTATTTGAAGTAGCTAGACACAAACAAGAGATAACGTTATTGATGCACAAATTTGTAATTGTAACATACTTAAAACACGTATGGAATGGTGTGTTACATTTTTATCTATGGTATGTGCATCAACCGTCTCAGCCCCCTCTACACACCCGCTACTAGTGTCACCCTAAAAAATAAGAATGTGATTAACACAGGATGTAACCTGGGTTATCATATAAGTAACATCGACTTCTCTTAAAAATAAAAAATACATGTTGGAAATTAACATTCTTCTCTTCACCAACTTACAGCCACGCTAACATCAAAAACTGTCCAGTTGTCCAAGAAACATGATGGCCATATCTCTACCTTGCGTAACAGGAGATGTAGGAGTGCGTATACGTGCTAAAAAAACAATGTATAAGTTCCTTAAGTCCAGTAACACTCAGGAATAATGCAAATAAATAAAGTTAATCTCATCTAAAAGAAACCCTGTATTGGTCCATATATCATTGAACGAAGCCGGCTTCACCTACGGGACACATTTCACAGATAATGTCACTTGCGTATCTTGATTCCGGTTAGCCGCCCACCATTTTGAAAAGTTGTATACAAACATCTGAATGTCTGGATTACTTAGTGGATTGTATAAAACTCTAACAGTTTCAACCATCTCCACATAAGGAACTATTTGAAGTAGCTAGACACAAACAAGAGATAACATTTAAAAGTGTGCTGGTATAGTGTTTAAGTTAAAAAACAGATTAATGTTGCACTAAATGTTGAGACAAAATGTACAACACTGACTCTAAGAGATTATCAGAAATAAAGATATACATCGGAAGACTTGAAACACTAAAAACAAACGAGACATAATGGAAATATTTTTAACATAGATTTTATAAATAAAAATCTATGTCTGCCTTATGGCGTAAATCAATACTTATCTTCAAGTACAAATGTTGTGTGAAATGTTACAACAATAACCTTCACAACAGAAACTACAAACGAGGTAGGTGCCTTGTTCTAAAAATGATCTAAGTGTATGAATTATACACCGCCAAAATGCTAGTCCTATCTATGATTACACTCTCAATAGATAAAGAAAAGTGCACAGTCATACGGGTGGGATACTTCTTATGAACTAAAGCGTATAACTACTGACCACAATTTCTAACAGGATGAACGCTAGTCTAAGATATTGTTCGAATAGAATACATTGAATTATGGAGCCTTCCTTCGGTATTTATAGAGTGAGGTACGAATTCTAGAGGCTTCCATCTTTGAGATCCTATTTTTTAGGAACTCAACTTCCATGATCTTTCTAGATCCTTCTTGCATGTTCCAGGTCGTTCTAAATGGTTCCAAGCTGGTCTAGCACGTTATGCAATGTTCTGGACTATTCTAGGTTCCAGATCCTTATAGAAGCTTCTAGATCCTGCCAGAAATGCGACAACATTTAGATCAACATTTAATGTAGCATTTTAGAAAAGGCTTAGAAAAAATCTCGGAATATCAAATTAAGATGTTGTTGAGAATGTTGATACATTTAAGAATTCACAACATCTACAACGTTATTGATGCACAAATTTGTAATTGTAACATACTTAAAACACGTATGGAATAGTGTGTTACATTTTTATCTACGGTATGTGCATCAACCGTCTCAACCCCCTCTACACACCCGCTACTAGTGTCACCCTAAAAAATAAGAATGTGATTAACACATGATGTAACCTGGGTTATCATATAAGTAACGTTGACTTCTCTTAAAAATAAAAAATACATGTTGGAAATTAACATTCTTCTCTTCATCAACTTGTTCATCACCACCCTCGTCGCACTCAGCTGTGTTATCTTCTCCGTTTTCATCACCATTAACGTCAACATCTTCTCGTCCTTCATCGTTATCAACCACTTTCGTATTCTCCTTATTAACTTTATTTTTCTCGCTTGGAATTTCGTCACTCACACCATTCACTTGATACTATTCTTGTCCAACTTTGTCTTGATCAGCTTTATCTTCTGTGTGAAAAGATGTATCAACGCCAAATTTCAGATAAATATTTTTGTTCAACAAACTCTCCAGCCTAACTTCCATTTTTTCAATCGTATCCAGGCGTCCGATAACCGTTTTACAGAACCCCTTTACCTTTGAGTGGATTGGTTCCCCTGGTTCTGTTGGTTCTGTTGATTCCAATGGCTAGGTTGGTTCCATTGGTTCACTCTTAGTCTGGCTCCTTCCATTTTGCCTGGGTACTTTTTCTCTGCACTCACCTCGCAATGTGTCTATTGGAGCTTTTCTCTTACGAGGTGGTTGAATTGGTTCATCATGCGTGTCCACTTTATAGAGTTCCTCTTCCCAATTGATGGCATTAACATAACATGGTGACTTCGCCTCAGTTTTTAAGGCTCTAACTTACTAACAACATGCATCTGCGAAAGGATCCACCAAACATTTAAGAATAGTGTAGACAAATAAAGGAAATCAACATAATATGTGAACATTTGTCTGCAGTGCGGTCTCGTCCCTTCAACCTCGGGAAACATTTCTTACTAAGATCACCAAATCGGACCACACCATCAACAGAAACTCTATCTAATCATGCGACGAATAGATGATCGACGAGGCAACGCAATGCATTGTCTCATATGCCCATACTTTCCCCTTTTTTTTCCATTAGGCTACTTGGGATATGAACTGTTGGGAATAAAATGAGAATTTTGATTAAGATACCAAAACCCCTTAAGACATGCCAAATACATAAGTCAAAATGATATGAACATGTTTCAGGAATGTTGGAACATGTAGTATAGGCTAGTTGAGAAGCTGGAATATTAGGTAGCTCTTAGTACATTAGATGCACAAGTTGAGGGGGAATATATGCCTAGAAGATTACAAGAATCAAGTCCCCTCAAGGCTCAGAATCATTTTGACCTTAAGTCTGCTGAAGTACTTAAATGGACAACTGTGTTAATCAAGTCAGCCCAGAAGAAAGACAACCTTTCTGAAGATAATTTGAATGGAATACATCATCAAAACTAAGTCTACTGATGTATATGTCAAAGCTCAGAAGAGTTGAACAGCAGAAATGTCTCAGCACACTTGAACTAGAACAATTCAAAGACAAGCCCAACTATGCTGATAAGGTCAAAGCTACTGATATGAAGTCATGAATGCTCAAGAACCATCAAGAGACATGAACTGAAAGAGAAAGAGCCAAGTCATCTTAAGAGCAAAGCCAACATTGCTAATAAGCAAAGTCTATTGAAGTTGATAAGCAGAACTGTCCAAGTGATAAGGAAAGTTGTCCTTATCATAGGACCAATCATCAGAAGTGATGTCCATGTTTGATCAAGTGAATCTTGAAGTCAGACATTGGGAAGAGTGCTTCAAAGTCAAGACAAAATGCTCACAACCGTTTACTTCCCAAATTAAGGACATGTCACTTTCAAGAAACTGTCTTCCAGTTGCAGAGTTCAAGGAAGACAAATATAGACATGTTGAGGTTGTCTCTCCAACGGGCAAATCCTCAAGTTGTTCTATAACTACATGAAGTGTGGAATTAGTGAAGGCACCAACTAGCAATCCAACTAGCACCTACATTGCTGAAGAAACTCAAAGCCTTCAAGCTTTCTTAGAACATTCATAGTTTCCAGAAACACTTCAACCTAAGTTGAACCTCATTGTATATCCATACAAAGCTTAGAGAGATATCCTATCCTTTTACACTGAGTTCATTGTAAAGGATATCTCAAACTAGGTGGAACCAACATCAATCCTTATACCTTTCCAAAAGAGAGATAGAAGGTTGTTGTAGTAGAAGGTTATTCAACTAAGTACTCAATAGTACTTAGTAGTTTGATTATCTTTTAACCTTGCTGAAACCAATTTTGGTTAAGTTTGAAAAAGATTTGCATACAGGTGTATTCCCCCCCCCCCCATACATTTGTATCAGAGCAGGGGTTCAAAGACCATTGCTTCTGAAAATCCATTCTTGATTTTCAAAACCATATACAAGTGTGGTCACTGAACTGATCCCTCTAAAATCTTATCATATTTGTATCTAGCCCCTTCTATCTGAGATATGGCCAAAAACAACAATGTTGTTCCTCATGATGTTGTTCAAGGAATTAACAACATGGTTCCTGATCCAGTGAATCACATATCTCACCACAAGCTGCCCATGTTCTCAATTGAAAACTATGACTTCTGGAAAATCAGAATGAGAGCTCATCTTGCATGCCTCCACACTAATATGCTGAGAGTGATTACAAGAGGACCTTTTGTATTCACTCAAATTAATCCCAGGATAACTGAAGCTCAAATGAATAATATAAGGGAGGAAATCCCCAAGGATGAAGATGATCTCACCACTGAGGAGAAAATGAGAGATAATCTCAATTATCTAGCAATGAACACCCTCTACCAAACAATTCCAGATGCAGTAATGGGGAGAGTCTACCACTGCACAACTGTCAAAGAAATTTGGGACACCCTTGCTGAAATGTGTGAGGGTACTGATAAAATCAAGAAAAATAAGCTCCAAGTTGTTGTGCAGAAATTTGAACAATCACCACAACCAGAACCAGCATCAGAAATCAGAAATGTGTGAGGGTACTGATCCTTCTGAAACCCTGTATATTGTATTATCTAACCCCTATTTCTGAGATATGGCAAGAGGCAATCACCACAACCAGAACCAGCATCAGAATCAGAACCAGAATCTTAATGTTGTTCCTTATGATGCTGTGCAGACCATCAACAACATGGCCCCATATCCAGTCAATCACATATCTCATCACAAGCTGCCCATGTTCTCTATTGAGAAATATGACTTCTGGAAAATCAGAATGAGAGCTCATCTTGCATGTATACACACTGATATGCTAAGAGTCATAACAAGAGGACCATTCATCTTCACACAAGCAAATCCCAGAGTAACTGATGCTCAAAGAGCTGATACAAGGGATGAGATTCCCAAGGATGAAGATGATCTCACCACTGAAGAGAAAAGGTGAGATAATCTCAATTATCTAGCAATAAACACCCTCTACCAAACAATTCCAGATGCAGTAATGGGGAGAGTCTACCACTGCACAACAGCCAAAGAAATTTGGGATACCCTTGCAGAAATGTGTGAGGGTACTGAAAAGATCAAGGATAATAAGCTTCTTCAAGTTGTTGTGCAGAAATTTGAACAATTCACAATGGAGCCTGAGGAGTCCATTGATAAGTTTGCTGGTAGATTCACTGACATAATGAATGAAATCAACTAATTGGGCAAGGTGTACTACAAGAGAGAAACTCACTTAAGATCCTAAGAAGTCTCACTCAAAAGTGGGATATATATTCTGTAATGATGCAGAATATCAAAGATCTCTCCACCATGCCCATGCAACAAATCTTCTCAGAACTCAAAGCCTATGAGTTTGATCTAAACAGAAGAAAACCTACTGAGGAATCTTCCTTATCAACAAATCTTGAGAGAGCTTATAGAAGCTTCTCTCAGGATAGTTCACCAACAAAAGCAGATTGATGATCAACTGCTTATTCAGAAGAGAAAAGATTCTGAACTTAAAATTCTTCAAGCTAAATTTGAAAATCTCTTACATGAATATGACATTCTCAAATAAAGTGAAGAGAGCCTGAGAATTAAGATGTCTGCTATGAATAAATCCTCTAAGGCAATAGAGGAAATTCAAAGCTTTCAAAGACATATGGCTCAAAAGAGTGGGTTAGGATATGACCCATTTGAATCTTCACCTTGTCTTAGTGTTGCTTCAACAAGTAACACTAAGAGAGTCTTTGTTAAGTCAGTGGCACAACAAGCTGAAAATGAATTAATTCAGCCACTGAACAAAGGAAATGGCAAAATGCAAGAAGTGCCCACTCAAGTATTTCAGGGAAAAAGGCCCATACCTAAGGAAATGGCCAAAGCCCCTGAATACAAGAGGAATGGTGTTCAGCAGAGTAGGCCCAATGGAAGGGTAACTCATCTTAATAACATTCAGGGAAGTTGTCCAAGGTATGTTCAGCATAGGTCAACTCCCCTGAGGAAACCTCAGCTGAACAGACCTAAGGTCAACTCTCCTTATGGGTACAATAAAATGAGACAACCAAAACCCTTCATGCCAAAGGGTAATGGTCATCTATATGCCCATCCTCAAAGATTCCCTCAAGTAGCACAAAGAACTCATAAGTTCAGGAGGAATGACAACTCTCCTGAAACTTACAAGGTCAACACTTTCACACATTCTTTCCCAAAGGCATTTAAGGGAAAAACTGTGTATGTAGATGCTAGAGGAAAACAGTTTAGCCACCTTGAATCAATCAGGGTAATTAGGCAAGTTTGGGTTCCTAAAGGTACAGCTAACCTCTCAGGACCCAAAATGCAAAGGGTACCTAAAGCTTGATCATTGCAGGTACCAAAGGGCCACAAGAAGCTGAGGAGCATGAACAAAAAGTCAGCATGGTACTTGGACAGTGGATGTTCAAGGCACATGACTGGAAACAAAGACCTCCTCACTGAATTTACTGAAAAAGAAGGCTTTAATGTCACATTTGGAGACAGCTCACAAGCAACTACAAAAGGTTATGGTACCTTGATAATTGGTAATATCAAGGTATCCAATATATCTTATGTGGCTGGTCTCAAATACAATCTCCTAAGCATAAGTCAGTTCTGTGATAAAGGATACAATGTTGAGTTCACTAGTGGAAAATGCTTAATCAAAGATAAAACTCAAAATAAACCTTACTAACTGGAACTAGAAAAGGAAATGTGTATTTTGCTGACTGGGACAAGTCTACTGATGCTGCATGTTTCATTGCCAAAAGCTCAAATGAACAAAGTTGGTTATGGCATAAAAGGCTAAACCATCTGAACTTTAAATCCATGAACAAGCTAGCTAGAAATGCATTAGTTAAAGGACTGCCTAATGAAGTTTTCATTAAAGAACATGTTTGCAAACCATATCAAGAAGGAAAACAGATTAAAGCTTCATTTAAAGGCAAACCAGTCATCTCTACTAAAAGGGTACTTGAACTGTTACATATGGACTTATTTGGACCAATTACCCGTGCAAGCATAAATGGAAGAAAATACACATTGGTTGTAGTAGATGACTTCTCTAGGTTCACATGGGTAGTATTTCTCCTTAATAAGAAGGAAACACAAGTCAAACTCCCTGAACTATTAAAGAGACTATCAAATGAGAAAAGCCTTAACATTATCAAGATAAGATCTGATAAAGACACTGAGTTCATTAATTCATACATCAATGAGTATTGCACTGAAAATGGAATAGCCCATGAAACTTCAACAGCCAGAACCCCTCAGCGGAATGGGGTAGCTGAAAGAAGAAATAGAACTCTTAAAGAGGCAGCTAGAACCTTAATTGTTGATTCAAATCTACATAAGAGGTTTTGGGCTGAAGTTATAAACACTGCATGCTATACTCAGAATAGATGTTTGATTACTAAGGGACAAGGCAAAACCCCTTATGAACTCTGGAAAGGAAGATTGCCTAAAGTATCTTACTTTCACATATTTGGTTGTAAGTGTTTCATTCACAACAATGGGAAAGAGCAGTTGAAAGCTTTTGATAGCAAAGCTGATGAAGGGATATTTCTTGGATATTCCCAAATCAGTAGAGCTTTCAGAGTCTACAACTGTAAAACCCTTATTGTGGAAGAAACACCTCATGTTGTGTTTGATGAATCTATCCTTGAGATCAGGAATAAGAACCTGGATACTAATGAAATCACACAAAGGACAACCAGGTTGATCTTAAAAGACAAAGATACTATGTTCATAGATGTTGTCCAGGCCAATCCTCCTAAAATCACTAGACTGAACAACACTCCTGAAGGCAATATCTATGAGGCAAACCCCAATAAAGGAAACGATGAACTGAATGATCCAATCCCAGTTCATAATCAGGTAACAACTACCAATGAAGAAGCAGGCCATGCTGAGGTAGTTAATGGGTTAAATATTCAAGGGGGAAACAATAATGTTGAAAAGGCCAATGTCCCTGACATTGAGGACAACACCCCTGAATATAATCCTGATTTAGATCCTGCATTAAATTTCCCTGAATTCTATGATACTAGTGACTCAACCTTAGTAGAGGACAACTCTACTGAAGGGATCAGGAAAAGAAGGACTTGGTTAACTCCAACTGACCTGATACTTGGTGATCCAAGTGTAGGAGTCAAAACTAGAAGGTTTCATGGTGAAAGTGCTCTGTTTTGCTGTTTTCTATCAGAACAGAAACCAAAAGAATTTGATGAAGCACTTCAAGATGCAAACTGGATTATAGCCATGCAAGAGGAGCTGAACCAGTTCACAAGAAATGATGTTTGGGAACTAGTTGACAGACCTTCACATCAAGATGTTATTGGAACCAAATGGGTGTTCAAGAACAAGAAGAATGAGAATGTTGTGATAGTCAGAAACAAGGCCAGATTGGTGGCCAAAGGTTATTGTCAATCAGAAGGCATTGACTATGATGAGACTTTTGCACCAGTAGCAAGGCTTGAAGCAATAAGGTTGTTCTTAGCCTATGCTGCCCACAAAAGATTCAAAGTCTATCAAATGGATATCAAGAGTGCTTTCTTGAATGGAGTGCTGAAGGAAGAAGTTTATGTAGAGCAACCCCCTGGTTTTGAGGTAGGAAACAAAGTCTCGGATTGAAGAAAGCTCTTTATGGACTCAAGCAAGCTCCAAGAGCTTAGTATGATACCCTATCACAGTTCCTTTTAGATCATAGTTTTTTCAAAGGGACAGTAGACAGAACCTTGTTCAGAATCTGTGAAGGAGATGACATCTGGCTTTTCCAAATATATGTTGATGACATCATATTTGGATCCCCCAATGAGAAGCTATGAGAAAAGATCTCAAAGCTCATGCAAAGCAAGTTTGAGATGTCAATTATGGGAATGATGAATTTCTTCTTGGGTCTTCAAGTCAAGCAATCAAAAGAAGGAATCTTCATCAATCGAGCTAAGTACACCAGAGAGATGATCAAAAAGTTTGGGTGTGCTACTAGTAAGCCAGTGAGGATCCCAATGAACACTAATTGGAAGATGGATCCAGATGAGAGTGGAGTTCCAACCAACTCTACGTATAGAGGAATCATTGGTTCCCTTCTCTATCTCACTGCTAGCAGGCCTGACATCACCTTTGCAGTAGGTGTGTGTGCAAGGTTTCAAGCCAATCCTAAGAAGAGCCACCTAGAGGCTGCTAAGAGGATCTTGAGGTATCTCAAAGGCACTGAGAACTTAGGCCTTTGGTACCCTGCTGATGACAACATTCAGCTAACTGGCTACTCAGATGCCGATTATGGAGGATGCAGAATTGATAGGAAGTCCACTTCAGGAACATGCCAATTCTTGGGAAACAAGCTCATTTCTTGGTTCTCAAAGAAGCAAAACACTGTGGCCACTTCCACTACTGAAGTTGAATATGTTGCAGCTGGAAGTTGTTGTGCTCAAATACTTTGGTTGAGACAACAACTTAGAGACTACAATGTCAACTCTACTGAAGTGCCAATTTTCTGTGATAACAATAGTGTTATTGCAATCTCACAAAATCCAGTGTTACACACAAGATGCAAGCATGTGGACATCAAGCATCACTTCATTAGAGATCATGTGGAGAAGAAGGACATCAAATTGGTGAAAATTCACACAGATCACCAAAAGGCTGATATTTTGACAAAGTCACTTGCTGAAGCAAGGTTCTTGGAACTTTCAGCAAAATTGGGACTTACTTCTTGATCCAGGAAAGTTGGACAAGTAAGCCCAATAGAGTTCAACAATCAAGGGCGAATTGAAAGTGATCTTCAGCAGACTTGGACAAAGTCTACTGAAATTCAGAAGAGATGACCCAAATCTCATCAGAGAAGTTGAGCAGAGCTCACTTCAGGACACTTGACCATGAGTGTTCAGGACACTTGTCCATGAAAGTTCAGGACACTTGTCCATGTGGGGTCAGATAAGTTGTCTTGGCTATCAAACCAAATCTTGGTCTGATAAGCACCTATTTTGGGTAACATTGCCTACATTTATGGCTGTCCCATTCCTCTTAAAGCCATCACCTTTAAAAAGATTTAATTTGTCCCCTACCCAAAAAGTCACTTTCAATGCATTTAATGCCAAGATTTAACTCTTGTTTGCATTAAACATTTCAAGCCACTATCTACCTTGATAACTCCCCAGCCTTTATCAAACCTTAACTCCTTCCCACGATTTGATAAAAACAGTTTTCAAAACTGATTTACAAATTTCAACCGTTGGATCAAATTTTGGCCAACTCCCCTGAATTAATCCTGCCCATTCAAAATTTGATTTCCTCTTTTGCAAACCTTTGAATTGCCTTAAGACTTACCTACTCAATGACAAACATTCCTTTTGGAATATACTCCAAGTCTTAAGAAGCCCTTAAGTTTCATTTCTTCCCCACGCATCCTATCACCCTTGAAACCCTAATTTTCAAACACTCTCAAAGCTTTTCACTGTTTTATCAATGGCACCCAAAATTAGGCAAGAGATGATTATTGATTTCACTAACAAGGAACTTGACCTTGATTTCTCATACCTCAGTCATAAAAATAACCTTACTTTCGAGCCCATCCTAGCCTTTGACAGTGAAGCTCCGGAGGTTACCCCCACCTTAAGAGTTGGCCATCAGAAATTTATGGAAGACAAGCACAGTTCTTGTCTAGAGCAATACATGGCAGAGTTATTTGCCTTTCTCAAGTGGAAAGGGAAGGCCACTGGAGGAGAAGTGTCACAGGGTCAAATTCTTAGAAGAGGATCTTGAAGGAGCCTTTGGATTGCCTTCAGAATGAAGGAATCCAGAATCTTATGATACTGGACATGAGCAAGAAGTTGCTCAAGAATGGTTGTTTGTTCCAGGTCCTATCTCCTCTACACAACACAAGAGAACACTCAAGCCTGAGTTTCTCACTCTCTTTGAGGTAGTGACCAAGAGTCTGTTAAGCAACACTGGGAGCTTGGAGCAAGTAAACTATCCCAGAATCAGAATCATGGTTGTTGTGATTGATGCAAGTGACAAAGGCATCAAATTCAATTGGAGGGATTTCATCATGGGAGAGACGATGAAAGAAAAAGCCAAGTTCAAAGTAAAATCACACATGAAGGTGGTTCTGAAGGGAAAGCTGAGATGTTGCACAAGGGCAAGTCTCCTGATAGAGAGGTTTTCTCATTATACTGAGATGCAAACATTTGCAAAGCCTCTTCCAGCCCAAAAGATAATGTTCAGGAAACTTAGCAAGAAGTCTGAACAAAGGAAGCAGCAAATGGCCAAACCTGCTGTAGAGAGGGTGGAAGAGAAGCCCAAGATGAAGCCTAGGACAAAGGCAAGGGTTGTGAAAACAAAGAAGATGTCAAAAATCCTTTCAGAAGATGATTCAGCAACTTCAGCAGAATTGGACAAAGTTGCTGAAGAGGGTGTAAGTGTGCCATCAGATTCTGATGAGATCAGAGAGAAGTTCCCCATGGTGGTGGAGAAGAAGAAGGGTGAGAAGAGGATCAGGGAAGTTGTCCCTGATGAGGAATGGAGTGGTAGTTCAAGAGCTAGCAAGAGAAGGGCCAAACCTTCTGAAAAGATGCTAGAGCTTCAGGAGGAGCAGACTTTGCAAGTAGCTCTAAAGGAAAGTAGAGCTGAAAGTAGAACAAAGTCTAAGTCTAAGTCCAAATCCAACTCTCCTGAAACTGGAACTCCAGAATCCAAGCTTCCTAAAACCCAAACCTTTGAGCCCAACTCTCCTGAAACCCATATAACCCCACAAGATCAACCCATCATCCCTCTGAACCTAACAAAGAGATATTCTCCTGAGGGAGCTGCACAAAGAGGGCCCATAGATGTGCTAGCTGACATTGCAGTAGATGAGTCAAGATTGTTGTCACCCCTTGACTCATCCATGCTGAATTACTCTAAGTTCTTAGAAGCTGCCCTATTTGAACCAACTCCCCTGAGCAAAACCACTTCAGAACCATTGCTCTCAAAAGCAACTGAAGAAACCATTGCTGAACCCAACCTTCCTGAAGCTAACCCTACTAAACCTAGAGCCAACTCCCCTATAACCCAAAGTCCCCAGTCTAGTGGAGATGAGGAGGAGTATACCTATGAAGGTATGCTCAGAGGTGGAGCCAAAGCTACTGTGGATAGTTTTATCCCAATCTTGCTGAATTCCCAAGATTGCAGAGGCAGTTCCATGATTTGAGGGCTCTAGTTGATGTTAAGGACAAAACCATCATGGAAATTGCCCAAGTTATACAACATAAGGGAGCAAACTGGTGGCGAATTGAGGAGAGTAGGCTGCTACAATTTGCTGGAATACACAAGACAAGATTCCTGATTGATGAGGAAGTCTTTGCAAAGCTGGTAGCAGACAAGATTGCTGAAGAGAAGGACAGAATTGCCAAAGGGATCAAACACCCTGAAAGTAGCTCCAATGATGATGACAGTGATGATCCCACTGATCCCAACCCCCCTGGTCCCAAACAACCAATCATCAATTACCTTACCTACCATAGGAGTGGCTATGTATCTTTAGAGGTGTTGACCAAAGATGGTAACACAACCAAAGATACATCAGCCAATGAAGGTTCTTCTGAACCCAAGGCAAGGCTTACTGATGTTAAGGCCTCCCCACTAGAAGCTGGTTTGGTTAAGACCTCATCAGTGTCAGCAGGGTTGGACACTGACCAGCTCTTAACCATTCAGGATGACTCAGTGGCTTTAGAACCAAGCACTGTGATCTCCCAACAACTGCCTTCTTTGAACCCTTTTGAGGGTGAAGAAGCTGCAGGAGTAGGTGGGGGAGTTGAAAAGGATGATTTAGTCAAAAAAATCAGAGGGAGTAGAGGATGAGAGAGATGTGATCATCACTAGGATAGTGAGTGTACCCCAAAATGAGGGTGGTATAAGTGAGGAGGGGCAGGTTATTCTTGAAGTCAAATCTGAACTTCAAGAAACCCTTGAGGAGAGGAGGCCTGACCCTGATTGTGAGATTATTATTAATGAAGGGAGAAAAGAACAAGTTGAAAATGAGAAGAAGACTGTTGATGTATCAGAGTCTTATGCAAAAGAATATGAGGGTGATGAGAGTATTTTTACTAACAAGTTTGATCTTTCTGACATTGCAGGTGTTACATTTGATCAATTTTTTGCTGATGAACTTCTTACAGATGCGCCTATACAAATTGACTCAAGTTCAGCTCAAGCCATCCTTGGAGAGCAATCAGCAAAGTTGGACATCTTGGTCCATCAAGTAGAATCTGCACATGCTGAAACTTCAGAAGCCTTGGATGAGTAAGGTAGAACCTTGGCATCAGTAGAGATGAGGCTGACTGGCTCTGAAGAAGTGGTGTTACCCACCATTGAAGCAAGGATCGGTGGAGTAGAATCTGGTTTGCAAACCATCTCCACTGAAGTTCAGAAAGCTAAGGAGAGCATGGAGTCTTTCACTAAGGAAGTCAGAAAATATCAAAAGTTGCTCATGGACAACCACAATAAGAATATAAAGGCTCTGAAACTGGTTGTCAAGCAAGCAATAGGCAAGAAGAGTGCCCTTCAGAAGAAAAGGGCAGAGGAGATGAGGCTAGCTATGGTCAAAGCAGCCTCAGAAAAGTTTACTCAGTAGGTGATGGCCAAGATTGTTGAATCTGCAGTGGCCAACCTCACTGATTTCCTTAAGGCTACCCTTGATGCATCCCTCAAAACAACCATGGAGCAGGTTGTGGAGCAGAAAATGAAGCATGTTCTTGCTTTTCTAAGCTTGAGCAGTGACAGAATGCATAACATACATGATGAGAATGTATATCTGCTTGAGGAGATGAAATCACTGAACTTGGCACTGTCCCTTATGGCATCTACAATGAGTGATCTCAAGCCCTAGTGCTTTGATGCTGCCAAAAAAGGGGAAAGAGAAAGAGCAAGGGCAAAAGGTGCCTTGACTATTGGAGAAGGGAGCAAAGGAAAGGAAAAGTTGCCTGAAACCAAAGAAAAAGGAAAAGCAGTGCAGAACTTAGAAGATTTAGATGAAGATGAGCAACTAGCTATTGCTCTGAAAAACTCAGTGGCATCAGCTCAGGAAGAAGGAGAAAGACTTCATCAAAGGCCTGGAGGTGAACTGTCAGGGTTGGACAAAACTTCTGAAGGTGTCCAGACTATAGGACAAATCAAGAAGGCTAAGGGAAAGAAGAGAAAAGCTGAAACATTCACTGACTTCCCCAACAGCCTAGAACTTCCTGCTGAGTTCAGAGTGATGGAAGAGCCCACTCCAAAGAAGGTCAAAGCCACTGAAATTGAAGAAACTGCTGAAAAGGACAAATCTGCTGAGATTGCCAAGTTTGCTGAAACTGAGTCTGCTGAAAGCCCCAAGCCTAATAAAACTCAAGAGGATATTGAGATATTATTTGAAGAAGGTTTTGGAGCTGAACCAAAGAAAAAGACTCTAGTGCTGGCAAATGATCCATCCAAGCTCTTTGTGGAAGGCTATGGGAAAGATGTTGAAACTCAGCATAAGCTGGCCATGATGAGAGCTCAAGAGAAAATGGATCAACTGATGGAAGCCAACAGGGCAAGAGACAAAAGAAGAGCAGATTTTCAGAAGCCAATGAGGAAAAGGGCTACCTACAACAAACTGAAGCCCCAGCTGCTGATTCAGATGAACACCAAATATCCACACATGTATAGATGGGTTCCAATTCAGTTGAATGACAATTGGGAGGAAGCCAAAAGAGAGTTTGTATATGATTACTATGTCATAGGCAGATGCATGAAAGAATATCCCAACTCCACTTTCACTCAGTTTATGATTGATTATCACATGGAACTCTATCAACAACTTCTTGTTGTTGTAGATATGGCAAGAATTAAGTTCAAAGCTCCTGAACCAATCATTTACATGCCCCCAAAGAAAGATGGCTTCATTGACCAATCTCAGATATTTCAAGAGTTCATCCGGATTCTGAAGCAGAATAGAATGGTACTTGGGCCTAAGGGAACCAATCAAGAAGCAATGGAGCTGAAGAAGAGGGTTTGGGCACAATATGGGATGGTGCCACCTCTTGAAGATAATCTCTGAACTTGCTAAGTCCTCCTGACCCTTATTTGCCTTAAGTGCTCAACTGGATGAATATTTGCTCATGGTTGTTGATATTGCTGAAATGGTTGTCCCTGCTGAAATCTAATTCAAGTCTGCTGATCTATGTTGTGCTCTGATCACATATTTTCTTATGTCATATGTTTGCTCTGATCAAATGATGTATCTCTGTAATTGCTCTGATTCATGCTCTGATAAGTTTATTTGACTATCATCATGCTTGTAATGCCAATGATTATATGAATGATAGTTGAATATTTATGTGAATCAAGAGATAACATCTCATTGTCTCAACTTGCCTGACTTACACTTATATGCACTTAAACTATGATTACACTAACATGTTTATTTCAGGAAACTTGACCTTAATCACAACTACTGAAGTTATATATAATAAGTGTAGACAAGTCACTTTTGCATAGATTGTATATGTTTTGGCATCATTAAAAAGGGGTAAATTGTTGGGAATAAAATGAGAATTTTGATTAAGATACCAAAACCCCTTAAGACATGCCAAATACATAAGTCAAAATGATATGAACATGTTTCAGGAATGTTGGAACATGTAGTATAGGCTAGTTGAGAAGCTGGATTGTTAGGCAGCTCTTAGTACATTAGATGCACAAGTTGAGGAGGAATATATGCCTAGAAGATTACAAGAATCAAGTCCCCTCAAGGCTCAGAATCATTTTGACCTTAAGTCTGCTGAAGTACTTAAATGGAAAACTGTGATGATCAAGTCAGCCCAGAAGAAAGACAACCTTTCTGAAGATAATTTGAATGGAATACATCATCAAGACCAAGTCTACTGATGTATATGTCAAAGCTCAGAAGAGTTGAACAGCAGAAATGTCTCAGCACACTTGAACCAGAACAATTCAAAGACAAGCCCAACTATGTTGATAAGGTCAAAGCTACTGATATGAAGTCATGAATGATCAAGAACAATTAAGAGACATGAACTGAAAGAGAAAGAGCCAAGTCCACTGAAGAGCAAAGCCAACATTGCTGATAAGCAAAGTCTGCTGAAGTTGATAAGCAGAATTGTCCAAGTGATAAGGAAAGTTGTCCTTATCATAGGACCAATCATCAGCAGTGATGTCCATGTTTGATCAAGTGAATCTTGAAGTTAGACATTGGGAAGAGTGCTTCAAAGTCAAGATATAATGCTCACAACCGTTTACTTCCCAAATTAAGGACATGTCACTTTCAAGAAACTGTCTTCCAGTTGCAGAGTTCAAGGAAGACAAATATAGACATCTTGAGGTTGTCTCTCCAACGGGCAAATCCTCAAGTTGTTCTATAAATACATGAAGTGTGGAAACCAGTGAAGGCACCAACTAGCAATCCAACTAGCAACTACATTGCTGAAGAAACTCAAAGCCTTCAAGCTTTCTTAGAACATTCATAGTTTCCAGAAACACTTCAACCTAAGCTGAACCTCATTGTATATCCATACAAAGCTTAGAGAGATATCCTATCCTTATACACTGAACTTCATTGTAAAGGATATCTCATTAGTTGGAACCCAACTTCAACCCTTATACCTTTCAAGTGAGAAAGTTAGAAGGTTGTAGTAGTAGAAGTGAAAGGAGCTGACTGTTGAGAGAAGAACAGTTCAGTTCTGAGTTAAGAAAGGGTACTAGGACTCTTGACATCCTAGGGATCAAGGCACTAAGGAGTGGTGTGGTTGATCAAGTGCACCTTGGCACTATAAAACAAGTTAATTCCAAGAGTGAAGGAATTATCCTGTTAAATCAGGGAAAGTGGATGTAGGAGCTTGAGTCTCTGAACCACTATAAACTCTTGTGTTGATTTACTTTCAAGTATTTACATTCATTCAACACTGCACACAAACTGAACTTTCAAAGACATATTCACAAGATTGTGCAAAACAGATTTGGACAAGTTCCCTGAACTGGATAAATTGTTAAGGAGATTTCAGAATTAAAAAGGAGTTTAAACTAAAGGGCCAACCACTAATTCCGCACATATAACTCCCTTAGATAGTTATTCAACTAAGTACTCAATAGTACTTAGTAGTTTGATTATCTTTAAAGAGTTAATCATATCAGTAGAGTTGTCCAAGACAACCTTGCTGAAGTCTAGTTTGATCAAAGTTTGAAAAGATTTGCATACAAGTGTATTCCCCCCCCCCCCCCATACACTTGTTATATACTCCTTTCCGGACCAACAGAAGGCCTTGAAGATTGAAAGAAGACCCTATTGAAGAAATCAGGTGAGAAGGCCCTTGTATGCCTTATCAGTTGATATGGGCTTCTATAAAAATTCTAATGATCGAGCTCTCAAGACTTAGAAAGAATCAAGACAAGAAGAGAAGACATAGACAAGATCAGATGAGTTGGACTCAGTTGATATCAAAAGCAGATCAGAAGACTACTTCATGTCAGATAAGGCTACTGCACTTTCAAGATCAGAACAGATCAATTACCAGATCAGATGAGTATCAGACCAGAAGAGTACTAAGATCAAAAGGGTACAAGACCAGCCGACTGGAAATCTGCATGAAAGACTAAGTGTAAATCTCGAAGACATTGACTTTCCATAACCAAAGAAGGCAAGTTCCAGATTTGGTGGAATCAGTATCAATCACGATGCAATCAAAGGATAATCACAACGGCTAGTTTCTCCGAACGGCTAGTTGATTGAAGATTACTCCTATAAATACAAGATCAAATTCAAGTGTGAAGACATGGGAGATTATCAAGAAATATCGAGCATACGAAGAACACACAGCTGATTAGAAGCAAGCATATTCAAAGCACAAGTTCTTCAAGCTAGTTTTAAATCAGAATCTTTCCACCAACAAGAAATTGAACCATGTTATCCATTAGACATATCATTTGGTTTAGGCATAGTGGTTAAGCAATATGTTGCTTGAACCATTAGTTGGAGATATATCAAAACAACCCAAACCCAAACACTCTAACCAGTATAAGGTCTAAGTTGTTAAACATGTAAAGAGTACAAGTGCTCTCAAACACTTGTGGAGACCGTAGCAATTTGGTGATTGCTTAGAGCTCAAAGTCCTCCTCTTGGGACTCAAAAGGACAAGCCCTTTGATTTGGTGATTAAGGGATTAACAACACGAGCAGATCGTGAGAGTGGACGTAGGATCTGATATCCGAACTACTATAACTCCTGGTGTTATTTACTTTATAGTCATTTCAATTACGCATCTTACTATACTACTTATCATCATTATTCATATTGCATATTACGTTTAAAGGTGACTTTGAAAAGAACCCATTTAAGAACAGTTTCAAAACCATTAGACTACAAGTGAGTTGAGTACTTTAATCAGGCTAAGAAAGGTTTTTCTATAATACGAATGAGTCTAAAGAAAGGGCTCATACATTCCGCAAACTTATATTCAGTAGAGTACCTTGTAAGTTGGATCAGCAGACCAACTAATCCAGCACACTAAGTAAATCAGTTGAGCAACATTACACTCTGTTTAGAAAAGGTTTTAAAGTCTATTCACCCCTCCCCTCTAGACTGTAAACCCATTCACTACTCGTCCAGGGACCAACAAGGCTCATTGTTGCCCCTCCCCTTCTCCTGTTGTTTAAGAGCCCTCAGCTTCGACCTAATGCCGTCAACAAGAAATTCGAATGTGACACGACCCCATGGATAACTATTGAACTCATCCAAGTTATCAATAAGGAACACATATTCAAGATCAATCTTCTTCGAAGACTTACGTCTAACAAGTAGTATACCATAAAGCACTAATAACAATGCCAATTGCAGTGACTATTCAGAGTCAGGATCTTTACTACATTTATCTAAAAAGGCTTCCTCAATTTGACTTACTGTTATGTCTATTGCACATTTGAAAACCTTTTTGTGAAGCACCGATGTAGTGGGTATTAGGGACTTTGGACCAAATTGCAGTCCATTAACTAATGCAAATTCCCTCGGCCCAAATTCAGCTTTGGTTTTGTTGATGTGGAAAATTAACTTTTCTCCCTGGCTACCCATTGCTTATTTATATAACAAGTGAAGATAGAGTTGACCCTGAAATGTGAGTTCTTGTAATTCCAAGAATTATCCAAAGCAAGTAGTACGAAATTGAACTCTGTTTCTTGCACTAAGATTGCTTATAACAGTATCTACGATGCTCAATTCTGACATATTGCTAACCCCAATAGCAAAGTTCGGTTCAATGCTATTTGTAGCCATTAATAAAGCCTGTTAAATAACAGATAATTTCATAAGGCACACACACAGATATCTTATGTCAAATTGTGGAATTTCTCAATATAGTAGGAAATAGTTGATATCCTCACATAAAAATGTCAATTGACGGTATGGTAACGACAGATGAACATTTATACACCACGTAAAATAATATATTTCCACTAATTGGTGTACTAACCTCGAATTTGCTTAACGTGAGTTATGATGGACCAATAAGTGTAAGATACGAGTTATTTCAAGAACCAAACACGGGTTGCTTAAGGAACCAACCGTGAGTCTTCGGTGGGAAGCTTGTTCATCTGAAACGCAATTTGAGGTGAGCAGGTTTTTTTGGCGCGCAGAACAGTGGGTTAGGGTTTATGTCTGTTGGGGTGGGACTGGTACTCGGATCTTAAATGGGTTGGGTTGTGAATTAATAAAACAATTTAGGGAAAATATAACTCTTTGGTCATCGAGATTTACCTCTTTTCAGTTTTGGATTCGATATTCGTAAGTATTCGATTACTATTTATAATTTTTTAAAATATACCCCCATCCTAAATTAGATTAATCTTGTCTAATGTGTTATATTATTTCAAATATTATTTTACACTTTTTTTCATAAAATTCTAATCGAATAGTTTCAACTCGAATCGAATGATATCGAATACGAATCATAGTATCGAAAAGTGATATTTTCCAAACAATTTATCAAATGAAAGAATTATCAGTCCATTTCTCTTTCGAACTTTAATATTTATTTTATTGGCGCGAAATGAAAAAATTGACAATGGCTTATATATGTGGGCCTTATAGTTGAAATAAATGTGGGCCTTACAATTGAATTGTACATAATTAATTTCTAAAAGTATTAATTCGTAATTATATTGGAATAGGATCAAGATGTAATCACACAGCAAAATAAATATGTACAATTTCATTTTATTAACTGCAAGAACCCGTACATAATTTTATTAATTGCAAGCACCTGCACATAATTTTATTAACTACAAGCACCATACGATTTATTAAGGTTAATTAATAAACTGTAAATTAATTAAAAACGTCGCAGTTTTGAACCAAAATTTGAAACTCATATTCCTTGGAATCCCAAACAACGCAACTTGTCTAGTCCGACGTTTCATTTCTTTCAAAAGGGGTCATCGTGTTGTAGAAGCAGGCCACTTTCTCACCATCATAAAAATAAAAGAATTTTCAGACAAAGTATTTTTATCACCATTTTCATTCGATATGAGTCGTCAAAGAAGATCCATGGTCCCAACCTTACCGTTCGAGTTGATTTGGGAGTTCCTCTCTGTGCTTCCGGCGTTGCATGTTGTGAAATGCATGTTTGTGTGTCGGGCCTAGAAACTTATGATTGAAACACCCGCGTTCGTGAGGCACCATTTACGCCAAATAATCATTCGGAATAATTTTGAATACATTCTAGATCAAGAAAGCAGAAGGCCAATAATAGAGGTAAGACGGGATGATCAGATGGGTAGGGGCAATCAACGGGAGTTGATCGGCCGTGTGGACAAGGCGTTCGAGATAGTTGGAAGTTGCAATGGCCTTCTTTGTGCGCTCGGGCTCGAAGATACCATTTTCTTATGGAATCCAACAACAAATCGTCATCGGGTACTTCCATCGCATAGCATTCCCTTTACAAATGCACAAAAACGTATATGCAATATTGCATACATGCAATATTGACCAATTAAGTCAATTGGGCTGGAAATATTGACTTATTAAGTCAATGGGCTAAAAATATATGTTATTGGGCCACCATTAATTCATTTGGGTTAATTAGTCTATTTGTCAATTGGCCCACTTGTGTTTTAATTTTGACCAACGTTTATTTTACCTGTTTCTGTGATTTTTTTATTTTTTATTTTATTGTCGAACGCGGGCTATTAAATATAGTAATTCAAATTGTAATATGTAGTAACACACGTTATTTTATGCAGTTTTAACACAAACTATTTTATATAGTAATACAAATTCTTTTATTTAGTAACACGTTTTTTCTAGTGTTTTTGTTGATGTAGTAACTCACATTATAATATGTATTAACATATATTATCACATGTGGTAAACACAATAACCATGTTGTAATACAGATTGTTTTATTGCAGGATGATGCAAAAATATTATATCATTTGATAAAGTTACATATAGTAACAAACGTCTATTAAATGTAGTAATTCAAACTGTAGTATGTAGTAACATATTATTTTTTATGTATTTAAACACATTATTACATGTAGTAATAACACAAGCTATTTTATATAGTAATACAGATTCTTTTATGTAGTAAAACATTTTTTTCTAGTATTTTTGTTGATGTAGTAGCTCACATTATAATATGTAGTAACATATATTATTGCATGTATTAATACAAAATAACCTTGACCCATAATAATTATTAAAGAATATTCAAAGAAATAGAAAATATTTAAAGATTAAGACCGTCGTAAATTGCAGCGTCCGGCCGCGGCCTGGGGTGGCCGAAAACTGCTCGGAGAAGACGACCAAGTACAGTTTCTATCAGTGGGTGTATTTATAAAAATGTGGGTGTGAATTGGGCTATCAGTGGGTGTATTTATAAAGAATGTGGGTGTGAATTGGGCAGTCAGTGGGTGTATTTATAAAGAATGTGGGTGTGAATTGGGCAGATGCATATATGCAATATTTCACACAAGATCACCCCATACAAATGCACTTGATAGAGCAATGTTGTCGTTCGGATTGGGCTATCATGAAGACACAGATGATTATAAGGTTGTTCGCAAAGTCATGTTCACGGGATCAAATTTGGGGCCCTACTTGTCGATTTATTCTAGTAGAAGCAATAGTTGGAATGATTTGGGGTTTTTTCGGGATATGGATTGTTTATCGGAACCAGGTGTTTATGTGAAGGGTGTCCTTCATTGGCTAGTATCATGGGGTCCCAACAGTGGTCAGGTGGCTGCATTTGATTTGGGTTCGGAGCAGTTTACAATCATACGAACCCCCGTTGATGCGTTAGACCTGGGTTCCCTTGTAACATTGGTGCGTTGGATAACGACACCCTCATACATTACTCTGGATACTACTTTTTTCAAAACATTATTAATTTTTGGATTCTTTAAGATTACGGAGACAACAATTTGTGGACGAAGATAACCATGGATGCTCCAAGTTGGAGGGATGTCGTGGGATTGGTAAGAATCCAGCCGATTCGATTCATAAAACCGGATGATTCGAAGATCCTAATGAGAATTGATCCCATAGGTACGTACAGTTATTGGGACATCGAAGAAAACAGGTTCTACGAAGTAGAGTATGATGTAGTTGTGCCCGAACACTACACACTTAACACATACATTGAATCTATTGAGGTTCCCTAGTAATGTGTGTTGTATGTTTTGGTTTTGAAATGTATTACAAGGATGTAGTAGAAGAATGTAAATTGTATGTTTTTTGTTTTTTGCATGTAGTAATAGCACGTAGTTGACGTAATGTGGTGCACAGCACAAGTGTAATATGTTTGTTGTTGTTTGTTAAAATAGTTTTGCCCCATTTTGTGCATAGTTTTGTTGGTTGAGTTGGAAACACTCATATTCCCACGCAAATAAGCACACAAGAGTACAAATTTAAATAACACTCATAGTTTGGTTGGTTGAGTTAGAACTTGGAAACACTCATATTTGTTTTGGATTGTGTTTTAATACGCCCAATGCAAATGAGAATGCTCGAACTGCTGGTGTTTGCAAACGAGAAACGATCACAAATTTAAACAATATTATATCGACAAACAAATAGCCCACGTGTATAGGACATCAAAACAAGTAAATCAATTCACAATGCCAAAACTTGTGCGCATTGAGGACTCCAACCACAAATATCAATGACTCAACTCCAACTTCAACCAACAAAACATATTTTGAGTAGTTTATACCAAGACAAGAGTCATTCATGAGCAGTTTATACCAAGTCAAGATCATCCATTTAACTAAAATCATTGATGAGCAGTTCAACAAACAACCAAAATGCATTCAAATTACGCCCGTCCTAAATGATCAACTATCTACACTGATCAACTATAGAGTCCAAAATGTACGAGCCAAGTGTTATTAACACAATCCAACCGAAACGAGAGTAGTTAATAGGTTATCCAACAACAAAAAAAAAAGTATGAATAGTTAATAGAGTTAATAGAGTATCATCTCATTCAACACACCAACAACAGAAACTTCATAATCCCTCAACAACCTGCCTTCATATCTTAAAATCTCCGGAAGTATTTGGTGCACAAACCGAGCACGAGCTTCATCTGGAAATCCCATGAACATCTCCAGAAGGCCACTGTTTTGAACAAGGAGTCTTGTTGTGCCAATCCTTTCACCAATCGTAAATGCTGGAATTTCGCCAAGCATGTTGTAGATATGACACCTTTGCATCCCAAGACTGGACTCGTATTTAAACACATCACAGATGACATCTAGGCGTTTGCCAAAAGAGGTGGCCATCTGTCCAAGGACGTCCGTCAAGGGATCTTCAGAATTGACCGCAGAAGAGCTATGCTTCCTCGAATTAGTGGGACGACGACTAGCTATGGGTGTCGGAGCCTGAGTTTCTGAATCTTTGTCCATCGAACAATGCATGTCAGCCTGCTCCGGGTTGTCGTTAGCATCACAGTTGGAATTCCCACCTTGCGATTCGAAGTTCACATCATCGTATTGGTCAGGCGTGTCATCAACAAGAGAAATAAATGTTTCATACACATCCTCGGCTCCCTCACCAGTGGCCCGGTCATTCCCAAAGACCTCAATCCAGTCATCATACATTGGCCAAGGCTTATAGCGCATAGTCGCGGCGCTTGGATCCTTCTAAACACACAAACAGTTAACGAGTTAAATAGAAGATACAATGAACAAAACAAGTTTTACAAAACAAACACCACTTTATTTTGATACCTTAACAATCTTCTCCCACATGTCATTGTTGCAATCAAGGAGATGTGTTGTGGTGTTGAAACCAATGCCGAAGTTATCAGTCAGCATCGTCTTGATGGAACCATAATACCTTTCCCACATGATAATCTTCGAGTTTATGTGAGGATTAGCACGAATGTTAGTGCTAGGGAGCTCCTGCATCAACATTACTTCAAGTTTTGTTTGGTATCCAGGCCTGAACCCATTCTCAGACTTCCAGCCTTCCATCACCAACTCTTTTAGCTTATCGAGCAAAACTGACTCTTCATGGTCAGTCCAATTGTGTCGAGTCCTCTTCGAGGAATCACCCGTAGTCCTCTTTGATCGGGCTTTGTACCTTCTTTTGCCCTTTACGGCACCGTATCGAAACTAGATCCCCCACCCTCCATCTACAGTCGTATTAAACAACAAACAATCAAAAACCCTAACAACCCTAACAAACCCATAGCATCAAAAATCATAAACCCTAACACGCCCATAACAGCAACAATCATAAACCCGAAAAGAAAAGCGTTTTATATAATCGGGTATGAAAGACAGATATTAAGCCCTAAACCCCTGTGAACATAGAATCGGATATGAAAGACAGATGTTAAGCCCTAAAATGATAGTCCAACGAAGTGAAATAAACTAAAACTTTGCAAATAAAATTTGAAACTTTGTCGAAAAAACGAAGAGAAACGTACCTACTGCCCTAAAACGAAAAGTGTACCTCGACAGGGGAAAAGACTAAGATCGCACCTGAACAGGGGAAAAAAATAACCGGATTAGCGGCGACAAAAAACGACGACGGTCGGAATAGTATGAAGGAAGAAGGGTGAGCACCGATGTCTGAATGTGTGGAGTTTTTTTCCCGCTGAAGAACCAAGTGAAAAATGTGAGAGAGAGGCGACCAAAAATGATTTATTTGTCTATGTCAGGTTGATGTAGAAATAATATTGTGTATCAAACGCTGTATTGATGCCTGTATAACGAGGGTAAAGTTGTCTTTTCATCATTTTTTACCATTTATATGGTGGGGTATGCATTCTATCAAACAAAAAATAATTTTATACACTGATTAATACACTCTATCACACAAGATTTAACATAATACAGGGTTTTTAGTACAACATTTTATACTTTCTATCAAACAAGAATTTGATTTAATACACCACTTATACATAATACACCTCATCCTATATTAAATTATTCTGAGAACTCCTTATATGTCCCTCTTCCGCAAAAATTTATTTCTTGTTACGGAGTATAAATTTTTCAATACACATCATTTCATTAATTTAAATTTAACAAATTTTCTTATGTTTTGAAAGAAAGTAATTTTGTCGAGAGCCGGATTGAAGGGCGGTTCAATTGATTAGTCTTTTATTTTGTTGCCTTATTTTTAGAATTATAGATATGCATTAAATATTATTGGTTAGTTTGTTAGAATATTTACATATTTTGTGGAGTAATTAAATAATAGAATTTATTTTGTAAAATAGTCTGTAGTCCCATTTCTTTCTAGACTGATCTAGGGATTACGGATTTATTCTATCGTGATTCTCTCATCATAATCTTAAAACATAAAAAAATAATATAAATAATTATTGAAAAAATATATAATATAAAAAAAAAATTGGTGGGGGGCCCAGTGACCGCCCTGGGCACTTACTGGGTCCGTCACTGCTAGGAATACTATATTATTGCAGCCACAAATTATACTATTCCCTCCGTTACATAATAAGTTTCACACTTTCTTTTTTGGGTCACCCCCTTAAAATGAAAAATTCTTTATTATTGCATACACACAAGTCAACGACATGAGATCACTTGTACCATTTTTAGTGTTCTACTATCTAGTTGAAATAATTAACGACTAATAATACATATATATATTTACCTACACATTAAAGTAATTATTGGAAAAGGGAGAATAATTCAGATATTCACAAATCACAATGCAGTTTCCGATATGGCCCAGTTGATATCACAACTCACATCTAAACTAATCCCGGGAGGAGACCACATTTAATTTACTAGATAACACGTTCACTATCCACATTCTTTTAAAGACACTTCACACCTCAGCATAAAAAATACCCTCTTCACTCTTGTACATCCTATTCATAGTGTCTGCGTTTTTATAATTTTATATAGATTTACCCAGAGAGAAAAAATGAGGAAAAATAAAAGAAAATGGGGAAAAATAAAAGAGAATAAGTAATAACTTATCAAAAAAATGAAATGAAAAAAGTACATTAAAGAAGAAATTGTAGGGATTTACTTAGGATGAAAAATGGTAAAAATAGCTAAAACAACAAACTTTACGAAATAAGATTTACGATCAAACAATATGAAATGGAGGGAGTATTAAGGCCAACTAATTTATTATATTTCATAGCACATAACATAAATATCAGTCTCCAGCAGGTTGCATCTCAAGTACAATTATTCTGTTTTTTTTACCTCAGAAATACAAGGAACTCGTAGTTGGACATAACCAAAATCCTCTATATAAGAAACATGACAAAATGGCAAAAAGCAGTTATGCTCATGATCATTTATTCTACTCAAACCTTAAGCCACTGGAATTTCACCACAATCGCTTATAACCACCCTCTTTAGAGGACGGTCGCCTCTGTCAGTTTGTTGGGATTCAATGTTCCTCACAATATCCATGCCCTCCAACACTTGTCCAAACACAACATGCTTATTGTCCAGCCACGGTGTCTGCAATCCCGTCGACATAAAATATGAAAATCGTATTAGTTGTCGTCTAAGAAGAGAGAACTTCACAACCAAAGTGCAGTCAAGAAAAGAGAGGGAAAAAAATCCAAACTATATCACTAGAGTTGCTTTGATTCTGTTTCACTGGTTGGTAGTATATTATCATGTAAAAAGTTGATGAATATTGGCAGCCATCGTAGCCAAGGAAGGAGATGAAATTTTTGCATCACAACAGATTCAGCTGTGTTTGATTCATACAGCTTACAATGTTTCACAGTTTGTATACAGTATTAAGTATCGAGTCATTTCCAGGGCTAACTCTTTTTACTAATTATTATATACGCAACTCAACAACAGAGAATACACAATTAATCATCTATCACCTATATTTTCAAAATCCTATCCTATTCAAATGATTCAAATTCTATGAAATCCAAATACACTTTTTACTATTCATCAAATTAACCTACTGGATTTCAAATCCAAATATAAACACCCCCCTTGAAAGAAAACTAGAAATGCAGTACAGTCCAAGAGGGTGCTTTGATTTTGACTTCAAAAACAAGACCAAGCTATATAAATTACAACCAGTGATCTTTTTTTGCAAGCACGATAATGAATTTATTTCACATAGCTGCATACCTTGACAGTACAAATGAAAAATTGGCTTCCATTGGTATTTGGACCAGCATTTGCCATGCTAACAATTCCAGGTCCAGTGTGAACCACTACACAAAAAGAAGGGTATTCACTAATTACCAATAAGGAAAAATCCAGTATACAATTTACCAGAAGGAAAAGTACAAACTCACGCTTAAAGTTTTCATCTTTGAATGTACGGCCATATATGCTTTTACCACCAGTGCCCTGAGAAGACAGATCCAAATATCGAAGTCACTGATAAATAGCTCCCAAAATTTTAAAAAGTTTCTTAACAATAATATGAAAGCACAGGCCAAAAGATTAATAGCAAGGAAAATAAAATTCTAGCAGCTGAAGTCAAAAGCATAATAAAATGTACTCCCTCCGTCCCGGGATTAATTTCATAAGAAGGCGGGCACACATATTAAGAAATTGGAATAATGAGTAGTGTTTTGGTGGGTAATTTTGTAAACTTTTATGTATAAAGTAAAGAAATGAGTTGACTTGTGTGTATGAGTAGTCCAAAAGTAATGGCATTTTTGTGTAAAATTGTGGGTATTGTGAGGGTGGAGTTCATGAAGGGTTTTCCTTTTTTTGGGTGTGAAAGTAATTTTGGGATGTCCTAATAAGACAAGTGTGAAAGTAATTGCGGGACAGAGGGAGTATTGAATATTCAGCATGTAGATCAACATTGCTTCTAAATGAAGCTGTTTATGAACATGTTTCCACTTCTCAATGCAACAGTGAATGTAAAGAACAAGTCTTCTTATTGTCATAACACAGTGATTTTAGAAAAATCCTTACAAAACTTCCAGCAGAGATTATCGAGCGGTATAACATGGAAACACTCGAGTAAATATTTTATTACATACTTTCCGTCAAGAGTTTCCTTGCAATCATAAAAGTTTGAAAAAGATATGGCGAGCAAAACAGATACAAAGCTACAAGATTGATATGAAAGCAGGATGGAAAAGAAGAAACTGAGGTAATTTGCCTAGGAATGAGGAAAGGCCAGAGCCAAATGACAATGGATCCTAAGCTGTAAGACGAACTCAGGCAGATATATCATCCATGAAAATGATGAAATTAAAACGAATTTTACTCTTTTAGGTGAGCTGATAATACTAAGCTAAAGCAGAAAGTATATTTTAATACTACCTTACCTCATAGTGTTCACAGATTTAAATCTAAATTCAATTAGTGCATTAAATATTTCTTCAGCATTTAGCCATATCCAAAATATTCAAGTCAGCAAATTATTATGCATTTTATCTTATTGAAATCACTTTAACATTCAAAATATGTTTAACTACTCTGTTCTTTCAAAACTCTCAAAAATAAAGCTTTGCATCACTGAAGTGCATACAATTGCAGAAATTTGCTGCGTTAGAAGAGAAAATATGGCCATAAACATGAAAATAATCATAACAGCCAACCAAAATATTTTATCATGTCTAGCTAAGAAAAATGCTTACATTGCCTTTATCGAAATCTCCTCCTTGAATCATGAAATCCTTAATAACACGGTGGAAAGCAGAATCTTTGTAACCAAATCCCTTCTCCCCTGTTCAATTGAATATCCATGAAAAAAAAAATTCAAAATTTCATTAACTGTATAATAATATGTTCATATAGGTGAGTCTGTACGTACCTGTGCATAGAGCACGGAAATTTTCTACTGTCTGTGGCACATCATCACCATACAATCCAATTACAATTTTTCCAACAGGTGTTCCTACTGGGTTTCCAATGCTTATTTCAAAATAAACTTTGTGTGTCACTGTTGACTGTAATGTAGCTTCCTGAGTAAAGAACAAAATTTTAATTACTATCTTAGCCAAAAACAATAAAAAGAATAAAAAAGCATTGCTTTCTAGTTTATGGAAGAAATAACCAATTTTCAAATGCATGCTTCCATCTTTCTCATCCCAGTACCATTGTCCTTTATTCTTTGAAATGAAAGGTGTAAAAGCTCTATAAACAAATAATAACTCTTGAAAAGCATTCTCACTATTGAAGTACACAAATTATGTATATTTGCAATAAATGTAGCATAACCCAAGTTTCAATATACTGTCCTTTGATTCAAAACATAATGAGCTTGAACAAAAAATCTTATACACCAAGAAAATAGCTAATCTATCAGCTTATAAGACAAATCGCTGTTGGATTAATTTTCTTCACATTTCTCTAAACAGTATGCAGAAAATGAGGATATCCAATTAGATTTCCTTATTTCATCCGTAGTACACATAGCGTGTTAAATAATGATGATTGGTGATGCAACTTAATACAATTTCGTGAAGAAAAGTGTTGACAATTCATATAAATATCACACAAATAAAGCATAACTCCAGAAGTTCATGTAAGGATAAAACAGCTGTTTGTCTACTTTCATATTTCTCCATATTTTAAACAAACGACATTCCTTCACATATACAAAAGGCTACAAATAGAACAAACGAAACTCAGTTTTTATAAAAAAAAAAAAGTCAATAGCATTTTTCAAACATGTCAACAATAAAAATCAGCAAGCAACAGAAGCATCGGTAAATAAACCAAAACGAACGAAACCTCAGCCATCGCTCGAACGGCAAAAGGCATAGAGCCCGTTTTTTTACTTCTAGCCGGAGAATCCAAACGCGAAGTCGAGAGGCTGAAAGAGTTGAATGATGAAAATGCGCATTCACGTTGCTTCAGAGACGCCAAAGAGCAAACCGAGCTCGTACTTTTGGCAGGTGCGACACTCGGTGTAGCTGAAATCGAGCTAATGTTCGACTGAAAAGCAAAGTAAAATACAGAAATTAAAAAAGGAGGTGAAATGTGAATCAATAGATGGAAAGTAGATGTAAGAAATGGGGAAATTAGAGGGGAGAGACATACCAGAGATGCAAATGAAACCGCCATTGTTAGTTCTCGGGTGAGGCGGAACGAGGGTTTGGACTGCTTAGTGGTTGTAGTTGAAAGATAGGGTGAAAGAAAAGTGGGACGGAGATGACGATATTTCAAAATGACTGGCAGGGTGTCGGATGTTTTGATAATGACAAATTAATCCTCTCAAAATATGCTCGCCCCTAAACTCAGAATCTACGTTATTAACGCTCCAAAACATCTTATACACACCCCATCATTTTAAAAATGAAAATAGATAATTGTAAAATGACTAAGTAACCCTTATTTAAATTAAAGACAATTTTTTTGAAAAAATCTTAAAAATTGTAATTAAAATTGAAAAGTATTTTAAAAGATTAATAAAATCTTTAAAAATATTTAATTTAAATATATTAAAAAAAATTTTAAAAATAATCTGAAAAAATTAAATATTTTTTAAAAAGAAAAAAATAAAGTATTCAAATAAAAATTTCAAAAATGAATTAAAAATAAATAAATTCGTAATTTTTTTTAATAAATTGTAAAATATAATTAATTAAAAAATCATTTAAAATTAAGAATTCGAATAATGATAAATAAAATCTAAAAAATTAAAAATCTCATAAATCTTAAGAATTAATTAAATTAATTATAAATATAATTGATTAAATTATTTTTTAAAATTTAGTTGAAATTTTTTAATTTTTTATTTAGCTTTATTGTATTTTTTAATTAAATTTTGAGTTGATTTTTCTTTTCTTTTTTAAAATAATCGTTAATCATTAATTATTTATTTTATTTGATTTATTTTTCAGATTTTATTTAGATTTAATTATTAATTTTTCATTTTTTTATTTTCTTAATTTTTTTAATTGATTGTTCCATTTTTAAATGATTTTTAAAATTTAGCAATTTTTTTAAATATTTTCAACATTTACATTTAATTTTATTGTATTATTGATTTTTTTTATTAATTAAATTTTAAATTTTATATGTTTTTAAAGATTTAGTTAATTTTTATTAGTTAGGAGGGTTGAAGGGTAAATAGGAAATAATTGGGGTATGTATAGTAATAAAAAGTGAATTTTAAATTTTAATGGAGTGTGTTTAACATTTGGGGTGTGTATAACATTTTATGGGGTGTTATTAGCCCCACCCTATTCATTATTTACAGTAGTGTGTGTTTGCAATCATTAGTACGGGCTTAAAAGTGTTTATTTTTCAAATAAAATCACTTTTAGAGTGTTTACCAACACAATTAATTTGTTAAAAGTGATTTTGGTGAAGCATCCATCCACCTACTTTTAATAGATTTTATGTGTTTCTCATCACTGTAATAATCAATTTTACAATTTTGCCCTCACAATTTAAATAATATTTTATATTTATACATTATTTATCCAAATGTAATAAGGGTGTTTTTTGTAAATTTATAAAAAAAGTGACTTGTTTGGTAAACACCACAACATATACAAAATTAATTAAAAGTGTTTAATTTTAAAACACTATCTACTTTCAATTTTATTGCAAAAATCAATTTTAATCACTTTGAATCAATCATTATTGTTTGCAAACACACCCTTAGTACTCCTCTCTTCATTTTTTTTTTGAAGGATCGAGCTAATAAAATCTCATAAAATGTTATACACACTTCACTAAAAAAAATTTAAAAAATTTTTATTACTACACACATAGGAAGGCAAAATGACCTGTCCCGAAGTCGCTCCGTCATGCCTCGAGAGATTTGGACTTGTTCTACTCTGTCGATCTCATTCTAAACACGAAGCAAGTCAGCCCCGTCTCGCGCATAATAGAATAGGCATGAGTTTTCAGAGAATGCATTGATCTTGTATTTTGCTGGAACAAAGTGATAGTGTTGCTTTAGCCTATTAAGCATTTGAAAACAACTCCAATATGTAATCTTAACATAAAATGATAATAAAGAGATATATTATTATAAAAATGACAACACGAAATAAAACATTTGAAGTGTCTCAAGTCCAATTAACATTGAATAAATTCTTAGCAAGTATATGAATGTTCGTAAAGACAAAGAGAACCCTTTGGTATTCGCGAGGTGGTGACGATGACCAGATGTAGCCACCTATAAGATAAAAGATTGAATAATTATTTTTTGGGAATAACATTCGATAAAGTAATGTTGTTCACAAACAAAACAAATCTATATATATATATATAAGCAGAATGTGACTCTCCTAATTTCGCCACATATCTTTACAGTTGTTTTCATCAATGGAACAAATTATCTTTTTGTTATATGTAGTCAAAGAGTCAACAAAGGACTTGTTGGTCGGTCAAAAATTCAACAAAAAATAGGCAAAAGTTCTAGTCATCAATGAAGATGACGACCAGTCAATGGGGAAGAAAGTCTACAAAGACTGGTCAACAAGTCAATGAACAGTCTACATGGCAGCGAGAAGATATGATATCGACGAGCAAAGGTTGTGATAAACTATTATTTCACGCAAGCACGCCCGACACATTTCTTCTGAGTTGTCCCGTCATACCGCCACAAGCTCGCCTGCCAGGTGAGCCTCTGTTATTTTAATTTTTTTAATTTTTCATTTATCAGATAAATCGTTTTAAAATGGGATCTGAATCGCTGGTATTGGCCGTGACTTTAAGATAAGTGCGAGTCAGCCTCTCACCTATGACTATTTTCATAAACTTCTCCATTTTTGTTACATTTGCAAGAGAAGTTTTTTAAAATGTATTATTTAAAAAAATTACCCTTATTTTGAAATTTAAAATCTAAATTTTAAAATTTTAGATCGGCTTTACTTTGTAATTTTAGAATTCGATTCTTACATACTATATAATTAGATATAAACATTTATAAATTACGTATAAAATTTTGAGATCTAATTTAAAAATTCTCAAAATTTCAAAATAAATATGCTCTTATAAAAAAGGGCATCAACAATTGACCAAGAGCGGTAGGAAAAGCATTATTGCTTTGTGACTTGAGATGGGTCCAACGCCCTTCTTTCCAATTAGGAGGAGAAAAAAGAGCAAGGGGCTACTTTGCTAATTTTAATTTTGGTGTGAGAAATTCATAATTAATCCCTCTACTTTTTACCTCAAGGTATAAATAAATTTTTCGATTAGATTTTAAGAGATAATCCACACACTCATACCTATCATGAGGTGTTCTTCCTTTTTCTTTATCTTTTTTTTTAAAGATCAATATAAGACAATATCCATCACTTACTTAAATTTAAATTTTGATATCTCCTTCCACTCTATTTTTTTTCTTTTTATATGATGTTATATTTTAGCTTTTATATCACTTGCTTCTGTGCTAAGGGACCGAATGTTTGAAACTTCACAAACTTGAGCATTTGAATATGAGTTTAGTGACTCAATTTTTCTCTTTTTAAATATGTCGTGATCGATCTTGGTTATTTTGTCTTGGTTGACAATTGAATTGATATTCATGTTTAAGTGACGAAATTGAATTAATCATTGGTTATTTCGGTTCTAAATGTGGTCTCGAATTTCTTGTGTTTTGGTGAATTTGTTTGATTGTCTTTAGAAGAAAATTTTGAATTAGTGGACGAAGTTGAAAAAATAAATGAAACAATTGGGGTTTGGAGGAAAAAAAATGGAGTTGAGTCGAAAAAAATTGAAATGAAAAAATAACGAGGGGCTGAAACAACTACCTACTTAAGAGGGCTCATGTGTTCAAATGTAAAATTAGTAACATGAGAAGAACTAAAACCCAAAAAGTAGAGACGAGCTGCAGATCTCGTTTGAAAAAATAGAAATGAAAAAAATAACGAGGGGCTAAAACAGCTACCTAGTTGATGGGGCTCATGTGTTCAAATGAAAAATTAATAACACGAGAAGAGCTAAAACTCGAAAAGTAGAGAGGAGCTGCAGACCTCGTTTGGATGTTGAGGATTAAAGTTGAAAAAAATCCAACTCGGTAATAAATCTAAAAAAAAGGAGACGACCACCACTGAGATTTGTACTTTGATGGAAAATAGAATCGAATAAAATAAAATCCAGTTTTTTGGGAGCTATTGATGTACTAGGAATAACCATTAATTGATAATGTTTCAATTATAGTCGTGAATTGAAAATCTTAGTTGTACAAGAGGGACACAAGTCACTCTTGATTGTGGCTCAAATGGCAAAATTCAAGTGTTAGAGTCGTATTAAAGTATTCTTTGTTAGTCTAGTTTTGAACATTCGAGTAGATGATGTTTGTCGTGTTGTTGATGTGTGTTAGGAATAAAATGAGAATTTTGATTAAGATACCAAAACCCCTTAAGACATGCCAAATACATAAGTCAAAATGATATGAACATGTTTCAGGAATGTTGGAACATGTAGTATAGGCTAGTTGAGAAGCTGGAATGTTAGGCAGCTCTTAGTGTATTTAGATGCACATATTGAGGGGGAACATATGCCTAGAAGATTACAAGAATCAAGTCCCCTCAAGTCTCAGAATCAATTTGACCTTAAGTCTGCTGAAGTATCTAATGGACAACTGTGTTGATCAAGTCAGCTCAGTAGTAGATCAACCCTTCTAAAGATAAATTGAATGGAATGCATCAACAAGAAGAAGTCTACTGATGTATATGTTAAAGACTCTGAAGGAATATCCAGCAGAGATGTCTAACTACGCACACTTGAACCAGAACAGTTCAAAGGAAAGGCCAACTGTGTTGATAAGGTCAAAGCTACTGATATGAAGGCATGAATGTTCAAGAACCATCAAGAGACATGCTACTAAAGAGAATGAGCCTAGCCAACACTGCTGATAAGCAAAGTCTGCTGATATTGATAAGCAGAATTGTCCAGATGATAAGGAATGTTGTCCTTATCATAGGATCAATGATCAGAAGTGATGTCCATGTGTTGATCAAGTGAATCTTCAAGTCAGGCATTGGGAAGAGTGCTTCAAAGTCAAGACAAAGAGCATACAGCCGTTTACTTCCTAAATTAAGGACATGTCACTTTCAAGAAACTGTCTTCCAGTTGCAGAGCTCAAGGAAGACAAATATAGACATTTTGAGGGTGTCTCTCCAACGGACATAACCTCAAATTGTTCTATAAATACAGAAGTGTGGAAACCATTTGAAGGTATCCAACTGCACCAACTAGCAATCCAACAATCCTGAATTCTAGAGGAAACACTAAGCCTTCAAGCTTTCATAGAACATTCTTAGTTTCCAGAAACACTTCAACCTAAGCTGAACTTCATTGTACATCAATCAAAGCTTAGAGAGATATCCTATCCTATACACTGAGCTCATTGTAAAGGGTATCTCACCTAGTTGGAACCAACATCAACCCTTATACCTTTCCAAGAAAGTTAGAAGGTTGTTGTAGTAGAAGTGTAAGGAACTCACTATTGAGAGAAGAACAATAAGTTCTGAGTTGAGTAGAGAGTACTAGGACTCTAATATCCTAGGGATCAAGGCACCAAAGAGTGGTGTGGTTGATCAAGTGCACCTTGGCACTATAAAACAAGTAATTCCAAGAGATAAGGAATTATCCTGTTCAATCAGGGAAAGTGGATGTAGGAGCTTGAGTTTCTGAACCACTATAACTTTTGTGTTGATTTACTTTCAAGTACTTTCATACAAACAACATATTCATACACTGCACACAAACTGACCTTTCAAAGGCATATACTTAAGACTGTGCAAAAACTGCTTTGGGACAAGTTAGAAGGTTGTTGTAGTAGAAGTGTAAGGAATTCACTGTTGAGAGAAGAACAATAAGTTCTGAGTTGAGTAAAGAGTACTAGGACTCTGATATCCAAGGGATCAAGGCACCAAGGAGTGGTGTGGTTGATCAAGTGCACCTTGGCACTATAAAACAAGTAATTCCAAGAGATAAGGAAATATCCTGTTCAATCAGGCAAAGTGGATGTAGGAGCTTGAGTCTCTAAACCACTATAACTCTTGTGTTGATTTACTTTCAAGTACTTTCATACAAACAACACATTCATACACTGCACACAAACTGACCTTTCAAAGACATATACTTAAGATTGTGCAAAAACTGCTTTGGGACAAGTTCCCTGAAAACAAATAAAGTGTTAAGAAGATTTCAGTAATTAAAAGGAGTTTAAACTAAAGGGCCAACCACTATTCCGCACTTATAACTTACTTAGATAGTTACTCAACTAAGTACTCAATAGTACTTAGTAGTTTGATTATCTTTTGAAAGTTATACATATCAGAAGAGTTGTCCAAGACAACCTTGCTGAAGCCTAATTTGCTTAAGTTCAAAAAAATTTGCATACAAGTGTATTCCCCCCATCCCCCCAATACACTTGTTATATACTCCTTTCATGACCAAATATGTGGTTCTATTCGCTCTTTGATTGTACTTATTGTTTGATGACAAGCAATAGTTTGAGGGGGGGCGGGGATTTGATGGGTTGGGGTTTCAAAATATTTTTCTGCTTTAATTTGTCATTTTGTGATAATTAATTTGATAATTTTTGTGTTTAATTTTCCGACTTACTATTTTGTGGCTGTCAAATGTTTTGATGGTGATTTTTGTGATTTCAGGTTGTTTTAGAGTTTTTCGAATGAAATAAGAGATGGCCGTGTGTGAAGACATGAAGAACACAAGTGAAATGAACTGTATTTCAAAAAAAAAAAATGAGTATACTTTATCTGCGAAGCCGAATAGCTAGCCTATTAAATAAGCCTTGATTTAATAATTATTTTATATTTTTGGCTCAATTTATGCTAACGAATTTGATAACTAATCAAGGCATATGACAATGCTAAAATGAAGAAGGTTGAGTTAATTTGGGAAGAATGTTCATGACAACTACATCACAGAGATTCTTCAATTGATGAGGGATCCATACCCAGAAACTACTTAAACTTCGGTACCCCGTTCCACTCTATTTTTCTTTTTATATAATGTTATATTATTGCTGTTGTATCTCTTGCTTCTATTCTAATGGGACTAACACTTATTTAATTGTGGGGCGGGAGGGGGGTTAATTTATGTCGTGGGGAGGTATTTCTCTTATTTTTCTTATGTGGTGATGTTTAACATGCTCAAATGTTTGAAACTTCACAACTTGAATATTTGAATATTAGTTTAGTGGCTCGATTTTTCATTTTGTTAAATATGTCGTGGTCTTTGTTATTTTGTCTTGATTGGCAATTGGATTGATATTAATGTTTGAGTGATGAAATTAAATTAATTATTGGTTATTTTGGTTCTGAGTGTAGACTCAAATTTCTTTTATTTTGGTGAATTTGTTTTGATTCTCTTTTGAAGGAATATTTGAGTTAGTGGATAAAGTTGAAAAAATAAATGAAACAATTGTGGTTTGGAGGAAAAGAAAATGGAGTTGAGTCGGATAAAATTGAAAGGAAAAAATAACGAGGGCTGAAACAACTACCTACATGAGGGGGCTCATGTGTTCAAATGTAAAATTAATAGTATGAGAAGAGCTAAAACCCAAAAAGTAGAGAGGCGGTGCAGATCTCGTTTGAAAAAAAATTGAAATTAAAAAAATAATGAGGGGTTGGACTTTTAAATATAAAATAATATATTTTTTTAAGTTACTTTATTGGAATAAATTTTCATTTAGGAAATTTCATATTACCATCAAAAAATTAATTTTGTAACTATATTTTCTTAATATATTTACAAATAAAAAAATATATGACTTAAGTATAAAATTACAAATTAAAATTTATTAAATGAGATTTTTAAAAGGTAAAAACTTACATGCAATATTGACCAATTAAGGTAAATTAAGTTAAAATTTGTGGATCAAATGCGGGTCAACCTTAATTTGAATATTTATTTTCGCTCTCAAATATTATTTTTCTACATGACAAAAACTATGTTACTACAAGACCTAAATTTTGTTACTAAAAGATCAAAAGTGTATTACTGCAAGTCCAAAAATATTTTGGACACTGATTCATGTATTATCTAACACTAAAATACACAACCGCAAGTATACGGTGTCTATCGTAGCATGATAAGTACAAGGTCGATCCCACGGGGGGTGTAGTGTAAAAGCGTATTTTGTTGATTGAATTCTAAATAAACGATGATCGAAAGTTTGTAGTGTTGATTACCCTAAAATTGTCTACTAAATGTCACAAATAAACAATAAAGAGTAACAAGGAAATTCGATCAAAGTTCATGCAAATCACGAAAACAAAGTAAATACGAGTGAAGTTCAAATAAGAGAAAATAGGTTTCAAGGCATTTGCAATATTAAGATATTCATATTTGGTTAATGATTCATTCAAATGACAATTAAGTCTGTCCTCTTATAAGGTTGACCACTAAAGAAGAATTAATCAATCTCTCGATCTAACTAATCCAAAGGAAAATACAATACAAGTTCGTATCTCTACCTCACAAATATTGCATCACCTAAATTAGCCCAAAGGATCATTCAATTCTCTCTCAATAATTAATACTCTTTCGAGCTCATAATAATATTGGGTTGCATGCTTATGTACGATTAATGAAATAAATCTCTCGATCTTATCCCAATTAACAATAGGTAAAACACATTATCATGGCCACTAATAACATGTTTTCGAAATAATAATTAAGCACACAAATAAGAGACAAACACCATTTAAAGCAAAACACTAATCCATAAACTTCAATTCAAATATTTACAAAGCCTTAGAACCAAAAATGTTCTAGCCAACAATCAACATAATCAAAGTCTTGAAAATTTAAAGGACAGAAAAATAAAACAAAAGGGAAAAAGAAAGCTTAGTCTCTTCTTGATGTGTTCTCCTCGTGAATGGATTCTCCAAAGGTATGCCTCCTCTCCTCTTCTTCTTCTTCTTCTTCTTCTTTCTTCTCCTCCTCAAAGTATGACTAGAGGATTTATTTATAACTTGAAAATTAGGGCTAAAACTTCTAAAAAAAATCTTTCCAAAAATATAATTTCATTTTCTCTCTTCAATTTCCAAATCTTATTTCTTTCATTTTTCTTCAAATTTCCTTTTCTTCTCTCGGTCACTTGCTTGGGGCTCAAGTTGCTTATTGGGCCCAAATTATTTCTTTGAATTAATTTGGCTCGTTTTACCCACAAACTCGATTTCTTCCTTCGTTGACTTCACTGAAAATTAGGTATGTATTTTTACCTTCCAAAATAGTAATTTTCCCTACAAAAACGACAAAACACCACCTTTCTCTTTTTTTGACCAAAACATCCATAATCGATCAATAAATCAATGAAATCACAATCAAAATGAGCTTCATATGTGCATAAAAACGTGTAAATTCCACCCGAATCAGACACTTATTTTTTTTTTAGCAAAATTACTAAAATAATTCTGACTTATTCGGCTACTACATGACTAAAATTTTATCACTACAAGGTTAAAAGTGTATTACTACATGTCCAAAAATATTCTGGACAGTCAATTTTTTGGGTGAATTTGTCAGAATGTTTTGACATGTAGTATTAAAATTTTGGCCTTGTAGTGGTATTTTTTTGACCTTATAGTAACAATATTTTGGTAATGTAGTATACCACTTGTTTGCGACCCGCGAATTTTCTGGGCAATTCAGAACCGGGCTTATGACCCACAAATTTTTTAAAATTATCTTAATTTGACTTTTAAGCTAAATGTACTTAGGGTTTTCACATAACTGACCCTTTTTTAAATTCTGGCACAGTTTTACTAATTAAAGCATTATTTATATTTATAAATTGTATCTTATCTAATTATATATGTTTATTATCAAAGAACTCGGTGGGGAATGGGGATGAAATAGTTGGGGGTAAAGTTTAGAAAATCTCATTTTATAAAATTTAAAATTATTTTAAATATATATTTAAAATTGAAGTTTTGTTTTTTTTAATTTTATATTTAAGTCATATAATTTTTTGGTATTTGTAAATATATTATGAAAATTTAGTTACAAAATTTAATTTTTTATACTAATTTTAAATTTTCTAAATGAAAAATTATTTCTGCAAAATAACTTGAAAAAAAATTAATTTCTAAATTATTTTTTATTTAAAAGTAATTTATTAATGATTTAATTATTTTAAAATAATTTAACTAATTTTTAATTAATTTCTAAATTTTTAATATTTACTAGTTTAATAAATTATTAATACAAATAATGCCACATTAAAATAAAAGTACATTTAACATTTAACATTGCCACATATACAAAAAAAAAGTCAAACAACATGCCACATAAGTCGTGACCTGTTCGATGACCTGCTACAACAGGTCAATGGACTAAAATTAAAAAAATTATAAATATTGAGGATCAAAATCAAATTGTCGAAATTGTCTGGATCAAATTTAAAAACAGGTAAATTTAATGGACTAAAAAAATATAATTCCATTTAAAATTACATCACATAACATTATTTTATCACTCTATTTTATTATTCACAATATTTTACTGGAGTATTATTTATTTTATTATTAAAAAAACTTTTATACTTTTTACTTTATTTCTTTAATACTAATAAATAATTCATATATTAAACTATGCTTAAACAGTAAATGCAAATTTAAATTGAGACCGGAAGGGTATGTTAAATCAAGATTGACGTTTTATTATTTGTTATTGTTAATTAATTGGATGATAATTGAGTGGAAGGACAGAAATTGAGAGAATGTATGAATGGAAGAAAAGTATATGAGATAATAGTGAAATCATCATGTGTACGGTGATATTATATTTCTTATAATTACATATAGTTGAGAGATTACATAGATATATTAATAAAGAATGAGTCAAAACATGAGATACAGTCTTAATTTTTAAATCTCAAACTATCTTTTAATGCCACGTGATGTTGGAAAATTTGTACTCAATCTTAGTAAAAGCTACGTACTAACTATTTTTTGTTTCTGTTTTAATGAAAGATATCTATTTTTTTTTACAAACTAATCTTTCACATTTCATTATATTTTTTTTTTCTCAATCAAATTACCTCTTATAATACATTTACTTATTCTATTATACTTCTCAATCTCAATCTCCGTGTCCAAAGTTCATGTGTATCTTTCACCGAGATTAAGAGAGTAATGGTATGAAAGCATAACATGTGGGCCACTGGCCCCCACCAATTTTTAAATTATTTTTTATATATGTATTTTATTTTTTAGTCTTTAAAAAGATTTTACTATATCCCGAGTTCAATTTCTCTCAATGACAATAACTCCTTATTTTTTTTCTTTTCAATTTGTTTTAAGTATTTTATATAGTCTAACCCCAAATGTTGGAAGAATGGTGAAAAAATTATTATTAATTTATTTGGTTTTTATGATAATTATATTTTGGCAATGTTGACACTATTTCGTCTCTTCTAAATCGAAACAATCAAATATTCTTTCGAAACATAACTAAAATCAATTTGTTCAATTTAAATTAATATAATGTGATTATTGACAATGTTATAATGAAATTATTTAATAAGTACTCCCTCCGTCCTAGTGAAAGCTATTCAATTTTTCTCGTCCGTCTCAATGAAAACTATCCAACTTTCTTTTTACATCTGTTTCAATGAAAGCCACGAGGGAGGGATTTTTCTCGCAACTTTCTTTTTACATATGCTTCAATGAAAGTCGGGACAGAGGGATATTCATTCTCTCAATCACATCTTTCACCGGAACAGAGGAAGTGTAATATTATTACTTTGAGTAACACTTATGACTCGTGTGAACCTAAAACTTTTGTCTATTACGTTTTTATAGTTATGTTAATCGGGCCCCCCAACCCTAAATTTCTGGCTCCGTCACTGCTTCTTCCTATTCAAAATGTATGTCACCTTACACTTATGCACACATATTAAGAAAATTAATAACTTCTTACTATACACCTAATTAATTGCTCTAGAGTTCTACACTATACATTAAAAATTATTACTGTCTAAGTTATTATTAATTAGTTTTAGAGTAATTTAGGAAAAAATGCCATTAAAGAAAACGAAACATCAAAACCTCATACATTTTGAAGAGAATGGAGTATATATCATCTATTTAGTTTAATTTTAGTTGATAAGTCAATAGTCGAAGGGGAACTTCAGTATCAGCTGAGTTCTTACCTTACCACACTACAAGAAAATTGTTATAAATTGAAGATTTGAAATCACGAAGACTGGAAAACCAAAATGATCTACTTAGTTGTTGTAAATCGAAAATCATGAGACTAGAAGATCGAAGTGAAGATCAATCGTTGTATTTACTGAATTAGTTGACAGATGACAAAGTCCTCAATTGTCTTCGTTAACAACAATGAACTGAATTAATTTAAGTCAAGTGGATAAAGTTTAAAACGACTATGATCGAATTCCTTAGTCAAGACAAAATGAATATTCAGCTCAGATGTCAAAGAAGTCTGAATCACTAGATGACAAATCTATATTCAAAGCTTCAAAATGTCTCCTGGTATTCATTAGTCTATCTCAACCTAGATCAACAAGAAAGCAACACGCGAGATTTACTTGATAGAAGTCTGTAGTTGAACAGGAGTTATGGCTATAAAGTTTGCAAAATGATAGAGATACCTTACCTTAAAAAGGACAGACAAATCTGAAGTACATTTCTCAAGGGCGATTCGCAAAGTTATACATAAATTCACATAGGCAATTAAGAAATTAAATCACATGATATTAAAGTAGACATTGTAAAAGTCAACGAGAGTTACCCCACCTATTAGTTTGAAAAGTTAAGCGGTGGGGTACCCTCTTAGTTCCAAATCCTTTCATTTTCCTCGTACCTCAAATCCTACAATAAAATTTCTACTAATTAGTTCTTATGATGAAAAATAATTATAGTGTAACTTAGTTTTTGTAATTGTGATAGTGTATTTAAAACAAGTGGAAATGTTAGCCAAATATAGAAATAAAATGATTTAGGAAAAAGAATACACTTTGTATAAGCTTGGGGACTGAATAGCAGTTTTATATAATCTAAAAGTTCAGTATTTTGACAAAAAACAATAGGTTTCAAAATTTGGGGTTAAATGCCACTGATTTCGTTCAAAACGGATGAAAAATGAACATTTTACGTGCATTTAAAGTTCTAGGGGCATTGTTGCAAATTTATGAAAAATCTGTGCCCTTTTCGTAAATAAAAATAGAGTCTTTTCACAAATATTAAAAATTCATTGACCAGCTGAAAAAACATTTGACTAGGGCCAAAATGAAAATTTGAAAAATAAAGTTTTGACCATAAAATATAAATTTATCTACAAAACACAATTCATTACTTTATACCTCAAATATATTTAACCCCACAACTCATACCTCTACCACCTGTAGGAAATAGTTCCGTCAAGGTGGTCCACCAACATCACATGCGGCACATCGACGGAGAGTCGCTGAAACGGGAGGGAGTGAAAGTGAGAGGGGAGATAAAATAGATCTAATAGTTTTCTAACACTTTAACTGGACATAACTAGAGTTTTATAACTCCGATTGAAAAACGAAAACAAGTTATGTTCCAACAAGACCAGAATCACAAAACTCGGACATATGAACGAAAAGTTATGGCCTGAGGAAGATGTTCCAACTATAAGGATACTCACCCAACTTTGACCAGCCATAACTGGAGATATAGAACTCCGATCGAGAATCATAAATATTTTCTGAAAATCTCTCGACGAGATGTTTCCAACGGTACTGTCCGATCATTGATCGAACGCTAAAAATTTGGCTGGAATTCTTACCCTAATGTGAAATACCAAGATTCTTACCCTAATGTGAAATACCAAGATTGTGCACAAAACCTGAAAGTTCCTATATATAGTATATGGTGTAATGTCTTAGGGCTTCCTTCCAGTTAGACTATAAAAATGGGTCTTGTCCTCATATTAATATTTGGGTCTTCTCTTGTATTATTCTAAGAACATTTTTCTTATCAACCCCATCCTTAATGAATGAAATTATTAATCTTATACCATCCACCAACGTTAATCTTACTACCTTTAGAAAACAAATAATTTTATAAATGGATAACATTTAAAATCATGTAAATTACACACAATCATAATAAATCACCTAATTTCATATAAATAAATATGAAAATTCAATTTATGAGATTTTTGAGTTCTTACCATATTACATTAAATGATAGTACATTCAAATATACATTCTATTCTTTTTTTTCCATCGCCTTTTTTAAAACCAAATTTTGTCACCAGACCATCTTCCTCCTCTTTTTATTCCTAGAGCGCATTTTTCACACTCATCATCCCCATTTTTTGGCTCTTTATTTTTATCCATTTCTCGCCCTTATTTTTGTCATCCACTAGTGTTACCTTTCTCTACACAGTATTACTCTATAAATAAGAAACACAGTATGTCATTAAAGAAAGTTGTTTGAAGACAGGCACAAGAGTTGACAAAGTTGACTGCTCAAAATATTATGCAGTAAATTTTGAAGCATAAGCCTATAGGCTTAGGTAGTGTTGGAAATATCATTATATATGATTTAGGTAAGTATGAATAGATAATAAGGAAAGAAACAATGTTCCACCTGCCTCATATTCTTGATTCAAGTCGAGCCTTGTTTAAAACTCGATAACGTTATCAACTCGAACCTTAGATATTCGACTCGAATAACAACACTCTTCTTGAATAGCTCCACTTCAAAAACATTGATTGATATAGCCCCACCTATCCTTATTTTATTTACTTGAGGAATTTTCTACAACAATAGCAAATATAGTCCTCCCAACGGAACTTGTTCATCCTCAAAAGCCCAAATAAATAAATATAACTCCTCATTAAGAAAAGGAAAGTTATCAGACTCCTCAAGAAATGATTAATGATTCAACAAAAAGCTAGTGTTCTCATTAAGAAAAGGCTTTTGGTCTTGGTTTCCTATTGCTCCGTTTTGTTTTGTTTTTTCCTCTATATATATGGGTACAGCTACTAACACCCCAAAACATGTTATACACACCCCATCATTTTAAAAATAAAAATAGATAATTGTAAACTTACTAAGTAACCCTTATACAAATTAAAGATAATTTTTTTAAAAAAATTGAAAAAATCTTAAAAAATATAATTAAAATCTGAAAAGTATTTTAAAAGATTAATAAAATCTTAAAAAATTAATTTAAATAATCAAATATTTTTTAAAAATAATCTGAAAAAATTAAATATTTTTTAAAAAGAAAAAAATAAATTATTCAAATAAAAAATTTAAAAATCAATTAAAAATAAATAAATTCGTAAAATTTTAATAAATTGTAAAAAATAATTAATTAAAAAATCAATTAAAATTAAGAATAAAATCTAAAAAATTAAAAAACACCTAAATCTTAAGAATTAATTAAATTAATTATAAATATTAAAAATATAATTGATTTAATTATTTTTTAAAATTTAGTTGAAATTTTTAATTTTTATTTAACTTTATTTTATTTTTAAAGATTTTATTTTTTAATTTAATATTGAGTTGATTTTTCTTTATTATTTTATTTAATTTTTAAAAAAATCGTTAATCCTTAAAAAAAATTGATTTATTTTTTAGATTTTATTTAGATATAATTATTATTTTTTTAATTTTTTTAAATTTCTTAATTAATTTAATTGATTGTTTCATTTTTAAATGATTTTTAAAATTTAGCTGATTTTTTTAAATATTTTCAACGTTTACACGTAATTTTATTGTATTATTGATTTTTTTGTTAATTAAATTTTAAATTTTATATGTTTTTAAAGATTTAGTTAATTTTTATTAGTTATGAGGGTTGAAGGGTAAATAGGAAATAATTAGGGTGTGTATAGTAATAAAAATTGAATTTTAAATTTTAATGGGGTGTCTTTTAACATTTGGGGTGTGTATAATATTTTTTTGGGTGTTATTAGCCCCACCCATATATATTTCACTTGGTTTGTTGCTATTTGCATTAGTTTTCATCTACTGTCTAGTAAAACATGACAATTCTGACTACTCTTATCTAATGGAATAAGATATCTGATCCTAACACCACCGTTTATAAATGAGCCGATAATCCCACTTCAACAAAAACTTAAAAATTGAAACAACTAGGCAAATTCCAAAACATGATGTTGTGATTCGAAAGATACACAAACAATTTCTCTGCAATTATGAAAAATAGGGAATATTAAAAAACCCATGGCATATTCTTGTAAATGTGAAAATGGTGGTTGGAATGTATTAGAAAAATATTACCTTGCCGCCGCTACCACAATAGCCCGATTGTTGAGATAGAAAGATAAGTAAAAAGAAAAATATGAATGAATAAAAGTAGTAAGAGATATCAAAAAAAAAAAAAAAGATTTAACATTAAAACCCAAAATGGTAAAAAGGAGTAATTTTTTAAGTTATTAAAAAATATTATCAGATCACGTGACGTGTTAAGGAAATAATTTCGGTGAATTCTAAACTGAAAAACTAAACATTGTGAAATAAAGTAAACAAGAATAGTAGTGCATGTAATTATTCCCTTGCCGCTATTAAAAAAATGTTCCTCAACTATGCCAATTGGCCTCTACAGCGCCCAAAAACTAAACAAAACAAAACAGAACAAAAAACCTCTATAAAAACTATACAAATACCTAACAATGTACATTAGCAGGGAACACGATGCTTACAACATATTAGCTATTTAATCTTCTATCCTCTGTATCTCCCCCATCATGATTCGATTGCTAGTAACCTTGAATCCAAGAAGAGCTGGATCAATCTGTCTACCTTTCTTACCCTTCTTTTTGTTGTTCCGGGTCCCAGACATCCCGTCTGATGTCTCCGAAGTTGTGTTCGATGCCTGAGTTTCTTGAGATGGCTTCTTTGCACTACTTTTAAGCATATCACTGAACGATGTCTCCAATACATCTGCATCATTACAGGATGATGTTCGTCGGAACTGTGCCTCCCTTCGTCCTGATGTATCCATGTTAGCTCCCGCTTCTCGCCTCACCCCTGCAAGCAACAAAACTTGAGCATGTAAATAGAGAAGCACAGTACACAATAGCTGGAAAAATAACAATACTAAAATCTAAACAATAGCACCACTCATGGGTCGGCAATGCCACGGCAGTGTATTACACCATACACCAACCCTACACCTGGTATAGTACACCAAGTGTAGAGTCCACCCTTGAGGTGTAGGGTAAAAACTACAAGTCCGAAGAAAATAAAAACGAACATGAAGTTTGACTGTTGATATTTTAAATATCAAAGTTACAAGCAAGTTCTATGGCTCCAAAGTGCAGACAGCAAAACAGAAATCACTAAAGGTTGTTTGTCTTTGGAGTAGGTGGGTTTGATGAATAGTAAAAGGTGTAATCGAATTTTGTACATGTTTGGTAGGATTTGATAGGGTAAGAGAGTGTAAAGTAAAGAGGAGAAAGAGTGTTGATTGAGTTGGACAGATAAGAGTAATAATTAAAAAGTAGGATATAGGTGATTGATAGTGTATTTGAAATTGTGTTCAAAATAAGTAAAATAGGCGTATTGTAGGTATTATATCTCTAGGATTTTACAGGAATTGAAATCCAGTACCAAAAATGTGGGGTGGGTGGCCATAACACACACCCTACAACTCCTTGCTTTACAACCTTTAGTAGAATGAAAAGAAATGGCACATTCCCATCTTACCATCAGAAGGTACAACATTAGAAGCACTTCTCCCTCTGGAAACAGGATCAACAGTTAGCTCCGATAACCCTTCCTGAGAAGATACAGCTCTTGAGACAGTTGGCGGACGTCTCAGCAACACATTTTCTGGCCCTTTTGAACAGGGAGGTCGTAACCTAGTCACAACAATAGAATAAAAATGCAGGACTTAATCAAATACCAAACAAACCAACAATGCCGTCCATATCATAGCAGAAAGGAGAAAATAGTTCAATCATAGACAATATGAGATTCAGAAATTTAATTCATCTTCACACTATACGATAATCATCAACAACAAAATTAGGCCAACATACAGCTACTCCACCAGTCAGTAAATGAAACAACCCAAGGCTTGTGTACTTCTGGAAAGATAAGAACACAGCTTATCTTCCAAAAGGCCAAAAAACTTGAATGTCATCAAATCATTTTCACTTATTAGCAGGGAGAAAAATAGGAGCCAACTTTTCCTACCTATCTCTGGAAGCATCCTCCAAAACAGACTCATCTGATCCAATCCTGATATTCTGAAAACCTAAGCATTATCATGAAGATCATGTTACTCATTGTATAATCGGAACGCCAGGAAAATGCAGAATAAATAAGAAAATTATAAACATACCAGCAGAGCTAAGCGACTTATGCCTGCTGAGGACATTTACCGGCATTTCCCCCCTGTCAGCAGCCTGCTCAACTAAGCCTTCTTGAACCTCTGAAATCATTCCCTGAATGTTACGTTTATTTATGAGCACTTTTTTTTCTTCCACACAAGAAAAGGTTAATTTTTTTACTGCCAATTTTTTCAAGGTGAAATTTTGATAACTTACCTGAGTGTTCTCATTGATGTTGGTGACAAATGTCTTTCCTTCAACTAATTCTCCACCTTGAGATCTTCTATAAGGCAAGCCACCAATTTCGAGAACATTGGTTATCCCCTCGGATAATCGAATATGAGGTGGTCCAGCAGAATCAGAACCGTAAGACCCAACAGTGAATGAGTTGCTGAAGACTGATTCTTGAGGTATATTAAATGACTGATTTGTTATGCTATGACCTGAAGATGGCCTTCTCTCGTTTGGCATTTCACTAGTCATATCAAACTGTTCATTTGATGGATGACCAGATTTTTGCTGTAGTAATTCCATAAGTAAACGCTTTGAACTGTCATCATTTGTTCCAGCTGTCATCCACAAACTAGGGTCTTCAGTACTTCTTTTGCCATCCAATTCCCTTCTCTGCCTCTCATTATGAAGATGCAATTGTTGAATTCTTGACTCCATCCATTCATTCGACAGTTGTCCATTATTCTCCGGCCACTGACCCTCCATTGTGTCCAACCGTGAATCAAGGAACTGATTCGGATTTAAAGGGTGGTTTGTGTGCTGAGAGTAAACACCAGATGAGAAGCCTCCAACTTGACCACCAGAGTGCATTCGTGCAATCTGCTCCTGCATTTCTAAGCCTTGAGCACGAGCCATGGAGTTCACCACATCACGATTTACCCCAGCAGCTCCAACAGGCATTGACATTGACCGCTCATACGGTAACATGCCAGGCTCATAAAGACTGTGCTGAAGTCGATCTTGTACTGAAATATTTCGATCCAGGAGGTTGAGATGCTCCTCTGAAGGCCGTATTTGTTGGGAATAGAAGTCCAACGGGCCGAATCCAGTAGAGATAGGTCTATGAGCAGCAGCTGGATTCCTGTGGAACTGACTAGCTTCATCGAGTCCCCACCCAGGGTTGATTTGCCTTTCTTCCATTTCCAGTCGTTGCCTCAGCCCCAAAGGCAACTGCCTCCCATGGAGCTGATCTTGTTGCATGATCTGTTGATCCATAGGATGAACCTGTCCATGCCTTCCACGTGATAAGAAATCCAACAGATCATTCTGATGCCCTTGATGAGGCATTTGACCAAATTTTGCCTGAATTAGCTGTTCAATGGATGGGTCAGTGTGCCTTGACGGGTATTGGGGCCGCTGTTGCAAATCATTTAGCATTTGCTGCTGCTGTCGTAAGACTTCAAGAGCAGCATTTGATCTGAGAGCATCAATACGTGACTGTCCATGACCAGACTCACGCATTTGACTCTGCAGCAGCTGCTCCAGAAGAACCTGCCTGGCCTGAGACTCCTGTTGCTCTTTTAACAAAATTTGTTGTTGATGAAATTGCTCTTGTTGCAGCTGCTGTTGTTTAAGTTGCAACTGCCTCTGCTGTTGCAGCTGCTGAAGGGCCATCAAGTGTTCCACATCTTGCCCTGTTTGATTGAGAAGCTGTTTGTGGTGCATCAATTTTGAACTTGGGCCTCCTTCTAGCATCCCTTCATTCATGTGTGCATTATGAGAAGGCATCATGGCATGTGGCTGAAGATGATGCTGCTGCTGCTGCTGCTGCAATAGCTTCTCTGCTAAATCAAATTGGTTAAATTCTTGGTCCATTCTTGAAGAATGACGAGCATCCATTGCATCTTGATACAAATTGGAACCAGACAGTGCGCTGTTTCCATAAACATCATTCCATGTTTCAGGGGCATGAGTTGGAGTAGTCATTGCACCAAACGGGGCAAGCCTTCCAGATGCATTTGCAAGTTTCTCCTGATCATTCCTTGAATATGTACTTTCAAGCTCAGACCACAACAAACCAAGAGGATGCACATTATCTTTCTGATTTGGCATGCCAGAATCCATCATTTCGTTAGCAAGATAAGACTGGTTACTATTAGGTGTAGCAGATTCACCATATCCTCTAGACATCTTTCCTATAGCACTGCCACTGCTTCCAGGTCTCCCAGGAAACACGATTTCTGTTTGAAGAGAAAGGAAGAGAAAGGAATTAGAAGAAAATGCAATGAAATGGTAAAAAACAAATTAATAGTAGAAGCAGTGAGGCAACCTTCATCTTGCACACCAAATTCATTGAAATCTTTCCCATGAGAGTATAAGTGTTGTGACAGATGACGATGTTCAGATACATTTGACTGACCTTGATGTGCAGGGATAGCATCAAAATCAGGTAATTCAGGGACAGGAACACCAGATTGCAAGCATGTTTCAGATGTACCCTCCATCACGACTGTCTTCTCTAGATTACAGCCTAAATCAGTTCCACTATCATACTCATGTCTAAATTTTAAATGAGGCATGACATCCCCCAATTCCTGGAAAGGTGAATCATCAGGAGCATCTTCCAAACGGACAGGTAATTCAGCCCCAAAAAACCCTTGCTCAAACCAAGAAATAATGTCCACTCCGAGAAAAGGTCCCTGAATTTCCCCTTGAGGATCCTGATAGTACAAACTCAATTCTTCTGGAGGTATGCCTCTATCTACTACCTGATATTCATTAACTCTGCTCCCAATGTTATGTAGCCGGCCATCCCAGTGCTGCTCTGATGCCGGCATAATGGAGTTCACCTCATGAGGATGTTTATTATTAGCATCAAATGATGTGGCAGATTTGAGACTGTCAAACAGAGGGTGCTGGTTAACAGCAGAATCTGAAAGCTTGAGCTGAAACTCATCAAACTGAGCATTATTAAGAACTTGTAAGCTGCCAATACCCAGCTCTCTTCCATTCATAGCCTCGGATACTTCATATTGTCCTTCATGATATAAATACATGTTTTAGTTAGTTAAAAATAGAAAAATATAACATAAATGTGCAATCGAATTCTCCCCTTAACAAACCTGTTTTGGATAAATTATTGTAGATGATATCAACACCAGCTTGATCAATATCAACAGAAGCTTTATGGAAGATATCTGGCATCTCTTGGGTGGTATCAGCAGAGAGGGAAACCTGACTTCCATTGGTGAATTCTAGGTCCCCCAATTCTAGAAATGAATACAAAGAAAGATTAGTGACCAGCAGAAATCAGAGAAAAAGTGGAGGGACTTCTACGAAAATGGTAAATGTATTTTATTCTTCAAATTTGTAATTAAACAAAATACCTGAAACATTATCAGCCGACTTGCCCTTCTTAAACGAACTGTATGAGGCTCCACTACTTGTTATTTTCCCTTTCCATATATCATTCAGTGTGGCCTGTAACAAAAGAAGAGCTTGTCACATTTCTATTGGCATTTAACAGAACCAAACTCACATATAGTATTAATCTTATAAAAGAATAGTGTCAACTGGTAAGCCTCACCTCCTGCTCAGTATCTGGAGCCACAAAAGCTAAAGGTTCAACAGCATCCAATTGAGTTATTGGGGGTACTTCCTCCAAATTATCAGGCACAAGTGCAAGGGATGACTCCAGCTTTTGCTTACGGTATATGTCAAGAAGTTTCCCCCTTGGGTACACAAATGTTTCAAAGGAAAGATTTGAATTTCCACTCATCGTGTCATACTGAGCAGCACCAATTGGAGTGGCAGATGGAGGTCTCCCAATGGATGCACCAGATCTGCCACGCCCTACAGTAAAGCCGACATTTGAGCCCTCAACTCGTCCCCTTTCAATTCCAAATCCCGGTGCAGCACGATTACCAGAGCCAGCAGGATTTCCCTCCAACCTGTGTCGAGGCCTCCACTTATCACGAGAATCAGAATCACGTTCAGGAACAGCACGGCTATTTGAAACAAATGATTGAATTCCAGCCTGAGGCTCTTCCTTCTCCCCATCTGTCCTTTTCTCAACTCGAGGATCCTTTTCTTTGTCATCGGGACCCCACCTTAGAGACCATTTGTTATCACGCCTTGTTTCATGTCCAGAATTGCGACTACTAGCGTCATGCCACCTGTCAGTAGCAGGCAAAGATCTATTGTCAGTAGTTTCTCTAACTGGAGCATTCTCCGCCCGTCTATCCACCTTCCTGCGATCCCTCCGACCAAGCAATCCAGTTTCCCTTTCTTCTTCACGCCAGCGGCGTCCATTATCAGTTTCTGGAGCAGTCCTCCTCCAATCCTTTTTGTCCTCAGGTGCATCTGGGCGCCAAACCTCCTTCTGGTTCAAGTCAGCAGAACAACCAAGGGATAAAGAACTCGGGCCACGGTTTTCCTGCTGATCAAAAAGATTGATGATTATGGACACGGCAGAATTTTTTATTTCTTAAGATTATTTAAGGAGAAAAAAGAGACAAACAAAGGCCAGAACATTAAGGCGGCAAGTTTTGGCAAGATAAAACAGATAAGAGATATAATTATCACTCTGTACATATTGAAGATAAGGTTGAATAAAATCCTCCTGCTAGCCTTTTTAGCTACTCAAGATTAAAACAAGAAGATACAGCATAACAGATCCAGCAAAGTATTGGCCATAGCTTGACCTAGGGATCAACTTTATAGGCTTCACAGTATCATATTGCTTAGTTTCAATGTATTAAGGATTATATTGAAATACGCACACAGTTTTTAATATGTCTACAAGAATAGGCACATAAATAGCAACTGAGCTTAAAAAGAATCAGACAAGACCCTAAAAGAAAAGGAGAACATAATTAAATTACATATTCAATAAGCATAAGAAAAAAGTTCAAGAAGATTTGCATTTTCCCCTAATCAATTTTACATAACAATGCTGAGGAATTCATGCAGTGCTACAATTCCAATCTTTCTAATAAAATATTTGTACAACAAATCAAACCCCTTCTTTTAAACCCCAAAAGATTGATATTGTTCATCCTGGGCTACATAAAAAACTAACAATGGTAGATTCCAACATGAAGCAAAAAGCTTAATTAGCTCAAACTTCAAACACAAATCAATGTTTCAAGAAGGTAATAATTACGAATATCCAACTAAAGCCCAAAAAGCTACCGGAAACCTGTACATTTACCAATTTAGGTTCATTTGGCTTAGTATACAGCCACTGAGGAGATAGCGGGATACTCTCAGACATTGCTTGGTCTGGAAAAAAAAAAAGCATAGAGTCAGAGCAAGCCAATAATGCAAAAAAAAAGGTAGTAAGCGCAGCAAAATACTCCATTCCAACAAAAAGCTTGTAAGAGAAACTGGTTACCCTTTGATTCGTCCAGAAATCCTGCCAATCCCTTGTCCTCATCATTTCCATTGGAAGCTTCATTGCAGAAACACCAGAAAATATAATATAAAGGGAAGGGAAGTATTAATCACAAATACATGAACAAAAGCTGGAAAACTCAAGCAAATATATCAACTGACGGAATCACAACAAATCTGATTCATAGATGAAAGGAAATGAGAAGATGAAGTTCAAATTACAGTTCAAAAAACATTCATAATAGAAAGGAATATCGTTCACAGGATTACCCAGATTAAGAAACAAAAAGGCCACACACGGAAGAAAGGAAAATTAAAAAAACTAAATCAGTAAGTTTCCCCATTCCCAAGTACAATTAATCTTAGAATTCGAGCAATGAATATGTACTAAATCAGAAGTAAAGAATCTGATTCGAAACCCTAGGACCTAAAACGAAAGTTGCATTGCCGATACAGATCTATATAACAAAGTACAGTATCCAGCATACGACGGCCAAATCCAAACAACTGAAGTAAATCAAAAGGAGCAAAGAATCCATACGAAATCAGAAACAGCGATTTACCTTTCGGAATCCACGACTGATCGGAGGGCTTCGAGGAGATGAGATCCTCCGGAAGATCTAGCTTGCTTTCCGCCATTTCAACAAATTGATATTTCACAAAATTTCAGGGAACAATCACAGACCTCAACGAAGAATCACAGAAACGAAACACACAAATAGTAAGAGTGAGATTGAGATTGAGAGAGAAGTGAATCGGTGACTAGCTACACGAACAATTCAGGGTGACACAGATTCGAAAAGCAAATTGGCAGATGCATACATGGGTGTATGTATAGGTAGAGCGAGAATTAGGGTTTGTGAGAGCAATTGAAAAATGAGAGAGAGAAGATGTGCAGGAGGGAGGAGAAAAACAGAGAGAGGGTGAGGGTTTGGGTGGTCAGAAGAGCCAAATCAAATAATCGGGAATTACTATTTATGATTTTATTTTATGATTTTCGGCAACTCTTAACAATTATAAAATCACCCCAAATAATCTTTTTCTTTCAGGAAAACCCCTCCACTCTCGTCCCTGATTTTAGCTTTAAAATCGGACTAGGAGTTTTTTTTTTCAAATTCGCTAAAATATTGGGGTTCGTTCCAAGTAATTATCCACTAATTCAAATTAGGTAGCTAAATTAAAAAAATATATACTGTATCTACTTATTTTATCTATATAGGAGTATATATTATACATTTAAAATATACTCCCTCCATAAGCTACTACTGCTACCCAAAGCTACCCACTCCTTTTTTTTATAATAGTTCTTTTTCACATTTAATTATATTTTTCTTTTCAATCACATCACCTCTAATACCTCTACTTATTATAGTAGTTTGTGGCCCGTGCGATGCACGGGCAGCTGTTTATTATTAAAATTTATAGAATTATTGTCAAAAAAAAAATAAAAATCCTTTCTATTGCTTAATATAGATTAATTTTAAAAAATCCATCATATTATTATAGTTTCTGAGTTTTCTCTGCAAACTTTTATAAAAAAATAGTTTTTGAATCAGGATTGAATTAAATAGATAGGGAGCTAAGCTTCAAGAAATATTTGTAGGAACTTATTTTAAAGTTTTTGAACATAAATTAATTTCAAGATTGTGATTTACTAATAGTTACACATAGTTAAGTAACATTTACTTGTAATACACTGTAAGCTATTAAGAAATTTTTTATGAAGTTATTTTTTAAATATATATATATATTCCATCGGATACTTTCTTTGAAATAAAATAAAATGATTTTTTTAAATCTTTTACCACAGCACCAAAGGCCTTGACAACTTTTCTACATTCCCTTCAAAATCAATTTTACTTCTCAATAGCTTTTGCTCTCTAAAATAATGAAGTGTTTGCAAATAAAAAAATGAAAAGACTTAACAAAATCCTAAACAGTGTAGCATTGTCATTATACAGAAGTTTGATCCACATAATATAACTTGCTTAATTTAAATTGAAGAAAATACATAAAAAAAGAACCAATTGCACAAATACAATTTTCTTGATACTAAACAATATGCCATTCTTATCAAAGTCTAGAAAAATAAGAATTTAAATCTTTCAATATTTTTTAAACTGTGAAATCTTTATAGAACCCACTCGCAGTCTAAATTTGGCACATGGACTCTGTTCAGACATGGATACATGAAACTTTGAAAAACACATTCCCTCATTTCTTCTTATGCACCATTTTAAAAAATACAACAAAAAAGTAGCACATAGTCGATCAACAGTGCCAATAAATTTCTTCTTATGCACCATAAAATACCTAAGATAGCGAACCACCAAATTGATGAATCTAGATCTACAATTTTCATTCCATAAAAAAAAAAAAAAAAAGATCTACAATTTTCATTTAATGCCATAAATAGATATCAAACACCAGTCAATTCTACCATAATCGATAACTAAAAGTCCAAAACACAATCAAGTTTATACAGTGCATATGACAAATCACCAAATGAGAAATTTAATCAAGTTTATAAACATTGTTACCTCATGAGCTCCCTGAAAATGTTACTTTTATACTCAAGCTCCATTGTATTCACAAAGTTAAAAGGTAAACCAATGCAACTGCGAAGAGCATAAAAAAAAAAAAAAAAAAAAAGATCTACAATTTTCATTTAATACCATAAATAGATATCAAACACCAGTCAATTCTACCATAATCGATAACTAAAAGTCCAAAACACAATCAAGTTTATACAGTGCATATGACAAATCACCAAATGAGAAATTTAATCAAGTTTATAAACATTGTTACCTCATGAGCTCCCTGAAAATGTTACTTTTATACTCAAGCTCCATTGTATTCACAAAGTTAAAAGGTAAACCAATGCAACTGCGAAGAGCAACATATAACATATGTAGCTCTACCATCAATATCCTTTAAAAGGAAGAACCCTTTAATGAAAAATGATAAACTCATGTATATAAAACACTATTTATTTGATACAACACCATTAATTTATTTCCCTCGCACTTATATCTCCAAAAAAAAAAAAAAAACTACCAGCAACAACAGTTTAATTCGTTTCACCATCATTTATGAAAATGCACCATTTAAGGATTCAAATTCAAACCAACATACATAGTATATTTAGCTGCAAACTTGAAATGTGTCCCATTGGAAGGAACTAACCTGCAAGGAGAAGAGACCCATAAATTATAACAACACCAAAATGTTGTTTTATGAAATAAAAAGATTAAAAGGTCAATTATTGAAAAGATATTAATAGACCTCCACAAAGACTGAGTATCATGCTCAAAGGTGACATCCAACAATTGAAATTAAACAAATCAAACCAAAATGCTACACTACTCCACGTGGAGACACTTCACCTGCACACACAAAAAAAATGTAGGTATAAGCTCAAACAATTGTTACACTAACACTACCCTCTGTGTGCACTTCTTCAACCTCCACAAAAAAATATGAAATTATTTACTGAAAAATACAGATTTATCAGCAAATTAGAAAAAGTACGACATCTTATAAAGACAGTTATAAAAAGGAACGTACAAAAATATATTGACTGTAACAGGATCACTCACAAGAGTGATTTCGCCAGTTCGAGAATCTGCAAAAGGGCAAAAATATATTGACTGCTCCAATTTACTTAAAATAGATTTTAAGAAATAATTGACAATTTAAAAGTAAAAAGGCATGAACCAAAATATCTGGGAAACCACAACGTCTCGATTAATTTTACTAAATTATTGTCATCCACCGCTCCTCTTCGCCACCAGCTCCTAAATCTGAAAAATGTTAAAAAAGAAGGGGTGAGCAAACCACGGCTCAGTGGGGACATATTTGTCAAAATTAAATACAATAAGCAATTAAATAATTAATTCACATTAACATGTATAATTCCATAAACAATTCAATAACATCACCTCGTCTATAAATGTCAAATGATATATCCTCGTTTATAAAGGTCAGATGACGTATCCTCGTACATCTTTCACATGAACATCAAAATAATAACATATGACATTTAATAGTGACAAATATAATAAGTTAGAAATCATATTTAACATGAATATCAAAATAATCACACATCGCATTTAATAATGTCAAATAGAATAGTAGAAATCCCCACATCGATAGATGAACGTATACATGATATGTGGAAGCCTCGCACGAATTAATCTTTGTAATTGTGGTTGTCAAGCCGTTGAGTATAAAGAATAATAAAAAAGATCTAATTTATTTTAAGCTAAATATTCCAATCAAAAATTTAAAAGTACAAGGGAGTTGATTTCCACTTTCATCCCACGCATGATATATATAACATTTGTTGTGCCTTTTCATTGTCCTACTAAATTAGGGAGTTAAAGAAATTAACATAGGAAGGGAGTTACAATCATCACATAAATACACGTTAATTTTCATAATTGGAAAACCATGCATAGGAGAAATGGAGCGTTAAGTAATTAAAAATACACGTAGCGTTAATCATTTGATACAATTGTATTAAATAATACACATACACACACGCATATGTCTATATATATTATATTATAAAATATAATTTTCTTTTGACATAATATATAAATTAATTATTTATTAAATAAATTTCTACTTTTATTATTATAAAATTTATGAGTATTACATTCTATCCCACTTAATAAAATTTCGTCCTCGAAATTACACTAAAAAATGAATATCTTCATTTTTTTTCACGTATGGAATATGAAACGAAAGGTGTCTCTTTATCTCTTCCTCCTTAAATCCTCATGAACGGTTATTATATTACACATGGTAAAACTATAAAAGCCTTCAATTGACAAATGGCAAAAGAATAATGCCTTAAAATTGACACATGTCAATGCAGCGCCACATCAACAATAGAAACCTACACATGGCAAAAGGAGGAGGGTCTCAAATGCACACGTGTCGAAAGCAGGAGAGCCTCATCCTCCTTTTATATATATAGATTAATTTCATGGGAGGTTTCCCCTGGACACGGAGGTAGTAATTTTTATTATACACTAATCCTGATTTTAATCTCTTTAACAGATCCAACACCCACGTGTTAATTTTATATTTACAATATATTTTTATTTTAATTTATTAATTAAAAATTAATCTTTAAAAAATGTATAAATTTATTTATATTTTAAAAAATGAATTGTTATAGCAATAAAATTACAAATTACGAAAAAAAAAATCTTGTAAATAACATTTGTTGTATGTTGACATATTTTTCCATTTGAATCTAGGCAAAAAAAAAATTCAGTCTACACTTGCTCTTGACTCTAAAGGCTGCAACATACAATTGTCCGTGGGTAAACACAAGTTTCAAAGGGTACACACCTACCGTGGAAAAAGACTAACCTCGACTTTTATTTATCATCGTTGCAAAAGACAATAAAATAGTAAATTGTCTCCTTCGAAACTTTACGGAAATCCCCGTATATACTGGAGTAATAAGGAGTTAAGTTTGTCATGTCAAAATATGGTTAAATTTAATGATGTGTCTTATGGAGAATAATTGTATTACATGTGTCATAATTATGTTGAATTGATTTTTTTAAAATCATATGTATATTTATATTTACTAGATAGAACTCCCGCATATTACGCCGACTATTTACTGATAAAAAATTTATACTATTTAAAGTGTTTTTTATATGAATTAGGTAGTCCTATAAATAATTTAAAAAAATATTAATTAATTAAATTAATATACTTTACAAAATTGTTTAGATATATTTTTAGGTAAAAATTGTAGATGTTGTGAGTTCTTAAAAGTATTAACATTCTCAACAACATCTTAATTTGACATTCCCAGATTTTTTCTAAGTCTTTTCTGAAATGTTACATTAAATGTTCAGCTAAATGTTATCGCATTTCTGGCAGGATCTAGAAGCTTCTACAAGGATCTGGAACCTGAAAGATTCCAGAGCACATTCTGGAACATTATAGATCGACCTAGAACATGCAAGAAGGATCTAGAGAGATCATGGAAGTTGAGTTCCTAAAAAATAGGATCTCAAGATGGAAGCCTCTAGAATTCGTATCCCACTCTATAAATACTGAAGGATGAATCCATAATTCAGTGTGTACTATTCGATCAATCTCCTAAACTGAGCGTTCATCCCTGTTAGGAATTGTGGCCAGTAGTTATACATTTTAGTTTATACGAAGTATCACACCCGTATGACTGTGCACTTTTCTTTATCTATTGAGAGTGTAATCATAGATAAGACTAACATTTCGGCAGTGTGTAATTTATACACTTAGTCCGTTTTCAAAACAAGGCACCTGCCCTGTTTGTAGTTTCAGTTGTGAAAGTTATTGTTGTAACATTTCACACAACATTTGTACTTGAAGATAAGTATTGATTTTCGCCATAAGGCTAAGCATAGGTTTTTATTTATAAAATCTATGTGAAAAATATTTCAATTGTGTCGCATTGTTTTTAGTGTTTCAAGTCTTCCGTTGTGTGTCATTATTTCTGATATTCTGTTAGAGTCATTGTTGCACTATTTGTCTCAACATTCGGTGCAACTTTATTCTGTTTTTTTACTTAAACACTTTACAACACATTTTCTGGAATCAGAGTTAACACCTGACGACACTAGGTTAGATCCTTGTTTAAGTGTGTTTTTAGTTTATGTTAGCAATGGAAACACATCACATATCTACGGCACTTAGGCCACCCGTTTTAGATGGTTCGAATTATGCTTATTGGAAGCCTAAGATGCGTACGTACATCAAGTCAATTGATGAACATGCTTGGAGGACTATACTTACAGGCTGGGAAGCTCCAAAAAGACCAGCAGATGCAGATGGTGAAGTTCAACTCAAGAGAAAAGTTGACTGGACGGCTGATGAAATAACAACAGTAGGATACAATTCTAAAGCTTTAAATGCCCTTTTTACATCTGTTGATGTTTCAATTTTTAAAATTATATCTAACTGTTCTACTTCTAAAGATGCATGGGACAGGTTGCAAGAGCATTGTGAAGGTTCGTACAGTGTTCGAAGGACTAAGCTTCGAATGTTGGGGACAAAGTTTGAAAATCTCCGAATGAAGGAAGATGAAACTATTTTATCATATAATGAAAGGTTAAGTGAGATAATCAATGAATCACATTCTCTTAGTGACCCTATTTCTAATGTTAGAGTAGTTCATAAGCTATTAAGGTCTGTTCCTAAAAGATTTGATGCTAAAATTTGTGTTATTAAAGAGGCAAAAGACACTGATAAGTTAAGTCAAAATGAATTAGTGAGTATTCTTAAAACTTATGAAATAAACACTAATCAAGTTGATGAAACTAATAAGGATGATAAGAAGGTTGTTTTTAAAGGAGAGACATCAAACAAATCTGAGTGTCAACCTATCATTACTGAGGTTGATTCGGATAAAGAATTGCTTGATGAATGCCTTAACAATCCTAACAGCATTGCCCTTCTCACTAAGCACTTTAATAAATTTCTTAAGAAATCTGTGAACAAATCTAAGGGAAACATTCAACCCAAAATTCAAATCAACACATCAACACCTCAACCAGAAAGGAGGAAGAGTCAATTCACACCAAGACCATCAAAGAGTGAAGGTAAACCAAGGTATGATCCTGAATTTAGAAAACCAGTTCAATGCAATGCATGTTCTAGATATGGCCATTATGCAAATGAATGTGTTAATACCAGGCTTAAGCTAAAACTGAATTTTAGTGCTACCTTGAGTGATGAATCAGATGATGATGATCTTGATGAGTTAAATGAAAATGAATATTCTCATTTTACCAGAATTGATTATAGTGATTCCTCAAATGATGATATGGATGATACAAATTCAGATGCTGCACCAGATGCCTTAACATCTACAGTTAGACCTGTCAAGACGGGCCGGCGGGGCGGGGCGGGCCAACCCGTTTACTAGGCGGGCTGCTAAAACCTCAACCCAACCCAAAAATAGACGGGCCGCGGGTTTAGGCGGGCCAACTTTTTTTTAATTTAAATATTTATTAAATTCATCAAAAAAAACATAAAAAAATAAATATATATATATATATATATATATATGTTGTACATAATATAAATAAACATCACGAATTAGAAATATTGTCATTATTAATTGTGTATATATAATATATTATAAACTACAATAATAATATAAATATATATTAAAATAATATACATATATAATATATACGGTATAAAATATGGTATTATGAGTACAAAAAATGAAGAAAGAAGGAAGAAATGAAGAAAGAAGGAAAAAATGCAGCTGCTTCTATAATCTGTAATGCGCTAGAGTTTTTTCTTTTAATTAGATTTATTATATATTAATTTAAAGACAAAGTTGGATAGCTCAAGTGGTTATAGCAATATTACTTAGGCGTAGGGTCTTGGGTTCGAGTCTTGAAAATAATAAAAAAATAAAATTGTTTAATATTTTTTTTTAAATAAAAAAATGGCGGGCCAGCCCGCCAAAAACCGCAACCCAAACGGGCCGGCCCACTCGGGCCCGCCTCCTGGCGGTCTTGAAAAATTCTAACCCAACCCACTATTTTTAGTGGCGGGGCGGGCTGGCCCAACGGGCCTAGCCCGTTTTGACGGCTCTATCTGCAGTAACATCAGAACAGAATCACCCAAATTTGATCCTTAGAAGCTCACTCTTAATTCCTTGAATAAAGAGAATGAGGATTTGAAAGACACAATCACCAAGCTAGAAGTTATACTTACCAAAATATCAGAACAAAATCACCCAAATTTGATCCTTAGAAGCTCACTCTTAATTCCTTGAATAAAGAGAATGAGGATTTGAAAGACACAATCACCAAGCTAGAAGTTATACTTACCAAAAGAGATCTTGAAATCTGTAACTTAAAGGAGAAATTGATAAATTCCACTTTATGTTTCAAGAAATATTCCAAGAGTGCTTCTGAGGTAAATAATGATATAGCTACTAGTAAGTCTAATAATCATGGTTTAGGTTATGATGACAAAAATGCTTATGTTTCAAAGATATTTGGAAAACCTGTAAAGTTTGTGAAGGCTAATGTTGACACTTCTGATGTAACATCTACGCAAACAAACTTTAAGAAAAAGTATATCTGTCATTACTTTTGCAAGATTGGTCATATTCGTCCTTACTGTATAAAATGGTTTGAAGAACTGAAAAATTTGAATATGCTGCATAGAAAACTGCCACATCCAGGAAAACAGTTTATGAAATCTGCATGGAAACCTAAAGTTACCTGTAATGTTGTTCATACCTCCTTAAAAGCATGTTTACCTGATCTATGGTATTTTGATAGTGGTTGTTCTAGACATATGACAGGTAAAATAAACTTCTTATCTGATTATGTGACCTTGAATGGTGGTGGTGTTATATATGGTGGTGGTTCAAAAGGACAGATCATTGGTAAATGAACTTTGAATGTTGAAGGTTTTCCTAAGCTTAAAAATGTCTTGCATGTCGATGGCTTACTTGCAAATCTGATTAGCATTAGTCAACTTTGTGATGATAATTTGCATGTGAAATTTGACAAAGAATCATGTTATGTTCTTAATAAAGATGAAGTTTGTGTCATGACTGGTACTAGGTCAGCAGATAATTGCTATCTTATTGGAACAAATATGTGTAATTTGTCAAAACATGATGAAAATATTATATGGCATCAAAGACTGGGGCATGCAAATTACAGAGCAATGAAAAGGCTAATCAAAGCAGATGTAGTTAAAGGAATTCCAAAACTGAAGTTTCACAATACCATTGTATATGGACCATGCCAAAAAGGTAAGTAGGTAAGAATGCCGCATAAAATGCTGTCACATTTTTCTACACATCGATGTTTTGAATTACTACACATGGTCTTAATGGGTCCTATGGAAACTGAAAGCATTGGAGGAAAGAGATATTCCTTAGTTGTGGTAGATGATTTTTCTAGATTTACCTGGATAGAGTTTTTAAGAGACAAATCTAAAACATTTGTTGTATTTAAAATTCTTTATAAGAGGTTCAAAAATGTGTTTAACTTGAAAGTTGGCCGTATTCGAACTAATCATGGTAGGAAATTTGAAAACAACATGTTTAATGATTTATGTGATAAAAAGGGTATTTTTCAAGAATATTCATCTCCTAAAACTCCACAACAAAATGGAATTGCTGAAAGAAAGAATATAACTTTACAAGAAATGGCAAAAGTCATGCTTACATCCAAAAGTCTTGCTAAGAAATTTTGGGGTGAAGCATTGAATACTGCATGCCATATTATTAATAGAGTTTATATTCGATCTGGCACTAATCAAACACCTTATGAGATTTTGAACAACAGAAAATCAAATGTGAAATATTTTCATGTATTCGGTTGTGTGTGTTATATTATGAGTGATAGGGATCAACTTCATAAGTTTGATTCTAAAAGTGATAGAGGTTTCTTTTTAGGCTATTCAAGAAATAGTAAAGCTTATAGAGTTTATAACCTTAAAACTAACACTGTTCAAGAATCTGTTAATGTTGTGTTTGATGATGATAAAGGTCTTACAGATGACAAAGATGAAGAAGATGTATCACAAGTCACTGACAATTCTGAGAATACACTGAAGTCTGAATATGTTGCACCGAATGCTAACACATCTCGGTCAACATCTACAGAACAGTCAGTTGCACCTTCACAGAATAATCAGTATGTTCCCAAAATGAATCCTTCTTCAAGAATTGGGAAAAGTCATCCTTCTGACCAAATCATAGGTGATGCTACAGTTGGAGTGCAAACAAGAGGAAGAGTAAGATCAAATAAGGTAGATGTGGTACCAAGCAAATCCAAAGGAATCTCATCTGAATGTAGTGAAAAGGATTATTAAGTATGTTGCAGGTACAAGTGAACTTGGAATTTGGTACACTAAGGACACCAACAACATTTTGATAGGTTATAGTGATGCTGATTGGGCTGGAGATATAGATGATAGAAAGAGTACGAGTGGAGGATGTTTCTACATGGGGAACAATCTTGTATCATGATACAACAAGAAACAGAACTGTGTTTCACAATCCACTGTTGAGTCAGAGTACATAGCTGCATGAAGCTGCTGCACACAACTCTTGTGGCTGAGTAAGATGTTCCATGACTATGACATTGAGAATGGTATACTTACAATCTTTTGTGACAATACTAGTGCCATAAACATTTCTAAGAATCCTGTACAACACTCACTCACTAAGCACATTAGCATAAGACATCACTTTATGAGAGATTTAGTAGAGAAGAATATTGTAAAGTTGGAGTATGTACCTATTGAAAAACAGAATGTTGACATTTTCACCAAGGCTTTAGACCATGAGAGATTCTCAACCTTGAGGAAATCTCTTGGCATGAGCACTATCTGAAAAATCCTGAATGGACGTTGTCACAAATGCGTCAGCATTTGGGACAACATCATGGGTTGTATAAATTTTATAAGTTGAATTTATTTCTTACTTAGTTAAATACTCCCTCTGTCCGCCTATAAGCTTCCCATTTTACCATTTTGGTCCGTCCGTCTATAAGTTTCCCATACCCTTTTTGGTAAGTACTTTTTCTTACACATCACTTTATATCTTACTTTTTCTCTCTATCTCTCTCCTCTCTCAATCACATCACTTGTACTATATCTATTATTTAATCACTTTTCTTAATCTATGTGCCAAAAAGTAACGGGAAGCTTATAGGCGGACGGAGGGAGTAATTCCTTTATAAAATATCTTCGAATCTAAGAATCTTGTAGTGCAAAAATAAACATGTCTTACACCTCTCAAATCTATATATATATAAGGAGGATGTGACTCTCCTGATTTTGACACGTGTCAATTTAGGTCTTCTCTAATCTTGCCATGTGTCAATGGAGAAATAGAAAGACTTTGAATAAATTAAATTCTTAAATCAATTCCACAATAATTGTTTAGGAGAGCAATTGTTCATCTTTTCCCCACTCTCTTCCATAGTGGAAAAACAGTTTCAGTCCTGAAACATATGCAATTCAAGAGTTGAAATATTATGGAAATGCATAAAGACTTATTTCCCGACCCTCTCTATCTATTCTAATTAGGAGTACTTTTTATAGAATTAATCATTCGAGAAAATGTTGATGAATTTTCGTGTGCAGGTGAGTTTCACGGGGTCTACGGAGACTGGACACCATGTGATGCAGGGAGGAGCAACAAGCAAATTGAAAGCAGTGTCACTAGAACTGGGAGGCAAGTCACCATTCATTGTGTTTGAAGATGCAGATTGAAAGTGTGCGTGCGTGCGAAATCAGAGATATAAACAAAGTGTTGTCTGTAGTGTTGGCACAGTCCAGACAACAATTGAGCAGCGGAAAGTAAATAGACACTTTGCAAAGAGTATTTCAAAATTTGTGTAGATTAAAATATAATCTACACGAATCACTTATATTAACTTTTAATATCAGTGAAACAAATCAACAACCTCGTAAGGTTTTTAACAACTACAACTCAGATTGAGTTTGAAAAGTTACTAGAAAAATACGAAACTATCTCCCTTATAGATCTAACATATTTTCCTAATAAACGACTATGATTGAGTACACAAATATTCAGGTTTATAAGAGTGCACTAATCTACAAGAAAGAACAAAATATTTTTCTAACTAGAAGCGTTGCGCATTCCATAGGTAGTAATCTTGTTTAACTTTCTCTCTTGTTGTACTTTAGAATGAAGGCAGTGGGCTCTATTTATAGGCTTGAATTCGAACTGCCTTGCAACTCCCTTGATCATCCCAGCTATTGGATCAAGGTAGTTCTTTGTAACTTCCCTTCACACTCCATATTTGTAGGACTATGACTAGTGGTGCTTAGTAACCACTCACTCCCGTGCAACTGCCTAACCTGGGTGTTTTCCACGTCTTCTACCTACATTTGGGACATCACTAAGCAACACACGTTAAGTTAGAGTTAGTAAAAGGAGAAAGGGCAAATTCTGATGTTGTAGTAGGTGTTGGCACATTTAGTATAACATGTAACTGAAATGTTGGATCATTAAATACAACACCTATTCCAACATCAACAATCTCCCCCAATTTGGCCTTTCTACATCAACACCCCTGATGTTCACAACATTCAGAATCTTGATTAAGAAAACAATACGCATGATATTTCAAAGTAGAAACAATTTCAGTATTTAGCCAAATTTTAGCACATCATCTAAGTAAAAAAAAACTGTACTTAGATTTAAAAACAGTAAAAACAGAAACATGAAGGCAATGTATGTGGGACAGAAAAATAAACAACATAAGTAAGGCTTTACAAAGTGTGGAAATAAAAGAAAGCAGTGAATGGGAGGATTGGGCTGATTTAAACTTCCTCATTCTTCAAGCCTTTAATCTACATTGAGATCTCCATAGAGATCTTCAATGTCTTGTGCATCAGCATCTGCATCCTCTTGCATTTCATCTGTGTTAAGGTTTGGATCAGGAACAACAACATTGGGACTCTCTTCTTGAACTGGAACTGCATTTGAATTGTGAACATCATCACTCACTCCCCCTGTTGAGGTAGAAAGCAGCCCTTCCCAGAACTGTTTTTGTATTATCAAGTCCTCAACCGTGCTCTGGAGATTAGTTATGGTGCCTTGAAGTATATCAACCTGTCTGAGAATAAAATGAGATGATAAATAAACAGAGGCAACACAACCTGATGGTGGATGTGTTGTGGAGGTTGATGGCACATCTGAGTCAACATTGCTGGGGGCAGTAGCTTTTGGTATTGGCAAATCTACAATCCTTTCACCACCACGAAGCAGAAGCTGTGGTGAAATTATGAATCTCGGAACATATCCACTAATAACTTCAGTTTCCAATCGTTGGAACTCCTTTTCGGCCAGCAACTTATAAATCAAACAAGGATATGGAAGTAGGCCTTTACCAGACATGTTGCAAGTAAAGTTCATCATGTTCTGAAATATAACATGTCCTAAATTAAATTGCTTGAGATGTCCTATCTTATAGAGTAGGACAGCCTGTTCCAAAGTAAGAGTTGTGTTGTTTGTTGTCGGAATCCAATTGCAACACACAATCTTATGTAATACTGAATACAAACTAGTTAACCGAGACGCAAGCAATTTAGGCACCCAATGAGTAATTTTTCCACCAGTAAGAACACTGATCATCAAATCAAGATCTGTTACTACGGGATCCTCCATGATTCTAGTTTTTAACATCATGTTGATTTTCCTAGGTGTAATGATAATCTCAAGACCACGAAACGGCACACATCCATACTTCCTAGAGTTCGTATCCCCAGTTTTTGCACTAACATTGGCATAGAATTCGTGAACCCAGTCAACTACATAAGGCACTGCAAATAATAACACATCCAAAATTGACCTCTCCCTAAACCAATCCATAAGGTTAGCTTCCTCAAAATCAGAAATTTTTAAAATCCGTTCACTGAGAATAATCCTATTTCGAATTGTTTTATATCGTGTACTCGTATTATCGTTGTACTCAACATCTTCATCACTAAAGTCTGTATCAGAAGAAATTGGTACCTCTTCCTCATGAGCAGAGGAGTGTGAACTGGATTCGGAGGATGAGGTCGAGTCTAAACTTTCGGATGGGGCCACTGGAGGGGCAACTTCTTGAGCTTTTCGGGCCTTTTTGTGTACTGCCCGAGTGTTGGTGATTTCTTCATCTCCATGATCAACTGTGACGGCTTCAGGGAAGTTGTCAATGATATCATTGACATTTTGAGGCTCCCCCTAAGATTCTGAGTTAGATAGAACGATTGGTTGAGCTTTCCCTCCGTCCGTTCTGGGCTTCTTCCTCCCGGTGTAGTCTACTCTTTTCCCAAGAGTCCTATAGGAGACACGGCGACCTCCGGGCCATTTTCGAGCGACTAGAACAGGGGCTTTTGCCTTTTTAGTGATGAACTTCCTCTTTTGCCTTAAACGAGCAAGCTTCTTTGCCAAAATCTCCTCATCAGACGAGGAGACATCTTCCATTTGCACATCATTTTTCTCCATCGTTGGTAAATCATCTTGAAACATTGCATTATCGAGAATCTCTCCCTCCAAGATAATGGTTGGGGATGCTGTTTTACGGGCTAGGGCTTGGTATGCCTTCTTCAGTTTCTCGAAGGAGGTTCCAAGTGGAAAGGATTTTTGGAAGGTGGATGATTTTGGGGATGAGCGATCAATCGGAGAGGCACTTACGGGTTCAGGGAGTTTTGCATGTGCCATTTCGCTTCGGATGTCGAGTGGGTTGTAGACCACCAGTGGTAGAGCAGAAGTTTCGGGCTCGAATGGAACAATCATGGTTCCCACAACGAATGATGGCGACCCAGGTGCTGGAGAGTTGGGAATTTCAGTGATTATCACCATTTGAAGTTTGATTTTGAGTTTTCGGAGAAGAAATCGCAGAGCAGTTGAGTAAGGGGCTGTTTGAATTTTGAAATCGTATACTGAGGCCTGCTTGAATGATGATAAGTATCTGCAAAAGCAAGAATTAATTTGATTAGACCTTTCGAATTCTGGAATGAAGAGATTACTATAAAAAATTCAAATTCCAGTATACCAAATTGTGAACTAACACGTATGCCAATAAAAATATATCCTTTGAATGAGTGTTACAAAAACAGAACTAAGCTCGAAGGTATAATATTTATCATGCATATGAGATCTATTTATAGAGGATTTAATGGCGGGAGTTGAAGCACGATTCCATATGAGAAGAAATGGAGAGAGTGGAAGAATTAACTTCTCTCCATAAAAGTTCGTGTGTTGTGGAGAAAAGAATTACTGAAAAATAGAAAATAAATGAAAAGGATTAATTAATAACTGAACGAATAATAAACTGATTCAGATAAATATTTGCAGATAATAAAGATAATAATTATCGGAAATTAATTAATTCTATAAATAATCACAATCATAAGTCTGAGTCAGGTGTTGAATAGATTGTTGGCATTTTGTACATCTCAACACAGTTTTTTCATGAATTTGCTTCATATGTGTTGCACTTTAATTTTTTATCACATTTACACATTGATCCATCTTTTCAAAAGAGTGCATCGTAGCAGCGAACTCCGTGCCCCATAGTTACTCAATGGATTTGTGTTTAATTTGATGCATTATATATCACCTTTAGAAGAGAGAACATCGTAGCAGTGAGCTCCGTGTCCCTAGTTACTCAGTGATTTTCAAAGCATCTAATTTGTGATTTCCTTTGCATTTGAGAGATTGTACAAGCTTTTCTCATATTCCACATGACTCAATTTAAGACTTCTAGACTAAGATTATAGAGAATTATGTTAAATCCGACACTTACGAAATTTATACAAAGAAATAATTAAATGAACAATTCTGGTGTTGTCCCAAATGCTGCCGCATTTGGTACAACACTTTTGATATAGTGTTCAGATATTGCATAAACCAAGAGACTTCCTTAGAGAGGAAAATCTCTTATCATCTAAAGCTTTTGTGAATATATCAGCAAGTTGTTTTTCTGTAGAAATGTATTCTAACTTTACCACCTCTTTTTCAACTAGATCTCTTATGAAATGATGCCTTATACTAATATGCTTAGTCAAAGAATGTTGCACTGGATTCTTTGATATATTTATGGCACTGGTGTTATCACAATAAACAGTTAATGTATCACAGGATAAACCATAATCACAAAACATTTTTTGTAGCCAAAGTAATTGAGTACAGCAACTCCCTGCTGCAATATACTCAGATTCAGCTGTGGATTGTGATACACAATTCTGTTTTCTGCTATGCCAAGATATGAGATTATTTCCCATATAAAAGCAGCCACCACTGGTACTTTTCCTATCATCTGCATCTCCTGCCCAGTCAGCATCACTATATCCAATTAAGGAGCAGTTTGTATCCTTGCTGTACCATAAACCTAAATCAGAAGTTCCTGCAACATATCTAATTATCCTTTTTACAGCATGCATGTGAGATTCTTTTGGGTCAGACTGATATCTAGCACACAAACATACACTAAACATGATATCAGGCCTGCTGGAGCTCAAATAAAGAAGACTACATATCATTGATCTATACAATGTTGGGTCAACATTCTGGCCAACATTGTCTTTACTCAGTTTCTGAGTTGATCCCATAGGTGTTTTCATGTGTTTAGCATTCTCTAAACCAAACCTTTTCACAAGATTTTTAGCATATTTACTTTGTGATATAAAGATACCATCATTTTGCTGTTTGATTTGCAGGCCTAGGAAATAATTTAAGTCACCAACCATGGACATTTCAAAGGTTGATGTCATTTCATTCACAAACAATTTTAGCATATCATCACAAGTGGAGCCAAACACTATATCATCAACATAAATTTGAGCAACCATAATATCATTTTTCTCATGCTTGATGAATAAAGTTCTATCAGCTTCACCTCTAGTAAAACCAAATTCAATTAAAAAATCAGTTAATCTTTCATACCATGCTCTAGGTGCTTGTTTCAAGCCATAAAGAGCCTTTTTTAACTTGAAAACATGGTCAGGAAATTCTGGATTTTCAAAGCCACTTGATTGCTCAACGTAAGCTTCTTCCATTAGAATTCCATTTAAGAAAGCAGCTTTAACATCCATTTGATGTAGTTTTATATTGATAAAGCATGCAATAGCAAGTAAAAGTCTAATGGATTCAATTCTAGCAACTGGAGCAAATGTTTCATCAAAATCTACTCCCTCTACTTGAGTATATCCTTGAGCAACAAGTCTTGCTTTGTTTCTGATAATATTGCCAATTTCATCAGTTTTGTTTTTGAAAATCCATTTAGTACCAATAACATTAGTATGATCTGGCGTAGGTATAAGGTCCATACATCATTCCTAACAAATTGATTCAATTCTTCATGCATAGCTTCTATCCAATGTTCATCTTTTAAGGCTTCTTTTACAGTTTTAGGTTCAATAGCAGAATGATAACACTCATGATTTACCTTATTACACACAGATGTCATGCAAATAGATCTTACCACATCTTTTGAATTTATACCCAACCTCCTTCTGGTCTGAATTCCAGTATATTGATCACCTATTATCAGCTCCTGTGGATGATTCTTTTGAACTCTCCTTGAAGGAGTTTTATGCAGATTGTACAGATTCTCTGGATTTTCTGTAACTTCAGCAGATGTGTCTGTGTGTGTTCCCTCATTCTGTTCATCATCTTTGATCTGATCTGTTCTATCAGTAAGTATTGGACTGTCAGCAAGGTCTGAGACATCCTCTTCAATACTGTTTCCTGTAATACTTATGTTATCATCAAAAACCACATTTACAGATTCTTGAACAGTATTTGTTCTGAGATTATAAATCCTATAGGCTTTACTGTTTCTTGAATAACCAAGAAAAAAACCTTTGTCACTTTTAGAGTCAAATTTATGCAATTGTTCTCTATCATTTAGGATGTAGCAAACACATCCAAATACATGAAAATACTTAAGATTAGGCTTTCTATTATTCAGTATTTCATAAGGAGTACTATTAGAATCTATTCTAATCAAGACTCTATTAGAAATATGACAAGCTGTATTTAGAGCTTCAGCCCAAAACCTTTTAGCCAAATTTTTAGAACATAGCATAACTCTAGCCATCTCTTGAAGAGTTCTATTTTTCCTTTCTGCTATCCCATTCTGTTGAGGAGTTTTAGGTGATGAAAACTCCTGTAATATGCCTTTAGATTCACAAAATTCAGTGAAAGCACCATTATCAAACTCTCTTCCATGGTCTGATCTAATTCTACAAACTTTAGAATTATAGACAATTTTGAATCTTTTGCATAGAGTTTTAAAGACAGAAAAAGTTTCTGATTTTTCTTTTAGTAATTCTATCCATGTGAATCTAGAATAATCATCAACAATGACAAAATAATACCTTTTTCCACCTATACTCTCAGTTTCCATAAGACCCATAAGATCCATATGAAGTAATTCAAAACAATGTTTTGTAGAACAATGGCCTAATAGTTTGTGAGATGCTCTTACCTATTTGCCCTTTTGACATGGTCCACAGATGTGTTTGTCTGAAAAATTCAGTGTTGGTAAACCTGTGACAGCTTTAAGTCTAATTAATCTACCAATTTGTCTATAATTAACATGCCCAAGTCTATGATGCCATAATGTACTTTCATCATTTTTCACACTATTGCAGCTGACTTTGGACTCAATTAAATAGCAATTATCAGCAGATCTATTACCCATCATAATGCAATCAGAATTTTCATCTAGCACATAGCATGAATTTTTATCAAACTTTACATGCAAGTCATCATCACATAATTGGCTTATACTAATAAGGTTGGCAAGTAATCCATCAACATGTAAAACTTTTGGTAATCTAGGAAATCCAGGAACATTTAAGGTTCCTTTACCAATGATCTTTCCTTTAGATCCACCTCCATAAGTAACATTACCACCATTATAAGCTTTGTAATCAGATAGGTAATCAATTTGACCTGTCATATGTTTTGAGCAGCCACTGTCAAAATACCATAAACCAGGAACACATGCTTTCAAAGACATATGAACAACATTACATATAGTATTTTTAGAAATCCATTATGTTTTCTGTGAATGATGCTTTGTGTGTGGTGTCATTTTAGACAATCCAGTAGTATTCAAATCTTTTTGTCTTTTTAAACAGTAATGAGCTTTATGTCCCTTTTTAAAGCAGTAGTTACACACAAGTTCTTTCACATTGACAAGATTTTTCTTTGAAACAGTAGCATTATTTTTAAGTTCAGCTTTGACAAAAACAGTAGATACATTACTTTGAGAATTAAGAACTGTTTTACCTTTATAACCAATACCTGCTTTCCTTGTATTGTTGAACAGCAGTGATTCATTTAATTTTGCTTTTCCTTCAGAGAACTTCTTGAAGCTTAAAGACACTTCCTTCATCTTTTCTTCAAGTTTTTCAATCTCACAATCCTTCTTGGTCAGAACACTCTCAAGTTTTAACACAGAGTTTCTTAAATCATCATTTTCAAATGTTAATGATTTGATAATGCGATTTAATTTTTCAGTTTCAGAATATATAATGTGTTGTTCTTCATTTGTCAAAGGATTTTCATAAGAATATTTTCTGAAATCAAGAACAGATACTTCTAGTCTATCTTTTAGATTAGAAATTTCTTTATCTTTCTTTGTTAAAAGACTTTCCAGTTTAAACACAGTGTTAGACAAATCTTGAATATCAGCAACTCTTCTGGATGTAGTCTCTGTAACTGAACTTGTGAAACAATTAAATTCTGGAGTTTTATTACTCAGTGATTTCTCAAATGATGGCTCATTTGTCTTCACATCATAATAAAAATCATCCAGATCATCATCAAAAGTATCATCATAAATAATTCTAGCAGAAAAAGCTTGTTCAATGTCTTTTTCAGGATCATGCTCAGCATCAGATTCATCACTTAAAGTAGCACTGAAATTTAGTTTCTTTTTCAAAACAGTGTTAGCACATTCATTAACATAATGACCAAATCCAGAACATGCATCACATTTAACATTCTTCCTATAGTCTTGGTCAGACCTAAATCTGTTTCCTCTTTCTAATTGTCTAGAAGAATTAAAAGTATTTTTCCTAATAGACAATTGTTGATTATTAGTAATCTGAACATTAGGTTGAATATTGTCTTTGAATTTCTTATTCTTCATGAAAGTTTTAAACTGTCTAGTCATAAAAGCCATGTAATCAGGATCATTATAAAATTCCTCAATATTATCTTCATCAGAATCAATTTCAGTAACATAAGGAGATTTTCCAGAACTGGATGATGTAGGTAATGATGCATCACCCTTGAAAACAAGCACTTTCTTTTCATTATCAGCCTTTTCAGGTATGTTCATCTCATATGTTTTCAAAATACCAATTAATTCATTTTGACTTAGCACATCTGTATCTTTAGCTTCTTCTATAGCACATATCTTAGGTTCAAAACGTTTAGGAACAGATCTAAGAATTTTATGTACTAACCTTGTATTAGAGATTGGATCACCAAGAGAATGAGCTTCATTTGAGATCTCAGTCAGCTTTTCATTGTAAGATGAGATGGTCTCATCTTCTTTTATCCTCAAATTTTCGAATTTTGTTCCAAGCATACAAAGTCTGGTTCTTCGTACACTATCCGATCCTTCACAATGTTCTTGTAATCGATCCCATGCATCCTTGGATGAAATGTAGCTTGAAATGATTTTGAACATTGATGCATCAGTTGAGGTGAAAATTGCATTCAATGCCTTTGAATTGTAACTAGCTGTTGTGATTTCTTCGGCTGTCCAGTCAAGCTCTCTCTTGATTTGGGCTTCATTGTCCTCATCCGCAACAGTTCTTGGCTGAGTCCAGCCAGCAAGAACACTCCTCCATGCTCGTTCATCAATGGATTTGATGTACATTCTCATTTTAGGTTTCCAGAAGGCATAATTAGTGCCATCTAGAATCAGAGGCTTTAGTGCGGGTGAAAGTGGATACTTCATTGCAAATAAACACACTCTAAGCAGAATCTCTACTTAGTGTATCAAGTAGTTGGCTCTGATACCAACTGAAAGTGTGCGTGCGTGCGAAATCAGAGATATAAACAAAGTGTTGTCTGTAGTGTTGGCACAGTCTAGACAACAATTGAGCAGCGGAAAGTAAATAGACACTTTGCAAAGAGTATTTCAAAATTTGTGTAGATTAAAATATAATCTACACGAATCACTTATATTAACTTTTAATATCAGTGAAACAAATCAACAACCTCGTAAGGTTTTTAACAACTACAACTCAGATTGAATTTGAAAAGTTACTAGAAAAATACGAAACTATCTCCCTTATAGATCTAACATATTTTCCTAATAAACGACTATGATTGAGTACACAAATATTCGGGTTTATAAGAGTGCACTAATCTACAAGAAAGAACAAAATATTTTTCTAACTAGAAGCGTTGCGCATTCCATAGGTAGTAATCTTGTTTAGCTTTCTCTCTTGTTGTACTTTAGAATGAAGGCAGTGGGCTCTATTTATAGGCTTGAATTCGAACTGCCTTGCAACTCCCTTGATCATCCCAGCCATTGGATCAAGGTAGTTCTTTGTAACTTCCCTTCACACTCCATATTTGTAAGATTATGACTAGTGGTGCTTAGTAACCACTCACTCCCGTGCAACAACCTGACCTGGGTGTTTCCACTACAAAAAACGCGGAGTTTGCCGACGGAAGGCTACCGACGGAATCCATTTTGTCGGCCGGCCCGACGGATCGCCGACGGAATTCTCGAATCGACTGACTCCCGACGGAATCCAAGATCCGTCGGGACCGTCCGACGGACTTCCCGACGGAATTTAGTTCCGCAGCCAAACGGTGTCGTTTAGCCTTGCTTGCCGACGGATTTTTCCCGTCGGTCGTTCAAATTTCGACTGCCGACGGAAATATCCGTCGGTAGCCGACCCGCTTTGACTGACACATTAATATTCGCGTGCTACCGACGGAAATATCCGTCGGTAGCCGCACCGCTTTTACTGACTAATTAATATTCGCGTGCTACCGACGGAAATATCCGTCGGTAGCCACAATTTTTTTTTTATAAGAACTGCCAAAGGAGAGGCAGTTCTTCCCCATAAGGGAAAATTTTTTTTGGCTTTCGTCCCCCTCTCCCTGTTCGTCTCCTGTTCTGTCCTCGTGGATTGAATTTTTTTGTGCGTGGTGCGTGGATTGATCGACAAAGGGCATTACGATTATCTACTCCAATTTTCTTCAATTTAAACGGTACGTTTTTTCTTAATTAATTTTAATTAAGTTATTGTATTATAAATTGCATGTTAATTATTATAAAATTTCATGTACGTAGTTGATGAATATATATGTATAATTCATTCAAATATATGTTAGTACGTGGATTATATGTTTTTTATTGGTTAATTGTAATTAATTAATGTATGTTAGTTCAAATATATAATGTAGTTTTGTTAGTTCGTTTTGATAATTAAACTAGGTTATTATTGTTGATTAAATTAGTAATTATTCTTATAATTAAACTAGGTTATTATTGTTGATTAAATTAGTAATTATTCTTATAAGTAGAGGTTATAAATTGCATGTTAATTATTATAAAATTTCATGTACGTAGTTGATGAATATATATGTATACTTCATTCAAATATATGTTAGTACGTGGATTATATGTTTTTTATTGGTTAATTGTAATTAATTAATGTATGTTAGTTCAAATATATAATATAGTTTTGTTAGTTCGTTTTGATAATTAAACTAGGTTATTATTGTTGATTAAATTAGTAATTATTCTTATAATTAAACTAGGTTATTATTGTTGATTAAATTAGTAATTATTCTTATAAGTAGAGGTGTTGTAAATATAGTAATTATTGTTATTGTTTAAATTAAGTCATTATTAATTAGTTTGGTAAATTATTGATTTCATTAGTAACGTGATTTTGTTATTGATTAAATTAGGAAATTATTGACTTAAATTACTAAAATGTTATTAATTAAAATAGAAAATTATTGATTTCATTACTGTATTAATTATTGATTAATTTATTATACTTTTAAATTTTATTTATTAAAATAGATGAGTCAAGATGCTAGTGGGGCCTCAGGATCTCGACGTAGGAGAGGCTCACTTAGGCCTGTTGAGCCTGCTACGTTGACGTCGTCGGCATCCGTTCCACAACATTCGCCACCGTCATCTCAGTCGTCGGCAGCTCGTGGACATCCCACGCGGGCCCGAGAACACAGACTGAAAATATGGATTGAGGGTGTACAGTAAGTAATTAATTAAATAATTTTAAGGTTTAACAATATTTAATAACATCAATTTTTGTAGGTTTTTTAATTTATAATGTGTTTGTTTCTTAATATATAATGTCACAGCTTACTTCCTGGTAATGAGATATCGAAGATTTGCACTGTGGTGATTACTAAGTGCAAGATTGTTGCGAATGCTTACTCTTGGCTGAAGGTGCCGCAGACGAAAAAGGATGAATACTGGGAGGAATTCCAGGTATTTGAGTGCATTCAATTAAATATTAATAAACAATTTATTATATATATTATTTGATAAATATGCTGATCGAATATGTGCAGAAACATGCTTATTGGCATAGGGAGTTTTTTTCGGACAACGATATCCACCGTCACTGGCTATCTCCATGTCAGTCTAGGTATAATGAGATAATGTACACCTGGAGGAATGCTTGGCGTAAACGTGGCGTGGTGCAGACGTTGGGGGAGGACGAAAATGAAGTCAACGTGTGGAACACGTTGACCACGTATTGGAGTAGCCCGGAGTACACGAGGAAGTGTGCAACTGCTCGAGCCAACCGTATAAGTGATGGGGGAGGTGGGATGTCAAGGCATCGGGGGGGGGGGGGGGGGGGGGGCGATCCGCGTATGAGCACTCAATTGCTCTAGTAAGTGTTCACTAAATTTACTTCAATTATTTATGTTGGTCCTGAAAGGAGTATATAACAAGTGTATGGGGGGGGGGGGGAATACACTTGTTTGCAAATCTTTTCAACTTATGATCAAACTAGAGCTCAGCAAGGTTGTCTTGGACAACTCTGCTGAAGATGATAAACTCTTCTAAGATAATCAGACTACTAAGTACTATTGAGTACTTAGTTGAATAACTATCTAGGGGAGTTATAGGTGCGGAATAGTGGTTGGCCCTTTAAGTTTAGACTCCTTAAGTTTCTGAAATCACTTTGTCAATCCAATACAGTCCAGTTTAGTTTCAGGGAACTTGTCCAAATCAGTTTTGCACAGTCTTTGAATATGTATCTTTTGAAAGATCAGTTTTGTGTGCAGTGTTGAATGAATGTAAGTACTTTGTAAGGCAAATCAACACAAGAGTTTATAGTGGTTCAGAGACTCAAGCTCCTACATCCACTTTCCCTGATTTAACAGGATAACTCCTTCACTCTTGGAATTAACTTGTTTTATAGTGCCAAGGTGCACTTGATCAATAACACCACTCCTTGGTGAATTGATCCCTAGGATGTCTAGAGTCCTAGTACCCTCTTCTCAACTCAGAACTGAACTGTTCTTCTCTCAACAGTCAGCTCCTACCACTTCTACTACTACAACCTTCTCTCTTTCTCACTTGAAAGGGGTAAGGATTGAAGTATGGTTCCAACTAATGAGATATCCTTTACAATGGAGATCAGTGTATAAGGATAGGATATCTCTCTAAGCTTGTGTATGGATATACAGTGAGTTCAGCTTAGAAGAAGTGTTTGAAGACTAAGATAGTCTTTTGAAAGCTTGTAAGTTCTATGAACTTCAGAATACTTGCTCAGTTGGATTGGTAGTTGGATGCTAGTTGGATGCTTTCAAATGGTCTTCACACTTCTGTATTTATAGACAAAATGAGGATTTGCCCGTTGGAGAGGCAGCCCCAAATTGCTATAAATGTCTTCCTTGAGTTCTTCAAACTGGAAGACAGATTCTTGATAGTGACATGTCCTCATTTGGGTAATAAACGGCTTGTAAGACTTTGTCTTCTTTCTGCAGCACTTTTCCCAATGTCTAACTTCTTGTTAGGACTTGGACATGGCTTCTGAAGATTGATCCAATGATAGGACAACACTCCTTATCAAATGGACAACTCTCCTTATCACTATCAGCAGATTTGCTTATCAGCAAGGTTGGCTTGCTCATCTTTAGATGACTTGGCTCTTTCCCTTTCTTTCACTTCAAGTTGATCTTAGCATGTTTCAATGAGGTTTCTTTAGGGTATGGTTGTCTCTATCTCTTCAGCATGGTTGACCTTCAAACATTAGAATCTTTGTTTTGGTTCAAACTTGCTGAGACAACTCTTCTGGGACAACTCTCCTGATCAGCATATTTGTTCTTTTAACTTCAGAGATGATGTTTTTCACAGAGTTAACCTCTCTGGACAACTCTCCTGATCATTCAAAGCTCCTGAAGTTTTTCAGAGCCAGTGAGCCTTATTTCTACAGATGCTAGAGTCCTTCCTTGCTCATTCAAAGCTCCTGAAGTTTCAGCATTAGCAGATTGGACTTGATGAGCCAAGGAGTCCAATTTCTCTGATTGCATACCAAGTAAGGCTTGAGCTGAGCCTGTATCTACTTGGATAGGTGCATCTGTTAAGAATTCATCAAAAATTTGGTCAAGGGAAATACCTGCAACATTAGACAGATCAAACAGGTTAGGAAATAGACACTCATCACCCTCAATTTCTTTTATATAAGACTCTGATACATCAACAGCCTTCTTCTCATTTTCAACTCTTTCTTTTCTCCCTTCTTCAATAATTTCCTCACTTAAAGAAACAGGCCTCCTCTCATCAAGGGATTCCTGAAGTTCAGATTTGACTTCAAGAATAGCCTGCCCTTCCTCACTTATATCACCCTCATTTGGTGGTACACTCACTATTCTAGTGATCACCACATCTCTCTCATCTACTACTCCCTCTAATTTTTCCACTAACTTCTCCTTTTCAACTCCTTCTCCTAAACCTGCAACATCTCCACCTTCATCAAGGTTCAAAGATGGCAGTTGTGGGGAGATCACAGTGCTTATTTCAACAGCCACTGAGTCATCCTGAATGATTAAGGGCTGATCAGTGTCCAACTCTTCTGACACTGAATAGGCCTTAATCAAACCAGCCTCTAGCATAGGAACCTCAACATCTTTAGGCTGTGCCTTGGGTTCAGAAGAACCTTCATTGGCAGATGTGTCTTTGGTTGTGTTACCACCCTTGGTCAACACCTCTGAATATATAGAGCCTTTCCTATGATAGGTTCGAGGAGGGTTTGAAAGTCTATCTGCTATAGAAGACTTGGGTTGAGAAGGTTCAGGGAGGTTGGCTTGAGGGGTTTCAGGAGGGTTGGGGTTAGAAGGGTTTGAGGGATCATCAGGGGAATCATCATCATTGGAGCTACTGTCAGGGTGTTTGATTCCCTTAGCCTTCCTTTCTTTCTCCTCCTTAATTTTATCAGCTACCAGCTTTGCAAAAATTTCCTCATCAATGAGAAATCTTGTCTTTGAGACTCCAGCAAAGTTTAGCAATCTGTTCTCCTCTATTTGCCACCAGTTTGCACCCTTATCTTGGATGACTTGTGATATCTCCATCATAGACTTGTCTTTTACATCAACAAGCATCTTTAGATCATGAAATGTCTTCTGAATTCTTGGAAATTCAGCAAGCTGTGGGTACAGACTGTCCACAGTAGCCTTTGCTCCTCCTCTGAGCATACTTTCATAAATATACTCCTCCTCATCTCCACTTGAATGGGGACTTTGGGTTATAGGGGAGTTGGCTCTGGGTTCTCCTAAAGTGGCTTCAGGGAGGTTTAATTCAGGGATGTTGGCTTCAGAAGGGTTTGGTGCAGTAGAAGGTGCTTCAGTTGCTTTTGAGAGCAATGAATCTGAAGGGGCTTTACTCAGGGGGGTTGACTCATTGAGTGCATGTTCTAAGAGCTTTGAATAATTGAGCATGGATGAGTCAAGGGGAGACAGGAGTCTTGTCTCATCTACTGCTAAATCTGCAAGCACATCAATGCCACTTTGTTGGTCCTGAAAGGAGTATATAACAAGTGTATGAGGGGGGGGGGGAATACACTTGTATGCAATTCTTTAATAACTTTGATCAAACCAGAGTTCAGCAAGGTTGTCTTGGACAACTCTGCTGAAGAAGATTAACTCTTCTAAGATAATCAGACTACTAAGTACTATTGAGTACTTAGTTGATTGACTATCTAGGGGAGTTATATGTGCGGAATAATGGTTGGCCCTTTAAGTTTAGACTCCTTTAATTTCTGAAATCACTTAGTCAATGCAACACAGTTCAGTTTAGCTTCAGGGAACTTGTCCAAATCAGTTTTGCACAGTCTTTGAATATGTATCTTTGAAAGATTAGTTTAGTGTGCAGTGTTGAATGAATGTAAGTACTTGTAAAGTAAATCAACACAAGAGTTTATAGTGGTTCAGAGACTCAAGCTCCTACATCCACTTTCCCTGATTTAACAGGATAATTCCTTCACTCTTGGAATTAACTTGTTTTATAGTGCCAAGGTGCACTTGATCAAGAACACCACTCCTTGGTGAATTGATCCCTAGGATGTCTAGAGTCCTAGTACCCTCTTCTCAACTCAGAACTGAACTGTTCTTCTCTCAACAGTCAGCTCCTACCACTTCTACTACTACAACCTTCTCACTTTCACTCTTGAAAGGGTTAAGGATTGAAGTAAGGTTCCAACTAATGAGATATCCTTTACAATGGAGATCAGTGTATAAGGATAGGATATCTCTCTAAGCTTGTGTATGAATATACAATGTGTACAGCTTAGAAGAAGTGTTTGAAGACTAAGATAGTCTTTGATAGCTTTGAAAGCACTTTGTAGGATTGTTGGATATTCTTGTCAAGGTTGAGGTTAGTTGGATGCTTTCAAATGGTCTTCACACTTCTGTATTTATAGACAAAATGGAGGATTTGCCCGTTGGAGAGGCAGCCCCAAATTGCTATAAATGTCTTCCTTGAGTTCTTCAAACTGGAAGACAGATTCTTGATAGTGACATGTCCTCATTTGGGTAATAAACGGCTGTAACAGTTTTGTCTTCATTCTGCAGCACTTTTCCCAATGTTTGACTTCTTGTTAGGACTTGGACATGGCTTCTGAAGGTTGATCCAATGATAAGACAACATTCCTTATCATCTGGACAACTCTCCTTATCACTATCAGCAGTTTTGCTTTTCAGCATGGTTGGCTTGCCCTTCTTCAGATGACTTGGCTCTTTCCCTTTATTTCTCTTGAGTATGGTCTTAGCTTATTTCTTTGAGGACCTTTAGGGACTGGTTGTCTCAATCTCTTCAGCACAGTTGATCTCAGGCTTTCAGAGCACTTGATCTTGGTCAATTTAGCTGAGACAACTCTTCTGGACAACTCTCCTGATCAGTATATTTAATCTTTTTGCATCAGAGCACTTTGTGCATAGAGTTGACTTCTCTGGACAACTCTCCTGATGAAAACCTTTGAGTAGTCTTGTCCTTTTGAGCTAGGTAAGCTTGTTCTTGCATATGGCTAGCTTCTTTGGACAACTCTCCTGATCAGAGCATATGAATATTTTCTCTGGACAACTCTCCTGATCAGAGCATCTTCATTGGATTTGTCCTTTTGAGCTTCATAGTCTTGTTCTTGCATAAGAGCATCTTCTCTGGACAACTCTCCTGATAAGAGCATCTTAGATTTCATAGAGTGTCCTTACTCTTAAGTGATTGTTCCAGAATTTGAGCCTTGAGGGGACTTGATCTTGATCATCTTCAAAGCATAGGTTCCCCCTCAAATTGTGCATCTAATTGTCTAAGAGCTACCTAACATTTCAGCTTCTCATCTAGCCTATAATCTATATGTTCTAACATTCTTAGAACATATTTATATTGACTTAGGCATGTCTCAGGGGGTTTTGGTATTAGATCAAAACATATCTCATTTTATTCCCAACAATTTCCCCCTTTTTGATGATGCCAAAACCTATACAATTTAAGCAAAAGTGACTTGTCTACACCTATTACATGTATCTTCAGAAGACATGACTGAGGTCAATATTCCTGAAAAATAATGTGTTAGTGTATTCACTGTTTTTGTTGCAAGTAGGTTTTAAGATAGGCATAGAGAGATTTTGTGTTTCTTGATTCAAAATAAGTTCAACTATCATTCATAAAAAATCATTACAGGCATGTTGATAGTTGAAATTAACATATCAGAGCATGAATCAATACATCAGAGCAATTCATTACAATAATTCAAAATAATATTTTCAGCATCAGAGCATAGAACTTGTATCAGAGCAATCTTTAATAGATCAGAGCAACCAGATTAACACATCAGCAAACTTGACCATATTTCAGCATAGTTGATCATTCAAGTAAGGCCAGAAGACTTAGCCATTTCAAAGATCATCCTCAGGAGGTGGCAGCATTCCATACTGTGCCCACACTCTTCTTTTCAGTGCCATGGCTTCTTGGTTGGTTCCCTTAGGTCCAAGAACCATCTTGTTCAGCTTAAGGATCTCAGTGAATTCCCTCAGAATTCTTGCTTGGTCAATCCATACTTCAAGCTTTGGAGGCATGTATATGATTGGCTTGGGAGCTGTGAGTTCAAATCTTGCAATGTCAGCAGCTGCAAGTAGTTGTTGATACAACTCTCTGTAGTATTCTAGCATGAACTCAGTGAAGGCAGAGTTTGCATCTCCTCCATTCCATCTGTCAATGACATAATAGTCATAGACAAACTCCCTTTTGGCTTCTTCCCATGTGTCATTCAGTTGAATTGGCACCCATTTATCCAAGTGTGGATATTTGGTGTCCATTGGGATTAGAAGCTGAGGCTTCATCTTGCTGTAGGTTGCTCTTCTCCTTCTTGGTTTCTGAAAGTTTGCTCTTCTTTTATCTCTTGCTCTGTTGGCTTCTTCCATTAAGTCCATTTTCTCTTGGGCCCTCATCATGGCCAGTTTCTGTTGTGTTTCAGGGTCTTTGCCATACCCTTCATGAAACAGTTTTGATGGATCAAGAGCTAGGACTGTTGTCTTCTTCTTAGGTTCAGGTCCAAATCCTTCAGCAAATAACTCTTCAATGTCTTCAGAGGACTTGGTACCTTCAGCAGTTTTTCCAGATTCAGAAGATTTGTCCTCTTCAGCAGTTTTGGCTTTCTTTGATGTAGGCTCATCTTCATCAATTCTGAATTCAGGTGGAAGATCAAGGCTGCTAGGAAAGTCAGTGAATTTCTCAATTTGTCTCTTCTTTCCTTGGGCCTTCTTGATCTTTCCTCTGGTTTGGACACCTTCAGCATCTTTGTCCAAACCTGACACTTCACCACCTGGTCTTTGTTGTAGCCTTACTCTTTCCTCCTGAGCTGAGGCCATTGAGTTTTTCAATGCCAATGCTAACTGCTCTTCTTCATCCAATTCTTCCAAATTCAGCATTTCTGGCTCTTTTCCCTTTCCTTCAGGGACTTTTGTCCTTCCCTTTCACTGGACTCCCAATTACTAAGGCACCTTTTGCCCTTGCTCTTTCCCTTTCCCCCTTTTTGGCAGCATCAAAACACTGGGGCTTTAGGTCACTCATTGTTGTGGCCATTAGGGATTGGGCTTGGTTCAGGGACTTCATCTCTTCCAACAAATATACATTCTCATCATGGATATTCTGCATTCTATCACTGCTCAAGCTAAGGAAAGCTAGAACAGGCTTCATCTTTTGTTGGACAACCTCCTCCAAGGTTGCTTTGAGAGATGCATCCAAATTGGCTTTTAAGAGCTTAGTGAGGTTGGCCACTGCACCTTCAGCAATGTTGGCCAATACATCTTGGGAAAACTTTTCAGAGGCTGCTTTGACCATAGCTAGCCTTTGCTCTTCAGCTCTTCTCTTTTGTAGTGCTGTCTTCTTTCCAAGAGCTTGTTTGACAGTTAGCCTGAGAGCTTTGACATTAGCATTGTGATTGTCTCTCAGCAGCTTTTGTTCTTTCTTGACCTCCTCTGAGATGGCTTCCATGGTTGATTTGGCACTTTGAACTTCAGTGGAGATGGTTTGGAGACCAGATTCCACACCACTGATTCTTGCCTCAAGAGTTGGTAGCACAACATCTTCAGAGCCAGTGAGCCTCATTTCTACAGATGCTAGAGTCCTTCCTTGCTCATTCAATGCTCCTGAAGTTTCAGCATGAGCAGATTGGACTTGATGAGCCAAGGAGTCCAACTTCTCTGATTGCATTCCAAGTAAGGCCTGAGCTGAGCCTGTGTCTACTTGGATAGGTGCATCTGTGAGGAACTCATCTGCAAAAATTTGATCAAGAGAGATACCCGCAACATCAGATAAATCAAACAAGTTAGGAAATAAGCACTCATCACCCTCAATTTCTTTTGCATAAGACTCTGATACATCAGCAGTCTTCTTCTCATTTTCAACTTGTTCTTTTCTCCCTTCATAAATAATGTTCTCACTCAAGGAATCAGGCCTCCTTTCACCAAGGGATTCCTGAAGTTCAGATTTGACTTCAAGAATAACCTGTCTTTCCTCACTTATTCCACCCTCATATGGTGGTACACTCACTATCTTAGTGATGACTACCTCTCTTTCATCCTCAACTCCCTCTGATTTTTTAACTAATCTTTCCTTTTCAACTCCTTCTCCTAAACCTGCAACATCTCCACCTTCATCAAGGTTCAAAGATGGCAGTTGTGGGGAGATCACAGTGCTTATATCAACAGCCACTGAGTCATCCTGAATGATTAAGGGCTGATCAATGTCCAACTCCTCTGACACTGAATAGGCCTTAATCAAACTAGCCTCTAATACAGGAACCTCAACATCTTTAGGCTGTGCCTTGGGTTCAGAAGAACCTTCATTGGCAGATGTGTCTTTGGTTGTGTTACCACCCTTGGTCAACACCTCTGAAGTTACAGAGCCTTTCCTATGATAGGTTTTAGGAGGATTGGAAAGTCTATCTGCTACAGAAGACTTGGGTTGAAGGGGTTCAGGGAGGTTGGCTTGAGGGGTTTCAGGAGGGTTGGGATTTGAAGGGTTTGAGGGATCATCAGGGGAATCATCATCATTAGAGCCACTGTCAGGGTGTTTGATTCCCTTGGCTTTTCTTTCTTTCTCCTCTTCAATCTTATTGGCTACCAACTTTGCAAAAATCTCCTCATCAATGAGGAATCTTGTCTTTGAAACTCCAGCAAAGTGTAGCAATCTGTTTTCCTCTATTTGCCACCAGTTTGCACCTTTATCTTGGATGACTTGTGATATCTCCATCATAGATTTATCTTTCACATCAACAAGCATCCTCAAATCATGAAAGGCCTTCTGAATTCTTGGAAATTCAGCAAGTTGTGGATACAAACTGTCCACAGTAGCCTTGGCTCCTCCTCTGAGCATACTCTCAAAAGTATACTCCTCCTCATCTCCACTTGAATGGGGACTTTGGGTTATAGGGGAGTTGGCTCTGGGTTCTTCTAATGTGGCTTCAGGTAGGTTAAGTTCAGGGATCTTGGCTTCAGATGAGTTGGGTACAGTAGAAGGATCTTCAGTTGCTTTAGAGAGCAATGAATCTGAAGGGGCTTTACTCAGGGGTGTTGGCTCATGAAGTGCATGCTCTAAGAGCTTTGAATAGTTGAGCATAGATGAGTCAAGGGGAGACAGGAGTCTTGTCTCATCTACTGCTAAATCAGCAAGCACATCTATGCCACTTCTTTGCACATTTCCTTCAGGAGAGTATCTCTTAGTGAGATTCACAGGGGTAATGGGTTGGTTGGAAGGGGTAACATGGGTTTCAGGGGAGTTGGGCTCAAGATACTGAATTTCAGGGAGGTTGGCCTCTATGAGTTGACCTTCAGGGACATTGGATTCTGGAGTTCCAAAACCAGATGAATTTGTCCTTGACATGGATTTGGCCCTGCTTTCAGCTCTGCTCTCCCTTAGAGCCAATTGAAGAGATCTTTCTTCTTGAAACTCCAACACCTTCTCAGTAGGTTTGGCCCTTCTCTTGCTGGCCCTGCTACTTCCACTTCCTTCCTTCTCAGGGACAACTTCCCTGACTCTCTTATCACCCTTCTTCTTTTGCCTAGTCTCATTGTACTTCCTCCTCAACTCTTCTGAGTGGTCAGAAGGCACACTCACTCCCTCTTCTACCACTGCATCAACCTCAGCTGATGCTCCTGAGGCTTCTTTGGAAGACAATTGAGACATCTTTCTTGTTTTGACAGCCCTTGCCTTTGTTCTCTTTTTCATTTTGGGCTTCTCTTCCTCCTGTTCTTCAGCAGACTTAGCCAGTAACATCCTTCTTTTCTCAGTTTTCTTGCTGAGCTTTCTGAATAGGATCTTTTGAGCTGGGAGGGGTTTTGCAAAGGTCTGCATCTGGGAATAGTGGGAAAACCTCTCAATCAACAAGCTTGCCCTGGTGCAATACTTGATTTTTCCTTCTAGCACCACCTTATTGTGGGCTTTCACCTTAAATTTAGCCTTCTCCTTCATCATTTCAGTCAAGATGAAGGTCCTCCAATCAAACTTGATGCCCTTATCACTGGCATCAATAATGGCAGCCATGATTCTGATCCTTGGCTGGCTGACCTGCTCTAGGCTTCCAGTGTTGCTTAGGAGGCTCTTAGCAACTACCTCAAAAAGATTGAGAAACTCTGGCTTGAGAGTTTTCTTGTTTTGAGTTGAGGAGAGAGGGCCTGGAACTAATAGCCATTCTTGGGCTATTTCTTCTTCATGTCCAGTACCATAGACTTCTGGATTCCTTCCCTCATAAGGCAATCCAAAGGCTCCTTCCGGATCCTCTGAGGAGAATTTCACTCTGTGGAATCTCTCCTCCTCCTCTCCTTCTGCAGTGTAAGCTAACCTGGTTGAGACTACTCCATCTTCAGGTTTGCCTCTCCACTTTAGGAAGGCAAAGAATTCTGCCATGTAACTTTCCAAGCAAGAGCTTGGTCTTTCCTCCAAGAACTTTTGGAGACCAGCCCTTCTCAACCATCTTAGGGTTGGAGTAATCTCAGGATCTTCACTTTCAAAGGAAAGAATGGGCTCAAAGTGAAGATTGTTTTTGTTGCTAAGATAGGCAAAATCTAGGTCTAGATCCTTGTTGGAGAAATCAACAAGCATCTCAGGTCTAACCTTGGGGGCCATTTGAAGTTTGCAGAGAAAGTTTGATGAAGAATGAGAAAGTTTGAAGAACTTTTGAGTTAGGGTTTCGAATACTTGGGGAAGAAGTGTTTGTGGGTATCTTAAGACTTGTGAATATTCTAAAAAGAATGTTTGTCAATGAGTTGGTAAGGTCTTGAGATAATTCAAAGATGAACAAAAATGGAAATCTAAAATGGACGGCTAGGATTGATTTCAGGGGAGTTGTCCATTTTTGATCCAATGGTCAAAAACCAATGTAACAGTGAAATAACTGTTTTATTCAAAACGTGGGTGGTTTTTAATGTTTGTTTAAGGCTGGGGAGTTTTCGAGATAGATCATGTCCCAAAAAGTTTAATGCAAACAAGAGTTAAATCTTGGCATTTAATGCATGGAAAGTGACCTTTTGGGTGGGAGACAAATTAAATCCCAAAAAGGTGAAAACTGTATTTCAAAGGGACAGATTTCGAAATAGGTATTGATCACCAAAAATAGGTGCTTATCAAACCAAGGAATTTGTTTGATAGTCAGGACAACTTATCTGACCCTACATGGACAAGTGTCCTGAAGAAAGATGGACAAAGGTCCTGAATGTTAATGGACAAGTGTCCTGAAGAAGTAAGGTCATGTTTCTGAATTTCAGTAGACTTGACCAAGTCTGCTGAGGTTTGATTTTGTTTCCCCCTTAATCAATGAGCTTCTTTGGACTTATTTGTCCAACTTCCCTGGATCAAGTAATCCCAACTCTGCTGATAGCTCCAGAAATCTTGCCTCTGCAAGTGGCTTGGTTAATATATCAGCTTTTTGATGGTCTGTGTGAATTTTCACTAGCTTGATATCCTTCTTCTCCACATGATCTCTAATGAAGTGGTGCTTGATGTCCACATGCTTGCATCTTGTGTGCAAGACAGGATTTTGTGATATAGCAATGGCACTATTGTTATCACAGAAAATTGGCACTTCAGTAGAGTTGACTTTGTAGTCTCTTAGTTGTTGTCTTAGCCAAAGAATTTGAGCACAACAACTTCCAGCAGCAACATATTCAGCTTCAGTGGTGGAAGTGGCCACTGTGTTCTGCTTCTTGGAGAACCATGAAATAAGCTTGTTGCCCAAGAATTGACAAGTCCCTGAAGTGGACTTTCTGTCAATCCTACATCCTCCATAATCAGCATCTGAGTAGCCATTTAGCTCAATATTGTCATCAGCAGGGTACCAAAGGCCTAGATTTTCAGTGCCTTTGAGGTACCTCAAGATCCTCTTTGCAGCCTCAAGGTGGCTTTTCTTAGGATTTGCTTGAAATCTTGCACAAACACCTACTGCAAAGGTGATATCAGGTCTGCTGGCAGTGAGATAGAGGAGTGAACCAATTATTCCTCTATACTCAGTAGAGTTGGTTGGAATACCACTCTCATCAGGATCCATCTTCCAATTTGTGTTCATAGGGATCCTTACTGGCTTGCTGGTTGTACACCCAAACTTTTTGATCATTTCTCTGGTGTACTTAGCTTGGTTGATGAAGATTCCTTCTTTGGATTGCTTGACTTGTAGACCCAAAAAGAAGTTCATCAACCCCATCATTGACATCTCAAATTTGCTTTGCATGAGCTTGGAGAATTTCTCACACAGCTTCTCATTAGGAGATCCAAAAATTATGTCATCCACATAAATTTGGACAAGCAAGATGTCCTCTCCTTCAGAGATTCTGAAGAGAGTTCTGTCCACAGTTCCCTTGGTGAATCCATGATCCAAGAGAAATTGTGACAGTGTATCATACCAAGCCCTAGGGGCTTGTTTGAGTCCATATAGAGCTTTCTTGAGTCTGTAAACTTGGCTTCCAACTTCAAAACCTGGTGGTTGCTCCACATAGACTTCTTCTTTCAAGACTCCATTCAGAAAGGCACTCTTGACATCCATTTGGTATACTTTGAACCTCTTGTGGGCTGCATAGGCTAGAAAGAGCCTTATTGCTTCTAGCCTTGCCACAGGTGCAAATGTCTCATCATAGTCAATGCCTTCATGTTGGCAATACCCTTTTGCCACAAGTCTTGCTTTGTTTCTGACAATCACATCATTTTCATTTTTCTTGTTCTTGAACACCCACTTTGTTCCAATAACATCTTGATGTGAAGGTCTATCCACCAGCTCCCATACTTCATTTCTGGTGAATTGGTTTAGTTCTTCCTGCATGGCTGTGATCCAATTGGCATCTTGAAGTGCTTCCTCAACATTACTGGGTTCTTGCTCTGACAAGAAACAACAGAAAAGAGCACTTTCACCATGGAATCTTCTTGTTTTGACTCCAATACTTGGGTCACCAAGTATTAGATCAGTAGGATGGTCAGACAACCAAGTCCTTCTTTTTCTGATCTCTTCAGTAGAGTTGTCCTCTACTGAAGGTGAGTCATTTTGATCATAGAATTCAGGATAATTTAATGCAGGATCTAATTCAGGATCATAATCAGGGATGTTGTCCTCAATGTCAGGGACATTGGCATTTTCAACATTTTGAGTTCCCCCTTGATTATTTGACCCATTAACTACCTCAGCAGGAACTGCTTCTTCATTGGTAGTTGTTACCTGGATGTGAACTGGGATTGGATCATTCAGTTCACCATTTCCATCAGTGGAGTTTGTTTCAGGAAGGTTGCCTTCAGGATGGTTGTCCAGTATTGTATGTTCAGGTAGATTGGATTGGACAACATCTATGAATTCAGTGTCTTTGTCTTTTAGGCTTAATCTGGTTGTCCTCTGTGTGATTTCTTCAGGTTCCAAATGATCATTCCTGATCTCAAAGATAGACTCATCAAACACAACATGAGGGGTTTCTTCCACTATAAGGGTTTTCTTGTTGTAGACTCTGAAAGCTCTACTGTTTTGAGAGTATCCAAGAAATACTCCCTCATCAGCTTTGCTGTCAAAGGCTTTCAACTGTTCTTTCCCATTATTGTGAATGAAACATTTACAGCCAAATATATGAAAATATGACACTTTAGGCATTCTTCCTTTCCAGAGTTCATAGGGGGTTTTGCCTTGCCCCTTAGTGATCAAACATCTATTTTGAGTATGGCATGCAGTGTTTATAGCTTCAGCCCAAAACCTTTTAGGTAAATTTGAGTCAGGAATTAGAGTTCTAGCAGCTTCTTTTAAAGTTCTATTCCTTCTTTCTGCAACTCCATTTTGTTGGGGAGTTCTAGCTGCTGAAGTTTCATGAGCTATTCCATTTGATGTGCAGTACTCATTGATGTATGAATTAATGAACTCAGTGCCTTTATCAGATCTTATCTTGATAATGCTAAGGCTTTTCTCATTTGACAATCTCTTGAGAAGTTCAGGTAGTTTGACTTGTGTTTCCTTCTTATTAAGGAGAAATACTACCCATGTGAACCTAGAGAAGTCATCTACTACCACTAATGTGTATTTTCTACCATTTATGCTAGAAGGGGTAATTGGTCCAAACAGATCCATATGTAGAAGTTCAAGTACCCTTTCAGTGGAGATGACTGGTTTTCCCTTAAATGAGGCTTTAATCTGTTTTCCTTCTTGACATGGCTTACACACATGTTCTTTAATGAAAAACTCATTAGGTAGTCCTTTAACTAATGCATTTCTAGCAAGTTTATTCATGGATTTGAAGTTCAGGTGATTTAGCCTTTTGTGCCATAGCCAACTTTGTTCACTAGAACTTTTAGCAATAAAACATGCAGCATCAGTAGACTTGTCCCAGTCTGCAAAATACACATTTCCCTTCCTAGTTCCAGTCAATAGGGTTTGTTGAGTTTTATCTTTAATTAGACACTTTCCACTTGAGAACTCAACATTGAAATCTTTATCACAGAATTGACTGATACTCAGGAGGTTATATTTGAGACCAGCTACATAAGATACATTGGTTACTTTGATGTTACCAATCATCAAAGTACCATAACCTTTTGTTGTTGCTTGTGAGCTGTCTCCAAAGGTGACATTTGGGCCTTCTTTTTCAATAAAATCAGAGAGGAGTTCCTTGTTTCCAGTCATGTGCCTTGAGCATCCACTGTCAAGGTACCATGCTGTCTTTTTGTTCATGCTCCTCTTCTTGTGGCCCAATGGTACCTCATCATCCTCAAGAGCCATGTTGCAAACATCATCATCATCATCACTGTTGGAGAATAGTCCATCAGAAGAGTTGAAACTTTCAGCACTATCAGATTCTTCACCAGCCATCATGGCTTTTCTATTGGTGAATTTTCTGTCTCTTTTTGCTTGTCTTTCTCTTCTTTCTTTAGAGCTTAGTTCAGGGCAGTCATATTGGAAGTGCCCTTTCTTTTTGCAGTTGTAACACAGATCTTCATCATCATCCTTCTTGGATTCATCTCTTCTCTTAGATGAAGAAAGATCAGCTCTACTGGATCTTCTCCTATCAGAGGACTTGTCCTCTGATCTTTTCTCTTCAGGCTTTTTGTCCTCGGCCTGATCTTCAGGGGAATTGTATCTTCTCCTGAATTTGTTGTCTTGGTAGAATTTCTTGTATCTACCAAACCTTGTGTTGAGCTTGACAAACCTTCTAGCCATCAAGGCTAGTTCTTCCTTCATTTCAGTCTTAGAGACTGACTTTGATGATCTGGGAGTGGGTTGCATTTCTGGTTCAGCAACTTTGGCTTTGAATGCCACTCCCTTGGTAGGATTTGAAGATTCCTCAACAGGCTTTCTTCTATTGAGGTCAAACTCATAGGCTTTAAGTTCTGAGAATATTTGTTGCATGGGCATAGTGGAGAGATCTTTGGTATTCTGCATCATCACAGCATAGACATCCCACTTTTGAGTGAGACTCCTCAAAATCTTTAATCCAACCTCTCTCTTGGTGTAGACCTTGCCCAATGAGTTGATTTCATTCATCACATCAGTGAATCTACCAGCAAATTTGTCAATGGACTCATCAGACTCCATTGAGAATTGTTCAAACTTCTGCACAGCAACTTGGAGCTTGTTCTCCTTGATTTTTTCAGTGCCCTCACACATTTCAGCAAGGGTATCCCAAATTTCTTTGGCTGTTGTGCAGTGGTAGACTCTTCCCATGATTGCATCTGGAATTGTTTGATAAAGAGTATTCATGGCAAGATACTTCAGATTATCTTTCCTCTTTTCATCAGCAGTGAAGTCATCCTCATCCTTGGGAATCAGTTCCCTTACATCTGCTTTTTGTGCATCTGTTACCCTGGGGTTAGTTTGAGTAAACACAAAAGGTCCTCTTGTGATTACTCTTAACATGTCTGTATGAAGAGATGCAAGATGAGCCCTCATTCTAATTTTCCAGAATTCATAATTGTCTATTGAAAACATGGGCAGTTTGTGATGAGAAATGTGGTTGACTGGATTTGTGGCCATGTTGTCCAATCCTTGAACAGCAGGTGGAGGAACAGCATTGTTGTTGGCCATATCTCACAAATAATCAGCTAGTTAGCAAGTAATGGAGTTCAGATAGAGATCAGTTCAGTGACCACACAAATATGAGAGTTTTGAAAATCAAGATGGATTTTCAGAAGCAGTGGTCTTTGAACCCCTGCTCTGATACCACTTGTTGGTCCTGAAAGGAGTATATAACAAGTGTATGGGGGGGGGGGGGAATACACTTGTATGCAATTCTTTAATAACTTTGATCAAACCAGAGTTCAGCAAGGTTGTCTTGGACAACTCTGCTGAAGAAGATTAACTCTTCTAAGATAATCAGACTACTAAGTACTATTGAGTACTTAGTTGATTGACTATCTAGGGGAGTTATATGTGCGGAATAATGGTTGGCCCTTTAAGTTTAGACTCCTTTAATTTCTGAAATCACTTAGTCAATGCAACACAGTTCAGTTTAGCTTCAGGGAACTTGTCCAAATCAGTTTTGCACAGTCTTTGAATATGTATCTTTGAAAGATCAGTTTAGTGTGCAGTGTTGAATGAATGTAAGTACTTGTAAAGTAAATCAACACAAGAGTTTATAGTGGTTCAGAGACTCAAGCTCCTACATCCACTTTCCCTGATTTAACAGGATAATTCCTTCACTCTTGGAATTAACTTGTTTTATAGTGCCAAGGTGCACTTGATCAAGAACACCACTCCTTGGTGAATTGATCCCTAGGATGTCTAGAGTCCTAGTACCCTCTTCTCAACTCAGAACTGAACTGTTCTTCTCTCAACAGTCAGCTCCTACCACTTCTACTACTACAACCTTCTCACTTTCACTCTTGAAAGGGTTAAGGATTGAAGTAAGGTTCCAACTAATGAGATATCCTTTACAATGGAGATCAGTGTATAAGGATAGGATATCTCTCTAAGCTTGTGTATGAATATACAATGTGTTCAGCTTAGAAGAAGTGTTTGAAGACTAAGATAGTCTTTGATAGCTTTGAAAGCACTTTGTAGGATTGTTGGATATTCTTGTCAAGGTTGAGGTTAGTTGGATGCTTTCAAATGGTCTTCACACTTCTGTATTTATAGACAAAATGGAGGATTTGCCCGTTGGAGAGGCAGCCCCAAATTGCTATAAATGTCTTCCTTGAGTTCTTCAAACTGGAAGACAGATTCTTGATAGTGACATGTCCTCATTTGGGTAATAAACGGCTGTAACAGTTTTGTCTTCATTCTGCAGCACTTTTCCCAATGTTTGACTTCTTGTTAGGACTTGGACATGGCTTCTGAAGGTTGATCCAATGATAAGACAACATTCCTTATCATCTGGACAACTCTCCTTATCACTATCAGCAGTTTTGCTTTTCAGCATGGTTGGCTTGCCCTTCTTCAGATGACTTGGCTCTTTCCCTTTATTTCTCTTGAGTATGGTCTTAGCTTATTTCTTTGAGGACCTTTAGGGACTGGTTGTCTCAATCTCTTCAGCACAGTTGATCTCAGGCTTTCAGAGCACTTGATCTTGGTCAATTTAGCTAAGACAACTCTTCTGGACAACTCTCCTGATCAGTATATTTAATCTTTTTGCATCAGAGCACTTTGTGCATAGAGTTGACTTCTCTGGACAACTCTCCTGATGAAAACCTTTGAGTAGTCTTGTCCTTTTGAGCTAGGTAAGCTTGTTCTTGCATATGGCTAGCTTCTTTGGACAACTCTCCTGATCAGAGCATATGAATATTTTCTCTGGACAACTCTCCTGATCAGAGCATCTTCATTGGATTTGTCCTTTTGAGCTTCACAGTCTTGTTCTTGCATAAGAGCATCTTCTCTGGACAACTCTCCTGATAAGAGCATCTTAGATTTCATAGAGTGTCCTTACTCTTAAGTGATTGTTCCAGAATTTGAGCCTTGAGGGGACTTGATCTTGATGATCTTCAAAGCATAGGTTCCCCCTCAAATTGTGCATCTAATTGTCTAAGAGCTACCTAACATTTCAGCTTCTCATCTAGCCTATAATCTATATGTTCTAACATTCTTAGAACATATTTATATTGACTTAGGCATGTCTCAGGGGGTTTTGGTATTAGATCAAAACATATCTCATTTTATTCCCAACACACTTCTTTGCACACTCCCTTCTGGAGAGTATCTCTTAGTGAGATTTACAGGGGTAATGGGTTGGTTGGAAGGGGTAACATGGGTTTCAGGGGAGTTGGGCTCAGGATTCTGAAACTCAGGGATGTTGGCCTCTATAGATTGACCTTCAGGGACCTTGGATTCTGGAGTTCCAGAACCAGATGAGTTGGTCCTTGACCTAGATTTGGTCCTGCTTTCAGCTCTGCTCTCTCTTAGAGCCAATTGAAGTGACCTTTATTCCTGCAGCTCCAACACCTTTTCAGTAGGTTTGGCCCTTCTCTTGCTGGCCCTACTGCTCCCACTTCCTTCACCATCCTTCTCAGGGACAACTTCCCTGATCCTCTTATCTCCTTTCTTCTTCTGCCTTGTCTCATTATACTTCAGCCTCAACTCCTCTGAGTGGTCAGAAGGTACACTTACTCCCTCTTCTGCCACTTCATCAACTTCTGCTGATGCTCCTGAGGCTTCTCTTAAAGACAATTGAGACATTTTCTTTATTTTGACAGCCCTGGCCTTGGTTCTTTTCTTCAGCTTAGGTTTTTCTTCAACCTGTTCTTCAGCAGGTTTGGCCAGAAGCATTCTCCTTTGATCAGTTTTCTTGCTGAGCTTCCTGAACAAGATCTTTTGGGCTGGGAGGGGCTTTGCAAATGTTTGCATCTGAGAGTAGTGGGAAAATCTTTCAATCAACAAGCTTGCCCTGGTGCAATACTTGAGTTTCCCTTCTAGCACAACCTTGTTGTGAGATTTCACTTTGAATTTTGCCTTTTCCTTCATCATCTCAGACATGATGAAGGTCCTCCAATCAAACTTGATGCCCTTGTCACTGGCATCAATAATAGCAGCCATAATTCTGATTCTTGGATGGCTGACCTGCTCCAAGCTTCCAGTGTTGCTCAAGAGACTCTTAGCAACTACCTCAAAGAGGTTGAGAAATTTTGGCTTGAGAGTCTTCTTGTTTTGTGTTGAAGAGATGGGGCCTGGAACCAATAACCATTCTTGAGCTATTTCATCTTCATGTCCAGTACCATAAACTTCTGGATTCCTTCCCTCATAAGGCAATCCAAAAGCTCCTTCAAGATCTTCTGGAGAGAATTTCACTCTATGAAATTTCTCTTCTTCCTCTCCTTCTGCAACATATGACAATTTGGTGGAAACTTCACCATCTGCAGATTCACCTCTCCACTTGAGAAAGGCAAAGAATTCAGCCATGTAACCTTCCAAGCATGAACTTGGTCTTTCCTCCATGAACTTTTGTAAACCAGCTCTTCTCAGCCATCTTAGAGTTGGTGTAATCTCAAGGTCTTCACTCTCAAAAGATACTATGGGCTCAAAATGAAGATTATTTTTGTTGCTCAAGTATCCAAAATCAAGGTCTAGAGCCTTGTTGGAGAAATCAATAATCATCTCTGGTCTAACCTTGGGAGCCATTGAAAGTTACAGAGAAAGGTTTGATAGAGATTGAGAGTGTTTGAAGAAATTTAGAGCTAGAGTTTCGAATACTTGGGGAAGAAGTGTTTGTGGGGGATCTTAAGACTTGTGAATATTCTAAAAAGAATGTTTGTCAATGAGTTGGTGAGGTCTTGATGCAATTCAAAGGTGAACAAAAATGGAAATCCAAAATGAACGGCTAGGATTGATTTCAGAGGAGTTGTCCAGTTTTGATCCAATTGTCAAAAACCAATGTAACAGTGAAAAACTGTTTTGTTCAAAAATGTGGGTGGTTTTTAATGTTTGTTTAAGGCTGGGGGAGTTTTCGAGGTAGATCATGTCCCAAAAAGTTTAATGCAAACAAGAGTTAAATCTTGGCATTTAATGCATGGAAAGTGACCTTTTGGGTGGGAGACAAATTAAATCCCAGAAAGGTGAAAACTGTATTTTCAATGGGACAGATTTCGAAATAGACAATGATCACCTACAATAGGTGCTTATCAGACCAAGATTTGGCTTGATAGCCAAGACAACTTATCTGACCCTACATGGACAAGTGTCCTGAAGAGTTGAGGACAAGTGTCCTGAAGAAGTAAGGTCAACTTCTCTGAATTTCAGTAGACTTGACCAAGTCTGCTGAAGTTTGAACTTAGTTCCCCGTTAATGAATGAACTCCTTTGGGCTCACTTGTCCAACTTCCCTGGATCAAGAAGACCCAACTCTGCTGATAATTCCAGGAACCTTGCCTCTGCAAGTGGCTTAGTTAGTATATCAGCTTTTTGATGATCTGTGTGGATCTTCACCAACTTAATATCCTTCTTCTCCACATGATCTCTAATGAAGTGATGCTTGATGTCCACATGTTTGCATCTTGTGTGCAATACAGGATTCTGTGATATGGCAATGGCACTGTTATTGTCACAGAATATTGGCACTTCAGTAGAGTTGACTTTGTAGTCCTTGAGTTGTTGTCTTAGCCAAAGAATTTGAGCACAACAACTTCCAGCAGCAACATATTCAGCTTCAGTGGTGGAGGTAGCCACTGTGTTTTGCTTCTTGGAAAACCAAGATATAAGTTTGTTGCCCAAGAATTGACAAGTTCCTGAAGTGGATTTTCTGTCAATTCTGCATCCTCCATAATCAGCATCTGAATAGCCAGTTAACTCAATGTTGTCATCAGCAGGGTACCAAAGGCCTAGATTTTCAGTGCCTTTGAGATACCTCAAGATCTTCTTTGCAGCCTCAAGATTGCTTTTCTTAGGATTTGTTTGAAACCTTGCACAAACACCTACTGCAAAGGTGATGTCAGGCCTGCTGGCAGTGAGATAGAGGAGAGATCCAATGATTCCTCTATATTCAGTGGAGTTGGTTGGTACACCACTCTCATCAGGATCCATCTTCCAGTTTGTGTTCATTGGGATCCTTACTGGCTTGCTTGTTGTACACCCAAACTTCTTGATCATCTCTCTGGTGTACTTAGCTTGATTGATGAAGATTCCTTCTTTCGATTGCTTGACTTGTAGACCTAAGAAGAAGTTCATCAACCCCATCATGGACATCTCAAATTTGCTTTGCATAAGCTTGGAGAACTTCTCACAAAGCTTCTCATTAGGGGATCCAAAAATTATGTCATCTACATAAATTTGGACAAGCAAGATGTCCTCTCCTTCAGAGATTCTGAAGAGAGTTCTGTCCACAGTTCCCTTGGTGAATCCATGATCGAATAGGAATTGTGACAGTGTGTCATACCAAGCCCTAGGGGCTTGCTTGAGTCCATATAGAGCTTTCTTCAGTCTGTATACTTGGTTTCCAACCTCAAAACCTGGTGGTTGCTCTACATAGACTTCTTATTTCAAGACTCCATTCAGAAAGGCACTCTTGACATCCATTTGATACACTTTGAACCTCTTGTGGGCTGCATAGGCTAGAAAAAGCCTTATTGCTTCTAGCCTTGCCACAGGTGCAAATGTCTCATCATAGTCAATGCCTTCATGCTGACAGTAACCTTTAGCCACTAGTCTTGCTTTGTTTCTGACAATCACATCATTTTCATTCTTCTTGTTCTTGAACACCCACTTGGTTCCAATAACATCTTGATGTGAAGGTCTATCAACCATCTCCCATACTTCATTTCTGGTGAATTGGTTGAGCTCTTCCTGCATTGCTGTGATCCAATTGGCATCCTGAAGTGCTTCCTCAATGTCTTTTGGTTCCTGTTCTGACAAGAAACAACAGAACATAGCACTTTCACCATGAAACCTTCTGGTTTTGACTTCTATACTTGGGTCACCAAGTATCAGATCAGTAGGATGGTCATACAACCAAGTCCTTCTTTTTCTGATCCCTTCAGTAGAGTTGCCCTCTACTGAGGTTGAGTCATTTTGATCATAAAATTCAGGATAATTTAGTGCAGGATCTAAATCAGGATCATAATCAGGGGTGTTGTCCTCAATGTCAGGGACATTGGGATTTTCAACATTTTGAGTTCCCCCTTGATTATTTGACCCATTAACTACCTCAGCAGGAGCTGCTTCTTCATTGGTAGTTGTTACCTGGATGTGAACTGGGATTGGCTCATTCAGTTCACCATTTCCATCAGTGGGGTTTGTCTCAGGAAGGTTGCCTTCAGGATTGTTGTCCAGTATAGTATGTTCAGGTAGATTGGCTTGGACAACATCTATGAATTCAGTGTCTTGTCTTTTAGGCTTAATCTGGTTGTCCTTTGTGTGATTTCTTCAGGTTCCAAACTATCATTCCTGATCTCAAAGATAGATTCATCAAACACAACATGAGGTGTTTCTTCCACTATAAGGGTTTTCTTGTTGTAGACTCTGAAAGCTTTACTGATTTGAGAGTATCCAAGAAATACTCCCTCATCAGCTTTGCTATCAAAGGCTTTCAACTGTTCTTTCCCATTATTGTGAATGAAACACTTACAACCAAATATATGAAAGTATGACACTTTAGGCATTCTTCCTTTTCAGAGTTCATAGGGGGTTTCGCCTTGCCCTTTTGTAATCAAACATCTATTTTGAGTATGGCATGCAGTGTTTATAGCTTCAGCCCAAAACCTCTTAGGTAAGTTTGAGTCAGCAATTAAGGTTCTAACAGCTTCTTTTAAAGTTCTGTTCCTTCTTTCTGCAACTCCATTTTGTTGGGGAGTTCTAGCTGCTGAGGTTTCATGAGCTATTCCATTAGATGTGCAATACTCATTGATGTATGAATTTATGAACTCAGTGCCTTTATCAGATCTTATCTTGATGATGCTAAGACTTTTCTCATTTGACAGTCTCTTAAGGAGTTCAGGTAGTTTGACTTGTGTTTCCTTCTTATTAAGGAGAAATACTACCCATGTGAACCTAGAGAAGTCATCTACTACAACTAATGTGTATTTTCTACCATTTATACTTGAAGGGGTGATTGGTCCAAAAAGATCCATATGTAGAAGTTCAAGTACCCTTTCAGTAGAAATGACTGGTTTACCTTTGAATGAGGCTTTAATTTGTTTTCCCTCTTGACATGGCTTACACACATGTTCTTTTATGAAAACCTCATTAGGTAGTCCTTTAACCAATGCATTTCTAGTAGGGCTGGCAAATCGTGCTATCGTGTCGTGTTTCGGGTCGACACGATAGTGACACGACACGATAAGGCCAAACACGAACACGACACGATAAGGATCTGTGTCGACACGACACGAACACGATAATTTTTGTGTCGACACGACACGACACGATAACGACACGATAATTTTTGTGTCGACGTGACACGACACGATAACGACACGTAACACGATAACAACACGATAACGACACGATAAGAAAATAAATCAATTTAAAATTGTATTAAATATATAAAAATATTATATTTATATAAATATTTATCAGGTAAATAACAGGTTAACGGGTTGTTAACAGGTTAATGGGTTACCTGTTAATTTTATCGTGCTTAACGGGTTGACACGAACCCGACACAAAATTTTCGTGTCGTTATCAGGTCGACCCGATAACGACACGAACCCGATAAGGCCAAACACTAACCCGCAATTTTCGTGTCGGATTCGTATCGTGCTATCGTGTCGTGTCGAAAATTGCCACCCCTAATTTCTAGCAAGTTTGTTCATTGATTTGAAGTTCAGATGGTTTAGCCTCTTGTGCCATAACCAACTTTGTTCACTAGTACTCTTAGCAATGAAGCATGCAGCATCAGTAGACTTGTCCCAGTCTGCAAAATACACATTTCCCTTCCTAGTTCCAGTCAATAGAGTTTGTTGAGTTTTATCCTTAATTAAACATTTTCCACTTGAGAACTCAACTTTAAAGTCTTTGTCACAGAAATGACTGATACTTAGGAGATTATATTTGAGACCAGCTACATAAGATACATTGGTTACTTTGATGTTACCAATTATCAAAGTACCATAACCTTTTGTGGTTGCTTGTGAGCTGTCTCCAAATGTGACATTTGGGCCTTCTTTTTCAATGAAATCAGTGAGGAGTTCCTTGTTTCCAGCCATGTGCCTTGAGCATCCACTGTCAAGATACCATGCTGTCTTTTTGTTCATGCTCCTCTCCTTGTGGCTCAGTGGTACCTACAATTAGATAGGTTTAGGTACCCTTTGAGTTTTGGGTCCTGAGAGGTTAGCTGTACCTTTAGGAACCCAAACTTGCCTAATTACCCTGACTGATTCAAGGTGGCTAAGTTGTTTTCCTTGTGCATCAACATATACTGTCTTTCCCTTAAATGCCTTTGGGAAAGTATGTGTGAATGTGTTAACTCTGTAAGTTTCAGGGGAGTTGTCAACTCTCCTGAACTTATGAGTTCTTTGTGCAGCTTGATGAAATCTTTGAGGAAAGGCATTTTTATGACCATTACCCTTTGGCATGAGGGGTTTTGGTTGTCTCATTTTATTCTGCCTTTGAGGATAGTTGTCCTTAGGTCTATTCAGCTGAGGCTTTCTCAGATGAGTTGGCCTAGGCTGATTATACCTTGGATAACTCCTCTGAAAATTGTTCAGTAGAGTTGTCCTCCCATTGGGTCTACTCTGTTGACCAATATTCCTCTTATGTTCAGGAGCCTTGACCTTTTCCAAAGGTTTAGGCCTAGTCTTCTGAAACACTTTAGTAGGCATTTCAGTTAATTTGCCTTTTCCTTTATTCAGTGGCTGAATTATTTCATTCTCAACTTGTTGTGCCACTGATTTGAAAAAGATTTTCTTAGTGTTACTTGTAGAGGCAAAACTAAGACAAGGTGAAGATTCAAATGGATCAAAACCCAATCCACTTCTTTGAGTCATAGGTCTTTGATAGCTCTGAATTTCCTCTATTGCTCTAGAGGATTTGTTCAAAGCAGACATCTTTAATTTCAGGCTTTCTTCACTTGATTTTAGAATATCATATTCATGTGAGAGGTTTTCAAACTTGGCATTTAGAATTTTTAGTTCAAAGTCTTTTCTCTTCTGAGAGAGTAGTTGATCATCTATCTCCTTTTGTTGGTCAACTATCCTGAGATTTGCTTCCTCAAGCTTTCTCAAGACTTGTTGATACAACTCAGTAGATTTGACATCAACAGCTGCCTCAGAGTTTTTGTTAAGTTCAATAGCCAATCTTTCATTTTCTCTCACACAATTATCATGAAATTCTTGTAACCTAGTGAAATCTTCCATCAATTCCCAAAGGAAAGTTTCAGGTTAACTTCACTAGTGTTCTGTGATAAAAATGATGGTGAGCTAGAAGTGGAGGATACCTCATCATCCTCAAGAGCCATATTGCACACATCATCATCATCATCACTGTTTGAGAACAGTCCATCTGAGGAGTTGAAGCTTTCAGCACTATCAGATTCTTCACCAGCCATCATGGCCTTTCTGTTGGTGAACTTTATGTCTCTTTTAGCTTGTCTTTCTCTTCTTTCTTTAGAGCTCAATTCAGGGCAGTCATACGGGAAGTGCCCTTTCTTCATGCAGTTGTAGCATAGGTCTTCATCATCATCCTTCTTGGATTCATCTCTTCCTTTTGATGATGAAGGGTCAGCTCTACTGGACCTTCTCCTATCAGAGTACTTGTCCTCTGATCTCTTCTCTTCAGGCTTTTTGTCCTTGGCCTGATCTTCAGGGGAGTTGTATCTTCTCCTGAATTTGTTGTCTTGGTAGAATTTCTTGTATCTACCAAACCTTGTGTTCAGCTTGTCAAACCTTCTAGCCATCAAGGCTAGTTCTTCCTTCATTTCAGTCTTAGAGACTGACTTTGATGATCTGGGAGTGGGTTGCATTTCAGGTTCAGCAACTTTGGCTTTGAATGCCATTCCCTTAGTAGGATTTGAAGGTTCCTCAACAGGCTTTCTTCTATTGAGGTCAAACTCATAGGCTTTGAGTTCTGAGAAGATTTGTTGCATGGGCATGGAAGAGAGATCTTTGGTATTCTGCATCATCACAGCATAAACATCCCACTTTTGAGTGAGACTTCTCAAGATCTTTAATCCAACTTCTCTCCTGGAGTACACCTTGCCCAATGAGTTGATTTCATTCATCACATCAGTGAATCTACCAGCAAATTTGTCAATGGACTCATCAGCTTCCATTGAGAACTGCTCAAACTTTTGCACAACAACTTGGAGCTTGTTCTCCTTGATCTTTTCTGTACCCTCACACATCACAGCAAGAGTATCCCAAATTTCTTTGGCTGTGGTGCAATGGTAGACTCTTCCCATGACTGCATCTGTAATTGTTTGATAGAGAGTGTTCATGGCAAGATAATTTAGATTATCTTTCCTCTTTTCATCAGCAGTGAAGTCATCCTCATCCTTGGGAATCAGTTCCCTTACATCTGCTCTTTGCTCATCTGTTACCCTGGGGTTAGTTTGGGTAAACACAAAAGGTCCTCTTGTGATTACTCTTAACATGTCAGTGTGAAGAGATGCAAGATGAGCCCTCATTCTAATTTTCCAGAAATCATAATTGTCTATTGAGAACATGGGCAATTTATGATGTGAAATGTGATTGACTGGATTTGTGGCCATGTTGTCCAATCCTTGAACAGCAGGTGGTGGAACAGCATTGTTGTTGGCCATATCTCAATAATAATCAGTTAGTCAACAAGTAATAGATTTCAGATAGAGATCAGTTCAGTGACCACACAAATATGTGAATTTTGAAAATCAAGATGGATTTTCAGAGGCAGTGGTCTTTGAACCCCTGCTCTGATACCACTTGTTGGTCCTGAAAGGAGTATATAACAAGTGTATGGGGGGGGGGGGGGGAATACACTTGTTTGCAAATCTTTTCAACTTATGATCAAACCAGAGCTCAGCAAGGTTGTCTTGGACAACTCTGCTGAAGATGATAAACTCTTCTAAGATAATCAGACTACTAAGTACTATTGAGTACTTAGTTGAATAACTATCTAGGGGAGTTATAGGTGCGGAATAGTGGTTGGCCCTTTAAGTTTAGACTCCTTAAGTTTCTGAAATCACTTTGTCAATCCAATACAGTCCAGTTTAGTTTCAGGGAACTTGTCCAAATCAGTTTTGCACAGTCTTTGAATATGTATCTTTTGAAAGATCAGTTTTGTGTGCAGTGTTGAATGAATGTAAGTACTTTGTAAGGCAAATCAACACAAGAGTTTATAGTGGTTCAGAGACTCAAGCTCCTACATCCACTTTCCCTGATTTAACAGGATAATTCCTTCACTCTTGGAATTAACTTGTTTTATAGTGCCAAGGTGCACTTGATCAATAACACCACTCCTTGGTGAATTGATCCCTAGGATGTCTAGAGTCCTAGTACCCTCTTCTCAACTCAGAACTGAACTGTTCTTCTCTCAACAATCAGCTCCTACCATTTCTACTACTACAACCTTCTCTCTTTCTCACTTGAAAGGGGTAAGGATTGAAGTATGGTTCCAACTAATGAGATATCCTTTACAATGGAGATCAGTGTATAAGGATAGGATATCTCTCTAAGCTTGTGTATGGATATACAGTGAGTTCAGCTTAGAAGAAGTGTTTGAAGACTAAGATAGTCTTTTGAAAGCTTGTAAGTTCTATGAACTTCAGAATACTTGCTCAATTGGATTGGTAGTTGGATGCTAGTTGGATGCTTTCAAATGGTCTTCACACTTCTGTATTTATAGACAAAATGAGGATTTGCCCGTTGGAGAGGCAGCCCCAAATTGCTATAAATGTCTTCCTTGAGTTCTTCAAACTGGAAGACAGATTCTTGATAGTGACATGTCCTCATTTGGGTAATAAACGGCTTGTAAGACTTTGTCTTCTTTCTGCAGCACTTTTCCCAATGTCTGACTTCTTGTTAGGACTTGGACATGGCTTCTGAAGATTGATCCAATGATAGGACAACACTCCTTATCAAATGGACAACTCTCCTTATCACTATCAGCAGATTTGCTTATCAGCAAGGTTGGCTTGCTCATCTTCAGATGACTTGGCTCTTTCCCTTTCTTTCACTTCAAGTTGATCTTAGCATGTTTCAATGAGGTTTCTTTAGGGTATGGTTGTCTCTATCTCTTCAGCATGGTTGACCTTCAAACATTAGAATCTTTGTTCTGGTTCAAACTTGCTGAGACAACTCTTCTGGGACAACTCTCCTGATCAACATATTTGTTCTTTTAGCTTTAGAGATGATGTTTTTCACAGAGTTAACCTCTCTGGACAACTCTCCTGATCAGAGCATTTGACTAATCTTGTCCTTTTGAGCTTTGCAATCTTGTTCTTGCATAGAGCTAACTCTTCTGGACAACTCTCCTGATCAGAGCATGTGGTTTTCAATGGAGTATGCTTGTCCTTAGTGTTTGTTCCAGATTTTGAGCCTTGAGGGGACTTCATCTTGATCATTTTTAAAGCATAGGTTCCCCCTCACATTGTGCTTCTAGTCATCTAAGAGCTGCCTAACATATCAGCTTCTCATCTAGCCTTATGCTATGTGTTCTAACAATCTTAGAACACAATCATCTTGACTTAGGCATGTCTCAGGGGGTTTTGGTATTTAATCAAAACATATATCATTTTATTCCCAACAATTTATATAATTATATTATATAAAATAATTTTTATATGCTCATTTGGTACGAAATAGGAGCGGGAACTTGGGCGTGAACCCACACACGTGGATCGGTTGAACGTTCTTCATTCGTTTGATCCAGATTCGCAGACGTCCACATATGGACGCACTACCCAGCTTCACGTAAGTTTAATTAAATTGTGATGTTTTTTTAATATTTAATTAATTAAATGTATTGAACTATGTATTAATTTAATTTTTTTGTAATTATGTAGTTGGATGTGAACCGGAGGATTGAAGAGGAGACGACACAGGCTTCTGCTGAAGCCGGGCCCAGCGCTCCGCCTGATCTTAACCGGATTTACCTGGACGTTGCCCCGGCTGATCGAGGACGGGTCCTTGGCCTTGGCCGGATGAGCCGCTCAGTGACAGCTGCGTCGTCCAGTTCGTCCCAGCGTGCATCGCAGGCCTCTGTATCCTCCACTGCTGTTCCGGACCCGAACGTAGTACACATGATGAACCACTACTTCCGACAAGCTAACTGATACTATGGGTCGATCGATGGGGATGTCTTCTGAACAAATAAATACATGCTTTGAACAGGCGATGAGCGTTCCCCCTCCGCCTTTCGATGCTCCGGTTGGTCCAGTTCCCCCTCCGCATTTCGATGCTCCGGTTGGTTCAGTTCCCCCTTTCAATGCTCCAGATGCAGAGGCAGACGACGGCTTGGATTTCATTGGTGGTGGTGATGATGAGTTTTTTGATCAGTATAATGTTTGATGTTTGAACTATTTATTTTTCTATCGAACTATTTAAATTTTTGTCGAACTATTTATTTTGTCTGTCAAACTATTTAATTTTCCGTTGGACATATTTATTTCGGTTGATGCTTGTTTGTCAATGAATTGTTTATTTATGTTATTGTTATTAATTTATACATAATACATAATTTTTCGTTAGATTTTGGTATAAACTAAAGTATTTTTTATTTTATTTTCGATTTTTATTTTATCCCGCCAATATTACCGACGGAAATAAATATTCTGTCGGAAATAAAGTCTGCCGACGGAAATAAATATTCCGTCGGAAAAGTCTGCCGACGGAAATTTCGTCGGCCAAGTTCTCTACCGACGGAATTTTGGGCGGCACCCTACCGACGGAAAATCATAATCCGTCGGTAGATTCAAAATGTACGCACCGACGGAATTTCAAAATCCGTCGGTAGCGCGTAATATTTACAGAAACTTTCTTCCCCTTTCTCACTCAGTCGAAAAAAATTGTGGAAATTGTATGAGAGCAAGCAAATTTCGGTACGTTTTTCTTTTTTACTTGGTTAAATTTTGTACTTTAGTTGTGCATTTTATATGGTTATAGTTTAATTAGTTGTGCATTTTATATATTTGTAGTTTAGTTGTGTAGTTTAATTAGTTGTGCATTTTTTTATATGTTTGTAAGAATTTTATGTTAAATGTTTAACAGATGGAATTGCCGGATCGTCGATGGATGTATGAAACTCCTAGGTTCATTTTAGGAAATGTGAATAGTGAATTTTACAATGAACTTGTGTCATTTGTTGAATTTGCAAAGCTCCACCCACATTACATGCATGGGGATTGTATCAAGTGTCCGTGTAATGCCAAAAAATGTCAGAATAAAATATTTAAGTCGATTGATGAGGTTTTGGTACATGTTCTGAAGAATGGTTTCACTGTTAATTATTATAACTGGACATTTCACGGCGAAGGACGTTGGCCTTATAACTTTGATCAAGTTTTATACTATTACACTGCTGGTATCTATGAAAGATAAATATATGGTAATCAAGCCGGCACGAGTAATGAACAACAGTTTGGTGGGGAACAACAGTTTGGTGGGGAAGAACAGTTTGGTGGGGAAGAACAGTTTGGGGAGGGAGAACCCAATATGTATCAAATTTTGTGTAAGTTGGAACAAATTTTTCCACCTAGCTTCTTCAACTCCATGGAACACTTACCCGTTCATTTAGCGTATGAAGCCAGAATTTGTGGTCCAGTGCAGTACAAGTGGATGTACCCATTTGAAAGGTAAACTCTTACATTTTTCATTTTTTATATATACTACATGCATGTTCACTGAATTAAAATATATGTTTTTTTTATTATAAATCAGATATCTCCACAACTTGAAACGCAATGCTAAACAAAAGGCAAATGTGGAAGCATCGATTGTTAATGCATATTTGAATGAAGAGGTTGGCATGTTTTGTTCTTATTATTTTGAAGACCATGTCAACACTCGGTTGAGAAGTGAACCACGTAACTACGGTGGTAGAGATACAGACAATATCGGTGAAGAGGTTGATGGAATGCTGTCTATATTCAAGTCTAAGGGACGACCAATAGGAAAATTCACTGAACGAGAGTGGGAGTCGAACAGAGAGGCAGAAATAGCACAAACGTATGTGTTATTGAATTGTGATGAAGTTCAGCCTTACATTGAGTAAGTATTTCATATTTTTATCATTACTTCATTTATGTAATTTAATATTAATTGTGATTGGATGTTGTGAATTAGGATGTATACTCAAGAACTAAGACGAACAGAACAAAACATCTCAGATACAGATATAGATGCTCGTCTTCAACGTGATTTTGCCCGATGTTTCCAACGTTGTGTGAGTACCATTTCCTTAAATTTTACGTAAATAAATATGATTCATAATTAATGTTAATTATTTGAACTGTATAGGGACGGTCAAACGATTTTGGGAATCGATTCTTAAAGGATCTCAGCAAAGGACCACTACGTCGTGTAAAGACTTACAACGGCTATATTGTGAAGGGCTACAGATTTCATACATCTGAGTATGCATCAAGAAAAGCGACTACCAACAGTGGTGTTTGCGTTAGCAGTGCAAACTACAATGCAGATGCAAGTGACTACTATGGGGTGTTGCACGAAGTCGTTGAAGTAGAATATCCGGGATATCCAACAAAGACTGTAGTGTTGTTCAAGTGTCATTGGTTTGATTCAGGCCCTTCAGGAACAAGGATTCATCCGGAGTACAAACTCGTCGATGTTAATCCGAAAAGGAGCTATATCGGGAATGATCCATTTGTATTTGCCCATCAAGTATCTCAAGTATACTACTGCAAGTATCCAGTACGATCACGTAGTAAAATTGAATGGCACACTGTTTGCAAAGTAAAGGCAAGATCAATGGTAGAAGTCCCTACAAAGGACAGGAGTGATGAAGATGATTCTCCGTTTCAAACGGAACAAATAGAGGCTAGAACTGAAGTCTTTTCGGGAGATTTGAATATCCACGTAGACTTGACGGGTGAAAATTCACAATTGATCGAAATTGAAAACGATAATGAAAATGAGGAAGATGATGAAAATGAAGAGGAGGAGGAGGAGGAGGATGATGAAGAGGAGGAAGATGAGACAAATAATCAAAATGTAGATGAAGAAGAAGAAGATGAATAATAAATTATATAATGTAAGCTAATTATTTTATTAGATGTACAATTTAAAAATATTTATCATTAAGTTACAACTAAAAATTGTGAAAAAAATTTAATTTTTTGAAATTTTTTAAAATATAATTAGCAAAAAAATGAATATTTTAGTAAAAAAAATGAATATTTTAGTATTTAAAAATATATAAATTATAGATTACCAATTTAATTATTTAATTTATGTGAATGACATTAATTTTTTGAAATTTTTTAAAAAATAATTAGCAAAAAAATGAATTTTTTACTAAAAAATATTACTAGTATTTTAGTTAAAATATGAATATTTTAGTATTTTAAAATATATAAATTATAAAAATATAAATTATAGATTTCAAATTTAATTATTTGATATATATGAAAGAAATTAATTTTATGAATTTTTTTAAAAAAATGGGCCGAAAATGAGTACATATACAATTAATATTACAATTACGAACAAGTAACACACCTGTCCGAGTGGTAGGCGCCCCTCTCTAGGCGCCCACACACCCGGGTTCGATTCCTAGCAAGGCCAGAATAAATGGTGGCCTTAATAACAGATAGCGGGTCGGGGCCGGGTCGGGTCCGATCCGCCCCAGTAATTTTTTTTGGGTTACCTTACTACCGACGGAATGAGATCCGTCGGCAGACTCGACTGATTTATTCCGTCGGGAATCCGTCGGGACTACCGACGGAAAAAAAAATTCCGTCGGTAAACCTGGCCGACGAGCCTAGAACCGACTGAATTATTCCGTCGGTAGTTCCGTCGGAAACCACGCCTACCGACCACAATTCCGTCGGTAGATCCGTCGGTAAACCGCGCGTTTTTTGTAGTGTTCCCACGTCTTCTACCTACATTTGGGACATCACTAAGCAACACACGTTAAGTTAGAGTTAGTAAAAGGAGAAAGGGAAAATTCTGATGTTGTAGTAGGTGTTGGCACATTTAGTATAACATGTAACTGAAATGTTGGATCATTAAATACAACACCTATTCCAACATCAACACAGATGTTGATAAATTTGCTCCTCTGGCTCTCTCTGCTTCTCTTTTTAATCAGACAAGAATTTATTCACTTTCTTTAATTAATTTATATAAGTCAATCAATTATCAATCCCATTAAATTTTTGAAAAAATATTTCAGAGGCAAATATGGGTGGCTGGTACTCGTGTTTTTGTTCTAGAAGGGATATATGATAAATTCGTTGCTAGATTGTTGCAAGAGCTTAAAACATGGGTTGTTGGGGATCCTTTTGATCTAAATGTTAATCAAGGCCCACAGGTATATATATGGTTTCAATTTTATCCCATAATTTTGAACTTTTTCACAAAAGGTCTCAAGAGTATTTGAGTGACTTCTGATATGAAATCAGACAACTTACGTAATTATAACCTACGAAATTTAAAATTTTAATCTTTTGCAGAAAGTCCAAAATTATGGGGCCAAATTGAATTTTAACTCAATCCATATGCCATGAGACATATCAAAATGTATCTATTAATTAAAAAAAAAAGCTAGCAGGTTGACAAGAAACAATTCGAAAAAGTTCCATCGTATATATATTGAGGTTGGTAAGAAGGAGGGAGCTGGACAAGTATCTTCAAGTCAAAGTTATTGCCACTCCCATATACAAATTGGAGGGAATAAAATGAGTGGATTTGGCAAGGATATGGGAATGCAGGCCCTGGACAAGTATCTTTAAGTCAAAGTTATTGCCACTCCCATATACAATTCTCCATGGCTTTGATCGAATTTCAATTCTTTTTATTTTCTCCATTTGTTTAATATATATGTGACACATCTACTCCCTGGTTTTCCTTTACAAAAATCATAGTGTAATCAAGCTATTGAAGAAACTTGGTGCAAAGAATTTTGTAAATCTGCATTTGTCTTATGCATCACTTCGTTTCCTTACATGTCAATTTAGTGAATAATTTGTTTTCCTTTTATTTCTCTTTTTCTGCTTGTGTTTAATGTGCCTTGATGTTTGTTTTCCAATTAGATGGCGTTTATCAGTTTCATTCCGCACTACTATCATTCAAATTCCCATTAGTGTGTTTAGATTTTGAAATCCATTTTTATTGTTAAGATGACTACGATGAGGACCGCCACCAAGAATTTTCTCAGTGCATTAGGATTTTCTAGCTTACTCCATTTTCTTAGATGGATAACCAAATTTTATAAAAAATTGCAGGCTTGTGGTCAGTCTACTCTATCCTCGGCAAGCTGGGTTGTCCACTTTTTATTTTTTCATTTATTACTTTTCGGTTAATTACAATTTCTACATAGGTCATACTCTCTGTTATGCAACTAGAACTTTTCATATATTTTGAAGAGTTTCTTAAGTGCTGATTTGTTTCATCTATTAGGTTGATTGATTCAAAGTCACATGTTGATGATCAGCTATGTCTTACTTAATTGAGCTTGCTTTGGCAAAACTAATTGAATGGTAAGTTTCTTATACCTTTCCTTTCAGACTTGGCTTATAGCTGCACTTAATTGAGTTATTATGTCTTATGATTTCCTAAATGTTGTGCAACTGAGTTTGGACATTGAATCTGTAAAAAAAAAAAAAAGTTTGAACATTGAATTTACTTTTAATTATTTGAAATATTTTAGAGAGTTACTTTCTTGATTATTGTGAGCTCAGGGTGATTGTGGTATTGTTAGTATCTTTAAAGATGTTAGACAACGTATAAGCTACACTCTTTAGCGAAAAAAAAGATTATAGTAAGAATGAATTTGTTAATGTCGAAAATAATAGTGTTAAGAAACAATGGAGGTAAATGATTGCCTTCAAATAGTTAGATGAAGGTTAACAACATATAGTATCATCAAAATTTTCTCCTGCATTCTCTTACTTTGCATTTTTTTTTTGTATTTGTGCAATTTCTTACAGCGTGTGGAATACGAGATTAGTGTAGTTTCTTCGATAAACTCCATTTCAGGTGAATCATATGTGTACATTCATTTAAATTATTGCTTCACTTTAATTAATTGTTCCTTTTTACATAACCTTAAAGCAAATCTATATATTTAAAAGAAGGATGAGTCTCTCCAGCACTGAAGCAGTTCACAAGATTCATAATTGGCAGCTCGGAAAGAATTACTAAAATGGAAAACGGAGGCCATGAAGTACCTGAAAATGCCAATGAACGTCAGTAAACTCTCTGTTGCTAATTTTTTAGATATCTTATTAGAAATTAATATACAAGAATTAATTATCCACCTTCCTACAAATTCGGCTCGGACTTTTAGATAAGACGAAACTCTTTCATATATGGTATATTTTTCTTATTTATTTTTCCTTTCGATTCTTTCATATCTGATGCTTGTGAAGGATGCCCTAATCAAGAGGTTTGTGCTACTGCTCCCAAAGGACCTAACCCAGGTTAGTTTTCCAATTTCATTTATTCATCTGAATTTCACAAAACAAATTTCAATTAAAGATGATACTCCCTCCGTCCCGTGATTATTTGCACACTTTCCTAAACGAGCGTCCCAACATTATTTGCACACTCTAAAAAAGGAAATAACTCACATAATTTTTACCAATATTACCCCTCATTTATTTTACTTGGACCCACAACTTAACTCAATTTATAACTTTAGTCAAATCTCCACCCACTTTAGTCAGTGAATTACCAATAATACCCCTCATTTATTCTACCATACACATCACTATATTCCATTTTCTTAATTTCCGTACCGGTCAAACAATGCACAAAATCCTGGGACGGAGGGAGTAATTTTTATGGATTTGCTGTCCAAACAATTTGAAGACATGCATTTAATAGTTATGTAGCCATCTCTTTGCATCATCAAATTGCCCTCTATTTATATGTAGATGTATTTAATCATTGTTTCTGTATGTATGAACCTATTAGGAGGAATCTTGGAATGGATGCATTGATAATTAAAGCATCGGATATTTTCATTGTGTACTAGAGCTTGTACGATTTCTTTCAATCTGAAATTTTAAATAATTGATGTCTTCGTGGAAACACTTGAACTTGGGTATTTGATACTGTGTCTATCGGATTTTCCCATGATTTTGAGTGTGATTTTAGTTGGCGGTTAAGAGTAAATATGGCATACAAAGTAAAAACACTCCATTTGATTTTCTAAATTTAATGTGAACAATTTCTATTATTCATTTTGAGATCGAAATTCAGTTAATGACTTTATAATTGTTGAAATGAGTGTAATATCCGTTACAATTTTAGTTTATTAACATTTAATAATTTAATTAAATTTGATTATTAGAAAAATAATCTCTAACCACTGCACTTTCTCATAAATTTTTTTATTACAATTTCTTATTATTAATAATGAGGAAATGAAAAGTCACATTTAAAACTAAATAAATGGTTGTTATTTTTCTCATCTTTCACCCTCGCAAATGAAAAGTCACATTTAAAACTAAAAGTGGTCATTATTCTAACATCAACGAGGGTCAATGAATTTTTTTATCATGTTTTAAAAATTATGATTTTGTTGACCGCAGATACAAATTTAAATATTTGATAAAAGATGACGAAATTTGAGATTTATTTATACTTTCAGTATTGTAAAGATAGTAGTACATCTTCAAAGTGTGGTGTGGGGTGTATAAAAGTGTTTAAGTATAAGTAGATAAATGTTGCACAAAATGTTGAGACAAATAGTGCAACACTGACTCTAACAGAATATCAGAAATTAAGATTCACAGCGGAAGACTTGAAACACTAAAAACAAACGAGACACAATGGAAATACTTTTAACATAGATTTTATAAATAAAAATCTATGTCTGCCTTATGGCGTAAAATCAATACTTATCTTCAAGTACAAATGTTGTGTGAAATGTTACAACAATAACTTTCACAACGAAACTATAAACGAGGCAGGTGCCAAGTCTAGAAAACGAACTAAGTGTATAAATTATACACTGTCGAAATGCCTAGTCTATCTAATGATTACACTCTCAATAGATAAGAAGACACACAGTCATACGGGTGGTATACAACGTATGAACTAAAATGTAGAACTATTGGCCACAATTTCCTAACAGGGATGAACGCTCGGTCTAGGATATTGATCGAATAGAGCACACTGAATTATGAAGCGTTCAATGGGTATTTATAGACGTGGGATACGAATTCTAGAGGCTTCCACATTGAGGTCCTATTTTTTAGGAAACTCAACTTCCACAACTTCCATGATCTTTCTAGATCCTTCTAGCATGCTCCAGGTCGTTCCAAATGCATCTAGGCTGTTCTAGCATGTTCTCCAATGTTCTGGAATCTTCCAGGTTCCAGATCCTTGTAGAAGCTTCTAGATCCTGCCAGAAATGCGACAACATTTAGATCAACATTTAATGTAGCATTTCAGAAAAGACTTAAAAAAATCTCGGAAGGTCAAATTTAGATGTTGTTGATAATGTTAAGACATTTAAGAATTAACAACATCTACAATCTCCCCCAATTTGACCTTTCGACTACAACACACCTGATGCACATATATTTCTATACATACTCAGTTTTATGTACTTAGTTGAGGTTGACATCATTGCTAAGCACTAGTCAAGACAATACCTGTTGTAATCGTTGTATCAAATCAAATGAAGATCAAGGATAATTTCATAATGATCCGTGCCAAAGGATCAAAACTATTTCATCCAAAATAGAATAAGTATAAACTATACACTTACTCACAACATAAGTAACTATACTAAGATAATAAGTTGAACTGGAAGAATTAACTTAAGATCTAAGTAAGACACTAACAAAAATAAAATAATAAAAAATCAGAGCAAAGAGGAGTAAACAAAACAAATACTCAGCAACCTGCAGTAAACACATGATAATCTGTAAACATATTAAGCAAAGGCAGTAAACAAATATCATCAAATGTAACCATAATTTAAGCAAGTTGCAACAAATAAACAAACTAACATCTAAGAAATAAATAACAAGTGTATCAGAATATCAGAACTCAAACTTAAACATTAATTACAGAGATTGAACTGAATAAATGGCATATATTGCTGTGGTAACAGCTGCAGCATCAACTTCCTGCACAGTAGCCATTATGATATATTCAGATCTCCCCCTGTCTTGCTTGTCCCTGTTCATCAGTGTAGATCACCATACAGGGTCTCCATCTCAGCATCTTCATCATCAGCTTCATCCACAAAGTAAGTAGCAGCAAGATGTGCAACTACATCAGTCACAGCAGCATCAGGTTCACCACCAGCAGCATCAGCAGTAGGAACTCCATCATCATTCAATTCCTCAATCACCACATTTGAATTTGATGGTGGTGGTACTCCCCCTGTTGTAGGTGAAAGCATACTGGACCACCTATCCTTCAGGAACTGGAGCTCATCAATAGTTTCCTGCAAGTGCTTGAGCTGCAATTTGATGAATTCCTGTGAAAGATACACATTACCAGAAATGTTGATATTGATGTTTTCAACATTTGGGGGTGCATTTCTCTGTCTTGATCTGGATGATTCTGGATGATCAGAAGTTGAGGGTCTTTGCTGATGTTCAGTAGTTGAAGGCCTGTGCTGATGATCAGTACCAGGAGCAGTCAAAGGCAGATCAATTACTCTATCCCCAGTGAGTAAGGCAGGAGCTATGGCCAGTAATGGTACTCTCCCCCTCAACACATCAGTGTTCTTGGCAACAAAGTCATGATGCCTCAAGTAATTTGAAATCAGAACAGGATAGGGTAGATTGCCTTTTTCAGAAACTTTTCCAGTAAATCTCATCATATGGTGAAAAATTGTGAGGCCTAAATTGAACTTCTTAAGCACAGAGATCATATACATAAGAACAACTTGGTCTTTTGTGATCTTAGTGGTATTTGTAGTGGGAATCCAGTTGTAGATAATGAGTTTGTATAACACAGAATGTAGGGAAGTGAGGTCTTTGGCTAGCATCTGTCTAGTCCACTTAACTACCCTACCACCAGTTATAGCAGCAATAACCACATCCATGTCAGGTTCTTCATCCACCTCAACATTGGGAATATGCAGAAACTCATTTATCAACTCAGGAGTAAAAGGTACATCCCTCCCCCTAAAGTTTACAGTCCCATACCACTTAGATGATCTCCTACCAGTACTCTTTTTCATGCAAGCATAAAATTCATAAGCCCAATTTGTCAAGAAAGATTCACCAAAATTCACAGCATGCATCAAATTCCTTTCCTCTAAGAAACTAACCATGCCTTTACTTTCAAAATCAGGGATATTAATCCTTTTCTCTATCAGCAGTTTCCTCTTAGAATAAATAGCCAACCTGTTGGTCCTTGGTGGAGTATAACACAAGTGTATGGGGGGGGGGGGGGGAATGCACTTGTGTATGCAAATTCTTTTCTTTTTGACAAATTGGTCTTATCAGGCAAGTTGTCTCACAACTGGCCTGAGTGTGAACTTTGATAGATACTTGTCCTACTGATTACTATTGAGTGATCAGTTGGCTAAATATCTAAAAGAGTTACTTAGTGCGGAATGTGGTTGGCCTTTGACTAAGAAATACTCCAAATTAATTTCTGAAAATACAGGTTATCAGGGACTTTGTCCAAAACAGATTTTCTTACTTACTGAGTTATGAATCTTTAAAATATGTTTGAATGAAGTGAAGTTAAGAATGCAGTAAGTAAATGAGACACAAGTTTATAGTGGTTCAGAGACTCAAGCTCCTACATCCACTTTCCCTGATTGAACAGGATAATTCCTTCTCAATGGAATTAGCTTGTTTTATAGTGCCAAGGTGCACTGATCAACAACACTCTCTTAGTGTTTTGATCCCTAGGATAACTTGAGTCCTAGTGCTCAATCTCTCTGAGTTAAGACTGTGTTTCACACTAACAGTCCTTAACTCCTCACTTCTACAACAAACTCTCTCTTCACTTAATGAGATAAGGGTTTGAGGTTTGGTTCCAACTAGTAGAGATATCCTTTACAATGAGAACAGATGTAAAGGCTTAGGATATCTCAATGCTAAGCTAGGATGTTTACAAAGATTGGCTTAGCTGACTTGAAGTGATTCAGGAAACTTGGAATTCTAGAGAATAGCTTGGTTTCCTTTTGAAAGCTTGATGATAGTTTGATAGCTTGTAGTTGGATTATGAATTCCTTTGATCACTTCTGTATTTATAGACAATTTGAACAACTAACCGTTGGAGGGATTAGCAATTCAAATATGTCTATTTGCAGCACCATTGAAACGGCTATGAAGCTTGACATCCTTTTATCCACTGTGTAAAAGAGGTCTTCAATGGTTGCTTGAGTGAATGTGTTGACTTCTGACAAATGCGGCTGAGAAGACTTGTGTCAGTTTCCAATTTTGCACAATGTCCTAGGTTGATTTGTGGCAAACTTTACACACAGCCAACGGTCAGATGGGACAAGCTCCCTGAACATTCCTGCTGCAGTTTTAGAATGTTCCAACATTCATTCAATGCTTCACTCTTTAATGCTCTAAGTCTTTAATGCTTGGTTCAGGCATGATTGGCAATAAATGCCTCATTGTATCTTCTGTAAGCTTTTGACATTTAATTCTCTTGATCATTTGTACTTCAAACTGCCTAGATCTTTTGCATTTATGAGCACAGCTTCAGTATACTTGAACTTCTTCAGCCAGGTTGTCCATTTGATCAGTTTGTCTTGAATAGATCAGCAGCTTTGTCCTATAGACCTATCAAGCTGCCTAACATTTCAGCTTTGGACAACTATCCTGATCACTAATATCTCACAACATTTCTGAGATTTTATCTTAAGCATACTACTCATTAAGTGTTCTGGGACAACTTGCCTGAACAATAACTTGAGCATATCTCAACTAACTTGTACATCATCAATCAGGGGTTTTGGTATCTAGATCAAAATCATTTTATTCTCAACAATTTCCCCCTTTTTGATGATGCCAAAACCTATTACAAAGGGACCTTGACTTAAACTAAGTATTACCTTCAGGGATAGTGAACTGGTCAACTTGCCTGAAAGAAACTTGTTAGCACAATAAATCAAGTAATATTTGTCATGTTAGGTTAGTTGAGATAATGAGTTGTTATCTCTTTGATAGAAACATAGTGATCCTTTTATAGATGTGATAAACCATTACAGGACTGAAAATCAAAGGACTCACTAATCTAAAAAAATAACAACAGAATCAGCAATCATAAAAACAAGAGTAGGGAAGGGATAAACTTATCCATCAGAGAGTTCCATCATCTTGGGGAGCAATGCCATATTGAGCCCAGACCCTCTTCTTCAGCTCCCAAACATCCTTGTTGGAGCCTCTAGGGCCTATCTTCATCTTCTCCATCTTCATGATGTTGATGAACTCCTCCAGAATCTTCCCTTCATCAATCAAGTTCCCATTGAACTTAGGAGGCATGTACAGAATTGGACCAGGGGCCTTGAACTCCACTCTAGCAATATCAGCTGCTGCAAACAGCTTTTGGTAGAGGTCCCTATGATTCTCAAACATGAACTGGACAAAGACTTCTTCTACATCTTCTCCAAGCCACTTCCCTATGACATAGAAGTCATATACAAAGCTTCTCTTGGCCTCCTCCCATGCATCATTCAGTGAGATTGGAACCCACTTATCATGGTGAGGGTATTGAGTGTCCCATCTTTGTAGCATTTTAGGTTTGAGTTTTCTGTATGAGGCTCTCCTTCTTGGGACTTTGAAACTTGCCCTTCTTTCATCCCTTGCCTTGTTGGCCTCAACCAATTGCTCCATCCTCTCTTTAGCTCTCTGAAGAGCTAGCTTCTCTTGGGTTTCTGGATATTTTCCAAAACCTTCTTCAAACAATTTGGAGGGGTCATCAGCAAGTTTGGGCACACCAACTTCAGGCATTCTGTTCTGTCCTTCCTCTTCCACTTCTTCTTCTTCAATAACAGGCATTTGAGCTGCTTTCTTTATCCTCTTGGATTTCCTTGCTGGAGTAGATTCTTCAGATTGAAATTCTGAAGGCAAAGTCAGGCTGGTTGGGAATTCATTGAAGGTTTCCAGTTCCTTCCTCTTTCTTTCAGATGACCTTGTCACCTTCCCCCTTACTTCAGCAACCTTCTCTTGAGGTTCAAGTCCTGTAGACTCACCACCTGGCCTTTGAAGCTTTCTTGCCTGACTTTCCATAGCTGACATCATGGACTCCTTGACAGCTATTTGAATCTGCTCTTCCTCAGTTAAATCTTCAACATTCATTGGGCCTTTGCCTTTCCCAATGTCTTCTACTGCTTCCTCCTCAACTTCAGGGGCCTTCTCCTTTCCCTTGGATTCTCCAATTACCAAGGTCCTCTTTGCCCTTGCTCTCTGTCTTTCCCCCTTTTTGGCATTATCAAAACATTGGGGCTTCAAGTCACTCATGGTGACAAAGAGATGTGAGTGGGAATGAGTAAGGGACTTCAATTCCTGCAGTAGGTAAACATTCTCATCATGAATGTTTTGCATCTTATCATCTGCCATGCTCAAAAAGGTGTGAACAGGCTTCATCTTTTGGGAAACTATGGCATCCAATGTGGCTTTCAGTGATTGATCAAGTTTGGCCTGAAGTTGTTCAGTGAGATTGGCCACAACTTGATCAGAGACTTTGGCCATGAGTTCAACAGTGAACTTCTCAGCAGCTTCCTTCACCATTGCAGCTTTCAACTCTGCTGCCTTCTTTCTCTGTGCTGCTGTTCTCTGCCTTAAAGCATCCTTGATGGTCTTTCTCAATGCCTTTACATTGTGCTTGTACAAAGTTTTGAGACCCTGCTGCTCTTTCTTCACAGATCTAGTGAATATACCCATAGCATCTTTAGCCTTTGTCACTTCAGTTGAAACTGTTTGCAGTCCAGTTTCAACTCCACAAAGTCTTGCATCAATAGTAGGTAAGATTACTTCTTCTGACCCTGTGAGCCTCATCTCCACAGAGGCTAGAGTCTTGCCTTGGCCATCTAAGGTATCAGTGGTGGTTGCATGAGCCTTCTCAACTTCCCTGACCAGTGTGTCCAACTTCCCTGACTGCTCTTCAATGATGGATGCAGTCTGAGTAGCCATCTGAAAGTGAGCCTCAGAGGTGTTGGCCTGTTCAAAGTAGATCTGGTTAAGTGTGGACACATTTGCTGATACTGCTTGAAGATCAGTGTCAGCTTCAACTGGTATATCTGTCAGGGAGGCATCTGCAAAAATCTGTTCAAGAGTAACAGCAACTGAATCTGCAAAACTAACAGTGTTAGTAAAAACTCCCTCAGCACCCTCTATTTCTTTTTCTCCCATAAGGTCTGATACATCAGCACCTTCTCTCTCATTTTCAACTTTATTCTTTTCTTCTTCATTTTCAAAAGATAGACTCACATTCACTGGAGAATCAGGCCTCCTTTCACCAAGGGATTCATCAAGTTCAGATTTGACTTGAAGAATAGCCTGACTCTCATATTGGGCTGCACCCAATATTTCTACTTCCTCACCCTCTATTTGTGGTGCACTCAAGGAACCAGTGATCACACATTCCTCACCAACACCTCCCTCTGATTTTTCAGCACTCACAGCCTTTTCAACTCCTTCAATGTTTAAACCTGACACCTCTATATCCTCAACAGGATCCACAGAGGGCAGTTGTTGGGAGATCACAGTGCTTGGGCATCCCAAGTCCACTGAGTCATCCTGAATGACTAAAGGCTGGTCAATGTCCAACTTGCCTGACATTGATGAGGCTTTAGTCAAACCAGCTTCTCCTATGGAAGTCTCAGCATTGTCAAGCTGTGCCTCAGGTTCAAAGGAACCATCCTTGGCCAATGCATCTTGGACTGAGTCACCATCTTTGGTCAACTCCTCTGAATGATCAGAGTCCTGTACAGAATGAAAAGTCAAGTAATGTACCTGAGCTGAATTGATACCAGGGGGATTGGGATTGGTGTGATCATCATCATCATCATCATCAGATGGACTGTCAGGATGCTTGATTCCTTGTGCTATCCTCTCTCTTTCAGCAAGCACCTTTTCATGGACAATGGTGCAAAATAGGGCCTCAGTGGTTAAAACACTGGTCTTCTTTACATTTGCAAAATGCAACAGCCTATTTTCCTCAACCTGCCACCAGTTGGCACCCTTATCCTGAATAGCCTGAGCTATTTCCACAATAGTTCTATCTTTGATCTCAACAAGAGCTCTGAGATCATAGAACTGTTGTTGCAGCCTGGGATAATCCTTCAAACCTGGATATAATTCATCCACATTGGCTCTTGCAATCTGTCTCAACATCCCCTCATAGGTATAGTCTTCACCACTATCATCTCCAGAAGAGTTGGATTCAGGAGGGTTGGAATGGGATTCAAGTAAGCTTGGCTGGGATTCAGGTAGGTTGGATTCAGAAGGGTTGGGGTCAGGAGAGGTCAAAGCAAGTTGGGATTCAGGTGCTTTTGAGAGCATTGTGCCTGAAGAGGTAATTGGAATGGCTGGAATGGGTGGGAAAACAACTTGATCACCTTCTTGAAGAGCAGTTTCAAGAAGTTTGGTATATGAGAGAAGTCTTGGATCAAGTGGGGAAAAGGGTCTATCTTCAAGATTGACCAAATCTGCCAGCACATCAATACCTGATCTATCAGGTGCACCTTCAGGGGAGTACACCTTCTTGGCAATGATTGGTGCATCCTCAGGAGTCTTGCACTCCTCTTCTTCTTGCCTTGGTGATATTCTTCTAGATTGAATATCAGGAGAGTTGGCTTCAGGGCTGTTGGGTTTGGACTTGGATTTAGACTTGCTGGCCTGTCTAATCTCCTTGAAGAACTCTTTCTTTTGCTTTTCTTCCTCCATCAACCTTTGCTTCTCAGAGGTCTTGATGATCCTTCTTTTTCTTTCATACCTTGTTGGCTGGTCAAGGTCTCTGAATTCAGTTATACTCTCAGGCTGTAGGGGGACAATTTCTCTGAATACTTCACCCTCTTCAGGAGGGTTGACTCCTTCCTCAGCAACCTTCTCTATTTCCTCAGAAGTGGCTCCTCCACTTCTTGGCTGACTTTCTTGGGAAGATTCATGCAAAATCTTCTTCATCTTCTTCATTTTTGGTTGAGCTTTTGGTGATTGGGCTTTCCTCTTCCTTGGAGAGGCTCTTGTTGCTGGTACAATTGTGATGGCCTTCTTTGAAGCTGCATCCTGCTTCCTCTTCTCTGTCTTAGAAGACAGCTTCCTAAACATCACCTTTTGAGCTGGAAAAGGCTTTGGCTTAGCTTGGAGGTGGGTGTAATGTGCAAATCTTTCCAAGAGTAGGCTTGCTCTTGTGCAGAACTGGAGTTTTCCTTCAACCACCACCTTGTGGTGTTTCACCTCCTTGAACTTGAATTTTTCATTCATCATTTTGTCAAGAATGAATTTCTTCCAGTTGAACTTGACTCTCTTTTCAGCAGAGTCAATCACAGCAGCCATCACCCTCAATTTAGGCATACTGATTTGTTCAACACTCCCTGAGTGGCTCAACAGGCTTTTTACAACACAGTCAAACAAATGCCTAAACACTGGCTTTAAAGTGTTTTTGTTTTGAGCACTTACAAGTTTCTTAGGTTCTATCATCCAAGAGAAATAGAATTCCTGATCATCCTCTTCCTTGTATACTTCTGGATTTATGCCTTCAGAAGGTAGCCCAAAACTGGCTTCTAAATCCTCTGCAGTGAAGATGACTGTGTGTTGGCTTTCTTCTTCTTCATCTTCTTCTGCATATGTGAGCTTTGTGCACACATCCCCCTTCTTGCCCTTCCACCTGAGATAGGCAAAGAATTCTGCCATAAATGGATTTAGGCAGGAATCAGGCTTGGTGCCTAGAAATTTTTCTAGCCCTGCCTCCCTTAGCCATTGGAGGACTTGTTGAACATCTGAATCTGGGCTATCAAAGGCTACCAGCTTTTCAAACCAAAGGGAATTTGGGTTGCTAAGATAAGAGAAATCAATGTCCAGAGAGGAATCATTGAAATCTACGAGTTCTTCTCTCTTGAGTTTTGGAGCCATGGATAGATTTGAGAGAAAGAAAGTTTTGAAGAAAAGTTGCAGGTTTAGAGGCTTTGAGACTTCAAGGAATTTTGGAAATATGAGTGCGTAAGGATGGTAGTGAAAATTTAGGAGTTTATATATGGAAGAGATTTATTAACCGTTGGTTAATGGAATGTAACAGTGGTTAATTGGAAAAACCGTTTGAATATAGTGGGGTAGTGGACTTTCAATGGTTCGATGGAGTTTTGAATGCAATTTAATGGTTTGGATGAAGGCTCAAGAATTCATGCAATCTTATTAAGATTTCTGCATTAAATGCTGATTTGCCTTTTTGGTTTTAAAAATCTTTATAACACACTCCATCCTAAGAATGTCCTACTCTTAGACCAAGAAACCTCTTAAATGTCTAATCAATGCTAATAATAGCAATAATTATCCAATTAACTAGGACAAACATCCTGAGATGTGCTTTGGTTTCTGTGTGGACCAAATTGCCTGATTACTTTGCCTGAGTGGGTCCCAAAGTTGCTGACTGGGTCCCACTTAGACAAATCCCCTGACCAACATTGCTGATCACTCCAGGGACAACCTTGCTGAGTTTCCCTCTGTGGCTGACAGCTTCAATGATGTTGGTCAACTTTGCTGAAGTTCCACTTTGATGAACTTCCCCCTTTATATGAGCTTTACTTTCCTCATTTTTCCATTTTGCCTGGATCAAGTAACCCTAATTCAGCTGACAGTTCCAAGAACCTTGCTTCAGCTAGAGGCTTGGTCAGAATATCAGCTTTTTGCTTATCAGTGTGAATTTTGACAAACTTGATATCTTTCTTCTCCACATGATCCCTTATGAAATGATGCTTGATGTCCACATGCTTGCATCTGGTGTGGAGCACTGGATTCTGTGAGATGGCAATTGCACTATTGTTGTCACAGAATATGGGCACTTCATTTGTGATTACTTTGTAATCTCTTAATTGTTGCCTGAGCCATAGAATCTGAGCACAGCAACTTCCAGCAGCTACATACTCAGCTTCAGTTGTTGAAGTTGCAACTGTATTTTGCTTCTTGGAGAACCATGAGATAAGCTTGTTCCCCAAGAATTGACATGTTCCAGAGGTGGATTTTCTGTCAATTCTACATCCTCCATAGTCAGCATCTGAGTATCCAGTGAGCTCAATATTGTCATCAGCTGGATACCACAATCCAAGATTCTCAGATCCCTTGAGATATCTTAGAATCCTCTTGGCAGCATCAAGATGGCTCTTCTTTGGATTGGCTTGAAATCTTGCACATACTCCAACTGCAAATGTGATATCAGGCCTGCTTGCAGTGAGATATAGCAGTGATCCTATGATTCCTCTGTAGTTAGTGGAGTTTGTTGACTCTCCACCTTCATCAGGATCCATCTTCCAGTTAGTATTCATAGGAATTCTGACTGGTTTGCTTGTAGCACATCCAAATTTCTTGATCATGTCCCTTGTATACTTGGCCTGATTGATGAATATTCCCTTCTTTGATTGAGTGACTTGAAGTCCTAAGAAGAAATTCATCAATCCCATCATGGACATCTCAAATTTGCTTTGCATGAGTTTAGAGAACTTCTCACATAATTTTTCATTTGGAGATCCAAATATAATGTCATCCACATAGATTTGGACTAATAAAATATCATCTCCTTCACAGATTCTGAACAAGGTTCTGTCAACAGTGCCTTTGACAAAACCATGATCTAGAAGAAACTGTGATAAGGTGTCATACCAAGCTCTTGGAGCTTGCTTTAAGCCATAGAGAGCTTTCTTTAATCTGTACACCTTGTCTCCTTCTTCAAAGCCTGGGGGCTGTTCCACATATACTTCTTCTTTGAGCACCCCATTGAGAAATGCACTCTTCACATCCATTTGATACACCTTGAATCTCATGTGAGCTGCATATGCTAGGAAGAGTCTGATTGCCTCAAGTCTGGCCACTGGAGCAAAGGTCTCATCATAATCAATCCCTTCAGATTGACAATATCCTTTGGCCACCAGTCTTGCTTTGTTTCTTACAATGATGTCATTTTCATTTTTCTTGTTTTTGAACACCCATTTAGTTCCAATGACATCTTGATGAGTTGGCCTGTCTACCAGCTCCCAAACTTCATTTCTGGTAAACTGATTCAGCTCTTCTTGCATGGCTATGATCCAGTTGGTGTCTTGTAGTGCTTCCTCAATGTCTTTAGGTTCCTGTTCTGAAAGAAAACAACAAAACAGAGCACTTTCTCCATGAAATCTTCTAGTTTTGATCCCTTCACTTGGATTACCAAGTATCAGGCTAGATGGGTGGTCTTGCAACCAAGTCCTTCTAGACCTGATCCTTTCAGGAGGATTGTCCTCATCTGAAGTTGGATCACTAGATTCATTAAATTCAGGAAAGTTAATTGAAGGATCAAGTTCAGGATCATATTCAGGGGTGTTGTCCTCATTGTCAGATAGATTGACATTTTCATTGGTTCCCCCTTGAATAGTGGATCCATTAACTACCTCAGCATTGCCTGCTTCTTCATTGGTAGTTGTTACCTGATTTTGAACTGGGATGGGATCAGTCAGTTCAATTTCTCCTTCAGGTTGGTTGTCTACTGGTTGATTGCTATCAGGTAGGTTGTCCAGTTTTTGATTTTCATGAAGTTCAGGCTGGGCAACCTCCACAAACACTGTTTCCTTGCTTTGAAGCCTTAATCTGGTTGTTCTTTGTGTTATCTCATCAATATTCAGGTTTCTATCCCTGAACTCATTAATAGATTCATCAAACACAACATGAGGTGTTTCTTCCACAATAAGAGTTTTGCAATTGTAAACTCTGTAAGCCTTGCTGATTTGTGAATATCCAACAAATATTCCTTCATCAGCTTTGCTATCAAAGGCTTTCAATTGTTCTTTCCCATTATTATGGATGAAACACTTACAACCAAATATGTGAAAATAAGCAACAGTGGGCAATCTACCTTTCCATATTTGATGTGGAGTCTTACCTTGTCCTTTGGTGATTAAGGACCTGTTTTGAGTGTGACATGCAGTGCTAATGGCTTCAGCCCAGAACCTTTTAGGTAGTTTGGATTCAGCAATCAAGGTTCTAGCTGCCTCCTTCAAGGTCCTGTTCCTTCTTTCAGCAACCCCATTTTGTTGAGGTGTTCTTGCTGCTGAAGTTTCATGTGTGATGCCATTCTTGCTACAGTACTCATTGATGTATGAGTTTATGAACTCAGTGCCTTTGTCAGATCTGATCTTGACAATACTTAGGCCCTTTTCATTGCTCAATCTCATCATCAATTCAGGTAGTTTGACTTGGGTCTCCTTTTTGTTCAGCAAGAATACTACCCAAGTGTACCTGGAAAAATCATCAACAACAACTAAAGCATATTTTCTTCCATTTAAACTTACTGGGATTATTGGCCCAAATAAATCCATATGCAGTAGATGAAGAACTCTCTCAGTTGAGATGACAGGTTTTCCTTTGAATGAGGCTTTGATCTGCTTTCCTTCCTGACATGGCTGGCATATATGTTCTTTGGTGAACACTTGATTTGGCAGCCCTTTAACTAGAGAGTTTCTTGAAATCTTGTTGATGGTTTTGAAGTTCAGGTGATTCAGTCTCTTGTGCCATAGCCAGCTTTGCTCATTTGTGCTTTTGGCAACAAGACAGACTGCTTCAGGGGTTTTGCTCCAATCTGCAAAATAAACATTTCCCTTTCTCACCCCTGTTTGTAGCACCTGCTGTGTTGATTTGTTTTTGATAGTACATTCATTTGGTGCAAATTCAACACAATATCCTTTGTCACAAATTTGACTTATAGACAACAGGTTATATTTTAGGCCTAGAACATATGAGACATCAGTAATTTTAACACTACCAATGTTTAATGTACCATAGCCTCTTGTGATGCCTTGAGAGCTGTCTCCAAAAGTTACTGAAGGACCATCTTTTTCTATGAAATCTGAGAGAAGCTCCTTGTTTCCAGTCATGTGCCTTGAACATCCACTGTCCAGGTACCATGCTGTTTTCTTGTTGATGCTTCTCTTCCTTTTGGGGTCCTTGCAATCCTGCAAAGTCAAAATTTAGGTACCCTTTGAGTGTTGGGTCCTAGAGGGTTAGCTGTACCTTTTGGAACCCAAATCTGCCTGATAACTTTGATTGATTCAAAGTGACTGACTTGGTTTCCATTTACATCTACATACACAGTTTGACCCTTAAATGCCTTGGGTGACTTCTGTGTATAAGTGTTAGCTTTGTAGAGTTCAGGAGAGTTGGTAAATTTCTTTGGGACATTTCTCCTGAAGTTACTAAGCTTAGGTGCAGCTGGGTAAGACTTTTGAGGATAGGTTTTTGGATGGCCTTTTCCATTTGGCAAGTAAGGTCCAGGCTTCCTGAATGTTTTATACCTATCAGAGGGTATTGGCCTTAATCCATTTAGTTGAGGTTGCCTCATTTGAGTTGGCCTCTTCTGAACAGGTTTTGGACAACTCCTCTGATGATGATTCAGATAGGTTGGCCTTCCATTAGTTCTACCTTTCTGAACCTCATTCCTCCTGTAAGCAATGCCTTTAACCTTTTCCAAAGGTGTGGGTTTAGGTACATTGTTTACCTGAGTTGGTATAAAAATTCCTTTTCCCTTATCCTTGATCAGTGGTTGATTTACTTCATTTTCATTTTGTTGTGCCACTGATCTTACAAAAGTCATCTTAGAATTGCTTGATGAAGCAAAACTAAGACCAGGTGAGGGTTCAAATGGATTATAGCCTAATCCATCCCTTTGAGCAAATGGTCTTTGAAACCCTTGAATTTCCTCTATTGCCTTAGCAGATTTGTTCAAGACAGACATTTTCATTTTCAAGCTCCCCTCACTTAATTTTAGAGTATCAAATTCTCTTGAGAGATTGTCAAATTTAGCTTGTAGAGTTCTAGAGTCAAAATCCTTTTTCCTTAGAGCCTGATTTTGTTCATCAATCAGCTTTTGTTGTTCAGAGACTTTGAGAGACATTTCTTCATGTTCTCTCACAATCTGTTGATACAACTCAGTTGATTTAATGTCAACTTCAGATTCAGGAGGATTGGACATTTTGACTTTAGACCTCAACTGTTCATTTTCTCTCAGAGCCATATTGCATACTTCTTGCATTCTGGTGAAATCTTCCAACAACTTTTCAAAGTCAAGATGGATTTCACTAGATTCATGTGTGTTAATTGACAAGTTGGAAGTTGAACATACCTCTTCATCTTCAAGTGCCATTTGACAGTCCTCATCACTGTCACTGTTGGAGAACAGCCCATCATCAGAAGAGTAGACACTCTCCTCACTTGCTGAATCTCCAGCTACCATAGCCTTCCTGTTGTTCAGCCTTTTATCTCTTTTGTTTTGCCTTTCCTTTCTTTCTTTTGCACTGAGGTCAGGACAGTCATACTGAAAATGACCATTCTTCTGGCAGTTGTAACACACATCTTCATCATCATTCTTTGAGGACTCCTTCCTTCTTGATGATGATGGCTCACCTTTGCTGAATTTCTTCCTATCAGCATATCTGTCTTCTTTCTTTTCATCAGAGACTTTGTCCTCTGATTTATGTTCAGGAGAACTAAATCTCCTTCTGGTTCTGTTATCTTGGTAGAACTTCTTGTATCTACCAAATCTGGAGTTGAGCTTCTCAAATCTTCTAGCCATGAGTGCCAGCTCCTCCTTTATTTCAGATTTTGAAACAGACTGAGAGGATCTTTGAGTAATCTTCTTTTCTGTTTCAGCAGCTTTGAAGGCAACACCTTTGTTTGAAGAGGATGGCTCTTCATGCACCTTCTTTCTATTGAGATCAAACTCATATGCTTTGAGTTCAGAGAATACTTGCTGCATTGGTATGTTGTCAAGATTACTGGTATTTTGCATCATGACAGAGTATATGTCCCACTTGGATGTGAGACTTCTCAAGATCTTCAGAGCAACCTCTCTTTTGGCATAGAACTTGCCAAGAGAGTTTATTTCATTCATGATGTCAGTGAACCTGCCATCAAGATGATCAATAGTTTCATTGGCCTCCATAGAGAATTGTTCATATTTTTGGATAGCCACTTGAAGCTTGTTCTCCTTGATCTTTTGGGTACCTTCACACATAAGTGCTAAGGTATCCCAAGTCTCTTTAGCTGATGTGCAGTGGTACACTCTCCCCATCACTGCATCTGGAATTGTCTGGTACAATGTGTTCATTGCAATGTAGTTCAGGTTGTGCCTTTTTCTTTCTTCAGCTGTAAAGTCATCTTCATCTTTTGGCAGCAATTCCCTTGGATCAGCTTTTTGAGCATCAGTGAGCTTGGGATTTGCTTTAGTGAATGTGAATGGCCCTCTAGTGATGACTTTAAGCATCTCATCATGCTGGCAAGCAAGATGTGCTCTCATCCTGATCTTCCAGAAATCATAGTTCTCAATTGAGAACATTGGCAGTTTATGATGAGAAATATGATTGACTTGGTTTGGACCCATATTGTTGATGGTGTTGACAGCATCTCCTGGAACTGCATTGTTAGCCATTTCAACAAATGTAATAGAAGATGAACACAGATAAGTTTTTCAGAAATTTTGGATCAGTTCAGTGACCACAGAAAAATGTGATTTTGAAAATCAGTTGGATTTTTCAGAAGCAGTGGTCTTTGAACCCCTGCTCTGATACCACTTGTTGGTCCTTGGTGGAGTATAACACAAGTGTATGGGGGGGGGGGAATGCACTTGTGTATGCAAATTCTTTTCTTTTTGACAAATTGGTCTTATCAGGCAAGTTGTCTCACAACTGGCCTGAGTGTGAACTTTGATAGATACTTGTCCTACTGATTACTATTGAGTGATCAGTTGGCTAAATATCTAAAAGAGTTACTTAGTGCGGAATGTGGTTGGCCTTTGACTAAGAAATACTCCAAATTAATTTCTGAAAATACAGGTTATCAGGGACTTTGTCCAAAACAGATTTTCTTACTTACTGAGTTATGAATCTTTAAAATATGTTTGAATGAAGTGAAGTTAAGAATGCAGTAAGTAAATGAGACACAAGTTTATAGTGGTTCAGAGACTCAAGCTCCTACATCCACTTTCCCTGATTGAACAGGATAATTCCTTCTCAATGGAATTAGCTTGTTTTATAGTGCCAAGGTGCACTGATCAACAACACTCTCTTAGTGTTTTGATCCCTAGGATAACTTGAGTCCTAATGCTCAATCTCTCTGAGTTAAGACTGTGTTTCACACTAACAGTCCTTAACTCCTCACTTCTACAACAAACTCTCTCTTCACTTAATGAGATAAGGGTTTGAGGTTTGGTTCCAACTAGTAGAGATATCCTTTACAATGAGAACAGATGTAAAGGCTTAGGATATCTCAATGCTAAGCTAGGATGTTTACAAAGATTGGCTTAGCTGACTTGAAGTGATTCAGGAAATTTGGAATTCTAGAGAATAGCTTGGTTTCCTTTTGAAAGCTTGATGATAGTTTGATAGCTTGTAGTTGGATTATGAATTCCTTTGATCACTTCTGTATTTATAGACAATTTGAACAACTAACCGTTGGAGGGATTAGAAATTCAAATATGTCTATTTGCAGCACCATTGAAACGGCTATGAAGCTTGACATCCTTTTATCCACTGTGTAAAAGAGGTCTTCAATGGTTGCTTGAGTGAATGTGTTGACTTCTGACAAATGCGGCTGAGAAGACTTGTGTCAGTTTCCAATTTTGCACAATGTCCTAGGTTGATTTGTGGCAAACTTTACACACAGCCAACGGTCAGATGGGACAAGCTCCCTGAACATTCCTGCTGCAGTTTTAGAATGTTCCAACATTCATTCAATGCTTCACTCTTTAATGCTCTAAGTCTTTAATGCTTGGTTCAGGCATGATTGGCAATAAATGCCTCATTGTATCTTCTGTAAGCTTTTGACATTTAATTCTCTTGATCATTTGTACTTCAAACTGCCTAGATCTTTTGCATTTATGAGCACAACTTCAGTATACTTGAACTTCTTCAGCCAGGTTGTCCATTTGATCAGTTTGTCTTGAATAGATCAGCAGCTTTGTCCTATAGACCTATCAAGCTGCCTAACATTTCAGCTTTGGACAACTATCCTGATCACTAATATCTCACAACATTTCTGAGATTTTATCTTAAGCATACTACTCATTAAGTGTTCTGGGACAACTTGCCTGAACAATAACTTGAGCATATCTCAACTAACTTGTACATCATCAATCAGGGGTTTTGGTATCTAGATCAAAATCATTTTATTCCCAACACAACCTATTCTCTAGAGTCTCAAGAGAATCAGAATTACCTTCCTCTTCAGAAGCAAGGTCATTGGAGCTTGATGTGGAGTCTTTAGCAGAGCTTTCCTTCGAGCTGCTTTCTGCACTGGAAGAGCTATCACCACTGGCATCATCTTCAGGTTCTGGTGCAGCTTCCTTTGCAGCAGCAAAATGCTCAGCATTTTTCTTAAGAGAGTTCAGAATATCTCTTAAACACACATCAGAATCAGAATTGGAATCTGATTTTGCAGGTTCATCTTTAGCAATCATCTTGGCCTTCCCTTTGCCTTTGGGATCAGCAGCAGCTTTCTTCCTCCTTTCAACAACAGCTTTCTTGGGTTTCTCAGCAACAGTCTTTTTAACAACAACAACAGCTTCCTCTTCAGAGTTTGTGAACACTTGGATGGGTTCAGCAGCTTCAGCTCCAGCTTTCTTCTTCTTCCTCATAGATTCAGAATAATCCACACGAGTGAACACACGGTATGATCTTCTTCTTTGAACAGGACTCCTCTGTCTTTTTCCTTTCTGCGCATTCTTCTTGAAAGGAATGGGAGCAGATTCATCAGAAACAGAGAGTGAAGAGTTTGTACCGTCTTCAGAGATGTTTGCATCCTCCATTTCAACATCTTCAGGGTCGGAAGTAGCAGTAGCTTCTTCTTCAGCAGTAACTTCCTCATTTTCAGCTTGCGAGGTGTGAACAGTAGGTGATTTAGGGCTTTTTGAAGCAGCAGCCATTTGGGCGGTTTGATCAGCCAAATAGCTTGAAATATCCACTGTGATATCTCCAAATGTCATCACGGGCAGATGACCAGTTGTTCGAAGAGAGTCAGACACTTCTTCGATAGCCTTGTTGAACTGTTCGACAGTTGCATCTTGAGGAATGTTGGTTGTTGGTGGAACGGTTTGAGGAGCAGTTTGAGGAGTGGGAGTGGTTGTTGATGGTGTTGCAGAGACATTTGAGTCAGCATTTGACGAGGTTGATTTCTGAGACGCCATGGAAGCAAGAATTTCGAGAGGGTTTGTGTGAGAAGGGGATGAGTTCTTCGAATCAGAGTGAGATTGTGAGTGGGATTGAGGTCGGTTTCCAGCCATTTAAGGGACGGTTGGAATTTCAAGATGGTTTTGAGGAGTGTATTCACAAAATTTGAGAGATACACGGCCAGTAATCAATTCTGCAGAAGCTTAGTACTTAACAAACTCAAAAATCACGATTAGCAACATAAGTCACAATTAATTGAGTTTTATAGAGAGAATGTATGTGTAGTTGGAGGTTAACATGATTAATTCCAGAAATAATGTGATAGTGCTCCACATTTTTAGCCACAACCTTGATCATGGTTTAATTAGTGGGAAAAATCCATTTTATTAATTAATTAAATAATTAAGAAATTTCTAGAATAAAGACTAAGTCCAAGCATAATCTGAAAAATAAAAAACGTGGGTTAGTTATATAATTGAATAAATAAAATAAATCTCAATAAATAATTAAATAATTACTACTTATAAAAATAAATTCGAATCAGGCAATGTTGTGCTCAAAACTGTTACAAACACCTCAACACGGTTTTTACATGAATTTGCTTCATTTGTGTTGCACCATAATTTTTTCTTTTTGTGTTATAGCATCTAATTTGTATTGATCCATTGTTCCTGTAGAGTACATCGTAGTAGCGAACTCCGTGCCCCATACTTACTTAATGGATTACAAATATATTGATGTTTTTACCAAAGAATCACCTTTTGAAAAGAAGGCATCGTAGTAGTGAACTCCGTGCTCCATAGTTACTCAGTGATTTGGTACATCTTTTAGTATGCTAATAACATTCTCATTTTTATGCATTTGAGAGGTGTAAGACATGTTTATTTTTGCACTACAAGGTTCTTAGATTCGTAGATATTTTACAAAGGAATTATTTAACTAAGTAAGAAATAAATTCAACTTATAAAATTTTACAACCCATGATGTTGTCCCAAATGCTGACGCATGTGTGACAACATCCATCCGAATTTTTCAGATAGTGCTCATCCCAAGAGATTTCCTCAAGATTGAGAATCTCTCATGGTCTAATGCCTTAGTAAAAATGTCAGCATTTTGTTTTTCAGTAGGTATATACTCCAACTTCACAATGTTATTCTCTACTAAATCTCTCATAAAGTGATGTCTTATGCTAATGTGCTTTGTGAGTGAGTGTTGTACAGGATTCTTAGAAATGTTAATAGCACTAGTATTATCACAAAAAATTGTAAGTATACCATTCTCAATACCATAGTCATGGAACATCTTGCTCAGCCACAAGAGTTGTGTACAGCAGCTTCCAACAGCTATATACTCAGATTCTGCAGTAGATTGTGAAACACAATTCTGCTTCTTGCTGTGCCATGATACAAGATTGTTTCCCATGTAGAAACATCCTCCACTCGTACTCTTTCTATCATCTATATCTCCAGCCCAATCAACATCACTGTAGCCTATCAAAATGTTGTTGGTGTCCTTAGTATACCAGATTCCAAGGTCACTTGTACCTGCAACATACTTGATAATCCTTTTCACAGCATTCAGGTGAGATTCCTTTGGATTAGCTTGGTACCTAGCACAAACACACACACTGTACATAATATCTGGTCTACTAGAAGTTAAATACAGTAAACTCCCTATCATGGATCTGTAAAGTGTTGGATCAACATCTGTTCCAGCACTGTCTTTGGTGCACAAAATGTTGAGACAAATAGTGCAACACTGACTCTAACAGAATATCAGAAATTAAGATTCACAGCGGAAGACTTGAAACACTAAAAACAAACGAGACATAATGGAAACACTTTTAACATAGATTTTATAAATAAAAATTTATGTCTGCCTTATGGCGTAAAATCAATACTTATCTTCAAGTACAAATGTTGTGTGAAATGTTACAACAATAACTTTCACAACGAAACTATAAACGAGGCAGGTGCCAAGTCTAGAAAACGAACTAAGTGTATAAATTATACACTGTCGAAATGCCTAGTCTATCTAATGATTACACTCTCAATAGATAAGATGACACACAATCATACGGGTGGTATACAACGTATGAACTAAAATGTAGAACTATTGGCCACAATTTCCTAACAGGGATGAACGCTCGGTCTAGGATATTGATCGAATAGAGCACACTGAATTATGAAGCCTTCAATGGGTATTTATAGATGTGGGATACGAATTCTAGAGGCTTCCACATTGAGGTCCTATTTTTTAGGAAACTCAACTTCCACAACTTCCATGATCTTTCTAGATCCTTCTAGCATGCTCCAGGTCGTTCCAAATGCATATAGGCTGTTCTAGCATGTTCTCCAATGTTCTGGAATCTTCCAGGTTCCAGATCCTTGTAGAAGCTTCTAGATCCTGCCAGAAATGCGACAACATTTAGATCAACATTTAATGTAGCATTTCAGAAAAGACTTAAAAAAATCTCGGAAGGTCAAATTTAGATGTTGTTGATAATGTTAAGACATTTAAGAATTAACAACATCTACACATCTCTTTATTTTTTATTGCATAGAATGTAAATTAACATTGTCTTTGTCATGTCGAGTGTCCGAAACATAGAACTATTGACCATTATGTTTGAGCGATGAGAAATGTCTCTCAATCAGAAATGCTCAAATGTATCTTGCTCCATGATATATTATAAAAACGGGTATTAGTATTTTATGTTGATGTTATTTAGGAGAGAGTTTTAACATATCTATATATATGTATATTTATTATTTTATCGACTATACGAAAATTAAAACACACACCAAGACATGTGCATTACACAAGAATTTTTATAGATGACATAAATGAAAGGGGAGAAAGCTAGATCTTTTGTTCAAAATAGTTACAGTAAAATCTCTATAAATTAATAAACTCTATAAAATAATAAAATCTTTCGGTCCCGACTTGGGCCTTTGTAAAAAATCATCAAATTCGATAAGATAATAAGATAATAATTTTTCAGAAAACCCCTTTATAAATATTAGGTCCTATTAAAACTCTAAATTAATAATTCATAAATATTATAAATTCATAAATATTACAATTCATATTGAGATTTATATAATATATGTTTCATTCACCATGCATGGATATATTTAATTGACTATAATAGTTATTTAAGTGCAACGAATTAATATAAACATGTATATTTAAATAATTTCAATGAAATGATACATGCGTCCATGAATATAATAGTTAATTGTATACAAATGAATTGGTTGATGCATGAATATAATCAATGAAATATATATGAATTCATTTATTTTTAATACATATGTTCTAAATTTGCTGAATTTAAAAAGTCTCTCTTTTAATTAATAAAATATTAATTTATTGATAATTTAATATCTCTTCTAAATTAACAAAATTTCATGGTCTCAAGGTTATTAATTTATAGAAGTTTTACTGTAGTTTTAAAGATTTTTTTTTTATAAACAAGAAAATTATATATGAAGACACCGGTGGCAAGATAGATTATAAATAATTAAAACAAACCCGTGCGATGCACATGTGAAAAACTAGTGCATAAAAAAATAGAATGTTATTAGCATACTAAAAGATGTATTAAATCACTGAGTAACTATGGAGCACGAAGTTCACTACTACGATGCCTTCTTTTCAAAAGGTGATTTTTGGTAAAAACATCAAGAGATTTGTAATCCATTAAGTAAGTATGGGGCACGGAGTTCGCTACTACGACGTACTCTACATGAACAATGGATCAATACAAATTAGAGGCTATAACACAAAAAGAAAAAAATATGGTGCAACACAAATGAAGAAAATTCATGTAAAAACCGTGTTGAGGTGTTTGTAACAGTTTTGAGCACAACATTACCTGATTCGAATTTATTTTTATAAGTTGTAATTATTTAATTATTTATTGAGATTTATTTTATTTATTTAAATTAAATACTGACCCACGTTTTCTATTTTTCAGATTACGCTTGGACTAATTAAAATTCTGGAATCTTCTTAATAATTTAATTAATTAATTAAATTGATGTTGCCCACTAACTACCCATGATCAAGGTTGTGGCTAAAAATGTGGTACATTATCGAAATTAATTCTAGAATGATCTTTTCAACCTCCAACTACATACATTCTCTCTATTAAACTCAATTAATTATGATTTATTTTGCTAAGTGTTTTTGTCGAGTTTTGTTGAGTACTACATTTGAAGAAACTGTTTCCTTGGACGTGTATTTCTCAAATTGTTGTATACACTCTCCCACCTTGCCTCGAAATCCAAACTGTTTCTTAAATGGCTGGAAACCACCCTCAATCTCAATCTCAATCGCACTCTCACTCTGCTTCTGATTCTACCGCACAAACAACCCAAAACTCTCTCCAACTTCTTGCTTCCATGACTTCGCAACAATCAAACTCCCTAAATGTGACTCTATTGTCTCTGCAACCCCATCAACAACTCAAACCACTCCTATTCCACAAACCACTCCACAAACTACCCACATTCCACAAGATTCAACTGTCGAACAACTAACTAGGGTTGTTGAAGAAGTGTCCGATACTCTTCGAGCTATTGGTCATTTGCCCGTAATGACATTTGGAGATATCACTGTGGATATCTCAAGCTATCTTGCTGAACAAACTGCTCAAAAGGCCACTACATCAAAAAGCCCCAAATCGCCTAAACCTACTGATCCTGGTTCAATAGAAGGAAATGTTGAGGCCGTTGTTGAAGGAGAAGCTGCTGCTGCATCCGATTCTGAGGATGTTAAAATGGAGGACGCTCAGGCTTCTGAAAGTGGTACAAACTCTTCCATCTCTGTTTCTGATGAGTCTGTCCCTGTTCTTCTTAAGAAAACGGTGCAGAAAGGCAAAAGAAGAAGAAGCCCTGTCTAAAGAAGGAGATCAAACCGTGTGTTTACTCGAGTGGATTATTCTGAATCCATGAGGAAGAAGAAAAAGGCTGGACACGATGCTAATGAACCCATCCAGGTGTTCACTGAATCCGAGGAAGAAATTGACGTTGTTGTTGCTGAGAAAACAAAGAAAAAAAAGGTTGCTGCTGAACCTAAAGGAAAAGGGAAGGCTAAGATGATCCCTGAGGAAGAACCTGCTGAATCAGATTCTGATTCTGGTTTTGATGTTTGCCTAAGAGACATTCAACAGTCTCTTAAGAAGAATGCTGAGACTTTTGCTGCTGCAAAAGAGTCCACACCCGAATCTGATGATGATGGGAGTGGTGACAGTTCATCTTCTGAGGCAAAGAGCTCGTCTAAAAGCTCTGAACAAGAAGGAGGTTCTGACCCTGATGAGGAACTACCTTCAGAGGAAGATGAAGTTATATCTGATCCCTCTGATTATTTAGAGAAAAGGCTAGAAATTTATTCTAAGAGGAAATTATTGATTGAGAAGAGAATTAATGTGCCTGACTTTGATAGTAAGGGGATGGTCAAGTTTTTAGAGGATAGAAACTTGTTAAATGCTGTTACATTTGGTGATGCTTTTCTTACAAATTGGCATATGAGTTCTATGCATGTATGAAGAAAAGCACTGGTAGGAGAAGTTCTAGATGTTATGGAACTGTGAATTTTAGGGGGAGAGATGTGCCATTCACTCCAGAACTAATTAATGAATTCTTGCACACCCCTAATGTTGATGAAGATGATGATCCAGACATGGATGTGGTGATTACTGCAATCACAGGGGGTAGAAAAACTAAGTGGATTAGGAAGATGCTAGCCAAACACTTAACCTCCTTACATTCTGTCCTTTATAAACTTATCATTTATAACTGGATCCCCACTTCCAACACCACTAAAATCACTAGAGATCAAGCCATTCTTATGTATAGAATTTCAATACTTCAGAAGTTTAATCTAGGCATTACCATCTTTCACCATATGAGAAAGTTTACTGGGAAAACTTTTGGGAAAGGTAATCTGCCCTATCCAGTCTTAATTTCTAACTATCTGAAGCACCATGGCTTCACTGCAAAGAAGACTGATGTTTTGAGGGGGAGAGTGCCACTGCTGGCTATTGCTCCTGCCTTATTGATTGGGGACAGAGTGATTGACTTTCCCCTAGATGCTCCTGGTACTCACAGTCAGCACAGACCATCGACCTCTACACAACCAGGCCCTTCCGGACCAAAACAGAGGAATGCAACATCAAATGCTGACAACATTGGTGTCAACTTTTCTGGTACAAAGTTTGTTTCTCAAGCCTTTATACTATCACATCTTCAATATCTACAGGAATCCATAAATGAGCTTCAGTTCCTGAAGGACAAATGGACAAAGATGCTTTCAACTCCAACAGGGGGAGAAGTGCCACCACCATCACATTTACAACCTAATTCTGAAGTTGTGATTGAAGAGTTGAATCGTGAAGATGTTCCTGCTGGTGGACCTGATGCTGGAAGTGGAGGAAAACAATGTAGTTGCCCACTTTGCAAGATTCTATGCTGAAGAAGCTGATAAGGAGGATGCTGATGAGATGGAGACTTTATATGGTGATCTCCATTGATGAACAGGAAGATGCTACAAGACATGGGGAGATTTGAATACAAAATGGAAACTGTGCAGGAATCTGATGCTGCAGCTGTTACCTCAGCAATTTATGCCATTTTTCAGTTTCAATCTCTGTACTTGATGTTTAAGTAAATTCTGATACAATTGTTACTTATTTCTAGATGATAGGATGTTTGTTTTTCCTTATGCTTGATATACAACTTGCTTAATTGATTTGCATTTGATGATATCTGTTTACTGTGTTTGACTTAATATGTTTAAAGGTTATTGCGTGTTTACTGCAGGTTGTTTATCTTGTTTAGGCAGGTCATATTATTCAAGAGCTTAAAAGTGTTTGATTTTGAGAATAAGCAAGGAGTACACTTCTTTTTGGCTTACTGCTTAAATGGTCATGCCTTAATAGATTTGAAGTATACATCTTCCAAAATTATCATATGCCTACTGCCTATTGATAATATAAGTCCTGTTTTTAGGTCTGTTTAGATTGTTAGTATTTCTTTTAATTTTTGCTCTGATTTATGTTCGTTTGTGTCATACTTAAATCTAAAGTTATTTTCTTCCAAACTTGGCTTATGATTTTAGTAAATTACTTATGTTGTGAATAAGTATACTGTTTATACTTGTTCTGTTTTGGGTAAAATTATCTTGATCTTATGGCACAGATCATTGTAATATCCTTGATCTTCATTCGATTTGATCCAACGATTAGAACAGGTATTATCTTTACTAGTATTTAGCAATGATGTTAACCTCAACTAAATACATAAAACTGAGTATGTATAGAAATATATGTGCATCAGGTGTGTTGTAGTCGAAAGGTCAAATTGGGGGAGATTGTAGATGTTGTGAATTCTTAAAAGTATTAACATTCTCAACAACATCTTAATTTGATCTTCAGAGATTTTTTCTAAGTCTTTTATGAAATGTTGCATTAAATGTTGAGCTAAATGTTATCGCATTTCTGGCAGGATCTAGAAGCTTCTACAAGGATCTGGAACTTGGAAGATTCCAGAACATTGCAGAACGTGTTAGAGCAGCCTGGAACATTATAGATCGACCTGGAACATGCAAGAAGGATCTAGAGAGATCATGGAAGTTGAGTTCCTAAAAAATAGGATCTCAAGATGGAAGCCTCTAGAATTCGTATCCGACTCTATAAATACCGAAGGATGGCTCTATAATTTAGTGTGTACTATTCGATCAATCTCCTAGACTGAGCGTTCATCCCTGTTAGGAATTGTGGCCAGTAGTTATACATTTTAGTTCATACGAAGTATCCCACCCGTATGACTGTGCGCTTTTCTTTATCTATTGAGAGTGTAATCATAGATAGGACTAGCATTTCGACAGTATGTAATTTATACACTTAGTCCATTTTCAAAACAAGGCACCTGCCCTGTTTGCAGTTTCAGTTGTGAAAGTTATTGTTGTAACATTTCACACAACATTTGTACTTGAAGATAAGTATATATTTTCGCCATAAGGCTAAGCATAGATTTTTTTTTTTATAAAATCTAAGTGAAAAATATTTCCATTGTGTCGCATTGTTTTTAGTGTTTCAAGTCTTCCGCTGTGTATCATTATTTATGATATTCTATTAGAGTCATTGTTGCACTATTTTTCTCAACATTCGGTGCAACTTTATTCTGTTTTTACTTAAACACTTTACAACACACTTTCAAAAATAATACTTATAAAAAAGTGTATTTAAAATAACATATTAATTGATTTTAATTTAATTTTAAATATAATTTTTCATTTTAATATCAATGACTCATATGTTTTCTAACCAATAGAAAATATGCACATCAAAGTTTCAGAAAATATAAACTCAACCTAATTATGACACATGTAATACAAATGTTCTCCATAAGACACATTATCAAATTTAACCACATATTGACACATTGCAAACGTAAACTCCTTATTAGTATATAGGGGGATTTATTTATTAGGAAACATACGAGTCATCAATATAAAAGTAGAAAGTCATATTCAAAATAAAATTAAAATCAATTAATATGTTATTTTAAGTACATTTTCTTTATATTATTTTTACTTAAAATACATATAAACATTTTGTAAAGTATATTAATTTAATTAATCAATATTTTTTAAGTTATTTATAGGACTACCTAATTTATTAAAAAAATTAATTAATAAAATCATTTCGTATATAATTTTTTTAGTAATTACTTACTCCGTATAATTTAATAAATTATTTAAAATAATTAACTATATAATAGAATTTGAAATTATAGAAAATAAATTTTATATTAAAAATTAATAATATATTGATGAAAATATAAGTATTACTCCCTCCGTCCAATTTCATTATTCCCACTTTCATTTTTTGGTTGTCCAATTTTATTATACCCATTCCCTTTTTGGAAATAATACTATTCACACTACTTTATCTCCACCCTTCAACCATCACTTATTTACTCAAATTGCCACTAACTTTATTCATAAACAATCACCTTACCTATAAATGAACCCCACAACATCCCATCATACCCCCAGCTTATCTACTTTATACATAAACTAATCAATATTCATTAAAACGTGTGCCGAAAGAAATGGGCATAATAAAATTGGACGGAGGGAGTATTATTTACATCATTATATAATAATAAAGTATGAATATTGACTTTTACAATATTTCGCGTAATACGCAGGAATTCTATCTAGTTGTGTCGTATTAAACACGTAATGTCATTCTTCTCGGGATAAATATTTTACAACCAATAAACCTTCCAGAAAAAAATTATATTTCGATGAAGTGATTTCCAAGTCTTGTAACTATGAGTTGCACAAACCGAATTTCAGATCAATGTTCCTAACAAGTTGTTGGTTCTGAAGGGAGTATGACACGAGTGTAATTAGTTGGATAACTATCTAAGTAAGTTATACGTGCGAAATTATGGTTGGCCCTTTATATTCAAACTCTTTTAATTTCTGAAAACTTTTTTACACTGATACTGCTTTTTAGGGAACTTGTCCCAAAACAATTTTACACAACTTTGAATGATTATCTTTTAGAAACAAGTTTGTGTGCAGTGTATGAATGTGTTATATGAAAGTATACAGTAAGTGTTGGTCCCAGAAGTGAGTGTATAAGATTAGACTAAGTAAAAGTTTAGAGAGAAGGGGTGAATAGATTGTTAAACTTTTTCTAAAATATCAGAGTAAATGAAAGTTCTTTGTCTTATAAACTGTTCTTAACTCAGCTTGTCAGAAACTAGCTTTCCAACCAGTCAACTAATCAACAATCAAGTTATACAAATAACAACTTAATATGCATATATATGCGGATTTTATTATGAGCACATTCTAGATTTATACTCACTCTTTGAATATGAGAAGTTCTTCTTGAGTAGTCTAGTTCTTTATTCAACTCGTCTACTCAACTAGATGATTAATCCGGCTGTTTATACGAATATCTTTAGAACTTATAAGAAATATAAAATTGTAAAGTAAATCACACAAGATTTATAGTGGTTCAGCAAATGCCTACATCCACTCTCACAATACCAATTGTGAAATTCACTACTTGTTATTTTAAGTCCCAAGTTTAAGACTTTGATCTTGTCGAATATATCACCAGATATATCTTCGATCAACTAGTAGATTGTCAAGTTACTAGCAAACTTGTTTTACAACAAATCAAAACTTAAAACGAAAATAAACTTCTATGTCGATCTAAACCTTATAATCTTTTTCTTCAAATCTGGGCTTGAATCTTCTTCTCTGATCTTCTTTCTTCAAACTCTGCGAGTTTCTGCTTTTGATTGCTTAAGACTTTGAATGCTTGGAATTTCAGTAGTCTTTTTCAGCCAAAGATCATCCACATTTATAGATGTAAATCCTCAAGATAGTTTGTTTAACGTAACTAACCTTTCTTGGATTAACTTCCCTAACTTCCAATAATTAACTCTTAACTTCTTTTCAACCACTTAATAACTCCTTCTTCATACGGTTATTTAGTTAGTTTGTTATATAGTTATTTCCATTATAACTACATTCATTCTTATCATTAAGTACCACTTTCCTTTATTTTGTACTTAGAATTATTCTACTTCTTTCACTGACTCGTCCTGTCTGATACAAGTCTTCTGGTCTTCTAAGTCAGCTTGTATAGTCTTCTGGTCTTCTTGGCTTTTTTGGTCTAGTCTTTCTCATTTTAGCTCTTCTATTCTACTCTTCTATTCTAACTGAGCTTTTCTAACTAACCATTACTTTAAGCTTTTGTTGGGATATGAATCCTAAGACAAGTCCTAAATGATGAAAAGATAAGATAAGTTTTGATAAGCCAAAAAGTAGACTTGAATATTTTCTAAGTGTTGACTGATCTAGTCTAGTTATGTAAGTCGTCTTGAGTAGATCAGTAGAGTTCACAAGACAAGTAAAGTTCAAAAAATAAGTATAAATGTTTGAAAGACAAGTGCAGTTTATAAGTACTTTGTATATATATTAGGATTTATACTGAGCTATTCGAGATGTATAGAAGCTCATGTTTCGTTTGTATTCGTTTATATTCATTGTATAGATTCTAAGGTGACTAAGCTATGTTATAAAGCTTAAAGTAATGTAATAGTCTTGTTAGATTAAATGATAGGACTAGATTAGTTCTATATCAAAGTCTAGAGAAGAAAACCTGCGCTAGACAAGTCAAGTGGAGACAAGACAGGTGCACAACAAGACAAGACAAGAAGGAAGAAGTTAGTTACAAAAACGCGTGTGAAGATAAAGATTAAAGAGTTAGTTAAGGAATAACTAATTAACTGAAGAAACACGTGGATGGATAAAAAGAAGAAGTTAAGAGTTAATTTTCAAGATAAGTTGGTTACATAACAGAAAGTTCTTGAAGTTGGAAGCTTATAAATACCCCATGGTATTCAACGATTGAAGACTACTGATACACTGACATTCGATATTCAAGTGAAGAGATATTCGAAGAAAAATACACTCTCAGAGTTGTTTGAAGTTCAGAAAGAAGCCAGAAGACAAGTGAAGATTCAAGAAGGCTACTACTGAATAGAGAAGTTTACTTTTACGTTTTTGTTTCAAGTCGCTAGTTACTTGTATTTAGCTAGTTGGATCGAAGATATATCTGGTGATATAATCGAGAAGATCACAGTCTTATTTCTTGGTACTTAAAGCCACAAGAACACACTACTCGATTGGAAGAGTAATAAGAATTTCACGACTGGAGTTGTGAGAGTGGATGTAGACAAGTTGTCGAACCACTATAAATCTCGTGTTTGATTTACTTTACTGTTTGTTTACTTGATTAATTGCTTAATTGATTGAATTGCTTATAAGAACAAGACAAGTAGAGTGTTCATACAGAAGTTCGAATTTCGAATATAAGTTGAGTATAAATTTGATTGGGCTCATTGTTACTTTGATTAATTCCGCATTACATATTCTGATATATTGAAAGATTTTTAAAAGTCTATTCACCCCTCCCCTCTAGACTTTTACTAGCTTACTCAATATTATTAACTCAACTTGGGACCAACAAGTGGTATCAGAGCAGTAGTTTTCGAACTGCTGTTTCTTGATAACATTTAAAGACTTTGGGTGAAGTCTTGGTTCGTTTTTGTTCTGATTCGTATCACATTTCTTGATATATTTGTATCTTGATTATCTTGCTACTATCATATTTGATAAACTGCTAAACCATGTCTATAGAGATCAGTGCTAACAAACTTCCCAAGTTCTCTGTTCAGGACTATGACTACTGGAAGTTGAGAATGGAAGCGATCTTCAGTTCAACTCATGATCTGATGGTCTCCGTGATTAAAGAAGGACCAGTCGTCACAATGGTTAAAAACACTGCTTCACTGGACCCGACTAAGGCCGTTGGCGAGCTAGTTCCTAAACCAAGGTCAGAATTGACTTCTGAAGAAATGCGTCAAAATAATTTGGATAGTCTTACTAAGAATTATATTTTACACACCTTGCCAAACGAGTATCTTGGCAAAGTGTTAAAATGTAAGACTGTCAAGCAAATGTGGGACAAATTAGCTGTTCTTTGTGAAGGCACTACGCTAATCAAAGAAAGCAAACTGTCCACAACTGTCCAAAGGTTTGAAACATTTAAAATGAAGTCAGGTGAATCAATTGATGAATTGGATACTCGATTTACTAGAATCATGAATGATCTTGAAGTGCTAGAAAAGACTTATACTGAGAGAGAGATTAACTTGAGAATCTTGAAGGCTTTGGATGAAAGGTGGAAAATGGTCAAGATGATCATTAAAACCACACAAGACATTGATTCGTGGCCTTCAGAAACCATGTTCCAGACCCTTAAGGCGCAAGAGTTCGAACTAGATGAGGAAGATCCCATTGCCAGTAGTGATAGGGAGAAGGCTGTGTCGAAGAATGTTGCTTTTAAGTCTACTACATCTAAGAGCTCTAGAGTAGACAGGTCTAAGTCTGCTAGCATAAAAGACGAGTTAGATAAGTCTGATCTGAGTCTGAAAGATCAGATGAACCTTATGGTTAGGAAGTTCGACAGACTAAACAAGTGCTATGGTAGATATAAGAAGTTCTATAAAGACTATAGAGGTTCTACTTCTAAGAACTCGTCTAAGACCAGACGAGACCGAAACTCATCCGAAAGGAGAGACGAAGTCTCAAAAAGTAACAGACGAGATAGAGAGTCTGACGATAGGAAGATTAAGCGTTCTGATAGACGAGATAAGAGAAGGGATAAGTCTCTTGATAAAAAGTCTACTAATGACCCTTTATGCTATAACTGTGAGAAACCAGGTCATTATATTTACGAATGTCCGGACCTGAGCACTGATGATCGTGAAGAACGCAAGGCAAGAAGGGAACGAAGATACAACAGGGGTAAGAAGGCAATGATGGCTAATAATGACTCTGAAACAGATTCAGACGAGTTACCATCGTCTTCATCTAGCTACCCGTCTGATCATGATGAAGCATTCATAGCTGATGATGGACTCTGCTGCATGGCTAAAATTGAGCAAGAGGTATCATCTGCAACTTCATTTCAATCATGTGATGAATCGGATTCTGATGAAAGTGATACAGCCGATAGTGGTGTAGGGAGTAGTCTTCATCACTCTACTGGTGTGACTGAAGAAGACATCCTACTCGCTAATAAGGCATTCATAGAAGTCAGCGACGAAAACATCGCCTTAAAACAAGAAATCATTGATCTTAAGGAAGCTCAGTCTAAAGTAGATCCTAATATAACAATCCTAAATGAACGCTTGCAAGAGGAGTTGAGACAACTCAAAGACAAGTGTGCATTGACAGACAAGTTGTATCATGACCTACTTAAGACACATGCTACTGAGACAAATGAATTCAATGTTTTAAAGAGCAAGTGCAAAAAACTTGAAGAACGAAATAAGTTCTTAGAGACTGAGGTCGTAAATTTAGACCTTAAACTTACTGACTTGATTAAATCTTCAATGACTAATCAAAAATTGTCAGATAGGTATAGGGTTCCAAATGACAAGACAGGGTTGGGTGCAGAAACATCTAACTCGCCTACTCAAGTCATTAAGAACCCTACTGATGTTGGTTCAAGCTCTTTGACACATGATAAAGGCAAAAGACCAATGAAATACGATACTAGAACAACATCCTAAGGCACTGTACACAAGCAGACTGGTGCTAACATTCCAATTACCAAAGGTGGTAAAAAGAATGTTAACAACGGACCTGTTCAGTCTAAGACAAGTCGAAAGAGGACCTCTAATCGTGGACGACCAAACCAGGTCAGATACGAGGATTGGTATCCTGAGGAGACGAGTACTAGACAAGTACAAACTAGATGGAAAGAGCCTAGACCTCCTTTCATAAGGCAGTCTCAGCTCTACTCGTCTAGGCCTAGGAATGTGGCTCCCAAATATCGCATTCAACCCGTCTTATATACTCCGCCTGAATCCTATGATATCGAAGGAGAGGAAAGACCTAAACATGTCTATAAACCGTATGGCCCCAATGCATACAAGCCCTACTCTGACTATCAAAGGCCCATGCCTACTCAAGTAGAGGTCAAGTCGAAAGGCTACCTTAGACGAGTAGACCCAAGGACTGATGATAGGCTAGACTAGGACAACAGGGTCTTAATTTGCAACAAATATGGTAGAAAGCTTAAAAGATCAAACTTGTTCAAGACTCCAATGTATATTTGGATTCCATTGAACACGACTAACCCCCTAGGACCCCAATAGACAAGGAGGGTACCTAAATTATGTAATATCATCTAATGCAGGGTCGACTCGATCTATACAAGAAGGGTGGCTCAGTAGGAGAAACTTGGTACATAGACAGTGGTTGTTCGCACCACATGACTGGTACTAAGGCACTTCTATTAAGCTACTATGAGCAAGAAGGACCAAGGGTTATATTCGGTGATAGCTCTACAACCATCACAAAAGGCTTTGGCTATATCCGAAATGGAGACGTAGAGATACAAGACGTATCTTACGTAAAAGGTTTGAAATATAATCTATTATCTGTTTCACAGTTTTGTGATCGAGATTACAAAGTGTAGTTCAAAAGCCAAAAGTGCGAAATCATAGACAAGAGGACTCATACAGTACTGCTCGTCGGCATAAGACAAGGCATTGTATATATAGTGAATTGGAATAGTTGTCCGCGGGACACTTGTCTTTTTACTAAAACACCCAAATAGATCAGTTGGCTTTGGCATAGACGACTTTGCCACATGAACTTTAAGGTGATTAATAAGATTGCAAGAGATTACCTTGTTGAAGGTATACCCAACGAAATCTATTTCAAGTCACATGTATGCGATGCCTGTCAGAAAGGTAAACAGGTAAAGGGTTCCTTTAAATCTATTCCAACACTCTCAACAAGTAGAGTTCTTGAACTTCTACATATGGACTTACATGGCCCAATTACTCCTCCAACATTGAACGGTAGAAGGTACACACTTGTTGTGGTAGACGACTATTCTAAGTTCACTTGGGTAGTCTTCTTACACAAGAAGAGTGATACACAAACACTCCTACCTGATCTGTTGAAGAAGATTCAAGTTGAGAAGAATCAGTCCATTGTCAAGATCCGTAGTGACAAGGGTACTGAATTCATTAACTGCTATATTAAAGAATTTTGTTCTAAGCGTGGCATCCAGCACCTTACTAGTGCAGCAAGGACACCGCAACAAAATGGAGTAGTAGAACGAAGGAACAAAACCCTTAAGGAGGCCTGCAGAACCATGCTGACAGAGTATAACACTCCTCAGAAGTTTTGGGCAGAAGCAATCAATACTGCATGCCACTCCCAAAACAGAAATGCTATCAATAAGGCACTAGGTAAGACACCCTATGAGGTATGGAAAGGTCTAAAACCCAGAGTTTCATATTTTCATATATTTGGTTGTAAGTGTTTTTATCCATAACAATGGGAAAATCAAGTTGAATGCATTCGATGCTAAAGCAGACGAGGGGATATTCTTAGGATACTCCTCGACTAGCAAAGCATTTAGAGTATTCAACTACTCTACCCTATGTGTGGAAGAAACACCACATGTAGTTTTCGATGAATCTCTACAGGACTCATCTGCCGACCAGATCAGTAAGAAAGTAACTGATCTATCGATCCAAACTGACCAAGAATCAGAAGTTTATGAATCCGTTCAAGCCTATAACCCGTTCATGAAAGCTCTCGAGTCTGATGACAAGGAGAAGGTAAGTGCTCAAGGTAAACCTACTAGACCAGTTGACATGCCTGAGCTAGTCGACTCGTCTACTCCTATTAAATCTTCTGATGCAAATGATGTTGAAATGCATGATGCTATAGTTGATTTAGATAATGATAGTATGCATGCTAAGACTAGAAAAACATGGAAATCTGCTCATGATACTGAAAATATCATCGGTGACTCTACTGTTGGTGTGAAAACTAGACGACAACTCTTTGAGTCGCAAAAACAGCCTAGTCCATCTTTGTTTTGCTGGTGTTGTTTCCTCTCATCTATCGAGCCTAAGACCGTTAATGAGGCATTGGCTGATAGTAATTGGATCATCGCTATGCAAGACGAGTTGAACCAGTTTGTTCGAAACGACGTCTGGGAACTTGTCGATAGACCTACACATCATAATGTGGTTGGCACACGATGGATTTTCAAGAATAAGAAAGATGAGAATGATGTAGTCGTTAGAAATAAGGCTAGACTAGTTGCCCAAGGCTATTCTCAAGCTGAAGGCATAGATTATGATGAAACTTATGCACCTGTTGCTAGATTAGAAGCCATCAGATTGTTTCTTGCATATGCTGCTTATATGAAGTTTACTGTATATCAAATGGATGTTAAAAGTGCATTTCTTAACGGTATTCTTGTGGAAGAAGTGTATGTTGAACAACCTCCAGGTTTCGAAGTGAAAGGCAACCAAGTGTACAAATTGAAGAAAGCCTTATACGGATTAAAACAAGCTCCCAGAGCATGGTACGATACTCTTTCTCAATTTCTATTAGAGAATGGTTTTACTAAGGGCAAGTTCGATAGAACCTTGTTCAGAAGACAAGAAGGTAAGGACATCCTACTTGTTCAAATTTACGTGGATGATATCATTTTTGGATCACCCAACAAAAAGCTGAGTGAAAGTTTTTCAACACTCATGCAAAGTAAGTTTGAAATGTCAATGATGGGAGAAATGACTTATTTTCTTGGACTTCAAGTAAAACAAACTCCCGATGGGATTTTCATAAATTAAGCAAAGTATACTCGTAATCTACTAGACAAGTATGGTATTAAGACTTGTAAATCTTCTGGAGTACCTATGCTACCTACCTACAAGATGGATCCAGACGAGAATGGTAAGTGTGCTGATCAAACTCATTACCGTGGTCTTATTGGTTCATTACTATACTTGACTGCTAGTAGACATGACATTGCATTTTCTGTTAGCGTATGTGCTCGATTTCAAGCTAATCCAAAAGAGAGTCATATGGAAACCACTAAACGAATTCTGAAATATTTGAAAGGAACCATCAATCGTGGTATATGGTATCCTTCAAATGATGATTTATCCCTAAGTGGCTACTCTGATTCTGATTTTAGTGGTTGTAGAATAGATAGGAAATCTACATCTGGTTCCTGTTAAATCTTAGGCACAAAACTCATTTCATGGTTTTCGAAAAAGCAGACAAGTGTTGCTACCTCTACTACTGAAGCCGAGTACATGGCTGCTGGTAGTTGTTGTAGTCAATTATTGTGGCTTATTCAACAGCTTAGAGATTATAATATCTGTGAATCAAATGTTCCTATTTTCTGTGACAGTAATAGTGCTATTTCCATTACACAAAATCCTGTTTTGCACACACGTTGTAAGCATGTTGATGTGAAACATCATTTCATACGTGATCATGTAGAAAAGAAGGATATTCGCATGGAAAAGATTCACACTGATTTTCAAAGAGCTGATATTTTCACAAAACCATTACCTGAGGCTCGATTTCGTGAATTATGCATCAGTCTAGGACTAATTGATCTAGACCCTACTAGTATGTAGTTGTGTACTAACCAGACAGGTACATCCCTAAGAAGAAAGGAGAAACAGACAAGTTACCACAGAAAGCAGAGCACTCGTTTACTCGTCAACAAGACAGGTAAACAAGGTCAGATAAGATGACCAAATAACCCGATGAGGAAGCTGGTAAAGCTGAGGGTAATACTAAGAGAATAAACATTTAAGGGGGAATCTATGATTTCTTAAATATCCTTATGTTGACTCTTAAGTTTGTTAAAAGTCATCTTGTTTGAAACCTTGATTACTATACTAGAATGATATTCAAATGAATTATTCTACTCTACTATCTGTATCTTATCTAACGCGTCGCACAAGATAATACAGGTATATATTGATGTTCGGCATTCAAATAAGACTAGCACAGTCGAAGGGGGAGCTCGTCTGGTGCGCATTAGTCAACTCGTCTGTTTTGGATAGACTCGAACATACAAGATAAGTGTTCTTATGATTCAATACACTCTAAGTGTTTATACAATACGAATTAAGGATATTAATGTAATTTGTTAATGTGAAAATTGGAAAACCCTAGAATTGGATTTATACACTCCATTTAATGAGGTGTATACACCCAGTTTGCGCCTAATTTCTACTACGCTAGGTCAGATGAGTACACTCCTCTGTCTTAACCAATAGAAATAGCGGATTTCAAATTTTACAATAGCAAATCACATAATTTTCTCGATTCCGTAACTGAATTCCAAATGACTTTCATATCAAACCGTTGGATCAAACCTCTTAAAATTGGCCATTGATTCAAAACTCAAGTTTTATCAGAACCCAACTGTTTCACTCTTCTCTTCTCACGTTTTCATAACTTCCCTACTTTCAAGCACTCAAAATTCCTTGCAAGTCTTAACTGCTTGATTGTTACTCTACACTCCTACTATGTCGATTATCTCTATGTTCGATGTTCACACTAACATGCAGACGAGATTCGACTTAGGGAAGTATGCCTCGGAAGTCAAGGTGCATGTGGAAGGCTCGATGTTTTTCGAAGGAAACCACACAGATGACAACAAGGAGATCCTATCAAAGTGTTGGAGATGTGGTTTGAGACCTTATTTGGAGGCCTTTCCTAAGATCGTGCTAGAAGAAGAAGTGTTGGAGTTTTATGCCAACGCTACCAGAAGCGGCGACTCTATTGAAGCCTTTATTGGAGGAAGGCGAGTAGAATTCACTCGTGAATTTCTGACCGAAACATTGAAGCTACCGTCCGGATCGATTGACATCGAGAGATATGCTGAAGGTCAAGAGTTGAGGTACCTGAGTATCTTTTGTGGTAAGCAACTCAAATTAAATCGAGATAGAAAGATTCCTGCTGTCAAGAAGAATTAATTGCTTGACAAGTTCAAGACATTGCTGGACATTTCTTCAAAGATGCTGCTCGGAGTTACTGGGAGTTATGACTCTGTGACTCTTCAGAAGGCAATAGTGATGGCCGTAATTCATGATGGCATCACAGAAGGAAATTGGACTAAACTTTTCTTGGACAGATTGATGTATTTCAAGAAGAATGTGCAAGTTGACACCAATACGGCAAATTGGATTGTATCTGCTGCAGTTAGCTTCGGAAATAAGCTAAGTATTCTTTTACCCGTCGTGCTGCCAAACAAGACGAGTTGGAGTAAAGGCAAGCCATTCCATGCCTTGAAACATTATCTGAAGAAGAAAGCTCTCGGAAAGCAAGTCGGTGGAAAACCTATTGAGTGCAAGCAGATTCAGATTGATCCTCAAGACGCTATGTTCGAAGCCGCCTCGTCTAGTGATGAGGAAGACGAGTCGGATGAGGATGAAGATTCTGAAGATGTGGCTGAGGCTGGAACTAGTGGAAGACTAGTTCAGTATGTGCCAGAAGAGGCTATGTTTGAAGCTGCTGATGATTTAGAGGAAACTCAATCACACAAGGAGACTCAGAAAGAAGAGGAAGAGCTTCAAGTCTATCGACTGGTGAGAGTCGAGTTGAGTCCCTCACCAGACAAGTAGACTGCTGATAAGGTTGGTACTTCTTCTCGTACTCTGTCAATTTATCTCTCTCTCCCCGTCAAAACCAAAGCAAGATCACTCCGATCTCGTGCCAAACCTGTACCCAAAACCTCGTCTGTATTGGCAGTGCAACCACTTAGAGCCAACATTACCCAAGACACTACCATATTCGATACAACTGATACTCCTACAGTTGTCGAACCAAACCTAGTTACATCAAAGCCCCCAGAAACTACCATCCAAATTCCCTCAACCTCAACAGAATATGTTGAACCCCCCAACCCATCTAGTTCGGGAACCCCTCTAGTTGCCACTGCAACAATTGAGACAAGGACCCCACTTGCTTAGACCCCTCCCGTACATAGATTTGAATCCTTGGTATATTATCCGGTGTGTTTAAGAGAGAAAAGGATTCGTGCGAAAGTGTCTAACAATCTGAGAAAGATGCTCCCAACAGTCGAGATTGACTCATCTTCTGAACAATTTGAGAAACTCTTGAGAATATGCACATGGGTTGCATTAAAGAAGGCCCCAACAGAAGACTTGTTCGAAGTAATTAGTGGAATGGGAGGCATTTCTAACTTTCAGTACTGGGAGATGGAGCAACAAGAGAACAGTGGAGTCAAAGACCACTTAGAACTTCTCCCAGCGCATGCCTTAACAGCTTTGGTGAAAAGGATTCTAAGTATCTCGAATGATGTTTTGTCTTCTCAAGACAAGTTTGAAGTTGGAGTTCAAACTAATCAGCTGGAAGAAGAGTTGGTTGCTGAAACCATTGATGTTGGAATTCAAACTGATTTGTTAGAAGATGTTGCTGGAAGTGCTGAAGCTAAAGACAACTTGGTCTTATCTGCTGAAGAAGAAGACAAGTTGGTTGAAGCTTTTGTCTTTGATGAAGATGAAATCATTGTTAAAGATGATGATGATGATGCTATTCATGCTACTCATATATTTCTAGATGGATTCCTAGACAGATTGAAGACAGACTTGAAAAATGTTGTTCAGTCTTCAATAGATGAGTTCTTGAAATTTGATTTGAAAGACGTTCTCGTAGAGCAGAATCAATCTCTTGTAGATAGCTCGAGAGAGTTGATTGTTGGTGAAGTCAACCAGATGGACTCAACTTTCAGACAAGAAATGTATACCCAGATTGAAGATTTCTTGAAAAGGCAAGTTGATTATGCAGAGAAGCGTTCTATTAGCTTTGCAAGATCATTGGCTGAAGAGTCAAGCAAGATGGAACGTCTCTACCGCGTCAAGATTGAGATAGCGGATGAGCAAATGCGTGAAGCACAAGATCAGTTGGTGCGTGCTCGAAGTGTTCTTACAGAGCTGACTGAACAGAACAGGTTGCTCAGACAGACTAGTACTCATTTCAAGGATGAGTTCATTTCAAGTTCAAGGAAATTAGAATTTACTGCTGATCGTCTTGACAAGATGAGTCATGACAAGACGCATCAGAGGCAGATTGAAATTGCTGCTGAAGCAATGAAGGAAGCTTTGAAAGAAGAAATGACTCGCTTTACTAGTCTATTCACTCTTAAGGCAAATGATGAAGCCAAAAAGGGGGAAGAGGCAAGTAGAGTTGGAGTAAGTCTTGAAAAGTCTAGTGTTGAACCAGAAGTAAAGGCTGCTGCGTCTGCTATGCAAGAGCTGAAAAGGTCTACGAGAGGTAAGCTTGTGAAGAAGGCTGACCTAGAGCAAGCAAAGAAAGAAGAGCAGATGAGACAGGTGAAGGGAAAAGGTGTTATTTCTCCTGAGGTTCAGACCAGACAGGTCAAGAGAAAGCTTATTATTGAAGAAGAACCTGAAGATGAAACTGCAATCCTGAAGAAGCAGAAGATTGATGATTCGCATTATGCTAGCAAGAAGAAAGTTGGCAAGCATATTCGAAGATTGCAGAAGTTAAAGGCAAATCCAGATCAAGTTGAAGATGCTTACATTGACAATTTTATTGACAATGAACACCAAGATGCATGGTTCAAGGTCAAGATGATATGGGAACTTGATCACTGGATCATTAGGAAGTTTGGTCATGCAGACAGCAATGAAGAACTATATGCAATTTTTGACAAGTTCATGGAGGTTCAAGATCAGATGTTGTGGAATTTTATCATGAGGATAGCTGCTGCTGTGAATTTTAATATTCTGGTGCCAATTTTTCCAAAATGGACTACTCCTATGCTCAGTTCTGGTAAAAGGATCGACTTCAACAAGATCAAGAAGTTCGAGGAAGAACTGCTAGAGAAGGAGAAGATCGAGAATGAAGATCACATTGCTGAGATTCATAAAAGACTCCTTGATGCATTTTGTGTTCCAAATCCTTAAGGAGGTAACATTACTGATTAGTTCTTTTCTTATGATTTTTGTTTTTTAAGTAAGTGTAATCTACTGATCTTATTTTGAATGAATGAAAAGATAACATGTTTTGATGGTTAAGACAAGATAACTACTTAAATAGTCTACTATTGTGAAAAGATTCAAGTAGTTTTGGCTTCATCAAAAAGGGGGAAATTGTTGGGATATGAATCCTAAGACAAGTCCTAAATGATGAAAAGATAAGATAAGTTTTGATAAGCCAAAAAGTAGACTTGAATATTTTCTAAGTGTTGACTGATCTAGTCTAGTTATGTAAGTCGTCTTGAGTAGATCAGTAGAGTTCACAAGACAAGTAAAGTTCAAAAGATAAGTATAAATGTTTGAAAGACAAGTACAGTTTATAAGTACTTTGTATATATATTAGGATTTATACTGAGCTATTCGAGATGTATAGAAGCTCATGTTTCGTTTGTATTCGTTTATATTCATTGTATAGATTCCAAGGTGACTAAGATATGTTATAAAGCTTAAAGTAATGTAATAGTCTTGTTAGATTAGATGATAGGACTAGATTAGTTCTATATCAATGTCTACAGAAGAAAACCTGCGCTAGACAAGTCAAGTGGAGACAAGACAGGTGCACAACAAGACAAGACAAGAAGGAAGAAGTTAGTTACAAAAACGCGTGTGAAGATAAAGATTAAAGAGTTAGTTAAGGAATAACTAATTAACTGAAGAAACGCGTGGATGGATAAAAAGAAGAAGTTAAGAGTTAGTTTTCAAGATAAGTTGGTTACATAACAGAAAGTTCTTGAAGTTGGAAGCTTATAAATACCCCATGGTATTCAACGATTGAAGACTACTGATACACTGACATTCGATATTCAAGTGAAGAGATATTCGAAGCAAAATACACTCTCAGAGTTGTTTGAAGTTCAGAAAGAAGCCAGAAGACAAGTGAAGATTCAAGAAGGCTACTACTGAATAGAGAAGTTTACTTTTACATTTTTGTTTCAAGTCGCTAGTTACTTGTATTTAGCTAGTTGGATCGAAGATATATCTGGTGATATAATCGAGAAGATCACAGTCTTATTTCTTGGGACTTAAAGCCACAAGAACACACTACTCGATTGGAAGAGTAATAAGAATTTCACGACTGGAGTTGTGAGAGTGGATGTAGACAAGTTGTCGAACCACTATAAATCTCGTGTTTGATTTACTTTACTGTTTGTTTACTTGATTAATTGCTTATAAGAATAAGACAAGTAGAGTGTTCATACAGAAGTTCGAATTTCGAATATAAGTTGAGTATAAATTTGATTGGGCTCATTGTTACTTTGATTAATTCCGCATTACGTATTCTGATATATTGAAAGATTTTTAAAAGTCTATTCACCCCTCCCCTCTAGACTTTTACTAGCTTACTCAATATTATTAACTCAACTTGGGACCAACAGCTTTCAATAGCTTAGTCAACCTTAGACTATATTACAACATGTATAAGCTTCTATACAAACATAACTTATCTTGTAAAGCTATTACAATGTATCATTTATTTCAGTTTTCACTTTTTGATATTATCTTTAATCAAGATCAGTTTAACTTACATATATTCAAGTCTTCTTTTTGGCTTATCAAAACTTATATTTTTCATCACTTGGGACTTGTTTTAGGATCATATCCCCACAATTTCCCCCTTATTTATGAAGCCAAAACTACTTTAATTATTTAAGTTCTTTTGTTCAGTTAAGTAGTTATCTAATAAAGTATTCATCAAAATGTTTCAGTTATATTGAAATGAAATCAGATAAGATCGATTACTTTTACTTTGAAAATATAACAAAATATAAGTAAGGTCCTCCCTTCTTACGCTTCTTCATCTTCATCATCTTCATTGGGCACTTGGAATGCAATATGAAGTCTTCTATGATTATCACCCATGTGATCTTCATCTGTGATGTTTTCATCAATAAGTATCTTCTCTTCTACTTTCTTGATGGCATTGTAATCTGGTCTTCTAGACGCCAAAGTTGGTGTATCCCACTTGGGTACATCAAGTGATAGAATGTTATATCTAGTAGAAGTTGCAATTCTGATAATCATAATCCATAACTGTTTATCTTCTGCCTCCATAAATCTTTCAAATTGGATGAACTCTTCTTGTTTGGTAGTTAACTCTCCATATCTTCTAACAATGAAATGGACAGTCTCTCATTTATGCTTCAGTTCCATCCACCTTTCTCTGTTTTCTGGATCAACTAAGGTATCAACGTATGCATCTTCCATCACGTTGAAATCTTGAGTCCTTCTGTTAGCTTTCAATTCCTTCATGTACTTTGACATAATTTTTCTTCGTAAGCGTTTTGCATCTTCAACCTTTTGTTTCTTCAAAGCAGCTTCTTCATCCAATTCTTCAATAATTTGTTGCCTTTCTTCAGTAGGTTCGTTGATTTCAAGCTTTCTCTTACTTGATCTTCTTTGCATAACTTGAACATCTTCTTCTTGTCCAGTCACCCTGTCTTTTCCTTTCAACATCTTTTTCAAGTCAGCTTCACTTTCTTCTATCTCAACAACTTGTTGCTTAACTTGTTTCCTTATCTGTTGAGCTCTCTTCTGAACTGGTCTCTCCAACTTATATTCCCCCTTTTTGGCTACATCTGCCTTAAAGGTTAAGTTAGAGGAGAATTTAGTCAGCTCATCTTGCATAGCTTTCTTCAGTTGATCAGATGTCTTCTCAATCATTTTCTGGCAACTTATCTCGTAAGACATCTTCTCCAATTTGTCAATAGTATACTCCAGTTTCTTAGATGTAAAGAAAATTCATTTTTGAAATGAGTAGGCAATCTCTTCAACTCCAGATTCTGATTTGTAATGGCTTGTAGTTGAGTTCTGGCCTCCATAAGCTGAGTATAAGTTTCTTGCCTATGCTCATCTGTTATTTCAATCTTTGTTCTGTACACTCTTTTAAGTTTCCTTGTCTCAGCAGCTAGGTTTCTTACAAATTCAATCGAGCTTCTCTCGGCATAAGATAATGATCTTTCAAGAACCTCTCGACTTGATTAAACAGTTAAGTTCTGTAGTCGACATCCCTCTGGTTTACTTCTTCACATATTACGTTCTTTGAGTCTTCAACAAGTACTTTGTTCTGCTCCAACAGTTGTTGTCTGACTCCAGAATTTAAGTATGAATCGAGAAAAGACTTAAGTACCTATTTTAAATCTTCTTTCAGATGGTCAATAGACAGATTCTGAACAATCTGAGCAACCAGCTCAACATCCATCTGAACTTCTTTAGCAACAACATCTATTTCAAACATTTCTTCATCAACTATTTATTCACAAGCTGGCTCTACATCAGTTGCGATAGCTCTAAGATTTAATCTTGAATAAGGAACAATGGCTAAGCTAGCTTCTCTAGCTCTTTCTTCCGCAACCTCAATGTCCTTCTGAACCATTTGCACAAACTTCAGAACATAAGCATTTGTTTGTCTAAGAAAATATTTCTCTCTATGCATCGAGATTTGCTTGATATTCGTTCTAGGTCCATGAGCATGATCCACTTAAAATCGGAACACCATTCCTCTAAGTTGATCAGACGGGTTATCCAAACTGATAACTGGATCAGAACTCATCACTTCAATTGGTTCAACCTCTTGCATCTGAACCTCTTCTGGTTCAGCAACCTCTTCTGGTAGACCTAGCAATCTGTTTACCAGCTTTGATAGAGCTTCAGTCGGCAACAATTCAACAAATTTCTTGACTCCATAGACCTCTTTCTGTTCCATTTCCTAATCTTGAAAGTTGGCAATGCCTCCCATTCCAACAATCACTTCGAACAAATCATCAACTGGGCCATTTCGGAGTGCAACCCAAGTGCATGCACGAAGCATTCTTTCAAATTCAACTGTGCTTGTGTCAATCTCTTTCAATTGCTTCCTTAGGTTACAAGTAAGCTTGCTACGAAGTATCCTCTCTCTGGTATAGACTGGATAATGAACCATAGATGGTATGGATGGATTTGTTTGGGGTGTTTGGGAAGATGGTAGATTCAACTCCGCTGGTGATTCAGCTGGTCTGGTTTCAGTTGGGGTAGTTTCTGTGTTTGAAGGTGAGGGTAAGGCTATTATTTGGGGGGTGGTTTATGTAGGTAATAATGTAGTTTGGGTTTGGTCATCAACTGTGTGAGTATCAGCTGAGATGTATATCGTCGTGTCTGGTTGGGGTATTGCATTGTGGTGTTGTGCACAGATAGGTGGGTTTGATTTTGGGGTTTGTGGGCTTGGCTTGGATCGAGAACGTTTCGATCCGTCTTTTGTTTGAATGGGAATAAAGGATGTGGGAGAAGAGATGGGTATGGAAATGATAAGGTTTGAAACTCTGACCTTTTTCTTCTTGGCTGGTGGAGGCGAGGGAGATGAGTCAGAATCATCTTGTGGGGGTAAGCCATTAGTCTAGATCAATTTATTCGCTCTTCAAGACTTTCCTCTACCTCAGCTGGTGGGGCAGCCTCATCTGCCGAAGCAGTCCTCTCGGAGTCATCATCAGACGAGATAACTGTATCGTCTGGTGCATAACTTCCACTCGGTCCAGCCTGTGGTACATCTTCTTCTTCCGATTCAGCTTCTTCCTCAGAAGAGCTGTCTTCAATCATTGCATCTTCCGAAGCCACATACACTCTTCGAGCTTCTTCTCTCTCTTTAGCAGCTCTCTCTATTGCATCTTTCTTCAAGTAACATTTAGAAAAATGGAACGTCCTTGATCCCTAGGAATTCAGAGTCCCAGTACTCACTCTACTTGAACTAAATTGTTCTTAACTTGACAGTTCTAGTTCTACACTTCGACAATAACTCTTCCATTCTTTTTAGAAAGGTTTAAGGGTTGAGGTTGGTTCCAACTAGATTGAGATATCCTTTACAATGAAGTGATGTATAATGATAGGATATCTCTTCTAAGCTTTGGATGTTTACAATATGTTCAGCTTAGATTGGAACTGGATGTGTTTGGAAACTAAGAATGTTATGAGCTTGAGAGTTTGAAGGCTTGTGTGCTTAAAAAACTTGGTAGTTTCCGTTCTTATCTTGAATGGTTTCCAAACTCCAATATTTATATAACAAAATTGAGGATTTGTCCATTGGAGAGACAAACTCAAATTGTTCTATTTCCATCATCTTAGGAATGAGCATCTTGACTTCAGGATCCATGAAAGTGCATGTCTTCAGTTTCCACTTAATATAACTAAAACCATTTAAATTTAATGAGCGTCGTTTTTTTCAAATTTGTCAAATGTTCACAAGAGTTTGCCTCCCCCACTAGAATTGGCCATAGAATCCATTTATAACATCGGATTTTGCATTCTACGACACTGATTTTTGGCGAAATGCTTCAAATGCCACTTAATATAGCTAAAACCACTTGAATTTAATGAGCGTCGTTTTTTTAAATTTGTCATATGGTCACAAGAGTTTGCCTCCCCCACTAGAATCGGCCATATAATCCATTTATAACGTCGAATTTTGCATTCTACGAAATTGATTTTTGGCGAAATGCTTCAAATGCAACTTAATATAGCTAAAACCACTTGAATTTAATGAACGTCGATTTTTCAAAGTTGTCGGATGGTCACAAGAGTTAGCTCCCCCACTAGAACCGGCCACAAAATATATTTCTTGCGTTGAATTTTGCATTCGACGACACTGATCTTTGGCGAAATGCCACTTAATATAGCTAAAACTACTTGGATTTAATGAACGTCATTTTTTCAAAGTTGTAGGATGGTCACAGGAGTTTGCATCCCCCACTAGAATCAGCTATATAATCCATTTATAACGCCGGATTTTGCATTCGACGACACAATTTTTTGGTGAAATGCTTCAAATGCCACTTAATATAGCTAAAACCGGAACATCAGATTTTTCAATGTTGTCGGATGGTCACAAGTGTTTGCCTCACCCACTAGAATCGGCCATAGAATCCATTTATAGCGTCAGATTTTGCATTCTACGACACTGATTTTTGGTGAAATGCTTCAAATGCCACTTAATATAGCTAAAACCACTTGAATTTAATGAGCGTCGTTTTTTTCAAATTTGTCAGATGGTCATAAGAGTTTGCCTCCCCCACTAGAATCGGCCAATAGAATTCATTTATAACGTCGGATTTTGCATTCTACGACACTGATTTTTGGCGAAATGCTTCAGATGCCACTTAATATAGCTAAAACCACATGAATTTTATGAAAGTCATTTTTTCAAAGTTGTCGAATGGTCACAAAAGTTTGCCTCCCCCATTAGATCCTGTTAGGATTATACTGGCAAGTATGCTTTTAGTGCTACTTATGTATACAAACTAATTCTTGCACTTATAAATGAGAATAATATTTTTATCACTGGTTGCTTTAAATATAATGAATGTTAATTATTTATTGCATAAACGTTCAGATGTATTTTACATTGTAGACAATGTGGTGTGTAGAAGATCACAGAAGATCACATTGTCAGTTCCTTGTATATAAGTACAATTGATTCACAACTTAGATGGAATTGAACAATCCATTAGTAGAAGTTGAGGTGTAAGGCTCGGATTGGTTTATCTTGACCAAGAGATTACACTAGTGCATTATGATGTGCTGAATAGGACCTACAGAGGTAATTTTTCTAGACTGACTTAAGGAATGAAGAATTAGACCTCAGTGGTTGTTGATTTCTTAATCTCTGTCACTTAAATGGGATTGTCTGTAGTTAAGAAGTATTTCTTTGATTTATTATGGGTAAAGAATCAATTTGATTCAATACTTTGTATTTTGGGCAATATTATTAATTATAGGACAGATTGCCAAAATTAATACAGAGAATCGTGTCTTGGAGTGTCAAGTTGATTATGTCCCCTTGGTGGGCTAAGAAGTTTTATCATATCAAATCTGATCAGTGGAATTTATTTCCGGTATGGTAATAATGTTGAGCTGTCCTTACTCCGAGGAATAAAAGATATTAATTAATTAAAGCATTCAGTAGCTTAAATTAATTGATGGACATTGAATCTTAAACACGGGAAATAATAACCGGGAGCCATATTTCGTAATATGGGTTAGGACGGATAGTGCAATATTAATTCTATAGTGGAATGAATTAATGTTAATGGGCTGGAAAAATGTTGTGGCTCAATATTGATTTCTGGGCCCATTGGGAGGTCCAATCCTAATTCTCCTAAAGGCCCCTCAAGTAGCCCAATAAAAGTTTATTAATTAAGGTAATTAAAAGATAAGGATTAATTTTGTTGCAAGAAATTAGAGAGAGATATTTATGGAAAAAGATATATGGAAATAAGAGATTATTTCTATATTATTCCAAGATAAATTTATATGGAAATAAGAGATTATTTCTATATTATTCCAAGATAAATTTATATGGAAATAAGAGATTATTTCTATATTATTCCAAGATAAATTTATATGGAAATAAGAGATTATTTCTATATTATTCCAAGATAAATTGACCGGTCAATTTTTCTTTCTTGGAAGAGAAGAAACATAGATTTTCTCTTATAAAAGGAGAAGAAAAAAAATTGGTACTCTTAATCACACGAGCCTAAGAAAAAAAAAAGATCTGTAATTTTCGAAATTACAGTGTGTGCAATAAGAGAAAATTAATTCTTCCTTGAGAGTTAATAGTTCGTGAGATCTCCCACCGGGTCAACGGACTAGGACTTAGGGAATACTTGAGAAGGCAATTGGGTTGAAGTTGTTACTCTTCTCAACGGTATCTCTCCGATTTAAAGGTAAACACGTAATCCCTTAGTTCCGCATGTTTAGGGATTTAATTATTTTACCGTACATTCATTACATAAATTAGTTGATTTAATTTGTTTAAATTATGAAATTAGATTTATGATAATTCATATTTAAATTACGTCCCAAATAGATCCGGGTAATTTTAAAGGAGTCTCAAAGGATTCCCGAGAGTCTCAAAAGATCCCTAGGGCATCTCAAAAGATTCCCGGGAGTCTCAAAGGATTCCTAGCGTGATGGTCCATAACCCACAAGTGCCATTAATTCCTCACAAAGGAGATGGGGAATGTGGTCCCATAATAATTTCCCACAAAGGAGTTGGGGACCACATTGTTGGGGGACTATTATTGGGTATTGAGATTAATTTCCCAACAGATGGTATCAGAGCCAAGGTTTTGGGCTCTGTAATTTAAATTACAATTTAAATCTATTTACATTAAATTGATATTTGGATGGTAGAATTGTTAGATCTTTTTTTGCAGGTATCCAATTATCATGGTTTTAATGTATGTTTTAATTTATGTTGTTTGAATTTGGTTTTTAATCTGATTCAGTCAGATTTGTTTTTCCCGTGAGAAAAATCCACGGGTAGATTAGATTATTTAATTTGTAATAGACTAGTCTAGATGTTAGATTTATTTTTTGTAAATAAATTGTAACGGATCAAAGACGAAGACCGTTGGACGGATTAAAGAATTGGAGGCGCACCCGGACGACCAAGCCACACGGGCCGGTTGTGGGCGTCGCGTGATTTTTTTTGTTGCGGCCGTGGGAGTACGAATTTCTTGTTTCTTCAAACCGAGAAAATGAAACCATGATAATTGGACGTGTTTGCCTAATTTGTGTTTAATTTTGTTTTGTTAGTATGCTATGATTATTTGTTAATTTTGCATGAGGATTCGTGAAAAACCTCAAGTTTAAAAATTACTAAGTATGTTTTTTTAATCAAATTTATTTAAGATAATAAATTGATTAAATGGCCTCCATAATTTATTTATTTGTGAAGTCTTTTGGCTACGCATTGGCAAGCGCCTCTCTCCCCATCAGATAGGTCAAAGGATAAGTTCACATGAATAAATTCCTTTAAGGATGATTGTGGATTATTACTAGTGGCGGTATGACCCTCCCATCGAGTGGCTTATTCAAAACGAAATAATAGTCCTGTATTTAATTATGGTTATTACTTAGGTATAAAATTGATATATTAACTTCCCATCGGAGTCCCTGTCAATTTTATATGGCCAGGTTAAAGCCAACTATTAATTTTGAATTAAAGGTTTGTAACTGCTTTGTTTGTAACCTGCTTAAATGTATTTGAGTAAACGTTCACACTCATCGTGACTTGCTTAAATTGGTTTTAAGATGTTGGCTGATGCATGTTTATATCGGTTTTTGAGGTTTTTGATATAGTACATGTGATCAAATTATGTGATAATTTTTGTGTTAATAGGATATTAATACAAATTGTATATTTTATTCTTAGTTCAGCATGTCGTCTCCTTTTAACCCACTGTTTAGTATACTTAAAGAAAATAAATTGGAAGGAGAGAATTATGTGGATTGGAAAAGACATTTATTTATAGTCTTGACTGCACAACAGCATAAGTGGGTACTTGTTGAACCTAAACCCCCTTCCCCTACGGATGAGACGAACCAAGAAGATAAGGAATATCATAATGAGTGGATGAGATCCGATGAAATGGCTAGGTGTACCATCTTGGCTTCAATGTCAGATGTGTTGCAACACCAACACCAGAACATGGAATCCGCTTCAGCTATTATGATGAACCTTAAGGAACTTTTTGCTCATCAGAATCGTACGGCTAGACAAATGACCATGCAAGATATGTTATCACAGAAAATGGTCGAGGGAACGCCCGTGAGGGATCACGTTCTTAAGATGATGGGTTTCCTTAACAAACTTGAGATTCTTGGTGCTGAATTCGATGCGGAAACGCAGATCGATTTCGTAATCCATTCTCTACCGAAAAGTTTTGAGCAGTTCCCACTGAACTATACGATGAATAATCAAGAGTATACGTTGGCTCAGCTCTTGCAAGCTTTGGTTTCGGCTGAGATGTTAATGGGACCAAGGAACGAGCATACGGCTATGTTGGCAAACGGTTCATCTTCTAATTCTGCACCGAAAGGTGGAAAGAAGAAGAAGAAGGCAAATGACCAGAAACAAGCTAATAATAAGGAAAAGATACCAATTGAGGGAGGTGTCAAGAAAAAGACCACTAAGGGAAAGTGCTTTAGTTGCGGTCTGAAAGGACATTGGAAATCAGCCTGTACCAAGCCTAAGAAGGCTGGTAAGCAAGGTAATTCTCACGCACTAGTAATTGAAACTTGTTTAGCGGTGTATTCTTCCCATTCGTGGGTGGTGGATACAGGAGCCACTGATCATGTTTGTTTCAATTTTCAGGGGTTCAAGCTAACCCGACAACTTAGTGGGAGTGAGATCATCATCACCATGGGCAATGTTACGAAAGTGGCGGCTGTTGCAGTGGGAGATGTGCAACTATCTTTTAGTGATAGAATTTTAGTTTTAAAAGACGTTCTTTATGTTCCGAGTTTTAGAAAGAATTTGATTTCAGTTTCTAAACTATTTTTGGATGGATATTCAATTTCTTTTAATAAGAATGTCGTTATTTGTCGTAATGACGAGATTATCTGTTCGGGAGCATTGGTGAATAATCTTTTAATTGTGCACATTCCACACAAAATGAATTGTATAACACATCGACTATTTCTAAGAAAAGAAAGCATTCTTCAGACATGAACGAAACACTTCTGTGGCATCTTAGACTTGGTCATATTAATCTAAGAAGGATTCAAAGGTTGGTGAATGATGGCTCGTTGGAATCACTCCAGGTTGAGTCGTTTCCAACCTGCGAATCATGTTTAGAGGGTAAAATGACCAAAAGAGCTTTTGGGGCAAAGGGGAATAGAGCTAGTGAAGTGTTGGAACTCGTTCATACTGATGTATGTGGACCAATGTCAATTCAAGCAAAAGGTGGTTTTGAGTATTTCGTTACTTTTATCGATGATTACTCAAGATATGTATACATTTATCTAATGCAGCATAAGTCTGAGACCTTTGATAAATTCAAAGAGTTTAAGGCTGAAGCAGAAAAGCATAGGGAAAAGAGTATCAAGTTTCTACGATCAGATCGTGAAGGCGAATACCTCAGCAATGAATTTTTGGGCTACTTATCAAGTGAAGGGATTGTATCCCAATTAACTGCACCCGAAACCCCCCAACAAAATGGGGTTGCAGAGCGAAGAAATCGAACTCTTTTAGAGATGGTCAGATCTATGATGAGTTATTCAGATTTACCTAAGTCGTTTTGGGGTTATGCCTTGGAAACAACGACTTACATTCTGAATTTGGTACCTTCCAAATAAGTTCCTAAAACCCCTACTGAATTGTGGACCGGGCGAAAGCCTAGTCTAAAACACATAAGAATTTGGGGGTGTCCTGCATACGTGTTAGACAAGGAAGCTGGAAAGTTAGACCCTCGTTCAGAATTAAGGCTGTTTGTAGGATATCCTAGAGGAACGAAATGGGGTTTATTCTATAGTCCAAAGGATCAGCGAATTGTGATAAGCACACATTCTAGATTCTTGGAAGAAAACTATATTAGTAATAGAAAGCCCAAGAGTGAGATTACCTTAAAAGAATTAAGAGGGCCAACTCCTATACCAAGTGTACAAGTAGATGTACCAAGCGATACACAAACACAACCGGAACCTCGTCGTAGTGGGAGGGTTGTGAGACAACCTGAGCGATTCATGTTCGTGGGAGAGTCTTCGGACTTGGTCCCCGGAGAGGATGAATCTGACCCCTGGACGTACGATGAGGCAATCCAAGATAAGGATGCAGATTCTTGGCAAACTGCAATGGAAGTAGAAATGGGGTCTATGGATCATAACAAAGTGTGGGAGCTTGTGGAACCACCCAAAGGCATAAAGCCTATTGGATGCAAGTGGGTCTACAAGAGAAAAAGAGGATCAGATGGGAAGGTTGAAACCTTCAAAGCTAGACTAGTGGCAAAAGGATATACTCAAAAAGAGGGAATCGATTATGAGGAGACCTTTTCGCCTGTAGCTATGCTTAAGTCTATCCGTTTTCTCTTGTCGATTGCAGCTCACCTAGACTTTGAGATCTGGCAAATGGATGTCAAGACAACTTTCCTAAATGGAAGTCTTGAACAAGAAATCTACATGTGCCAACCCGAAGGCTTCATTGAAAAAGGCCAAGAGAATCTTGTATGCAAGCTTAAAAGGTCAATATATGGACTTAAGCAAGCATCGCGGGCTTGGAATCAATGTTTTGATCAGGTGATACAATCCTATGGATTTGATCAAAATGAGTTTGAGAGTTGTGTCTATAAGAAGTGTATCGGAACTGCCTTGGTATTCTTAGTATTATACGTAGATGACATTCTGCTTATTGGAAACAATAAAAAGGTGTTGACAGACGTGAGGGTATGGTTATCAAAACAGTTTGATATGAAGGATTTAGGAGAAGCTGGTCACATCCTTGGGATTAAGATTACTCGAGATCGCCAGAAAAGGATGATATGCTTATCCCAAACCTCATACATAGACACTATTTTGAAACGATTCAGCATGCAAAATTCCAAGAAAGGATTTGTTCCTTTCAGACATGGAATTCATCTATCTAAAGAGATGTGTCCTAAGACACAAAAGGAGATGGATGCGATGAGAAACATTCTATATGCGTCGGCAGTTGGAAGCCTCATGTATGCAATGCTGTGCACGAGACCGGATATTTGTTTTGCTGTAGGCATGGTAGCAAGATATCAAAGTAACCCAGGGAAAGAACATGGGACTGCAGTTAAAAACATTCTCAAGTATCTAAAAATAACTCGAGATAGAATGTTAGTTTATCAGTCAGACAGTTTATTCCCTGTGGGTTATACGGACTCAGATTTCCAATCAGACATGGATTCTAGAAAATCTACCTCGGGTAGTGTGTTTTGTTTGGGGGGTGGAGCCATGACATGGAGAAGTGTGAAGCAGAAATGCATCGCTGATTCTACCATGGAAGCCGAATATGTAGCTGCTTATGAAGCAGTGAAAGAAGCGGTTTGGCTTAAGAACTTCTTAGTGGACTTGGATGTGATTCCGAATTTGCCCAGCAGTATCACTATTTATTGCGATAATGCTGGAGCAGTTGCAAATTCAAGGGAACCAAGAGCCCACAAGGCAAGCAAACACATTGAAAGGAAATACCATCTTATACGAGAAATCGTTAAGAGAGGAGATATAGTGGTGGCAAAGATCGCATCGGAAGACAACCTAGCTGATCCTTTCACAAAGGGTCTGCCTCAGAGTACATTCGAGAGACATGTGGAAGGAATGGGGGCCAAGTGCGTTGCCAAACTGCTTTGAGTATAAGTGGGAGAATTTAATAGAACATGGACGTGCTGTAGTATACTTAAAAGCAGACTTTGAGTATAAGTGGGAGATTGTTAGGGTTATACTGGCAAGTATGCTTTTAGTGCTACTTATGTATACAAACTAATTCTTGCACTTATAAATGAGAATAATATTTTTATCACTGGTTGCTTTAAATATAATGAATGTTAATTATTTATTGCATAAACGTTCAGATGTATTTTACATTGTAGACAATGTGGTGTGTAGAAGATCACAGAAGATCACATTGTCAGTTCCTTGTATATAAGTACAATTGATTCACAACTTAGATGGAATTGAACAATCCATTAGTAGAAGTTGAGGTGTAAGGCTCGGATTGGTTTATCTTGACCAAGAGATTACACTAGTGCATTATGATGTGCTGAATAGGACCTACAGAGAGGTAATTCTTCTAGACTGACTTAAGGAATGAAGAATTAGACCTCAGTGGTTGTTGATTTCTTAATCTCTGTCACTTAAATGGGATTGTCTGTAGTTAAGAAGTATTTCTTTGATTTATTATGGGTAAAGAATCAATTTGATTCAATACTTTGTATTTTGGGCAATATTATTAATTATAGGACAGATTGCCAAAATTAATACAGAGAATCGTGTCTTGGAGTGTCAAGTTGATTATGTCCCCTTGGTGGGCTAAGAAGTTTTATCATATCAAATCTGATCAGTGGAATATATTTCCGGTATGATAATAATGTTGAGTTGTCCTTACTCCGAGGAATAAAAGATATTAATTAATTAAAGCATTCAGTAGCTTAAATTAATTGATGGACATTGAATCTTAAATACGGGAAATAATAACCGGGAGCCATATTTCGTAATATGGGTTAGGACGGATAGTGCAATATTAATTCTATAGTGGAATGAATTAATGTTAATGGGCTGGAAAAATGTTGTGGCTCAATATTGATTTCTGGGCCCATTGGGAGGTCCAATCCTAATTCTCCTAAAGGCCCCTCTAGTAGCCCAATAAAAGTCTATTAATTAAGGTAATTAAAAGATAAGGATTAATTTTGTTGCAAGAAATTAGAGAGAGATATTTATGGAAAAAGATATATGGAAATAAGAGATTATTTCTATATTATTCCAAGATAAATTGACCGGTCAATTTTTCTTTCTTGGAAGAGAAGAAACATAGATTTTCTCTTATAAAAGGAGAAGAAAAAAAATTGGTACTTTTAATCACATGAGACTAAGAAAAAAAAAAAGATCTGTAATTTTCGAAATTACAGTGTGTGCAATAAGAGAAAATTAATTCTTCCTTGAGAGTTAATAGTTCGTGAGATCTCCCACCGGGTCAACGGACTAGGACTAAGGGAATACTTGAGAAGGCAATTGGGTTGAAGTTGTTACTCTTCTCAACGGTATCTCTCCGATTTAAAGGTAAACACGTAATCCCTTAGTTCCGCATGTTTAGGGATTTAATTATTTTACCGTACATTCATTACATATATTAGTTGATTTAATTTGTTTAAATTATGAAATTAGATTTATGATAATTCATATTTAAATTACGTCCCAAATAGATCCGGGTAATTTTAAAGGAGTCTCAAAGGATTCCCGAGAGTCTCAAAAGATCCCTAGGGCATCTCAAAAGATTCCCGGGAGTCTCAAAGGATTCCTAGCGTGATGGTCCATAACCCACAAGTGCCAATAATTCATCACAAAGGAGATGGGGAATGTGGTCCCATAATAATTTCCCACAAAGGAGTTGGGGACCACAAGAGTTGGGGACCACATTGTTGGGGGACTATTATTGGGTATTGAGATTAATTTCTCAACAGATCCGGCCACAAAATCTATTTCTTACATCGGATTTTGCATTCGACGACACAAATTTTTGGCAAAATGCTTCAAATGCCACTTAATATAGCTAAAACCACATGAATTTAATGAACATCGTTTTTTTCAAAGTAATCGGATGTTTACAAGAGTTTGCATCCCCCACTAGAATCAGCAATAAAATCCATTTATAACATCCGATTTTGTATTAGACGACAATGATTTTTGGCGAAATGCTTCAAATGCCACTTAATATAGTTAAATCTAGAACATCAGATTTTTCAATGTTATCGGAGGGTCACAAGAGTTTGCATCCCTCACTGGAATCTACCATAGAATCCATTTATAAGGCCGGATTTTGCATTCGATGACAATGATTTTTGGCGAAATGCTTTAAATGCCAATTACTATAGTTAAATCCAGAACATCAGATTTTTCAAATTTTTTAGATGGTCACAAGAGTTTGCCTCCCCCACTAGAATCGACCATATAATCAATTTATAAGGTCGGATTTTGCATTCGATGACCAAGATTTTTTCCGAAGTGCTTCAAATCCCACTTAATGTAGCTAAAACCACTTAAATTTACAGAACATCGTTTTTTTCAAATTTGTCAGATGGTCACAAGAGTTTGCCTCCCCCACTAGAATCGGCCATATAATCCATTTATAAAGTCGGATTTTGCATTCGACGGCAGTGATTTTTGGCGAAATGCTACAAATGCCACTTAATATAGCTAAAACTACTTGTATTTAATGAACGCCATTTTTCAAATTTATCGGATGGTCACAAGAGTTTGGAACCCCGACTTGAATCGGCTATAGAATCCATTAATAATATCGGATTTTGTATTGGACGACAATGATTTTTGGCGAAATGCTTCTAATGCCACTTAATATAGCTAAATTCAGAACATCGAATTTTTCAATGTTGTCGGATGGTCACAAGATTTTGCATCCCCCATTAGAATCGACCATAGAATCAATTTACAAGGTCAGATTTTACATTCGACGACAAAGATTTTTGGCGAAATGCTTCAAATCCCACTTAATATAACTAAAACCACTAAAATTTAATGAACATCGTTTTTTCAAATTTGTCAGATGATCACAAGAGTTTGCCTCCCCCACTAGAATCGGCCATAGAATCCACTTAGAATGTCGGATTTTGCATTCGACGACACTGATTTTGTGCGAAATGCTTCAATTGCCACTTAATATAGCTAAAACCAATTGAATTTAATGAGCGTCGTTTTTTCAAATTTGTCAGATGGTCACAAGAGTTTGCCTCCCCCACTAAAATCGATTATAGAATCCATTTATAACGTTGGATTTTGCATTCTACGACACTGATTTTTGTCGAAATGCTTCAAATGCCACTTAATATAGCTAAAACCACAAGAATTTAATGAACGTCATTTTTTCAAAGTTGTCGGATGGTCACAAGAGTTTGCCTCTCCCACTAGATCCGGCCACATAATCTATTTCTTATGTCAGATTTCTCATTCGACGACACAGATTTTTGGTGAAATGCTTCAAATGCCACCTAATATAGATAAAACCACATTAATTTAATAAACGTCGTTTTTTCAAAGTAATCAGATGTTTACAAGAGTTTGCATCCCACACTAGAATCGGCCATAGAATCCATTTATAACATCCGATTTTGTATTAGACGACAATGATTTTTGGCGAATTGCTTCAAATGCCACTTAATATAGCTAAATCTAGAACATAATATTATTCAATGTTGTCGGAGTGTCACAAGAGTTTGCATCCCTCACTAGAATCTGTCATAGAATCCATTTATAATGCCAGATTTTGCATTCGACGACAGTGATTTTTGGCGAAATGCTACTATAGTTCCAGAACATCAGATTTTTCAAATTTGTTAGATGGTCACAAGAGTTTGCCTCCCCCACTAGAATCGGCCATAAAATCAATTTATAAGGTCGGATTTTGCATTCGATGACCAAGATTTTTGGCGAAATGCTTCAAATCCCACTTAATATAGCTAAAACCACTTAAATTTAATGAATGTCGTTTTTTTAAATTTGTCAGATGGTCACAAGAGTTTGCCTCCCCCACTAGAATCGGCCATAGAATCCACTTAAAACGTCGGATTTTGCACTCGACGACACTGATTTTTGGCGAAATGCTTCAAATTCCACTTAATATAACTAAAACCACATGAATTTAATGAACGTCGTTTTTTCAAAGTTGTCGGATGGTCACAGGAGCTTACTTCCCCAACTAGAATCGGCCATAAAATCCATTTATTACGTCAAATTTTGGCGAAATGCTACAGATGCCACTTAATATAGCTAAAACTACTTGAATTTAATGAACGTCGTTTTTCAAAGTCATCGGATGGTCACAAGAGTTTACATCCCCCACTAGACTCGGCTATAGAATTATATTAATAATCTGATTTTGTATTCGACGATAGTAATTTTTGGTGAAATGCTTCAAATGCCACTTAATATAGTTAAATCCAGAACATCAGATTTTTCTATGTTGTCGGATGGTCACAAGAGTTTGCATCCCTCACTGTAATCTGCCATATAATCTATTTATAATGTTGGATTTTGCATTCGATGATAGTGATTTTTGGCGAAATACTTCAAATGCTAATTAATATAGTTAAATCCAGAACATCAGATTTTTCAAATTTGTCAGATGGTCACACGAGTTTGCCTCCCCCACTAAAATCGACCATAGAATCCATTTCTTACGTCGAATTTGCATTCGACGACAAAGATTTTTGGCGAAATGCTTCAAATGCCACTTCATATAGCTAAAAACACTTAAATTTAATGAACATTGTTTTTTCAAATTTGTCAGATGGTCACAAGTGTTTGCCTTCCCCACTAGAATCGACCATAAAATCCATTTATAACGTCGGATTTTACATTCGACGACACTGAATTTTGGCGAAATGCTTCAAATGCCACTTAATATAGCTAAACCATTTGAATTTAATGAACGTCATTTTTTCAAAGTTGTCAGTGTTTGTTGGTCCTTGATGGAGTATGACACAAGTGTATGGGGGGGGGGAATGCACTTGTGTATGCAAATTCTCTCTTTTTCAAAACAATATATTTATCAGGGAGGTTGTCTGACAACTAGCCTGAGTGAACTTCAATAGATACTTGTCCTACTGAAAACTATGAAGTGATCAGTTGGATAAATATCTAAAAGAGTTGCTAAGTGCGGAATGTGGTTGGCCTTTTCTTGAAAGAATACTCCAAGTTAATTTCTGAAAACAAACAGTTTTGATCAGGGACTTTGTCCAAAACAGTTTTTCTTAACTTACTGAAATTAACTCTCTAGGAATGATTAATTGCAAGTAATGTAAGTAATCAAATGAGTGCAGTAGGTAAATGACACAACAATTTATAGTGGTTCAGAGACTTAAGCTCCTACATCCACTTTCCCTAATTGAACAGGATAATTCCTTAACTCCTGGAATTAGCTTGTTTTATAGTGCCAAGGTGTACTGATTAACAACACTAGCTTAGTGCTTTGATCCCTAGGATAATCTGAGTCCTAGTGCTCAATCTCTTTGAGTTAAGAGTGTGTTTCCAAATAACAGTCCTTAACTCCTCACTTCTACAACAAACTCTACTTCACTCAATGAGGTAAGGGTTTGAGGTTTAGGTTCCAACTAATAGAGATACCCTTTACAATAAGAACACTGTAAAGGCTTAGGATATCTCAATGCTAAGCTTGGGATATTACAACAAATGGCTTAGATTTTTGAAGTGATCAGGAAACTTGGGATTTATGAAGAACAACTTTGGTTTCCTTTGATTGCTTGATGATAGTTTTGATAGCAGATAGTTGGATACTTGAATCCTTGGATCACTTCTGAATTTATAGAGCAATTTGATCAACTATCCGTTGGAGAGATAGCATTTCAAATATTCTATTTCCAGCTCCATTGAAACGGCTATGGAAGCCAACCTTCTATTATCCTCTTTGTAAAAGGCCCTTCAATGGTTGCTTGAATGAATGTGTTGACTTCTGAAAAATGCAGCTGTTAAGACTTGTGTCAGTTTCCAAATTTGCACATTTCCCAAGGTTGATTGTGGTAGACTTTGTACTCCACCAACGGTCAGATGAGACAAGTGTCCTGAACATTCCTGCTGCAAGTTGGAATGTTCCAACATTCATTCAATTCTTCAGTCTTTAATGCTTCTAGGTCTTTGATGCTTGTTCAGGCTTGATGGCAATAAATGCTTCATTAAATATGTCTTTTGTGTACCCATCATTCATTGCTTTGATCTTTAATTCTTTAAAGCTGATCTGATATAGCTCTTATCAGTACATTGCAACTTGACTTCTTGTCTTTGATCATTTAGCCATGTTGTCCTCTTCAGCATACTTGTTACTTAATAATCAGCAGACTTGTCCTAAGAGACTAGATTCAAACAAGCTGCCTAACATTCCAGCTTTGGACAACTATCCTGATCTATAAATCTCACAACATTTATGAGATTTAGACTTAGGCATTTTTTACTGTCTCAACTATCCTGAGACAACTAGACTGATTCATACTTAAATGTATCTCAACTAATCTGATCATCATCAATCAGGGGTTTTGGTATCTTAATCAAAATCAATTTATTTCCCAACAATTTCCCCCTTTTTGATGATGCCAAAACCTATTACAAAAGGGAACTTGACTTATACTAAATGTTGTCTTCAGGATGTATGATCTGGTCAATTCTTCTGAAACAAACTGTTAGCACAAAAATAAATCAAGTATATAGGTTATGTTAGGTTAGTTGAGATAATGAGTTGTTATCTCTAATGAAAATAGTGATCCTTTAATATATATCATGGGGCATTACAGTGCTGGAAAATCAAAAGGACTCACTATGCTAAAACAAGACAGATAGATAGAAATAACAACAAATTAAAGTCATAGATAGAAAGGGAAAGAGTGACTTATTCTTCATAGAGAGCCATCATCTTGAGGAGCAATCCCATACTGAGCCCAAACTCTCTTCTTCAATTCCCAAATATCCTGATTAGTTCCTTTGGGGCCAGGCTTCATCTTTTCCATCCTCATGATGGAAATAAACTCCTCCATGATTTTCCCTTCATCAATACTGTTCCCATTGAACTTGGGAGGCATGTACAATATGGGACCAGGGGCTTTGAAATCAATCCTTGCCATGTCACCTGCTGCAAACAACTTCTGGTATAAGTCCCTGTGATTCTCAAACATAAACTTGCCAAACACCTCTTCAACATCTTCACCTAGCCACTTGCCTATGACATAAAAATCATAGACAAAACTCCTCTTAGCCTCCTCCCATGTATCATTCAGTTGAATTGGCACCCATTTGTCATGGTGAGGGTATTGAGTGTCCCATCTTTGAAGCATTTGAGGCTTCAACCTTCTGTAAGAAGCTCTTCTCCTTGGAGCTTTGAAATTAGCCCTTCTTTGTTGGCCTCAACCAAATGATCAATTCTTTCCTTAGATCTCTGAAGAACCAAATTCTCTTGAGTTTTTGGATCTTTTCCAAATCCCTCCTCAAACAGTTTTGAGGGATCATCAGCAAGCTTGGGCTGTCTTACTTCAGGCTCCTTGACCAGTTCAGCTTCTTCAGTTTCCTCTTCCAGAATTTCAGGCAATTTAGCTGCTTTCTTCAGCCTTTTTGACTTTCTTACTGGAGTTGACTCTTCAGTTTGAAATTCAGATGGTAAATTCAGGCTGGTTGGGAAATCAGTGAAGGTCTGTTCCTTTCTTTTTCTTTCAGAAGCTCTAGTGACCTTCCCCCTTACTTCAATCACCTTATCCTTATGGTTTAAGCCTGCATACTCTCCTCCAGGCCTCTGTTCCCATCTGGCCTGATCTTCAACCACAGAAACCATGGACTTCTTCACTGCAATCTGTATCTGCTCCTCTTCAGTTAGATCTTCAACATTCATAAGCCCCTTGCCTTTTCCAATGTCTTCTCCTCCTCAATCTCAGGCTGCTTGTCCTTTCCCTTAGGCTCTCCAATCTTCAAGGTTCCCTTTGCCCTTGCTCTCTATTTCTTTCCCCCTTTTTGGCATTATCAAAACACTGGGGCTTTAACTCACTCATTGTGACAGAGAGGTGAGAATGAGCATGAGTGAGAGACTTCAGTTCTTGCAGTAGATAGACATTCTCATCATGGATGTTTTGCATCCTGTCATCTGCCATGCTGAGAAAGACATGAACTGGCTTCATCTTTTGGGCAACAATTTCATCAAGGGTGGTCTTCAAGGATTGATCAAGCTTGGCCTGCAACTGGTCAGTGAGATTGGCCACAACTTGATCAGAAACTTTGGCCATAAGTTCCACAGTGAACTTTTCAGCAACCTCTTTCACCATTGCAGCTTTAAGCTCTTCAGCTTTCTTTCTCTGAGCTGCTGTCCTTTGCCTCAAGGCATCCTTGATTGTCCTTTTCAATGCTAAGACATTGTTCTTGTAGCTTACTCTGAGGCCCTTTTGCTCCTTCTTCAAAGTTCTTGTAAACTTGGTCATTGCATCTTTGGCTTTTGTGACTTCAGTTGAGACTGTTTGCAGACCAGTCTCAACTCCACTGATTCTGGCATCCAAGGTTGGAAACACCACTTCTTCAGAGCCTGTGAGCCTCATCTCAACAGAGGTTAAAGTCTTTCCTTGGCCATCAAGAGTGTCAGTAGTTTCTGCATGAGCTTTCCCAACTTCCTTGACTAGGATGTCCAATTTCTCTAACTGCTCCTTAATGGAAGTTGCAGCCTGAGAAGCAATTTGCAGACCAACTTCTGTTGCATTTGCTTGCTCAAAGTAGATCTTGTTTAATGTGGACATGTTAGCTGAGATTGCTTCAAGATCAACATCAGTGCCGACTGGAATGTCAGTAAGGGAAGCATCTGCAAAAAATTGTTCAATGGTGACAGCTATAGAATCTGCAAAACATAAAGGGTTAGGTAAATCTCCCTCATCACCTTCTTTCTTTTCATCTCCCAAAAGATCTGATTCATCAGCACCTTTACTCTCATTTTCAACTACTTTCTTTTCTTCATTTATATCAGATAAACTCACATTCACTGGAGAATCAGGTCTCCTTTCACCAAGGGAGTCTTCAAGTTCAGACTTGACTTGAAGAATAGCCTGACTCTCATGTTGAGCTGCACTCAACATTTCAATCTCATCTCCATCTATTTGTGGTGCACTCATACTAGCTAAGATTTCACACTCACCACCTCCTCTCTCTGATTTTTGATGACTACAATCCTTTTCAACTCCTTCAGGTCCTAAACCTGACACCTCCATATCCTCAACAGGATCCACAGAGGGCAGTTGATGGGAGATCACAGTGCTTGGGCTTCCCAAGTCCACTAAGTCATACTGAATGACTTAAGGCTGGTCAATGTCCATCTTTTCTGACATTGATGAGGCTTTAGTCAAACCAGCTTCTCCTATGGAAGTCTCACCATTGTCAAGCTTTGCCTCAGGCTCAGAAGAACCATCCTTGGCCAATGTATCTTGGACTGAGTCACCATCCTTGGTCAACTCCTATGATTTATCAGAGTCCTTAATTGAATGATAAGTCAAGTAATGTACCTGAGCAAGGTTGGGTCCAGGAGGGTTGGGGTTGGTGGTGTCATCATCATCATCAGCATCATCTGAGGTGCTGTCAGGATACTTGATTCCTTTAGCTATCCTTTCTCTCTCACCAAGCACCTTTTCACTGACAATGGTGCAGAACAGGGCCTCAGTGGTCAACACACTGGATTTCTTAACATTTGCAAAATGCAACCACCCGTTTTCTTCAACCTGCCACCAGCTAGCACCTTTATCCTTAATAGCCTGAGCTATTTCCACCATTGTTCTATCTTTGATCTCAACAAGTGCTCTGAGATCATAGAACTGCTGTTGTAGCCTTGGGTAATCCTTCAACCCTGGATAGAGCTGATCAACATTTGCTCTGGCAATCTGCCTTAGCATGCCTTCATATGTGTACTCCTCTGTTTCCTCATCATCATTGTCATCAGAGGAGTTGGCTTGTGATTCAGGAGGGTTGGATAGGGCTTCAGGAAGGTTGAGCTGGGGTTCAGATGGGTTGGGTTCAGAGGGTTTGGGAATGATTTGGGTCTCAGGTGCTGTGGAGAGCAATGTTTCTGAGGAGGTTATTGGAAGGTTTAAAGAGATGGCTTGAATGGGTGGTAAAGTAAGTTGATCACCTTCTTGAAGAGCAGTTTCAAGTAGTTTGGTGTATGAAAGAAGTCTGGGATCAAGGGGGGAGAATGGACTGTCTTCTATATCAGCAAGATCAGTTAAGACATCAATGCCTACCCTGTCAGGAGCACCTTCAGGAGAATAGGTCTTCTTAGTCATGATTGGAGCATCTTCAGGAGTCTTGCACTCCTCTTCTTCAGGCTTTGGTTCATTATGTGTTGGTGATATTCTCTGGGAATGAATATCAGGAGAGTTGGCTCCAGGGCTCTTGGACCTTGTTTTGGAATTAGACCTACTTGCTTGTCTAATTTCCTTGAAAAACTCCGTTTTCTGTTTTTCCTCCTCAATTAACCTCTGCTTCTCAGAAGTTTTGATGATCCTCCTTCTTCTTTCAGCCCTTGTAGGCTTCTCAAGATCCCTGAACTCAGTGAACACTTCAGGCTGCAAGGGGACAATCACCCTGAGTTCTTCTTCTGCTTCAGGAAGGTTGACCCCTTCTTGCTCTACTCTGTCAATCTCTTCAGAAATAGAGTCTCCACTCTTAGACTGACTCTCTGGAGATGATTCACTTAGAATCAGCTTCATTTTCTTCATCTTAGGCTGAGTTTTCACTGTCTGAGCCTTTCTTTTCCTTGGAGAAGATCTGGCAACACGTGCAACTGTTAGAGCCTGCTTTGCTGCAGCTCCCTGCTTCCTCTTTTCAGTCTTGGAGGATAATTTCCTGTACATCACCTTTTGGGCTGGAAAAGGTTTGGTTTGGCTTGAAGGTGGGTGTAGTGGGCAAATCTTTCCAAGAGCAAGCTTGCCCTTGTGCAATACTGAAGCTTTCCGTCAACCACAACTTTGTGGTGCTTCATCTCCTTGAATTTGTACTTTTCATTCATCATCTTTCCTAGAATGAAAGTTTTCCAATCAAACTTGACTCCTCTTTCAGTAGAGTCAATCACAGCTGCCATTACCCTCAACTTTGGCAAGCTTATTTGTTCAACACTCCCAGAATGGCTCAACAAACTTTTCACCACAATATCAAATAGATGCTCATATTTTAGTTTTAAGGTCTTCTTGTTTTGACCACCTGTAAGCTTCTGAGGTACCTTCATCCATGGATTTGAGAACTCCTGCTCCTCTCCTTCTTTGTAGATTTCAGGATTGAGTCCTTCAGAGGGTAACCCAAAGCTTGCATCCAAGTCTTCTGAGGTGAAAATGATTATATGTTGGGATTCCTCTTCTTCTCCTTCTTCTGAATAGGTGAGCTTGGTGCAAACATCACCTTTCTTGCCCTTCCATCTCAGGTATGCAAAGAATTCAGCCATGTAGGGGTTGAGGCAGGAATCAGGTTTAGTGCCTAAGAACTTCTCAAGCCCTGCATCCTTTAACCATTTGAGGACAGGATGAACATCCTCATCTGGGCTATCAAAGGCCACTATCTTTTCAAACCACAAGGAGTTTATGTTGCTTAGATAGGTGAAATCAATATCCAAGGATGGATCATTGAAGTTCACAAGTTCTTCTCTCTTGAGTTTGGGGGCCATGGATATTTTCTGAGAGGAATGAAAAAGGGGAGTTTGAAAGTTTGAAAGTTTTTCAGAATTTGCTTAATGGTTTGAAAGTATGGGTGCGTAGGAATGGTGGTAAAAAAAAAAAAACTGAGGGTTTTAATATCTGGTGGTTTTGTTAACCGTTGGATAATAGGAATTGTGGGTGGACAAATCCTAAGACAAAGTGGATATAGTGGGGTAGTGGCTTAAGAACGGTTAGATGTAGGTTAAAGAGTAATCAATGGCCTTGATCAATAGCACAGTAATTAATGCAATCTTAAATGAGATTTTGCATTAAATGTTTATTTGCCATTTGGGGGCTAAAACCTTAATAGCACACACCATCCTAAAAATAGACTACTCTTAGCCCAATAATTCTTTTAAATGTCAAATCAATGCTAAAAATAGCACTTATCAACTTATCACTTTGGACAAACGTCCTGATAAGTGTTTTGACCTCTATTTTGGTCAAAATATCTGACCAACATACCTGAGTGGGTCCCAATGTTGCTGACTGGGTCCCACATGGTCAATCATCCTGACCAACATTGCTGAAGGCTATATGGACAACTCCACTGAGTACTTTCTTTCAGGCTTATAATTTTAGTGAGGTTGGTCAACTTTGCTGAAGTTCAACTTAATGAACTTCCCCCTTCATCTGAGCTCCCTTCATTGTTTCTCCATCTTCCCTGGATCAAGTAAGCCCAACTCAGTTGAAAGTTCCAGAAATCTTGCTTCAGCTAATGGCTTTGTCAAGATATCAGCCTTTTGCTTATCAGTGTGAATTTTGACAAGCATGATATCTTTCTTCTCCACATGATCCCTTATGAAATGATGCTTGATATCAACCTATTTGCATATGGTGTGTAGCACTGGATTCTGTGAAATAGCAATAGCACTATTGTTGTCATAGAATATGGGAACTTCATTAGTGATGACTTTGTAGTCTCTGAGTTGCTGTTTGAGCCAAAGTATCTGAGCCCAACAACTTCTAGCTGCTACATATTCTGCTTCAGTGGTTGATGTTGCAACTGTGTTCTGCTTCTTTGAGAACCATGAAATTAGTTTGCTGCCCAAGAATTGACATGTTCCAGAGGTGGATTTTCTGTCAATTCTACAACCTCCATAGTCAGCATCTGAGTATCCAGTGAGCTCAATGTTATCATCAGCTGGATACCATAGTCCAAGATTCTCAGATCCCTTGAGATATCTTAGAATTCTCTTGGCAGCTTCAAGGTGACTCTTCTTTGGATTTGCTTGAAATCTGGCACACACTCCAACTGCAAATGTGATGTCAGGTCTTCTTGCAGTGAGATATAGTAGGGATCCAATGATGCCTCTATATTCAGTGGAGTTGGTGGATACTCCACTTTCATCAGGATCCATTTTCCAGTTGGTATTCATGGGAATTCTGACTAGCTTGCTTGTAGCACATCCAAACTTCTTGATCATGTCCCTTGTGTATTTGGCCTGATTGATGAATATTCCTTTCTTTGATTGAGTGACTTGAAGTCCTAGAAAGAAATTCATCAATCCCATCATGGAAATCTCAAATTTGCTTTGCATGAGTTTAGAGAATTTCTCACACAATTTCTCATTTGGAGATCCAAATATAATGCCATCTACATAAATTTGGACTAACAGAATATCATCTCCTTCACAGATTCTGAACAAGGTTCTGTCAACAGTGCCTTTGACAAAACCATGATCTAGTAGGAACTGTGATAAGGTGTCATACCAAGCTCTTGGAGCTTGCTTCAATCCATATAGAGCTTTCTTTAATATGTACACCTTGTCTCCTTCTTCAAAGCCTGGGGGCTGTTCAACATACACTTATTCTTTAAGTACCCCATTGAGAAATGCACTCTTCACATCCATTTGATACACCTTGAATCTTTTATGAGCTGCATATGCCAAGAAGAGTCTGATTGCCTCAAGTCTGGCCACAGGAGCAAATGTCTCATCATAATCAATCCCTTCAGATTGATAGTATCCTTTGGCCACCAGTTTTGCTTTGTTTCTCACAATGATGTCATTTTCATTTTTCTTATTTTTGAACACCCATTTTGTTCCAATGACTTCTTGATGAGTTGGCCTATCCACCAGTTCCCACACTTCATTTCTGGTGAACTGGTTCAGCTCTTCTTGCATGGCAATAATCCAGTTGGTGTCTTGAAGTGCTTCCTCAATATCTTTTGGTTTCTGTTCTGAAAGGAAACAACAAAACAAGGCACTTTCTCCATGAAATCTTCTAGTTTTGATCCCTTCACTTGGATTACCAAGTATCAGGCTAGTTGGGTGGTCATGCAACCAAGTCCTTCTAGACCTGGTCCCTTCAGGAGGATTGTCCTCATCTGAAGTTGGATCACTAGATTCATTAAATTCAGGAAAGTTAATTGAAGGATCAAGTTCAGGATCATATTCAGGGTTATTGTCCTCATTGTCAGGAATATTGCCATTTTCATTGGTTCCCCCTTGAATATTAGATCCATTAACTACCTCAGCAGAGCCTGCTTCTTCATTGGTAGTTGTTACCTGGTTTTGAACTGGGATGGGGCCAGTCAGTTCAATTTCTCCTTCAGGTTGGTTGTCCTCTGGTTGATTACCCTCAAGTAGGTTGTCCAGTTTCTGATTTTCATGGAGTTCATGCTGGGCAACATCTACAAACACTGTTTCCTTGCTTTGAAGCCTTAATATGGTTGTTCTTTGTGTTATCTCATCAATATTCAGGTTTCTGTCCCTGAACTCATCAATAGTTTCATCAAACACAACATGAGGTGTTTCTTCCACAACAAGGGTTTTGCAATTGTAGACTCTGTAAGCTTTGCTGACTTATGAATATCCAACAAATATTCCCTCATCAGCTTTGCTGTCAAAAGCTTTCAATTGCTCTTTCCCATTATTGTGAATGAAACACTTGCAACCAAATATATGAAAATAGGCAACAGTGGGCAATCTACCTTTCCATAGTTCATATGGAGTTATACCTTGACCTTTAGTGATTAAGGACCTGTTTTGAGTGTGGCATGCAGTGCTGATGGCTTCAGCCCAGAACCTTTTAGGCAATTTAGATTCAACAATTAGTGTTCTTGCTGCCTCTTTTAAGGTTTTGTTTCTTCTTTCAGCAACACCATTTTGTTGAGGGGTTCTTGCTGTAGAAGTCTCATGAGAGATGCCATTTTTACTGCAGTACTCATTGATGTATGAGTTTATGAATTCAGTGCCCTTATCTGATTTGATCTTGACAATACTTAGGCCCTTTTCATTGCTCAGTTTCATCAGCAGTTCAGGTAGCTTGACTTGAGTTTCCTTTTTATTCAGAAGAAACACCACCCAAGTGTACCTGGAAAAATCATCAACAACTACTAAAACATATTTTCTTCCATTTATGCTTACTGGTATAATTGGACCAAATAAATCCATGTGTAGTAGCTGGAGAACTCTCTCAGTGGAAATGACAGGCTTTCCTTTGAATGAAGCTTTGATTTGCTTTCCTTCCTGACATGGCTAACATACATGTTCCTTGGTTTGGCAGCCCTTTCACTAGAGAGTTCCTTGCAAGCTTGTTGATGGTTTTGAAGTTCAGGTGGTTCAATCTCTTGTGCCATAGCCAGCTCTGCTCACTTGTGCTTTTGGCAACAAGACAGACTACTTCAGGGGTTTTGCTCCAATCTGCAAAATAAACATTTCCCTTTCTCACCCCTGTTAGTAGCACCTGTTGTGTTGATTTGTCTTTGATAATGCATTCATTTGGTGCAAATTCAACACTATATCCTTTATCACAGATTTGACTGATAGATAGCAAATTATATTTTAGGCCTAGGACATACTCACTCCGTCCCAGGGAAAGCTCCCCATGAGCTCTGGGCACGGAGGTTAAGAAATATCAATATAATAAGTAGATGTATTAGAGGTGATGTGATTGAGAGAGATAAAAATGTAATGAAATGTGAGGGAGAATAGTTACCAAAAAAGGGATGGGTAGCTTTCTTTGGGACGGACGAAAAAGGAAAGTTGGGTAGCTTTCCCTGGGACAGAGGGAGTATGAAACATCAGTAATTTTTACACTACCAATATTTAATGTACCATAACCTCTTGTGATCCCTTGAGAGCTATCTCCAAAGGTTACTGAAGGACCATCTTTTTCAATAAATTCAGAGAGAAGCTCCTTGTTTCCAGTCATATGTCTTGAACATCCACTGTTCAAGTACCATGCTGTCCTTTTGTTTATGCTTCTCTTCTTCTTGAGGTCCTTGCAGCCCTGCAAAGTCAAACTTTAGGTACCCTTTGAATGTTAGGTCCTAGGGGGTTAGCTGTACTTTTTGGAACCCAAATCTGCCTGATTACTCTGATTGACTCAAAGTGACTGACTTGGTTTCCATTTACATCTACATACACAGTCCTACCCTTAAATGCCTTGGGTGGTTTCTGTGCATAAGTGTTAGTCTTGAAAGGTTCAGGAGAGTTAGTGAATTTCTTTGGGACATGTCTCCTGAAGTTACTAGACTTAGGTGCAGCTTGGTAAGACCTTTGAGGATAGGAGTTTAGATGGCCTTTTCCCTTTGGCATTAAGGGTCTAGGCTACCTGAAGCTGTTATACCTATCAGTGGGGTTGGGCCTTAATCTGTCCAGTTGAGGTTGCCTCATTTGAGTTGGCCTCTTCTGAATGGATTTTGGACAACTCCACTGATGAGTGTTCAGATGGATTGGCCTTCCATTGGTTCTATCCTTCTGAAACTCATTTCTCTTGTATACAATGTTCTTAACCTTTTCCTTTGGTTTGGGTTTAGGAACATTGTTCACTTGAGTAGGTATAAGAGTTTCCTTACCCTTACCCTGGATCAGTGGCTGGTTCACTTCCATTTCATTTTGATTTTGTTGAGCCACTGACCTTACAAAGGTCATCTTAGAATTGCTTGTTGAAGCAATGCTAAGACCAGGTGAGGGTTCAAATGGATTATAGCCTAATCCACTTCTTTGAGCCATTGGTCTTTGAAATCCTTGAATTTCCTCTATTGCCTTAGAGGATTTGTTCAAGGCATACATTTTTAGTTTTAGGCTCCCCTCACTTAATTTAGGAGCATCAAATTCATTTGAGAGATTATCAAATTTAGCTTGAAGAGTTCTTAGGTCAAAGTCGTTTTTCTTCAGAGCCAGATTTTGCTCATCAATCAACTTTTGTTGTTTAGAGACTTTGAGAGACATTTCATCATGTTCTCTCACAATCTGTTGACACAACTTAGTTGATCTAATGTCAAACTCAGGTTCAGGAAGGTTGGGGATTTTGACTTTAGAGTTCAACAGTTCATTTTCTCTCAATGCCATATTGCATACTTCTTGAAGTCTGGTGAAGTCCTCTAGTAACTTTCCAAAGTTAAGTTTCAAGTGGATTTCACTGGACTCATGTGTGTTATTTGAAGAATTGGAAGATGAACATACCTCTTCATTCTCAAAGGCCATTTGACAGTCATCATCACTGTCACTCTTGGAGAATAGCCCATCATCAGATGAGTACACACTTTTTTCACTTGCTGACTCCCCAGCTACCATGGCCTTTCTGTTGTTCAACCTCTTGTCTCTTTTATTCTGCCTTTCTTTTCTCTCCTTTGAACTCAGGTCAGGACAATCATACTGGAAATTACCCTTTTTCTGACAGTTATAACACACATCTTCATTATCATTTCTCTTTCTTGAGGACTTCTCCCTCCTGGATGGTGATGATTCACCTTTGCTGTACTTCTTTTTATCAGCATATTTATCTTCCTTTTCATCAGAGAGTTTATCCTCTGATTTGCTGTTATGAGAGATGAATTTTCTCCTGGTCCTGTTGTCTTGGTAGAACTTTTTGTATCTACCAAATCTGGAGTTGAGCTTTTCAAATCTTCTAGCCATGAGTGCCAGCTCCTCCTTCATCTCGGTTTTGGAGACCGTTTGAGATGATCTCTGTGCATTCTTCTTTTCTGTCTCAGCAGCTTTGAATGCAACACCTTTGCTTGAGGAAGATGGCTCTTCATGCACCTTCTTTCTGTTCATATCAAACTCATATGCTTTAAGTTCAGAGAACACATGCTGCATAGGTATGTTGTCAAGATTGCTGGTGTTCTACATCATGACTGAGTATATGTCCCACTTAGATGTGAGACTTCTCAAGATTTTTAGTGTAACTTCTCTTTTGGCATAGAATTTTCCAAGAGAGTTTATTTCATTCATGATGTCGGTAAATCTGCCATCAAGATGATCAATAGTTTCATTTAGCTCCATAGTAAATTGTTCATATTTTTTGGATGGCCACTTGAAGCTTGTTCTCTTTGATCTTTTGGGTACCTTCACTCATAAGTGCTAAGGTGTCCCAGATCTCTTTTGCTGTGGTGCAGTGGTACACTCTTCCCATCACTGCATCTGGAATAGTCTGGTACAAGGTGTTCATGGCAATGTAGTTCAGGTTGTGCCTTTTTCTTTCTTCAGCTGTCAATTCATCCTCTTCCTTTGGCAGTAGTTCCCTTGGGTCTGCTTTCAGAGCATCATTGACTTTGGGATTTAGCTTGGTGAAGGTGAAAGGCCCTCTGGTGATGACTTTGAGAATTTCATCATGTTGGCAGGCAAGATGTGCTCTCGTTCTTATCTTCCAGAAATCATAGTTCTCTATTGAGAACATTGGCAGTTTGTGATGAGAGATGTGATTCGCTTGATTTGGACCCATGTTGTTAATGGTGTTGACAACATTTCCTGGAACTGCATTGTTTGCCATCTTAATGGAATTTGGTTAGATAATCACATATATGTTTTTCAGAAAATTGGATCAGTTCAGTGACCACAGAAATAATGTGATTTGAAAAACCAGTTGGATTTTCAGAGGCAGTGGTCTTTGAACCCCTGCTCTGATACCACTTGTTGGTCCTTGATTGAGTATGACACAAGTGTATGGGGGGGGGGGAATGCACTTGTGTATGCAAATTATTTCTTTTTCAATACAGTATATTTATCAGGGAGGTTGTCTAACAACTAGCCTGAGTGAACTTCAATAGATACTTGTCCTACTGAAAACTATGAAGTGATTAGTTGGATAAATATCTAAAAGAGTTACTAAGTGCGGAATGTGGTTGGCCTTTCCTTGAAAGAATACTCCAAGTTAATTTCTGAAAACAAACAGTTTTGATCAGGGACTTTGTCCAAAACAGTTTTTCTTAACTTACTGAATTAACTATTTAGAAATGATTAATTGCAAGTAATGTAAGTAATCAAGTGAGTGCAGTAAGTAAATGACACAACAATTTATAGTAGTTCAGAGACTCAAGCTCCTACATCCACTTTCCCTGATTGAACAGGATAATTCCTTAACTCCTGGAATTAGCTTGTTTTATAGTGTCAAGGTGCACTGATCAACAACACTAGCTTAGTGCTTTGATCCCTAGGATAATCTGAGTCCTAGTGCTCAATCTCTTTGAGTTAAGATTGTGTTTCCAAATAACAGTCCTTAACTCCTCACTTCTACAACAAACTCTACTTCACTCAATGAGCTAAGGGTTTGAGGTTTTGGTTCCAACTAATAGAGATACCCTTTACAATAAGAACATTGTAAAGGCTTAGGATATCTCAATGCTAAGCTTGGGATATTACAACAAATGGCTTAGCTTTTTGAAGTGATCAGGAAACTTGTGATTTATGAAGAACAACTTTAGTTTCCTTTGATTGCTTGATGATAGTTTTGATAGCAGATAGTTGGATACTTGAATCCTTGGATCACTTTTGAATTTATAGAGCAATTTGATCAACTATCCGTTGGAGAGATAGCATTTCAAATATTCTATTTGCAGCTCCATTGAAACGGCTATGGAAGCCAACCTTCTATTATCCTCTGTGTAAAAGGCTCTTTAATAGTTCCTTGAATGAATGTGTTGACCTCTGAAAAATGCAGCTGTTAAGACTTGTGTCAGTTTCCAAATTTGCACATTTCCCAAGGTTGATTGTGGCAAACTTTGTACTCCACCAACGGTCAGATGGGACAAGTGTCCTGAACATTCCTGCTGCAAGTTGGAATGTTCCAACATTCATTCAATTCTTCAGTGTTTAATGCTTCTAGGTCTTTGATGCTTGTTTAGGCTTGATGACAATAAATGCTTCATTAAATATGTCTTTTGTGTACCCATCATTCATTGCTTTGATCTTTAATTCTTTAAAGCTGATCTGATATAGCTCTTATCAGTACATTGCAGCTTGACTTCTTGTCTTTGATCATTCAGCCATGTTGTCCTCTTCAGCATACTTGTTACTTAATAATCAGCAGACTTGTCCTAAGGGACTAGATTTAAACAAGCTGCCTAACATTCCAGCTTTGGACAACTATCCTGATCTATAAATCTCACAGCATTTCTGAGATTTAGACTTAGGCCTTTTTTACTGTCTCAACTATCCTGAGACAACTAGACTGATTCATACTTAAATGTATCTCAACTGATCTGATAATCATCAATCAGGGGTTTTGGTATCTTAATCAAAATCAATTTATTTCCCAACAATTTCCCCCTTTTTGATGATGCCAAAACCTGTTACAAAAGGGAACTTGACTTATACTAAATTTTGTCTTCAAGATGTATGATCTGGTCAATTCTCCTGAAACAAACTGTTAGCACAAAAATAAATCAAGTATATAGGTTATGTCAGGTTAGTTGAGATAATGAGTTGTTATCTCTGATGAAAATAGCGATCCTTTAATATATATCATGGGGCATTACAGTGCTGGAAAATCAAAAGGACTCACTATGCTAAAACAAGACAGATAGATAGAAATAACAACAAATTAAAATCATAGATAGAAAGGGAAAGAGTGACTTATTCTTCAGAGAGAGCCATCATCTTGAGGAGCAATCCCATACTAAGCCCAAACTCTCTTCTTCAATTCCCAAATGTCCTGATTAGTTCCTTTGGGGCCAGGCTTCATCTTTTCCATCCTCATGATGGAAATAAACTCCTCCAAGATTTTCCCTTCATCAATACTGTTCCCATTGAACTTGGGAGGCATGTACAATATGGGACCAGGGGCTTTGAAATATCAGCTGCTGCAAACAGCTTCTGGTATAAGTCCCTGTGATTCTCAAACATAAACAGGCCAAACACCTCTTCAACATCTTCACCTAGCCACTTGCCTATGACATAAAAATCATATACAAAACTCCTCTTGGCCTCCTCCCATGCATCATTCAGTTGAATTGGCACCCATTTGTCATGGTGAGGGTATTGAGTGTCCCATCTTTGAAGCATTTGAGGCTTCAACCTTCTGTAAGAAGCTCTTCTTCTTGGAGCTTTGAAATTAACCCTTCTTTGTTGGCCTCAACCAACTGATCCATTCTTTCCTTAGCTCTCTGAAGAGCCAACTTCTCTTGAGTTTTTGGATCTTTTCCAAATCCCTCCTCAAACAGTTTTGAGGGATCATCAGGAAGCTTGGGCTGTCTTACTTCAGGCTCCTTGACCAGTTCAGCTTCTTCAGTTTACTCTTCCAGAATTTCAGGCAATTTAGCTGCTTTCTTCAGCCTTTTTGACTTTCTTACTGGAGTTGACTCTTCAGTTTGAAATTCAGATGGTAAATTCAGGCTGGTTGGGAAATCAGTGAAGGTCTGTTCCTTTCTTTTTCTTTCAGAAGCTCTAGTGACCTTCTCCCCTTTCTTCAATCACCTTATCCTTATGGTTTAAGCCTGCAGACTCTCCTCTAGGCCTCTGTTCCCATCTGGCCTGATCTTCAACCACAGAAACCATGGACTTCTTCACTGCAATCTGTATCTGCTCCTCTTCAGTTAGATCTTCAACATTCATAAGCCCCTTGCCTTTTCCAATGTCTTCCTCCTCCTCAATCTCAGGCTGCTTGTCCTTTCCCTTAGGCTCTCCAATCTTCAAGGTTCCCTTTGCCCTTTCTCTCTCTCTTTTCCCCTTTTTGGCATTATCAAAACACTGGGGCTTTAACTCACTCATTGTGACAGAGAGGTGAGAATGAGCATGAGTGAGAGACTTCACTCTTGCAGCAGATATACATTCTCATCATGGATGTTTTGCATCCTGTCATCTGCCATGCTGAGAAAGACATGAACTGGCTTCATCTTTTGGGCAAAAATTTCATCAAGGGTGGTCTTCAAGGATTGATCAAGCTTGGCCTGCAACTGGTCAGTGAGATTGGCCACAACTTGATCAGAAACTTTGGCCATAAGTTCCACAGTGAACTTTTCAGCAACCTCTTTCACCATTGCAGCTTTAAGCTCTTCAGCTTTCTTTCTCTGAGCTGCTGTCCTTTGCCTCAAGGCATCCTTGATTGTCCTTTTCAATGCTAAGACATTGTTCTTGTAGCTTTCTCTGAGGCCCTTTTGCTCCTTCTTCAAAGTTCTTGTAAACTTGGTCATTGCATCTTTGGCTTTTGTGACTTCAGTTGAGATTGTTTGCAGACCAGTCTCAACTCCACTGATTCTGGCATTCAAGGTTGGCAACACCACTTCTTCAGAGCCTGTGAGCCTCATCTCAACATAGGTTAAAGTCTTTCCTTGGACATCAAGAGTGTCAGTAGTTTCTGCATGAGCTTTCCCAACTTCCCTGACTAGGATGTCCAATTTCTCTGACTGCTCCTTAATGGAAGTTGTAGTCTGAGAAGCAATTTGCAGACCAGCTTTTGTTGCACTTGCTTGCTCAAAGTAGATCTTGTTTAATGTGGACATGTTAGCTGAGATTGCTTCAAGATCAACATCAGTGCCGAGTGGAATGTCAGTAAGGGAAGCATCTGCAAAAATTTGTTCAATGGTGACAGCTATAGAATCTGCACAACATAAAGGGTTAGGTAAATCTCCCTCAGCACCCTCTTTCTTTTCATCTTCCAAAAGATCTGATTCATCAGCACCTTTACTCTCATTTTCAACTACTTTCTTTTCTTCATTTATATCAGATAAACTCACATTCACTGGAGAATCAGGCCTCCTTTCACCAAGGGAGTCTTCAAGTTCAGACTTGACTTGAAGAATAGCCTGACTCTCATGTTGAGCTGCACTCAACATTTCAATCTCATCTTGGCCAATGTATCTTGGACTGAGTCACCATCCTTGGTCAACTCCTATGATTTATCAGAGTCCTTAATTGAATGATAAGTCAAGTAATGTACCTGAGCAAGGTTGGGTCCAAGAGGGTTGGGGTTGGTGGTGTCATCATCATCATCATCAGCGTCATCTGAGGTGCTGTCAGGATGCTTGATTCCTTTAGCTATCCTTTCTTTCTCAGCAAGCACCTTTTCATGGATTGAACAGGATAATTCCTTAACTCCTGGAATTAGCTTATTTTATAGTGCCAAGGTGCACTGATCAACAACACTACCTTAGTGCTTTGATCCCTAGGATAATCTGAGTCCTAGTGCTCAATCTCTTTGAGTTAAGACTGTGTTTCCAAATAACAGTCCTTAACTCCTCACTTCTACAACAAGCTCTACTTCTCTCAATGAGGTAAGGGTTTGAGGTTTTGGTTCCAACTAATAGAGATACCCTTTACAATAAGAACAGTGTAAAGGCTTAGGATATCTCAATGCTAAGCTTGGGATATTACAACAAATGGCTTACCTTTTTGAAGTGATCAGGAAACTTGGGATTTATGAAGAACATCTTTGGTTTCCTTTGATTGCTTGATGATAGTTTTGATAGCAGATAGTTGGATACTTGAATCCTTGGATCACTTCTGAATTTATAGAGCAATTTGATCAACTATTCGTTGGAGAGATAGCATTTCAAATTGTCTATTTGCAGCTCCATTGAAACGGCTATGGAAGCCAACCTTCTATTATCTTCTGTGTAAAAGGCTCTTCAATGGTTGCTTGAATGAATGTGTTGACTTCTGAAAAATGCGGCTGTTAAGACTTGTGCCAGTTTCCAAATTTGCACATTTCCCAAGGTTGATTGTGGCAAACTTTGTACTCCACCAACGGTCAGATGGGACAAGTGTCCTGAACATTCCTGCTGCAAGTTGGAATGTTCCAACATTCATTCAATTCTTCAGTCTTTAATGCTTCTAGGTCTTTGATGCTTGTTTAGGCTTGATGGCAATAAATGCTTCATTAAATATGTCTTTTGTGTACCCATCATTCATTTCTTTGATCTTTAATTCTTTAAAGCTGATCTGATATAGCTCTTATCAGTACATTGCAGCTTGACTTCTTGTCTTTGATCATTCAGCCATGTTGTCCTCTTCAGCATACTTGTTATTTAATAATCAACAGACTTGTCCTAAGAGATTAGATTCAAACAAGCTGCCTAACATTCCAGCTTTGGACAACTATCCTGATCTATAAATCTCACAACATTTCTGAGATTTAGACTTAGGCATTTTTTACTGTCTCAACTATCCTGGGACAACTAGACTGATTCATACTTAAATGTATCTCAACTGATCTGATCATCATCAATCAGGGGTTTTGGTATCTTAATCAAAATCAATTTATTTCCCAATAGTGTTGGTCCCAAAATGAGTATGATGTGTGTAAAACTTTTTTGTGCTTTTAGATCAGATGAGACGTTCAAATGAGTTATATGCTCAGTCGTCTATATGCGACAAGATGTTCTGATCTGTAGAGTGTTAAGTTGATATAGCAGATTAAGATAACAACCTTACTGATTGTTGAATTCAACTGATCAGTTAGAAAGCTATCTCAAAAGTTGTGAGTGTGGAAATGTGTTGGCCCTACGTATTTTGACTCGTGGGTATTTTATGAAAACCTTTGAAACAATGACTTCTAAAACAATGCTTCATTCTCAGCTGATTTAATATCTATTGATTAAGGATAATAAACACTTGATTAGTTTTTGACTCTTTTATAAAACACAGTTTTGTACAAGTAAGAACTAAATAATATGTATGCTGAATAGTAAGATAAACAATAAAGAACACAAAAGTTTATAATGGTTCAGATCTCAATATCCTACATCCACTCTTTCTAATCAGATAGAGAAATTCAATATCTTGGTTCTTTAGAGTCCCAAGAGTAGACTTTTGATCAAGAACCTCAAGTACTTTCTAAGGCTCAGATCTGTTTGTTGGTGAGGTAACAAACAACCTTTACAAGTAGTAAGATGTGTGTATAACCAACTAAAATTCTAAGCACTAAAGATAAAATTCTTTATGCAGGCTTAGGATCGGAAACTTAGAGCACTAAGGATAGAAATCTTTGCTGGCTCTAAAAGAACTCGATACTTAAGTATTTCTTAGACTTTGCTGTTCTTGATATCAGCTTTTAGACGGAGAGAGAGAGAGTTCTAGCTTGGAGGGTTTCCGGTACCTTGTTGCAAAGAACAATTGTTGTATTTATAGATGGATTTGTGCTTAAAAAACTAGCCGTTGGTAAGAACTAGCTGTTGCAACAAATCTTTCTAAGTATGGTCGCTATCTTCATAGGAATGGTGTTTGCAGATTTTCTTGTACGATATTGCCTTAAGAGGTAATGTGCATTAAATGCTCTGTACTTCTTCTGCATATTTCTTGTACGACCTACTAAGCTGTCAACTTCATAGTTTCGTGTTGATGTCTCATTGGTCCAAATTAGCTTAGTAGTTGAGAGCTGTCTTGTCTTCTATTAGAGCAATTCAGAACTTAATTTGACATTCTATTTGTCTTTTGTTTTGCATGCCTTTATCATCTGACTTAGTTGTTCATAAATGAATAAACACTTATGAAGGTGTTTTATTCATAAATGCTAAATGTCATAAACATTCTGAAGGTGTGCTTGGACTTGAATGCTCATTTAGACTTGCTTTGACAAGATTCAGACGAGTTCATATCTGCTGAGTTGTCTTCAGAATTTTGAATGCAGATTATCATATAGATCATTCAGTCCACAAGGCATACAACAACCTTTAGATCTGAATTTACTAATGAACTCTTGAAGTCTTCTAGTCTTCTTCTTTCTTCTTGATAGTCTTCAATAGAGTATACAGATGAGTAATCATCAGATATCTGTACAGCCGATTCTCAGACTAGAATTAAAAACAGTTACATTACTTCTAAGCTGTATCACTTAGCTTAGGAACCTTATTTCTAGGTTACGTATTGCCAATCTAACCTGTACTCTACTGATCTGATTTTGGCCATCAAAACTAAACTACAAATTTCAATCAGATTAGGGGTAGGATGAATATCCCAACAGTCAAATTTGTAACGTCGGATTTTGCATTCTACGACACTGATTTTTGGCGAAATGCTTCAAATGCCACTTAATATAACTAAAACCACATGAATTTAATGAACGCCATTTTTTCAAAGTTGTCGGATGGTCACAAGAGTTTGCCTCCCCCACTAGAACTGGCCACATAATCTATTTCTTACGTCGGATTTTGCATTCGACGACACAAATTTTTGGCGAAATGCTTCAAATTCCACATAATATAGCTAAAACCACATGAATTTAATGAACGTTGTATTTTCAAAGTAATCGGATGTTCACAAGAGTTTGCATCCCCCACTAGAATTTACCATAGAATCCTTTTATAACATCCGATTTTGCATTAGACGACAATGATTTTTGGCGAAATGCTTCAAATGCCACTTAATATAACTAAATCTAGAACATCAGATTTTTCAATGTTGTCGGAGGGTCACAAGAGTGTTGGTCCCAAAACGAGTATAGTGACAGTCTAGAGGGGAGAAGGGGGGGTGAATAGACTGTCAGGTGATAGAAAACTTTTTCATGCCTTTATGATCAGATTAGACGTTCAGAAGAGTTATGTAATCGATATCTATATGCAAAACAAGATGTTCTGATCTTTAGAGTGTATGTGTTATAGAAATTCAAGATAACAGCCTTACTGATTGCTGAATTCAGCTGGTCAGTTTGAAAGCTATCTCAAGTGCTATGAGTGCGAAAATGTGTAGGCCCTACGTGTTTAGACTCGTGGGTATTTTTATGAAAATCTTTTTAAAATAATAACATCAAAAGATATATTATGAACAGATATTAACAATAATGAATATGAATGCAAGATAAAGAATAAGCAGTAAAGAACACAACGATTTATAGTGGTTCAGATCTCAATATCATAAGTCCACTCTCTCTAATTAGATAGAGAAATTCAATAGCCTGCTGCTTTATAGTCCCAAGAGAAGACTTTTCGGATCAAGAACCTCAACTACTTTCTAAGGAACTGATCAGTTTGTTGGTGAGGTAACAAACAACCTTTACAAAGAGACGTGTGTATAACCAACTAGTATTCTAAGCTCTAAAGATAAGATTATTTGAACGAGCTTAGGATCGGAAACTTAGAGCACCAAGAATAGAATTCTTTGCAGGCTCTAAAGAACTCGATACTTGAATGTATTTCTCAAACCCGTTGTTTCTTGATGTATATGTAGTGAGCATGAGTTCTTGCGTGTGGAGTTTCCGGTACCTTGTTCCATAGAACAAGTGTTGTATTTATAGGGAGATTTGTGCTCAGAAACTAGTCGTTGGTGAGAACTAGCCGTTGCAACAAATCTTTCCAAGTATGGTCGCCATCTTCATAGGAATGGTGTTTGCAGATTTTCTGGTACGACATTACCTTAGAAAGGCAATGTGCATTAAATGCTCTGTACCTTTTCTGCAGATCTCTTGTACGACATATTGGGCTGTCAACTTCATAGCTTCGTGTCGATGTTTCATTGGTCCACATTAGCTTTCTAGTTGAGAGCTATCTTGTCTTCTGTTAGAGTAATTCAGATGTTAATCCGACATTCTCTTTGTCTTCTGTTTTGTATGCCTTTATCATCTGACTTAGTTATTCATAAATGAACTAACACTTGTGAAGGTGTTTTATTCATAAATTCTAAGTGTTCTTCATCTTGAATGCTCTTTAAGGCTTGATCTTGACAAGATTTAAATGAGTTCATACCTGCTGTGTTGTCTTCTGAACTTCGATTGCAGATTATCATATAGAAGATCTAATCTTCAAGGTATACAACCACCTTTAGAATTGAATCTACTAATGAACTCTTGGTGTCTTCTAGTCTTCTGTCTTCTTCTTAATATTCTTCAGCAGAGTGTACAGATGAGTATTCAGCTGACCATTGCACTGCTGACTCTTAGACTAGAATTTACAAATACTTTCAATACTTATAAGCTTCGTATTACAGCTTAGGAAACTTACTTCTAGTTAAGACTAGAAAATCTAACCTATACTCTACTGATCTGAGTTTTGGCCATCAAAACTAAAGCTATTTATTACATTCAGATTAGGGGCTTGGATGAATATCCCAACAATTTCCCCCTTTTTGATGAAGCCAAAACTAACTAAGCTAAGTTATCAGACCAGTTAGTAGATTGAGAAATAAAAAAAAAAGGTTAGATGATAACATATTAAGATCAGATAGTAAAATGCAGATGGCTTCTAAGGAAGACAATGAGTAGTTCTCTTGAAGCTGAAAAAGTAAAATTCTTGTATTAATATGAGCAAAAAGAAGTTCCAGATTACAAAATACAAGGGAATTTTACTTCAACACTTGATAAGGTCTTCTAGAGATGCCCAAAGCTCGATAAACTCTCTTCCTGATCTTACGAACAAGATCTTGATCTCTGATCTTGTCATCATAACAAATTTGATCAATGAGGTTTTCCGGTTCTCTCATGTCCTTCTTGTTGTTAACAGTGGTAGGAAGATCCCATACTGGAAATTCTGGCAAGACAATGTTGATGTTCTTCTCAGTTGCTTCTTCCATGACGATGCTTAAGAACTCTTTGTCCTTCCCTTCTAAAAAGCTTTCGAAGCAACCAAAAGATGTCTGCGGATCTTGTTTTCCCCATCTGCGAGCAAGATAATAAATTATCTGCCATTGTTTCTTCAGATTCAGCCATCTTAAGTTGTGAACTGGGTCCACAAATTCATCAATTTGCTGATTTGAGGGTTCAGGCTTTGGAAGATCTTCATCTTTTCCAGTTTCCTGCTTCTTTTTTAGGATGGTCTTCCTCCTTTTGTAGTTTGCATCAAATTGGGATGCTTTCTTTCTTTTCAGCTGTTGTTGATGTTGGGATATAAATTCACCCTAAGCCTCTCAAAGTAATAGGATAGTTTTGATGGCCAAAACACTTAGAGTTTATAAAATGAATGAAATAGGGTCAGCTGATGTTATATAGATTATCTTTCTTTTTAGTCTAGTCTAGTGTGATCAGCTGTATATATCTCAGCTGATAACACGGTCTAAGTTTACACACGCAAATCTCAGGAGATGAAGAGTAGAAGACCTGAAGACTAGAAGACCCCTGAAGAACAGCTAAGTCAGGTCCTTGTATACCTACTTAGCTGATAATGTCCAAAATGAAGTTGGCCAAGTCAGTAGAGTATTTCTTAAATCAGAAGAGGATTACTCATCTGATAACAGAAGTCAGATGATACCCGGCCAGACGAGCTTATTTGGCGACTAAGGATAAAATCACCAGACTAGTCTCTCATCAGGAGAGTTCGCCTAAGGACAAGATTCCAAGTTATCTCACAACCTTCAAAAGAAGACTTACGATACATAGAAGATCGACAAAGATTCCAGAATTGAAGCAATCAAGATCAATCAACAGGAATCAAGGAATCAACATCAAACAAGGAAAGATTGCCAACGGCTAGTTGTCCTAATCTTCCCCTATAAATACAAGACGATGAGGAAGAAAAACATACGGAAAAACCACGCAAGAACTCTAAAGCTATAGTACAACAAACAAGCAAAAGACATATCAATAAGGAGTTCCCTAAGAGCTTGTTCATTCCAGATTAAGTCTAGCTCTTAAGTTTTTCCCTCATCCAACTTAGAACATGAATCCAAATCACTCACTGTATACATCTTGATTTAGGCATAGTGGTTAAGCGCTCTTATAAGCTTGAACCATTAGTTGGATCCAATTAAAAACCCAAAACCCCTCACCAAAAGGTTTAGTTTTTGATCCTCTGTAAGAGTGCAAGTGCTCATCCATCACTTGTGGAAACCGTAACAGTTTGGAACTGTTCAGATCTCAAAGTACTTCTCTTGGGACTATAAAGGACAAGACCTTGTAATTTTGAGAATTAAGGGATTAACATCACAATCGTTTCGTGAGAGTGGACATAGGACCTGCAATCCGAACCACTATAAATCTACGGTGTTATTTACATTTCTACACTTTACTTCCAAGTCATTTCATACATATCTACTTAGTGCATACTGTGTTTCAAACTGTTTTAGTAAAGGAGGCCATTAACCTTTCAAACCAGCATCAGCTGAGTATTTCATTCAAAGTACTAATTGAGTTTGTCAAAGAGATAATTGAACGAGTCTAAATAAAAAGGGGCCTACACATTTCCGCATACTAAACTCTATCCGAACACTATAGTCATATGGACTAGCAGACTTGTAGTCCAGCTGACTTAGTAAATCAGAAGAGTTCTCACTCTTTACTCGAAAAAGTTTTAAAGTCTATTCACCCCTCCCCACTAGACTTATTCCCATTCACTACTCGTTCAGGGACCAACAAGTGGTATCAGAGCAGTGGTTCTAACGGGCTACTGTCTCTAGATTATCAGAAGACTTGAGGGAGTCTTTCTGTAGACCCCTTGAACAGATCTATATCTTTTTGAAAACATGTTTTTGAAAATTCATACAACATGAGTGCTAATATGCGTAAGCTTCCTAAGTTCCCAGTTGAAGACTATGACTACTGGAAGATAAGGATGAAGAAAAATCTCAGTTCAGTTCATTACAAGATGTGGTCAGTAATCACCGAAGGGCCAATTACAATTATGGCTATAAATACTGCCAATGGTGATCCAGATGTTCCAGTTGGTGTGCTCGCCCCCAAACCAATGAAAGATCTTACTCCAGAAGAGATGAAACAGTCTAATCTTGACAACACTGCTCAAGATTACATAATGCAGACTCTTCCGAATGAGTACACAGGAAAAGTGCTCAACTGCGACTCAGCTAAAGAGATGTGGGATGCTCTTGCACTCATATGTGAAGGAACGAAGCTAATCAAAGAAAGCAAACTCTCAACTGCAGTCAAGAAGTTTGAACACTTCAAAATGCAACCAGAAGAGAACATCGACCAGCTGGATAATCGATTCACCAAGATTATCAATGAAATTGAGTCTCTAGGCAAGAAGTACACAAATAGAGAGAAGAATCTTAAAGTGTTGGACTCTCTATCGAAGAAGTGGAAACTTAAGAAGACCATTACCAAAGATACTCAGGATATCAAGATCTGGACAACCCAGACCTTGTTCCAGAATCTTAAAGCCCATGAGTATGATCTGGAGAGAGAAGAAAATTAAGAAAATGAAGAGCAAACTCCAACTCCATCCACCACCAAATCCGTAGCCTTCAAAGCATCTACAAGTGCAAAAGCTGCTAGCACTATTGGTGTATACTGTAAAGCAAACTTTTAGTGGGCTTTTGTGACGTATATTCGATTTCCTTTTATCTGAAATAAATGGTTTTTCATATTATTGCATTCTTTGTGATTACTTGTATGTTTGCTTATCTTGCATTGTAGACGATGTGATGGGTTTGTAGTCATACAGAAGATCACATTGTCAGTTCCTTGTAAGATATAAACAGTATTCACAACTGAGATAGTCATACAGAAGATCACATTGTCAGTTCCTTGGTTTAAGTTGTAGTGTAAACTTGTTAGTGGCTTGTCTTGGCCATTAGTTTATACTAATGCGCTGTGGCGTATTGAATGGATCACATATAAGACATGTTCTTCTGTTCTGACTGTTATGAAGAACTAGAGGTCTTGGTGACTTTTATGATTCTTAACCCTAAGTGTGATATTTAGATGTGTGGGGTGCTTGTTCACTACTTTGATGTACCATATGTGAGAATCTTGGTAAATTCTTCACGCTCCGTATTTTGGGTAGTGGCATCGCTCGCATGATGTCTACTTATTGACATTAGGGCACCGAGTACATCCAGGCTGATGACGTCCCCTTGAGGAAACTCATAAAGGATTATTGTACTAAACCCTGCAGGTGGATTTAATCCGTACGACAACGAGGTTGAGTGGTACTACTCAAAGGAATTATAGAGATTAATTATTTAAAGAAGTTAGAAGCTTTAATAATTAATGGACGTGCAATATCTTTTACACGGGGAATTATAAAGTCTAATAGAAGCCCTGATTCAGTTCGGGATAGGACGGGAGTACAACATTAATTCTCTAGTGGAATGAATTAATGTTCTCGGGCCAAATTATATGTTCTTGGCTGAACATAATAGTATTTGGGCATATAAGAAGCCCAAACCCTATACCTTCTAATGGATCCCTAATCTGGCCTATGAACTTATGGAGATTATAAATAAGAGCCTCAAAATAGTTTTGAAACCCTAGCACACACGAAATTGAGAAAAATGGCTAGGGTTTCAAGGAGACGAAACTGAGGCACCTTCTCCACGTTTGATAGCGCGTCGTCCACCCGGTGTTCGAGCGAGGTTGGGAGACAGGCTAGAAGATCCGTAGATTGGAATCAACGTCTCGATCTTCAAGGGTAACGAATCTAAACTATGTTTTAGAAGCATGTTTAGGTTTTATTTATTTTTTTATACGTTTGGCATCCGACAACGATCCAAGTAACGGACCGCCTTCGCCGGCATGTTCAAGCAATTGGTATCGGAGCCTGGATTCGTAGATTGTTGGCTCTGCCTGAAACGTACTGTTGTATGATTCAATTTTTTTGTTTCATGTATGGATTCGTTTCTGTCAATTATTATTTAAGGTTTTTCTTCTATCGCAACCCTTGTGTGATGTTGTAATCGTTTTTCCCACCAGATAATAAGTGTGGGTAGTATAGGATTTTTTCATAGATCACTGTAGTATGGTTTCTTTTCTTGTTTTCGTTGTAATTTTGATTGCGAGAACGGGTGGTGTCGATAGAGTATCTGGAAACGGTGATTTGAGTTTTCGGGTTATGGCCTTGGACGGTGAAAGGTGTTTTTTGACGGTGTAAACTGTTTTGGCCATAACTTTTGACTCGGGTGTCCGTTTTCGGCACGTAATACCTTTTTGGAAACTTCTCGACGAGATCTATAGGAGTCAAAGCTACGCTGGGACGACGAGTGTCAAGGTCTAATTCAAAAGCCTTCATGAAGTTTTCTGCCAGTTTTTGTCGGTGGACGAGAATTCGAGGTTTTTGCATTGCGTGAGAGGCCGATGCGAGGCATCCATCCGTGCCACTGTTTTTATCATTGTAATAGCTTATAATAGGCTATTTTTTGATAGGGTTTCAAGGGGTTTCGATAGATGTGCATTTATTTAATTTTGCCTCTGTTTATCGCATCTTGTTACGATTGACATGCTTGTATTATCTAGTTAATTTGTTATGCCAATGAATAATCTCCGTGTTAAAATGACTAAGTGAGATAATTGAATTTTAATTAATTTATAGGCCTCCACAATTGGTCTTTAAGTAAGGTGTATGTTGCTCGTGGGACCTTGGGAGTCTCCCCTAACAAGTGCAACATCCACGAGCTTACTAGTTAAGACTTCTAATAAAAATGTTTTAATCTTTAGATGAAGTGTGTGATCTTCCCTAACGGATGTGTCATCCATGAGTTCATCAGTAAAGAATAATTCAAGATAACTGTTGTTAAATTGTGGTCATCACTTAGATGTGAATTTGAATATAACCCCCCAACGGGATCACTGTTCTAGTTCACATGGCCAGTTAAAGTTCGACTGTTAATTTCATTCGTCATAAGGATAAGTTGACGTGATATTGAAATTAAAGACTGAATGGCTGGTCGATGAATACATGTGTAAACGACCACCCTAACGTGGCTTGCATATGTGTTTGTTGGGCTGTTGGAGGTTGTGTTGAATATTGGTTTTGAAGATTTCCAATGTTTTATGCTTCAAACTTATGTGATTTATTGCTTCTATTTTATTTATTTCAGATACATTATAGTGACATTCAACCCACTTATGGTTATCTTAAATCAAAATAAGCTTATTGGTCAAAATTACTTGGATTGGAAAAGAAATCTGGACATTGTCCTTGTTGCAGATGAGTACAAGTTTGTGCTCGACACACTTGCTCCTGCCCCTTTGGGACCCGAATCTACTAAAGAGCAAAAGGAGGCTCATAAGAAGTGGCACAAGGCTGATGATATGGCTCGTTGTTACATTTTAGCCTCGATGTCAAATGTTTTACAACAGCAGCATCAAACTATGCCTAGTACCGCAGCTATGATGTTGAGCCTCAAAGAAATTTTTGGTGAGAAAGATAGGGCTGCCCGCTTTGAGGCTATGAGGAAGATCATGTCAACCTCTATGCCAGAGGGAGCGTCCGTGAGGGACCACGGTCTCAAGATGATGGAATATCTGAATGAGATTGAGGTCCTCAGAGGGTTAATCGATAATGACACCAAGATCGATATGATCCTACACTCGCTCCCAAAGTCTTTTGAGAACTTCCGTGTAAACGCGATCATGAGTAAGAAGGATTATACTTTAACCGAGCTTCTTACGGAATTGGTCGCGGTGGAGGGTCTCATGGGTAAACGACCATAAGCCAATATTACTGTTCAGGCTGGTCCTTCTCCGTCTAATGGCAAGAAGAAGAAAAAGCCTTTACAGAAAAATGGTGGTGGTGAAAGCAGTGGGAGTAAGAAACTGGCGCCTTCTGGTGGCGTTAAAAAGCCGAAGGCCAAATGTTTCAAGTGCAACAAGACAGGACATTGGAAGTCTGATTGTCCCCTTCTGAAAAAGGACAACTCTGGTACGTCTCTCGCTTTAGTTGTTGAAACATGTTTTGCGGCTTGTTCTGCCTTTTCTTGGATAGTAGATACAGGAGCCACTGACCATGTTTATTATACCTTGCAGGGGTTTCTGCAGACAAGGGAACTGAGTGAGGGCGAGATTACTATTAGTTTGGGAAATACTGCGATAGTATCGGTGGTTGTAGTGGGAGACGTGCACTTATGTTTTTCTAATTCTGTTTTAGTATTAAAGAACGTTTTATACGTGCCGAATTTTCGGAGAAATTTAATTTCTGTTTCGAAGTTGTTTTTGGATGGATGCTCAGTTGTTTTTAATGACAATGTTGTTATTATGAGAAATGACTCTTTAATCTGTTCTGGCACGTTAGAAAACAATCTTTATACTATTACGTTTGCATATCATACTATGACTGAAACTCATTCATCATCATCATTAAATAAGAGAAAGGAACCTTTTAAGTTGAATCAAACATACCTTTGGCATCTAAGATTGGGTCATGTCAACCTAAGAAGGATTCAAAGACTAGTAAGTAGTGGGTTTTTGGAGTCTCTCCAAGTGGAACCATTCTCAGTCTGCGAATCCTGTTTGGAAGGCAAGATGACCTCGAGGCCTTTTAAGGCCAAGGGTAATAGGGCTAATGATGTGTTGGAATTGATTCACTCTGATTTGTGTGGGCCTATGTCTGTTCAAGCTAGAGGAGGCTTTGATTACTTCGTTACTTTCATTGACGATTTCTCAAGATATGGATACATCTACCTGATGCGCCACAAGTCTGAATGCTTTGGCAAGTTCAAAGAATTTAAGGCTGAAGTGGAGAACCGTCATGGTAAGAGTATCAAGTCACTGCGTTCTGATCGTGGTGGCGAGTACCTTAGCAATGAATTTAGGCAATACTTATTAGAGAATGGGATTAGATCCCAGCTCTCCTCGCCTGGTACTCCGCAACAAAATGGCATGGCTGAGAGAAGAAATAGGACTCTATTAGATATGGTGAGATCGATGATGAGTTATGCTTCATTACCTACCTCTTTTTGGAGTTATGCCTTAGAAACAGCAGCGTACCTTCTAAATTATGTACCTACTAAAGTGGTTCCAAAAACTCCGATTGAATTGTGGTCTGGGCGAAAGCCTAGTCTAAACCACATTCGGATTTGGGGTTGTCCAACACATGTGCTAAACAAGGAAGCTGATAAGTTGGCACCTAGAACTGAAGTACGGTTGTTTGTAGGATACCCTAAGGGAACGAGAGGTGGTTATTTCTATAGTCCTAATGATTAGAGGGTGGTGGTGAGTACCAATACCCGATTTTAGAAGAAGACTATATGAATGAGCATAAGTCCAATACTGAGATCATTCTAAATGAGTTGAGAGAAGACAATGGCACACCAAGTGTGCAAGAGGAAATACCACAAGAGACTACACAACGTGGCGACTCTAATGAACCTTTGTATACATTGCCTCGTCGTAGTGGGAGGGTTGTTCGCCAACCTGATCGGTTCATGTTTGTGGGAGAGTCTATGGACTTGATTCCAAGCGATGAACATGATTATAATGACCCCTGGACATACAAAGAGGCAATCAAAGACAAAGATGCAGAGTCTTGGCACAAGTCCATGGATTCAGAAATTGAATCTCTAGATGCTATGGAAGTGTATGACCTAAGTGAAATTCCCCACGACAAGAAAGTCGTTGGGTGTAAGTGGGTCTATAGACGTAAGAGAGGGTTTGATGGGCAGATTACTGCCTTTAAGGCACGGTTGGTGGCAAAGGGTTTTACCCCGAAAGAAGGAATCGACTATGATGAGACCTTCTCACCAGTAGCCATGCTAAAATCGATCCGGATTCTCTTATCCATAGTTAATCACATGAACTATGAGATTTGGCAAATGGATGTCAAGACAGCTTTCCTTAATGGAAATTTGGATAAGGACATCTATATGCAGCAACCCGAGGGTTATGTGAAGAAAGGCCAAGAGCGTCTAGTCTGGAAGCTGAAAAGGTCTCTTTATGGGCTAAAACAAGCTTCCAGGTCTTGGAACATTCGTTTTGACGAGGTGATCAAATCTTTTGGATTTGAACAATGTCAAAATGAAAGTTATGTGTACAAGAAGAGTGACGGAGACGTAGTGGTATTCTTAGTACTATACATAGATGATATTCTTCTTATTGGCAACAATGTGAAAGTATTATCAGACGTAAAGGTGTGGCTTTCAGAACAGTTTCAAATGAAGGATATGGGAGAAGCATCGTACATTCTTGGTATTAAGGTCACTCGTGATCGAAAAAATAGAATGTTGTGTTTATCTCAAGCGTCTTACATTGATACTGTGATTGCTCGTTTTGGCATGCAGAATTCCAAGAAGGGTGTACTACCTTTCAGACATGGAGTCCCTCTATCTAAAGATATGTGTCCTAAGACACATAAAGAGATAGAGGAGATGGCTAAGGTTCCTTATGCTTCGGCTGTAGGAAGCCTTATGTATGCGATGTTGTGTACGAGGCCTGATATTTTCTATGCAATCGGCATGGTAGCAAGATATCAGTCTAACACTGCTGTAAAGCATATTCTCAAGTACTTGAAAAAGACTCGAGATTATATGCTAGTATACCAGTCAAATAGTTTAATTTCTTTGGGTTATACCGATTCAGATTTCCAAGCTGATCGAGATGAACGGACGTCAACCTCGGGTTATGTGTTTATGCTGGGAGGCGCAGCCATATCTTGGAGAAGTGTGGAGCGGAAATGCATCGCGGACTCCACTATGGAAGCCGAGTACGTAGCTGCCTCAGAGGCCGCAAAGGAAGCTGTCTTGCTGCGTAATTTCTTTCTGGAATTAGGGGTATCTCAGAGTATGCCGATGTGTATCATTGTTTATTGTGATAACGCGGGTGTTGTGGCAAACTCGAAAGAACCTAGAGCCCACAGAGCAAGTAAACACATAGAGCGAAAGTACCACATTATACGAGATATCGTAAATCGAGGAGACGTGGTTGTAGCTAAGATTGCGTCGTTGGATAACTTGGCTGATCCTTTCACAAAGACGCTGGCAATAAAAGTCTTTGAGAAACATGTAGAGGGTCTTGGTTTACGATGTATTACAAGCTAGACTTTGAGTATAAGTGGGAGAAATGTTGATGTCTTTATGTGTATACTAAAAGTTTAGCTTTAGTATAAGTGGGAGATTGGTTGTGTATACTGTAAAGCAAACTTTTAGTGGGCTTTTGTGACGTATATTCAATTTCCTTTTATCTGAAATAAATGGTTTTTCACATTATTGCATTCTTTGTGATTACTTGTATGTCTGCTTATCTTGCATTGTAGACGATGTGGTGGGTTTGTAGTCACACAAAAGATCACATTGTCAGTTCCTTGTAAGATATAAACAATATTCACAACTGAGATAGTTCTGGACAAAACTATTGGTTTAAGTAGTAGTGTAAACTTGTTAGTGGCTTGTCTTGACCATTAGTTATACTAATGCGCTGTGGCGTATTGAATGGATCACAAATAAGACATGTTCTTTTGTTCTGACTGTTATGAAGAACTAGAGGTCTTGGTGACTTTTATGATTCTTAACCCTAAGTGTGATATTTAGATGTGTGGGGTGCTTGTTCACTACTTTGATGTACCATAGGTGAGAATCTTGGTAGATTCTTCACGCTCCATATTTTGGGTAGTGGCATCGCTCGCATGATGTCTACTTATTGGCATTAGGGCACCGTGTCCTGTACATCCAGGCTGATGACGTCCCCTTGAGGAAACTAAACCCTGCAGGTGGATTTAATCCGTACGACAACGAGGTTGAGTGGTACTACTCATAGGAATTATAGAGATTAATTATTTAAAGAAGTTAGAAGCTTTAATAATTAATGGACGTGCGATATCTTTAACACGGGAAATTATAAAGTCTAATAGAAGCCCTGATTCAGTTCGGGATAGGACGGGAGTGCAACATTAATTATCTAGTGGAATGAATTAATTTTCTCGGGCCAAATTATATGTTCTGGGCTGAACATAAGAGTATTTGGGCCTATAAGAAGCCCAAACCCTATACCTTCTAATTGATCTCTAGTCTGGCCTATGAACTTATGGAGATTATAAATAGGAGCCTCAAAATAGTTTTGAAACCCTAGCACACACGAAATTGAGAAAAACGGCTAGGGTTTCAAGGAGACGAAACTGAGGCACCTTCTCCACGTTTGATAGCGCGCCGTCCACCCGGTGTTCGAGCGAGGTTGGGAGACAGGCTAGAAGATTCGTAGATTGGAATCAACGTCTCGATCTTCAAGGGTAACGAATCTAAACTATGTTTTAGAAGCATGTTTAGGTTTTATTTATTTTTTTATACGTTTGGCATCTGACAACGATCCAAGTGACGGACCGCCTTCGCCGGCGTGTTCCAGCAAGCACCTCATCTGGCAAAACTTCTCAAAACACAGAAGAAGTAGGAGGATCAGATATGAGTTTGAAAGAGCAGATGGCTCTTATGATCAAAAGATTTGAACGGATGAATAACCGGAACAACAAGTATCGAAAATTCTATAGAAACTACAAAGATAAGAACGCTGGTTCATCCACTAGAGATGCAAGAGAAAAGACTCCAGAAAGGAATCCCAAAAAGGATAAGGAGTCATCTGGTAGCAGAGGTTATAGGAGAAGAGATGCTACACCTCCAAGAAGAAGTACCCCAAACCAAAAATTAGGTACCTGCTTCAACTGCCACAAGCCTGGACACTACATTTATGAATGTCCAGATCTGAGTTCAGAAGACAAAGAAGAAAGAAAGTCTAGACGGGATAAGAGAAACTCAGACAGGCAAGCAATGGTGATCGAAGAATCTGAGTACCAAAGTGATGATCTGCCCTCATCACCTGACTTTGGACTTTTCTCAAATGATGACTCAGATGACGTAGCTATGATGGCTAAAGCTGAAACCGAGGTAAACTCCTATACTTCAACGTTTCATTTACCTGCTTCTTCACACACAGATCAGTAAAAGGTGATCTGGATATCGCAACAAAAGCTTTCATAGAAGTGGAGAAAGAAAACAAAGATCTAAGAAAATAAATTTCTAGGCTAAATAAGGGAAAGTTTGAAAGCACCCCTGAACTATTAAAAATGAATGAACGATTAACTCAAGAACTTGAACTCCTTAAAGAGGAACACATTATTCTTAATCAAACATATGAGGGGATGCTCAGAACTCAAGCTTAAGATGCCTATGAATTACGAACTCTTCAATCCAAGTTTGCTGATCTTCTCCATGAAAATGAGCTCTTAGAAAAGGAGAAGAATGGCCTAGATCTAAAGATATCAGAGTTCAATAGAGCTTCGGCAACTATAGAACATATCTCTGAATATTATATATAAAATGCCAACAAAATGGGTATTGATTTTGAATCAAATCCATCAGAATTCTCTCCAGCTGAGTGTAGTGAAACTAACAAATCCAGTGCACAAGTGACTGAGAAAGGTGAGTGTTCTAAACACAATGAGCCTAAAGTGAATCAAAAGGCATCTGTGCAAGTACCACCTAAAGTTAACTATCTCATAGCCAGAAATGGTAAGAGACCAGCTAACTCTGGGCCAGTACATTTAAGGCAACCTTAGTTGAATACTAAAAGGTTAAATGCCCCAAGACATGCACAGAGGAATAACAAACAGCCTGGACCATCTCGTCTGAGACAGTCCCAGCTGTATGATACTCCAGCCAAGAAGAAAAACAAATCTTCTTACAACACTTCTGTTCTTTTTGCACCCTCTATCTCCTATGATATTGTAAGAACATATGAGAATGATTCATTTACTCAAATACGACCAGCTCGTGCATCTAAGTTGAATATGGTTAGTCAGAAGACAATTCTAGTTCATTCTTACAAGAAGAAGTCATCTGACAGTCACCTAGCTGACACAATTAACATGTTAAACCATGTCAAGGTGTCAACTGGTAAGATTTGGTTCTGTGATGCCCGAGGGAGACAACTCAAATGCTCAAGATTGTTCAAAAGAGCAATGTATATGTGGGTTCCCAAGGGTACTACTAGTAACACCCAAGGACCCAAGATAAAATGGGTACCTAAAGTCTAATCTATGTACAGGACAGAAGGGACATATATAGAAATGGTGGAAAAGTAGGGGAAACGTGGTACATAGATAGTGGATGGTCGTCTCATATGACCGGAACCAAAACCCTGCTGACCAACTACACATAAAAGAAAGGTCCAAAAGTCTTCTTTGGTGATAACGCGCACGGTAACAAAAAAGGATATGGCACCTTAAAGAATGGTGACATTGAGGTACATGATGTATCTTATGTAGATGGTTTGAAGTTCAATTTACTTTCAGTGTCTCATTTTTGTGACAATGGATATTCAGTAAAGTTTTCTAAAGATAACTATCACGTAAGTGATAAACGAACAAAACAAACTCTTCTAACAGGGTCTAGAAAAAGGTAGTATGTATCTTGCAAATTGGAACAGCTGTCCTAAGGATACCTGTCTGCTTGTGAAAAGCCCTAAAGATAATAGTTGGTGTTGGGAGATTAATCCCAATACCCAATAATAGTCCCCCAACAATGTGGTCCCCAACTCTTGTGGTCCCCAACTCCTTTGTGGGAAATTATTATGGGACCACATTCCCCATCTCCTTTGTGGGGAATTATTGGCACTTGTGGGTTATGGACCATCACGCTAGGAATCCTTTGAGACTCCCGGGAATCTTTTGAGATGCCCTAGGGATCTTTTGAGACTCTCGGGAATCCTTTGAGACTCCTTTAAAATTACCCGGATCTATTTGGGACGTAATTTAAATATGAATTATCATAAATCTAATTTCAAAATTTAAACAAATTAAATCAACTAATTTATGTAATGAATGTACGGTAAAATAATTAAATCCCTAAACATGCGGAACTAAGGGATTACGTGTTTACCTTTAAATCGGAGAGATACCGTTGAGAAGAGTAACAACTTCAACCCAATTGCCTTCTCAAGTATTCCCTAAGTCCTAGTCCGTTGACCCGGTGGGAGATCTCACGAACTATTAACTCTCAAGGAAGAATTAATTTGTTCTTGTTGCACACACTGTAATTTCGAAAATTACAGATCTTTTTTTTTTTTTTTCTTTTTCTTAGTCTCTGGAGTACCAATTTTTTTCTTCTCCTTTTATAAGAGAGAATCTATGTTTCTTCTCTTACAAGAAAGAAAAATTGACCGGTCAATTTATCTTGGAATAATATAGAAATAATCTCTTATTTCCATATATCTTTTTCCATAAATATCTCTCTCTAATTTCTTGCAACAAAATTAATCCTTATCTTTTAATTACCTTAATTAATAGACTTTTATTGGGCTACTTGAGGGGCCTTTAGGAGAATTAGGATTGGACCTCCCAATGGGCCCAAAAATCAATATTGAGCCACAACATTTTTCCAGCCCATTAATATTAATTCATTCCACTATAAAATTAATATTGCACTATCCATCCTAAACCATATTACGAAACATGGCTCCCGGTTATTTTTTCCCGTGTTTATGGTTCAATGTCCATCAATTAATTTAAGCTACTGAATGCTTTAATTAATTAATATCTTTTATTCCTCGGAGTAAGGACAGCTCAACATTATTATCATACCGGAAATAAATTCCACTAATCAGATTTGATATGATAAACCTTCTGAGCCCACCAAGGGGACATAATCAACTTGACACTCCAAGACACGATTCTCTGTATTAATTTTGGCAATCTGTCATGTAATTAATAATATTGCCCAAAATACAAAGTATTGAATCAAATTGATTCTTTACCCATAATAAATCAAAGCAATACTTCTTAACTACAGACAATCCCATTTAAGTGACAGAGATTAAGAAATCAACAACCACTGAGGTCTAATTCTTCATTCCTTAAGTCAGTCTAGAAGAATTACCTCTCTGTAGGTCCTATTCAGCACATCATAATGCACTAGTGTAATCTCTTGGTCAAGATAAACCAATCCGAGCCTTACACCTCAACTTCTGCCAATGGATTGTTCAATTCCATCTAAGTTGTGAATCAATTGTACTTATATACAAGGAACTGACAATGTGATCTTCTATGATCTTCTACACACCACATTGTCTACAACGTAAAATACATCTGAACGTTTATGCAATAAATAATTAACATTCATTATATTTAAAGCAACCAATGATAAAAATATTATTCTCATTTATAAGTGCAAGAATCAGTTTGTATACATAAGTAGCACTAAAAGCATACTTGCCAGTATAACCCTAACAATCTCCCACTTATACTCAAAGTCTGCTTTTAAGTATACTACAGCACGTCCATGTTCTACATGTCCTATTAAATTCTCCCACTTATACTCAAAGAAGCTTGGCAACGCACTTGACCCCCATTCCTTCCACATGTCTCTCGAATGTACTCTGAGGCAGACCCTTTGTGAAAGGATCAGCTAGGTTGTCTTCCGATGCGATCTTTGCCACCACTATATCTCCTCTCTTAACGATTTCTCGTATAAGATGGTATTTCCTTTCAATATGTTTGCTTGCCTTGTGGGCTCTTGGTTCCCTTGAATTTGCAACTGCTCCAGCATTATCGCAATAAATAGTGATACTGCTGGGCAAATTCGGAATCACATCCAAGTCCACTAAGAAGTTCTTAAGCCAAACCGTTTCTTTCGCTGCATCACAAGCAGCTACATATTCGGCTTCCATGGTAGAATCAGCGATGCATTTCTGCTTCACACTTCTCCATGTCATGGCTCCACCCCCCAAACAAAACACACTACCCGAGGTAGATTTTCTAGAATCCATGTCTGATTGGAAATCTGAGTCCGTATAACCCACAGGGAACAGACTGTCTGACTGATAAACTAACATTCTATCTCGAGTTCTTTTTAGATACTTGAGAATGTTTTTAACTGCAGTACAATGTTCTTTCCCTGGGTTACTTTGATATCTTGCTACCATGCCTACAGCAAAACAAATATCCGGTCTCGTGCACAGCATTGCATACATGAGGCTTCCAACTGCCGACGCATATGGAATGTTTCTCATCTCATCCATCTCCTTTTGTGTCTTAGGACACATCTCTTTAGATAGATGAATTCCATGTCTGAAAGGAACAAATCCTTTCTTGGAATTTTGCATGCTGAATCGTTTCAAAATAGTGTCTATGTATGAGGTTTGGGATAAGCATATCATCCTTTTCTATCGATCTCGAGTAATCTTAATCCTAAGGATGTGACCAGCTTCTCCTAAATCCTTCATATCAAACTGTTTTGACAACCATACCCTCACGTCTGTCAACACCTTTTTATTGTTTCCAATAAGCAGAATGGCGTCTACGTATAATACTAAGAATACCAAGGCAGTTCCGATAAACTTCTTATAGACACAACTCTCAAACTCATTTTGATCAAATCCATAGGATTGTATCACCTGATCAAAACATTGATTCCAAGCTCGCGATGCTTGCTTAAGTCCACATATTGACCTTTTCAGCTTGCATACAAGATTCTCTTGGCCTTTTTCAATGAAGCCTTCGAGTTGGCGCATGTAGATTTCTTGTTCAAGACTTCCATTTAGGAAAGCTGTCTTGACATCCATTTGCCAGATCTCAAAGTCTAGGTGAGCTGCAATCGACAAGAGAATACGGATAGACTTAAGCATAGCTACAGGCGAAAAGGTCTCCTCATAATCGATTCCCTCTTTTTGAGTATATCCTTTTGCCACTAGTCTAGCTTTGAAGGTTTCAACCTTCCCATCTGATCCTCTTTTTCTCTTGTAGACCCACTTGCATCCAATAGGCTTTATGCCTTTGGGTGGTTCCACAAGCTCCCACACTTTGTTATGATCCATAGACCCCATTTCTGCTTCCATTGCAGTTTGCCAAGAATCTGCATCCTTGTCTTGGATTGCCTCATCGTACGTCCAGGGGTCAGATTCATCCTCTCCGGGGACCAAGTCCGAAGACTCTCCCACGAACATGAATCGCTCAGGTTGTCTCACAACCCTCCCACTACGACGAGGTTCCGGTTGTGTTTGTGTATCTCTTGGTACATCTACTTGTACACTTGGTATAGGAGTTGGCCCTCTTAATTCTTTTAAGGTAATATCACTCTTGGGCTTTCTATTACTCATATAGTTTTCTTCCAAGAATCTAGAATGTGTGCTTATCAAAATTCGCTGATCCTTTGGACTGTAGAATAAACCCCATTTCGTTCCTCTAGGATATCCTACAAACAACCTTAATTCTGAACGAGGGTCTAACTTTCCAGCTTCCTTGTCCAACACGTATGCAGGACACCCCCAAATTCTTATGTGTCTTAGACTAGGCTTTCGCCCGGTCCACAATTCAGTAGGGGTTTTAGGAACTGATTTGGAAGGTACCAAATTCAGAATGTAAGTCGCTGTTTCCAAGGCATAGCCCCAAAACGACTTAGGTAAATCTGAATAACTCATCATAGATCTGACCATCTCTAAAAGAGTTCGATTTCTTCGTTCTGCAACCCCATTTTGTTGAGGGGTTCCGGGTGCAGTTAATTGGGATACAATCCCTTCACCTAATAAGTAGCCCAAAAATTCATTGTTGAGGTATTCGCCTCCACGATCTGATCGTAGAAACTTGATACTCTTTTCCCTATGCTTTTCTGCTTCAGCCTTAAACTCTTTGAATTTATCAAAGGTCTCAGACTTATGCCGCATTAGATAGATGTATCCATATCTTGAGTAATCATCGATAAAAGTAACGAAATACTCAAAACCACCTTTTGCTTGAATTGACATTGGTCTACATACATCAGTATGAACGAGTTCCAACACTTCACTAGCTCTTTTCCCCTTTGCCCCAAAACCTCTTTTGGTCATTTTACCCTCTAAACATGATTCGCACGTTGGAAACGACTCAACCTGGAGTGATTCCAACGAGCCGTCGTTCACGAACCTTTGAATCCTTCTTAGATTAATATAACCAAGTCTAAGATGCCACAGAAGTGTTCCGTTCATGTCTGAAGAATGCTTTCTTTTCTTAGAAATAGTCGATGTGTTATACGATTCATTTTGTGTGGAATGTGCACAATTAATAGTATAAAGATTATTCACCAATGCTCCCGAACAGATAATCTCGTCATTATGACAAATAACGACATTCTTATTAAAGAAACTGAATATCCATCCAAAATTATTTTAGAAACTGAAATCAAATTCTTTCTAAAACTCGGAACATAAAGAACGTCTTGTAAAACTAAAATTCTATCACTAAAAGATAGTTGCACATCTCCCACTGCAACAGCCGCCACTTTCGTAGCATTGCCCATGGTGATGATGATCTCACTCCCACTAAGTTGTCGGGTTAGCTTGAACCCCTGAAAATTGAAACAAACATGATCAGTGGCTCCCGTATCCACCACCCACGAATGGGAAGAATACACCGCTAAACAAGTTTCAATTACTAGTGCGTGAGAATTACCTTGCTTACCAGCCTTCTTAGGCTTGGTACAGGCTGACTTCCAATGTCCTTTCAGACCGCAACTAAAGCACTTTCCCTTAGTGGTCTTTTTCTTGACACCTCCCTCAATTGGTATCTTTTCCTTATTATTAGCTTGTTTCTGGCCATTTGCCGTCTTCTTCTTCTTCTTTCCACCTTTTGGTGTAGAATTAGAAGATGGACCATTTGCCAACATAGCCGTATGCTCGTTCCTTAGTCCCATTAACATCTCAGCTGAAACTAAAGCTTGCAAGAGCTGAGCCAACGTATACTCTTGATTATTCATCGTATAGTTCAGTTAGAACTGCTCAAAACTTTTCGGTGGAGAATGGAGTATGAAATCGATCTGCGTTTCCGCATCGAATTCAGCACCAAGAATCTCAAGTTTGTTAAGAAAACCCATCACTTTAAGAACGTGATCCCTCACAGGCGTTCCCTCGACCATTTTCTGTGATAACATATCTCTCATGGTCATTTGTCTAGCCGTACGATTCTGATGAGCAAAAAGTTCCTTAAGGTTCATCATAATAGCTGGTGTTGGTGTTGCAACACATCTGACATTGAAGCCAAGATGGTACACCTAGCCATTTCATCGGATCTCATCCACTCCTTATGATATTCCTTATCTTCTTGGTTCGTCTCATCCGTAGGGGCAGGGGGTTTAGGTTCATCAAGGACCCACTTATGCTGTTGTGCAGTCAAGACTATAAATAAATGTCTTTTCCAATCCACATAATTCTCTCCTTCCAATTTATTTTCTTTAAGTATACTAAACAGTGGGTTAAAAGGAGACGACATGCTGAACTGAGAATAAAATATACAATTTGTATTAATATCCTATTAACACAAAAATTATCACATAATTTGATCACATGTACTATATCAAAAATCTCAAAAACCGATATAAACATGCATCAGCCAACATCTTAAAACCAATTTAAGCAAGTCACGATGAGTGTGAACGTTTACTCAAATACATTTAAGCAGGTTACAAACAAAGCAGTTACAAACCTTTAATTCAAAATTAATAGTTGGCTTTAACCTGGCCATATAAAATTGACAGGGACTCCGATGGGAAGTTAATATATCAATTTTATACCTAAGTAATAACCATAATTAAATACAAGACTATTATTTCGTTTTGAATAAGCCACTCGATGGGAGGGTCATACCGCCACTAGTAATAATCCACAATCATCCTTAAAGGAATTTATTCATGTGAACTTATCCTTTGGCCTATCCGATAGGGAGAGAGGCGCTTGCCAATGCGTAGCCAAAAGACTTCACAAATAAATAAATTATGGAGGCGGTTTAATCAATTTATTATCTTAAATAAATTTAATTAAAAAAACATACTTAGTAATTTTTAAACTTGAGGTTTTTCACGAATCCTCATGCAAAATTAACAAATAATCATAGCATAATAACAAAACAAAATTAAACACAAATTAGGCAAACACGTCCAATTATCATGGTTTAATTTTCTCGTTTTGAAGAAACAAGAAATTCGTACTCCCACGGCCGCAACAAAAAAAATCACGCCACGCCCACAACCGGCCCGTGTGGCTAGTCTATTACAAATTAAATAATCTAATCTACCAGTGGATTTTCTCACGGGAAACACAAATCTGACCGAATCAGATTAAAAACCACATTCAAACAACATAAATTAAAACATACATTAAAACCATGATAATTGGATACCTGCAAAAAAGATCTAACAATTCTACCATCCAAATATCAATTTAATGTAAATAGATTTAAATTCTAATTTAAATTACAGAGCCCAAAACCTTGGCTCTGATACCATCTGTTGGGAGATTAATCCCAATACCCAATAATAGTCCCCCAACAATGTGGTCCCCAACTCTTGTGGTCCCCAACTCCTTTGTGGGAAATTATTATGGGACCACATTCCCCATCTCCTTTGTGGGGAATTATTGGCACTTGTGGGTTATGGACCATCACGCTAGGAATCCTTTGAGTCTCCCGGGAATCTTTTGAGATGCCCTAGGGATCTTTTGAGACTCTCGGGAATCCTTTGAGACTCCTTTAAAATTACCCGGATCTATTTGGGACGTAATTTAAATATGAATTATCATAAATCTAATTTCATAATTTAAACAAATTAAATCAACTAATTTATGTAATGAATGTACGGTAAAATAATTAAATCCCTAAACATGCGGAACTAAGGGATTACGTGTTTACCTTTAAATCGGAGAGATACCGTTGAGAAGAGTAACAACTTCAACCCAATTGCCTTCTCAAGTATTCCCTAAGTCCTAGTCCGTTGACCCGGTGGGAGATCTCACGAACTATTAAATCTCAAGGAAGAATTAATTTTTTCTTGTTGCACACACTATAATTTCGAAAATTATAGATCTTTTTTTTTTTTTTTCTTTTTCTTAGTCTCTGGAGTACCAATTTTTTTCTTCTCCTTTTATAAGAGAGAATCTATGTTTCTTCTCTTACAAGAAAGAAAAATTGACCGGTCAATTTATCTTGGAATAATATAGAAATAATCTCTTATTTCCATATATCTTTTTCCATAAATATCTCTCTCTAATTTCTTGCAACAAAATTAATCCTTATCTTTTAATTACCTTAATTAATAGACTTTTATTGGGCTACTTGAGGGGCCTTTAGGAGAATTAGGATTGGACCTCCCAATGGGCCCAAAAATCAATATTGAGCCACAACATTTTTCCAGCCCATTAATATTAATTCATTCCACTATAGAATTAATATTGCACTATCCATCCTAACCCATATTACGAAATATGGCTCCCGGTTATTATTTCCTGTGTTTAAGATTCAATGTCCATCAATTAATTTAAGCTACTGAATGCTTTAATTAATTAATATCTTTTATTCCTCGGAGTAAGGACAGCTCAACATTATTATCATACCGAAAATAAATTCCACTGATCAGATTTGATATGATAAACCTTCTGAGCCCACCAAGGGGACATAATCAACTTGACACTCCAAGACACGATTCTCTGTATTAATTTTGGCAATCTGTCATGTAATTAATAATATTGCCCAAAATACAAAGTATTGAATCAAATTGATTCTTTACCCATAATAAATCAAAGCAATACTTCTTAACTACAGACAATCCCATTTAAGTGACAGAGATTAAGAAATCAACAACCACTGAGGTCTAATTCTTCATTCCTTAAGTCAGTCTAGAAGAATTACCTCTCTGTAGGTCCTATTCAGCACATCATAATGCACTAGTGTAATCTCTTGGTCAAGATAAACCAATCCGAGCCTTTCACCTCAACTTCTACCAATGGATTGTTCAATTCCATCTAAGTTGTGAATCAATTGTACTTATATACAAGGAACTGACAATGTGATCTTCTGTGATCTTCTACACACCACATTGTCTACAATGTAAAATACATCTGAACGTTTATGCAATAAATAATTAACATTCATTATATTTAAAGCAACCAGTGATAAAAATATTATTCTCATTTATAAGTGCAAGAATCAGTTTGTATACATAAGTAGCACTAAAAGCATACTTGCCAGTATAACCCTAATAGTTGGTTATGGCACAAACGTCTTAGCCACTTGAACTTTAAGACTTTAAAAAAGTTAGCAAGGGAATCCTTAGTTGATGGTCTGCCTAATGAACTCTATTGTAAAGACCAGGTTTGTGATGCATGTCAACAAGGGAAGCAGACAAAGGTCTCCTTCAAAACAAAGAAAACTGCATCAACCAGCAGAGCTCTAGAACTGCTTCACATGGATCTATTTGGACCAATCACTCCAACAACTCTGACAGGGAGAAAGTATACTCTAATTGTAGTAGATGATTACTCCAAGTACACTTGGGTCATCTTTCTATACAAGAAGAGTGAAACTCAGCAAAAGCTTCCTGAATTGCTCAAAAGAATCCAAATAGAAAAAGGAGAACCTATTGTCAAAATTAGAAGTGACAAAGGCACTAAATTTATAAAATCTCATATTATTGCCTATTGTACTTCTAATGGTATTCAACATGAAACAAGTGCAGCAAGAACACCCCAACAAAATGCTGTAGCTGAAAGAAGGGTCAGAACACTTAAAGAAGCTGCAAGAACACTACTAGCTGAGTTCTCCACTCCCAAGAAGCTATGGGCAGAAGCCATCAATACAACATGCCATACCCAAAACAGGCCAGGTATTCATAAAATTCATGAGAAAACACCTTATGAACTTTGGAAAGGTAGGAAACATAGAGTATCTTACTTTCATATATTTGGGTGTAAGTGTTTCATTCACAACAATGGGAAGAGTAAACTAAATGCTTTTGATGCCAAGGCAGATGAGGGGATATTCTTAGGATACTCCTCAACTAGCAAAGCATTTAGAGTATTTAATAAACGAACCCTTCTTGTGGAAGAAACACCTCATGTTGTATTTGATGAATCTTGTGAAAAGAGTACAGATGACACAGACTCAGCAGGAGACTAGTGATCAAATCTAAAGAGAAGACAAAAGAGTTTATCGAAGTTGATGAACCCTTCTCTGAAGATCCAGAAGAAGACAAACCTCATCGACATGTTACCAGATCACATACTCAAGCTGAACAACCAACTCCTAGACAAGATACTTCAATTCCAAATGCTAGGGGGAATGAGCTGTTCGACACTTAAGATACAAATGATGATCAAGCAAATCCAGTCAACTCTCCTGACAACACTGGAACAAATGAGGATCCCAACTCATCTGGTGTCAATACACCACCTGTAAGGAATTCATGGAAGTCTAACAATCCATCTACCCTCATCTTAGGAGGAGCAGACTCATGTGTTAAGACCAGAAGAAAGTTAAATCAGAATGCTCAAACCTCTATGTTCTGCTGGTGTGCCTTTCTATCCAACACAGAACTAACTGACATAGAAGAAGCAATGAAAGATAGCAACTGGATTACTGCCATGCAAGAAGAATTGAATAAGTTCACACGAAATGAAGTGTGGGAACTAGTAGATCGTCCTAAACACCACAATGTAGTTGGAACAAAGTGGGTGTTCAAGAACAAAAAGGATGAGAACGATTTGATAACTAGAAATAAAGCCAGATTGGTAGCTAAGGGTTACTCACAATATGAAGGGATTGACTACGATGAAACCTTTTCTCCAGTCGCCAAACTTGAAGCCATTACGCTATTTCTAGCTTATGCATCCTACATGGGTTTCAAAGTATACCAAATGGATGTCAAGACTGCGTTCCTAAATGGTATACTTGTGGAAGAAGTATATGTAGAACAGCCCCCAAGCTTTGAAAAAGGAGATCAAGTATATCGACTGAAGAAAGCACTCTATGGCCTGAAGCAAGCACCAAGGGCCTGGTATGATACATTATCTCAGTTCCTTCTTGACAATGGGCATACCAAAGGCAAAGTGGATAGAACCTTGTTCAGAATTCAAGAAGGAGATGACATCCTAATGGTGCAAATCTATGTGGATGATATCATATTTGGATCGCCCAATCGAGAGATGTGCAAAACGTTCTCTGAACTAATGCAATAAAAATTTGAAATGAGCATGATGGGTGAAATGAACTATTTCCTAGGACTTCAAGTAAAGCAGAGTCCAGAAGGGATTTTCATAAATCAATCCAAGTACACTAAAAGCCTACTGGAAAGATTCAATGCACAACAAAGCAAGACTGCAAGAATTCCCATGATGATATCCTTCAAGATGGAACCAGATGTGTCAAGAAAAGCAGTCGATCAATCTGAATATAGAGTACTTATTGAATCTCTCCTATACCTTACAACCAGCAGACCAGACATAACCTTTGTTGTAGGTGTATGTGCTAGATTTCAAGCCAATCCAAAGCAAAGTCATCTAGAAGCAGCAAGAAAAATTCTAAAATATCTAAAAGGAACAATCAATTTAGGATTGTGGTACCTTGCTGATGACAATATAGAGCTGAGTGGATATTCTGACTCTGACTATGGTGGATGCAGAATAGATAGAAAATCCACATCAGGCACCTGTCAATTTCTAGGCAACAAATTGATATCTTGGTTCTCAAAGAAGCAAACATCTGTTGCAACCTCCACTACTGAAGCAGAGTATATGGTAGCTGGGAGTTGTTACAGTCAGCTACTATGGCTGGTTCAACAACTAAAAGACTACAATGTAGATGCAAGAGAAATGCCCATTTACTGTGATAGTAGAAGTGCTATAGCCATTACTCAAAATCCAGTCCTCCATAGAAGGTGCAAGCATGTTGATATCAGGCACCACTTTATAAGAGATCACCTAGAAAAGAAGGACATAAAGATGGAGAAAATTCACACAGACATCCAAAGAGCAGATATCTTAACTAAGCCTCTGGCTGAAGAAAGGTTCAAGAGTCTATGCTACAGCCTAGGACTACTTGATCTATCCTTCTGAGGATCAGAAATCAGCTGAGCTAAAATCAGCTGATACAATTGCAGCAGACCAAGAGGAAAGAGAACCAGATGAGGTGAATAGACACCCTCATCATCACGTAAGTTATTCCTAATGAGGACAAATAAAGTTGAGGGAAAATCTTAGAGTTACTCAATCAAGGGGGAATCCATGATACCTTAAAAATCCTCGATGAGAACACTTTATTTGTATGCTTTACTTAGACACACACACACATACACACACACACACACACACACACACATATATATATATATATATATATATATATATATGATATATACTGATCATATCCAGATACATGAATAGAATTATCTAGCTCTAAACTTTCAGGAATGGAGTTTGTCAAACTAGAAACACAGCTGGATCAATTCAAATGCATATATGAAGAGTGGAAATCAACCAACTAAAAATATCAACTGTTCACAAAACACAGTTGATCTGGTTCTAATCTTAATATATATATATATATATTGAAAAAAGTTAATTAGAGGATGTATTCAAATAATGATGTATATGTATATGCATAAAGAAAGAATATTCTTTATAAAATACTATGTCCTTATACATATAAATACAATATACTATTGGGAAACACTAGGTTGGATTTATTCACCACCATAACCGACTCAACAATATAAAAATCTAACTTGTATACGGACTCCAAATAATTCATGTTCAATTTTATAAAACTCTGCATTCCACAAGATAAGTCTGAGCATATTTAAATCTGAACCCTCAGATCAGAATCTCATTGTTGATCTTGAGAAGTCATCTTTTCAGAAGTTCGGACCTATCACTTCATAATTTATTGACACTTTGCTCCTCACCATCCCACCTCCACCTATATATAAAGAGACGTATGAAAACACCAGAAGAAGTATAAACTCACAAATATTTGCTTTGCAGGTATGGAGAAAATTACAAGAAAAGAAGGATTGGATGTCATCCCCCAACCAATCTCATGGTGAAAGCAATGAAGATATGCTCAGCAGATGGAGACATCAAGATCAAACATACTTGGATCATCCAACATAAGTATGTGTTAAAGAGAAAAGAAAGAAGAGGAGGTTACGTTAATGATCCACACAAATCAAGAAGGCACCTCTCCTGAATTTTCTTACAAGCTCTTCATTGAAGCACCTTCCCCACTCTTCCCTCCTATAAGAAAGGAAGTTGAGGCGAAGAAATTCAACAAGAGCTCATTAGATGCTACATTCCATCTAATGCAGAGGACAACTTATGCCAGTGGAAAGTCATCTAAGCTTCCCAGCTTCATATAGCTAAGAAGGTTCCACTTGGTTAAGGGGGAATCAAAGCAAGACTCAGAAAATTAGAAGTCACAACAGATATCAGAAGACTAAGAACCCTGCTGATCAGAAGATCTACTCAGCTGATCAAAAGAGTTATCCAGCTGATCAGTAGACTTACTCAGCTGATTAGATGACCTACTCAGCTGAACAGAAGACTTACACTGCTGATCAGATGACTTCTACTCAACTATTCGGAAGATTAGACTGATTGCATAAATTATTCATTCTAGATTTAACTCTGAATGTATTTATGGGAAAAGGCTATATAAGGAATGTATGTTACATACATATGTTAAAATCGGCCTTAATTGATTGAAAAATTACAGTAATTATCAAAATTAAGTCACAACGGCTATTTTTGGTAATTATGTCATTTTCTCTCAATTACAATTTTTCGAACAAATCAACGCTCGACATGTAGCAAATTGAGCCGGCAAAATTAATTTTGATGGGCTGAAGGTGAAAGGTCCAACCTCGATTTTTACCCTTCCCAGCCCTAATCTGAGCCGTTAGAACAAAGCAACCCATTTCCTCTATCGAAATTTTCTGAGAGTATAAATTGAGCACTTAAGCCCTCATTGCAAACCCTTCGCTCTCAAAAATTTTCAAGCTCGATAAATCTCTTACTGAAAACTAATCAACAAAGCTTTATTACTCTCACAACTTAGAATGGGTATTATCGAGATCTATGATGACAAGACCAAGATCACTGGAACACTTAATGCTGCTAAATGGTCGAAACAAGGCAAGATTTTTATATGAGCAGGACGTATTGACTTTCTATTCGAAAGCAGTATTAAGGGGCTCATATGTGGAAAGCTATGTTGGTGGTCATAGAGTAAAAATCACCAGGGAAGTGCTTAAGGATATCTTTGATCTGCCATGTGGGAAAGTCAATATATCGACCTATATAATGGTGTTGGGATATGAATCCTAAGACAAGTCCTAAATGATGAAAAGATGAGATAAGTTTTGATAAGCCAAAAAGCAGACTTGAATATTTTCTAAGTATTGACTGATCTAGTCTAGTTAAGAGAAGTCATCTTGAACAGATCAGTAGAGTTCACAAGGCAAGTACTAGTTCACAAGACAAGTACTAGTTCACAAGACAAGTATTGTCAAGATAACAAAAGACAAGTACTTATAATATGAATATACTTTATTAATTGTTTAGGATGTTATTGAGCTATATTAATCATTGTATAGAAGCTCATAATTTTCATGTTTCGTTTATATTCATTGTATAGTTTGTAAGTTGACTAAGCTATTTTATAAAGCTTAAAGTAATGTAATAGTCTTGTTAGGATTAGATGATAGGACTAGATTAGTTCTATGTTGAAATCTACAGAAGAAGACCTGCGCAAGACAAGTCAAGTTGGAGACAAGACAGGTGCGCAACAAGACAAGACAAGAAGGAAGAAGTTAGTTATAAAAACGCGTATTGAAGATAAGGATTGAATAATTAGTTAAGGAATAACTAATTAACTGAAGAAACGCGTGGATGGATAAAGATAACAGTTAGAAGTTAGTTTTCAAGAAAAGTTAGTTACATAACAGAAAGTTCTTGAAGTTGAAACTTATAAATACCCCATGGTATTCTACATTTGAAGACTACTGTTACCTAGAGAATCGAAGCATTCATAAGAGATATTCAAAGCAAACACACTCTCAGAGTTGAAGTTCAGAAAGTTCAAGCCAGAAGACAAGTGAAGAATTCGAAGAAGGCTGCTACTGGACTTAGAGAAGTTTACTTTTACGTTTTTTGTTTCAAGTCGCTAGTTACTTGTATTTAGCTAGTTGTTAGATCGAAGAAGCACTTGGAAGTGTTATCGATAAGATCGAAGTCTTATATCTTGGGACTTAAAATCACAAAAATACTCGATTGGAAGAGTAATAAAATTTCACGACTGGAGTTGTGAGAGTGGATGTAGATAAGTTGTCGAACCACTATAAAATCGTTGTGTGTTGATTTACTTTACTGTTTGTTTAATTGCTTATCTAAACAAGACAAGTAGAGTGTTCATACAGAAGTTCGAATTTCGAATATAAGTTGAGTATAAATTTTATTGGGCTCATTGTTAATTTGATTAATTCTGCATTACGTATTCTGATATATTGAAAGATTTTTAAAAGTCTATTCACCCCTCCCCTCTAGACTTTTACTAGCTTACTCAATATTATTAACTCAACTTGGGACCAACAAGTGGTATCAGAGCAGTTGTTTTCGAACTGCTGTTTCTTGATAACATTCAAAGACTTTAGGTGAAGTCTTGGATCGTGTTTGTTCTGATTCATTCTACACTTTCTTGATATATCTGTATCTTGATTTCTTGCTATTATCCTATCTGACCAAACTGCTAAAACATGTCTCTTGAGATAAGTGCTAACAAACTTCCCAAGTTCTCTGTTCAGGACTACGACTACTGGAAGTTGAGGATGGAAGCCATCTTCAGCTCAACTCATGATCTGATGGTCTCTGTGTTCAAAGAAGGACCAATCATTACCATGATAAAAAACACTGCTACACTGGGTCCAACTAAAGACGTTGGCTAGCTGATTGTTAAACCAATGTCAGAATTGACTTCTGAAGAAATGCGTCAAAAAAATTTGGATAGCCTTGCTAAGAATTATATTTTACACACCTTGCCAAACGAGTATCTTGGTAAAGTGTTAAAATGTAAGACTGCCAAGAAAATGTGGGACAAATTAGCTGTTCTTTGTGAAGACACTACGTTGATCAAAGAAAGCAAACTGTCCACAGCTGTCCAAAGGTTTGAAACATTTAAGATGAAGCCAGGTGAATCCATTGATGAATTGGATACTCGATTTACTAAAATCATGAATGATCTTGAAGTACTAGGAAAGACTTATACTGAAAGAGAGATTAACCTGAGAATCTTGAAGGCTTTGGATGAAAGATGGAAAATGGTCAAGATGATCATTAAATCCACACAAGATATTGATTCATGGCCCTTAGAAACCATGTTCCAGACCCTTAATGCGCATGAGTTCGAACTAGATGAGGAAGAACCAATTGCCAGTAGTGAAAGGGAGAAAGCCGTGTCGAAGAATGTTGCCTTTAAGTCTACTACGTCTAAGAGCTCTAGAGAAGACAGGTCCAAGCCTGCTAGCATAAGAGACGAGTTAGACAAGTCTGATCTAAGTCTGAAAGATCAGATGAACCTTATGGTTAGGAAGTTCGACCGACTAAACAAGCGCTATGGTAGATATAAGAAGTTCTATAAAGACTATAGAGGTTCTACTTCTAAGAACTCGTCTGAGACCAGACGAGACCGAAACTCGTCCGAAAGGAGAGACGAAGTCTCGAAAAGTAACAGACGAGATAGAGAGTCCGATGATAGGAAGATTCAGCGTTCTGATAGACGTGATAAGCGCAGGGATAAGTCTCCTATTAAAAAGTCTACTACCGATCCTTTATGCTATAACTGTGAGAAACCAGGTCACTACATTTACGAATGTCCAGACCTGAGCACTGATGATCGTGAAGAACGCAAGGCAAAAAGGGAAAGAAGATACAACAGCTAATAATGACTCTGAAACGGACTCGGACGAGTTACCATCGTCTTCATCTAGCTACCCGTCTGATCATGATGAAGCATTCATAGCTGATGATGGACTCTGCTGCATGGCTAAAATTGAGCAAGAGGTATCATCTGCAACTTCATTTTAATCATGTGATGAATCAGACTCTGATGAAAGTGATACAGCCGATAGTGGTGTAGGGAGTAGTCTTCATCACTCTACTGGTGTGACTGAAGAAGACCTCCTACTCGCTAATAAGGCATTCATGGAAGTCAGTGACGAAAACATCATTTTAAAACAAGAAATCATTGATCTTAAGGAAGCTCAGTCTAAAGTAGATCCTAATATAACAGTCCTAAATGAACGCTTGCAAGAAGAGTTGAGACAACTCAAAGACAAGTGTGCATTGACAGACAAGTTGTATCAAGACCTACTTAAGACACATGCTACTGTGAAACATGAATTCAATGTTTTAAAAAGCAGGTACAATAAGCTTGAAGAACGCAATAAGTTCTTAGAGACTGAGGTCGTAAATTCGGACCTTAAACTTACTGACTTGATTAAATCTTCAATGACTAATCAAAAATTGTCAGATAGGTATAGGGCTCCAAATGATAAGACAGGGTTGGGTGCTGAAACACTTAACTAGCCTACTCAAGTCATTGAGAACCCTATTGAAGTTGGTTCAAGCTCTTTGGCACATGATAAAGGCAAAAGACCAATGGAATACGATACTGGAACAACATTCCAAGGCACTGTACTCAAGCAGACTGGTGCTAACACTCCGATTACCAAAGGTGGTAAAAAGAATGTTAACAACAGACCTGTTCAGTCTAAGACAAGTAGAAAAAGGACCTCTAATCGTGGACGACCAAACCAGGTCAGATACGAGGATTGGTATCCTTAGGAGACGAGTACTAGACAAGTACAGACTAGATGGAAAGAGCCTAGACCTCCTTTCATAAGGCAGTCTCAGCTCTACTCGTCTAGGCCTAGGAATGTGGCTCCCAAATATCATATTCAACCCGTCTTATATCCTCCGCCTGAATCGTATGATATCGAAGGAGAAGAAAGACCTAAACATATCTATAAACCGTATGGCCCCAATGCATACAAGCCCTACTCTGACTATCACAGGCCTGTGCCTACTCAAGTAGAGGTTAAGTCAAAAGGCTACCTCAGACGAGTAGACCCAAGAACTGCTGATAGGCCAGACAAGGACAACAGGGTCTTATTTTGCAACAAATATGGTCGAAAGCTTAGAAGTTCAAACTTGTTCAGGACTCCAATGTATATTTGGATTCCATTGAACTCGACTAACCCCCCAGGACCCCAATAGACAAAGAGGGTACCTAAATTATGGAATATAATCTAATGCAGGGTCGACTCGATCTATACAAGAAGGATGGCTCAGTAGGAGAAACCTGGTACATAGACAGTGGTTGTTCGCACCACATGACTGGTACCAAGGTATTTCTATCAAGCTACTATGAGCAAGAAGGACCAAAGGTTATATTCGGTGATAGCTCTACAGCCATCACAAAAGGCTTTGGCTATATCCGAAATGGCGACGTAGAGATACAAGATGTATCATACGTAGAAGGTTTGAAATATAATCTATTATCTGTTTCACAGTTTTGTGATCGAGGTTACAAAGTGCAGTTCAAAAGTCAAAAGTGCGAAATCATAGACAAGAGGACTCATACTGTACTGCTTGTCGTCGTAAGACAAGACAGTGTGTATATCGTGAATTGGAATAGTTATCTGCGGGACACTTGTCTTCTTTCTAAGACACCCAAACAGATCAGTTGGCTTTGGCATAGACACCTTTGCCATATGAACTTTAAAGTGATTAATAAGATCGCAAGAGATTACCTTGTTGAAGGTATACCCAACAAAATCTATTTCAAGTCACATGTATGCGATGCCTGTCAGAAAGGTAAACAGGTAAAGGGTTCCTTTAAATCTATTCCAACCCTCTCAACAAGTAGAGTTCTTGAACTTCTACATATGGACTTACATGGCCCAATTACTCCTCCAACTTTGAACGGTAAAAGGTACACACTTGTTGTGGTAGACGACTATTCTAAGTTCACTTGGGTAGTCTTCTTACACAAGAAGAGTGATACACAAACACTTCTACCTGATATGTTGAAGAAGATACAAGTTGAGAAGAATCAGTCCATTGTCAAGATCCGTAGTGACAAGGGTACTGAATTCATTAACTACTATATTAAAGAATTTTGTTCTAAGCGTGGAATCCAGCACCTTACTAGTGCAGCAAGGACACCACAACAAAATGGAGTAGCAGAACGGAGAAACAGAACCCTTAAGGAGGCCTGCAGGACCATGCTGACATAGTACAACACTCCTCAGAAGTTTTGGGCAGAAGCAATCAATACTGCATGCCATTCCCAAAACAGAAGTGCTATCAATAAAGCACTAGGTAAGACGCTCTATTAGGTATGGAAAGGTCGAAAACCCAGAGTTTCATATTTCCATATATTTGGCTGTTAATGAGGTGTATATACCCATTTCGCGCCTAAATTTTACTATGCTAGGTCAGATGAGTACACTCCTCTGTCTTAACCAGTAGAAAAGGCGGATTTCAAATTTTACAATATCAAATCACGTAATATTCTCGATTCCGTAAACTGAATTTCAAAGGACTTTCATATCAGTCCATTAGATCAAATCTTTCGATCTCAACCATTGATTCAAAACTCAAGGTTTAACAAAACCCAAACTGTTCATTCTTCAACCTCTCACAAGTTCATAACTTCTCGATTTTCATCACTTCTCAAGCATTCAACACACTCAAATCTTCTCAATTTTCATAACTCTTTCATTATGTCAATTGTTTCGATATTCGATGCTCGCACTAACATGCAGGCAAGATTCGATTTAGGGAAGTATATCACAGAAGGAAAAGTGCATGTAGAAGGATCTGTGTTTTTCAAAGGAAACCACACTGATGACAACAAAGAGATCCTCATGAAGTGTTGGAGATGTGGTTTAAGACCGTATTTGGAAGCATTTCTAGAGGTGGTTTTAGAAGAAGAATCCCTGGAATTCTACGCCACAACTACTCGACAAGGCGACTCCATTGAAGCTTTTGTTGGCAGAAGGCGAGTAGAAATTACTCGTGAGATTGTAACTGAAGCCTTGAAGCTATCGTCCGGATCGATTGATATCGAAAGATATGCTGAAGGACAGGAGTTAAAATATCTAAGCATATTTTGTGGAAAGAAGCTGAAATTGAATCGTGATGGAAAGATCCCAGCAGTGAAGAAGAATCAATTACTCGAAAAATTCAAGACTTTGTTGGATATTTCCTCAAAGATGTTGCTTGGAGTCACGGGGAGTTTTGACTCTGTGACATTTCAAAAAGCAAGAGTGATGGCCGTAATTTATGATGGCATCACTGAAGGGAACTTGACTAAGCTCTTCTTGGATAGGTTGATGCATTTCAAGAAGAATGTTCAAGTTGACACTAGCACAGTCAACTGGGTTGTATCTGCTGCAGTAAGTTTTGGAAACAAACTTAGCATTTTGCTACCGATCTTACTTCCAAACAAGACGAGCTGGAGTAAGGGCAAGCCGTTTCATCCACTGAAGCATTGTCTGAAGAAGGAGGCTCTTGCGAAGCAAGCTGCTGGTAGAGCTGCTGCCCCCAGACAGGTTGAAATCAATCCTGAAGATGCTATGTATGATGCTGCCTTGTCTAGTTCTGAGGAAGATGAGTCAGATGCTGAAAAATCTGATGAAGTAGCTGAAGCTGGAACTAGTGGAAGGCTAGTTCAGTATGTGCCAGAAGAAGCTATGTTTGAAGCTGCAAAGGATTCTGAGGAAACTCATTCAGACAAGGAGTTTAAGGAGAAAGAGGAAGAGTTGCAAGTTTATCGACTGGTGAGAGTCGAGTTGAGTCCTTCACCAGACAAGTCGACTGAAGAAAAGGTTGGTGCTTCTTCTGGAACTTTGTCAATTCCTCTATCTCTTCCAATTAAAACCAAGGCAAGATCACTCCGATCCCATGCCAAGCATGTACCCAAATCCTCTTCTGTGTTGGCAGTACAACCACTGAGAGCCAACATAACCCAAGACACTACTATATTTGACACAACTGATACTCCTACAGTTGTCACACCTAACCTAGCCACATCAAAGCCCCTAGAAACCACAATCCAAATTTCCTTACCATCAACAGAAAATGTTGAACCCCTTAACCCATCTATTTCAGAAAAGACTCCAGTTGCCATTGCAACAACTGAAGCAGGGACCTCACCTGCTCAGATCCCTTCTGAAACTAGATTCGAATCCCTGGTTTATTATCCTATGTGTTTAAGGGAGAAGAGAATTCGTGCGAAAGTGGGCAATAATCTGAAAAAGAAGCTCTCGTCTATTGAGATAGACACTTCAACGGAGCAGTATGAGAAACTTCTTAGGATTTGCACGTGGGTTGCATTGAAGAAGTCCCCAACAGACGACCTTTTTGAAGTCATCTTAGGGATGGGAGGAATCTCCAATTTTATGGATTGGGAGATGGAGCAAAAGGAGAATAGTGGAGTTCAAGACCATTCTGAGTTATCTCCTGCCCATGCCCTAACTGCTCTTGTGAAGAGAATGCTCAACATTCCTGATGAGCTGTTATGTTCAGAATTCAAGTTTGATGTTGGTATTCAAACTGATCTCCCAGAAGAAGAGTCGAAAGGTGAGCTTATTAATGCTGCTGTTCAGACTTCAGAACCTATTTTGGAACAAGAAAATGTCCCTGATCATCTTGAAGATGAAGCTGAAAGTGCTGAAGAAGTAGTCGACTTGATCGAACTTGGTGAAGAAGATGATGAGTTTGTAGAAGCATACATTTTTTATGAAGATGAGATCGCTATCAAAGATGATGAGGTATCTGAAACTCGATCTACTCAAGTTTTTCCTGAAGGTTATTTAGATGCCTTAAAGACGGACTTGAAGGACGTTGTTCAGTCGTCTATTGATGAGTTTTTACACTCAAAGTTGAAAGACGTGTTAGTTGAACAAAATCAGTCACTTGGTGATAGCTCAAGAGAGTTAATAGTTGGTGAGGTCAACAAGATGGACTCGTCTTTGAGAGAAGAAATGTATGCTCAGATTGAGGAATTCTTAAAAAGACAAGTTGATTTCTCAGAGAAGTTTTCGATAACCTTTGCTAGATCTTTAGCTGAAGAGTCAGGTAAGATGGAGAGACTCTACAGGGTTAATATTGAAATTGCTGATGAGCAGAGACGAGAAGCACAAGATCAGTTGGTGCGTTCTCGAACTATTCTTAATGAATTAACAGATCAGAACAGGCTGCTCAGACAGACTGCTACTCATTTCAAGGACAAATTGGTCATTAATTCGAAGAAATTGGAATATACTGCTGATCGTCTTGTCAAGATAAGTCGCGATAAGACGCATCAGAGGCAAATTGAGTTAGTTGCAGAAGCGATGAAAGAAGCTGTTAAAGAAGAGATGACCCGCTTTACTTCTATTTTCACTCTTAAGGCAAGTGATGAAGCCAAAAAGGGGGAAGAGACGAGTAGAGTGGTAGAGAAGTCAAGTGCTGAACTAGAAATGAAAGCTGCTACTACTGCTATAGAAGAGTTGAGAAGGCCGAAGAGAGGAAAGCTTGTAAAGAAAGCTAATTTAGAAGCAGAAGAGCAGAAGAGACAGGCAAAGGGCAAAGGTATTGCTCTACTTGAAGAAGAAGTTCAGTCAACTCAAATTAAAAGGAAGTTGGTGATTGAAGAACCAGAAGAAGAGACAACTGCAATCATAAAAAAGCAAAAGATAGTTGAGAAGAGTGATGATGAATCTCACTATCCTAGTAAGAAGAAAGTTGGAAAGCATATAAGAAGGTTGCAGAAGTTGAAGGCAAATCTAGATCTAGTTGAAGACGCATTCATTGACAACTTTATTGACAATGAACATCGTGAAGATTGGTTCAAAGTCAAGTTGCAATGGGAATTAGATCACTGGATAGTTCGTAAGTATGGAGATTCAGAAAGCTCAGAAGAACTTTATTCTATATTTGACAAGTTCATGGAAGTTCAAGATAGGAAGCTATGGAATCTGATTATGAGGATAGCTGCTGCTGTGAATTTCAATATTATGGTGCCTATCTTTCCGAAATGGACTACACCGATGCTGAGTTCTGGAAAGAGAGTTGATTTTAATCATATCAAAAATTTTGAAGAAGAATTGCTAGATAAAGAGAAGATAGAAACTGAAGATCATATCTTGGTGATACACAAGAGACTTCTGGATGCGTTTTGTGTTCCTAATCCAGAAGGAGGTACACTCTCAGATTAGTTCTATTTTTAATTTCTTTTGATGTTTGATTTTGATTAAGTATGTGTAATATCTACTGATCTTATCTGAATGAATGAAAACATAAGTACTATTTTGGTGTTTAAAGACAAGATAACTACTTAACTAGTCTATTATTGTGAAAAGATTCAAGTAGTTTTGGCTTCATCAAAAAGGGGGAAATTGTTGGGATATGAATCCTAAGACAAGTCCTAAATGATGAAAAGTTGAGATAAGTTTTGATAAGCCAAAAAGCAGACTTGAATATTTTCTAAGTATTGACTGATCTAGTCTAGTTAAGAGAAGTCATCTTGAACAGATCAGTAGAGTTCACAAGACAAATACTAGTTCACAAGACAAGTACTAGTTCACAAGACAAGTATTGTCAAGATAACAAAAGACAAGTACTTATAATATGAATATACTTTATTAATTGTTTATGATGTTATTGAGTTGTATTAATCATTGTATAGAAGCTCATAATTTTCATGTTTCGTTTATATTCATTGTATAGTTTGTAAGTTGACTAATATATTTTATAAAGCTTAAAGTAATGTAATAGTCTTGTTAGGATTAGATGATAGGACTAGATTATTTCTATGTTGAAATCTACAGAAGAAGACCTGCGCAAGACAAGTTAAGTTGGAGACAAGACAGGTGCGCAACAAGACAAGACAAGAAGGAAGAAGTTAGTTATAAAAACGCATATTGAAGATAAGGATTGAATAATTAGTTAAGGAATAACTAATTAACTGAAGAAACGCGTGGATGGATAAAGATAACAGTTAGAAGTTAGTTTTCAAGAAAAGTTAGTTACATAACAAAAAGTTCTTGAAGTTGAAACTTATAAATACCCCATGGTATTCTACATTTGAAGACTACTGTTACCTAGAGAATCGAAGCATTCATAAGAGATATTCAAAGCAAACACACTCTCAGAGTTAAAGTTCAGAAAGTTCAAGCCAGAAGACAAGTGAAGAATTCGAAGAAGGCTGCTACTGGACTTAGAGAAGTTTACTTTTACGTTTTTTGTTTCAAGTCGCTAGTTACTTGTATTTAGCTAGTTGTTAGATCGAAGAAGCACTTGGAAGTGTTATCGATAAGATCGAAGTCTTATATCTTGGGACTTAAAATTACAAGAATACTCGATTGGAAGAGTAATAAAATTTCACGACTGGAGTTGTGAGAGTGGATGTAGACAAGTTGTCGAACCACTATAAAATCGTTGTGTGTTGATTTACTTTACTGTTTGTTTAATTGTTTATCTAAACAAGACTACTAGAGTGTTCATACAGAAGTTCGAATTTCGAATATAAGTTGAGTATAAACTTGATTGGGCTCATTATTACTTTGATTAATTCCGCATTACGTATTCTGATATATTGAAAGATTTTTAAAAGTCTATTCACCCCTCCCCTCTAGACTTTTACTAGCTTACTCAATATTATTAACTCAACTTGGGACCAACAAATGGATTGGGGGAAACAATATATTGAGATGTTTACTGGTAGAAGGATTAAAGCGAAGTATGCTTCTGTCGTTCGCAAGCCTCAACTGGAGGAGAAGTTTCAAACTTTGCTGGATATAGCAGGGAAAACGCTTTTGGAAAACACATTCAGTCATGATGCAGTCTGTACAATGAAAGTACGAGTCATGACTGCAATCTGGGATCAAATTGATGGGACTAACAAGGATTTTTCATGGAAAGACTTGCTCTCGAAGCAAATAAGGTTTCACTAGACATAAAGAAGAAAGAATGGATAGTCACACCTACTGTCAGCTTCATTAACAAGTTGAGTATCATTCTTCCAGAGGTTCTACCCAAAATTCATGTATGGGGACCAGCCAAGAAGTTCCACTCTTCAAAATGGTATCTGAAGAAAGAAGCCCTGGTTTAGGCAGCAAGGCAAAAGGCTAAAAAGAAGAAGTTAGCTGCAGCAGCAGAGGGAGATACAGCTAATCCAGAGGCAGAAGATGAGGAACTTGTACAGGATCAGGCTGAGTCTGCTGAAGAAAGAGAGGAAGAGACCAAGAATGCCACCCCTCAGAAGGTTGTTGATGATGAAGATGACAACCAGACCCTGGCTCAAAGAAGGGTGCTGATCAAGTCAGGACTCATATCCCCTTCTGATTCGGATGCAACCCCTACAACATCTCCACTGAAAAAGGCAAGAATCTCAACCCTGTCTACTTCAATTTCTCCTTCCAAACTGTCTAGAAGTCTGAAAGGAAAGAAAACAAGATCAAATCTCACCAAGAAATCCAAGCTTCCCATACATATGGACATAGCTCCTATCTCAGCCTTGAACCCCTCTGATACATTAAACTCATTTAACTCCACGAACCCTATTGTCCATATCCTTGCTGATACTCACACAACAGAGGAATCAATCCAGAAAATCCAATCTCCAGAACCTAAAAACTCCTCTGTCCCAGAGAAAACAGCACCAGAAGACTCAGCCCAACCTCAACCAAAATACAAGATGGTCAACTATCCCATCTGTACTCGAGAAAAGATGATAAGATTGAGGATAGCAAACCTGCTAAAAACTTCTGTGCATGGAGTTGATGAAAATTCGATTCAGTTTGAGCAAGTACTCAAAAGAGATGATGTAGATGACCTTATGGAGGTCATGGGGAATGAGAGGTTTAGCTCACTTCCTTGATTGGGAAATGGAACAAAAGGAAGTTGCTCAAGTGAAGACATTCAATGAACTGTTACCCGAGGACGCACTGGCTCGAGTTTGTGATAGGATCCTAGGGATCACACCTACCACAACCTCACAGTCCACTGTTGAGGATTTAACAGCTCCAGCGCCAGAGAACACCTTAATCTCTGACGCGTTAGAACAAACTCAGACCCAGCTGGAGACAGTTGACACTGTGCTGGCAGAAGAGTGAGCACCATCGAATGATTCAACCGGTCAGATACCTGAATTGGTATCAGCTGAGCCATCATAACCCCAGGTCTCAGTGGCTTAGGGACCTCAAAGTTTGAATCGGTCGGGTGGTGCAGCTGAGATAGTAGAGATAGAGAAAGAGGTACTGAAGATCCCAACATATTTCAGGACTAGAAATGAGTTTGAGCACTCCATTTCTCAACCAATCCGAAAGGAGAATAGCTTTTTTGCTCGATTGGTGGATGCCACTACAACCTTTTTTGATGAAGGTCATCTGACTACGGAAGAGAAAGGACGTGCATTGGTAGTTTTCAGACCAAATCCTTTCTAGATGACACCAAGAATCTACCAAGGTACCCCTTCTACCTCAAACTCGTCTATTGATATTAGAGTAGATGTATGTGCTCAAGTCAAAGGAGTAATAGACACGCACTTTGAGAAAGGGCTAGGCATGCAGCTGACTAGATATATTGATCGAGCCGCTCAGGAATAGAGGACTCGACTGACTGACCAAATTCATGACATTGATGACAAATTTGGTGAAGCACCACATAATCAGATAGATGAGTATCTCAATAGTGAGATCAAAAAGACAGCATACAGAGCCAGAATGTTTGCTGATCTCTACACCAATGAGACATCCCGAATGGAGAACATCTACAAGGCCAGGCTCGAGGATGCTGAGTCTAGAGCTGAGCAAGGTCAGGCACTACTCAAGTCAGCAGTTGTGGAAAATGAGAATCTATCAGCCTAGCTGAAGCAGACAGCTGACAAACTGGAACTCCTAACAGCTCAGTTAGAGAAGATGTCATCTGCTCCTTTTCATGCTCAAATTCTGGAGCACAACATTACCCAATTGTCGCATGTCAGCAGAGTCAATGCCATGGCTCTCAAGCAGACTCTACAAGTTGAAATACTGAATGCCAAGAAACCATTTGCGGATGCTCTTGCTGAAGCCAAAAAGGGGGAAAATGTGCTGATAAACGCTATGGAGAATTCTACTTCTCAGCAAGCTGAGCTAGTTATAGCACTTAGAGTTTATAAAATGAATGTAATAGGGTCAGCTGATGTTGTATAGATCAACTTTCTTTTTAGTCTAGTCAAGTGTGATCAGCTGTATATATCTCAGCTGATAACACGGTCTAAGTTTACACGCGCAAATATCAGGAGATGAAGAGTAGAAGACCTGAAGACTAGAAGACCCCTGAAGAACAGCTAAGTCAAGTCCTTGTATACCTACTTAGCTGATAATGTCCAAAATGAAGTTGGCCAAGTCAGTAGAGTATTTCTTAAATCAGAAGAGGATTACTCATCTGATAACAGAAGTCAGATGATACCCGGCTAGACGAGCTTATCAAGCGACTAAGGATAAAATCACCAGACTAGTCTCTCATCAGGAGAGTTCGCCTAAGGACAAGATTCCAAGTCATCTCACAACCTACAAAATAAGACTAACCATACATAGAAGATCGACAAAGATTCCAGAATTGAAGCAATCAAGATCAATCAATAGGAATCAAGGAATCAACATCAAACAAGGAAAGATTTCCAACAACTAGTCAACTCCAACGACTAGTTGTCCTAATCTTCCCATATAAATACAAGACGATGAGGAAGAACAACATATGGAAAAACCACGCAAGAACTCTAAAGATATAGTACAACAAACAAGCAAAAGTCATATCAACAAGGAGTTCCCTAAGAGCCTGTTCATTCCAGATTAAGTCTAGCTCTTAAGTTTTTCCCTCATCCAACTTAGAACCTGAATCCAAATCACTCACTGTATACATCTTGATTTAGGCATAGTGGTTAAGCGCTCTTATAAGTTAGAACCATTAGTTGGATCCAATCAAAAACCTAAAACCCCTCACCAAAAGGTTTAGTTTTTGATCCTTTGTAAGAGTGCAAGTGCTCATCCATCACTTGTGGGGACCGTAACAGTTTGGAACTGTTCAGATCTCAAAGTCCTTCTCTTGGGACTATAAAGGACAAGACCCTGTAATTTTGAGAATTAAGGGATTAACATCACGATCGTTTCGTGAGAGTGGACGTAGGACCTGCAATCCCAACCACTATAAATCTACGGTGTTATTTACATTTCTGCACTTTACTTCCAAGTCATTTCATACATATCTACTTAGTGCATACTGTGTTTCAAACTGTTTTAGTAAAGGAGGCCATTAACCTTTCAAACCAGCATCAGTTGAGTATTTCATTCAAAGTACTAATTGAGTTTGTCAAAGAGATAATTGAACGAGTCTAAATAAAAAGGGGCCTACACATTTCCGCATACTAAACTCTATCCGAACACTATAGTCATCTGGACCAGCAGACTGCTTGAACGCGCCGGCGAGGGCAGTCCATCACCGGGATCGTTGTCGGATGCCAAACGTATAAATAACGAATTAAAACCTAAATATGCATCTAAGGCAGAATTTAGATTCGTTACCCTTGAAGATCGAGACGTTGATTCCAATCTACGGATCTTCTAGCCTATCTCCCAACCTCGCTCGAACACCGGGTGGACGGCGCGCTATCAAACGTGGAGAAGGTGCCTCAGTTTCGTCTCCTTGAAACCCTAGCCGTTTTTCTCAATTTCGTTTGTGCTAGGGTTTCAAAACTATTTTGAGGCTCCTATTTATAATCTCCATAAGTTCATGGGCCAGACTGGGGATCCATTAGAAGGTATAGGGTTTGGGCTTCTTACAGGCCCAAATACTCTTATGTTCAGCCCAGAACATATAATTTGGCCCGAGAACATTAATTCATTCCACTAGAGAATTAATGTTGCACTCCCGTCCTATCCCGAACTGAATCAGGGGTTCTATTAAACTTTATAATTCCCCGTGTTTAAGATATCGCAAGGGGACATCATCAGCCTGGAAGTATAGGACACAGTTCCCTAATGCCTATAAGTAGACATCATGCGAGCGATGCCACTACCCAAAATACAGAGCGTGAAGAATCTACCAAGATTCTCACCTGTGGTACATCAAAGTAGTGAACAAGCACCCCACACATCTAAATATCACACTTAGGGTTAAGAATCATAAAAGTCACCAAGACCTCTGAAAGTGTGCTGGGGTGTATAAAAGTGTTTAAGTATAAGTAGATAAATGTTGCACAGAATGTTGAGACAAATAGTGCAACACTGACTCTAACAGAATATCAGAAATTAAGATACACAGTGGAAGACTTGAAACACTAAAAACAAACGAGACACAATGAAAATACTTTTAACATAGATTTTATAAATAAAAATCTATGTCTTCCTTATGGCGTAAATCAATACTTATCTTCAAGTACAAATGTTGTGTGAAATGTTACAACAATAACCTTCACAACTGAAACTATAAACGAGGCAGGTGCCAAGTTTAGAAAACGAACTAAGTGTATAAATTATACACTGTCGAAATGCCTAGTCTATCTAATGATTACACTCTCAATAGATAAGAAGACACACAGCCATACGGGTGGTATACAACGTATGATCTAAAATGTAGAACGATTGGCCACAATTCCTAACAGGGATGAACGCTCGGTCTAGGATATTGCTCGACTAGAACACACTGAATTATGAAGCCTTTAATCGGTATTTATAGAGGTGGTATGCGAATTCTAGAGGCTTCCACATTGAGGTCCTATTTTTTAGGTCGTTCTAGATCCTTCTTGTATGCTCCAGGTCGTTCTAGCTGTTAGGGTTATACTGGAAAGTATGCTTTTAGTGCTACTTATGTATACAAACTGATTCTTGCACTTATAAATGAGAATAATATTTTTATCACTGGTTGCTTTAAATATAATGAATGTTAATTATTTATTGCATAAACGTTCAAATGTATTTTACATTGTAGACAATGTGGTGGGTAGAAGATCACAGAAGATCACATTGTCAGTTCCTTGTATATAAGTACAATTGATTCACAACTTAGATGGAATTGAACAATCCATTGGTAGAAGTTTAGGTGTAAGGCTCGGATTGGTTTATCTTGACCAAGAGATTACACTAGTGCATTATGATGTGCTGAATAAGACCTACAGAGAGGTAATTCTTCTAGACTGACTTAAGGAATGAAGAATTAGACCTCAGTGGTTGTTGATTTCTTAATCTCTGTCACTTAAATGGGATTGTCTGTAGTTAAGAAGTATTGCTTTGATTTATTATGGGTAAAGAATCAATTTGATTCAATTCTTTGTATTTTGGGCAATATTATTAATTACATGACAGATTGCCAAAATTAATACAGAGAATCGTGTCTTGGAGTGTCAAGTTGATTATGTCCCCTTGGTGGGCTCAGAAGGTTTATCATATCAAATCTGATCAGTGAAATTTATTTCCGGTATGATAAAAATGTTGAGCTGTCCTTACTCCGAGAAATAAAAGATATTAATTAATTAAAGCATTCAGTAGCTTAAATTAATTGATGGACATTGAATCTTAAACACGGGAAATAATAACCGGGAGCCATATTTCGTAATATGGGTTAGGATGGATAGTGCAATATTAATTCTATAGTGGAATGAATTAATATTAATGGGCTGGAAAAATGTTGTGGCTCAATATTGATTTTTGGGCCCATTGGGAGGTGCAATCCTAATTCTCCTAAAGGCCCCTCAAGTAGCCCAATAAAAGTCTATTAATTAAGGTAATTAAAAGATAAGGATTAATTTTGTTGCAAGAAATTAGAGAGAGATATTTATGGAAAAAGATATATGGAAATAAGAGATTATTTCTATATTATTCCAAGATAAATTGACCGGTCAATTTTTCTTTCTTGTAAGAGAAGAAACATAGATTCTCTCTTATAAAAGGAGAAGAAAAAAATTGGTACCCAAGAGACTAAGAAAAAAAAAAGATCTGTAATTTTCGAAATTACAGTTTGTGCAACGAGAGAAAATTAATTCTTCCTTGAGAGTTAATAGTTCGTGAGATCTCCCACCGGGTCAACGGACTAGGACTTAGGGAATACTTGAGAAGGCAATTGGGTTGAAGTTGTTACTCTTCTCAACGATATCTCTCCGATTTAAAGGTAAACACGTAATCCCTTAGTTCCGCATGTTTAGGGATTTAATTATTTTACCGTACATTCATTACATGAATTAGTTGATTTAATTTGTTTAAATTATGAAATTAGATTTATGATAATTCATATTTAAATTACGTCCCAAATAGATCCGGGTAATTTTAAAGGAGTCTCAAAGGATTCCCGAGAGTCTCAAAAGATCCCTAGGGCATCTCAAAAGATTTCCGGGAGTCTCAAAGGATTCTTAGCGTGATGGTCCATAACCCACAAGTGCCAATAATTCCCCACAAAGGAGATGGGGAATGTGGTCCCATAATAATTTCCCACAAAGGAGTTGGGGACCACAAGAGTTGGGGACCACATTGTTGGGGGACTATTATTGGGTATTGGGATTAATTTCCCAACAGATGGTATCAGAGCCAAGGTTTTGGGCTCTGTAATTTAAATTAGAATTTAAATCCATTTACATTAAATTGATATTTGGATGGTAGAATTGTTAGATCTTTTTTGCAGGTATCCAATTATCATGGTTTTAATGTATGTTTTAATTTATGTTGTTTGAATGTGGTTTTTAATCTGATTCGGTCAGATTTGTTTTTTCCGTGAGAAAATTCACGGGTAGATTAGATTATTTAATTTGTAATAGATTAGTCTAGATGTTAGATTTATTTTTTGTAAATAAATTGTAACGGATCAAAGACGAAGACCGTTGGACGGATTAAAGAATCGGAGGCGCACCCGGACGACCAAGCCACACGGGCCGGTTGTGGGCGTGGCGTGATTTTTTTTGTTGCGGCCGTGGGAGTACGGATTTCTTATTTCTTCAAAACGAGAAAATTAAACCATGATGATTGGACGTGTTTGCCTAATTTGTGTTTAATTTTGTTTTGTTATTATGCTATGATTATTTGTTAATTTTGCATTAGGATTCGTGAAAAACCTCAAGTTTAAAAATTACTAAGTTTGTTTTTTTAATCAAATTTATTTAAGATAATAAATTGATTAAATGGCCTCCATAATTTATTTATTTGTTGTTGGTCCCTGAACGAGTACTGAATGGGATTAAAGTCTAGAGGGGAGGGGTGAATAGACTTTAAAACTTTTTCAAGAGAGTTGGTGAACCTCTTCTGATTGCTATGTCAACTGGACTGCACGTCTGCTGGTCCAGATGACTATAGTGATCTGAATGAAGAGATTAAATGCGGAATTATGGTAGGCCTTGTTTAGACTCGTTCTTTTGTTTCTTGTGAAAGTGTTAACTTGTTTTTACTTAATGAAAGTACTCAGCTGATGCTGGTTTGAAAGTTGTGGCCTTAGTTGAAGGATGTTGAAAACACAGTATGCACTATATAAAATATATGTAGAGACAGAAATGTAAAGTGCAAAAATGTAAATAACACCAGATTTATAGTGGTTCGGATATACGATCCTACGTCCACTCTCACGTCCTAACGTGAAGTTTAATCCCTTTAATTTTCCACAAATTACAAGGGTCTTGACCTTTATAGTCCCAAGGATAGGACTTTGAGATCTGAGCCGTCCTAACAGCTACGGTCTCCACAAGTGATTGTAAGCACTTGCACTTTGAGGGGTTAAAAAACTTTAACCTTTCGGTGAGGGTTTGGGGTTTTTGAAGTGTATCCAATTAATGGTTCAAGCTTATAAATTGCTTAACCACTTTGCCTAAAACAATTGATATACAATATGAACATGTTTCAGGTTCTTATAGGTTGGATAGAAATCACTTAAGAGCTAAAAGTATTCTAAGGCTTTCTGGGCTCTTGGAGAATTCTTAGAACAGTATGACTTTAGCTTGATTGCTTGTTTTGCTTGTTGAATTCTCTGTGTGATCTTGTTCTTGTGATTTCTCATCCTCTTGTATTTATAATGGTGATTGCTTGCAACTAGCCGTTGGAGTTGACTAGCCGTTGGGACAATCTTTCCATATTGGCTTGATTCCTTGATTCCAGCTGCTTGATTGCTCCAATCCTGGGATCATGTCAATCTTCTAAATAAGGTAGGTCTTCATTTGAATTGCAAGATGACTTTGGGAATCAGCCGAGTCCTGGAAGAGTACATAGTCTTCTGATCTGTACTGCTAGTCTTCTGACTACTCTTCTGGCCTTAGGTCTTCTGTCTTCTGTTATCAGTCGAGTAGCACTCGTCTGATCTGAGGATTATTTGTGCTTCTTTAGGCCATCTTTAATCTTGGACTCCATCAGATAAGTAGGTATACAAGCACCTTACTTAACTGGCCTTCAAGGATCTTCTAGTCTTCATGTCTTCTACTCTTCTCATCTTGAGGAAGCGCATGTAAGTCGGGACTGTGCTAATTAGCTGATATACATACAGTTGATTGCACAAGACTAGTATAAGCTGTTCTATACAAGTCAGCTGATCCTATTACTTTTATAAACTCTAAGTGTTTCGGCCATCAAAACTATTCTAACATCAAGTGGGGCTTAGGGTGAATTTACATCCCAACAATTTCCCCCTTTTTGATGAAACAAAACTATATTTGATAAATGCTCTTAGTAAATAAGATAAGAGTTTATAAACTTCATAAAAGCTGAAGTATCTGATGAAGACAATGAGAGTTTGTCTTGAAAGCAAAGTGAACTAAACTTGATTATATATAGAGCTTTTACAGATTACAAGTGTTAGTTTCTTTAAAGCTTTGAAAGTAGTCTTCATCAGGTCTTCTGATCTTCAGATGCGGAAAGCAAGGTACAGACGAGTTCGAACTTCTTCCATGTGCTGCAGGTCTGTAACATTCTCCTCTTCATAGATCTTCTCTAGAATCCTTTTGACTTCAATCCAGTCTGTCCTTCCGGAGCTCAGAGTGGGAGGATCCCTTTTAGGTTCTTTTGGAGTTAGGATTCTGCAGTTGTCCAGAACTCTTGATCTTCAATGTTCATGAACTGATTGAACTGGAAGAATTCATCTTCATATGTTGGGAGAGGGCCAAATTTTCTTACAATGTGGTGTTGAATTTGCCACTTCTTCTTCAGAGGGTACCACCTTGGTAGCTCATCTTGAAGGGCTAAATAATCCACATAGTTGCTATCAAACACCAGGACCTTATCTTTCTGTGCCAGAGCATTTTCTTTCAATGCTTTGTCCTTGAGAGCTTTCCTGAGTTTGGCTATCTTCCTGTCAAATTTGGCTTTGACTGCTTTCGCATCTTTCAGTTTCTTCTGCTTAAGCTCTTGAGCTTCAAGCACTTTTCTTCAGCTCTAAAGCCTCTTTCTCTTCTGCAGTAGGCTCTGCTGGAGCTGACTTCTTGCTTGACTTCTGAGCTTGCTCATCTGCTTGTTCATCTGCCTTTCTTTTCCTTGTCATCCTCTTTTCAGGGACTTGTTCTGTAGAGGCAGTGATCTGTAGACTCTTGGCAGGAGCTTGAGTGGAAGCTTGTGTGTTTTCTTGAGCAATTTCTTTGCCTTTGCCTTGCCTGCTCTTGATTTTTCTTGATAAACCACCCAAGGTTTCATTCAGCTCATCTTGAGATACTACCATCACAGCTTGCTGTGCAGTAGCCTTCTCTGGAGCCTTTATCAATACATCTTCCCCCTTTTTGGCTTCAGCAAGTGCAGCCGCAAAAGGCTTCATGGCATTCAGAATCTCCACTTTCAGAGTCTGTTGAAGGGCCATGGCATTGACTTTGCCAACATGGGTCAGATGAGTGATGCTATGGTCTAGAATCTGAGCATGAGAGTTGGAGGAAGAGGCAGCTTCAAGTTTAGCTGTAAGTGCTTCCAATTTGGTTGCTGTCTCCTTCAGCTGAGTCTGAAGTTTCTCATTTTCTGCTGTAGCTGATTGGAGAAGAGCTCGACCTTCAGTAGCTCTTGCTTCAGCATCTTCAATTCTTTTCTTGTAGGTGTTTTCCATGCGGTTGACCTCATTAGTGTAGAGTTCAGCAAACCTGGTGGAAGTGTCACCTGCCTTCTTCAGAATGCTGGTCAGATACTCACTTATCTGATCGTGAAGTGACTCTCCAAACTTGTCTTCAATGTCAATGATCTGGTCATGAAGACGAGTTCTTTGCTCCTTAACAGCCTTTTCAACATATCTTCCAAGCTGTAGGCCTAAACCTTTCTCAAAATGCAGGTCTATTGCAGCCTTGACCTGTGAGCATATGTCTGCTGTATAGTCAGCTGTTGAAGTAGAAGTTGAGGCAGTACCTTGAGGCTTTAGATGAACAATCAGGGCTTTGCCTCTTTCTTTAGCTGAAAGGTACTCTTCATTGAGGAATGAGGTAGTGGCCTTAACCAGGTGGGACATGATATTGTCTCCTTTATCAATGAAGTGAGTTAGAGTATCCTTAGGTATGAAGTGATCAGGAATAGTGATTACTTCTCTTTCAATCTCGGCTCTGTCAGCTGGTTCAGCTGAGTCTTCCGCAGGGACGGATGCAGCTGAGTCATTCACTTTTGCTGTGTCAGCTATCTGCTGACCTGATATGCCTTCTGGGATAGAGGTATCATCAGTGGGAATTCCTAGAATCCTGTGGCATACTGCTGCAAGGGCCTCTTCTGGCAGCAGCTGAGCAAAAGATTTAACTTGAGCAACTTCTTTCTACTCCATTTCCCAGTCGAGGAAATTAGCTTTTCCTCCCATTCCCTCCATGACCTCAATAAGGTCATCCACATCATCTCTCCTGAGTTCAATCCAGGTGCAGACTCTGAGAACTTGTTCAAACTGAACTGATTCCTCATCAATACCAGGAATAGTAGACTTGAGCAGGTTTGCTATCTTCATCCTCATTATCTTCTCCCTTGTGCACATAGGATAGTGCACCATTCTATACTGAGGTTGAGAGGGGCCTGCTTCATTCAGGTCTGTTGGTGCCAAGTCTTCTGGTGCAGATGGGGTAGTGAGGATAGGGGATTGAGAGGTTGGAATGGTTTCCTCTGCTGTGTGAGTATCAGCAGGGATTTGGGAAGTGATATCTTCTTGATCTTCAGTGGACTGATCATCAGCAGGGTTTTGAGTCTGCTGATCTGGGACTATTTCTGCTTGAAGATCAGTAGATGGTTGGACATCTGCCATTTGAATATCAGCAGGGGTAGGCAAATGTGGCTTTGGGGTTGTTTGATGTTGAGCTTGTTCGTCTGCTGTGTGAGTATCAGCAGGGATTTGGATATCAGTGTTTGAGGGTTCAGATAGGGTTGAATCATCAGAAGGGTGGAAGGAAGTAATAGGGGCTATGCTCATGGGAGTAGGGAGCCTGGATTTCTTGGTTTTCTTAGTGAAAGAAGAATTGTTCTTCTTTCTCTTATGACCCTTCGACAATTTAGTAGGAGTAAAAGTGAGAGAGGGATTAGAGGTACCTGCCTTCTTCAAGGGAGAGGCAGTTGGAGTGGCATCTGAATCAGATGGGGAGATGAGTCCTGATCTGATTAGAAATCGTCTATGTGCTAAGGTCTGGTTGTCATCATCATCATCCTCAGCAGCCTTCTCCCGAGCCTCTTCTTTGGATGGCTCCTCTTCTTCTTCAGCAGAGTCATGAACAGACTCTTCTGCCTCCTTAACAACATCTTTGGAAGATGCTTCAGCCAACAACTTCCTCTTTTCTTCTGTCAACCTTGCTGCCTCTGCAAGAGCTTCCTTTCTTAAGTAATACTTGGAGGTGTGGAAGGTCTTGTGAGGTCCCATCTTGTACTTCTTTGGGATAATATCTGGAAGGATGATGCTCAGCTTGTTGACAAAGCTGACTGTAGATGTGACCTTCCATTCTCTTGATTGAAGGTCCAAGGTAACCTTCTTGGCTCCAAGAGCAATCCTATTCAAGAATAGCCCTTGCCAATCTCCATCAATCTGATCCCAGATTGCAGCCATAACTCTAACTTTTAGAGTGGTAACAGCATCATGGCTAAAAGTGTTACCAAGCAACATCTTGCCTGCAATATCCATCAAGGTTTGGAATTTAGGTTCAAGTTGGGATTTCTTGAACCCAGAGGTATCCTCAGCCTTGACCCTTCCATCAGTAAACATCTCCATATACTCCTTTTCTCTTCCCATGATGTAGGTAGAGATGTCTATCTCTCCCCTTGATAAGCCGAACAGTTCTTGAAGGATCTCCCTTGAGATCTCGACTCTGTGTCCACCCATGACACTTTCAACATGAGAATCCATCATCACTGCGTTTGCATAGAAGGTCAACACATCTTGTTCATAGACATTTGTTGGTGCTGCTTCCAGAAAGTCACGAAGGTTGAGATTGATGCAGCGAAGAAGTATCTCCTTGTTCGCAGATGTATGTTTGCCCTTGAAAAACAGAGCATTCTCAGTGAAGACCTTTCCTTCCTTAGACCATTTTTTAGCGTCTAAGGTGCCAGTACTCTTGGTCTTCTCGTCGTAAATTTTGATGATTCCCATTCTGGATGTTGAGTATTGAGAGTAGGAATGCTTTGGAAAGAATATTTCAGGGCGAGAGAGATTTGAGAGTAATTGAGTATTGTGAGCGAAAGGAGTTTAGAAGAGGTTTAAGGGTTGTATATATACTCCGGCAGAAACTTGATCTAACGGTCAGATTAGATTTTAATGTGGAGTAGTGCCCAAGATTTTCCTTCTTTGAATCCGGGCCATTCCTTAAATTTGCCGGCTGAATTTGCCATTTGGCAACTGTTGATTTGCTGGCAATATGGTAATCAAGTATTAATGACATCATACCAAAAATAGCCGTTGTGACTAATTTTGTGGCAATAATTGATCATCAAGGCCGTTTTCTATAAGTGAATTGCAATCCTTATATAGGCCAATTTCTTTAATTACATTCATGAATGAATCTAGAATGAATTACATGATCAAGGATAGTCATTATACTCTAAAATAAGGTCTTCTTATCAGTAGAGTGAAGTCTTCTGATTTTATCGAAATGTCTGCTGATTTTTCTTGAAAGTCTTCTGGTTAGCTGAGTTGGTCTTCTGATTAGCTGAGTAGAGGATAAGGGTTTGCTGTGATGATCCAACCTGGATGGATCCTTCCAGCTTTATTGTGAGTGATGATCCAACCTGGTTTGATGGATCTTTCATCTCCTTCTTTAAACCAAGTGGGACTAGCCTAGATGAAATCCCACTGGCTTAACTGCTCCTCACCATCGGATGTTCCTCATCATCAGATGGGATGTAGCATCTAATGTGTCCTTGTTGAATTTCTTCGCTTCTTTTGAAAGAGAAGAAAAGTTGGAAGAGGCTTCAATGGAGTGTGAAGAGAGGGCCATGGACTTGGTCTTCTTGACACCTTTTGACAAAGTGGTCTTTGATAGCAAGCTCTCCATGTAGAACTTCCCCCTGGAGAAGAAGCTCTGCTTGCTGGCTACTTTGTCCTCTGCATCTCTTCTTCCTTTAGTTTTTAACAAGAACGTCTCTTCTTTCTTTAGTTTTCATAGGCATACTTATGTTGGATAACCCAAGTATGCTGATCTGCATCATCTTCTTCTTCTGGACAAATCTTCATCTCCTTTACCCAAGACCTTGGTTGAGGGATGATCTCTATTCCATCTCTTCTCTCGATTATCTCCATACCTGAAACAAGAATAATAGTTAGTGATTTGTGTTCTTAGGTGTTCTCATAACTTCCTCCTTTTATAGAGGTAGAAATGAGGTAATGGAGCGTAAGATGACAAAAACTATAGAGTTGATAGGTCTGAATTTCTGAAAAGCTATTTCTTAAGATCAACAATGAGATTCTTAATCTAAGGGTTTACATTTAAAGAGGTTCAGACTCTATCTTATGGAATGCAGAATTTATAAATTTTTGAACAAGAGTTATTTGGAGTCCGTACAGTGCATGTATATTGTTGAGTCGGTGAGGATGGTGTATTAATCCAACCAAGTATGATTCACTAATATACTGTATACTTGTATAGTGATGAAGTATTTTATGAAGAATAGTTTATTACTATACATAGATATACATTGCTTAAGTATATATTACCAATTAACTCTATTCAAGTCTTCTGAATGTAAGTATGTAATGCAATGCAGATTATAGAGTATTTCATCAAGGTTTCTTAAGGTATCATTGATTCCCCCTTGATTAGATGACTCTATGTTTTCCCTCAGCTTTATTTGTCTTCATCGGGAAAAACTTACGTGAAGATGAGGGTGTCTATTCACCTCATCTGATCCTCCTAGTCTACTGCAATTGAATCAGCTGATGTCTTCAGCTGATCTTGAGTTCTTCATGTGCTTGGATCCAAGAGTCCTATACTATAGCATAGGGTCTTGAATATTTCTTCAGCTAGGGGCTTAGTCAAGATGTCTGCTCTTTGAATATCTGTGTGAATTTTCTCCATCTTGATGTCCTTCTTTTCAAGGTGGTCTCTTATAAAATGGTGTCGAATGTCGACATGCTTGCATCTTGTGTGAAGGACTGGATTTTGAGTCATCTGGTTCCATCTTGAAAGACGTCATCATTGGAATTCTTGCAGTCTTGCTTTGTAGAGCTTTGAATCTTTCTAATAGGCTTTTGGTGTACTTGGACTGATTGATGAAGATCCCTTCTGGACTCTGTTTGACTTGGAGTCCTAAGAAATAATTCATCTCACCCATCATACTCATTTCGAATTTTCCTTGCATAAGTTCAGAGAACTTCTTGCACATATCTTGATTGGGTGATCCAAATATAATGTCATCTACATATATTTGCACCATTAGAATGTCTTCACCTTCTTGTATTCTGAAAAGTGTTCTGTCAACATTGCCTTTTGTGTAACCATTGTCAAGTAGGAATTGTGACAATGTGTCAAACCAGGCTCTGGGAGCTTGCTTCAGACCATAGAGAGCCTTTTTCAGACGATATACTTGATCTCCTTTTTCAAATCCTGGAGGCTGCTCTACATACACTTCTTCTACCAGAATACCATTCAGAAAAGCACTCTTGACGTCCATTTGATATACCTTGAAGCCCATATATGATGCATAAGCTAGAAATAGTCGAATGGCTTCTAATCTGGCTACTGGAGCAAAGGTTTCATCATAGTCAATTCCTTCAGATTGTGAGTATCCTTTTGCAACTAGCCTTGCTTTATTTCTAGTTATCACATCATTTTCGTCCTTTTTATTCTTGAATACCCACTTTGTTCCTACTACATTGTGGTTTTCAGGACGATCTACCAATTCCCATACTTCATTTCTTTCGAATTGGTTCAATTCTTCTTGCATAGCAATGATCCAATTGTTATATGTCATTGCTTCTTCTATGTCAGCTGGTTCAATGTTGGACAAGAAAGCACACCAGCAGAACATAGATGATTGGGGGTTCTGATTCAGTTGTCTTCTGGTCTTGACACCTGAGTCTGCTCCTCCTAAGATGAGGTTTGATGGATGGTTGTTTCTCCACGTATGTCTCACAGGAGTATCTGCATTAGATGAGCTTGGATTATCATCTATTCTAGTGCCAACAGGAGGGTTGACTTGATTAGGTCGATCATCATCTTTATCTTGTGTGTCAAAGAGATCATTCCCCCTTGCATTTGGGATTGTTGCATCTTGATTATGGACAGCTTGCTCAGCTTGAGTTTGAGATCTAGTGACTGGTCTGTGTGGTTTATCCTCCTCTGGTTCTTCAGAAAATGGTTCATTGACTTCAATAAACTCATCAGACCTGGTCTTGATCACTAGTTTCTTCATCTGATCTACAGCTGAGTCTGTTTCTACTGCACTCTTTTCACAAGATTCATCAAAAACAACATGAGGTGTTTCTTCCACAAGAAGGGTTCGTTTGTTGAATACTCTAAATGCTTTGCTAGTTGAGGAGTATCCCAAGAATATCCCTCATCTGCTTTGGCATCAAAAGCATTCAACTTACTTTTCCCATTGTTGTGAATGAAACACTTACAACCAAATATATGAAAGTAAGATACTCTATGTTTTCTTCCTTTCCACAGTTCATATGGGATTTTCTCATGGATTTTGTGAATACCTGACCTGTTTTGAGTGTGACAAGCTGTGTTGATAGCTTCTGCCCAAAGCTTCTTAGGAGTGGAGAATTCAGCAAGGAGTGTTCTTGCAGCTTCTTTGAGCGTTCTGACTCTTCTTTCAGCTACAGCATTTTGTTGTGGTGTTCTTGCTGCACTTGTCTCATGCTGAATACCATTAGAAGTACAATAGGCAATAATATAAGAGTTAATAAATTCAGTGCCTTTGTCACTTCTGATTTTCACAATTGGTTTTCCTTTCTCTACTTGGATCCTCTTTAATAGTTCAGGAAGCTTCTGCTGAGTTTCACTCTTCTTGTATAGGAAGAGAGCCCAAGTAAACTTGGAGTAGTCATCTACAACAATGAGAGTATTCTTCCTCCCTGTAAGTGTAGTTGGAGTGACTGGTCCAAATAGATCCATGTGAAGCAATTCAAGAGCTCTGCTGGTTGATGATGTCTTCTTGGTCTTGAAAGAGACCTTTGTTTGCTTTCCTTGTTGACATGCATCACAGACCTGATCTTTACAGTAGAGTTCATTAGGCAGACCATCAACTAAGGATTTCCGTGCTAACTTGTTCATAGTCTTAAAGTTCAGATGACTAAGACGTTTGTGCCATAGCCAGCTGATATCTTTAGGGCTCTTCACAAGCAGACATGTATCCTTAGGACAGCTGTTCCAATTTGCAAGATACATACTTCATTTTCTAGATCCTGTTAGAAGGTTTTGTTTTGTTCTTTTATCACTTATGGGACACTCATTTTTAGAGAATTTTACTGAATAACCGGTGTCACAAAAATGAGAAACAGATAATAAATTAAACTTTAAACCTTCTACATATGATACATCATGTACCTCAATGTCACCATTTTGAAGGGTGCCATATCCTTTTGTGTTACCGTGCGCGTTATCACCAAAGAAGACTTTTGGACCTTTCTTTTCTGTGTAGTTGGTCAGCAGGTCTTTGGTTCCAGTCATATGGGTTGAGCATCCACTATCTATGTACCATATTTCTCCTGCTAGACCTCCTTTTCTGTATAGGTCCCTCCTTTCCTGCAAGAAAGGTTAAGTCTTAGGTACCCATTTTATCTTGGGTCCTTGGGTGTTAGTACTACCCTTGGGAACCCACATATACATTGGTCGTTTGAACAACCTTGAGCACTTGAGTTGTTTCCCTCGGGCATCACAGAACCAAATCTTATCAGTTAACACCTTGGGCTGATCTGATTTGTTGTTTGTGTCAGCTAAGTAATAGTCAAATGGTTTCCCTTTATAGGAGTGCACATACATTATCTTTTGACTAGTTACATTCGGCCTGGGTGCATTAGCTGGTCGATGCACACGATTATATGGACCATACTCCTTTGTTCTCACAATATCATAAGAGATAGGGGGTGCAAAGAGAACAGATTTGTGTGAAGAAGATTTCTTCTTCTTGGCTGGAGCAGCATACAGCTGAGACTGTCTCAGACGAGATGGTCTAGGTTGTTTGCTGTTCCTCTGTACAGGTTTGGGGTTAACTTTTCTTTTACCGTTTTTTGGTGTTGGAATAGTTAACCTTAGTTGGTACAGATGCCTTTTGGTTCATATTGGGTTCATTGTGTTTAGAACACTCACCCTGTTCATGTGTCTGAGTAGTGCACTTGTTAGGTGTACTACCCCCAGCTGGAGAGGATGTTGATGGATTAAGTTCATAGCCTAAACCATCTTATTGTCATTTGATCTATAATATTCAGAGATACTTTCAATAGTAGTCGAAGCTTTATTGAACTCTGATATCTTTTGATTTAGGCATTCCTTCTCCTTTTCTAAGAGCTTGTGTGCTTGGAAGAGGTCATCGAACTTAGATTGTAGTATACGAAATTCCTTGGTTTCTAAGGCTTGAGTTTCTAACATCCCCTCATACAACTGAGTTGTTGTGGTATTTTCTTCTTTAAGAAGTTCCACTTCTTTGGTCAACCTTTCATTCATGGTGACTAACTCAGGGGTGTTATCAAACTTAACCTTTTTCAACCTAGCAATTTCTTTCCTTAAATCCTTATTCTCCTCTTCCACTTCTATAAAAGCTCTAGTGGCAATATCCAGATCACCTTTTACCTTTCTTAACGATTGATAATAGGTGTCTTCTGATTCGCCTTCAGATGAGTTTATGTCGTCTGTTTGTGAGAAAATAGGTGAATGGAAAGTAGTAGTATAGGAATTTACCTCATTTTCTCCTATGGCCATCAAAGATAGATCATCTGAATCATCTGAGTAGATTTGACAGTCTGGTGATGTAGGAAGTTCATCACTTTGATATTCAGATTCTTCAGTCACCATTGCTTGCTTATCTGAATTTCTTCTGTCTCTTCTTGGCCTTCTTTCTTCTTTGTCATCCAGCTCAGGGCATTCATAGACATAATGTCCTGGTTTGCGACAATTGAAGCATGCTCAAGGTTTTTGATTTGAACTGCCTTTCCTTGGAGGAGTGGCATCTCTTCTTCTGGAGCTTCGGCTGTCAGATGACTCCATATCCTTTCTGGTGTTCTTTCTCTGGAGCCTCTAGAGAGTGAACTGGCTCTTCTATCTTTGTAGTTTCTATAGAATTTTCTATATTTGCTGTTGAGAGTGTTCATCCTTTCGAATCTTTTGATCATAAGGGCCATTTTCTCTTTCAGACTCATGTCTGATCCTTCAAAGTCTTCTGTTTTCAGAGAAGTCTTGCCAGATGAGGTGCTTGCAGCTTTTGTATTTGCTGCCTTGAAAGCTACAGTCTTGGAAGTAGATGGGGTTGCAGTAGGTTCATCACTTCCCGAGTTTTCTTCTCTTTCAAGATCATATTCATGAGCTTTCAGGTTCTGAAATAGAGTCTGTGCAGACCATTCCTTGATATCTTGAGTATCTTTGATGATGGTCTTCTTGAGTCTCCATTTCTTGGTTAGAGAGTCTAAGATCTTTAGATTTTTCTCTCTATTTGTATATTTCTTGCCCAGAGATTCTATCTCATTGATGATCTTGGTAAATCTATTGTCTAGTTGATCAATAGACTCTTCTGGTTACATCTTGAAGTGTTCAAACTTCTTGACTGCTGTTGTCAGCTTGCTCTCCTTAATCAGCTCGGTTCCTTCACAGAGGAGTGCTAGAGCATCCCACATATCCTTAGCTGTTTCACAGTTGATTAGTTTTGCAATGTACTCATTTGGAATAGTTTGCATGATGTAGTCTTGAGCAATGCTGTCAAGATTTGACTGCTTCATTTCTTCTGGAGTGAGGTCCTTCATCGGCTTGGGGGCAAGTTCTCCAACTGGAACTTCTGGATCACCATTTGCAGTGTTGACTGCCATGATGGTGATTGGGCCTTCAGTGATTACTGACCACATCTTGTAGTGGACTGATGTGAGATTCTTCCTCATCCTGATCTTCCAGTAATCATAATCCTCCACTAAAAACTTAGGCAACTTACGCATATTAGCACTCATGCTGTATGAGTTTTCGAAAACAAGCTTTTGAAAAGATCTGTTCAAGAGGACTACAGAAAGACTCCCTCAAGTTTCTGATAATCTAGAGACAGTAGTCCGTTAGAACCACTGCTCTGATACCACTTGTTGGTCCCTGAACGAGTAGTGAATGGGATTAAAGTCTAGAGGGGAGGGGTGAATAGACTTTAAAACTTTTTCAAGAGAGTTGGTGAACCTCTTCTGATTGCTAATTCAACTGGACTGCAAGTCTGCTGGTCCAGATGACTATAGTGATCTGAATGAAGAGATTAAATGCGGAATTATGGTATGCCTTGTTTAGACTCGTTCTTTTGTTTCTTGTGAAAGTGTTAACTTGTTTTTACTTAATGAAAGTACTCAGCTGATGCTGGTTTGAAAGTTGTGGCCTTAGTTGAAGGATGTTGAAAACACAGTATGCACTATATAAAATATATGTAGAGACGGAAATGTAAAGTGCAGAAATGTAAATAACACCAGATTTATAGTGGTTCGGATATACGATCCTACGTCCACTCTCACGTCCTAACGTGAAGTTTAATCCCTTTCATTTACCACAAATTACAAGGGTCTTGACCTTTATAGTCCCAAGGATAGGACTTTGAGATCTGAGCCGTCCTAACAGCTACGGTCTCCACAAGTGATTGTAAGCACTTGCACTTTGAGGGGTTCAAAAACTTTAACCTTTCGGTGAGGGTTTGGGGTTTTTGAAGTGTATCCAACTAATGGTTCAAGCTTATAAATTGCTTAACCACTTTGCCTAAAACAATTGATATACAATATGAACAGGTTTCAGGTTCTAATAGGTTGGATAGAAATCACTTAAGAGCTAAAAGTATTCTAAGGCTTTCTGGGCTCTTGGAGAATTCTTAGAACAGTATGACTTTAGCTTGATTGCTTGTTTTGCTTGTTGAATTCTCTGTGTGATCTTGTTCTTGTGATTTCTCATCCTCTTGTATTTATAATGGTGATTGCTTGCAACTAGCCGTTGGAGTTGACTAGCCGTTGGGACAATCTTTCCACATTGGCTTGATTCCTTGATTCTAGCTGCTTGATTGCTCCAATCCTGGGATCATGTCAATCTTCTAAATAAGGTAGGTCTTCATTTGAATTGCAAGATGACTTTGGGAATCAGCCGAGTCCTGGAAGAGTACATAGTCTTCTGATCTGTACTACTAGTCTTCTGACTACTCTTCTGGCCTTAGGTCTTCTGTCTTCTGTTATCAGTCGAGTAGCACTCGTCTGATCTGAGGATTATTTGTGCTGCTTTAGGCCATCTTTAATCTTGGACTCCATCAGATAAGTAGGTATACAAGCACCTTACTTAACTGGCCTTCAATGATCTTCTAGTCTTCATGTCTTCTACTCTTCTCATCTTGAGGAAGCGCATGTAAGTCGGGACTGTGCTAATCAGCTGATATACATACAGTTGATTGCACAAGACTAGTCTAAGCTGAACAATACAAGTCAGCTGATCCTATTACTTTTATAAACTCTAAGTGTTTTGGCCATCAAAACTATTCTAACATCAAGTGGGGCTTAGGGTGAATTTACATCCCAACATTTGTGAAGTCTTTTGGCTACGCATTGGCAAGCGCCTCTCTCCCTATCGGATAGGCCAAAGGATAAGTTCACATGAATAAATTCCTTTAAGGATGATTGTGGATTATTACTAGTGGCGGTATGACCCTCCCATCGAGTGGCTTATTCAAAACGAAATAATAGTCCTGTATTTAATTATGGTTATTACTTAGGTATAAAATTGATATATTAACTTCCCATCAGAGTCCCTGTCAATTTTATATGGCCAGGTTAAAGCCAACTATTAATTTTGAATTAAAGGTTTGTAACTGCTTTGTTTGTAACATGCTTAAATGTATTTGAGTAACCGTTCACACTCATCGTGACTTGCTTAAATTGGTTTTAAGATGTTGGCTGATGCATGTTTATATCATTTTTTGAGGTTTTTGATATAGTACATGTGATCAAATTATGTGATAATTTTTGTGTTAATAGGATATTAATACAAATTGTATATTTTATTCTCAGTTCAGCATGTCGTCTCCTTTTAACCCACTGTTTAGTATACTTAAAGAAAATAAATTGGAAGGAGAGAATTATGTGGATTGGAAAAGACATTTATTTATAGTCTTGACTGCACAACAGCATAAGTGCGTACTTGATGAACCTAAACCCCCTTCCCCTACGGATGAGACGAACCAAGAAGATAAGGAATATCATAAGGAGTGGATGAGATCCGATGAAATGGCTAGGTGTACCATCTTGGCTTCAATGTCAGATGTGTTGCAACACCAACACCAGAACATGGAATCCGCTTCAGCTATTATGATGAACCTTAAGGAACTTTTTGCTCATCAGAATCGTACGACTAGACAAATGACCATGCGAGATATGTTATCACAGAAAATGGTCGAGGGAACGCCCGTGAGGGATCACGTTCTTAAGATGATGGGTTTCCGTAACAAACTTGAGATTCTTGGTGCTGAATTCGATGCGAAAACGCAGATCGATTTCGTAATCCATTCTCTACCGAAAAGTTTTGAGCAGTTCCAACTGAACTATACGATGAATAATCAAGAGTATACGTTGGCTCAGCTCTTGCAAGCTTTGGTTTCGGCTGAGATGTTAATGGGACCAAGGAACGAGCATATGGCTATGTTGGCAAACGGTTCATCTTCTAATTCTGCACCGAAAGGTGGAAAGAAGAAGAAGAAGGCGAATGGCCAGAAACAAGCTAATAATAAGGAAAAGATACCAATTGAGGGAGGTGTCAAGAAAAAGACCACTAAGGGAAAGTGCTTTAGTTGCGGTCTGAAAGGACATTGGAAGTCAGCCTGTACCAAGCCTAAGAAGGCTGGTAAGCAAGGTAATTCTCACACACTAGTAATTGAAATTTGTTTAGCGGTGTATTCTTCCCATTCGTGGGTGGTGGATACGGGAGCCACTGATCATGTTTGTTTCAATTTTCAGGGGTTCAAGCTAACCCGACAACTTAGTGGGAGTGAGATCATCATCACCATGGGCAATGCTACGAAAGTGGCGGATGTTGCAGTGGGAGATGTGCAACTATCTTTTAGTGATAAAATTTTAGTTTTAAAAGACGTTCTTTATGTTCCGAGTTTTAGAAAGAATTTGATTTCAGTTTCTAAACTATTTTTGGATGGATATTCAGTTTCTTTTAATAAGAATGTCGTTATTTGTCGTAATGACGAGATTATCTGTTCGGGAGCATTGGTGAATAATCTTTATACTATTAATTGTGCACATTCCACACAAAATGAATCGTATAACACATCGACTATTTCTAAGAAAAGAAAGCATTCTTCACACATGAACGAAACACTTCTGTGGCATCTTAGACTTGGTCATATTAATCTAAGAAGGATTCAAAGGTTGGTGAATGACGGCTCGTTGGAATCACTCCAGGTTGAGTCGTTTCCAACCTGTGAATCATGTTTAGAGGGTAAAACGACCAAAAGAGCTTTTGGGGAAAAGGGGAATAGAGCTAGTGAAGTGTTGGAACTCGTTCATACTGATGTATGTGTTGGGATATGAATCCTAGAACAAATCCTAAATGATGAATAAAAGATAAAAGATAAAGTTTTGATAAGCCAAAAGAAGACTTGAATATTTTCTAAGTGTTGACTGATCTAGTCTAGTTAAGTTGAAGTCATCTTGTACAGATCAGTAGAGTTCACAAGACAAGTACAAGTTCACAAGACAAGTACTAGTTGTTTTAAGAAGCAAGTATTATTAAAAGATAAGTACGATTTATAAGTACTTCACATATGTTCATATATGGTTACATTGATTAGGTTGTTACTGAGCTATTTGATTATTGTATAGAGCTCATGTTTTTATATGTAATAGATAGATTCGTTGTATAGTTATAAGTTGACTAAGCTTGTATTATAAAAGCTTAATGTAATGTAATAGTCTTGTTAGGTTAGATGATAGGACTAGATTAGTTCTATTGGAAGCCTACTGCACAAGTCAAGTAGAAGACGCAAACTACTACTACTGGACAAGACAGGTGCGCAACTTACACAAAGACAGGTCAACTTAAAGTTAGTTAAAGAAACGCGTATTAAATATGAAATTGAAGAATTAGTTATGGAATAACTAATTAACTGAAGAAACGCGTGGAAGAATAAAAAGAATCAGTTACAAGTTAGTTTTCAAGAAAGGTTGTTACACAACTGAAAGTTCTTGAATTTGAAATCTATAAATACCCCAAGGTATTCATTGGTTAAAGACTACTGATTACTGAAGATATTGAGAATTACTACTTACAAACGTTATTGAAGATTCAATTGAAGTTTACTCTCAGAGTTGATTGAAGTTCAGAAAGATAGCCAGAAGACAAGTGAAGAATCAAGAAGGCTACTACTGAAAATCAGAGAAGTTTTTAGTTTTTGTTTTGTTATTTTGAAGGTGCTAGATACTTGTAAAATTTCTAGTAAGATCGTAGACATATCTGGAGGTATAGTCTGTTGAAGATCTAAGTCTTCTTCTTGGGACTTTAAAGACAGGAACATACACTTGTACTCGATTGGAAGAGTTTTAGTGGAAACATCACAACTGGGTTTGTGAGAGTGGATGTAGACAAGTTGTCGAACCACTATAAATCTTGTGTTTGATTTACTTTACAGTTTTGATTGTTTAAATTGCTTAATTGATTTAACTACTTAACTAAACTAGACTAGTTGAGTATAGAACAGAGTTCTCGAAAATAAGTTGAGTATAATCTTGAATTGGGCTCATTATTAATTTCGTATTCCGCATATTGTACTTTGATATTTCGAAAGAATTTTGAAAAGTCTATTCACCCCCCTCTAGACATTTTCACTAGCTTACTCGTTATTAACTCAACTTTGGGACCTACAAGTGGTATCAGAGCAGTAGTTTACGAACTGCTGTTTCTTGATAACCGACTCAAGACTTAGGGTGAAGTCTTGGTCCTTGACTGTTCTTGTATAAGTGGTATTGATCATATTCTTGTATCATCTGTTTTTCGTGCTCCCTGTTCTTGACTTATCTGTTGTTCTTGATCATAACTCTACTTAGCACTTATTTCTTGAAATCATGTCTCTTGAGATCAGCGCCAACAAACTACCTAAGTTCCAGGTACAGGATTACGACTATTGGAAGCTAAGGATGGAAGCCATCTTCAGCTCCACTCACGACTTAATGATCTCCGTCGTCACTGAAGGTCCAATTGTGACCATGATCCCCAATACTGCTGCCCTTGATCCAAATCAACCAGTGGGTACTCTCGTCAAGAAACCAAGGTCAGAACTAACCTCTGAAGAAATGAGACAGAATAATTTGGATAGCTTGGCCAAGAATTACATCTTACACACTCTTCCTAACGAGTATCTGGGAAAAGTGTTAAAATGTAAAACTGCCAAAGAAATGTGGGATCGCTTAGCTATCATTTGTGAAGGGACATCCCTAATCAAAGAAAGCAAGCTTTCCACTGCAGTCCAAAGATTCGAATCATTTCATATGAAAGCTGGTGAAACAATAGACCAGTTGGATACTCATTTTACTAAAATCATGAATGACTTGGAAGTCCTTGGTAAATCTTATACTCCACGTGAAATCAATCTTAGGATTCTCAAAAGCCTTGATAGTCGTTGGAAGATGGTAAAAATGCTTGTTAAGAATACCCAAGATATAGACGTATGGACAGCAGAGACTATGTTTCAAACTCTAAAGGCTCATGAGTTTGATTTAGACGAAGATGAACCCATAGTAAGTAGTGACAGAGAACATGCTGTATCTAAGAACGTTGCTTTTAAGGCTAGTTCGTCTAAGATAGACAGGTCTAAGACTAAGACTAGGTCTGCTTCTGTTAAAGACGAGATAGATACTGATCTTAGCCTGAAGGATCAGGTAAGCCTCATGGTTAGAAAGTTTGATAGGCTGAATAAACGATTTGGAAGATATAAGAAGTTCTATAGAGAGCATAGAGGGTCTGCTTCTAACAACTCGTCTGAAACCAGACGAGACCGAAACTCGTCCGAAAGGAGAGACGAAGTCTCGAAAGGTAACAGACAAGATAGAGAGTCTGATGGTAGGAAGATTACTCGTTCTGATAGACGTGATAAACGAAGGAACAACTCTCCTATTAAAAAGGCTACTAATGATCTCGTGTGCTATAACTGTGAGAAACCAGGTCACTACATATATGAATGTCCAGACCTGAGTACTGATGATGGCCAATAATGACTCTGACTCTGACTCAGACGAGTTGCCATCATCCTCATCTAGCTACCCGTCTGAACCAGATCACGATGAAGCATTCATAGTTGATGATGGTCTATGCTTCATGGCTAAAATCGACCAAGAGGTATCATCTGTTACTTCCTTTCAATCATGTGATGAATCAGATTCTGATGAAAGTGACACTGCCAGTAGCCAAGTAGGGAGTAGTCTTCAGCACTCTACTAGTGCAGTTGAAGACGACCTCCTACTTGCCAACAAGGCATTCATTGAAGTCAGTGACGAAAACATCACCTTAAGACAAGAAATCATTGATCTTAAGGAAGCTCAGTCTAAAGTAGATCCTAATATAACAGTCCTAAATGAACGCTTGCAAGAAGAGTTGAGACAACTCAGAGAGAAGTGTGCATTGACAGACAAGTTGTATCAAGACCTACTTAAGACACACGCTACTGAGAAACATGAATTCAATGTTTTACAAAGTAAGCTCAAAAAGCTTGAAGAACGTAATAAGTTCTTAGAAACCGAGGTTGTCACATTAGACCTTAAACTTACTGACCTGGTTAACTCATCTAAGGTTAACCTTGAATTGTCAGATAGGTATAGGGCTCCTGCTGACAAGACAGGCATAGGTGCTGAGACACCCAGCTCGTCTACTCAAGTTCCTAAGAACCCTACTATTTTCATCTCAAGTTCTTTGACTAATGATAAAGGAAAAGAACCAATGATATACGATATTGACACTCCATCTAAAGGTACTGTACCAAGACAAGCTCGAGTTAACATTCCAATTACCAAAGGTGGTAAAAAGAAAGTTAACAACAAGCCTGTTCTGTTTAAGACAAGTCAACAAAGGACTAGGAATCGTGGACGACCAAATCAGGTCAGATACGAGGACTGGTATCCTGAGGAGACTAGTACTAGACAAGTACAGACTAGACGACAAGAGTCTAGACCTCCTTTCATAAGGCAGTCTCAACTCTACTCGTCTAGACCTAGACAGGAAGGTCCAAAATATCGTACACAAGCTGTTCTATATCCTCCACCTTTGTCATATGATATCAAAGGAGAAGAAAGACCTAAACATGTCTATAAACCGTATGGACCTAATGCATACAAACCTTACTCTGACTATCATAGACAAGTGCCTGCTCAAGTAGAGATTAAGTCAAAAGGCTATCTCCAAAGAGTAGACCCGAACTCGACTGATAGGCCAGATAAGGACAACAAGGTCTTATTTTGCAACAAATATGGTCGAAAGCTTAGAAGGTCAAACCTGTTCAGGACTCCAATGTACATTTGGATTCCATTGAACTCGACTAACCCCCAAGGACCCCAATAAACAAGGAGGGTACCTAAATTATGTATTATCATCTATTGCAGGGTCGACTCGATCTATACAAGAAAGGTGGCTCAACAGGAGAAACTTGGTACATAGATAGTGGTTGTTCGCACCACATGACTGGTACCAAGACTCTCTTATCAAGCTACCATGAGCAAGAAGGACCAAAAGTGATATTTGGTGATAGCTCCATTGCTGTTACTAAAGGATCTGGTTACATTCGGAATGGTGACATAGAAATTCAAGATGTCTCGTATGTTGAAGGCTTGAAATACAATTTACTCTCTGTTTCACAATTTTGTGATCGTGGATACAAGGTGCAGTTCAAGAGTCAGAAATGTGAAATCATTGACAAAAGAACTCACACAGTCTTACTGGTCGGCATTAGACAAGGAAGTGTGTACATAGTAAACTGGAACAGTTGTCCGAGGGACACCTGTCTACTTACTAAGAATCCTAAAGAACTTGGCTGGCTCTGGCATAGACGCCTTTGTCATCTAAACTTTAAGGTTCTTAATAAGATAGCCAGAGACTACCTTGTGGAAGGTATTCCCAATGAAGTCTACTATAAGTCACATGTATGCACGTCCTGTCAAAAAGGTAAACAGGTAAAGGGTTCTTTTAAATCTATTCCATCCCTCTCAACCAGTAGAGTTCTTGAACTTCTACATATGGACTTACATGGCCCAATAACTCCTCCAACTTTGAACGGTAGAAGGTACACACTTGTTGTGGTAGACGACTATTCTAAGTTCACTTGGGTAGTCTTCTTACACAAGAAGAGTGATACACAAACACTTTTGCCTGATCTATTGAAGAAGTTACAGGTTGAGAAGAATCAGTCAATTGTCAAGATCCGTAGTGACAAGGGTACTGAATTCATTAACTGCTATATTAAAGAATTTTGTTCTAAGCGTGGCATCCAGCACCTTACTAGTGCAGCAAGGACACCACAACAAAATGGAGTAGCAGAACGAAGGAACAGAACTCTTAAGGAGGCCTGCAGGACCATGCTGACAGAGTATAATACGCCTCAAAAATTTTGGGCAGAAGCTATCAACACTGCATGCCACTCACAAAATAGAAGTGCAATCAATAAAGCACTAGGTAAGACGCCCTATGAGGTATGGAAAGGTAGAAAACCCAGAGTTTCATATTTTCATATATTTGGATGCAAGTGTTTCATCCATAACAATGGGAAAAGCAAGTTGAATGCATTCGATGCTAAAGCAGACGAGGGGATATTCTTAGGATACTCCTCGACTAGCAAAGCATTTAGAGTATTCAACTACTCAACCCTTTGTGTGGAAGAAACACCACATGTGGTTTTCGAAGAATCTCAACAGGACTCGTCTGCCAACAAGATCAGTGAGAAAGCTACTGAGCTAACTGTCGAAACTGACAAAGACTCAGAGGTATATGAATCCGTTCAAGCTTACAATCCATTCATGAAAGCTCTCGAGTCAGACGACCAGAAGAAAGTGAGTGCTCAAGGTAACTCTACTAGACCAGTTGACATGCCTAAACAAGTCGACTCATCTACTCCCATTAAATCTTCTGATGATAATGATGTTGACATGCATGATGCTGTACATGATATAGATGATAGTATTATTGTTAAAAATAGAAATACATGGAAATCAGCGCATAATACTGAAAATATTATTGGTGACTCTACTGTTGGTGTTAAGACTAGACGACAACTCTTTGAGTCGCAAGAACAATCTAGTCCATCTCTGTTTTGCTGGTGTTGTTTCCTCTCATCTATCGAGCCAAAAACCATTAATGAGGCATTGGCTGATAGTAATTGGATCATTGCTATGCAAGACGAGTCGAATCAGTTTGTTCGAAACGACGTCTGGGAACTTGTCGATAGACCAAAACATCATAATGTAGTTGGCACTCGATGGATTTTCAAGAATAAGAAAGATGAGAATGATGTAGTTGTTCGTAATAAGGCTAGACTAGTCGCCCAAGGCTATTCACAAGCTGAAGGCATAGATTATGATGAAACATATGCTCTTGTTGCTAGACTAGAAGCCATTCGATTGTTTCTTGCATATGCTGCTTACATGAAATTTACTGTATATCAAATGGATGTTAAAAGTGCATTTCTTAACGGTATTCTTGTGGAAGAAGTATATGTTGAACAACCCCCAGGTTTCGAAGTCAAAGGTAATCAGGTATACAAATTAAAGAAGGCCTTATATGGACTAAAGCAAGCTCCAAGAGCCTGGTACGATACTCTTTCTCAATTTCTATTAGAAAATGGTTTTACTAAAGGCAAGGTAGACAGAACCTTGTTTAGAAGACAAGAAGGGAAAGACATTTTACTCGTCCAAATTTACGTAGATGACATCATTTTTGGTTCACCTAACAAAGAGCTGAGTGAAAGTTTCTCAACACTCATGCAAAGTAAATTTGAGATGTCTATGATGGGTGAAATGAATTACTTTCTTGGACTTCAAGTAAAACAGACCCCTGAAGGGATTTTCATAAATCAAGCAAAGTATACTAGAAATCTTCTAGACAAGTATGGTATTAAGACATGCAAGTCTGCTGGCGTACCTATGCTACCTACATACAGAATGGACCCAGACGAACAAGGTAAGTGTACTGATCAAACTCATTACCGTGGTCTTATTGGTTCATTACTCTACTTAACTGCTAGTAGACCTGATATTGCATTTTCTGTTGGAGTATGTGCTCGTTTTCAAGCTAACCCAAAAGAGAGTCATATGGAAACCACTAAAAGGATTCTGAAATATTTGAAAGGAACCGTCAATCGTGGTATATGGTATCCTTCAAATGATGATTTATCTCTAAGTGGCTACTCTGATTCTGATTTTGGTGGTTGTAGAATAGATAGGAAATCTACATCTGGTTCTTGTCAATTCTTAGGCACAAAACTCATTTCATGGTTTTCAAAAAAGCAGACAAGTGTTGCTACCTCTACTACTGAAGCCGAGTACATGGCTGCAGGTAGTTGTTGTAGTCAATTATTATGGCTTATTCAACAGCTTAGAGATTATAATATTTGTGAATCAAATGTTCCTATATTCTGTGATAGTAATAGTGCAATTGCCATTACACAAAATCCTGTTCTGCACACACGTTGTAAGCATGTTGATGTGAAACACCATTTCATACGTGATCATGTAGAAAAGAAGGATATTCGCGTGGAAAAGATTCACACTGATTTTCAAAGAGCTGATATTTTCACAAAACCATTAGCTGAGGCTCGATTTCATGAATTATGCATTAGTCTAGGACTAATTGATCTTGATCCTACTAGTGTGTAGAAATGTACTAACCAGTCAGGTACAATCCTAAGAAGAAAGGAGAAATAGACAAGTTACCACAAAAGAGCAGAGCACTCGTCTACTCACGCAACAGACAGGTAAACAAGGTCAGACAAGTTGACCATCCAACCCGATGAGGAAGCTGGTAAAGCTGAGGGTAATACTAAGGGAATAAACATTTAAGGGGGAATCCTTGGTTTCTTAAAGATCCTTATGTTGACTCTTTAGTTTGGTAACAGTCATCTTGTTTGAACCTTGATCATTGACTTAGATTGATATTCATTATTATTTATCCTACTCGACTACATGTAATACATCTAATCTGTAGTGTAAGAACAAGACAGGTACATATAATCATTTGATGATCCAAAGTAGACAAGCACAATCGTAGGGGGAACTCGTCTTGTGCATACCAGTCTACTTGTCTGTTCTGGATAGACACGAACAGATAAGATAAGTGTTCCTCTGATATAAATATTCTAAGTGTTTACACAAAACGAATTAAGTATATATATGTCATTTGAATATTGAAAGTTTGAAAAACCTAGAATTGGATGTATACACTCCATTTAATGAGGTGTATATAACTAGTTCGCGCCAAAAACTCTACTTTGCTAGGTTAGAGGAATACACCCCTCTATTCTACCAATAGATGAGGCGGATTTCAAATTTCCCAATACTAAATCACATAATTTTCTCGATTCCGCCAAACTGAATTTCTAAAGCCTTTCATATCTGACCATTGGATTAATACTTCAAATCTCAACCATTGAACTCAAATGTTTAAAACCCACTTTACTTGTTCTTAACTGCTCACGATTTCAGTTTCTCTTGATCTCATAACTTCTCAAGCACTCAAACCTCTTCGAAATTTCTTGATTATCATAACCCATTATACTATGTCTATCGTTTCAATGTTCGATGCTCGTACTAACATGCAAGCTAGGTTTGATCTTGGTAAGTACATTACCGAAGGAAGGGTGCATACAGAAGGATCGGTATTTTTCAAAGGGAATCACACTGAAGACAACAAGGAAATATTGATGAAATGCTTCAGATGCGGTTTGAGACCATATTTGGAGGCATTTCCTGAGGTTGTTCTAGAAGAAGAAGTGTTGGAGTTTTATGCCACTGCAACTAGACAGGGCGACTCAATTGAAGCTTTTATTGGAAGAAGGCGAGTGGAGATTACTAGAGAATTTCTGACTGAATCGCTGAAACTACCATCTGGATCGATAGATATCGAGAGATATGCTGAAGGTCGAGAGTTGAGGTACCTAAGTATTTTCTGCGGAAGAAGGCTACAGTTGAAAAGCGATGGAAAGGTTCCTGTGGTGAAGAAGAAGGAGCTTCTGGAAAAATACAAAACTCTTCTTGATATTGCATCTAAAATGTTGCTAGGAGTTACTGGGAGTTTTGACTCTGTGACGCCTCAGAAAGCAAGGATTATGGCTGTGATTTATGATGGAATCACGGAAGGAAACTGGACTAAACTCTTCTTGGATAGATTGATGTACTACAAGAAGTTTGTGCAAGTTGATACCAGCTCAGCCAACTGGGTTGTTTCTGCAAATGTTAGTTTTGGAAACAAGTTAAGTATCATCCTACCCATTCTATTGCCAAACAAGACAAGTTGGAGTAAAGGCAAGCCGTTTCATCCTCTAAAGCATTACTTGAAGAAGGAAGCTCTGGCTAAGCAAGCTGCTGCTAGGCCATCTGCTCCTAGGCTAGTTGAGGTAAATCCTATGGATGTGATGCCGTATGGTGGGTCATCTAGTTCTTCAGAAGACGAGTCTCGTGATGAAGAATCGGAAGAGGTTGAAAAAGGAGAGTCCGGTGCAGATGACTCAGAAAAGACTCAGTCAGATGGAGAGTTGCTACTAGAGAAAGAGTCGAGTGAACAAATTCCAGAAATGTACACTCTTGTAAGAGTCGGATCGCCTACTCGTCCAGACGAGTTGAGTACACAGGTTGGTACTTCTACTCAATCTGTTTCATTTCCTCTCTCTCTCCCGTCTACTTCTGTTCGAACCAAGGCTAGATCACACCGATCTAGGCCTAGACCTATTCCCTCAACCTCGCAAGTGCTGACAGCATATCCGCTGAGAGCCAGCCTACCCGAACACACTCCCAAATTAGATACAACTGATACTCCTACAGTTGTCATACCAAACCAAGCCACATCAAAGCCCGTTGAAACCAGTGCTTTCACACCCTCTCCCTCACCAGAATATGGTGAACCCCTCAACCCATCTACTGCAGACAAGACGCCAGTTGCCACTGCAACAACTGAGTTAGAGACCCCATCTACTCAGGACCCGTCTGCTGTTAGATTTAATTCCCTGGTTTACTATCCTATGTGTTTGAGAGAGAAGCGTATTCGATCTCGAATGACCAGAAATCTGAAGAGGACGCTCTCAACTATCGAAGTAGACTATGAGTCCGAACAGTTTGAAATTCTTTTAAGGATATGCACCTGGTTTGCTCTTAAGAAGTCCTCCACTGATGATCTTTTCGAAGTTATTCAAGGAATGGGAGGAATCTCCAATTTTTTGGATTGGGAGATGGAACAAAAGGAGCACAGTGGTGTAAAGGATCATTCCGAATTATTTCCGCCAAGAGCCTTGGTTGATCTTGTCAAAAGACTATTGAAGATTCCTGATGGAATTCTGGTTGAAGAGTTCTCGTCTGATATTGGAACTCAGACTGATATACTGGAAGAGGAGTTGAGAGCTGTAACAGTTGAAGCTGGAATTCAAACTTCAGATCAGTCAGAAGATGAGTCTGAAAACTCTGATGATGATTCTTTCAATTTTGGAGTAGAAGATGATGAGTTCATGGACGCCGAAATGTTTACAGAAGATGAACTTGTTGAGAAGGCTCAAGAAAAGGGTGTTACTGAAGCTCAGTCATCTACTCAAGGTTTTTCTGAAGGATATCTTGCTGAGTTGAAGTCGGATTTGAAAGATGTTGTTCATTCCGCAATAAACGAGTTTTTGCAATAAAAAATAAAGGATGTTTTGATAGAACAGAATAAATCACTCGTTGACAGTTCCAGAGAATTATTTATTGGACAAGTCAACACGATGGACTCAACTTTCAGAGCAGAGTTGACTGCTGAAGTTGAAAGATTTTTACAGAAACGAGTTGAAGTTTCTGAGAAGAGGTCTATCTCATTTGCTAGATCGTTGGCTGAAGAATCTGGCAAAATGGAACGTCTTTACCGAGTTAAGATTGAGATAGCGGATGAGCAGAGGAGAGAAGCACAAGCTCAGTTGGTGAAGTCTCAAGCTATTCTCTCTGAGTTAACACAGCAAAACACTCTACTACGTCAGTCAGCTACTCATTTCAAAGATGAGTTGGTCATTAACTCACAGAAGTTAGAATCTACTGCTGATCGCCTGGACAAGATGAGTCGGGATCAAACACATCAAAGGCAGATAGAGCTAGCTGCTGAAGCTATGAAGGAAGCACTAAAGGAAGAAATGACTCGATTTACTAGTCTATTCACTCTTAAGGCAAGTGATGAAGCCAAAAAGGGGGAAGAGAAGACAAGTAGAGTTGAAGTAAAGTCAAGTGCTGAACCAGAAGAAAAGGATGCTGCTACTGCTATGCAAGAGCTAAGGAGGCCAAAAAGGAGGCTAGTTAAAACTGCAGAGCTAGAGCAAGCTGAAGCAGATGAACTTAAAAGACTGGAGAAAGGAAAGAATGTTGCGTCTCCAGAAACTGAAATTCAGACTAGACGAGTTAAGAGGAAGCTGAGTATTGAAGAACCTACTGCTGCTGCTACAGTTGAAAAGAAACAAAAGATTGTTGATCCTAATGATGAAAGTCGTTATGCAAGCAAAAAGAAAATAGAAAAACATATTGAAAGACTGCAAAAGCTGAAGATAAATGAAGAAGAGATGGAAGATCAGTTCATTGACTACTTCATTGACAAAGAGCATAGACAAGAATGGCTCAAAGTGAAGAGGCAATGGGAACTTGATCATTGGATTGTTCGAAAATATGGTGAGTCTGAAAGTCCAGATGAGTTGTATGTCATGTTTGACAAATTCATGGAAGGACAGAATAAATTGCTTTGGAATTTGGTCATGAGGATATCAACTGCTGCAAATTTCAACATTCTGATACCGACCTTTCCAAGATGGAAGACTCCTATGACAAGCTCAGGAAAAAGAGTTGATCTGAATCAAATTAAGAAGTTTGAAGAAGAACTGCTAGATAAAGAGAAGATTGAAGATGAAGATCAGATCAGTCTAATTCACAAGAGACTCCTTGATGCATTCTGTGTTCCAAATCCAGAAGGAGGTAATCTTTCAGATTAGTTTTTTTTGTTTGTTTGAAAGTTAGTTGTTTTTTTGCTCTGATATTTTGTTGTTTCAAAGTATGTGTAATCTACTGATCTTATTTTGAATGAATGAAAGATAAGCACTATTTTGATGTTTAAGACAAGATAACTACTTAACTACTCTACTTATGAGAAAAGATTCAAGTAGTTTTGGCTTCATCAAAAAGGGGGAAATTGTTGGGATATGAATCCTAGAACAAATCCTAAATGATGAATAAAAGATAAAAGATAAAGTTTTGATAAGCCAAAAGAAGACTTGAATATTTTCTAAGTGTTGACTGATCTAGTCTAGTTAAGTTGAAGTCATCTTGTACAGATCAGTAGAGTTCACAAGACAAGTACAAGTTCACAAGACAAGTACTAGTTGTTTTAAGAAGCAAGTATTATTAAAAGATAAGTACGATTTATAAGTACTTCATATCTGTTCATATATGGTTACATTGATTAGGTTGTTACTGAGCTATTTGATTATTGTATAGAGCTCATGTTTTTATATGTAATAGATAGATTCGTTGTATAGTTATAAGTTGACTAAGCTTGTATTATAAAAGCTTAATGTAATGTAATAGTTGTAGGTCCCAAAGTTGAGTTAATAACGAGTAAGCTAGTGAAAATGTCTAGAGGGGGGTGAATAGGCTTTTCAAAATTCTTTCGAAATATCAAAGTACAATATGCGGAATACGAAATTAATAATGAGCCCAATTCAAGATTATACTCAACTTATTTTTGAGAACTCTGTTCTATACTCAACTAGTCAAGTTCAGTTAAGTAGTTAAAACAATTAAGCAATTTAAACAATCAAAACTGTAAAGTAAATCAAACACAAGATTTATAGTGGTTCGACAACTTGTCTACATCCACTCTCACAAACCCAGTTGTGATGTTTCCACTAAACTCTTCCAATCGAGTACAAGTGTATGTTCCTGTCTTTAAAGTCCCAAGAAGAAGACTTAGATCTTCAACAGACTATACCTCCAGATATGTCTACGATCTTACTAGAAATTTTACAAGTATCTAGCAACTTGAAAATAACAAAACAAAAACTAAAAACTTCTCTGATTTTCAGTAGTAGCCTTCTTGATTCTTCACTTGTCTTCTGGCTATCTTTCTGAACTTCAATCAACTCTGAGAGTAAACTTCAATTGAATCTTCAATAACGTTTGTAAGTAGTAATTCTCAATATTTCAGTAGTCAGTAGTCTTTAACCAATGAATACCTTGGGGTATTTATAGACTTCAAATTCAAGAACTTTCAGTTGTGTAACAACCTTTCTTGAAAACTAACTTGTAACTGATTCTTTTTATTCTTCCACGCGTTTCTTCAGTTAATTAGTTATTCCATAACTAATTCTTCAATTTCATCTTTAATACGCGTTTCTTTAACTAACTTTAAGTTGACCTGTCTTTGTGTAAGTTGCGCACCTGTCTTGTCCAGTAGTAGTAGACTGCGTCTTCTACTTGACTTGTGCAGTAGGCTTCCAATAGAACTAATCTAATCCTATCATCTAACCTAACAAGACTATTACATTACATTAAGCTTTTATAATACAAGCTTAGTCAACTTATAACTATACAACGAATCTATCTATTACATATAAAAACATGAGCTCTATACAATAATCAAATAGCTCAGTAACAACCTAATCAATGTAACCATATATGAACAGATATGAAGTACTTATAAATCGTACTTATCTTTTAATAATACTTGCTTCTTAAAACAACTAGTACTTGTCTTGTGAACTTGTACTTGTCTTGTGAACTCTACTGATCTGTACAAGATGACTTCAACTTAACTAGACTAGATCAGTCAACACTTAGAAAATATTCAAGTCTTCTTTTGGCTTATCAAAACTTTATCTTTTATCTTTTATTCATCATTTAGGATTTGTTCTAGGATTCATATCCCAACAATTTCCCCCTTTTTGATGAAGCCAAAACTACTTGAATCTTTTCTCATAAGTAGAGTAGTTAAGTAGTTATCTTGTCTTAAACATCAAAATAGTGCTTATCTTTCATTCATTCAAAATAAGATCAGTAGATTACACATACTTTGAAACAACAAAATATCAGAGCAAAAAAACAACTAACTTTCAAACAAACAAAAAAAACTAATCTGAAAGATTACCTCCTTCTGGATTTGGAACACAGAATGCATCAAGGAGTCTCTTGTGAATTAGACTGATCTGATCTTCATCTTCAATCTTCTCTTTATCTAGCAGTTCTTCTTCAAACTTCTTAATTTGATTCAGATCAACTCTTTTTCCTGAGCTTGTCATAGGAGTCTTCCATCTTGGAAAGGTCGGTATCAGAATGTTGAAATTTGCAGCAGCTGATATCCTCATGACCAAATTCCAAAGCAATTTATTCTGTCCTTCCATGAATTTGTCAAACATGACATACAACTCATCTGGACTTTCAGACTCACCATATTTTCGAACAATCCAATGATCAAGTTCCCATTGCCTCTTCACTTTGAGCCATTCTTGTCTATGCTCTTTGTCAATGAAGTAGTCAATGAACTGATCTTCCATCTCTTCTTCATTTATCTTCAGCTTTTGCAGTCTTTCAATATGTTTTTCTATTTTCTTTTTGCTTGCATAACGACTTTCATCATTAGGATCAACAATCTTTTGCTTCTTTTCAACTGTAGTAGCAGCAGTAGGTTCTTCAATACTCAGCTTCCTCTTAACTCGTCTAGTCTGAATTTCAGTTTCTGGAGACGCAACATTCTTTCCTTTCTCCAGTCTTTTAAGTTCATCTGCTTCAACTTGCTCTAGCTCTGCAGTTTTAACTAGCCTCCTTTTTGGCCTCCTTAGCTCTTGCATAGCAGTAGCACCATCCTTTTCTTCTGGTTCAGCACTTGACTTTACTTCAACTCTACTTGTCTTCTCTTCCCCCTTTTTGGCTTCATCACTTGCCTTAAGAGTGAATAGACTAGTAAATCGAGTCATTTCTTCCTTTAGTGCTTCCTTCATAGCTTCAGCAGCTAGCTCTATCTGCCTTTGATGTGTTTGATCCCGACTCATCTTGTCCAGGCGATCAGCAGTAGATTCTAACTTCTGTGAGTTAATGACCAACTCATCTTTGAAATGAGTAGCTGACTGACGTAGTAGAGTGTTTTGCTGTGTTAACTCAGAGAGAATAGCTTGAGACTTCACCAACTGAGCTTGTGCTTCCCTCCTCTGCTCATCCGCTATCTAAATCTTAACTCGGTAAAGACGTTCCATTTTGCCAGATTCTTCAGCCAACGATCTAGCAAATGAGATAGACCTCTTCTCAGAAACTTCAACTCGTTTCTGTAAAAATCTTTCAACTTCAGCAGTCAACTCTGCTCTGAAAGTTGAGTCCATCGTGTTGACTTGTCCAATAAATAATTCTCTGGAACTGTCAACGAGTGATTTATTCTGTTCTATCAAAACATCCTTTATTTTTTATTGCAAAAACTCGTTTATTGCGGAATGAACAACATCTTTCAAATCCGACTTCAACTCAGCAAGATATCCTTCAGAGAAACCTTGAGTAGATGACTGAGCTTCAGTAACACCCTTTTCTTGAGCCTTCTCAACAAGTTCATCTTCTGTAAACATTTCGGCGTCCATGAACTCATCATCTTCTACTCCAAAATTGAAAGACTCATCATCAGAGTTTTCAGACTCATCTTCTAACTGATCTGAAGTTTGAATTCCAGCTTCAACTATTACAGCTCTCAACTCCTCTTCCAGTATATCAGTCTGAGTTCCAATATCAGACGAGAACTCTTCAACCAGAATTCCATCAGGAATCTTCAATAGCCTTTTTACAAGATCAACCAAGGCTCTTGGCGGAAATAATTCGGAATGATCCTTTACACCACTGTGCTCCTTTTGTTCCATCTCCCAATCAAAAAAATTGGAGATTCCTCCCATTCCTTGAATAACTTCGAACATGTCATCTGTTGAAGACTTCTTAAGTGCAAACCAGGTACATATCCTTAACAGAATATCAAACTGTTCGGACTCATAGTCTACTTCGATAGTTGAGAGCGTCCTCTTCAGATTTCTGGTCATTCGGGATCGAATACGCTTCTCTCTCAAACACATAGGATAGTAAACCAGGGAATTAAATCTAACAGCAGATGGGTCCTGAGTAGATGGGGTCTCTAACTCAGTTGTTGCAGTGGCAACTGGCGTCTTGTCTGCAGTAGATGGGTTGAGGGGTTCACCATATTCTGGTGAGGGAGAGGGTGTGAAAGCAATGGTTTCAATGGGCTTTAATGTGGCTTGGTCTGGTATGACAACTGTAGGAGTATCAGTTGTATCTAATTTGGGAGTGTTTTCGGGTAGGCTGGCTCTCAGCGGATATGCTGTCAGCACTTGCGAGGTTGAGGGAATAGGTCTAGGCCTAGATCGGTGTGATCTAGCCTTGGTTCGAACAGAAGTAGACGGGAGAGAGAGAGGAAATGAAACAGATTGAGTAGAAGTACCAACCTGTGTACTCAACTCGTCTGGACGAGTAGGCGATCCGACTCTTACAAGAGTGTACATTTCTGGAATTTGTTCACTCGACTCTTTCTCTTGTAGCAACTCTCCATCTGACTGAGTCTTTTCTGAGTCATCTGCACCGGACTCTCCTTTTTCAACCTCTTCCGATTCTTCATCATGAGACTCGTCTTCTGAAGAACTAGATGACCCACCATACGGCATCACATCCATAGGATTTACCTCAACTAGCCTAGGAGCAGATGGCCTAGCAGCAGCTTGCTTAGCCAGAGCTTCCTTCTTCAAGTAATGCTTTAGAGGATGAAACGGCTTGCCTTTACTCCAACTTGTCTTGTTTGGCAATAGAATGGGTAGGATGATACTTAACTTGTTTCCAAAACTAACATTTGCAGAAACAACCCAGTTGGCTGAACTGGTATCAACTTGCACAAACTTCTTGTAGTACATCAATCTATCCAAGAAGAGTTTAGTCCAGTTTCCTTCCGTGATTCCATCATAAATCACAGCCATAATCCTTGCTTTCTGAGGCGTCACAGAGTCAAAACTCCCAGTAACCCCTAGCAACATTTTAGATGCAATATCAAGAAGAGTTTTGTATTTTTCCAGAAGCTCCTTCTTCTTCACCACAGGAACCTTTCCATCGCTTTTCAACTGCAGCCTTCTTCCGCAGAAAATACTTAGGTACCTCAACTCTCGACCTTCAGCATATCTCTCGATATCTATCGATCCAGATGGTAGTTTCAGCGATTCAGTCAGAAATTCTCTAGTAATCTCCACTCGCCTTCTTCCAATAAAAGCTTCAATTGAGTCGCCCTGTCTAGTTGCAGTAGCATAAAACTCCAACACTTCTTCTTCAAGAACAACCTCAGGAAATGCCTCCAAATATGGTCTCAAACCGCATCTGAAGCATTTCATCAATATTTCCTTGTTGTCTTCAGTGTGATTCCCTTTGAAAAATACCGATCCTTCTGTATGCACCCTTCCTTCGGTAATGTACTTACCGAGATCAAACCTAGCTTGCATGTTAGTTCGAGCATCGAACATAGAAACGATAGACATAGTATAATGGGTTATGAAAATCAAGAAATTTCGAAGAGGTTTGAGTGCTTGAGAAGTTATGATATCAAGAGAAACTGAAATCGTGAGCAGTTAAGAACAAGTAAAGTGGGTTTTAAACATTTGAGTTCAATGGTTGAGATTTGAAGTATTAATCCAATGGTCAGATATGAAAGGCTTTAGAAATTCAGTTTGGCGGAATCGAGAAAATTATGTGATTTAGTATTGGGAAATTTGAAATTCGCCTCATCTATTGGTAGAATAGAGGGGTGTATTCCTCTAACCTAGCAAAGTAGAGTTTTTGGCGCGAACTAGTTATATACACCTCATTAAATGGAGTGTATACATCCAATTCTAGGTTTTTCAAACTTTCAATATTCAAATGACATATATATACTTAATTCGTTTTGTGTAAACACTTAGAATATTTATATCAGAGGAACACTTATCTTATCTGTTCGTGTCTATCCAGAACAGACGAGTAGACTGGTATGCACAAGACGAGTTCCCCCTACGATTGTGCTTGTCTACTTTGGATCATCAAATGATTATATGTACCTGTCTTGTTCTTGCACTACAGATTAGATGTATTACAGGTAGTCGAGTAGGATAAATAATAATGAATATCAATCTAAGTCAATGATCAAGGTTCAAACAAGATGACTGTTACCAAACTAAAGAGTCAACATAAGGATCTTTAAGAAACCAAGGATTCCCCCTTAAATGTTTATTCCCTTAGTATTACCCTCAGCTTTACCAGCTTCCTCATCGGGTTGGATGGTCAACTTGTCTGACCTTGTATACCTGTCTGTTGAGTGAGTAGACGAGTGCTCTGCTCTTTTGTGGTAACTTGTCTATTTCTCCTTTCTTCTTAGGATTGTACCTGTCTGGTTAATCCATTGCTATATACTAGTAGGATCAAGATCAATAAGTCCTAGACTAAAGCATAATTCATGAAATCGAGTCTCAGCTAATGGTTTTGTGAAAATATCGGCTCTTTGAAAATCAGTGTGAATCTTTTCCATGCGAATATCCTTCTTTTCTACATGATCACGTATGAAATGGTGTTTCACATCAACATGCTTACAACGTGTGTGCAGAACAGGATTTTGTGTAATGGCAATTGCACTATTACTATCACAGAATATAGGAACATTTGATTCACAAATATTATAATCTCTAAGCTGTTGAATAAGCCATAATAATTGACTACAACAACTACCTGCAGCCATGTACTCGGCTTCAGTAGTAGAGGTAGCAACACTTGTCTGCTTTTTCGAAAACCATGAAATGAGTTTTGTGCCTAAGAATTGACAAGAACCAGATGTAGATTTCCTATCTATTCTACAACCACCAAAATCAGAATCAGAGTAGCCACTTAGAGATAAATCATCATTTGAAGGATACCATATACCACGATTGATGGTTCCTTTCAAATATTTCAGAATCCTTTTAGTGGTTTCCATATGACTCTCTTTTGGATTAGCTTGAAAGCGAGCACATACACCAAAAGAAAATGCAATATCAGGTCTACTAGCAGTTAAGTAGAGTAATGAACCAATTAGACCACGGTAATGAGTTTGATCAGTACACTTACCTTGTTCGTCAGGGTCCATTCTGTATGTAGGTAGCATAGGTACGCCAGCAGACTTGCATGTCTTAATACCATACTTGTCTAGAAGATTTCTAGTATACTTTGCTTGATTTATGAAAATCCCTTCAGGGGTCTGTTTTACTTGAAGTCCAAGAAAGTAATTCATTTCACCCATCATAGACATCTCAAATTTACTTTGCATGAGTGTTGAGAAACTTTCACTCAGCTCTTTGTTAGGTGAACCAAAAATGATGTCATCTACGTAAATTTGGACGAGTAAAATGTCTTTCCGTTCTTGTCTTCTAAACAAGGTTCTGTCTACCTTGCCTTTAGTAAAACCATTTTCTAATAGAAATTGAGAAAGAGTATCGTACCAGGCTCTTGGAGCTTGCTTTAGTCCATATAAGGCCTTCTTTAATTTGTATACCTGATTACTTTTGACTTCGAAACCTGGGGGTTGTTCAACATATACTTCTTCCACAAGAATACCGTTAAGAAATGCACTTTTAACATCCATTTGATATACAGTAAATTTCATGTAAGCAGCATATGCAAGAAACAATCGAATGGCTTCTAGTCTAGCAACAGGAGCATATGTTTCATCATAATCTATGCCTTCAGCTTGTGAATAGCCTTGGGCGACTAGTCTAGCCTTATTACGAACAACTACATCATTCTCATCGTTCTTATTCTTGAAAATCCATCGAGTGCCAACTACATTATGATGTTTTGGTCTATCGACAAGTTCCCAAACGTCGTTTCGAACAAACTGATTCAACTCGTCTTGCATGGCGATGATCCAATTACTATCAGCCAATGCCTCATTAATGGTTTTTGGCTCGATAGATGAGAGGAAACAACACCAGCAAAACAGAGACGAACTAGATTGTTCTTGCGACTCAAAGAGTTGTCGTCTAGTCTTCACACCAACAGTAGAGTCACCAATAATATTTTCAGTATTATGCGCTGATTTCCATGTATTTCTATTCTTAACAATAATACTATCATCTATATCATGTACAGCATCATGCATGTCAACATCATTATCATCAGAAGATTTAATGGGAGTAGATGAGTCGACTAGTTTAGGCATGTCAACTGGTCTAGTAGAGTTACCTTGAGCACTCACCTTCTTCTAGTCGTCTGACTCGAGAGCTTTCATGAATGGATTGTAAGCTTGAACGGATTCATATACCTCTGAGTCTTTGTCAGTTTCGACAGTTAGCTCAGTAGCTTTCTCACTGATCTTGTTGGTAGACGGGTCCTGTTGAGATTCTTCGAAAACCACATGTGGTGTTTCTTCCACACAAAGGGTTGAGTAGTTGAATACTCTAAATGCTTTTCTAGTCGAGGAGTATCCTAAGAATATCCCCTCGTCTGCTTTAGCATCGAATGCATTCAACTTGCTTTTCCCATTGTTATGGATGAAACACTTGCATCCAAATATATGAAAATATGAAACTCTGGGTTTTCTACCTTTCCATACCTCGTAGGGCGTCTTACCTAGTGCTTTATTGATAGCACTTCTATTTTGTGAGTGGCATGCAGTGTTGATAGCTTCTGCCCAAAATTTCTGAGGCGTATTATACTCTGTCAGCATGGTCCTGCAGGCCTCCTTAAGAGTTCTGTTCCTTCGTTCAGCTACTCCATTTTGTTGTGGTGTCCTAGCTGCACTAGTAAGGTGCTGGATGCCACGCTTAGAACAAAATTCTTTAATATAGCAGTTAATGAATTCAGTACCCTTGTCACTACGGATCTTGACAATTGACTGATTCTTCTCAACCTGTAACTTCTTCAATAGATCAGGCAAAAGTGTTTGTGTATCACTCTTCTTGTGTAAGAAGACTACCCAAGTGAACTTAGAATAGTCGTCTACCACAACAAGTGTGTACCTTCTACCGTTCAAAGTTGGAGTAGTTATTGGGCCATGTAAGTCCATATGTAGAAGTTCAAGAACTCTACTGGTTGAGAGGGATGGAATAGATTTAAAAGAACCCTTTACCTGTTTACCTTTTTGACAGGACGTGCATACATGTGACTTATAGTAGACTTCGTTGGGAATACCTTCCACAAGGTAGTCTCTGGCTATCTTATTAAGAACCTTAAAGTTTAGATGACAAAGGCGTCTATGCCAGAGCCAGCCAAGTTCTTTAGGATTCTTAGTAAGTAGACAGGTGTCCCTCGGACAACTGTTCCAGTTTACTATGTACACACTTCCTTGTCTAATGCCGACCAGTAAGACTGTGTGAGTTCTTTTGTCAATGATTTCACATTTCTGACTCTTGAACTGCACCTTGTATCCACGATCACAAAATTGTGAAACAGAGAGTAAATTGTATTTCAAGCCTTCAACATACGAGACATCTTGAATTTCTATGTCACCATTCCGAATGTAACCAAATCCTTTAGTAACAACAATGGAGCTATCACCAAATATCACTTTTGGTCCTTCTTGCTAATGGTAGCTTGATAAGAGAGTCTTGGTACCAGTCATGTGGTGCGAACAACCACTATCTATGTACCAAGTTTCTCCTGTTGAGCCACCTTTCTTGTATAGATCGAGTCGACCCTGCAATAGATGATAATACATAATTTAGGTACCCTCCTTGTTTATTGGGGTCCTTGGGGGTTAGTCGAGTTCAATGGAATCCAAATGTACATTGGAGTCCTGAACAGGTTTGACCTTCTAAGCTTTCGACCATATTTGTTGCAAAATAAGACCTTGTTGTCCTTATCTGGCCTATCAGTCGAGTTCGGGTCTACTCTTTGGAGATAGCCTTTTGACTTAATCTCTACTTGAGCAGGCACTTGTCTATGATAGTCAGAGTAAGGTTTGTATGCATTAGGTCCATACGGTTTATAGACATGTTTAGGTCTTTCTTCTCCTTTGATATCATATGACAAAGGTGGAGGATATAGAACAGGTTGTATACGATATTTTGGACCTTCCTGTCTAGGTCTAGACGAGTAGAGTTGAGACTGCCTTATGAAAGGAGGTCTAGACTCTTGTCGTCTAGTCTGTACTTGTCTAGTACTAGTCTCCTCAGGATACCAGTCCTCGTATCTGACCTGATTTGGTCGTCCACGATTCCTAGTCCTTTGAAGATTAGTTCTAGGTTGAACAGGCTTGTTGTTACCATTCTTTTTACCTCCCTTGGTAATTGGTATGTTAACTTGAGCTTGTTTTGGTACAGTACCTTTTGATGGAGTGTCAATATCGTATATCAATGGTTCTTTTCCTTTATCATTAGTCAAAGAGCTTGAGATGAAAATAGTAGGGTTCTTAGGAACTTGAGTAGACGAGCTGGGTGTCTCAGCACCTATGCCTGTCTTGTCAGCAGGAGCCCTATACCTATTTGACAGTTCAAGGTTAACCTTAGATGAGTTAACCAGGTCAGTAAGTTTAAGGTCTAATGTGACAACCTCGGTTTCTAAGAACTTATTACGTTCTTCAAGCTTTTTGAGCTTACTTTGTAAAACATTGAATTCATGTTTCTCAGTAGCGTGTGTCTTAAGTAGGTCTTGATACAACTTGTCTGTCAATGCACACTTCTCTCTGAGTTGTCTCAACTCTTCTTGCAAGCGTTCATTTAGGACTGTTATATTAGGATCTACTTTAGACTGAGCTTCCTTAAGATCAATGATTTCTTGTCTTAAGGTGATGTTTTCGTCACTGACTTCAATGAATGCCTTGTTGGCAAGTAGGAGGTCGTCTTCAACTGCACTAGTAGAGTGCTGAAGACTACTCCCTACTTGGCTACTGGCAGTGTCACTTTCATCAGAATCTGATTCATCACATGATTGAAAGGAAGTAACAGATGATACCTCTTGGTCGATTTTAGCCATGAAGCATAGACCATCATCAACTATGAATGCTTCATCGTGATCTGGTTCAGACGGGTAGCTAGATGAGGATGATGGCAACTCGTCTGAGTCAGAGTCAGAGTCATTATTGGCCATCATTGCCTTTTTACCACGGTTGTATCTTCTTTCCCTTCGTGCTTTGCGTTCTTCTCGATCATCAGTACTCAGGTCTGGACATTCATATATGTAGTGACCTGGTTTCTCACAGTTATAGCACACGAGATCATTAGTAGCCTTTTTAATAGGAGAGTTGTTCCTTCGTTTATCACGTCTATCAGAACGAGTAATCTTCCTACCATCAGACTCTCTATCTTGTCTGTTACCTTTCGAGACTTCGTCTCTCCTTTCGGACGAGTTTCGGTCTCGTCTGGTTTCAGACGAGTTCTTAGAAGCAGACCCTCTATGCTCTCTATAGAACTTCTTATATCTTCCAAATCGTTTATTCAGCCTATCAAACTTTCTAACCATGAGGCTTACCTGATCCTTTAGGCTAAGATCAGTATCTATCTCGTCTTTAACAGAAGCAGACCTAGTCTTAGTCTTAGACCTGTCTATCTTAGACGAACTAGCCTTAAAAGCAACGTTCTTAGATACAGCATGTTCTCTGTCACTACTTACTATGGGTTCATCTTCGTCTAAATCAAACTCATGAGCCTTTAGAGTTTGAAACATAGTCTCTGCTGTCCATACGTCTATATCTTGGGTATTCTAAACAAGCATTTTTACCATCTTCCAACGACTATCAAGGCTTTTGAGAATCCTAAGATTGATTTCACGTGGAGTATAAGATTTACCAAGTACTTCCAAGTCATTCATGATTTTGGTAAAACGAGTATCCAACTGGTCTATTGTTTCACCAGCTTTCATATGAAATGATTCGAATCTTTGGACTGCAGTGGAAAGCTTGCTTTCTTTGATTAGGGATGTCCCTTCACAAATGATAGCTAAGCGATCCCACATCTCTTTGGCAGTTTTACATTTTAACACTTTTCCCAGATACTCGTTAGGAAGAGTGTGTAAGATGTAATTCTTGGCCAAGCTATCCAAATTATTCTGTCTCATTTCTTCAGAGGTTAGTTCTAACCTTGGTTTCTTGACGAGAGTACCCACTGGTTGATTTGGATCAAGGGCAGCAGTATTGGGGATCATGGTCACAATTGGACCTTCAGTGACGACGGAGATCATTAAGTCGTGAGTGGAGCTGAAGATGGCTTCCATCCTTAGCTTCCAATAGTCGTAATCCTGTACCTGGAACTTAGGTAGTTTGTTGGCGCTGATCTCAAGAGACATGATTTCAAGAAATAAGTGCTAAGTAGAGTTATGATCAAGAACAACAGATAAGTCAAGAACAGGGAGCACGAAAAACAGATCATACAAGAATATGATCAATACCACGTATACAAGAACAGTCAAGGACCAAGACTTCACCCTAAGTCTTGAGTCGGTTATCAAGAAACAGCAGTTCGTAAACTACTGCTCTGATACCACTTGTAGGTCCCAAAGTTGAGTTAATAACGAGTAAGCTAGTGAAAATGTCTAGAGGGGGGTGAATAGACTTTTCAAAATTCTTTCGAAATATCAAAGTACAATATGCGGAATACGAAATTAATAATGAGCCCAATTCAAGATTATACTCAACTTATTTTCGAGAACTCTGTTCTATACTCAACTAGTCAAGTTCAGTTAAGTAGTTAAAACAATTAAGCAATTTAAACAATCAAAACTGTAAAGTAAATCAAACACAAGATTTATAGTGGTTCGACAACTTGTCTACATCCACTCTCACAAACCCAGTTGTGATGTTTCCACTAAACTCTTCCAATCGAGTACAAGTGTATGTTCCTGTCTTTAAAGTCCCAAGAAGAAGACTTAGATCTTCAACAGACTATACCTCCAGATATGTCTACGATCTTACTAGAAATTTTACAAGTATCTAGCAACTTGAAAATAACAAAACAAAAACTAATAACTTCTCTGATTTTCAGTAGTAGCCTTCTTGATTCTTCACTTGTCTTCTGGCTATCTTTCTGAACTTCAATCAACTCTGAGAGTAAACTTCAATTGAATCTTCAATAACGTTTGTAAGTAGTAATTCTCAATATTTCAGTAGTCAGTAGTCTTTAACCAATGAATACCTTGGGGTATTTATAGACTTCAAATTCAAGAACTTTCAGTTGTGTAACAACCTTTCTTGAAAACTAACTTGTAACTGATTCTTTTTATTCTTCCACGCGTTTCTTCAGTTAATTAGTTATTCCATAACTAATTCTTCAATTTCATCTTTAATACGCGTTTCTTTAACTAACTTTAAGTTGACCTGTCTTTGTGTAAGTTGCGCACCTGTCTTGTCCAGTAGTAGTAGACTGCGTCTTCTACTTGACTTGTGCAGTAGGCTTCCAATAGAACTAATCTAGTCCTATCATCTAACCTAACAAGACTATTACATTACATTAAGCTTTTATAATACAAGCTTAGTCAACTTATAACTATACAACGAATCTATCTATTACATATAAAAACATGAGCTCTATACAATAATCAAATAGCTCAGTAACAACCTAATCAATGTAACCATATATGAACAGATATGAAGTACTTATAAATCGTACTTATCTTTTAATAATACTTGCTTCTTAAAACAACTAATACTTGTCTTGTGAACTTGTACTTGTCTTGTGAACTCTACTGATCTGTACAAGATGACTTCAACTTAACTAGACTAGATCAGTCAACACTTAGAAAATATTCAAGTCTTCTTTTGGCTTATCAAAACTTTATCTTTTATCTTTTATTCATCATTTAGGATTTGTTCTAGGATTCATATCCCAACAATAGTCTTGTTAGGTTAGATGATAGGACTAGATTAGTTCTATTGGAAGCCTACTGCACAAGTCAAGTAGAAGACGCAGACTACTACTACTGGACAAGACAGGTGCGCAACTTACACAAAGACAGGTCAACTTAAAGTTAGTTAAAGAAACGCGTATTAAAGATGAAATTGAAGAATTAGTTATGGAATAACTAATTAACTGAAGAAACGCGTGGAAGAATAAAAAGAATCAGTTACAAGTTAGTTTTCAAGAAAGGTTGTTACACAACTGAAAGTTCTTGAATTTGAAATCTATAAATACCCCAAGGTATTCATTGGTTAAAGACTACTGATTACTGAAGATATTGAGAATTACTACTTACAAACGTTATTGAACATTCAATTGAAGTTTACTCTCAGAGTTGATTGAAGTTCAGAAAGATAGCCAGAAGACAAGTGAAGAATCAAGAAGGCTACTACTGAAAATCAGAGAAGTTTTTAGTTTTTGTTTTGTTATTTTCAAGGTGCTAGATACTTGTAAAATTTCTAGTAAGATCGTAGACATATCTGGAGGTATAGTCTGTTGAAGATCTAAGTCTTCTTCTTGGGACTTTAAAGACAGGAACATACACTTGTACTCGATTGGAAGAGTTTTAGTGGAAACATCACAACTGGGTTTGTGAGAGTGGATGTAGACAAGTTGTCGAACCACTATAAATCTTGTGTTTGATTTACTTTACAGTTTTGATTGTTTAAATTGCTTAATTGATTTAACTACTTAACTAAACTAGACTAGTTGAGTATAGAACAGAGTTCTCGAAAATAAGTTGAGTATAATCTTGAATTGGGCTCATTATTAATTTCGTATTCCGCATATTGTACTTTGATATTTCGAAAGAATTTTGAAAAGTCTATTCACCCCCCTCTAGACATTTTCACTAGCTTACTCGTTATTAACTCAACTTTGGGACCTACAACATGGAATTCATCTATCTAAAGAGATGTGTCCTAAGATACAAAAGGAGATGGATGAGATGAGAAACCTTCCATATGCGTCGGCAGTTGGAAGCCTCATGTATGCAATGTTGTGCACGAGACCGGATATTTGTTTTGCTGTAGGCATGGTAGCAAGATATCAAAGTAACCCAGGAAAAGAACATTGGACTGCAGTTAAAAACATTCTCAAGTATCTAAAAAGAACTCGAGATAGAATGTTAGTTTATCAGTCAGACAGTCTGTTCCCTGTGGGTTATACGGACTCAGATTTCCAATCAGACATGGATTTTAGAAAATCTACCTCGGGTAGTGTGTTTTGTTTGGGGGGTGGACCCATGACATGGAGAAGTGTGAAGCAGAAATGCATCGCTGATTCTACCATGGAAGCCGAATATGTAGCTGCTTGTGAAGCAGCGAAAGAAGCGGTTTGGCTTAAGAACTTCTTAGTGGACTTGGATGTGATTCCGAATTTGCCCAGCAGTATCACTATTTATTGCGATAATGCTGGAGCAGTTGCAAATTCAAGGGAACCAAGAGCCCACAAGGTAAGCAAACACATTGAAAGGAAATACCATCTTATACGAGAAATCGTTAAGAGAGGAGACATAGTGGTGGCAAAGATCGCATCGGAAGACAACCTAGCTGATCCTTTCACAAAGGGTCTGCCTCAGAGTACATTCGAGAGACATGTTGAAGGAATGGGGGTCAAGTGCGTTGCCAAGCTGCTTTGAGTATAAGTGGGAGAATTTAATAGGACATGTAGAACATGGACGTGCTGTAGTATACTTAAAAGCATACTTTGAGTATAAGTGGGAGATTGTTATGGTTATACTGGCAAGTATGCTTTTAGTGCTACTTATGTATACAAACCGATTCTTGCACTTATAAATGAGAATAATATTTTTATCACTGGTTGCTTTAAATATAATGAGTGTTAATTATTTATTGCATAAACATTCAGATGTATTTTACATTGTAGACAATGTGGTGTGTAGAAGATCACAGAAGATCACATTGTCAGTTCCTTGTATATAAGTACAATTGATTCACAACTTAGATGGAATTGAACAATCCATTGGTAGAAGTTGAGGTGTAAGGCTCGGATTGGTTTATCTTGACCAAGAGATTACACTAGTGCATTATGATGTGCTGAATAGGACCTACAGAGAGGTAATTCTTCTAGACTGACTTAAGGAATGAAGAATTAGACCTCAGTGGTTGTTGATTTCTTAATCTCTGTCACTTAAATGGGATTGTCTGTAGTTAAGAAGTATTGCTTTGATTTATTATGGGTAAAGAATCAATTTGATTCAATACTTTGTATTTTGGGCAATATTATTAATTACAGGACAGATTGCCAAAATTAATACAGAGAATCGTGTCTTGGAGTGTCAAGTTGATTATGTCCCCTTGGTGGGCTCAGAAGGTTTATCATATCAAATCTGACCAGTGAAATTTATTTTCGGTATGATAATAATGTTGAGCTGTCCTAACTCCGAGGAATAAAAGATATTAATTAATTAAAGCATTCAGTAGCTTAAATTAATTGATGGACATTGAATCTTAAACACGGGAAATAATAACCGGGAGCCATATTTCGTAATATGGGTTAGGATGGATAGTGCAATATTAATTATATAGTGGAATGAATTAATATTAATGGGCTGGAAAAATGTTGTGGCTCAATATTGATTTTTGGGCCCATTGGGAGGTCCAATCCTAATTCTCCTAAAGGCCGCTCAAGTAGCCCAATAAAAGTCTATTAATTAAGGTAATTAAAAGATAAGGATTAATTTTGTTGCAAGAAATTAGAGAGAGATATTTATTGAAAAAGATATATGGAAATAAGAGATTATTTCTATATTATTCCAAGATAAATTGACCGGTCAATTTTTCTTTCTTGTAAGAGAAGAAACATAGATTCTCTCTTATAAAAGGAGAAGAAAAAAATTGGTACTCAAGAGACTAAGAAAAAAAAAAAAGATCTGTAATTTTCGAAATTACAGTTTGTGCAACAAGAGAAAATTAATTCTTCCTTGAGAGTTAATAGTTCGTGAGATCTCCCACCGGGTCAACGGACTAGGACTTAGGGAATACTTGAGAAGGCAATTGGGTTGAAGTTGTTACTCTTCTCAACGATATCTCTCCGATTTAAAGGTAAACACGTAATCCCTTAGTTCCGCATTTTTAGGGATTTAATTATTTTACCGTACATTCATTACATAAACTAGTTGATTTAATTTTTTTAAATTATGAAATTAGATTTATGATAATTCATATTTAAATTACGTCCCAAATAGATCTGGGTAATTTTAAAGGAGTCTCAAAGGATTCCCGAGAGTCTCAAAAGATCCCTAGGGCATCTCAAAAGATTCCCGGGAGTCTCAAAGGATTCTTAGCGTGATGGTCCATAACCCACAAGTGCCAATAATTCCCCACAAAGGAGATGGGGAATGTGGTCCCATAATAATCCCCCACAAAGGAGTTGGGGACCACAAGAGTTGGGGACCACATTGTTGGGGGACTATTATTGGGTATTGGGATTAATTTCCCAACACTAGCATGTTCTCCAATGTTCTGGAATCTTCCAGGTTCCAGATCCTTGTAGAAGCTTCTAGATCCTGCCAGAAATGCGACAACATTTAGGTCAACATTTAATGTAGCATTTCAGAAAAGACTTAGAAAAAATATCGGAAGGTCAAATTAAGATGTTGTTGATAATGTTAAGGCATTTAAGAATTAACAACATCTACAATCTCCCCCAATTTGACCTTTCGACTACAACACACTTTATGCACATATATTTCTATACATACTCAGTTTTATGTACTTAGGTGAGGTTGACATCATTGCTAAGCACTAGTCAAGACAATACCTGTTGTAATCGTTGGATCAAATCGAATGAAGATCAAGGGTAACCTTATAATGATCCGTGCCAAAGGATCCAAACAATTTTATCCAAAATAGAATAAGTATAAACAATACACTTATTCACAACATAAGTAACTTTACTAAAATCATAAGTTGAACTGGAAGAATTAACTTAAGATCTAAGTAAGACAGTAACAAAACAAAATAACAAAAATCAGAACAAAAACAACAAACAAAACAAAGACTCAGCAACCTGCAGTAAACACATGATAATCTGTAAACATATTAAGCAAAGGCAATAAACAAATATCATCAAATGTAACCATAATTTAAGCTAGTTGCAACAAATAAACAACCTAACATCTAAGAAATAAATAACAAGTGTATCAGAATTTCAGAATACTTAAACATTAGTTACAGTGATTGAACTGAATAAATGGCATAAACAGCAGCCATTATGAAATCAGATCTCCCCCTGTCTTGTAGCTTGTCCCTGTTCATCAATGGAGATCACCATACAAGGTCTCCATCTCAACAACATCATCATCAGCTTCATCCACAAAGTAAGTAGATGCAAGATGTGCAACTACATCAGTTACTCCAGCATCAGCAGCATCAGGTTCACCACCAGCAGTAGCAGTAGGAACTCCATCATCATTCAACTCTTCAATCACCACATTGGAGTTTGATGGCGGGGGTACTCCCCCTGTTGTAGGTGAAAGCAGATTGGTCCACCTGTCCTTCAGGAACTGGAGCTCATCAATTGTTTCCTGCAAGTGTTGGAGTTGTAGTTTGATGAATTCCTGTGAAAGATACACATTACCAGAAATGTTGACACGAATGTTCTCAACATTTGGAGGTGCATTTCTCTGATGTGTTCTGGAAGGGCCTGGTTAAGCAGAAGTAGAGGGTCTAGAAGATCTCTGTGGACTTCCAGTACCAGGAGCAACTATGGGCAGATCAATTATTCTGTCCCCAATCAATAAGGCAGGAGCAATAGCAAGCAGTGGCACTCTCCCCCTCAAAACATCAGTCTTCTTAGCAGTGAAGCCATGGTGCTTCAGATAGTTTGAAATCAAGACTGGATAGAGCAGATTTCCTTTCCCAGTAATTTTCCCAGTAAACTTCCTCATATGGTGAAAGATAGTGTGTCCCAGATTGAACTTCTTAAGTATAGAAATCCTATACATAAGAATGGCTTGGTCTCTTGTAATCTTAGTGGTGTTGGTAGTGGGAATCCAATTTTATATTATCAACTTATACAACACAGAATGTAAGGAGGTTAAGTGTCTAGCTAGCATCTTCCTAGTCCACTTAGTCTTTCTACCCCCTGTGATTGCAGTAATCACAACATCCATATCTGGATCATCATCCTCATCAACATTAGGAGTGTGCAAGAACTCATTAATAAGTTCTGGAGTAAATGGCATATCCCTCCCCCTAAAATTAACAGTACCATAGGACCTAGAACTTATTTTACCAGAACTTTTCTTCATACATGCATAGAACTCATAAGACCAGTTTGTAAGAAAAGCTTCACCAAATGTAACAACATTCAACAGATTTCTATCCTCTAAAAACTTAATCATACCCTTACTATCAAAATCAGGCACATTAATCATTTTCTCAATTAACCGCTTCCTCTTAGAGTAAATTTCTAACCTTTTCTCAACATAATTAGAGTGATCAGAGATACCTTCGCTTTCTTCCTCAGAAGGTAGTTCCTCATCAGGATCAGTGTCTCCATCATATGCAGAGGAGCTTTTGGATGAGCTCTTTGCTTCAGCAGATGAGCTCTTTGCCTCAGAAGATGAGCTGTCTCCACTTCCACCATCATCAGGTTCTGGTGTGGACTCTTTTGCAGCAGCAAATGACTCAGCATTCTTCTTAAGAGACTCTTGCATGTCTCTTAGGCAAACATTGAAATCAGAATCAGAGTCTGATTCAGCAGGTTCTTATTCAGGGATCATCTTGGCCTTCCCTTTGCCATTGGGATTAGCAGCAGCTTTCTTCTCTATTGGTTTCTCAACAACAACTTTCTTTGGCTTCTTTGCAGCAACAGTGGCAACTTCAGTTTCTCCATCAGAATCAGTGAACACTTGAATGGGTTCACCAGCATCAGTTCCAGCTTTCTTCTTCTTCCTCATGGATTCAGAGTAATCCACACGAGTGAACACTCGATATGATCTCCTTCTTTGAACAGGGCTTCTCTGTCTTTTCCCTTTCTGCACATTCTTCTTGAAAGGAATGGGTGCAGACTCATGAGAAGGTGAGAGAGAGGAGTTTGTACCACTGTCAGAAGCTTGGGCGTCCTCCATTTCTTCATCCTCAGAATCGGATGCAACAGTAGCTTCTCCTTCAGCAACAGTTTCGACATGTTCCTCCGTTGAAACAGGAACAGTAGGATTAGGGCTTTTTGTTTCGGCAGCCATTTGAGCGGTTTGATCGGCCAAATAACTCGAGATATCCACAGTGATATCACCGAATGTCATCACAGGCAGATGACCAGTAACTCGAAGAGTCTCAGACACCTCTTCGACAGCCCTAGTAAATTGTTCAATGGTCGAATCTTGTGGGATGTTGGTTGTTGGTGGAACGGTTTGAGGAGTAGTTTGACGAGTGGGAGCTGTTGTTGATGGGTTTGCAGAGACATTGGAGTCGGCATTTGAGGAGTTGGATTGTTGTGAGGCCATTGAAGCAAGAATTTTTAGAGAATTTTGGGCAGTTCGTTCGGAAGTTTCAGAAGCAGAGTGTGAGTGAGAGTGAAATTGTGAGTGGGATTGAGGTTGGTTTCCAGCCATTTAAGGAACGGTTGGATTTTCAAGGTAGGTTTGAGGAGTGTATAAACAATCTTTGAGAGATACACGGCCAAAAGAACAAATCTGCAAGAGGTGTACTTAACAAAGCTCGACAAACAGCAATTAGCAATATAAATCACAATTAATTGAGTTTTATAGGGAGAATATGTGTAGTTGGAGATTAACACGATTAATTCCAGAAAAAAAAAAGATAGTGCTCCACAATTTTAGCCACAACCTTGATCATGGTTTAATTAGTGGTTAAAATCAATTTTATTAATTAATTAAATAATTAAGAAATTTCTAGAATAATTTACTAAGTCCAAGCATAACCTGAAAAAAAAATGTGGGTTAGTATTTAAATTAAATAAATAAAATAAATCTCAATAAATAATTAAATAATTACAACTTATAAAAATAAATTAGAATCAGGCAATGTTGTGCTCAAAACTGTTACAAACACCTGAACACGGTTTTTACATGAATTTGCTTCATTTGTGTTGCACCATATTTTTTCTTTTTGTGTTATAACATCTAATTTGTATTGATCCATTGTTCCTGTAGAGTACATCGTAGTAGCGAACTCCGTGCCCCATACTTACTTAAGGGATTACAAATATATTGATGTTTTTACCAAAGAATCACCTTTTGAAAAGAAGGCATCGTAGTAGTAAACTCCGTGCTCCATAGTTACTCAGTGATTTGGTACATCTTTTAGTATGCTAATAACATTCTCATTTTTGTGCATTTGAGAGGTGTAAGACATGTTTATTTTTGCACTCCAAGGTTCTTAGATTCGTAGATATTTTACAAAGGAATTATTTAACTAAGTAAGAAATAAATTCAACTTATAAATGTTTTACAACCCATGATGTTGTCCCAAATGCTGACGCATTTGTGACAACATACATCCGAATTTTTCAGACAGTGCTCATGCCAAGAGATTTCCTCAAGATTGAGAATCTCTCATGGTCTAATGCCTTAGTGAAAATATCAGCATTTTATTTTTCAGTAGGTATATACTCCAACTTCACAATGTTCTTCTCTACTAATTCTCTCATAAAGTGATGTCTTATGCTAATGTGCTTTGTGAGTGAGTGTTGTACAGGATTCTTAGAAATGTTAATGGCACTAGTATTATCACAAAAGATTGTAAGTATACCATTCTCAATACCATAGTCATGGAACATCTTGCTCAGCCACAAGAGTTGTGTACAGCAGCTTCCAGCAGCTATATACTCAGATTCTGCAGTAGATTGTGAAACACAATTCTGCTTCTTGCTGTGCCATGATACAAGATTGTTTCCCATGCAGAAACATCCTCCACTCGTACTCTTTCTATCATCTATATCTCCAGCCCAATCAGCATCACTGTATCCAATCAAAATGTTGTTGGTGTCCTTAGTATACCAGATTCCAAGGTCACTTGTACCTGAAACATACTTGATAATCATTTTCACAGCATTCAGGTGAGATTCCTTTGGATTAGCTTGGTACCTAGCACAAACACACACACTGTACATAATATCTGGTCTACTAGAGGTTAAATACAGTAAACTACCTATCATGGATCTGTAAAGTGTTGGATCAACATTTGTTCCAGCACTGTCTTTGCAAAGTTTCAAAGAAGATCCCATAGGAGTTTTCATTGGTTTTGAATTCTCAAGACCAAATCTTTTAACCAAGTTCTTAGCATACTTACTCTGGGAGAAGAAAATACCATCACTGCATTGTTTGATTTGAAGACCTAGAAAATAGTTCAAGTCTCCAACCATACTCATTTCAAATGTTGCAGTCATTGCCTCAACAAATTTACTCAACATTTTATCACAAGTAGAACCAAACACAATGTCATCAACATATATTTGAGCAATAAGTAAATCTCCTTCAGTGTGCTTAATGAACAAAGTTTTATCTGCCTCTCCTCTAATAAAGCCATATTCCAAAAGAAAGTCAGTAAGCCTACCATACCATGCTCTAGGAGCTTATTTAAGACCATACAAAACTTTCTTAAGTTTATATACATGATCAGGATACTGTGGATCTTCAAATCCCTTAGGTTGTTCAACATATGCTTCTTCATTTAATGTGCCATTTAGAAATGCAGCCTTTACATCCATTTGATGAAGTTTAATATCAATAAAACATGCAATAGCTAGCAGTAATCTAATAGATTCTATCCTAGCAACAGGTGCAAAAGTTTCATCAAAATCAACTCCTTCAACTTGGGTGTAACCTTGTGCTACTAACCTAGCCTTGTTCCTAACAATATTACCAGATTCATCAGTTTTATTCTTGAATATCCACTTTGTTCCAATGACATTAGTATGACTAGGTCTAAGAACAAGTGTCCACACTTCATTTCTTTCAAACTGACCAAGTTCTTCATGCATAGCTGTTGGTCCCAAAGTTGAGTTAAGATTGAGTAAGCTAAGAAAGTCTAGAGGGGAGGGGTGAATAGACTTTCAAAAATCTTTCAAAATATCAGAATATGCAATGCGGAATTTAGTCTTCTTATGTACTGTATTGTGCTTACTCAGCTCAGATCAGTACTTTCAGAATAATATGGGCCTTACTAGTTTATACTCAACTTTTATCTAGATCTTTATCTTTGTTAATTCTTAATGTTCTTAGTTAAACAAATATTAAACAAATAACAAACAGTAAAGTAAAGAACACAGAATTTTATAGTGGTTCGACAAGTGTCTACATCCACTCTCACAACTCCAGTTGTGAAGTTTTATTAACTCTTCCTTCTTGAGTTTCTTGTGGCTTAAAGTCCCAAGACTAAGACTGTGATCTTATCGATTACACTTCCAAGTGTATCTTCGATCTACTAGTAATTTTCCAAGTAACTAGCACACTTGTTTTACAACATACAAACTTAAACTTGAAAAGTAAAACTTCTCTTTGAATAGCCTTTGATTCTTCTCTTCAATTCAGTGGCTCTTCTCTTCTTCAATCTCCTTCAACTCTATGAGTTCTTCTTGTGCTTTTTAGACTTAGATTGCTTGTAAACGCTTTAAGATCAGTAGTCTTAGCAGTAGGAGATTACACAGTATTTATAGAACTTAGTATGACAGTTAGCAGTTTGTGAACTAACTCTCAACTAACTCTAAAACTGTTTTTGTAACTTCTTCTTGTAACCGACTTTGTAACTTCCTTCAACTTCCAAGTCAGCATATCTTCAATATATCTTCAGTTACACTTTAAATAAGCTTTCCAAACTTATTCTTCAATTTCATCAAATCAGCACAGTAACTTACTGTTCTGATTCTTACTCTTCGGATTTTACTCTGCTGAGTCAGTCAGCACAGTAACTTAAAACCTTTCAAAACTTCTCCAGATTTCTTCTAAGCTCTTCTTATTCTGAAGTAGTCCTCTGAGTCTTCATTAGTCTTCTGATCTTCATCTAATCTAGTTCTAATCTACTGTTCTGAACTTTTACAATGCTGAATACAATAGAATACAACTTTACATATATAAAACCTATCTATACATCAACTGAACTATATACAGATGAGTATTTCTAAGTCCTACACTATAAGCTGTCTATACAATACAAAATATCAGCTTAGTTCCTAACAGTTCATATATCAGATCAGTAACTAATAAGATCAGTAACTCATGTAAGTCCAATAACTTTCATATAAGATCAGTAAATACTAAGATCAGTAAACACTTAAGATCAGTAACTCAGATATAAATTTCTCATATAAGATCACTAAACTTATTCTCAGTTTCCATACTCAGATCAGTAATCTTATTCCATATGACTTAATTAAGATCAGTAATTTTATTCCTACTATTACTAAATAAGATCAGTAAACTTATTTCAGATATCATTAAGATCAGTAATCTCAATTTAAGTTTCTCATCAGATTAGTAAGCTTATATTCAGATGACTTAGTTAAGATGACTTAGAACCACATATATCACTAACTTTAAGTTGCTTTTGGCCATCAAAACATACTTTCATTAATTAGAACATTGTTTATAGGATTCATATCCCAACAATTTCCCCCTTTTTGATGAAGCCAAAATTACTTAAATGTTAATAAATCAGTAGTTAAGTATGTAGTCAATCATAACAGTTCATCAATTCAGAAATCATATCATATTCACAATCAGATTAGATATTTCACATATTACACATATTAACAAAATATGCAACACACAAAAATATAGAAATAAAGATTAAGGATAGAAATGTTATCTTCTGAGCTTGTCCTTCATCTTCATTCTGTATCTTCAGATTCTGAATGCAACATACATCCTTGCTTTGATATCCATCATATGTTGATGATCAGATATGCCTTCTTCTTTGATAATCTCAGCAATTATGTTGTTGATCTCTTTGTAATCAGGTTCTCCATTTTCCAATCTTGGAGGTTCCCAATTAGGTTCTTCAGGACACAAAATCTTTGTTCCAGCACGATTAGCAACCTGTGCTATGTCTTCCCAGAACTCTTGATCAATGTTCAGCATGAATTCTTCAAAATCAGCAAATTCAGCTTCCTTGCTCGAATGATCACCAAACTTCTTCACAATGAAGTTTGCAATCTGCCACTTCTTCTTCAAATTCTTCCAGTATTCCATATGTTCTGTCAAAACAATGAAATCCACAAAGTTTTCATCTTGAAAATCTTTGTCAAACTCTTTTCCTTCAGCTTTCTTTTGAGTATTCATCTTTCTCTTCAAAGCTGTAACTCGATTATCAAATCTTGTTTTCAAGAACTTGACATCCTTTTCTTTCTTCTTTTTCAACTTTGCTTCTTCACTTGAAATAACAGCTTTCATCTTGCTTTTTGATCTGGTAATTCTTCCAGCTTCTTCTTCTTGTTGTTCTTCATCAGACAAGACTAACTTCCTCTTCTTCTGAATCGAACTTTCAGCAATTTCATGTCTCTTCTCAACAATTTCTTGACCTTGTTGTTTCTGTTGCTTCCTTAGCTTCAGCTTCTCATTCAGAATTGCAATTTCTTCTTTTAACTCATCCTGACTCACAACCAACTGAGCTTGTTGTGACTGAGTTTGTTCCATCACTTTCCTTGTCTTATCTTCCCCCTTTTTGGCTTCATCATGCCACTCTTTCAAGGAAGATATGTGTTGCTCCAGCTTCTTATGCAACACTTGAGACAGGTTCTTCTCTTGTACTCTATGAAGATCATAAATTTTGGACATTGTATGCTCCAATACCTTTTCATAAGAGTGTTCAGAAGTCATTTTATTCATTCTCTCAGTAGCTTCTTGAAACATCTTTACAGCATCTTCCAGCTTTGCTTGAAGTTCTACATTCTGCTTTTTCAACATCTCAAAGGCAGAATTCTCAGATTCCTTTTCAATAGGACCTGTTCTGATCTGTTCTTGCACATCTTCAAGAATAATAGGATTAGCAGAGTGAATTGGAATGCTTTCCATCTCTTCAGCATTTACATCTTGATTCTCCAAAGCTTCTGTTTCTTCAATCACAACAGTATTCTCAAACACCTCTGTTGCATTGTCAACATCTTCATCAATTTCCATGCACTCTTTTTCAGCAGCATTCTCAGCTTCATCAACACCTTTCTCTTCACTTTCCATAAACAAATCTTCATCTGAAATAGGAGTTGTAATCTTCTCAACAGTGTACTTGATTCCAGTTAATCTCTCAACAAGATGAACTACAGATTCTGGAGTAACTAACTCAAGAAAAGAGTTAACACCAGCTGCTTGCATCTGTTCTGCTTCCCAATCATCAAAGATTGAAGCACCTCCCATGCCTTCCATTATAGCCAAATTCTCCTTCAAAGTACTCCTCTTAAGATACACCCATGTGCCTATCCTAAGGAGTTTCTCAAACTCAACTGAGCTCTCATCTAATCCAGGAAATTGCTTCAACAAGGCTATCCTCAAATCTATCCTGATTCTATCCTCTTTATCACAGATAGTGTACTCCATCAAATCAGCAGGTTTAGGAGCAATAAATTCAGGTTCAGGGGATGATGAAATGTCAATTGGTTCAGTAGAAGGCTCAAATTCATGTTCAGTAGAGTGAGCATGAACCTGTGTTGGGGATTGATGTGGTGAAGGTTAATGTGAAGTTTGATGTTGAGGACTAGAAATTGGGGTAGGATAAAAATTAGTGTTCTGAGGGGATGAATGGGGAGTGTTCTGAGTCACAGACAAATAGTGTTCTGATTGCCCAGAACATGAAGGTTGAGGGTTTTTGGTTTCAGTTTGGCTTGGTTCAGAGTTTGAAGGGGTAGGGGAGACAACAACTAACTTCCTCCTAGCACTTCTTGACTTAGTTCTTTTATGCACAGCAATAGAACTAGGAACACTAACCTCTTGCTCTTCTGAGCTTGATTGCACCACAGTTTCAACAAATCTAACTGTTGGCTCTGAGGCAGCTGTAGCAGACCTTCCTCTCCTTGGTCTAATACTGCTCGGATCATGCCTTGCCTTCGACCTAACTTCAGGTTGATTGTCCTCAGATTGGTACATTGAAGCTCCAGACTCTTGTGCTTCAAGCTCTTGAGGTTGTTCCAAAGGGTTTTCTTGTTCAAACTGAACAGACTCCTTCTTCATCAAAAATTTCCCATGATGGAATTTCTTGGGATTACTCCAATATGGCTTTTTAACCAGCTGAGGCAACAAGAAACTCAGCTTGCTTCCAAACCCTAATTTCGATTTAATCGAAAATTCCATAGTATCCTCATCGAACAAAACTTTATCTTTTTCAGTCAGCAGCCTTTCCAAGAAGAATCCTTGCCAATCACCGTGAACTCTGTCGATGATTGCAGCCATAATTCTAATCTTGAAACTTGATAAGGCATCCTGGCTATGATGTTTCCCTAACAATCATTTTCCAGCTATGTCCATCACAAACTGCAGACCAGTAGGAAGAACATCCTTCTTCAGATTAGTCAAGGTCTCTGTTTCAACTCCTGACCACCTTCCTACACATTCCTTCTCCTCTCCAGCTTTGTAATTCAAAATATCCACCGGGCCTTGCGGTAAATCCAACATTACTTCTAGGATTTCCCTAGTAATAGTGACCTTGTGCCCAGAAAGCATGGAGTGGACACCATTTTTATCTCCTTTGAGCTGTAAATAAAATTCCATTGTTTCTAGTTCATAGACATTCAGGGGAGATGATTCCAGAAATTTCCTTAGCCCACACTCTTCGCACATAGTCAGAATGGCTTGATTCTCAGCACTGTGTCGGCCATTGAAATATACAGCATTTTCCACAAAAATGCCCTTTTTGCGAATCCAGAAATTCGAATCAAATGTTCCTGCAACTTCGTTAGTTTCATTGATAATATTGATAGTTGCCATTTGAGAATTTTGTAGAAACCAGATTTTTCAGAAGTTATGAAGTTATGAAATTTCCAGAAATGAACTCGTAAGAACGAAGACGATGAAGTGTGATCGTTTTTGTCAAATTCAAAACCAATCTAGGGCTAGGATTAAATTTGATTATTACAAAGAATGGTTGGGATTAAGTCTCGAAATTCGAGTTTAAAAAAAAAAATAAACTGTCCATATTCTAGTACCACCCTTAATTTTTGGAGCCAACTTGTGTTTGATAAATACACCACAATTTTTAGGTTAGAAATAGAAGAGTGTATTAATCTTCTCTATTAGTAATCTAAAAATTTGAACAATTTTTGACTTAGAGTATTCTAAACCAAAAGACTGTTCTGATGCAAATCAGCACAGTAGTTTCCAAAACTATTTCACTTCATTTTCTTACAAGTATATAAAGAAAATATCACTTATCTGGATCAGCTGAGTACTGTGATCAGCTGAGTAAACATTTTAGAAATCAGATCAGTAGATGAATCAGCACACTAGATTTCAGATTAGTAGATGGGTCAGCACAGTAGATTTCAGATCAGTACCCAACTTTTCTGATTTCACCTTTTTGATATCAGCACAGTAATCCTCAGATCAGTACTGTGTCAGATCAGTAGATTTCTTGTAGACAGATTAGTAGTAAACAAATCTTTCTGTAGACAGATTAGTCAGTAATCAGATTAGTTCTGTAGAATAACTGAATTGTAATCAGATCAGTACTGTAGACAAAGAAACTTTGTAATCAGTACAGTTCTGTAGACAAGTCAATTCATTAATCAGAATAAATCTGTAGACTGCTATAGTCTGTAATCAGATCAGATTAGTAGACTTTCCAAATCTGTAATTAGATCAGTTCCCCCTTCAATGGAGAATTCCTCTTCTGTGCCTGTTTCACCTTGGTAGGAGTGTTAGTTCATGAGATATAAGTGTAAAACAGTACAGATTAGTAATAATATGTCTAATTTAATGATCACATCAAGGTTTATGCTAAAGTGACTTAGTGATCTGAGTCAACAAAATGATCTTTAAGAAATCACAGATTCCCCCTTAATGTATGTTCTCAGTGTCCCTCAGCTTTACCAGCTTCCTCATTGGGATGAAGGTCACTTTAGTAACCTTGTTACCTGTTTTAGTGATCTGACATAGGGTTGTCTCTTCTGACTTTTGAGTTTTGATGTACTGCCCTTAGTTTCTGCTTCATGTCCTTCTTGGTATAAGATCAGTACCTGAAATGTTAGCACAGTTCTATATACACACAGAATCCATATCTATCAATCCTAAACTAATGCATAATTCTCTGAATCTCACTTCAGCCAAAGGTTTTGTAAAAATGTCAGCTCTTTGAATATTAGTATGAATCTTTTCCATCCTAATATTCTTCTTTTCAACATGATCCCTAATAAAATGATGCCTAATGTCAACATGTTTGCATCTAGTATGTAGAACGGGATTTTGAGTGATGGCAATGGCACTATTATTGTCACAATATATAGGTACATTAGATTCTACAACATTGTAGTCTCTGAGTTGTTGTATTAGCCAAAGAAGCTGACTACAACAACTACCTGCAGCCATATATTCTGCTTCAGTAGTAGAAGTTGCCACACTTGTTTGTTTCTTTGAAAACCATGAAATGAGCTTAGTTTCTAAGAATTGACATGAACCTGAAGTAGATTTTCTATCTATTTTGCATCCTCCAAAGTCCGAGTCTGAATAACCACTTAAAGATATATCATCATCTGCAGGATACCATAATACTCGATTAATGGTCCCCTTTAGATATTTCAATATCCTTTTAGCAGCTTCCAGATGACTTTCCTTGGGGTTTGCTTGAAATCTTGCACATACTCCAACAGAAAAAGCAATATCAGGTCTGCTGGCAGTTAGATAGAGTAGAGAGCCAATTAAAGCACGATAGTGAGGTTGGTCAGAAGACTTACCTCCTTCATCAGGATCCATTCTGTATGTAGGTTGCATGGGCACACCAACTGTCTTACAGGTTTTAATACCAAATTTATCTAGCAAATTCTTAGTGTACTTTGCTTGATTTATAAAGATACCTTCTGAAGTTTGTTTTACTTGAAGACCAAGAAAATATGTCATTTCTCCCATCATAGACATTTCAAATTTACTTTGCATGAGTGTAGAAAAGCTTTCACTCAAGGTTTTGTTGGGTGATCCAAAGATAATATCATCCACATAAATTTGAACAAGTAATATATCATTACCTTCTTGTCTTCTAAACAAAGTTCTATCAACTTTGCCTTTTGTAAAACCATTTTCAAGTAAGAATAGAGAAAGAGTATCATACCATGCTCTTGGGGCTTGTTTCAATCCATAGAGTGCTTTCTTTAACCTGTATACTTGGTGACTATTCACTTCAAAACCAGGTGGTTGTTCTACATAAACTTCTTCAGCAAGTATACCATTCAAAAATGCACTTTTCACATCCATTTGATACACAGTAAATTTCATATGTGCAGCATAAGCAAGGAACAATCTTATAGCTTCTAGTCTAGCTACAGGAGCAAAAGTTTCATCATAATCAATACCCTCAGCTTGAGAGTAGCCCTGAGCAACTAATCTAGCTTTGTTTCTAACTACAAGATCATTTTCATCCCTTTTGTTCTTGAAAATCCAATTAGTGCCTACAACATTATGATTACTAGGTCTATCAACAAGTTCCCAAACTTCATTTCTAGTGAACTGATTAAGTTCTTCCTGCATGGCTATAATCCAGTTACTATCACTTAAAGCTTCAATCACAGATTTAGGCTCAATAGATGATAGAAAACAACACCAGCAAAATAGAGACTTACTAGGTTCTTCCTTGGAATCAAACAATTGTTTTCTAGTTTTAACACGTATACTAGAATCACCTAGAATCAGATCAGTAGAGTGAGCAGATTTCCATGTCCTTCTATTCTTAACAGAAATGCTATCATCATTTTTATCATGCAAATTATCATGCAGATCAGTATCATTCATATCAGCAGACTTGTTCAAAGGAGAGCAGTCATTCATTTCTTGTATTTCAGAAGTTTTAGATGACTCACCTTTGTCTTTTACCTTTTCTTGATTAGAATCTTGATTTAAGACTTTCAGGAAGGGATTATATGCTTGTACAGATTCATATATTCCTGTATCATCATCTTCATTGTTGATTTGAAGCTGTAGTTTGTCAATTTTCTTACTGAGCTGATGATCAGCAGAGTCCTGCACATTCTCATCAAAGACTACATGGGGTGTTTCTTCCACACATAGGGTAGAGTAATTAAACACTCTAAATGCTTTGCTTACAGAAGAGTATCCTAAGAATATCCCTTCATCAGCTTTTACATCCAAAAATATGAAAATAAGAAACTCTTGGTTTTCTGCCTTTCCATACCTCATAAGGTGTTTTACCATGCACTTTATTTAGAGCACTTCGATTTTGGGAGTGGCAAGCTGTGTTAATAGCTTCTGCCCAAAATTTCTGAGGTGTGTTGAATTCTGCAATCATGGCTCTGCAAGCTTCTTTTAGTGTTCTGTTTCTCCTTTCTGCAACACCATTTTGTTGAGGGGTTCTGGCTGCACTTGTTAAATGCTGTATGCCAGACTTAGAACAGTAGTCAGAGATGTAACAATTAATAAACTCAGTCCCCTTGTCACTCCTAATCTTGACAATGGGATGACCTTTTTCAACCTGCAACCTCTTCAATAGATCTGGAAGTAGTGTTTGTGTATCACTCTTCTTGTGTAGAAAGACTACCCAAGTAAACTTAGAGTAATCATCTACTACAACTAGAGTATACCTTCTTCCATTCAATGTAGGAGGATTGATAGGACCATGAAGATCCATATGCAAGAGTTCTAAGACTCTGCTTGTTGAAAGAGTTGGAATGGACTTAAATGAAACCTTTACCTGTTTACCTTTTTGACAGGAATCACATACTTGTGATTTGGAATAGATTTCATTAGGAATGCCCTCAACAAGATGTTCTCTAGCAATCTTGTTGATTATCTTAAAGTTTAGATGGCAGAGGCGTTTATGCCAAAGCCAACTGTTTTCTTTAGGACTCTTAGTAATAAGACAAGCATTCTTAGGACAGCTATTCCAATTCACAATGTATACACTTCCTTGTCTTATGCCAACAAGTAGAACATTGTGAGTCCTTTTATCTATTATTTCACATCTTCTGGTTTTGAACTGAACTTTGTATCCCCTGTCACAGAATTGAGATACAGATAACAAATTATACTTCAAACCTTCAACATAGGAGACATCTTGGATTTCAACATCTCCATTCTTGATGAATCCAAATCCTTTTGTGATTGCTATTGAGCTATCACCAAAGATGACTTTTGGTCCTTCCTTCTCATGATAGTCAGTAAGTAAGGCCTTGGTACCAGTCATGTGGTGTGAACACCCACTGTCTATGTACCAGGTCTCACGAACTGAACCACCCTTCTTGTATAAGTCCAGTCGATCCTGCAAGGTTGTGATCTTAATAATTTAGGTACCCTAGTTTATTGGGGTCCTTGGGGGTTAGTAGTGAGAGGTACCCAAATGAACATTGAGGATTTGAATAAGTGGGACCTCTTCAGTTTCCTTCCAAATTTATCACAGAACAGTACTTTATTAACCAGTTCAGAATTATCAGCAGACTTAGGATCTATTTTTCTGAGATAGCCTTTCCTTGGTTCTATCCCTTTTTCAGTAAGATCAGTATGTCTGTAATAGTTTGAATATGGTCTAAAAGCATGTGGACCATAAGGCTTATAAATTTGCTTTGGTCTTTCCTCTCCATAGATATCATAGGATAAAGGAGGAGGATAAAGAACAGGTTTGTTATGATAATGAGGCACAAATCTCCTAGGTTTAGTTGAATACAGCTGAGAGTGCCTTATAAAAGGAGGTCTAGGCTGTTCCCAACTTGCCTGTGCTTGTCTTGACCTACTGTTCTGAGTTTGTCTCTTCTGATTCCAGGACTGATCTGATCTGGTCAGAGGAGTATAACTCTTCTGGTATGGTCTTGACTGTACTGGTCTTAATACATTCTTCATTTTACCATTCTTGGTAGTAGGAGGGATGTATTTAGACTGTACTTTGAGTTTTGGCTCATCATCATAAGTCATAGGTTCTTTTCCTTTATCTAGTTGCAAAGAACTTGTACTAGCTCCATTAGTGTTCTTAAATTCTGAAGTAGATGAACTAGGCACATCAGTACCTATTCCTCTTTTATCATTTGGAGCTCTATATCTGTCTGAGATAGTTTGATTAATCTTAGTAGAGTTAATCATCCCAGATAGCTTTCGATCTAGGCTCACTACTTCAGATTCTAAGAATCTATTGCGCTCTTCAAGTTTTTCACACTTGATCTTTAAATCATTGAATTCATTAGTCTCTTTGGCTTGAGTTTTAAGCATACCCTGATATAGTTTGTCAATGGATGCATACTTTTCTTGGAGTTGGGACAACTCTTCAGATAGTCTTGCATTTATGACAGCTATATTAGGATCTACTTTTGACTGAGCTTCTTTTAGCTTAATGATTTCTTGCTTTAAAGATATATTCTCATCACTAATTTCAATGAATGCTTTGTTAGCTTGTAGAAGGTCTTCTTCAGTCACTCCTTGGGAATGATGAAGACTACTTCCTACACTGCTAACAGCAGCATCACTTTCATCAGTGTCAGAATTGTCACAAGATTGAAAAGAGTTAACAGATGATACCTCATCATTTATTTTGGCCATCATTACCAGTCCATCATCTGCTATGAAGGCTTCATCTTCATTGCTAGAGGGGTAGTCAGATGAAGACGATGGTAACTCTTCTGATTCCGAATCAGAGTCATTGTAGGCCATCATTGCCTTCTTACCCTTGGCATATTTTCGATCTCTTCTGGCTTTCCTTTCTTCTCGATCTTCAGAACTCAGATCAGGACATTCATAAGCATAATGACCTGGCTTATCACAATTATAGCAAACAGGATTGTTAGAAGTTCTTTTAGGAGGAGAATGCTTTCTGTTCCTGTCATGCTTGTCAATTGAGTTCCTGTCTTTCTTATCAGAATACTTTCTATCTCTCTTTTCAGATGAGTTCCTATCTCTCCTGTTCTCATTAGAGATCTCATCCCTTCTTTCAGAAGAGTTTTGATCCCTTCTGTTCACAGAAGAGTCCCTGTTATTAGAACCCTTAGTTTCCTTATAGAATCTCTTGTACCTACCATACCTCTTATTCAGTTTATCAAATCTTTTGATCATAAGGCTCATCTGATCTTTCAGACTAAGATCAGAACTATCTAGTTCATCCTTTATGCTTGATGCCTTATACTTAGATGATCTAGACCCCTTAGAGGTAGAGGCTTTAAAGGCTATGTCCTTAGAGGCATCCTTATCCTTATGAATCACAGTAATAGGATCTTCTTCATCTAACTCAAACTCATGTGCCTTAAGTGTTTGGAACATAGTTTCTGCTGGCCAAGAATCAATGTCTTGTGTGGTTTTAATTATCATCTTGACCATTTTCCACCTTTCATCCAAGGCTTTCAAGATTCTCAGGTTAACTTCTCTGTCAGTATAAGTCTTTCCTAATACATCAAAATCATTCATAATTTTGGTAAATCGAGTATCCAACTCATCAATTGATTCTCCTGGCTTCATCTTAAATGATTCAAACCTTTGGACAGCAGTGGATAACTTGCTTTCTTTGATCAGTGTAGTACCTTCACAAAGAATAGCCAGTTTGTCCCACATCTGTTTTGCAGTCTTACATTTTAGTACTTTACCAAGATACTCATTTGGTAAGGTATGTAAAATGTAGTTCTTGGCAAGACTGTCCAAATTGTTTTGTTTCATTTCTTCCGAAGTCAGTTCTGACCTTGGTTTAGGGACCAGTGCTCCAACTGGTTTGGATGGATCCAGAACAGCAGTATTTTCCACCATGATGACAATTGGTCCTTCAGTCACCACAGACACCATTAGATCATGGGTTGAGCTAAAGATGGCCTCCATCCTAAGCTTCCAGTAGTCATAATCTGCAATCTTGAACTTAGGCAGCTTGTTCACATTAGTGTCATCCATGTTTGATTAGACAAATAGGATCAGTAGTATAGCAGATAGATTTCAAGTATTCAGATAGTGACAAATATCAAGAAATAACAGCAAGATCAGTAAGATATCCCTCAAGATCTGTAAGGTTATCAAGAAACAGCAGTCCAAAGAACTACTGCTCTGATACCACTTGTTGGTCCCAAAGTTGAGTTAAGATTGAGTAAGCTAAGAAAGTCTAGAGGGGAGGGGTGAATAGACTTTCAAAAATCTTTCAAAATATCAGAATATGCAATGCGGAATTTAGTCTTCTTATGTACTGTACTGTGCTTACTCAGCTCAGATCAGTACTTTCAGAATAATATGGGCCTTACTAGTTTATACTCAACTTTTATCTAGATCTTTATCTTTGTTAATTCTTAATGTTCTTAGTTAAACAAATATTAAACAAATAACAAACAGTAAAGTAAAGAACACAGAATTTTATAGTGGTTCGACAAGTGTCTACATCCACTCTCACAACTCCAGTTGTGAAGTTTTATTAACTCTTCCTTCTTGAGTTTCTTGTGGCTTAAAGTCCCAAGATTAAGACTGTGATCTTATCGATTACACTTCCAAGTGTATCTTCGATCTACTAGTAATTTTCCAAGTAACTAGCACACTTGTTTTACAACATACAAACTTAAACTTGAAAAGTAAAACTTCTCTTTGAATAGCCTTTGATTCTTCTCTTCAATTCAGTGGCTCTTCTCTTCTTCAATCTCCTTCAACTCTGTGAGTTCTTCTTGTGCTTTTTAGACTTAGATTGCTTGTAAACGCTTTAAGATCAGTAGTCTTAGCAGTAGGAGATTACACAGTATTTATAGAACTTAGTATGACAGTTAGCAGTTTGTGAACTAACTCTCAACTAACTCTAAAACTGTTTTTGTAACTTCTTCTTGTAACCGACTTTGTAACTTCCTTCAACTTCCAAGTCAGCATATCTTCAATATATCTTCAGTTACACTTTAAATAAGCTTTCCAAACTTATTCTTCAATTTCACCAAATCAGCACAGTAACTTACTGTTCTGATTCTTACTCTTCGGATTTTACTCTGCTGAGTCAGTCAGCACAGTAACTTAAAACCTTTCAAAACTTCTCCAGATTTCTTCTAAGCTCTTCTTATGCTGAAGTAGTCCTCTGAGTCTTCATTAGTCTTCTGATCTTCATCTAATCTAGTTCTAATCTACTGTTCTGAACTTTTACAATGCTGAATACAATAGAATACAACTTTACATATATAAAACCTATCTATACATCAACTGAACTATATACAGATGAGTATTTCTAAGTCCTACACTATAAGTTGTCTATACAATACAAAACATCAGCTTAGTTCCTAACAGTTCATATATCAGATCAGTAACTCATGTAAGTCCAATAACTTTCATAAAAGATCAGTAAATACTAAGATCAGTAAACACTTAAGATCAGTAACTCAGATATAAATTTCTCATATAAGATCACTAAACTTATTCTCAGTTTCCATACTCAGATCAGTAATCTTATTCCATATGACTTAGTTAAGATCAGTAATTTTATTCCTACTATTACTAAATAAGATCAGTAAACTTATTTCAGATATCATTAAGATCAGTAATCTCAATTTAAGTTTCTCATCAGATTAGTAAGCTTATATTCAGATGACTTAGTTAAGATGACTTAGAACCACATATATCACTAACTTTAAGTTGCTTTTGGCCATCAAAACATACTTTCATTAATTAGAACATTGTTTATAGGATTCATATCCCAACAATAGCATTAATCCAGTTTTCATCAGTTAAGGCTTCTTTAGCACTCTTAGGTTCAATTTCAGATAAATAGCATTCAGCATTTACAACATTACACATAGAAGACATGCATATTGTTCTTACCACATCTACCTTGTTTGATCTTACTCTTCCTCTTGTTTGCACTCCAACTGTAGCATCGCCTATGATCTGGTCAAAAGGATGACTTTTGCCTATTCTTGAAGAAGGATTTGTTTTGGGAATGTACTGATCATTCTGTGAATTTACAGCTTACTGTTCTGTAGATGTTGACCCAGATGTGTTAACATTTGGTGCAACATTTTCAGACTTCAGTGTATTCTCAGAAGTGTCAGTAACCTGTGATACATCTTCTTCATCTTTGTCATCTGTAAGACCTTTATCATCATCAAACACAACATTAACAGATTCTTGAACAGTGTTAGTTCTAAAGTTATAAACTCTATAAGCTTTACTATTTCTAGAATAGCCTAAAAAGAAACCTTTATCACTTTTAGAATCAAACTTATGAAGTTGATCCCTATCATTCAAAATATAACACACACAACCAAATACATGAAAATATTTCACATTAAGTTTTCTGTTGTTCAAAATCTCATAAGGTGTTTGACTAGTTCCAGAACGAATAAAAACCCTATTTATAATATGGCATGCAATATTCATTGCTTCTCCCCAAAATTTCTTAGCAAGACATTTGGATGTAAGCATAACTCGTGCCATTTCTTGTAAAGTTCTATTCTTTCTTTCAACAATTCCATTTTGTTGTGGAGTTTTAGGAGATGAATATTCTTGCAAGATACCCTTTTTATCACAACAATCATTAAACACGCTGTTTTCAAATTCCCTACCATGATCAGTTCTAATACGGCCAACTTTCAAGTTAAACACATTTTTGAACCTTTTATAAAGAATTTTAAATGCAGCAAATGCTTCAAATTTGTCTCTCAAAGACTCTACCCAGGTATATCTAGAAAAATCATCTACCACAACTAAGGAATACCTCTTTCCTCCAATGCTTTCAGTTTCCATAGGACCCATCAAATCCATGTGCAGTAATTCAAAGCATCGATGTGTAGTACAATGTGACAGCATTTTGTGTGACATTCTTACCTGCTTACCTTTTTGGCATGGTCCACATACAGTGGTGTTGTGAAACCTCAGTTCTGGAATTCCTTTTACTGCATCTGCTTTGATTAGCTTTTTCATTGCTCTGTAATTTGCATGACCCAATCTTTGATGCCATAGAACATTTTCATCATGTTTTGACAAGTTACACATATTTGTTCCAATAAGATAGCAATTATCAACTGACCTAGTACCAGTCATGACACAAACTTCATCTTTATGAAGAACATAACATGAATCTTTATCAAATTTCACATGCAAATTATCATCACAAAGTTGACTAATGCTAATCAGATTTGCAAGTAAGCCATCAACATGTAATACATTTTTAAGCTTAGGAAAACCTTCAACATTCAAAGTTCCTCTACCAACAATCTTTCGTTTAGAACCTCCACCATATGTAACACTACCACTATTCAAGGTCATATAATCAGATAAGAAATCAATACGACATGTCATATGTCTAGAACAACCACTATCAAAGTACCATAAGTCAGGTAGACATGCTTTTAAGGATGTATGAATAACATTACAGGTAGCTTTTGGTTTCCATGCAGATTTCAAAAACTGTTTACCAGGATGTGACAGTTTCTTATGCAGCATTTTCAAGTTTTTCTGTTCTTCAAACAACTTTATACAGTAAGGACGAATGTGACCAATTTTGAAACAATAATGACAGATATACTTCCTTTTAACCTTGTGAGACTCTGTTTCTGCAGATGTTGCACCAGATGTGTCAACATTTGCCTTAACAAATTTCACAGGTTTTCTAAATTTATGAGAAATAGAAGCAGTAGTACCATCATAGCCTAAACCATGATTGTTAGACTTACCAGTAGCTATAGCATTATTTACCTCAGAAGCACTCTTGGAATATTTCTTGAAACATAAAGTAGAATTTATCAGTTTCTCCTTTAAGTTATAGATTTCCAGATCTCTTTTGGTAAGAATAACTTCTAGCTTGGTGATTGTGTCTATCAGATCCTCATTCCTTTTATTCAGAGAATCAAGGGTGAGTTTCTGATTCTTCCAATCATCTAACAGCTTTTGGTATTCATTGTCATCAGTCCTTTTTCCTGCATCATCAACTAAACCATTAAAACAGTTCAAATCTAGGCGACTATGTTCTGATGTTGCTGTAGATGTTGAAGCATCATGTACATCATCAGAATCTGTTTCATCCAGATCATCATCTGAGGAATCATTATAATCAATTCTGGTAAAATTAGAATATTCATTCTGATTTAATTCATCAAGATCATCATCAGAATCATCACTCAAGGTAGCACTAAAATTCAGTTTTTGCTTAAGTCTAGTATTGGCACATTCATTTGCATAATGGCCATAACCAGAACAAGCATTGCATTGAACTGATTTTCGAAATTCAGGATCATACCTTGGTTTACCTTCACTCTTTGATGGTCTTGGTGTGAATTGACCTTTCCTCCTTTCTGGTTGAGGTGTTGATGTGTTGATTTGAATCTTAGGCTGAATGTTGCTAGATTTGTTCACAGATTTCTTAAGAAACTTATTAAAGTGCTTAGTAAGTAAGGCAATGTTGTTAGGATCCTTGAGACATTTATCAAGCAATTTTTCATCAGAATCAACTTCAGTAATTATAGGTTGAATCTCAGAAATGTTTGATGTTTCCCCTTTAAAAACCACAACTTTCTTATCAGCATCATTTTCATCAACTTGATTAGTGTTTATTTCATATGTTCTAAGAATACTCACTAACTCATTTTGACTTAATGTATCTGTATTTTTTGCCTCTTCAATAGCATAAATTTTAGCATCAAATCTTTTAGGAACAGATCTTAATATCTTATGAACTACTCTAATATTAGAAGTAGGGTCACCAAGAGAATGTGATTCATTGATTATCTCACTTAACCTTTCATTGTAGGATAAAATGGTTTCATCTTCCTTCATTCGGAGATTCTCAAACTTTGTCCCCAATAGTCGAAGTTTAGTCCTTCGAACACTGTCTGAACCCTCACAATGCTATTGCAACCTGTCCCATGCATCTTTAGAAGTAGAACAGTTAGATATAATTTTAAACATTGAAACATCAACAGAAGTAAAAATAGCATTTAAAGCTTTAGAGTTGTAGCCTGCTGTTATTATTTCATCAACCGTCCAATCAACTTCTCTTTTGAGTTGAACTTCACCATCTGTATCTGCTGGTCTTTTTGGAGCTTCCCAGCCTGTAAGTACAGTCCTCCAAGCACGTTCATCAATTGACTTGATGTACATACGCATCTTAGGCTTCCAATAAGCATAATTCGAACCATCTAAAATGGGTGGCCTAAGTGCATTGGATATGTGATGTGTTTCCATTGCTAACCTAAACTAAAAACACACTTGACCAAAGATCTAACCTAGTGTCGTCAGGTATCAGCTCTGATACCAACTGAAAGTGTGCTGGGGTGTATAAAAGTGTTTAAGTATAAGTAGATAAATGTTGCACAGAATGTTGAGACAAATAGTGCAACACTGACTCTAACAAAATATCAGAAATTAAGATACACAGCAGAAGACTTGAAACACTAAAAACAAACGAGACACAATGAAAATACTTTTAACATAGATTTTATAAATAAAAATCTATGTCTGCCTTATGGCGTAAATCAATACTTATCTTCAAGTACAAATGTTGTGTGAAATGTTACAACAATAACCTTCACAAATGAAACTATAAACGAGGCAGGTGCCAAGTCTAGAAAACGAACTAAGTGTATAAATTATACACTGTCGAAATGCCTAGTCTATCTAATGATTACACTCTCAATAGATAAGAAGACACACAGCCATACGGGTGGTATACAACGTATGATCTAAAATGTAGAACTATTGGCCACAATTCCTAACAGGGATGAACGCTCGGTCTAGGATATTGTTCGAATAGAACACACTGAATTATGAAGCCTTCAATCGGTATTTATAGAGGTGGTATGCGAATTCTAGAGGCTTCCACATTGAGGTCCTATTTTTTAGGAGCTCAACTTCCATGATCTTTCTAGATCCTTCTTGTATGCTCCAGGTCGTTCTAAATGCATCTAGGCTGTTCTAGCATGTTCTCCAATGTTCTGGAATCTTCCAGGTTCCAGATCCTTGTAGAAGCTTCTAGATCCTGCCAGAAATGCGACAACATTTAGGTCAACATTTAATGTAGCATTTCAGAAAAGACTTAGAAAAAATCTCGGAAGGTCAAATTAAGATGTTGTTGATAATGTTAAGGCATTTAAGAATTAACAACATCTACAACCTCTAGTTCTTCATAACAGTCAGAACAGAAGAACATGTCTTATTTGTGATCCATTCAATACGCCACAGCGCACTAGTATAAACTAATGGCCAAGACAAACCACTAACAAGTTTACACTACAACTTAAACCAATAGTTTTGTCCATAATTATCTCAGTTGTGAATACTGTTTATATCTTACAAGGAACTGACAATGTGATCTTCTGTGTGACTACAAACCCACCACACCGTCTACAATGCAAGATAAGTAGACATACAAGTAATCACAAAGAAAATCAAATACACGTCACAAAAGCCCACTAAAAGTTTGCTTTACAGTATATACCAACAATCTCCCAATTATACTAAAGCTTAACTTTTAGTATACACATAAAGACATCAACATTTCTCCCACTTATACTCAAAGTCTAGCTTGTAATACATCGTAAACCAAGACCCTCTACATGTTTCTCAAAGACTTTTATTGCCAGCGTCTTTGTGAAAGGATCAGCCAAGTTATCCAACGATGCAATCTTAGCTACAGCCACGTCTCCTCGATTTACGATATCTCGATAATGTGGTACTTTCGCTCTATGTGTTTACTTACTCTGTGGGCTCTAGGTTCTTTCGAGTTTGCCACTGCACCCGCGTTATCACAATAAACAGTGATACACATCGTCATACTCTGAGATACCCCTAATTCCAGAAAGAAATTACGCGGCCAGACAGCCTCCTTTGCGGCCTCTGAGGCAGCTACGTACTCGGCTTCCATAGTGGAGTCCGCGATGCATTTCTGCTTCACACTTCTCCAAGATATGGCTGCGCCTCCCAGCATAAACACATAACCCGAGGTTGACTTCCGTTCATCTCGATCAGCTTGGAAATCTGAATCGGTATAACCCAAAGGAATCAAACTATTTGACTGGTATATAAGCATATAATCTCGAGTATTTTTCAAGTACTTGAGAATATGCTTAACAACAGTCCAGTGTCCTTGACCAGGGTTAGACTGATATCTTGCTACCATGCCGACTGCATAGCAAATATCAGGCCTCGTACACAGCATCGCATACATAAGGCTTCCTACAGCCGAAGCATAAGGAACCTTAGCCATCTCCTCTATCTCCTTCTGTGTCTTATGACACATATCTTTAGATAGAGGGACTCCATGTCTGAAAGGTAGCACACCCTTCTTGGAATTATGCATGCCAAAACGAGCAATCACAGTATCAATGTAAGACGCTTGAGATAAACACAACATTCTCTTTTTTTCGATCACGAATGACCTTAATACCAAGAATGTACGATGCTTCTCCCATATCCTTCATTTGAAACTGTTCTGAAAGCCACACCTTTACGTCTGATAATACTTTCACATTGTTGCCAATAAGAAGAATATCATCTACGTATAGTACTAAGAATACCACTACGTGTCCGTCACTCTTCTTGTACACACAACTTTCATTTTGACATTGTTCAAATCCAAAAGATTTGATCAACTCGTCAAAACGAATGTTCCAAGACCTGGAAGCTTGTTTTAGCCCATAAAGAGACTTTTTCAGCTTCCAGACTAGATGCTCTTGGCCTTTCTTCACATAACCCTCGGGTTGCTGCATATAGATGTCCTTATCCAAATTTCCATTAAGGAAAGCTGTCTTGACATCCATTTGCCAAATCTCATAGTTCATGCGATTAGCTATGGATAAGAGAATCCAGATCGATTTTAGCATGGCTACTGGTGAGAAGGTCTCGTCATAATCGATTCCTTCTTTCTGGGTAAAACCCTTTGCCACCAACCGTGCCTTAAAAGCAGTAATCTGCCCATCAAACCCTCTCTTACGTCTGTAGACCCACTTACACCCAACGACTTTCTTGTCGTGGGGAAGTTCACTTAGGTCATACACTTCCATAGCATCCATAGATTCAATTTCTGAATCCATGGACTTGTGCCAAGACTCTGCATCTTTGTCTTCTATTGCCTCTTTGTATGTCCAGAGGTCGATATCATCATGTTCATCGCTTGGAATCAAGTCCATAGACTTTCCCACAAACATGAAACGATCAGGTTGTCGAACAACCCTCCCACTACGACGAGGCAATGTATACAAAGGTTCATTAGAGTCGCCACGTTGTGCAGTCTCTTGTGGTATTTCCTCTTGCACACTCGGTGTGCCATTGTCTCCTCTCAACTCATTTAGAATGATCTCAGTAATTGACGTATGCTCATTCATATAGTCTTCTTCTAAAAATCGGGCATTGGTACTCACCACCACCCTATGATCATTAGGAATATAAAAATAACCACCTCTCGTTCCCTTAGGGTATCCTACAAACAACTGTACTTCAGTTCTAGGTGCCAACTTATCAGCTTCCTTGTTCAGCACATGTGCTGGACAACCCCAAATCCGAATGTGGTTTAGACTAGGCTTTCGCCCAGACCACAATTCAATCGGGGTTTTTCGCCACCACGATCAGAACGCAGTGACTTGATACTCTTACCATGACGGTTCTCCACTTATGCCTTAAATTCTTTGAACTTGCCAAAACATTCAGACTTGTGGAGCATCAGGTAGATGTATCCATATCTTCAGTAATCGTCAATGAAAGTAACAAAGTACTCAAAGCCTCCACTAGCTTGAACAGTCATAGGCCCACACAAATCAGAGTGAATCAATTCTAACACATCATTAGCCCTATTACCCTTGGCCTTAAAAGGCCTCGAGGTCATCTTGCCTTCCAAACAGGATTCGTAGACTAAGAATGGTTCCACTTGGAGAGACTCCAAAAACCCACTACTTACTAGTCTTTGAATCCTTCTTAGGTTGACATGACCCAATCTTAGATGCCAAAGGTATGTTTGATTCAACTTAGAGGGTTTCTTTCTCTTATTTAATGATGATGATGAATGAGCTTCAGTCACAGTATGATATGCACACGTAATAGTATAAAGATTGTTTTCTAACGTGCCAGAACAGATTAAAGAGTCATTTCTCATAATAACAACATTGTCATTAAAAACAACTAAGCATCCATCCAAAAACAACTTCGAAACAGAAATTAAATTTCTCCGAAAATTCGGCACGTATAAAACGTTCTTTAATACTAAAACAAAATTAGAAAAACATAAGTGCACGTATCCCACTGCAACCACTGATACTATCGCAGCATTGCCCAAACTAATAGTAATCTCGCCCTCACTCAGTTCCATTGTCTGCAGAAACCCCTGCAAGGTGTAACAAACATGGTCAGTGGCTCCTGTATCTACTACCCAAGAAAAGGCAGAACAAGCCGCAAAACATGTTTCAACAACTAAATTGAGAGACGTAGCAGAGTTGTCCTTTTTCAGGAGAGGACAATCAGACTTCCAATTTCCCGTCTTGTTGCACTTGAAACATTTGCCCTTCGGCTTTTTCACGCCACCAGAAGGCGCTAGTTTCTTGCTCCCACTGCTTTCACCACCACTCTTGTTGGTCCCAAGTTGAGTTAATAATATTGAGTAAGCTAGTAAAAGTCTAGAGGGGAGGGGTGAATAGACTTTTAAAACATCTTTCAATATATCAGAATACGTAATGCGGAATTAATCAAAGTAACAATGAGCCCAATCAAATTTATACTCAACTTATATTCGTAATTCGAACTATTGTTATGAACACTCTACTTGTCTTGTTTAGATAAGCAATTAACCAATTAAGCAATTAAACAAACAAGAAAGTAAATCAACACACAATGATTTTATAGTGGTTCGACAACTTGTCTACGTCCACTCTCACAAACCCAGTTGTGAAATTTATTACTCTTCCAATCGAGTAGTCTTGTGATTTTAAGTCCCAAGAAATAAGACTTAGATCTTCTCGAAAACACTACCAAGTGCCTCTTCGATCTTACTAGTGATTTACAAGTATCTAGCAACTTGAAACAGTAAACAAAAATAAAACTTCTCTTCGTTCAGTAGTAGCCTTCTTGTTCTTCACTTGTCTTCTGGCTTCTTTCTGAATCTTCAAACTCTGAGAGTAATTTGCTTCTTTGAATCTTCAATAATGCTTCAGTATACAGTAGTATCAGTAGTCTTTAATCGATCAATACCTTGCGGTATTTATAGACTTTAATTTCAAGAACTTTCAGTTGTGCAACAACCTTTTCTTGAAAACTAACTTGTAACTGATTCATCATATCCATCCACGCGTTTCTTCAGTTAATTAGTTATTCCTTAAATAACTCTTTAATCCTTATCTTCAATACGCGTTTCTGTAACTAACTCATTAGTTCTTCTCATCTTGTCTTGTAGTCTCGCGCACCTGTCTTGTTCACCAGTAGTAGACTTCGTCTTCTACTTGTCTTGTGCAGTAGACTTCTTCAGATTACATCAAGAACTAATCTAGTCCTATTATCTAATCCTAACAAGACTATTACATTACATTAAGCTTTATAACATAGCTTAGTCACCTTAGAATCTATACAACAAATATACAATCAATACAATCGAAATATGAGCTTCTATACAACTTCAAATAGCTCAGTATAAATCCTAACAAATATACAAAGTACTTATAAAACGTACTTGTCTTTTTATTTCATACTTATCCTTTAAAACTATTACTTATCTTGTGAACTCTACTGATCTGTACAAGATAACTTCTTCTTAACTAGACTAGATCAGTCAACACTTAGAAAATATTCAAGTCTATTTTTTGGCTTATCAAAACTTATCTTATCTTTTCATCATTTAGGACTTGTCTTTAGGATTCATATCCCAACAATTTCCCCATTTTTGATGAAGCCAAAACTACTTGAATCTTTTCACAATAGTAGACTAGTTAAGTAGTTATCTTGTCTTAATCATCAAAATAGTACTTATCTTTTCATTCATTCAAAATACGATCAGTAGATATTACACATACTTAATATCAAAAACAAAAACTAAGTATCAGAGCAAACAAAAAAAACTAATCTGAAAGAGTACCTCCTTCTGGATTTGGAACACAGAATGCATCTAGGAGTCTCTTGTGTATCACTCTGATATGTTCTTCATCTTCAATCTTCTCTTTGTCTAGCAACTCTTCTTCATATTTCTTGATCTGGTTAAGATCAACTCTTCTTCCTAAGCTGGTCATAGGAGTCTTCCATTTCGGAAAGATAGGAACTAAAATGTTGAAATTTGCAGCAGCCGATATCCTTATGATCAAGTTCCAAAGTAACTTGTTCTGGCCTTCCATGAACTTATCAAACATAGCATATAGTTCATCTGAATTTTCAGAATCACCATACTTCCTGATAATCCAGTGATCAAGTTCCCATTGTCTCTTTACTTTGAGCCAGTCTTGACGATGCTCTCTATCAATAAAATAATCAATAAATTGATCTTCCATTTGATCTTCACCAGCCTTAAGTTTCTGCAATCTTTCAATATGCTTTTCAACTTTCTTCTTGCTTGCATAATGACTTTCATCATCAGGATCAACAACCTTCTGCTTCTTCACACCTGCAGTAGGTTCTTCAGTTCCTTCAATAGCTAACTTCCTTTTGACTCGTCTGGTCTGAACCTCAACTTCAGCTTCTGGAGCTGCAACGCCTTTGCCTTTCTCCAATCTCTTCTGCTCGTCTGATCTTGCTTGCTCAAGATCAGCAGTCTTAACCAACTTGCCTCTCTTAGATCTTCTTAGCTCTTCTATAGTAGCAGCATCCTTCATTTCAGGTTCAACACTGGATTTGTCTTTTTCAACATCAGCAGCAACTTGCACAAACATACTTGTCTCTTCCCCCTTTTGGCTTCATCAGATGCCTTGAGAGTGAAAAGACTAGTAAAACGAGTCATTTCTTCCTTAACAGCTTCCTTCATAGCTTCCGCAGCTAGCTCTATCTGCCTTTGGTGTGTCTGATCTCGACTCATCTTGTCTAGTCGATCAGCAGTAGATTCTAACTTCTTTGAATTAATGACTAATTCGTCCTTGAAATGAGTAGTTGTCTGACGAAGGAGTGTGTTCTGCTTTGTTAGCTTGGTGAGAACAGCTTGAGAACGCACCAACTGATCTTGTGCTTCCCGTCTCTGTTCATCAGCAATCTCAATTTTAACCCTGTAGAGCCTTTCCATTTTACTTGACTCTTCAGCTAACGCACAAGCAAATGAGATAGATCTCTTTTTAGAGAAATCAACTTGTTTCTCAAGGAAATTTTGAACTTCAGCATACATCTCTGCTCGGAAAGTTGAGTCCATCTTGTTGACCTCTCCAACAATCAAATCTCTTGAGCTGTCAACAAGTGATTGGTTCTGCTCCACTAACATATCTTTCACTTTGGAGTGCAGGAACTCATCAATAGCCGAGTGGACAACCTCTTTCAAATCTGACCTCAGCTCTTCAAGATAGCCTTCAGGAAAGACTTGAATAGACGACTGAGCTTCAACTACCACTTCTTCTTGAACTTTCTCCACCAGTTCATCTTCATCAAACATGACAGCATCCATGAACTCATCGTCTTCTTCGCCAAGTTCAAAAGAGTGAACTTCTTCAGAACTTTCAGTAGCCTCTTCCAGAAGATCAGTCTGGACAGCAATATCAACTAACTCTGCTTTCAACTCTTCTTCCAGTAGATCAGTTTGAGTTCCAACATCAATTGAAAACTCTTCGCACAAAATACCATCTGGAATGCTTAACATTCTCTTCACAAGATCAGTTAAGGCTCGACGAGGGAATAGCTCAGAGTGGTCTTTAACACCACTGTTTTCTTTCTGCTCCATTTCCCAATCCATGAAATTGGAGATCCCTCCCATGCCTAAAATTACTTCGAACAGATCATCTGTTGGGGATTTCTTCAATGCAACCCATGTGCATATCCTAAGAAGCTTCTCAAACTGCTCTGACGAGTAGTCTACTTCAATAGATGAGAACGTTTTCTTGAAATTTCTAATCATCTTCGAACGAATCCTCTTCTCCCTTAAACTCATCGGATAATAAACTAAAGATTCAAATCTAACTTCAGAAGGGTTCTGAGCAGGTGGGGTCCCTGTCTCAGTCGTTGCTGTGGCAACTGGAGTTTTCTCTGAAGTAGATGGGTTAAGAGGTTCAACATATTCTGTTGAGGGTAAGGATAAAATTTGGACTGTGGTTTCTGGGGGCTGAGACGTGTCTAGGTTTGGTTTGACAACTATAGGAGTATCAGTTGTATCAATTATAGTAGTGTCTTGAGTTATGTTGGCTCTCAGTGGTTGTACTGCCAACACTTGAGAGGTTGAAGGTGTAGGTTTGGCACGAGATCGATGTGATCTTGCCTTGGTTCGAACTGGAGGGAGAGAGAGAGGAATAGAAACAGATTGAGAAGAGATACCAACCTGAGGAGTCGACTCGTCTTGTGTAGGACTAGACACTCTTACAAGACGATAGACTTGGGGAACATCAGGACCTATCTCTTCATCTTTTGCAAACTCTTCAACAGACTGAGTCTCTTCCGAGTCACCTCCACTAGATCCACTTTGTGCAACTTCTTCGGATTCTTCAACATCCGACTCGTCTTTTGAAGAACTAGATGAGGCAGCATATGGCATTGCATCTATTGGATTAATCTGAACTTGCCTGGGTGAAGATGGCCTAGCAGCCACATGCTTCTTCAACGCCTCCTTCTTTAAATAAAATTTCAAAGGGTGAAACGGCTTCCCTTTGCTCCATTTCGTCTTTGTAGGCATCAGTAAGGGTAGAAGAATAGACAGCTTATTTCCAAAGCCAACAACATTTGACACCACCCAATTAGCAGTGTCGGTGTCAACGCGAACACTTCTCTCAAAATACATGAGCCGATCTGCGAACAACTTGAACCAGTTCCCTTCGGTAATTCCATCATATATTGCAGCCATCACTCTTGCCTTCTGCAAGGTGACTGAATCATAGGAACCAGTAACACATAGTAGCATTTTGCTAGCTATGTCGAGTGGAGTTCTGTATTTCTCAAGAAGTTCCTTCTTCTTCACAGCTGGCAGTTTTCCATCCGGATTCAACCTAATCTTCTTGCCACAGAAGATACTTAGATATCTGGCTTCATGACCAAGAGCATAATTTTCCACATCAATCGATCCTACTGGCAGCTTCAAATTCTCAAACACAGCTTCACGAGTGATTTCCACTAGACTGCCTCCAACAAAAGATCTTATGGAATCGCCTATTCTGGTGGCGTTGGCAAAGAATTCTAGCACTTCTTCCTCCAAGACGACTTGAGGAAACGCCTCCAAATAAGGTCTTAAGCCACATCTCCAACATTTTGTCAGAATCTCTTGGTTGCCTTCAGTGTGTTTTCCCTTGAAATACACAGATGGTTCTACATGCACCTTGTTTTCAGATATGAATTTGCCAAGGTCAAATCTGGCCTGCATGTTGGTCCTTACATCAAAGAGAGAGATGATCGTCATAGTGATAGTTTGAGTAAGAATCAAGGAGTGAGATTCACAAGAAATTTGAAAGCTAGAATAGGGGAGTTAAGAAAATGTGGGGCGAGTAGTGTGTAAGTGTTGATTTTGTTAACACAAGATGTTTGAATCGATGGTCAAGATTGAAACAAATGATCCAACGGTTGGGACTTTTGGTATTCGGTTACGGAATCGAGAATACTATGCGTTTTGATATTGTAAAATTCGGAATCCGCCTTTCCTATTGGTTAAGGCAGAGAAGTGTACTCATCTGACCTAGAATAGTAGGATTTGGCGCGAACCGGGTGTATACACCTCATTAATATAGGAGTGTATATGACCAATTCTAGGATTTTCCAATTTTACAAATTATCGAATTACTATAATACCCTTAATTCAAATTGATTAAACACTTAGAGTATTTGAATCATAAGAACACTTATCTTGTCTGTTCGAGTCTATCCAGAACATGTTAGGGTTATACTGACAAGTATGCTTTTAGTGCTACTTATGTATACAAACTGATTCTTGCACTTATAAATGAGAATAATATTTTTATCACTGGTTGCTTTAAATATAATGAATGTTAATTATTTATTGCATAAACGTTCAGATGTATTTTACATCGTAGACAATGTGGTGTGTAGAAGATCACAGAAGATCACATTGTCAGTTCCTTGTATATAAGTACAATTAATTCACAACTTAGATGGAATTGAACAATCCATTGGTAGAAGTTGAGGTGTAAGGCTCGGATTAGTTTATCTTGACCAAGAGATTACACTAGTGCATTATGATGTGCTGAATAGGACCTACAGAGAGGTAATTCTTCTAGACTAACTTAAGGAATGAAGAATTAGACCTCAGTGGTTGTTGATTTCTTAATCTCTGTCACTTAAATGGGATTGTCTGTAGTTAAGAAGTATTGCTTTGATTTATTATGGGTAAAGAATCAATTTGATTCAATACTTTGTATTTTGGGCAATATTATTAATTACAGGACAAATTGCCAAAATTAATACAGAGAATCGTGTCTTGGAGTATCAAGTTGATTATGTCCCCTTGGTGGGCTCAGAAGGTTTATCATATCAAATCTGATCAGTGGAATTTATTTCCGGTATGATAATAATGTTGAGCTGTCCTTACTCCGAGGAATAAAAGATATTAATTAATTAAAGCATTCAGTAGCTTAAATTAATTCATGGACATTGAATCTTAAACACGGGAAATAATAACCGGGAGCCATATTTCGTAATATGGGTTAGGATGGATAGTGCAATATTAATTCTATAGTGGAATGAATTAATATTAATGGGCTGGAAAAATGTTGTGGCTCAATATTGATTTTTGGGCCCATTGGGAGGTCAAATCCTAATTCTCCTAGAGGCCCCTCAAGTAGCCCAATAAAAGTCTATTAATTAAGGTAATTAAAAGATAAATATTAATTTTGTTGCAAGAAATTAGAGAGAGATATTTATGGAAAAAGATATATGGAAATAAGAGATTATTTCTATATTATTCCAAGATAAATTGACCGGTCAATTTTTTTCTTTCTTGTAAGAGAAGAAACATAGATTCTCTCTTATAAAAGGAGAAGAAAAAAAAAATTGGTACTCTTGAGACTAAGAAAAAAAAAAAGATCTGTAATTTTCGAAATTACAATGTGTGCAACAAGAGAAAATTAATTCTTTCTTGAGAGTTAATAATTCGTGAGATCTCCCACCGGGTCAACGGACTAGGACTTAGGGAATACTTGAGAAGGCAATTGGGTTGAAGTTGTTACTCTTCTCAACGGTATCTCTCCGATTTAAAGGTAAACACGTAATCCCTTAGTTCCGCATGTTTAGGGATTTAATTATTTTACCGTACATTCATAACATAAATTAGTTGATTTAATTTGTTTAAATTATGAAATTAGATTTATGATAATTCATATTTAAATTACGTCCCAAATAGATCCGGGTAATTTTAAAGGAGTCTCAAAGGATTCCCGAAAGTCTCAAAAGATCCCTAGGGCATCTCAAAAGATTCCCGGGAGTCTCAAAGGATTCCAAGCGTGATGGTCCATAACCCACAAGTGCCAATAATTCCCCACAAAAGAGATGGGGAATGTGGTCCCATAATAATTTCCCACAAAGGAGTTGGGGACCACAAGAGTTGGGGACCACATTGTTGGGGACTATTATTGGGTATTGGGATTAATTTCCCAACATATGGTATCAGAGCCAAGGTTTTGGGCTCTGTAATTTAAATTAGAATTTAAATCTATTTACATTAAATTGATATTTGGATGGTAGAATTGTTAGATCTTTTTTGTAGGTATCCAATTATCATGGTTTTAGTGTATGTTTTAATTTATGTTGTTTGAATGTGGTTTTTAATCTGATTCGGTCAGATTTGTTTTTCCCGTGAGAAAATCCACGGGTAGATTAGATTATTTAATTTGTAATAGACTAGTCTAGATGTTAGATTTATTTTTTGTAAATAAATTGTAACGGATCAAAGACGAAGACCGTTGGACGGATTAAAGAATCGGAGGCGCACCCGGACGACCAAGCCACACGGGCCGGTTGTGGGCGTGGCGTGATTTTTTTGTTGCGGCCGTGGGAGTACGAATTCTTGTTTCTTCAAAACGAGAAAATTAAACCATGATAATTGGACGTGTTTGCCTAATTTGTGTTTAATTTTTGTTTTGTTATTATGCTATGATTATTTGTTAATTTTGCATGAGAATTCGTGAAAAACCTCTAGTTTAAAAATTACTAAGTATGTTTTGTTATTAAATTTATTTAAGTTAATTAATTGATTAAATGACCTCCATAATTTATTTATTTGTGAAGTCTTTTGGCTACGCATTGGCAAGCGCCTCTCTCCCTATCGGATAGGCCAAAAGATAAGTTCACATGAATAAATTCCTTTAAGGATGATTGTGGATTATTACTAGTGGCGGTATGACCCTCCCATCGAGTGACTTATTCAAAACGAAATAATAGTCCTGTATTTAATTATGGTTATTACTTAGGTATAAAATTGATATATTAACTTCCCATCGGAGTCCCTGTCAATTTTATATGGCTAGGTTAAAGCCAACTATTAATTTTGAATTAAAGGTCTGTAACTGCTTTGTTTGTAACCTGCTTAAATGTATTTGAGTAAACGTTCACACTCATCGTGACTTGCTTAAATTGGTTTTAAGATGTTGGCTGATGCATGTTTATATCGGTTTTTGAGGTTTTTGATATAGTACATGTGATCAAATTATGTGATAATTTTTGTGTTAATAGGATATTAATACAAATTGTATATTTTATTCTCAGTTCAGCATGCCGTCTCCTTTTAACCCACTGTTTAGTATACTTAAAGAAAATAAATTGGAAGGAGAGAATTATGTGGATTGGAAAAGACATTTATTTATAGTCTTGACTGCACAACAGCATAAGTGGGTCCTTGATGAACCTAAACCCCCTGCCCCTACGGATGAGACGAACTAAGAAGATAAGGAATATCATAAGGAATTGATGAGATCCAATGAAATGGCTAGGTGTACCATCTTGGCTTCAATGTCAGATGTGTTGCAACACCAACACCAGAACATGGAATCCGCTTCAGCTATTATGATGAACCTTAAGGAACTTTTTGCTCATCAGAATCGTACGGCTAGACAAATGACCATGATAGATATGTTATCACAGAAAATGGTCGAGGGAACGCCTGTGAGGGATCACGTTCTTAAAATGATGGGTTTCCTTAACAAACTTGAGATTCTTGGTGCTGAATTCGATGCGGAAATGCAGATCGATTTCATACTCCATTCTCTACCGAAAAGTTTTGAGCAGTTCCAACTAAACTATACGATGAATGATCAAGAGTATACGTTGGCTCAGCTCTTGCAAACTTTAGTTTCGGCTGAGATGTTAATGGGACCAAGGAACGAGCATACGGCAATGTTGGCAGATGGTCCATCTTCTAATTCTACACCGAAAGGTGGAAAGCAGAAGAAGAAGGCAAATGGCCAGAAACAAGCTAATAATAAGGAAAAGATACCAATTGAGGAAGGTGTCAAGAAAAAGACCACTAAGGGAAAGTGCTTTAGTTGCGGTCTGAAAGGACATTGGAAGTCAGCCTGTACCAAGCCTAAGAAGGCTGGTAAGCAAGGTAATTCTCACGCACTAGTAATTGAAACTTGTTTAGTGGTGTATTCTTCCCATTCGTGGGTGGTGGATACGGGAGCCACTGATCATGTTTGTTTCAATTTTCAGGGGTTTAAGCTAACCCGACAACTTAGTGGGAGTGAGATCATCATCACCATGGGCAATGCTACGAAAGTGGCGGCTGTTGCAGTGGGAGATGTGCAACTATCTTTTAGTGATAGAATTTTAGTTTTAAAAGACGTTCTTTATGTTCCGAGTTTTAGAAAGAATTTGATTTCAGTTTCTAAACTATTTTTGGATGGATATTCAGTTTCTTTTAATAAGAATGTCGTTATTTGTCGTAATGACGAGATTATCTGTTCGGGAGCATTGGTGAATAATCTTTATACTATTAATTGTGCACATTCCACACAAAATGAATCGTATAACACATCGACTATTTCTAAGAAAAGAAAGCATTCTTCAGACATGAACGAAACACTTCTGTGACATCTTAGACTTGGTCATATTAATCTAAGAAGGATTCAAAGGTTGGTGAATGACGGCTCGTTGGAATCACTCCAGGTTGAGTCGTTTCCAACCTGTGAATCATGTTTAGAGGGTAAAACGACCAAAAGAGCTTTTGGGGAAAAGGGGAATAGAGCTAGTGAAGTGTTGGAACTCGTTCATACTGATGTATGTGGACCAATGTCAATTCAAGCAAAAGGTGGTTTTGAGTATTTTGTTACTTTTATCGATGATTACTCAAGATATGGATACATCTATCTAATGCGGCATAAGTCTGAGACCTTTGATAAATTCAAAGAGTTTAAGGCTGAAGCAGAAAAGCATAGGGAAAAGAGTATCAAGTTTCTACGATCAGATCGTGGAGGCGAATACCTCAGCAATGAATTTTTGGGCTACTTATCAGGTGAAGGGATTGTATCCCAATTAACTGCACCCGGAACCCCCCAACAAAATGGGGTTGCAGAGCGAAGAAATCGAACTCTTTTAGAGATGGTCAGATCTATGATGAGTTATTCAGATTTACCTAAGTCGTTTTGGGGTTATGCCTTGGAAACAGCGACTTACATTCTGAATTTGGTACCTTCCAAATCAGTTCCTAAAACCCCTACTGAATTGTGGACCGGGCGAAAGCCTAGTCTAAAACACATAAGAATTTGGGGGTGTCCTGCATACGTGTTGGACAAGGAAGCTGGAAAGTTAGACCCTCGTTCAGAATTAAGGCTGTTTGTAGGATATCCTAGAGGAACGAAAAGGGGTTTATTCTATAGTCCAAAGGATCAGCGAATTGTGATAAGCACACATTCTAGATTCTTGGAAGAAAACAATATGAGTAATAGAAAGCCCAAGAGTGAGATTACCTTAAAAGAATTAAGAGGGCCAACTCCTATACCAAGTGTACAAGTAGATGTACCAAGAGATACACAAACACAACCGGAACCTCGTCGTAGTGGGAGGGTTGTGAGACAACCTAAGCGATTCATGTTCGTGGGAGAGTCTTCGGACTTGGTCCCCGGAGAGGATGAATCTGACCCCTGGACGTACGATGAGGCAATCCAAGATAAGGATGCAGATTTTTGGCAAACTGCAATGGAAGCATAAATGGGGTCTATGGATCATAACAAAGTGTGGGAGCTTGTGGAACCACCCAAAGGCATAAAGCCTAGTGGATGCAAGTGGGTCTACAAGAGAAAAAGAGGATCAGATGGGAAGGTTGAAACCTTCAAAGCTAGACTAGTGGCAAAAGGATATACTCAAAAAGAGGGAATCGATTATTAGGAGACCTTTTCGCCTGTAGCTATGCTTAAGTCTATCCGTATTCTCTTGTCGATTGCAGCTCACCTAGACGTTGAGATCTGGCAAATGGATGTCAAGACAGCTTTCCTAAATGGAAGTCTTGAACAAGAAATCTACATGCGCCAACCCGAAGGCTTCATTGAAAAAGGCCAAGAGAATCTTGTATGCAAGCTTAAAAGGTCAATATATGGACTTAAGCAAGCATCGCGAGCTTGGAATCAATGTTTTGATCAGGTGATACAATCCTATGGATTTGATCAAAATGAGTTTGAGAGTTGTGTCTATAAGAAGTGTATCGGAACTGCCTTGGTATTCTTAGTATTATACGTAGATGGCATTCTGCTTATTGGAAACAATAAAAAGGTGTTGACAAACGTGAGGGTATGGTTGTCAAAACAGTTTGATATGAAGGATTTAGGAGAATCTGGTCACATCCTTGGGATTAAGATTACTCGAGATCGCTAGAAAAGGATGATATGCTTATCCCAAACCTCATACATAGACACTATTTTGAAACGATTCAGTATGCAAAATTCCGAGAAAGGATTTGTTCCTTTCAGACATGGAATTCATCTATCTAAAGAGATGTGTCCTAAGACAAAAAAGGAGATGGATGAGATGAGAAACATTCCATATGCGTCGGCATTTGGAAGCCTCATGTATGCAATGCTGTGCACGAGACCGGATATTTGTTTTGCTGTAGGCATGGTAGCAAGATATCAAAGTAACCCAGGGAAAGAACATTGAACTGCAGTTAAAAACATTCTCAAGTATCTAAAAAGAACTCGAGATAGAATGTTAGTTTATCAGTCAGACAGTCTGTTCCCTGTGGGTTATACGGACTCAGATTTCCAATCAGACATGGATTATAAAAAATCTACCTCGGGTAGTGTGTTTTGTTTGTGGGGTGGAGCCATGACATGGAGAAGTGTGAAGCAGAAATGCATCGCTGATTCTACCATGGAAGCCGAATATGTAGCTGCTTGTGAAGCAGCGAAAGAAGCGGTTTGACTTAAGAACTTCTTAATGGACTTGGATGTGATTCTGAATTTGCCCAGCAGTATCACTATTTATTGCGATAATGCTGGAGCAGTTGCAAATTCAAGGGAACCAAGAGCCCACAAGGCAAGCAAACAAATTGAAAGGAAATACCATCTTATACGAGAAATCGTTAAGAGAGGAGACATAGTGGTGGCAAAGATCGCATCGGAAGACAACCTAGCTGATCCTTTCACAAAGGGTCTGCCTTAGAGTACATTCGAGAGACATGTGGAAGGAATGGGGGTCAAGTGCATTGCCAGGCTTCTTTGAGTATAAGTGGGAGAATTTAATAGGACATGTAGAACATGGACGTGCTGTAGTATAAGTGGGAGATTGTTAGGGTTATACTGGCAAGAATGCTTTTAGTGCTACTTATGTATACAAACTGATTCTTGCACTTATAAATGAGAATAATATTTTTGTTGGTCCTGAAAGGAGTATATAACAAGTGTATGGGGGGGGGGGGAATACACTTGTATGCAATTCTTTTCAACTTTGATCAAACCAGAGCTCAGCTAGGTTGTCTTGGACAACTCTGCTGAAGATGATTAACTCTTTATGTTGAATACACTTGTATGTGCGGAATAGTGGTTGGCCCTTTAAGTTTAGACTCCTTAAGTTTCTGAAATCAATTTGTCAATACAGTCCAGTTTTCAGGGAACTTGTCCAAAACAGTTTTGCACAGTCTTTGAGTATGTATCTTTTCAAAGATCAGTCTTGTGTGCAGTGTTGAATGAATGAAAGTACTTGAAAAGCAAATCAACACAGGAGGTTATAGTGGTTCAGAGGCTCAAGCTCCTACATCCACTTTCCCTGATTTAACAGGATAATTCCTTCACTCTTGGAATTAACTTGTTTTATAGTGCCAAGGTGCACTTGATCAAGAACACCACTCCTTGGTGAATTGATCCCTAGGATGTCTAAAGTCCTAGTACCCTCTTCTCAACTCAGAACTGAACTGTTCTTCTCTCAACAGTCAGCTCCTACCACTTCTACTACTACAACCTTCTCACTTTCTCACTTGAAAGAGGTAAGGGTTGAAGTAAGGTTCCAACTAATGAGATATCCTTTAGAATGAAGATCAGTGTATAAGGATTAGGATATCTCTCTAAGCTTTGTATGGAAATACAGTAAGTTCAGCTTAGAAGAAGTGTATGAAGACTAAGATAGTCTCTTTTGAAAGCTTTGAAAGCACTTGAATTCTTGTAGGATAGTTGGCTTGGTAGTTGGTCTTAGTTGGATACTTTCAAATGGTCTTCACACTTCTGTATTTATAGACAAATTTGAGGATTTGCCCGTTGGAGAGGCAGCCCCAAATTTCTATAAATGTCTTCCTTGACTTCTTCAAACTGGAAGACAGATTCTTTGATAGTGACATGTCCTTATTTGGGTAATAAACGGCTGTTAAGACTTTGTCTTCATTCTGCAGCACTTTTCCCAATGTTTGACTTCTTGTTAGGACTTGGACATGGCTTCTGAAGATTGATCCAATGATAGGACAACATTCCTTATCAACTGGACAACTCTCCTTATCACTATCAGCAGTTTTGCTTATTAGCAAAGTTAGCTTGCTCTTCTTCAGATGACTTGGCTTTTTCCCTTTGCTTCACTTCAAGGTGATCTTAGCATGTAGAATTGAAGTTCTTTAGGGTATGGTTGTCTCTAACTCTTCAGCATGGTTGACCTTCAAACATTAGAACTTTTGTTCTGGTTCAAACTTGCTGAGACAACTCTTCTGGGACAACTCACCTGATCAGAGCATATGATGTTCTATAGAGTTTTCCTTTGCTTTAGTGATTGTTACATAATTTGAGCTTTGAGGGGACTTGTTCCTGAAAATCTTCCAAGTATAGGTTCCCCCTCTCATTTTGCATCTAGTCATCTAAGAGCTGCCTAACATATCAGCTACTCATCTAGCCTTATGCTATGTGTTCTAACAATCTTAGAACACAGTCATCTAGACTTAGGCATGTCTCAGGGGGTTTTGGTATTTAATCAAAACATATGTCATTTTATTCCCAACAATTTCCCCCTTTTTTGATGATGCCAAAACCTACACATTCTATGCAAAAGTGACTTGTCTACACCTATTACATATATCTTCAGAAGACATGACTAAGGTCAATATTCCTGAAAAGACAATGTGTTAGTGCATTCACTGTTTTTGTTGCAAGTAGGTTTCAAAGATAGGCATAGAAAGATTTCTGCAATAATGTATCTTGATTCAAAAAGTGTTCAACTATCATTGAAATGAGAATCATTACAGGCATGTTGATAGTTGAAGGTAACTTATCAGAGCATGAATTCAAGACATCATTACAGGCATGTTGATAGTTGAAGGTAACTTATCAGAGCATGAATTCAAGACATCATTACAAATTTTCATTACAACTAAGTACTAAACATAGGATCAGTGCAAAAACAAACTACTTCAAGTATCAGAGTAGAATGTTGGATATCAACACCAATTCTTGTTTCAGATCAATCCAAATCATATTAGAGCAAACAACATATCAATGCACATCACATCAGCAGGCTTGTCCAAATTTCAGCAGATTTTACCACATAGCAAAAGTATCTTCAGATAAGATAGTTTTCTATCCAGAAAGAGTCAGAAGACTTAGCCATTCTTAGAGATCATCCTCAGGAGGTGGCACCATCCCATATTGTGCCCACACTCTCTTCTTGAGTTCCATGGCTTCTTGGTTGGTTCCTTTGGGTCCAAGAGTCATTTTGTTCAGCTTGAGAATCTCTGTGAACTCCCTCAGGATCCTTGCTTGGTCAATCCATCCTTCAAGCTTTGGAGGCATGTAGATGATAGGCTTGGGAGCATTGAGTTCAATTCTTGCAATGTCAGCAGCTGCAAGTAATTGGTGATATAACTCTCTGTAGTATTCTATCATGAACTCAGCAAAGGAAGAGTTGGCATCTCCTCCATTCCATCTGTCAATGACATAGTAGTCATAGACAAACTCCCTTTTAGCCTCTTCCCATGTATCATTCAGCTGAATTGGCACCCATTTATCAGAGTGTGGATATTTGGTGTCCATTGGGACTAAAAGCTGAGGCTTCATCTCGCTGTAAGTTGCTCTCCTTCTTCTTGGTTTCTGAAAATTTGCTCTTCTCTTATCTCTTGCTCTTTGTGCTTCGTCCATCAAATCCATTTTCTCCTGGGCCCTCATCATGGCCAGTTTCTGTTGTGTTTCAGGGTCTTTGCCATACCCTTCATGAAACAACTTTGATGGATCATGAGCTAGGACAGTTGTCTTCTTCTTAGGTTCAAGTCCAAATCCTTCAGCAAACAGTTCTTCAATATCTTCAGTGGACTTGGGATCTTCAGCAACATTAACTGTTTCAGAAGACTTTTCCTTTTCAGCAATTTTGGGCTCTTCAGCAGCTTTGACTTTCTTTGATGCAGGCTCATCATCATCAATTCTGAATTCAGGTGGAAGATCAAGGCTGTTGGGAAAGTCAGTAAATGTCTCAGCTTGTCTTTTCTTTCCTTTTGCCCTCTTGATCTTTCCTCTAGTTTGGACACCTTCAGCATCTTTGTCCAAACCAGACACCTCACCACCTGGTCTCTGCTGTAGCCTCATCCTTCCTTCTTGTGCTGAGGCCATTGAATTCTTCAATGCAAGTGCCAATTGTTCTTCTTCATCCAATTCTTCCAAGTTCAGCACTTCTGGTTCTTTTCCTTTTGTTTCAGCAGCTTTGTCTTTTCCTTTGACTGGGCTTCCAATCACCAAGGCACCTTTTGCTCTAGCTCTTTCCCTTTCCCCCTTTTTGGCAGCATCAAAGCACTGGGGCTTTAGCTCACTCATTGTTGTGGCCATTAGGGATTGGGCCTGGTTTAGGGACTTCATCTCTTCCAACAAATATACATTTTCATCATGTATATTTTGCATGCTATCACTGCTCAAGCTAAGAAAAGCTAGAACAGGCTTCATCTTTTGTTGAACAACCTCCTCCAAGGTTGCTTTCAGGGATGCATCCAGTTGGGCTTTAAGAAGCTCAGTGAGGTTGGCCACTGCACCTTCAGCAATGTTGGCCAATACCTCTTGGGAAAATTTTTCAGAGGCTGCTTTCACCATTGCTAGCCTTTGCTCTTCAGCTCTCTTCTTTTGTAGTGCTATCTTCTTTCCAAGAGCTTGCTTGACAGTAAGCCTGAGAGCCTTGACATTAGCATTATGATTGTCTCTCAGCAGCTTTTGTTCCTTCTTGACCTCTTCTGATATGGATTCCATGGTGGATTTGGCTTTTTGTACTTCAGTGGAAATGGTTTGGAGACCAGTTTCCACACCACTAATCCTTGCTTCCAGTGTGGGTAGCACCACATCCTCAGAGCCAGTGAGCCTCATTTCTACAGATGCTAGAGTCCTTCCTTGCTCATTCAATGCTCCTGAAGTTTCAGCATGAGCAGATTGGACCTGATGAGCCAAATAGTCCAACTTCTCTGATTGCATTCCAAGCAAGGCTTGAGCTGAGCCTGTATCTACTTGGATAGGTGCATCTGTTAAGAACTCATCTGCAAAAATTTGGTCAAGGGAAATACCTGCAATATTAGACAAATCAAATAGGTTAGGGAATAAACACTCATCTCCCTCAATTTCTTTTGTATAAGACTCTGATACAACAACAGTCTTCTTCTCATTTTCAACTTGTTCTTTTCTCCCTTCTTTTAAAATGTTCTCACCCAAGGAATCAGACCTCCTTTCATCAAGGGATTCTTGAAGTTCAGATTTGACTTCAAGAATAACCTGTCCTTCCTCACTTATTCCACCCTCATATGTTGGTACACTCACAATCTTAGTGATTACTACCTCTCTTTCATCCATAACTCCCTCTGATTTTTTGATTCTATCTTCCTTTTCAACCCCTTCTCCTAAACCTGCAACATCTTCACCTTCAACAAGGTTCAAAGATGGCAGTTGTGAGGAGATCACAGTGCTTATTTCAGCAGCCACTGAGTCATCCTGAATGATTAAGGGCTGATTAGTGTCCAACTCATCTGACACTGAATAGGCCTTAATCAAACTAGCCTCTAACATAGGAACCTCAACATCTTTAGGCTGTGCCTTGGGTTCAGAAGAACCTTCATTGGCAGATGTGTCTTTGGTTGTGTTACCACTCTTGGTCAACACCTCTGTTGAAGCAGAGCCTTTCCTGTGGTAGGTTCTAGGAGGATTTGAGAGTCTATCTACTACAGAAGACTTGGGTTGAGAGGGTTCAGGGAGGTTGGCTTGAGGGGTTTCAGGAGGGTTGGGATTTGAAGGGTTTGAGGGATCATCAGGGGAATCATCATCATTTGAGCTACTGTCAGGGTGTTTGATGCCCTTAACTTTCCTCTCTTTCTCCTCAATGATCTTCTCAGCTACTAACTTTGCAAAAACTTCCTCATCAATGAGGAATCTTGTTTTCATCACTCCAGCAAAGTGTAGCAGTATGCTTTCCTCTACTTGCCACCAGTTAGCACCCTTATCTTGGATGACTTGTGATATTTCCATCAAGGTTTTATCTTTTACATCCACAAGCATCCTGAAGTCATGAAACATCTTCTGAATTCTTGGAAATTTAGCAAGTTGTGGATACAAACTGTCCACAGTGGCCTTAGCTCCACCTCTGAGCATACTTTCATAAGTATACTCCTCCTCATTCTCATTTGATGGAGAACTTTGGGCTATAGGGGAGTGGGCTGTGGTTTCTCTAATTGCAGCTTCAGGCAAGTTAAGTTCAGGAGGGTTGGCTTCAGAAAGGTTAGGCTCAAATGAAGGTACTTCAGTTGCTTTAGAGAGCAATGAATCTGAAGGGGCTTTGCTCAGGGAAGTTGGCTCATTGAGTGCATGTTCTAAAAGCTTTGAGTAATTGAGCATGGATGAGTCAAGAGGAGACAGAAGTCTTGTCTCATCTACTGCTAAATCTGCAAGCACATCAATGCCACTTCTTTGCACACTTCCTTCTGGAGAATATCTCTTAGAGAGATCTACAGGGGTGATGGGTTGGTTGGAAGGGGTAACATGGGTTTCAGGGGATTTGGGCTCAGGATTCTGGGTTTCAGGGATGTTGGCCTCTTTAGGTTGACCTTCAGGGACTTTGGATTCTGGAGTTCCAGATCCAGATGAGCTAGTCCTTTACTTAGATTTGGTCCTGCTTTCAGCTCTACTCTCTCTTAGAGCCAATTGAAGAGACATTTCTTCCTGCAGCTCCAACACTTTCTTAGTAGGCTTGGCCCTTCTCTTGCTGGCCCTACTGCTCCCACTGCCTTCACCATCTTTCTCAGGGACAACTTCCCTGATTCTCTTATCACCCTTGTGCTTTTGCCTTGTCTCATTGTATTTCAGCCTCAACTCTTCTGAGTGGTCAGAAGGCACACTTACTCCCTCTTCTGCCACTTCATCAACTTCAGTTGATGCTCCTGAGGCTTCTCTTGAGGATAATTGAGACATTTTCCTTGTTTTGACAGCCCTGGCCTTGGTTCTCTTCTTCATCTTAGGCTTTTCTTCAACCTGTTCTTCAGCAGGTTTGGCCATAAGCATCCTCCTTTGCTCAGTTTTCTTGCTGAGCTTCCTAAACAGGATCTTTTGGGCTGGGAGAGGCTTTGCAAATGTTTGCATTTGAGAGTAGTGGGAAAATCTTTCTATCAATAAGTTTGCCCTGGTGCAATACTTGAGTTTCCCTTCTAACACAACCTTGTTGTGGGCTCTCACCTTAAATTTGGACTTTTCCTTCATCATCTCAGACATGATGAAGGTCCTCCAATCAAACTTGATGCCCTTGTCACTAGCATCAATTACAGCAGCCATGATTCTGATTCTTGGATGGCTGATTTGCTCCAAGCTTCCAGTATTGCTCAAGAGACTCTTAGCAACTACCTCAAAGAGGTTGAGAAATTCTGGCTTGAGAGTCTTCTTGTTTTGTGTTGAAGAGAGAGGTCCAGGTACTAATAGCCATTCTTGAGCTATTTCATCTTCATGTCCAGTACCATAAACTTCTGGATTTCTTCCCTCAAAAGGCAATCCAAAAGCTCCTTCAAGATCTTCTGAAGAGAATTTCACTCTATGAAATCTCTCTTCTTCCTCTCCCTCTGCAACATATGACAATCTGGTGGAAACTTCACCATCTTCAGGCTTACCTCTCCACTTGAGAAAGGCAAAGAACTCAGCCATGTAGCTTTCTAGGCAGGAACTTGGTCTTTCCTCCATAAACTTTTGTAATCCAGCTCTCCTCAACCATCTCAGGGTTGGTTTAATCTCAGGATCCTCACTCTCAAAGGATACTATGGGTTCAAAGTGAAGACTGTTTTTGTTGCTCAAATAACCAAAATCAAGGTCTAGAGCCTTGTTGGTGAAATCAATGATCATCTCTGGTCTAACTTTGGGAGCCATTGAAGATTTACAGAAGAAAGTTTTGAAAGAGATTTGAGAGAGTTTGAAGAAAATTTAGAGCTAGGGTTTCGTATACTTGGGGAAGAAGTGTTTGTGGGGGATGTTAAGACTTGTGAATATTCTAAAAGGAATGTTTGTCAATGAGTTGGTGAAGTCTTGATGCAATTCAAAGATGAACAAAAATGGAAATCCAAAATGAACGGCTAGGATTGATTTCAGAGGAGTTGGTCAGTTTTGATCCAATGGTCAAAAACCAATGTAAAAGTGAAAAACTGTTTTGTTCAAAAACGTGGGTGGAGTTTTAATGTTTGTTTAAGGCTGGGGGTTTTTCGAGATAGATCATGTCCCAAAAAGTTTAATGCAAACAAGAGTTAAATCTTGTCATTTAATGCATGGAAAGTGACCTTTTGGGTGGGAGACAAATTAAATCCTAAAAAAGATGATATTTGTAATTGGAATGGGACATATTTCGAAATAGGCAATGATTGCCCAAAATAGGTGCTTATCAGACCAAGATTTGGTTTGATAGCCAAGACAACTTATCTGACCCTACATGGACAAGTGTCCTGAAGTGCTGTGGACAAGTGTCCTGATTTTCAAGGGACAAGTGTCCTGAAGAAGTGAGGTCAACTTCTCTGAATTTCAGTAGACTTAACCAAGTCTGCTGAAGTTTGAACTTAGTTCCCCCTTAATGAGTAAACTCCTTTGGATTTATTTATCCAACTTCCCTGGCTCAAGAAGACCCAACTTTGCTGATAATTCCAGAAACCTTGCTTCTGCAAGTGGTTTTGTCAATATATCAGCTTTTTGATGATCTGTGTGGATCTTCACCAATTTGATATCCTTCTTCTCCACATGATCTCTAATGAAGTGATGCTTGATGTCCACATGTTTGCATCTTGTGTGCAATACAGGATTCTGTGATATGGCAATTTCACTGTTATTGTCACAGAATATTGGCACTTCAGTAGAGTTGACTTTGTAGTCTTTGAGTTGTTGTCTTAGCCAAAGGATTTGAGCACAGCAACTTCCAGCAGCAACATATTCAGCTTCAGTGGTGGAGGTAGCCACTGTGTTTTGCTTCTTGGAAAACCAAGATATGAGTTTGTTGCCCAAGAATTGACAAGTTCCTGAAGTGGATTTTCTGTCAATTCTGCATCCTCCATAATCAGCATCTGAGTAGCCAGTTAACTCAATGTTGTCATCAGCAGGGTACCAAAGGCCTAGGTTCTCAGTGCCTTTGAGATACCTCAAGATCCTCTTTGCAGCCTCAAGGTGGCTTTTCTTAGGATTTGCTTGAAACCTTGCACAAACACCTACTGCAAAGGTGATGTCAGGTCTGCTGGCAGTGAGATAGAGGAGTGAGCCAATTATTCCTCTATACTCAGTGGAGTTGGTTGGAACACCACTTTCATCAGGATCCATCTTCCAATTTGTGTTCATTGGGATCCTTACTGGCTTGCTTGATGTACACCCAAATTTCTTGATCATTTCTCTGGTGTACTTGGCTTGGTTGATGAAGATTCCTTCTTTTGATTGCTTGACTTGTAGACCCAAAAAGAAGTTCATCAACCCCATCACGGACATCTCAAACTTGCTTTGCATAAGCTTGGAGAACTTCTCACAAAGCTTCTTATTAGGGAATCCAAAAATTATGTCATCTACATAAATTTGGACAAGCAAGATGTCCTCTCCTTCAGAGATTCTGAAGAGTGTTCTGTCCACAGTTCCCTTGGTGAATCCATGATCCAAGATAAATTGTGACAGTGTATCATACCAAGCCCTAGGGGCCTGCTTGAGTCCATATAGAGCCTTCTTCAGTCTGTATACATGGTCTCCAACCTCAAAACCTGGTGGTTGCTCCACATAGACTTCTTCTTTCAAGACTCCATTCAGAAAGGCACTCTTGACATCCATTTGGTATACTTTGAACCTCTTGTGGGCTGCATAGGCTAGGAAGAGCCTTATTGCTTCTAGCCTTGCCACAGGTGCAAAGGTCTCATCATAGTCAATGCCTTCATGCTGACAGCAACCTTTTGCCACTAGTCTTGCTTTGTTTCTGATATTCACATCATTCTCATTCTTTTTGTTCTTGAACACCCACTTGGTTCCAATAACATCTTGATGTGAAGGTCTATCAACCAGCTCCCATACTTCATTTCTGGTGAATTGGTTGAGTTCTTCCTGCATTGCTGTGATCCAATTTGCATCCTGAAGTGCTTCATCAATGTCTTTTGGTTCCTGTTCTGACAAGAAACAGCAGAACATAGCACTTTCACCATGAAACCTTCTGGTTTTGACTCCTATACTTGGGTCACCAAGTATCAGGTCAGTAGGATGGTCATACAATCAAGTCCTTCTTTTCCTGATCCCTTCAGTAGAGGTGTCCTCTACTGAGGTTGAGTCACCAGTGTTATAGAATTCAGGATAATTGAGTGCAGGATCTTAATCAGGGGTGTTGTCCTCAATGTCAGGGACATTGGTATTTTCAACATTTTGAGTTCCCCCATGATTATTTGACCCATTAACTACCTCAGCAGGAACTGCTTCTTCATTGGTAGTTGTTACCTGAATGTGAACTGGGATTGGCTCATTCAGTTCACCATTTCCATCAGTGGGGTTTGTCTCAGGAAGGTTGCCTTCAGGATTGTTGTCCAATGTGAATTTTTCAGGTAGGTTGGCTTGGACAACATCTATGAATTCAGTGTCTTTGTCATTTAGGCTCAACCTGGTTGTCCTCTGTGTGATTTCTTCAGGTTTCAAAATATCATTCCTGATCTCAAAGATAGATTCATCAAACACAACATGAGGTGTTTCTTCCACTATAAGGGTTTTCTTGTTGTAGATTCTGAAAGCTTTACTGATTTGAGAGTATCCAAGAAATACTCCCACATCAGCTTTGCTATCAAAGGCTTTCAACTGTTCTTTCCCATTATTGTGAATGAAACACTTACAACCAAATATGTGAAAGTATGACACTTTAGGCATTCTTCCTTTCTAGAGTTCATAGGGGGTTTTGCCTTGCCCCTTAGTGATCAAACATCTGTTTTGAGTATGGCATGTAGTGTTTATAGCTTCAGCCCAAAACCTCTTAGGTAAGTTTGAATCAGCAATTAAGGTTCTAGCAGCTTCTTTTAAGGTTCTATTCCTTCTTTCTGCAACTCCATTTTGCTGAGGATTTCTAGCTTCTGAGGTTTCATGAGCTATCCCATTAGATGTGCAGTACTCTTTGATGTATGAATTTATGAACTCAGTGCCTTTATCAGATCTTATCTTGATAATGCTAAGGCTTTTCTCATTTGACAGTCTCTTAAGGAGTTCAGGTAGTTTGACTTGTGTTTCCTTCTTATTAAGGAGAAATACTACCCATGTGAACCTAGAGAAGTCATCTACTACAACCAATGTGTATTTTCTACCATTTATACTTGAAGGGGTGATTGGTCCAAACAGGTCCATGTGTAGAAGTTCAAGTACCCTTTCAGTAGAAATGACTAGTTTACCTTTGAATGAGGCTTTAATCTGTTTTCCTTCTTGACATGGCTTACACACATGTTCCTTAATGAAAACCTCATTAGGCAGTCCTTTGACTATTGCATTTTTAGCAAGTTTATTCATTGATTTAAAGTTCAGGTGGTTTAGCCTCTTGTGCCATAACCAACTTTGTTCACTAGTACTCTTAGCAATGAAACATGCAGCATCAGTAGACTTGTCCCAGTCTGCAAAATACACATTTCCTTTCCTAGTCCCAGTCAATAGAATTTGTTGAGTTTTATCCTTGATTAAACATTTTCCACTTGAGAACTCGACATTGAAATATTTATCACAGAATTGACTGATACTTAGGAGATTATATTTGGGGAAAATATCATTTTTGGTCACTGAACTTTACCACTTTTCATATTTGGTCACCCACATTTCATCACTATCAAAATTGGTCACTCACTTATTTGTGACTATCAAAATTGGTCACTCACTTATTCTTTCTCTATCAATTTTGATGCTGCTGTTAGAGAATCCGTCATTTACTAACGGAGAAAAGGTTTTGAGCGCCAACTTTTATTTTCCCTCTTTTAATTCCTTAACCCTAAACTCCAAACTACAATAGAAGTGGTTTTGAGTTTGTACAAAGAACTGAAGATCCGGTAAGTTTCTATAACTTTTACGTTTAAATATATGGGGTTAATCAGTATGCTTGGACTTTCATTCATGAGTGACAAGAAAAAAAAAAAAAAAAGATTGATCCCAGCATTTGAGAGTCTATTTCCTGACGCAGATAACAGATTTTGTGTACAACACCTTCTCACACAGTAACATGTAAAAAAGATGGTTTTTCCTTGCAGTTAAGAAGGTATTGTGGCAGCTACTAGAGCAACTAGAATTCAAAGCTTCAATGCTAGAATGAAGCAATGAAGGACTTAGATGAAAAGGCATATGAGGGCTTGTAAAGAGAAATCATTCTCAGTGGTCCATAACATACTTCAATACTTTTCCAAAGTGTGATATGTTGACCAATAACATGTGTGAGAGCTTAATATCACTCATTCTTCCTGACAAATCAATATCACCATGCTTAAAACAATCAGAAACATTATCATGGTGAGACTGCAAATGAATAGAGATGCTACAGAAAAATGGGATAATGCAATATATCCTAGAATCAAGTTGTCACTACCAAAAAAAAATGAAGGAAGAAGTCGAATGCATTCCTATGAAATCAGATGATTGGCATTTTCAAATCATGGGACCATTCTACCAACACACTATAGATATATCACAAAAATCATGCAGCTGTAAAACATGAGATTTAACAGGGCTTGTAAACATGTTATTTCAACCATCTGGTGTATAGATGAGCAACCAGAGTCTTATGTACACCTTTTTATTTACAGTGTAGATGCATTTAAGGGGAAGCATATGCACATTCTATTGTACTCTGTTTTTTTAATTATGGTGTGTAGTTGATTGTTTATAATTATTGTATTCAATGTGGTTGAAAATTATTCATTGTACTCTGTTTTTCAGACTTTTTGAATAATATTTCAATTACTGATTTTCATATTGAATTTGTATAATGATTGGGAATAGAAACTTATTTCAAATTAAAAGAGGAAAAATAAAAGTTGGCCTTCAAAACATTTTCTCCGTTACTAAATGACGGATTCTCTAACAGCAGCATCAAAATTGATAGAGAAAGAATAAGCGAGTGACTAATTTTGATAGTGACGAATAAGTGAGTGACCAATTTTGATAGTGATGAAATGTGGGTGACCAAATGTGAAAAGTGGTAAAGTTGAGTGACCAAAAGTGATATTTTCCCTTATATTTGAGACCAGCTACATAAGATACATTGGTTACTTTGATGTTACCAATCATCAAAGTACCATAACCTTTTGTGGTTGCTTGTGAGCTATCTCCAAAAGTGACATTTGGGCCTTCTTTTTCAATAAAATCAGTGAGGAGTTTCTTGTTTCCAGTCATGTGCCTTGAGCATCCACTATCAAGGTACCATGCTGTCTTTTTGCTCATGCTCCTCTTTTTGTGGCCCAATGGTACCTGCAATTAGATAGGTTTAGGTACCCTTTGAGTTTTGGGTCCTGAGAGGTTAGTTGTACCTTTAGGAACCCAAACTTGCCTAATCACCCTGATTGATTCAAGGTGGCTAAGTTGTTTTCCTTGTGCATCAACATACACTGTCTTTCCCTTAAATGCCTTGGGGAAAATATGTGTGAATGTGTTAACTCTGTAAGTTTCAGGGGGGTTATCAATTCTCCTGAACTTATGAGTTCTTTGTGCAGCTTGATGAAATCTTTGAGGAAAGGCATTTTTATGACCATTACCCTTTGGCATGAAGGGTTTTGGTTGTCTCATTTTATTCTGCCTTTGAGGATAGTTGTCCTTAGGTCTATCCAGCTGAGGCTTTCTCAGATGAGTTGGTCTAGGCTGATTATACCTTGGATAACTCCTCTGAACATTGTTCAGTAGAGTTGCCCTTCCATTGGGTCTACTCTGCTGACCAACATTCCTCTTGTGTTCAGGGGCTTTGACCTTTTCCAAAGGTTTGGGCCTAGTCTCCTGAAGCACTTGAGTAGGCATTTCAGTTAATTTGCCCTTTCCTTTGTTCAGTGGCTGATTTACTTCGTTTTCAACTTGTTGTGCCACTGATTTGACAAAGATTTTCTTAGTGTTACTTGTAGAGGCAACACTAAGACAAGGTGAAGATTCAAATGGATCAAAACCTAATCCACTTCTTTGAGCCATAGGTCTTTGATAACTCTGAATTTCCTCTATTGCCCTAGAGGATTTGTTCAAAGCAGGCATCTTTAATTTCAGGCTCTCTTCACTTGATTTAAGAATATCATATTCATGTGAGAGGTTTTCAAACTTGGCATTTAGAATTTTTAGTTCAAAGTCTTTTCTCTTATGAGAGAGGAGTTGATCATCAATCTCTCTTTGTTGGTCAACTATCCTGAGATTTGCTTCCATAAGCTCTCTCAAGACTTATTGATACAACTCAGTAGATTTGACATCAACAGCTACCTCAGAGTTTTTGGTAAGTTCAATAGCCAATCTTTCATTTTCTCTCACACAATTATCATGAAATTCTTGTAATCTAGTGAAATCTTCCATCAACTTCCCAAAGGAAAGTTTCAAGTTAACTTCACTAGTGTTTTGTGATAAAAATGATGGTGAGCTAGAAGTGGAGGATACCTCATCATCCTCAAGAGTCATGTTGCACACATCATCATCATCATCATCACTGTTTGAGAACAGTCCATCTGAAGAGTTGAAGCTTTCAGCACTATCAGATCCTTCACCAGCCATCATGGCCTTTCTATTGGTGAACTTTCTGTCTCTTTTAGCTTGCCTTTCTCTTCTTTCTTTAGAGTTTAGTTCAGGGCAGTCATACTCGAAGTGCCCTTTCTTCTTGCAATTGTAGCATAGGTCTTCATCATCATCCTTCTTGGATTCATCTCTTCCTTTTGATGATGAAGGGTCAGCTCTACTGGACCTTCTCCTATCAGAGTACTTGTCCTCTGATCTTTTCTCTTCAGGCTTTTTGTCCTTGGCCTGATCTTCAGGGGAGTTGTATCTTCTCCTGAATTTGTTGTCCTGGTAGAATTTCTTGTATCTACCAAACCTTGTGTTCAGCTTGTCAAATCTTCTAGCCATCAAGGCTAGTTCTTCCTTCATTTCAGTCTTTCAGACTGACTTTGATGATCTGGGAGTGTGTTGCATTTCAGGTTCAGCAACTTTGGCTTTGAATGCCACTCCCTTAGTAGGATTTGAAGGTTCCTCAACAAGCTTTCTTATATTGAGGTTAAACTCATAGGCTTTGAGTTCTGAGAAGATTTGTTGCATGGGCATGGAGGAGAGATCTTTGGTATTCTGCATCATCACAGCATAGACATCCCACTTTTGAGTGAGGCTTCTCAAGATCTTCAATCCAACTTCTCTCCTGGAGTACACCTTGCCCAAGGAGTTGATTTCATTCATCACATCAGTGAATCTACTAGCAAATTTGTCAATGGATTCTTCAGCTTCCATTGAGAATTGTTCAAACTTTTGCACAGCAACTTGGAGCTTGTTCTCCTTGATCTTTTTTGTACCCTCACACATTTCAGCAAGAGTATCCCAAATTTCTTTGGCTGTGGTGCAGTGGTAGACTCTTCCCATGACTGCATCTGGAATTGTTTGATAGAGGGTGTTCATGGCAAGATAATTTAGATTATCTTTCCTCTTTTCATCAGCAGTGAAGTCATCCTCATCTTTGGGAATTAGTTCCCTTACATCTGCTCTTTGCTCATCTGTTACCCTGCGGTTAGTTTGAGTAAACACAAAAGGTCCTCTTGTGATTACTCTTAGCATGTCAGTGTGAAGAGATGCAAGATGAGCCCTCATTCTAATTTTCCAGAAATCATAATTATCTATTGAAAACATAGGCAGTTTATGATGTGAAATGTGGTTTACTGGATTTGTGGCCATGTTGTCCAATCCTTGAACAGCAGGTGGAGGAACAACATTGTTGTTGGCCATATCTCAAGAAAGCACTTAATCAAAAGGTAAGAGATTTCAGATAGAGATCAGTTCAGTGACCACACAAATATGTGATTTTGAAAATCAAGATGGATTTTCAGAAGCAGTGATCTTTGAACCCCTGCTCTGATACCACTTGTTGGTCCTGAAAGGAGTATATAACAAGTGTATGGGGGGGGGGGGAATACACTTGTATGCAATTCTTTTCAACTTTGATCAAATCAGAGCTCAACTAGGTTGTCTTGGACAACTCTGCTGAAGATGATTAACTCTTCTAAGATAATCAAACTACTAAGTACTATTGAGTACTTAGTTGAATAACTATCTAGGGGAGTTATATGTGCGGAATAGTGGTTGGCCCTTTAAGTTTAGACTCCTTAAGTTTCTGAAATCAATTTGTCAATACAGTCCAATTTTCAGGGAACTTGTCCAAAACATTTTTGCACAGTCTTTGAGTATGTATCTTTTCAAAGATCAGTCTTGTGTGCAGTGTTGAATGAATGAAAGTACTTGAAAAGCAAATCAACACAGGAGGTTATAGTGGTTCAGAGGCTCAAGCTCCTACATCCACTTTCCCTGATTTAACAGGATAATTCCTTCACTCTTGGAATTAACTTGTTTTATAGTGCCAAGGTGCACTTGATCAAGAACACCACTCCTTGGTGAATTGATCCCTAGGATGTCTAGAGTCCTAGTACCCTCTTCTCAACTCAGAACTGAACTGTTCTTCTCTCAACAGTCAGCTCCTACCACTTCTACTACTACAACCTTCTCACTTTCTCACTTGAAAGAGGTAAGGGTTGAAGTAAGGTTCCAACTAATGAGATATCCTTTACAATGAAGATCAGTGTATAAGGATTAGGATATCTCTCTAAGCTTTGTATGGAAATACAGTAAGTTCAGCTTAGAAGAAGTGTATGAAGACTAAGATAGTCTCTTTTGAAAGCTTTGAAAGCACTTGAATTCTTGTAGGATAGTTGGCTTGGTAGTTGGTCTTAGTTGGATGCTTTCAAATGGTCTTCACACTTCTGTATTTATAGACAAATTTGAGGATTTGCCCGTTGGAGAGGCAGCCCCAAATTGCTATAAATGTCTTCCTTGACTTCTTCAAACTGGAAGACAGATTCTTTGATAGTGACATGTCCTTATTTGGGTAATAAACGGCTGTTAAGACTTTGTCTTCATTCTGCAGCACTTTTCCCAATGTTTGACTTCTTGTTAGGACTTGGACATGGCTTCTGAAGATTGATCCAATGATAGGACAACATTCCTTATCAACTGGACAACTCTCCTTATCACTATCAGCAGTTTTGCTTATCAGCAAAGTTGGCTTGCTCTTCTTCAGATGACTTGGCTTTTTCCCTTTGCTTCACTTCAAGGTGATCTTAGCATGTAGAATTGAAGTTCTTTAGGGTATGGTTGTCTCTAACTCTTCAGCATGGTTGACCTTCAAACATTAGAACTTTTGTTCTGGTTCAAACTTGCTGAGACAACTCTTCTGGGACAACTCTCCTGATCAGAGCATATGATGTTCTATAGAGTTTTCCTTTGCTTTAGTGATTGTTCCAGAATTTGAGCTTTGAGGGGACTTGTTCCTGATAATCTTCCAAGTATAGGTTCCCCCTCTCATTGTGCATCTAGTCATCTAAGAGCTGCCTAACATATCAGCTACTCATCTAGCCTTATGCTATGTGTTCTAACAATCTTAGAACACAGTCATCTAGACTTAGGCATGTCTCAGGGGGTTTTGGTATTTAATCAAAACATATGTCATTTTATTCCCAACAATTTTTATCACTGATTGCTTTAAATATAATGAATGTTAATTATTTATTGCATAAACGTTCAGATGTATTTTACATTGTAGACAATGTGGTGTGTAGAAGATCACAGAAGATCACATTGTCAGTTCCTTGTATATAAGTACAATTAATTCACAACTTAGATGAAATTGAACAATCCATTGGTAGAAGTTGAGGTGTAAGGCTCGGATTGGTTTATCTTGACTAAGAGATTACACTAGTGCATTATGATGTGCTGAATAGGACCTACACAGAGGTAATTCTTCTAGACTGACTTAAGGAATGAAGAATTAGACCTCAGTGGTTGTTGATTTCTTAATCTCTGTCACTTAAATGGGATTGTCTGTAGTTAAGAAGTATTGCTTTGATTTATTATGGGTAAAGAATCAATTTGATTCAATACTTTGTATTTTGGGCAATATTATTAATTACAGGACAGATTGCCAAAATTAATACAGAGAATCGTGTCTTGGAGTGTCAAGTTGATTATGTCCCCTTGGTGGGCTCAGAAGGTTTATCATATCAAATCTGATCAGTGGAATTTATTTCCGGTATGATAATAATGTTGAGCTGTCCTTACTCCGAGGAATAAAAGATATTAATTAATTAAAGCATTCAGTAGCTTAAATTAATTGATGGACATTGAATCTTAAACACGGGAAATAATAACCGGGAGCCATATTTCGTAATATGGGTTAGGATGGATAGTGCAATATTAATTCTATAGTGGAATGAATTAATATTAATGGGCTGGAAAAATGTTGTGGCTCAATATTGATTTTTGGGCCCATTGGGAGGTCCAATCCTAATTCTCCCAGAGGCCCCTCAAGTAGCCCAATAAAAGTCTATTAATTAAGGTAATTAAAAGATAAGGATTAATTTTGTTGCAAGAAATTAGAGAGAGATATTTATGGAAAAAGATATATGGAAATAAGAGATTATTTCTATATTATTCCAAGATAAATTGACCGGTCAATTTTTTTCTTTCTTGTAAGAGAAGAAACATAGATTCTCTCTTATAAAAGGAGAAGAAAAAAAAATTGGTACTCTTGAGACTAAGAAAAAAAAAAGATCTGTAATTTTCGAAATTACAGTGTGTGCAACAAGAGAAAATTAATTCTTCCTTGAGAGTTAATAATTCGTGAGATCTCCCCACTACTAAAAAAATCCCCCCTATAGATACGCTCACTTAGTGACGCTCATAAATAAACGTCTCTAGATATGCATACAAAGACGCTCGTAATTTAATTAATTTTAGTGACGCCTAATACTAATTAAATGCCTTAGTTATCATGATTTCTTATATTCCCTCCTCTTCCCCAATACTCCGCGTCTTCACCTTTCGCCTTAATGATTCATTCAGAGTAAGATTCTTGTAAAAAAAATCGCAAATGCTTCATCCCTTCATCACGACGCACGAATTCAGAGCCCTAGTAATCAAATCCTTCATCCCTTCATCACGACACATGAATTGGGAGCCTTAATAATTTATATCTTTGTTGATCTTGGACCAGGTGAGAACCCTAGTTTATTGATTTCTTGTTCTTTGATGAACAATACCTTTGTTAATCCATTCTACCTTGTCTCATCCCACAGTCCCAAAATCAACTTCTATGCGCGCTGTGCCTCTCCCTCTCTCTTCAATGAAGAAATTGAAACTGCTGTCTCAAAAGTGGCGTTGAGATGGCATCAATTTCGATTTTAATTACTGGTTATTCGGTGTGTTTTCAGTTTTAACTAATTAAATTGTTTTATTGAATCACCTCCCCTGATCAATTCTCAGTTTCAACTAATTAGATTTTTAACGATATGGTTGATGCGCACTGCAATAGGTGCGACTCAAATTTATTCTTCCTCTGTTTATTGTTATCTGTTTGTGGGTTTTTTTTTTCAATGGTTTCTAGGTTACATAGTATACAGATTATATAGGTGCGACTTCTTCCTCTGCTCCTCATGTATTATCCCGGCATGAGAACTCTAATTTATCCATATATAATACTCCCTCCGTCCGCCTATAAGCTTCCCATTTTACCATTTTGGTCTGTCCGCCTATAAGCTTCCCATACCTTTTTTGGTAAGTACTTTTTCTTACACTTCACTTTATATCTTACTTTTTCTCTCTATCTCTCTCCTCTCTCAATCACATCACTTGTACTATATCTATTATTTAATCACTTTTCTTAATCTCTGTGCCAAAAAGTAACGTAACACTTATAGGCGGACGGAGGGAGTATCTGGTAAGTTTTCTTTATTTTCTCTATTCATATTTCCAATATGCTAATACGCTGTTCCAATAGCAGCGCAAATCCAATATTGGTGACAATTCTGAGCCAATATTTAATTGGACAACATTATCTTTTGAAACTAGGGCTATGTCATTTTATTTTGAAATATTGTGGTTTGTGCAGAGTTCTAGTATTGTTTTTGAGTTTTTCAGTCTGTTGGTTATGTATGTCTTGGTCTTTAATAACGTGAATTCACGATTTTCTCCAGCAGTGCTTGACTCTTTTTTAGTTAATTGGATTCCACTGGTGTTAGATATTATTTTCTTGATTCTCTTTGAAATTGGGGACAATTTCATAACAGTTCACTACAGTTGCACCACTGATTGTATATTGTTCTTTTTTTATTTCTTATATCTTAGTATATTTGTCTTTTAGATCAATAAGTTAGTTTCATGTATATATGTACCCCCTACCCCCTCCATGCTTCTCATGCTGAAATATGTTTCAACTAATTCAGAACCTTACCCTAATTAAGTAGTTTCTCCCTTTTCTCTGTTGACTAGTAAAAATATGCCTTTATTTAGCAGATAGATAATATTATGCACATTGACTTCAAATTACTAGATCAAGTAATCTTATTTGTGAGAAAGAAGTATTTTGTTAAAATGTGTTCTGCTTATATGTATTGGTTGTTTGTAAAACTCAGACTTCTCTGTAACTGATGATTGAAGATTACAATTACTAAAGTTTTCTAAGCTTCAGATTAGTTTTTTAAAACAGAAATTATGCAGTTTGCCTTACATTACTCATGGTCTACTGAGGCACGTGCTAGGCCAGCCTTGGCCAAAGTATCAACTTTATTTTGCTCAGGGGCATCTCCATTGGAATAATGCCAGATGCCAATGTCATAGTCAAAAAGCTTAGAGAAGGTTCATTTTCTGTCCAAGTTTGTTAACATTTCAACATGCTTCACCAAAAGTAAACTGACAAGATTCCATGGGGTAACTTAGTTTCTTGTTTATTTTATTAACGGTTCACTTGTATTGTTGAATTGGCTAAACTGACAAGATGCCATGGGGTTCAGGGTGTTGAACAACGACCAATTTATTTGTAATAGTATTCGCCTAGTGGCATCCATACAAGATACTTAAATTAGGTACACCAAACTATCAAAAAAAAAATTTTGTACTCTTAACACCTTTAGTAGCCATGACGTTTATTCACAGTGACCATCACAAGTATGACCACTAAGAGGGCATTGAACTTATCAAGGAGAATTTTCTGCAATGTGAAGTTAATTCCTTGTATTTGAAGTCTTTTAGTGATCTGAACTAATGTTGTTGTTTTTTTCCCGTTGTACAGTAATAAGATTGTTTCTTACACAGATTAGTCCATTTATATATACTTTAGTCAAAGTTTCACAGATCAATGTTACTTGTATTCTATTGTGGTCAAAACTTCACATTGTAGTTTTTGATGTTAGCATAGGTCGGACTTGTAAATTTATTAATGTGTTATGTTGTAATTGGATCATATTGTGCCCAACATAATTTCCAGATATTCAGGAGCTGATTTTTGTTAACGGCATAATAAATCAAATTAGTTTGTGTAGACTGAAAGCAATGCATGCTTTGAGGAATGGTCAGATGGAAGTCCTTTATATATCTAAGCAAAATGCTCAACAGGAGCCGGCACGCATTTTCATCAGACTTAGAAAGGTAAGCTTTTCTTTGCATAATATACCTTCTCTTAAATATAATTTATGGTGCCTTTTGTTACACAAAAGGCTCTTTGTTTGAATCTTCAATAAATGCCACAGGGTCCAGATATGATTTTTTGTTTCCATTCATGAATTTTCATTTTCCTCTTTTTAATTATTCTGATTGCAGAATATGAGATTTTTGAGCTGCAATTTCAATTATGGTTGATTTGCAATTTATTGTATATCAGTATATGTTTGATCACCTGCACTCTTCTGGTTGATTCTGTTTTGCGATGCTTCAATATAATATGGTATTTCAATTCCCCCACTTTGGTCTTTTCAAAATAGACTTTTTAACTAATTTATTTTTCATTTCCACCATCAGCTCTCATATCTTGTTCAATTTCAGTGGTTCTGTAATCTGCAATAAGTCCAGTTTACATATCTCTCGTACGAGTCCTACCTCCTCTCATGGTAATCTGCAATAACTTCTTCACTGACTATAGTTCTGCTAAGGCCCAGACTCTAAACATGGTGCTTTTTTTTTTTCTGCAATTTTTTTGCTCCTTTTTTTTTTTTTTAAATTCATTTGTTATATATATATATATATATATATATATATATATAAACTAACTAGATACACAAAGTGAAGTTTCTGCTTACATGGGAAATGGATTCTAGATATTAATATGAATAATTAGGCTTAGATAGTAAGTGATATTTGAGAGTGAGGATAATAAAAATGACAGTAGTTATAATCTTTTAATCAAAACCAGTATTGTACCTATTTTCTACTTCTTCCGTCTGGTGAAAACTATTCATGAGTTTTGTGCACGGAGGTTAAGAAATATAATAGAATAAATAGATGTATTAGAGGTGATGTGATTGAGAAAGAGAAGAATATGATAAAATGTAAGAGAGAGTAGTTTGTCAAAAATGAAATAGATAGTTTTCATTGGGAAGAAGGTTAGGTAATTTTCACTGGGACGGAGGGAGTATTAGACTCTAGCCAGATAGGTAGTTGAAATTTAACTGATTCCATGTCATTCCTTTTGTGTAGCAACGGAGTGCAATATTAAAAATATGTTATATTATAAAAGACCATTTTCGGGTTCAGATCCAGCTTTGTGTGAGGTATCAATATAACTCTGCTTACAAAATAATTTGCTATTTGATGCAGAGTTTAAATAAACACCATTACAGTGGTATTAATAATTTTCCTTTTTGTTATTACAGGTTCAAGTGAAAGATGCAAGATAAAGAGGGCAAACTGGATTTTGCCACACATAGTTTAGGTGCAATTTATCTTTGAATTGAAAATTTTGATTTTTCTAAATTTAGAATATTGAACTTGATAGTTATGTGGTTGATACCAGGTTCGAGTTGAGATTTTTTAAACTTCCGTTGTTTCTTTTTTACAAGTGTGATGACATTAATTTACCGTTGGTTTATCTTTTAGAAGTGCAATGATATTTTATTGTCATGATATAAATGAATGAAAATATAAAATTATTATATATGTTTGAGCAGTTTAGGGGTATATGAATAACCTATATTGTTACCAATTGACAACAAAAGGGTTATTAAGTTTGGTAGTTAAATTAGTTATAAAAACTTTGTAACGCGAGAAATCGTCACCGAAGCATACCATTGTTACGATGGTTAGCGTCACTAAACGTGATGGTTAAGTTAGTTATAAATATTTTGGTGACGTGAGAAAGCGTCTCTAAAGTACACCGTTGTGATGTCGATTAGCGTCACCAAATAGTATTACTATGACAAATAAAGCATCATTAAATCAGGTACTTAAAAGTGTTAGAACTGTTTCGTGACGCAAGAAAGCATCACTGACGTACACCGTCGTGACGTTGCTTAGCGTCACCAAATGGTGTTACTATGACGCATAAAAATGTCACAATGACCATTTGCAGTGATGGTTTCGGGCGTCACGATAACAAGCTAAAGAAACGCCAAATCAGGTGACACTTGACTAAGGCGTCACTATAGTTAAAGCATCACTAAAGACTACTTTTAGTGACACATTTGAGTGTCTCTAAAGCCTATTTTTGTTGTAGTGCCCACCGGGTCAACGGACTAGGACTTAGGGAATACTTGAGAAGGCAATTGGGTTGAAGTTGTTACTCTTCTCAACGGTATCTCTCCGATTTAAAGGTAAACACGTAATCCCTTAGTTCCGCATGTTTAGGGATTTAATTATTTTACCGTACATTCATAACATAAATGAGTTGATTTAATTTGTTTAAATTATGAAATTAGATTTATGATAATTCATATTTAAATTACGTCCCAAATAGATCCGGGTAATTTTAAAGGAGTCTCAAAGGATTCCCGAAAGTCTCAAAAGATTCCCGGGAGTCTCAAAGGATTTCAAGCGTGATGGTCCATAACCCAAAAGTGCCAATAATTCCCCACAAAGGAGTTGGGGAATGTGGTCCCATAATAATTTCCCACAAAGGAGTTGGGGACCACAAGAGTTGGGGACCACATTGTTGGGGGACTATTATTGGGTATTGGGATTAATTTCCCAACAGAACAAACGAGTAGACTTAAGCACACAAGACGAGTTGGCTCAAGTGTACAAGACGAGTTCCTCCTTCGACTGTGCTTGTCTATTCTGAAAATCGAACACCTTCATGTACCTGTCTTATCTTATGTGACGCATGAGATGAGATACAGGTAGCAGAGTAGAATAATTAGGCTGAATATCAATCTAAAGCAATGATCAAGGTTTCGAATCAAGATGACTTTTAACAAACTTAAGAGGCAACATAAGGCTCTTTAAGAAATCATAGATTCCCTCTTAAATGTTTATTCTCTTAGTATTACCCTCAGCTTTACCAGCTTCCTCATCGGGTTGTTTGGTCATCTTGTCTGACCTTGTATACCTGTCTGTTGGGTGAGTAGACGAGTGCTCTGTTCCAGTGATCTTGTCTCCTTATTTCTTTGATGTACCTGTCTAGTTAGTACATAGCTATAGGCAAGTAGGGTCTAGATCAATTAGTCCTAGACTAATGCATACTCTCGAAAACGAGCTTTAGCCAATGGTTTTGTGAAAATATCAGCTCTCTGAAAATCAGTATGAATCTTTTCCATGCGAATATCCTTCTTTTCTACATGATCACGAATGAAATGATGCTTCACATCAACATGCTTACAACGTGTGTGCAAAACAAGATTTTGTGAAATGGCAATTGCACTATTACTATCACAGAAAATAGGAACATTTGATTCATATATGTTGTAATCTCTGAGCTGTTGCATGACCCAAAGTAGTTGACTACAGTAGCTACCCGCAGCCATGTACTCGGCTTCAGTAGTAGAGGTAGCCACACTAGTTTGCTTTTTCAAAAACCATGACATGAGTTTTGTGCCTAAGAATTGACAAGAACCAGATGTATATTTCCTATCTATTCTACAGCCACCAAAATCAGAATCTGAGTAGCCACTTAGAGATAAATCATCATTTGAAGGATACCATATACCACGATTGATGGTTCCTTTCAAATATTTCAATATCCTTTTAGTGGTTTCCATATGACTCTCTTTTGGATTAGCTTGAAAACGAGTACATACGCCAACAGAGAATGCAATATCAGGTCTACTAGCAGTCAAGTATAATAGTAAACCAATAAGACCACGGTAATGAGTTTGATCAGCACACTTACCATTCTCGTCTGGATCCATCCTGTAGGTAGGTTGCATAGGAACTCCAGAAGATTTACAAGTCTTAATACCATACTTGTCTAGTAGATTTCGAGTATACTTTGCTTGATTTATGAAAATCCCTTCTGGGGTCTGTTTTACTTCAAGACCAAGAAAGTAATTCATTTCACCCATCATAGACATCTCAAATTTACTTTGCATGAGTGTTGAGAAACTTTCACTCAGCGTTTTGTTAGGTGAACCAAAAATGATGTCATCTACGTAAATTTGGACGAGTAAAATGTCTTTCCCTTCTTGTCTTCTGAACAAGGTTCTATCGACCTTGCCCTTAGTAAAACCATTTTCTAACAGAAATTGAGAAAGAGTATCGTACCATGCTCTTGGATCTTGTTTTATTCCATATAAGGCCTTCTTTAATCTGTATACCTGGTCGCCTTTGACTTCGAAACCAGGAGGTTGTTCAACATACACTTCTTCCGCAAGAATACCGTTAAGAAATGCACTTTTAACATCCATTTGATATACGGTAAATTTCATATAAGCAGCATACGCAAGGAACAATCGAATGGCTTCTAGTCTAGCAACAGGAGCATAAGTTTCATCATAATTTATGCCTTCAGCTTGTGAATAGCCTTGGGCTACTAGTCTAGCCTTATTCCTAACGACTACATCATTCTCATCTTTCTTGTTTTTGAAAATCCATCGAGTGCCTACTACATTATGATGTTTAGGTCTATCGACAAGTTCCCAGACGTCGTTTCGAACAAACTGGTTCAACTCGTCTTGCATAGCAATGATCCAATTACTATCAGCCAATGCCTCATTAACGGTCTTAGGCTCGATAGATGAGAGGAAACAACACCAGCAAAACAGAGATGGACTAGGTTGTTCTTGCGACTCAAAGAGTTGTCGTCTAGTCTTTACACCAACAGTAGAGTCACCAATGATATTTTCAGTATCATGAGCAGATTTCCATGTTTTTCTAGTCTTAGCATGCATATTATCAACATCTAGATCGATTATAACATCATGCATTTCAATATCATTTACATCAGAAGATTTAATAGGAGTAGACGAGTCGACTAGTTCAGGCATGTCAACTGGTCTAGTAGATTTACCTTGAGCACTTACCTTTTCTGTGTCATCTGACTCGACAACGTTTATGAACGGGTTATAGGCTTGAACAGATTCATAAACTTCTGATTCTTGGTCAGTTTGGATCGATAGATCAGTTATCTTCTTACTGATCTGGTCGGTAGACGAGTCCTGTAGTGATTCATCGAAAACTACATGTGGTGTTTCTTTCACACATAAGGTAGAGTAGTTGAATACTCTGAATGCTTTGCTAGTCGAGGAGTATCCCAAGAATATCCCCTCGTCTGCCTTAGCATTGAATGCATTCAACTTGTTTTTCCCATTGTTATGGATAAAACACTTACAACCAAATATATGGAAATATGAAACTCTGGGTTTTCGACCTTTCCATACCTCATAGGGCGTCTTACCTAGTGCTTTATTGATAGCACTTATGTTTTGGGAATGGCATGCAGTATTGATCGCTTCTGCCCAAAACTTTTGAGGAGTGATATACTCTGTCAGCATGGTCCTGCAGGCCTCCTTAAGAGTTCTGTTCCTTCGTTCTGCTACTCCATTTTGTTGTGGTGTCCTTGCTGCACTAGTAAGGTGCTGGATGCCACGCTTAGAACAAAAATCTTTAATATAGTAGTTAATGAATTCAGTACCCTTGTCACTACGGATCTTGACAATGGACTGATTCTTCTCAACTTGAATCTTCTTCAACAGATCAGGTACGAGTGTTTGTGTATCACTCTTCTTGTGTAAGAAGACTACCCAAGTGAACTTAGAATAGTCGTCTACCACAACAAGTGTGTACCTTCTACCGTTCAAAGTTGGAGGAGTAATTGGGCCATGTAAGTCCATATGTAGAATTTCAAGAACTCTACTTGTTGAGAGGGTTGGAATAGATTTAAAAGAACCCTTTACCTGTTTACCTTTTTGACAGGCATCGCATACATGTGATTTGAAATAGATTTCGTTGGGTATACCTTCAACAAGGTAATCTCTTGCGATCTTATTAATCACCTTAAAGTTCATGTGACACAGGCGTCTATGCCAAAGCCAACTGGTCTCTTTAGGTGTCTTAGTAAGACGACAAGTGTCCCGCGGACAACTATTCCAATTCACAATGTACACACTGCCTTGTCTTATGCCGACAAGTAGTACGGTTTGAGTCCTCTTGTCTATGATTTTGCATTTTTGGCTTTTGAACTATACTTTGTAACCTCGATCACAAAACTGTGAAACAGATAGTAGATTATATTTCAAACCTTCTACGTATGATACATCTTGTATCTCTACGTCGCCATTTCGGATATAGCCAAAGCCTTTTGTGATGGCTGTAGAGCTATCACCGAATATAACCTTTGGTCCTTCTTGCTCATGGTAGCTTGATAGAAGTGCCTTGGTACCAGTCATGTGGTGCGAACAACCACTGTCTATGTATAGATCGAGTCGACCCTGCATTAGATGATATTTCATAATTTAGGTACCCTCCTTGTCTATTGGGGTCCTGGGGGGTTAGTCGAGTTCAATGGAATCCAAATATACATTGGAGTCCTGAACAAGTTTGATCTTCTAAGCTTTCGACCATATTTGTTGCAAAATAAGACCCGGTTGTCCTTGTCTGGCCTATCAGCAGTTCTTGGGTCTACTCGTCTGAGGTAGCCTTTTGACTTAACCTCTACTTGAGTAGGCACCGGCCTGTGATAGTCAGAGTAGGGCTTGTATGCATTGGGGCCATACGGTTTATAGACATGTTTAGGTCTTTCTTCTCCTTCGATATCATACGATTCAGGCAGAGGATATAAGACGGGTTGAATACGATATTTTGAAGTCACATTCCTGGGCCTAGACGAGTAGAGCTGAGACTTCCTTATGAAAGGAGGTCTAGGCTCTTTCCATCTAGTTTGTACTTGTCTAGTACTTATCTCCTCAGGATACCAGTCCTCGTATCTGACCTGATTAGGTCGTCCACGGTTTCTAGTCCTTTGTTGACTTGTTTTAGACGACACAGTCTTGTTGTTATCATTCTTTTTACCTCCCTTGGTAATTGGAATGTTAACTTGAGTCTATTTGAGTACAGTGCCTTCAGATGGAGTTCCAATATCATTGGTCGTTTTCCTTTATCATTAGTCAAAGAGCTTGAGATGAAAATAGTAGGGTTCTTAGGGACTTGAGTAGACGAGCTGGGTGTCTCAGCACCTATGCCTGTCTTGTCAGCAGGAGCCCTATACCTATCTGACAATTCAAGGTTAACCTTAGAGGAGTTAACCAGGTCAGTAAGTTTAAGGTCTAGAGTGACAACCTCAGTTACTAAGAACTTATTACGTTCTTCAAGCTTTTTGCACTTGCCTTTTAAAACATTGAATTCATGTTTCTTAGTAGCATGTGTCTTAAGTAGGTCTTGATACAACTTGTCTATCAATGCACACTTGTATTTGAGTTGAGTCAACTCTTCTTGCAAGCGTTCATTTAGGACTGTTATATTAGGATCTACTTTAGACTGAGCTTCCTTAAGATCAATGATTTCTTGTTTTAAAATGATGTTTTCGTCACTGACTTCCATGAACGCCTTATTAGCGAGTAGGGGGTCTTCTTCAGTCACACCAGTAGAGTGATGAAGACTACTCCCTACACCACTATCGGCTGTATCACTTTCATCAGAGTCTGATTCATCACATGATTGAAATGAAGTTGCAGATGATACCTCTTGCTCAATTTTTGCCATGCAGTAGAGTCCATCATCTACTATGAATGCTTCATCGTGATCAGACGGGTAACTAGACGATGGTAACTCGTCTGAGTCCATTTCAGAGTCATTATTAGCCATCATTGCCTTCTTACCCCTGTTGTATCTTCTTTCCCTTCTTGCCTTGCGCTCTTCACGATCATCAGTGCTCAGGTCTGGACATTCGTAAATGTAGTGACCTGGTTTCTCACAGTTATTGCATAAAGGATCGTTAGTAGACTTTTTAATAGGTGATTTATCCCTGCGCTTATCTCGTCTATCAGAACACTGAATCTTCCTATCATCAGACTCTCTATCTCGTCTGTTACTTTTCGAGACTTCGTCTCTCCTTTCGGACGAGTTTCGATCTCGTCTGGTCTCAGACGAGTTCTTAGAAGTCGAACCTCTATAGTCTTTGTAGAATTTTTTATATCTACCATAGCGTTTGTTTAGTCTGTCGAACTTCCTAACCATAAGGTTCATCTGATCTTTCAGACTTTGATCAGACTTGTCTAACTCGTCTCTTATGCTAGCAGGCTTGGACCTGTCTACTCTAGAGCTTTTAGACGAAGTAGACTTAAAAGCAACATTCTTCGACACGGCTTTCTCCCTATCACTACTGGCAATTGGTTCTTCCTCATCTAATTCGAACTCATGCGCCTTAAGAGTCTGGAACATGGTTTCTGAGGGCCACGAATCAATATCTTGTGTGGATTTAATGATCATCTTGACCATTTTCCATCTTTCATCCAAAGCCTTCAAGATTCTCAGGTTAATCTCTCTTTCAGTATAAGTCTTTCCTAGTACTTCAAGATCATTCATGATTTTAGTAAATCGAGTATCCAATTCATCAATGGATTCACCTGGCTTCATCTTAAATGTTTCAAACCTTTGAACAGCTGTGGACAATTTGCTTTCTTTGATCAGCGTAGTGCCTTCACAAAGAACAGCTAGTTTGTCCCACATTTGCTTGGCAGTCTTACATTTTAACACTTTACCAAGATACTCGTTTGGCAGGGTGTGTAAAATATAATTCTTAGCAAGACTATCCAAATTGTTTTGACGCATTTCTTCAGAAGTCAGTTCTGACCTTGGTTTAACAATCAGCTCTCCAACTTCTTTGGTTGGGTCCAGTGTAGCAGTATTTCTGATCATGGTAACGACTGGTTCTTCTTTGATCACAGATACCATCAAATCATGAATTGAGCTGAAAATGGCTTCCATCCTCAACTTCCAGTAGTCGTAGTCCTGAACAGAGAACTTGGGAAGTTTGTTAGCACTTATCTCAAGAGACATGTTTTAGTAGTTTGATCAGATAGGATAATAGCAAGAAATCAAGATACATATATATCAAGAAAGTGTGGTATGCATAAGAACAGAAACGAACCAAGACTTCTCCCAAAGACTTTGAATGTTATCAAGAAACAGCAGTTCGAAAACTACTGCTCTGATACCACTTGTTGGTCCCAAGTTGAGTTAATAATATTGAGTAAGCTAGTAAAAGTCTAGAGGGGAGGGGTGAATAGACTTTTAAAACATTTTTCAATATATCAGAATACGTAATGCGGAATTAATCAAAGTAACAATGAGCCCAATCAAATTTATACTCAACTTATATTCGTAATTCGAACTATTGTTATGAACACTCTACTTGTCTTGTTTAGATAAGCAATTAACCAATTAAGCAATTAAACAAACAAGAAAGTAAATCAACACACAACGATTTTATAGTGGTTCGACAACTTGTCTACGTCCACTCTCACAAACCCAGTTGTGAAATTTATTACTCTTCCAATCGAGTAGTCTTGTGATTTTAAGTCCCAAGAAATAAGACTTAGATCTTCTCGAAAACACTACCAAGTGCCTCTTCGATCTTACTAGTGATTTACAAGTATCTAGCAACTTGAAACAGTAAACAAAAATAAAACTTCGCTTCGTTCAGTAGTAGCCTTCTTGTTCTTCACTTGTCTTCTGGCTTCTTTCTGAATCTTCAAACTCTGAGAGTAATTTGCTTCTTTGAATCTTCAATAATGCTTCAGTATACAGTAGTATCAGTAGTCTTTAATCGATCAATACTTTGCGGTATTTATAGACTTTAATTTCAAGAACTTTCAGTTGTGCAACAACCTTTTCTTGAAAACTAACTTGTAACTGATTCTTCTTATCCATCCACGCGTTTCTTCAGTTAATTAGTTATTCCTTAACTAACTCTTTAATCCTTATCTTCAATACGCGTTTCTGTAACTAACTCATTAGTTCTTCTCATCTTGTCTTGTAGTCTCGCGCACCTGTCTTTTTCACCAGTAGTAGACTTCGTCTTCTACTTGTCTTGTGCAGTAGACTTCTTCAGATTACATCAAGAAATAATCTAGTCCTATTATCTAATCCTAACAAGACTATTACATTACATTAAGCTTTATAACATAACTTAGTCACCTTAGAATCTATACAACAAATATACAATCAATACAATCGAAATATGAGCTTCTATACAACTTTAAATAGCTCAGTATAAATCCTAACAAATATACAAAGTACTTATAAAACGTACTTGTCTTTTTATTTCATACTTATCTTTTAAAACTATTACTTATCTTGTGAACTCTACTGATCTTTACAAGATGACTTCTTCTTAACTAGACTAGATCAGTCAACACTTAGAAAATATTCAAGTCTACTTTTTGGCTTATCAAAACTTATCTTATCTTTTCATCATTTAGGACTTGTCTTTAGGATTCATATCCCAACAACTCTTTTTCTGTAAAGGCTTTTTCTTCTTCTTGCCATTAGACGAAGAAGGTCCAGCCTGAACAGTAACATTTGCCTGTGGTCGTTTACCCATGAGACCCTCCACCGCGACCAATTCCGTAAGAAGCTCGGTTAAAGTATAATCCTTCTTACTCATGATTGCGTTTAAACGGAAGTTCTCAAAAGACTTTGGGAGCGAGTGTAGGATCATATCGATCTTGGTGTCATTATCGATTAACCCTCCGAGGACCTCAATCTCATTCAGATATTCCATCATCTTGAGACCGTGGTCCCTCACGGACGCTCCCTCTGGCATAGAGGTTGACATGATCTTCCTCATAGCCTCAAAGCGGGCAGCCCTATATTTCTCACCAAAAATCTCTTTGAGGCTCAACATCATAGCTGCGGCACTAGGCATAGTTTGATGCTGGTGTTGTAAAACATTTGACATCGAGACCAAAATGTAACAACGAGCCACCTCATCAGCCTTGTGCCACTTCTTATGAGCCTCCCTTTGCTCTTCAGTAGATTCGGCTCCCAAAGGGGCAGGAGCAGGTGTATCGAGCACAAACTTGTACTCATCAGCAACTAGGACAATGTCCAAATTTCTTTTCCAATCCAAGTAATTTCGACAATAAGCTTATTTTGATTTAAGATAACCATAAGTGGGTTGAATGTCACCATAATGTATCTGAAATAAATAAAATGCAAGCAATATATCACATAAGTTTGAAGCATAAAACATTGGAAACCTTCAAAACCAATATTCAACACAACCTCCAACAACCCAACAAACACATATGCAAGCCACGTTAGGGTGGTTGTTTACACATGTATTCATCGACCAGACATTCAGTCTTTAATTTCAATATCACGTCAACTTATCCTTATGACGAATGAAATTAACAATCGAACTTTAACTGGCCATGTGAACTAGAACAGTGACCCCGTTGGGGGGTTATATTAAAATTCACATCTAAGTGATGACCACAATTTAACAACAGTTATCTTGAATTATTCTTTACTGATGAAATCATGGATGACACATCCGTTAGGGAAGATCACACACTTCATCTAAAGATTAAAACAGTTTTATTAGAAGTCTTAACTAGTAAGCTCGTGAATGTTGCAACCGTTAGGGGAAGACTCCCAAGGTCCCACGAGCAACATACACCTTACTTAAAGACCAATTTTGGAGGCCTATAAATTAATTAAAATTCAATTATCTCACTTAGTCATTTTAACATGAAGATTATTCATTGGCATAGCAAATTAACAAAAATTAACACATGCATGCCATAACAATACAAGATGCGATAAACATAGGAAAAAATAAATAAATGCACATCTATCGCAACCCCTTGAAAACCTATCAAAAATAGCCTACTATAAGCTATTACAATGATAAAAAGAATAGTGGCACGGACGGATGCCTCGCATCGGCCTCTCACGCAATGCAAAAAACCTCGAATTCTCGTCCACCGACAAAAACTGGCAGAAAACTTCATCAAGGCTTTTGTATTAGGCCTCGCTACTCATCATTGCAGCGTAGCGGTGACTCCTTTAGATCTCGTCGAGACGTTTCCGAAAAGGTCTTGTGGGCTGAAAACGGACACCCGAGTCAAAAGTTATGGCCAACACAGTTTTCACCGTCCAAGGCCACAACCCGAAAAACTCAGATTACTGTTTTCAGATCTTCCATCGACACCGCCCGTTCTCACGATCAAAAAATACAATATAAACGAGCAAAACCCTACTACAGTGATCTATGAAATAGTCCTATACTACCCACACTTATTATCTGGTGCGAAAAACGATTACATAACACTAGGGTTGCGATAGAAGAAAAAAAACATAACCAACAGAAACGCATACATACACATGAAACAAAATAAATTGAATCATACAATCATACGTTTCAGGCAGAGCCAACAATCCACGAATCCAGGCTCTGATACCAATTGCTTGAACGCGCCGGCGAAGGCGGTCCATCACCTGGATCGTTGTCGGATGCCAAACGTATAAATAACGAATTAAAACCTAAACATGCATCTAAGGCAGAATTTAGATTCGTTACGCTTGAAGATCGAGATGTTGATTCCAATCTACGGATCTTCTAGCTTGTCTCCCAACCTCGCTCGAACACCGGGTGGACGGCGCGCTATCAAACGTGGAGAAGGTGCCTGAGTTTCGTCTCCTTGAAACCCTAGCCGTTTTTCTCAATTTCGTGTGTTATAGTGTTTCAAAACTATTTTGAGGCACCTATTTATAATCTCCATAAGTTCATGGGCCAGACTAGGGATCCATTAGAAGGTATAGGGTTTAGGCTTCTTACAGGCCCAAATACTCTTATGTTCAGCCCAGAACATATAATTTGGCCCGAGAACATTAATTCATTCCACTAGAGAATTAATGTTGCACTCCCATCCTATCCCGAACTGAATCAGGGCTTCTATTAGACTTTATAATTCCCCGTGTTTAAGATATCGCACGTCCATTAATTATTAAAGCTTCAGACTTATTTAAATAATTAATTTCTATAATTCCTTGAGTAGTACCACTCAACCTTGTTGTCGTACGGATTAAATCCACCTGCATGGTTTAATACGACAATCCTTTATGAGTTTCCTCAAGGGGACATCATCAGCCTGGAAGTACAGGACACGGTGCCCTAATGCCAATAAGTAGACATCATGCGAGCGATGCCACTACCCAAAATACGGAGCGTGAAGAATCTACCAAGATTCTCACCTGTGGTACATCAAAGTAGTGAACAAGCACCCCACACATCTAAATATCACACTTATGGTTAAGAATCATAAAAGTCACCAAGACCTCTAGTTCTTCATAACAGTCAGAACAGAAGAACATGTCTTATCTGTGATCCATTCTATACGCCACAGCGCACTAGTATAAACTAATGGCCAAGACAAACCACTAAGAAGTTTACACTACAACTTAAACCAATAGTTTTGTCCATAACTATCTCAATTGTGAATACTGTTTATATCTTACAAGGAACTGACAATGTGATCTTCTGTGTGACTACAAACCCACCACATCGTCTACAATACAAGATAAGCAGACATACAAGTAATCACAAAGAATGCAATAATGTGAAAAACCATTTATTTCAGATAAAAGGAAATCGAATATACGTCACAAAAGCCCACTAAAAGTTTGCTTTACAGTATACACCAACACAGACTTGTAGTCCAGCTGACTTAGTAAATCAGAAGAGTTCTCACTCTTTACTCGAAAAAGTTTTAAAGTCTATTCACCCCTCCCCTCTAGACTTTAATCCCATTCACTACACGTTCAGGGACCAACAGTTGATGACGTTCGTCTTCTGATTGCGCAAGCCTTTGACTTCTTCTAATTTTAAGAGGAAAATCATCATCTTTATCTTCAGACTCTTTCTCTGCTTCTTTTTCCGTTTTAGGATTATCTATTGACTTCTGGGACTTGTCTTCTTTATTTAGAGTAAGAGCATTAGATACCTGTACAATTTGAGAAATAGACGACATTATAGATGATGGAATTTTCGAAGCCCCCTTGAGACATGCCTTCTTGAGACTGAGTCGATTGACTTTTGATTTGTTCTTCTGCATCTACTAATCTCCTAGCCAGATCAGATTGATAATCAGAAAACTTTTTCAGCATTGCAGCAAAGTCTTCAGCTGCTTTCTTCATCTGTTCAGTAGCCTTTTCAGATAGTTGCTTTAGCTGATCAGAAAATTGTTCTGATAACTTAGCTCTGACCTCTTCTTTCCCCTTTTTGTCTTCTTCAACATGGGAAGTGAGCGTTTGAGTGAGTTTCGTAAGATGATCAGTATTGGCAGTTTTCAGAATACCAGTGGCCTTTTGACTTAGAAGATCAGTCGCCTTAGATGCAGTATGTTCAATTACTTTGTCTAGATCAGGAGGAGCAGGAGCAAGTTGAAGTCGAAGCTTCAAATCTTCAGTAGTGATCTCAAGTTGCTTCTTGGCAAGTTTGAGATTTTCAAACTCATCTTCCATCTTTTGCGCATGCTCCTTGGCCAATTCCAACTATTTGGTCAGTTCAGCTCTTTGGGCAGCAGACTTCTTCTGCAGCTCAAGATATTTTTGTTGGAGGTCAGAAGTGGCTTGCTTTTCCCTGTCCTGACTGCGTTGTAATTCAACAACCTTCAGATCATCCACTTTCTTGATTAATTCTGTTCGATGCTCGTAATCAATTTTAGCAAGACCTTCTTCGAATAACTTGGTTGATTCATTCAAGCTTTTGTCAAAAGCTGTAACCACAGAATCAATTAGATCCTTCTCAAAATACTTCTTCATATTTTCTCGAACGACTTTGAATATATCCTGATAAGTATCCAATTGATATGTCTCGATTTTGAGTTTCAGATTACTCAACTGAGGTGCTAGATCTTCATGCACAAGCTTTGCAAGATCAGCAAGAACTTGACCGATTAAGGGAATATCAACACAATTTGATCTCATCATTGTCAGTTTATATCAGATGATATCAGAGAGAGATAATCTAGTAAGATTTATGTTTACCAAGAGCCTGTAATAATTCTTCAAACGACCTCTAAGGAAGATTCTCAGGAATTGATGCAACAATTTTCTGAAGGCGTGTATCATCATCATCACCATCGCTGAATACTATAATGTCAGTTTCATCAATCTGGTTGTGATCAACATTTAATTCTTCATTGATTTCTTCGGCAATGTTTTCCTTATCTGAGCCATCACGGATCTGAAGATTCTGAGCAATATCTTCAGCAGTTCGATTTACTTCAGCCGTCTCAGTGATTTGAAGATCATCATCTCCTTCTTTATCCAAAATAATTAAATCATTGAGGATTTCAGCTGCTCTCACAAAAGCACTTTGCATAGCTTCTCGACAATTTCTAACTTGATTCCCTTCTCCTCGGTTGAAACAACCGGTACCTTCTCCTCAGATTTTAGAGCTCGCTGCTCAATACTTTTAGATCCCTGAACCTCTGAGACCGGGGGCTGTGAAGGTTCAGCTCTCACAATTTCTTATGATTGATCATATTGAGCATTGGACAGTGCATATTCATTTTTGACTGTTTCCTTCACCAGTTCAGAGATTGAGTTTAGCACGAATGTCTCAGAGTCAGAAGACTCATCGTTGACAGTGACTTCAGCCATTTGCACAGCATCAGTCTCTAGCTCTGCTGATTTCTCAGCATCATTGCCAGTCTGTATAGGTCAATCCCACCTAAATCTGATGTAGGGTTATCTGCTCCTTCAGTAGCGTTCTCTCCGATGTGATCCTGTGTAGAATCGTCATCATTGTTTATCCTCTTTTCAGCTCCGGCTCGGGTCCATCGTTGCTGTGATCTGAAGAATCCTTAGCAGGTTCAGATTCTTGTAATTTCGAAAGCTGTCCAAGCTTACTAGTGACAAGTTCTGAAAGTGCATCATCAGATTTCAGACCATGAAGATCATCGATTCCAGAAGCCTCAAGTTGTTCCAACTCCCAATCGTAGAACATGTCTACTCCGCCCTTTTCTTCGACTACGTAAATGATTCTAGAGATCTCTACAAATCGAAGTTCCCTCCAGGTCCAGATTCGTAAAATTTGTTCGAGCAAATCTGGATACTGCTTCAACTCTGGATATTGTTCCTCTAAGATTGCTTCAGTTCGATATCTGAAGAGCTGTTCCTTAGGTCCTGGGGTAGGTGGATAGGAAAGGATTGAAAGGTTTAGGAAGTGGAAGAGGTTTAATTGATGCTTCGATTGGATCTGGTCGAGCAACATATGCTGTGATTTCAAGGTTGGTTGGAGAAGAGGGGGTTGAAATTTGCGCATAATCTGAAGCAACGTCTGCAACAATTTTCAAGGAGTCTGTGGTTGGGTCAGCAGCAATAGTGTCTGCTGAGGGGAGGGTGATAGGTCCTAGAGTTGGATATATAGTTGGGATTTCTGGATTAATGGGTATAATTGCGAGGGAATCATCAACTGGTGTTGTTTCAGTTGATTTAGGCTTAGATAAATTGGATGGAGGAGAGTATATGGATTTGGATGTGGTTTCAGATGGTTGAGAGGAGATGGGGTTGGGAGCAAGGGGATTTGCAGCAGAAGACTTAAAGGAAAAAATTCGATTTACCTTAAGTTTCTTGGTTGGTTTGACAGGAGGGATTTCAGCAGCATCTCCAGCATCCTGGACTTCAGTAGATAAATCTTCCGCTGCTAAAGATTCCTCATCTAACTCTATGGCTTCTGAGGAGGATTCAGATGTGGTTGCAGCTGGAGCAGATTTAGCAATTTCCTTCTGCTTTTGTCTATTTTGAGGGGCCTCTGATTTTGAGGTTTTATCTCCTTTCTTCCTCTTGGAACCTTTAGTAGTAGTTTCTTTCTCCTTCGCCAACAACCATTTGGAACGTATAAACTTGGTTCCATTCCCCCAATCTTTCTTATCTAGAAGCAGCTTTGGAAGAATAACACTTAGCTTTGTGACAAAGCTGAGTTTAGAACCAGGTCGAAAGGAACCATCGTCATCTTTCCTCTTTATCTTCTTGGATTCGCCAATAAATCTGCTTATGTAGTATCTCCCCCAATTGATTTTTGCCTTGTCGACTATGGCCTTCATCAGAATAATTTTATTCTGAGTGATGCCATCTAGGGAGCCATGTTGACCCATTATTACATTTGAGACAATATCGAACAGATCTTTATACTGTTCTTTCAACATTGACTTCTTCAAGTGGCTTGGAGTTGTTAGAGCAAGTTTCAGATGATCTTTGAGAACGAACTCCTTCCAAACTTCTTTCATATCACCACAAGAATATTCCTCAGGATTGGCTATACCTTCATGCTCCAAATCAAACATATCATTGAAGGTTGTAGCAGATAATCGAACCTTGTCATCCTCGATGTGTGAGGAGATAGAACCATCGGACCTTTCCCGTAGAAAGATGTAGAAATCAGCCACATCTTCTCCATATATCACCTTAGTACTGGTACCGATCAATTTCTTTAGACCTACATCGATTAGGAATTTTGCAGTCCATTCTTGTTGAGGAGTATGTGGTCCTGAGAAATTTACACAACCTTCAGCAACCATACGCTTTTTCGCCCATACGTCTGGTCTGTAGGTATCAAGTATGATGATTTTTTAAAATTCTCTTCTTGTATCAAGATTGTGGTGCCTAGATGAAGCCATTGTTAGAAAGATTAGATAGTTTGAAGGTTTCAGAGAGATAAGGGAGTAGAATTCTGAAAGCGTAAACTGAATAAAGGTTCAAAGTCTATCTTATATATGATCTGAAAAGTTCGATCAATGGTCTGGATAAGATCTTAGAGATTTAATGAACGATCTGGATGAAGGGTTGTATTCATCCAAATTTGAATCTTAAGATCAGCCGCTTCATATTCTACAAGGACTCCAAATATAATTTAAATGCGTTTATGAATTCAACTTATAGATTTTTCGGGTCCGCATTTAATGCTCAACATTCTATTGGTTGGCAAATAAAGCAACTGCCTAATCTACACGAATTTTAAGGGCACGTACTTATTACTGATTTTGTGAGTCTTCTAGGACAAGTTTAAGTTATTTTGCCATTTTAGTTCAGATGTGTACTAGTATGCTGAATATCAATAAATGAAAATTGAACGCGTTCAATAAGAACGAATTTCATTTAATTTGTCTTCTAATCATCTAACACAAGTATATAGACAAGTAAGGAGGAAAAACAGATCAATCTATTTCAGCTGTATTGAAACAATAGTCAAGTAGTCTTCTGATTTAGCTTCTGATTTTTCCTTTATCAACTGAATACGTTCCCCCTTCAGCTGACATGTCCTCTTCTGAAGATTTTTAGCACTATTTGGTTTTCAGCAGCAGTTTTCCTTTTAGCTGATAACCTTTCTTGCTTGTATTTCATTTGCATTACTTATCTAAGAGGGTAAACTGTTAGACTTCAGATGTAATGTTTAGAATGAAATTTTTGAGATTAAATGAGTCAAGAAAGAAAAAGGAATAATAAGTGAGAAAGCATAAGAGTATTCCAAGCTAAGGATCTTTAAGAATTTCATGGAAATTCCCCTTAAGACTTAGATATCTCTTGTTAAATAACTCTCAGCTGTAACAACTTCTTCATTGAGTTTAACTTACCCGTTTCCTTCATTCACCTGTCATGCATTGGATTGGACCTTGATGCACGAGGTCTCTTGCTGGAGGTCAGCTGGAATGGATATAATAGAGAAATGGAGGAGCAGAATGAAAGATCCTCTATCCTCCAACTGTAGAGAAGAAGCTCTGCTTAACGCTTCGCCTTCTATCTCCTACAGTATCCACTTCTACTGTCCCTAAATGTTTGTCTCTATAGCCAGCTACACCCTTCATCCCCGGAGAGGAGGTTGAAGTCTGCATGACATGAGACACCGGAGATTCAGTCCGGTTTAACATGAGACACATGAGATTCCAGCCTCTGCATGATGATTTTGAAGGATTTTTCTGGCCTTGACCCATGTTTTGGGCTGTTTTGTTGCATGTAGCTCAATGCTTTTCATTCTCACGCCTTTTCCTTTCTTTCTTTTTAAACTTTTATTCCTATACAAGAGGATTCTTTTTTAGTTAGAGATGTGATAGTTTGGTAGGTAAATGTTAAAACCTAAGGTCTTAGCCTCTGAAAAGAGTTTTGGAAAGCAGAGACTTTCTTGGAACTCTAAATATTCCATTTGAACAAGATAAGTAATGACAAATAATTAATATGAGGATTTTGAATCCTTGCCATTTGAAAAACATGTAATGTAAATAGACATGTAAAATAAATAAATGCAAGTAATCTGAGTGTTCTGAATAAGATATTTTAAAAAATTGTGGATTCCCCCTTGAATTAAGAACTCTAAGTTTCCCTTAGCTATATTAGCTTTCTTCATAGGGAATAGACTTACCTGGATGATGAGTGTGTCTATTCAACTCATCTGTAAGGATGGTCTTCACTTGTTGTCTGGTCGGGGCTGTTCAATGATCAGCTGGGTTAATGTTGACTTCTCAGTTGCCGGTTTTGAGATATCCAGCTCCAGTAGGCCTAGAGAGAAATATAGTTCTCTAAACCTCGTCTCAGCCAAAGGCTTGGTGAGCATGTCTGCTCTTTGGATATCGGTGTGAATCTTTTCCATCCTGATGTCCTTCTTCTCCAGGTGATCTCTAATGAAGTGATGTTTGACATGAACATGCTTACATCTTGTATGGAGAACTGGATTCTGAGTAATGGCTATTGTGCTATTGCTATCACAATAGATTGGAACTTCTCTTGTTTTGATGTTATAATCCAACAATTGTTGACTTAACCATAGTAGCTGACTACAACAACTACCAGCAGCCATATACCCGGCTTCAGTAGTGGAGGTAGCAACTGAGGTTTGTTTCTTGGAGAACTAAGATATCAGCTTGTTTCCTAGAAATTGACATGTGCCGGAAGTAGATTTCCTATCTATTCTGCACCCTGCGAAGTCAGAGTCTGAATAGCCACTCAGTTCCAAACCGTCTACTGAGGGACACCATAAACCCATATTTACTCTACCCTTCAGATACCTTAGGTTTCTCTTTGCTGCATCCAAATGACTAACCTTTGGGTTGGATTGAAATCTAGCATAGACACCTACAACAAAAGTAATATCTAGTCTGCTAGCTGTAAGATACAGAAGAGATCCTATCAGGGCTCTATATTTGGTTTGATCTATGAATTTTCCATCTTCATTTGGATCCATTTTGAACGAAGTCATCATTGAAATCTTGCATACTTTGCTCGTTTGAGCACCAAATTTGGTAATAAGACTTCTTGTATCTTTGGCTTGAGTGATGAATATCCCATCTGAGCTTCGCTTCACTTGAAGGCCTAGAAAGTAGTTCATCTCACCCATCATGGACATCTTAAATTTGCCTTACATCAACTTTGAGAACTTGTTGCAAAAGTCTTGATTTGGTGAACCAAAAATGATATCATCCACATAGATCTGAACCAATAAGATATCATTTCCTTCTTGGATCCTGAACAAGGTTCTGTCTATTATCACTTTTGTGAATCCATTATCAACCAAGAATTGAGATAGTGTATCATACCAAGCTCTGGGAGCTTGCTTTAGTCCGTATAGAGCTTTCTTAAGTCGATACACTTGATCGCTTTCCTCGAAGCCAGGGGGCTGTTCGACATATACTTCTTCTGCAGGTACTCCGTTTAAGAACGCACTTTTAACGTCCATTTGATATACTTTGAATTTCATTCGAGATGCATATTCTAGAAATAATCTTATAGATTCAAGACGGGCTACAGGTGCAAAGGTTTCATCATAATCGATTCATTCTGATTGTGTGTATCCCTTTGCCACAAGTCTAACCTTGTTCCTTGTTATAACATGTTGGTCCCTGAACGAGTAATGAATGGGATTAAAGTCTAGAGGGGAGGGGTGAATAGACTTTAAAACTTTTTCAAGAGTTGGGAACCTCTTCTGATCTCTATGTCAGCTGGACTACAAGTCTGCTGGTCCAGATGACTATAGTGATCTGATAGAAGAGATTATGTGCGGAATTCTGGTAGGCCTTGATTAGACTCGTTCTTATAGTTTATTAAGAAAGTGTTAACTTGTTTTCTTTAATGAAAGTACTCAGCTGATGCTGGTTTGAAAGTTGTGGCCTTGTTTTGAAGAATATTGAAATCACAGTATGCACTATATAATAGTTAATGAAATGACAGAATGTAAAGTGCAGTAAGTAAATAACACCAGGTTTATAGTGGTTCGGATATACGATCCTACGTCCACTCTCACGTCCTAACGTGATGTTTAATCCCTTTAATTTACCACAAATTACAAGGGTCTTGACCTTTATAGTCCCAAGGATAGGACTTTGAGATCTGAGCCGTCCTAACAGCTACGGTCTCCACAAGTGATTGTAAGCACTTGCACTTTGAGGGTTTCAAAAACTTTAACCTTTCGGAGAGGGTTTGGGGTTTTTGAAGTGTATCCAACTAATGGTTCAAGCTTATAAATTGCTTAACCACTTTGCCTAAAACAATTGATATATAGTCTGAACAGGTTTCAGGTTCTTATGGGTTGGATAGAAATGACTTAAGAGCTAAAAGTATTCTAATGCTTTCTGGGCTCTTGGAGAATTCTTGGAACAGTATGGCTTTTGCTTGATTGCTTGCTTAGCTTGTTGAATTCTGTCGATGTGATCTCTTGCTGTGATTACTCATCCTCTTGTATTTATAATGGTGATTGCTTGCAACTAGCCGTTGGAGTTGACTAGCCGTTGGGACAATCTTTCCATATGTGGCTTGATTCCTTGATTCCAGCTGCTTGATTGCTCCAATCCTGGGATCATGTAAATCTTCTAAATAAGGTAGGTCTTCATTTGAATTGCAAGATGACTTTGGGAATCAGCCGAGTCCTGGAAGAGTACATAGTCTTCTGATCTGTACTGCTAGTCTTCTAACTACTCTTCTGGCCTTAGGTCTCCTGTCTTCTGTTATTAGTCGAGTAGCACTCGTCTGATCTGAGGATTATTTGTGTTACTTTAGGCCATCTTCAGTCTTGGACTCCATCAGTTGAGTAGGTATACAAGCACCCAACTTAACTGGTCTTCAAGGATCTTCTAGTCTTCATGTCTTCTACTCTTCTCATCTTGAGGAGGCGCATGTAAGCCGGGACTGTGCTAATCAGCTGATATACATACAGTTGATTGCACAAGACTAGTCTAAGCTGTTCTATACAAGTCAGCTGATCCTATTACATTTATAAACTTTAGGTGTTTTGGCCATCAAAACTATTCTAACAACAAGTGGGGCTTAGGGTGAATTTACATCCCAACAATTTCCCCCTTTTTGATGAAGCCAAAACTATATTTGATAAATGCTCTTAGTAATTAAGATAAGAGTTTATAAACTTCAAAAATAACTGAAGTATCTGATGAAGACAATGAGAGTTTGTCTTGAAAGCAAAGAGAACTAAACTTGATTATATATAGAGCTTTTACAGATTACAAGTAATAGTTTCTTTGAAGCTTTGAAAGTAGTCTTCATCAGGTCTTCTGATCTTCAGATGTGGAAAGCAAGGTACAGACGAGTTCGAACTTCGTCCATGTGTTGTAGGTTTGTAACATTCTCCTCTTCATAGATCTTCTCTAGAATCCTTTTGACTTCAATCCAGTCTGTCCTTCCGGAGCTCAGAGTGGGAGGATCCCATTTAGGTTCTTCTGGAGTTAGGATTCTGCAGTTGTCAAGTTCTTTGGCTGTCTTGACTACTTCTTTCCAGAACTCTTGATCTTCAATGTTCATGAACTGATTGAACTGGAAGAATTCATCTTCATAGGTTGGGAGAGGGCCAAATTTTCTTACAATGTGGTGTTGAATTTTCCACTTCTTCTTCAGAGGGTACCACCTTGGTAGCTCATCTTGAAGGGCTAAATAATCCAAATAGTTGCTATCAAACACCAGGACTTTATCTTTCTATGCCAGAGCATTTTCTTTCAATGCTTTGTCCTTGAGAGCTTTCCTGAGTTTGGCTATCTTCCTGTCAAATTTGGCTTTGACTGCTTTCGCATCTTTTAGCTTCTTCTGCTTAAGCTCTTGAGCTTCAAGCTCTTTTCTTTTCTTCAGCTCTAAAACCTCTTTCTCTTCTGCAGTAGGCTCTGCTGGAGCTGGCTTCCTGCTTGACTTCTGAGCTTGCTCGTCTGCTTGTTCATCTGCCTTCCTTTTCCTTGTCATCCTCTTCTCAGGAACTTGTTCTGTAGAGGCAGTGATCTTGGCAGGAGCTTGAGTGGGAGCTTGAGTGTCTTCTTGAGCAATTTCTTTGCCTTTGCCTTGCCTGCTCTTGATTTTGCTTGATAAACCACCCAAGGTTTCATTCAGCTCATCTTGAGATACTACCATCACAACTTGCTGTGCAGTAGCCTTCTCTAGAGCCTTTATCAATACATCTTCCCCCTTTTTGGCTTCAGCAAGTGCAGCCGCAAAAGGCTTCATGGCATTCAGAATCTCCACTTTCAGAGTTTGTTGAAGAGCCATGGCATTGACTTTGCCAACATGGGTCAGATGAGTGATGCTATGGTCTAGAATCTGAGCATGAGAGTTGGAGGAGGAGGCAGCTTCAAGTTTAGCTGTAAGTGCTTCCAATTTGGTTGCTGTCTCCTTCAGCTGAGTCTGAAGTTTCTCAATTTCTGCTGTAGCTGATTGGAGAAGAGCTCAACCTTCAGTAGCTCTTGCTTCAGCATCTTCAATTCTTTTTCTTGTAGATGATTTCCATGCGGTTGATCTCATTAGTGTAGAGTTCAGCAAACCTGGTGGAATTGTCACCTGCCTTCTTCAGAATGCTGGTCAGATACTCACTTATCTGATCGTGAAGTGACTCTCCAAACTTGTCTTCAATGTCAATGATCTGGTCATGAAGACGAGTTCTCTGCTCCTTGACAGCCTTTTCAACATATCTTCCAAGCTGTAGGCCTAAACCTTTCTCAAAATGCAGGTCTATTGCAGCCTTGACCTGTGAGCATATGTCTGCTGTATAGTCAGCTGTGGAAGTAGAAGTTGAGGCAGTACCTTGAGGCTTTGGATGAACAATCAGGGCTTTGCCTCTTTCTTCAGCTGAATGGTACTCTTCATTGAGGAATGAGGTAGTGGCCTTAACCAGGTAGGACATGATAGTGTCTCCTTTATCAATGAAGTGAGTTAGAGTATCCTTAGGCATGATGTGATCAGGAATAGTGATTACTTCTCTTTCAATCTTGGCTCTGTCAACTGGTTCAGCTGAGTCTTCCGCAGGGATGGATGCAGCTGAGTCATTCACTTTTGCTGTGTCAGTTGTCTGCTGACCTGATATGCCTTCTGGGATAGAGATATCATCAGTTGGAATTCCTAGAATCCTGTGGCATACTGCTGCAAGGGCCTCTTCTGGCAGCAGCTGAGCAAAAGATTTAACTTGAGCAACTTCTTTTTGCTCCATTTCCCAGTCGAGGAAATTAGCTTTTCCTCCCATTCCCTCCATGACCTCAATAAGGTCATCCACATCATCTCTCCTGAGTTCAATCCAGGTGCAGACTCTGAGAACTTGTTCAAACTGAACTGATTCCTCATCAATACCAGGAATAGTAGACTTGAGCATGTTTGCTATCTTCATCCTCATTATCTTCTCCCTTGTGCACATAGGGTAGTGCACCATTCTATACTGAGGTTGAGAGGGGCCTGCTTCAACCTGGTCTGCTGGTGCCAAATCTTCTGGTGCAGATGCGGTAGTGAGGATAGGGGATTGAGAGGTTGGAATGGTTTCCTCTGCTGTGTGAGTATCAGCAGGGATTTGGGAAGTGATATCTTCTTGATCTTCAGTGGACTGATCATCAGCAGGGTTTTGAGTCTGCTGATTTGGGGCTATTTCTGCTTGAAGATCAGTGGATGGTTGGACATCTCCCATTTGAATGTCAGCAGGGGTAGGCAAATGTGGCTCTGGGGTTGTTTGATGTTGAGCTTGTTCCTCTGCTGTGTGAGTATCAGCAGGGATTTGGATATCAGTGTTTGAGGGTTCAGATAGGGTTGAATCATCAGAAGGGTGAAAGGAAGCAATAGGGGCTATGCTCATGGGAGTAGGGAGCCTTGATTTCTTGGTTTTCTTAGTGAAAGAAGAGTTGTTCTTCTTTCTCTTCTGACCCTTCGACAATTTAGAAGGAGTAAAAGTGAGAGAGGGATTAGAGGTACCTGCCTTCTTCAAGAGAGAGGCAGTTGGAGTGGCATCTGAATCAGATGGTGAGATGAGTCCTGATCTGATTAGAAATCGTCTCTGTGCTAAGGTCTGATTGTCATCATCATCATCCTCAGCAGCCTTCTCCTGAGCCTCTTCTTTGGATGGCTCCTCGTCTTCTTCAGCAGAGTCATGAACAGACTCTTCTGCCTCCTTAACAACATCTTTGGAAGATGCTTCAGCCAACAGCTTCCTCTTTTCTTCTTTCAACCTTGCTGCCTCTGCTAGAGCTTCCTTTGTGGAAGGTCTTGTGAGGTCCCATCTTGTACTTCTTTGGGAGAATATCTGGAAGGATGATACTCAGCTTGTTGACAAAGCTGACTGTAGATGTGACCTTCCATTCTCTTGATTGAAGATCCAAGGTAACCTTCTTGGCTTCAAGAGCAATCCTATTCAAGAATAGCCATTGCCAATCTCCATCAATCTGATCCCAGATTGCAGCCATAACTCTAACCTTTAGAGTGGTAACAACATCATGGCTAAAAGTGTTACCAAGCAACATCTTGCCTGCAATATCCATCAAGGTTTGGAATTTAGGTTCAAGTTGGGATTTCTTGAGCCCAGAGGTATCCTCAGCCTTGACCCTTCCATCAGTAAACATCTCCATATATTCCTTTTCTCTTCCCATGATGTAGGTAGAGATGTCTATCTCTCCCCTTGATAAGCCGAACAGTTCTTGAAGGATTTCCCTTGAGATCTCGACTCTGTGTCCACCCATGACACTTTCAACATGAGAATCTATCATCACTGCGTTTGCATAGAAGGTCAGCACATCTTGTTCATACACATTGGTTGGTGCTGCTTCCAGAAAGTCACGAAGGTTGAGATTGATGTAGCGAAGAAGTATTTCCTTGTTCGCAGATGTATGTTTGCCCTTGAAAAACAGAGCATTCTCAGTGAAGACTTTTCCTTCCTTAGACCATTTTTGGGCGTCTAAGGTGCCAGTACTCTTGGTCTGCTCGTCGTAAATTTTGATGATTCCCATTCTGGATGTTGAGTATTAAGAGTAGGAAAGCTTTGGTAATAATATTTCAGGACGAGAGAGATTTGAGAGTAATTGAGTATTGAGAGCGAAAGGAGTTTGGAGGAGGTTTAAGGGTTGTATATATACTCCAGCAGAAACTTGATCTAACGGTCAGATTAGATTTTAATGTGGAGTAGTGCCCAAGATTTTCCTTCTTTGAATCCGGGCCATTCCTTAAATTTGCCGGCTGAATTTGCCATTTGGCAACTGTTGATTTGCTCGCAATATGGTAATCAAGTATTAATGACATCATACCAAAAATAGCCGTTGTGACTCATTTTGTGGCAAGAATTGATCATCAAGGCCGTTTTCTATAAGTGAATTGCATTCCTTATATAGGCCAATTTCTTTAATTACATTCATGAATGAATCTAGAATGAATTACATGATCAAAGATAGTCATTATGCTTTTAAAATAAGGTCTTCTTATCAGCAGAGTGAGGTCTTCTGATTTCATCGAAGTGTCTGCTGATTTTTCTTGTAAGTCTTCTGGTCAGCTGAGTTAATCTTCTGATCAGCTGAGTAGAGGAAAAGGGTTTGCTGTGATGATCCAACCTGGATGAATCCTTCCAGCTTTATTGTGAGTGATGATCCAACCTGGTTTGATGGATCTTTCAGCTCCTTCTTTAAACCAAGTGGGGCTAGCCTAGATGAAATCCCACTGGCTTAACTGCTCCTCACCATCGGATGTTCCTCATCATCAGATGGGATGTAGCATCTAATGTGTCCTTGTTGAATTTCATCGCTTCTCTTGAAAGAGAAGAGGAGTTGGAAGAGGCTTCAATGGAGTGTGAAGAGAGGGCCATGGACTTGGTATCCTTGACATGTTTTGACAAGGTGGTCTTTGATAGCAAGCTCTCCATGTAGAACTTCCCCCTGGAGAAGAAGCACTGCTTGCTGGCTACTTTGTCCTCTGCATCTCTTCTTCCTTTAGTTTTCAACAAGAACGTCTCTTCTTTCTTTAGTTTTCATAGGCATACTTATGTTGGATAACCCAAGTATGCTGATCTGCATCATCTTCTTCTTCTGGACAAATCTTCATCTCCTTCACCCAAGATCTTGGTTGAGAGATGATCTCCATTCCATCTCTTCTCTCGATTATCTCCATACCTGAAACAATAATAATAGTTAGTGGTTTGTGTTCGTAGGTGTTCTCATAACTTCCTCCTTTTATAGAGGTAGAAATGAGGTAATGGAGCACAAGATGACAAATACTATAGAGTTGATAGGTCTGAATTTCTGAAAAGCAATTTCTTAAGATCAACAATGAGATTCTTGATCTAAGGGTTTACATTTAAAGAGATTCAGACTCTATCTTATGGAATGCAGAATTTATAAATTCTTGAACAAGAATTATTTGGAATCCGTACAGTGCATGTATACTGTTGAGTAGGTGGGGATGGTGTATTAATCCAACCAAGTATGACTCACTAATATACTGTATTCTTGTATAGTGATAACGTATTTTATGAAGAATAGTTTATTACTATACATAGATATACATTGCTTGAGTATAGACTACCAATTAACTCTATTCAAGTCTTCTGAATGTATGTATTTAATGCAATGCAGATTATAGAGTATTTCATCAAGGATTCTTAAGGTATCTTTGATTCCCCCTTGATTAGATGACTCTATGTTTTCCCTCAGCTTTATTTGTCTTCATCGGGAAAAACTTACCTGAAGATGAGGGTGTCTATTCACCTCATTTGATCCTCCTAGTCTGCTGCAATTGAATCATCTGATGTCTTCAGCTGATCTTAAGTTCTTCATGTGCTTGGATCTAAGAGTCCTAAACTATAGCATAGGGTCTTGAATCTTTCTTCAGCTAGGGGCTTAGTCAAGATGTCTGCTCTTTGGATATCTGTGTGAATTTTCTCCATCTTGATGTCCTTCTTTTCAAGGTGGTCTCTTATGAAATGGTGTCGAATGTCAACATGCTTGCACCTTGTATGTAGGACTGGATTTTGAGTGATGGCAATGGCACTGCTGCTATCACAGTAGATAGGAACTTCTCTTGCTTCTACATTGTAATCCTTGAGTTGTTGTACTAGCCAGAGCAACTGACTACAACAACTTCCAGCTGCCATATATTCTGCTTCAGTGGTGGAAGTTGCAACTGAGGTTTGCTTCTTTGAGAACCATGATATCAACTTGTTGCCTAGGAATTGACAGGTTCCAGAAGTGGATTTCCTATCAATTCTACATCCTCCATAGTCTGAGTCAGAATAACCACTCAACTCTAGATTGTCATCAGCAGGGTACCATAGTCCTATATTGACTGTTCCTTTTAGGTATTTGAGGATTTTCCTTGCTGCTTCTAGATGACTCTGCTTGGGGTTTTCTTGAAACCTAGCACATACTCCTACAGCAAATGTTATGTCTGGTCTGCTAGCTGTAAGATATAGTAGAGATCCAATAAGTGCTCTATATTCTGCTTGATCAACTGCCTTTCCAGACTCATCTGGTTCCATCTTGAAAGATGTCATCATTGGAATTCTTGTAGTATTGCTTTGTAGAGCTTTGAATTAGTATTGCTTTGTAGAGCTTTGAATCTTTCTAATAGGCTTTTGGTGTACTTGGACTGATTGATGAAGATCCCTTCTGGACTCTGTTTGACTTGGAGTCCTAAGAAATAATTCATCTCACCCATCATACTCATTTCGAATTTTCCTTGCATAAGTTCAGAGAATTTTTTGCACATATCTTGATTGGGTGATCCAAATATAATGTCATCTACATATATTTGCACCATTAGAATGTCTTCTCCTTCTTGTATTCTGAAAAGTGTTCTGTCAACTTTGCCTTTTGTGTAACCATTGTCAAGTAGGAATTGTGACAATGTGTCATACTAGGCTCTGGGAGCTTGCTTCAGGCCATAGAGAGTCTTCTTCAGACGATATACTTGTTCTCCTTTTTCAAATCCTGGAGGCTGCTCTACATACACTTCTTCTACCAGAATACCATTCAGAAAAGCACTCTTGACGTCCATTTGATATACCTTGAAGCCCATATATGATGCATAAGCTAGGAATAGTCGAATGGCTTCTAATCTGGCTACTGGAGCAAAGGTTTCATCATAGTCAATTCCTTCAGATTGTGAGTATCCTTTTGCAACTAGCCTTGCTTTATTTCTAGTTATCACATCATTTTCGTCCTTTTTATTCTTGAATACCCACTTTGTTCCTACTACATTGTGGTTTTCAGGACGATCTACCAATTCCCATACTTCATTTCTTTCGAATTGGTTTAATTCTTCTTGCATAGCAATGATCTAATTGCTATCTGTCATTGCTTCTTCTATGTCAGCTGGTTCAATGTTGGACAAGAAAGCACACCAGCAGAACATAGATGATTGGGGATTCTGATTCAGTTGTCTTCTGGTCTTGACACCTGAGTCTGCTCCTCGTAAGATGAGATTAGTTGGATGGTTGATTCTCCATGTATGTCTTACAGGAGTATCTGCATTAGATGAGCTTGGATTCTCATCTGTTCGAGTGCCATCAGGAGTGTTGACTTGATTAGGTCGATCATCATCTGTATCTTGTGTGTCAAAGAGATCATTCCCCCTTGCATTTGGGATTGTTGCATCTTGATTATGGATAACTTGCTCAGCTTGAGTTTGAGATCTAGTGACTGGTCTGTGTGGTTTATCCTCCTCTGGTTCTTCAGGAAATGGTTCATTGACTTCAATAAACTCATCAGACCTGGTCTTGATCACTAGTTTCTTCATCTGATCTACAGCTGAGGCTGTTTCTACTGCACTCTTTTCACAAGATTCATCAAAAACAACATGAGGTGTTTCTTCCACAAGAAGGGTTCGTTTGTTGAATACTCTAAATGCTTTGCTAGTTGAGGAGTATCCCAAGAATATCCCCTCATCTGCTTTGGCATCAAAAGCATTCAACTTACTTTTCCCATTGTTGTGAATGAAACACTTACAACCAAATATATGAAAGTAAGATACTCTAGGTTTTCTTCCTTTCTACAGTTCATATGGGGTTTTCTCATGGATTTTGTGAATACCTGACCTGTTTTGAGTGTGACAAGCTGTGTTGATAGCTTCTGCCCAAAGCTTCTTAGGAGTGGAGAATTCAGCAAGGAGTGTTCTTGCAGCTTCTTTGAGTGTTCTGACTCTTCTTTCAGCTACACCATTTTGTTGTGGTGTTCTTGCTGCACTTGTCTCATGCTGAATACCATTAGAAGTACAATAGGAAATAATATAAGAGTTAATAAATTCAGTGCCTTTGTCACTTCTAATTTTCACAATAGGTTCTCCTTTCTCTACTTGGATCCTCTTTAATAGTTCAGGAAGCTTCTGCTGAGTTTCACTCTTCTTGTATAAGAAGACAACCCAAGTAAACTTGGAGTAGTCATCTACAACAATGAGAGTGTACTTTCTCCCTGTTAGAGTGGTTGGAGTGATTGGTCCATAGAGATCCATGTGAAGCAATTCAAGAACTCTGCCGGTTGATGCTGCCTTCTTGGTTTTGAAAGAGACCTTTGTTTGCTTTCCTTGTTGACATGCATCACAGACCTGATCTTTACAGTAGAGTTCATTAGGCAGACCATCAACTAAGGATTCCCTTGCTAACTTGTTCATAGTCTTAAAGTTCAGATGACTAAGACGTTTGTGCCATAGCCAGCTGACATCTTTAGGGCTTTTCACAATCAGACATGTATCCTTAGGACAACTGTTCCAATTTGCAAGATACATACTTCCTTTTCTAGTTCCTGTTAGAAGGTTTTGTTTTGTTCTTTTATCACTTATGAGACACTCATTTTTAGAGAATTTTACTGAATAACCGGTGTCACAGAAATGAGAAACAGATAATAAGTTAAACTTTAAACCTTCTACATATGATACATCATGTACCTCAATGTCACCATTTTGAAGGGTGCCATATCCTTTTGTGTTACCGTGCGCGTTATCACCAAAGAAGACTTTTGGACCTTTCTTTTCTGTGTAGTTGGTCAGCAGGTCTTTGGTTCCAGTCATATGGGTTGAGCATCCACTATTTATGTACCATATTTCTCCTGCTAGACCTCCTTTTCTGTATAGGTCCCTTCTTTCCTGCAAGAAAGATTAAGTCTTAGGTACCCATTTTATTTTGGGTCCTTGGGTGTTAGTACTACCCTTGGGAACCCACATATACATTGGTCGTTTGAACAACCTTGAGCACTTGAGTTGTTTCCCTCGGGCATCACAGAACCAAATCTTATCAGTTAACACCTTGGACTGATCTGATTTGTTGTTTGTGTCAGCTAAGTAATAGTTAAATGGTTTCCCTTTATAGGAGTGCACATACATTATCTTTTGACTAGTTACATTCGGCTTGGGTGCATTAGCTGGTCGATGCACACGATTATATGGACCATACTCCTCTGTTCTCACAATATCATGAGAGATAGGGGGTGCAAAGAGAACAGATTTGTGTGAAGAAGATTTCTTCTTCTTGGCTGAAGCAGCATACAGCTGAGACTGTCTCAGACGAGATGGTCTAGGCTGTTTGCTGTTCCTCTGTACATGTTTGGGGTTAACTTTTCTTTTACCATTTTTGGTGTTGGAATAGTTAGCCTTAGTTGGTACAGATGTCTTTTGGTTCATATTGGGTTCATTGTGTTTAGAACACTCACCCTGTTCATGTGTCTGAGTAGTGCACTTGTTAGGTGTACTACCCCCAGCTGGAGAGGATGTTGATGGATTAAGTTCATAGCCTAAACCCATCTTATTGCCATTTGATCTATAATATTCAGAGATACTTTCAATAGTAGTCGAAGCTTTATTGAACTCTGATATCTTTTGATCTAGGCATTCATTCTCCTTTTCTAAGAGCTTGTGTGCTTGGAAGAGATCATCCAACTTAGACTGTAGTATACGAAATTCCTTGGTTTCTAAGGCTTGGGTTTCTAACATCCCCTCATACAACTGAGTTGTTGTGGTATTTTCTTCTTTAAGAAGTTCCACTTCTTTGATCAACCTCTCATTCATGGTGACTAACTCAGGGGTGTTATCAAACTTAACCTTCTTCAACCTAGCAATTTCTTTCCTTAAATCCTTATTCTCCTCTTCCACTTCTATAAAAGCTCTAGTGGCAATATCCAGATCACCTTTTACCTTTCTTAACGATTGATAATAGGTGTCTTCTGATTCGCCTTCAGATGAGTTTATGTCATCTGTTTGTGAGAAAATAGGTGAATGGAAAGTAGTAGTGTAGGAATTTACCTCATTTTCTCCTATGGCCATCATAGCCAAATCATCTGAATCATCTGAGTAGATTTGACAGTCTGGTGATGTAGGAAGTTCATCACTTTGATATTCAGATTCTTCAGTCACCATTGCTTGCTTATCTGAATTTCTTCTGTCTCTCCTTGGCCTTCTTTCTTCTTTGTCATCCAGCTCAGGGCATTCATAGACATAATGTCCTGGTTTGCGACAATTGAAGCATGCTCCAGGTTTTTTATTTGAACTGCCTTTCCTTGGAGGAGTGGCATCTCTTCTTCTGGAGCCTCGGCTGTCAGACGACTCCATATCCTTTCTAGGATATCTTTCTGGTGTTCTTTCTCTGGAGCCTCTAGAGGGTGAACTGGCTCTTCTATCTTTGTAGTTTCTATAGAATTTTCTATATTTGCTGTTGAGAGTGTTCATCCTTTCGAATCTTTTGATCATAAGGGCCATTTGCTCTTTCAGACTCATGTCTGATCCTTCAAAGTCTTCTGTTTTCAGAGAAGTCTTGCCAGATGAAGTGCTTGCAGCTCTTGTATTTGCTGCCTTGAAAGCTACAGTCTTGGAAGTAGATGGGGTTGCAGTAGGTTCATCACTTCCTGAGTTTTCTTCTCTTTCAAGATCATATTCATGAGCTTTTAGGTTCTGAAATAGAGTCTGTGCAGACCATTCCTTGATATCTTGAGTATCTTTGATGATGGTCTTCTTGAGTCTCCATTTCTTGGTTAGAGAGTCTAAGATCTTTAGATTTTTCTCTCTATTTGTATATTTCTTGCCCAGAGATTCTATCTCATTGATGATCTTGGTAAATCTATTGTCTAGTTGATCAATAGACTCTTCTGGTTGCATCTTGAAGTGTTCAAACTTCTTGACTGCTGTTGTCAGCTTGCTCTCCTTAATCAGCTCGGTTCCTTCACAAATGAGTGCTAGAGCATCCCACATATCTTTAGCTGTTTCACAGTTGATTACTTTTGCAATATACTCATTTGGAAGAGTTTGCATGATGTAGTCTTGAGCAATGCTGTCAAGATTTGACTGCTTCATTTCTTCTGGAGTGAGGTCCTTCATCGGCTTGGGGGCAAGTTCTCTAACTGGAACTTCTGGATCACCATTTGCAGTGTTGACTGCCATGATGGTGATTGGGCCTTCTGTGATTACTGACCACATCTTGTAGTGGACTGATGTGAGATTCTTCCTCATCCTGATCTTCCAGTAATCATAATCTTCCACTGAAAACTTAGGCAACTTACGCATATTAGCACTCATGCTGTATGAGTTTTCGAAAACAAGTTTTTTTTTTCAAAAGATCTGTTCAAAAGATCTCCCTCAAGTCTTCTGATAATCTAGAGACAGTAGTCCGTTAGAACCACTACTCTGATACCACTTGTTGGTCCCTGAACGAGTAGTGAATGGGATTAAAGTCTAGAGGGGAGGGGTGAATAGACTTTAAAACTTTTTCAAGAGTTGGGAACCTCTTCTGATCTCTATGTCAGTTGGACTACAAGTCTGCTGGTCCAGATGACTATAGTGATCTGATAGAAGAGATTATGTGCGGAATTATGGTAGGCCTTGATTAGACTCGTTCTTATAGTTTATTAAGAAAGTGTTAACTTGTTTTCTTTAATGAAAGTACTCAGCTGATGCTGGTTTGAAAGTTGTGGCCTTGTTTTGAAGAATATTGAAATCACAGTATGCACTATATAATAGTTAATGAAATGACAGAATGTAAAGTGCAGTAAGTAAATAACACCAGGTTTATAGTGGTTCGGATATACGATCCTACGTCCACTCTCACGTCCTAACGTGATGTTTAATCCCTTTAATTTACCACAAATTACAAGGGTCTTGACCTTTATAGTCCCAAGGATAGGACTTTGAGATCTGAGCCGTCCTAACAGCTACGGTCTCCACAAGTGATTGTAAGCACTTGCACTTTGAGGGTTTCAAAAACTTTAACCTTTCGGAGAGGGTTTGGGGTTTTTGAAGTGTATCCAACTAATGGTTCAAGCTTATAAATTGCTTAACCACTTTGCCTAAAATAATTGATATATAGTCTGAACAGGTTTCAGGTTCTTATGGGTTGGACAGAAATCACTTAAGAGCTAAAGTATTCTAATGCTTTCTGGGCTCTTGGAGAATTCTTGGAACAGTATGGCTTTTGCTTGATTGCTTGCTTAGCTTGTTGAATTCTCTCGATGTGATCTCTTGCTGTGATTTCTCATCCTCTTGTATTTATAATGGTGATTGCTTGCAACTAGCCGTTGGAGTTGACTAGCCGTTGGGACAATCTTTCCATATGTGGCTTGATTCCTTGATTCCAGCTGCTTGATTGCTCCAATCCTGGGATCATGTCAATCTTCTAAATAAGGTAGGTCTTCATTTGAATTGCAAGATGACTTTGGGAATCAGCCGAGTCCTGGAAGAGTACATAGTCTTCTGATCTGTACTGCTAGTCTTCTGACTACTCTTCTGGCCTTAGGTCTTCTGTCTTCTGTTATCAGTCGAGTAGCACTCGTCTGATCTGAGGATTATTTGTGTTACTTTAGGCCATCTTCAATCTTGGACTCCATCAGTTGAGTAGGTATACAAGCACCTAACTTAACTGGTCTTCAAGGATCTTCTAGTCTTCATGTCTTCTACTCTTCGCATCTTGAGGAGGCGCATGTAAGTCGGGACTGTGCTAATCAGCTGATATACATATAGTTGATTGCACAAGACTAGTCTAAGCTGTTCTATACAAGTCAGCTGATCCTATTACATTTATAAACTCTAGGTGTTTTGGCCATCAAAACTATTCTAACAACAAGTGGGGCTTAGGGTGAATTTACATCCCAACATAACACCATTCTCATCTGTCTTGTTCTTGAATACCCATTTTATTCCGATCACACTTTGATGTCTAGGACGATCCACAAGTTCCCAAACATCATTTCTTGTGAACTGATTGATCTCTTCTTGCATGGTTGTGATCCAGTTGCTATCTTCAAGAGCTTCCTCAATTGTTGAGGGTTCCTAAGAAAGAAAACAGCAATGACAGAAAAGGGTCTCAGTAATGTGAGCTGAGGGGTTAGATCAGTTGAGTGATCTCTCATCCAAATGAATTTTAGATAAGTACCATCAGGTGAGTTAAGATTCTCTTTTGATGTTGTGTCATTAGGATTTTGACATTGATGTGTCTCAGCTGGTTCAGCAGCTTGAGTGTCATCTGTCGGCCCAACTTCAGCTGTTTCAGCAGGTTCAGCTGTGTTTTCAGCTTCTTCTGTATCAACAGTTTCAGTTGTTCCGCCTACTTGAGTAGGTTCAGAATCTGCTCTAGGAGCTTCATTTACTGTATTTGTCTGGGATCTTGTAGTATGCCTCCTTGATTTGTACTGATCATTATCACTGTCATCGTCATTTGAGAAGGGGATGGAGACTTTGACAAACTTTTGAGTAAGGAGATCCACTTTATCATCTGTTCTCAGAGAAGTAGTTTCATCAAATACAACATGGGGTGTTTCTTCCACTATAAGGGTCCTCTTCTTAAACACTCAGAATGCTTTGCTGGCTTGAGGATATCCTAAGAATATCCCCTCGTCTATTTTATCATCAAAGGCCTTTAGTTGGGTCTTCCCATTATTGTGAATGAAACACTTGCAATCAAAGATATGAAAATAAGATATTCTGGGTTTTCTTTCATTCCAAATCACATAGGGAGTCTTACCATGTCTTTTATAGATGAGACATCTATTCTGAGTATGACAAGCTGTATTTATAGTTTCTGCCCATAATTTCTTGGGTATGTCGAATTCAGCAAGCATTGTTCGAGCAGCCTCTTTGAGGGTTCTGTTCCTCCTTTCAGCCCCATCATGTAGTAAGATAGTTTTGATGGCCAAAACACTTAGAGTTTATAAAATACATGTAATAGGATCAGCTGATATCTGTATAGATCAGCTCAGCTTTATTCTAGTCTTGTGTAATCAGTTGTATGTATCTCAGCTGATAAGCACAGCCCAAGCCTACATGCGTAATCTCAAGAAATGAAGAGTAGAAGACATGAAGACTAGAATATCCTTGAAGATCAGATAAGTAAGGTGCTTATATACCTACTTAACTGATGAAGTCTAAGTCCAAGATGGCCAAAGTCAACACAAGTATTTTTTTTCAGATCAGAAGAGTAATACTCATCTGATATCAGAAGATAGAAGATATCATGCCAGACGAGTTAATCAGACAACTAGAAGAGAAGATCAGCAGACTAGTAGCTCGTCAAGGACTCGGCTGATTCCAAAGTCATCTTATGAAATTCAAATGAAGAATTACCATACATAGAAGATTGACAAAGATCCTAGAACTGAAGCAATCAAGATCAAATCTGCTGGAATCAAGGAATCAATCAACAAACAAGGAAAGATTGCCAACGGCTAGTCAACTCCAACGGCTAGTTACATCAATCCTCCTTTTAAATACAAGAAGATGAGGAAGAACAAAATACAGAAATATCAAACAAGAATTCTGAAGGTATATTCAAGCAAGCAAGCCAAAAAGCATCACATTCAAAGAATTCTCAAGAGCCCAGAAAAGCATTAGAATACTTTCAGCTCTTAAGTTATTTCCTCATCCAACAAGAGAACCTGAATCCATATCTACATTGTAAATTCTTTGATTTAGGCATAGTGGTTAAGCATTCTATGAGCTTGAACCATTAGTTGGATACCTTCAAAAACCCAAAACCCCCACTTAAAGGTTTAGTTTTTGAACCCCTGTAAGAGTGCAAGTGCTCATCAATTACTTGTGGAGACCGTAGTAGTTTGGAACTACTCAAATCTCAAAGTCCTTCTCGTTTGTAATTTTCGGGAAATTAAGGGATTAACATCACGTTTGGAACGTGAGAGAGGACGTAGGACCTACAATCCGAACCACTATAAATCTACGGTGTTATTTATATTCTGCACTTTATTTTTCAACTCATTCATATATATTTATCATAGTGCATATTGTGACTTTGAAATATCTTTGCAAACAAGGCCACACTTCTTTCAAACCAGCATCAGCTGAGTATTTCATTAATAACACCTAATTGAGGTTTTCAAAATATCACTCGAACGAGTCTAAATAAAAGGCCTACACACTTCCACATATAAAAACACTCTATCAGATTACTATAGTCTTCTGGACCAGCAGACTTGTAGTCCAGCTGACATAGCAAATCAGAAGAGTTCATAACTCCTTAAATCGAAAAAGTTTTAAAGTCTATACACCCATCCCCTCTAGACTTTAATCCAATTCACTACTCGTTCAGGGACCAACAGTTAGAGAACAGTGCATCAACAGAAGAGTTGAAGCTTTCATCACTTTGAGACTCATCACCAACCATCATGGCTTTTCTGTTGGTGAATCTTTGTCTCTTTTGGCTTGCCTCTCCTTTCTCTCCTTGGAGTTGAGTTCAGGGCAGTTGAAAGTGCCCCTTCTTTTGGCAGTTGTAGCACAGGTCTTCATCATCATCTTTCTTTGAATCATCTCTTCTTCTAGATGATGAAGGTTCAGCTATGTTGGACTTTCTCCTATCAGGGTACTTGTCCTTTGATTTTCTTTCTTCAGGCCTTTTGTCCTCAGCCTTAGCTTCAGGAGAGTTGTACCTTCTCCTGACCTTTTTGTCTTGGTAGAATTTCTTGTATCTACCAGACATTGAGTTCAGTTTATCAAACCTTCTAGCCATGAGGGTTAGCTCTTCCTTCATTTCAGCCTTAGAGACTGACTTTGATGATCTTGGAGTGGACTATATTTTTGGTTCAGCAGCTTTGGCTTTGAATGCCACTCCTTTGGTTGGTAAGGAAGGTTCTTCAGTATGCTTTCTTCTGCTGAGATCAAACTCATAAGCTTTGAGTTCTGAGAAGACTTGTTGCATGGGCATGGTGGAGAGATCTTTAGTATTCTGCATCATTACAAAATATACATCCCACTTTGGAGTGAGACTTCTTAGAATTTTCAGTGCAATTTCTCTCTTGGAGTACAACTTCCCCAATGAGTTGATCTCATTCATTATATCCGTGAATCTACTAGTAAATTTGTCAATGGACTATCTGACTCCATTGTGAATTGTTCAAACTTATGCACAACAACTTGGAGCTTATTCTCCTTGATTTTGTCAGTACCCTCACACATTTTAGCAAGGGTGTCCCAAATTTCTTTGGCTGTTGTGCAGTGGTAGACTCTCCCTATTACTGCATCTGGAATAGTTTTCATAGAGAGTGTTCATTGCAAGATAGTTGAGGTTATGTCTCCTTCTCTCTTCAGTGGTGAGGTCATCTTCATCTTTGGGGAGTTCCTGCCTTGGGTCAGCTCTTTGAGCTTCAGTGACCCTGGGGTTAGCTTGAGTAAATGTGAATGGTCCCCTTGTGATGACCCTCAGCATCTCATTATGAAGGCATGCAAGATGAGCTCTCATCCTGATTTTCTAGAAGTCATAGTTCTCAATTGAGAACACAGGCAACTTATGATGAGATATGTGATTGACCTGGAGCCATATTGTTGATGGTCTCCACAACATTATGTGGAACAGCAGCATTGTTGTTGTTGTGGTTGTTGTCTGCCATATCTCAGATAAAAGGGGTTGGATAACAATGAGTAAAGAATTCAGAAAGATCAGTTCAGTGACCACACTAAAACTTGGTTTTTGAAAATCAAGATGGATTTTCAGAAGTAGTGGTCTTTGAACCCCTGCTCTGATACCACTTGTTGGTCCTGAAAGGAGGAGGTACAAGTGTATGGGGGGGGAAATACCCTTGTATATGCAAATCTTTTTCAATTTTAAGCAAAACGGGCTTTCAGCAAAGTTGTCTTGGATAACTCTTCTGATATGTATAACTTTCAGAAGATAATCAAACTACTAAGCACTCTAGAGTACTTAGTTGAATAACTATCTAATTAAGTTATAAGTGCGGAATTATGGTTGGCCCTTATCTTTAAACTCCTTTTAATTCTGAAATCTTATCTTAACACTTAAACTGTTTTTCAGGGGACTTGTCCCAAAACAGTTTTGCACAACTTGTGTTGTATATCTTTTGAAGATCAATTTGTGTGCAGTGTATGAATGTGTTACTTTGAATGAAATTGCTTTGTAAGTAAATAACACAAAGAGTTTTTAGTGGTTCAGAGACTCAAGCTCCTACATCCATTTTCCCTAATTTAACAGGATAATTCCTTTACTCTTAGAATTAACTTGTTTTATAGTTTCAAGGTTCACTTGATCAACCACACTACTCCTTAGTGCCTTGATCCCTAGGAATTCAGAGTCGTAGTACTCTCGCTTAACTCAGAACTAAATTTTTCTTCTCTTGACAATTAGTTCCTTACACTTTTACTACAACAATCCTTCTAACTTTCCTTGAAAGGTTTAAGGGTTGATGTTGGTTCCAACTAGGTGAGATATCCTTTACAATTGAGCACTGTGTAAAGGGTTAGGATATCTGTCTAAGCTTTGTATGATTTACAATGATGTTCAGCTTAGATGAAGTGTTTGGAAACTAAGAATGTGTTCTTAGAAAGCTTGAAGCCTTATGAGCTTGTAGTTTCCTTTGATTTGCAGGATAATTGGATCAATTGGATGCCTTCAAATGGTTTCCACACTTCTGTATTTATAGAGCAAATTGAGGTTATGTCCGTTGGAGAGACAGCCTCAAAATGTCTATATATGTCTTCCTTGAACTTTGCAACTGGAAGACAGATTCTTGAAAGTGACATGTCCTTAATTTGGGAAGTAAATGGCTGTGAGCTTCTTGTCTTGACTTTGATGCACTCTTTCCAATGTCTAACTTGAAGATTCACTTGATCAAACATGGACATCACTTCTGATCATTGGTTTTATGATAAGGACAATTTTCCTTATCATCTGGACAAGTCTGCTTATCAATTTCAGCAGACATGGCTTATCAGCAGTGATGGCATAGAGCTCTCTTCACATGACTTAGCTCTTTAACTTCACTAATCATCACTTGATGATTCTTGAGATTTCGTTGTTTCATATTAGTGGACTTGACCCCATCAGCACAGTTGGCCTTTGCCTTAGAATATTTCAGGTTTAAGTGTGCTTGGTCAATCCTGCTGTACAACTCCTCTGAATATTGATATGCACATCAGCAGACTTGATCTTCTTGATGTGTTCCACTCATTTGATCATCAGGGAGGTTGTCTTTCTACTGAGCTGACTCAATCAACATAGTTGGTCAGTTAAGCTTTTCAGCAGTCTTGGGATCAACTTGATTCTGAGCCTTGAGGGGACTTAATTCTTGCAATCACTTATGCTTGTGTTCCCCCTCAACTTATGCATCTAAATTCACTAAGAGCTGCCTAACATACCAACTTCTCAACTAGCCTGGTCTACATGTTCCAACATTCCTGAAACATGTTCATTCAATTTGACTTAAGTATTTGACATGTCTTTAAGGGGTTTTGGTATCTTAATCAAAATCTCATTTTATTCCCAACAGTTATTATCAATATAATAAAATTATAACCCAAGCTCAAGTAAAATTCCTTAAATTTAGGTCATCTTATAAATATATGATATTGATAGTTTTTTAAACGCATACTAATGATCATAATTTATATAAATATAAGTATACTAATTAATATACTTAAACGTAGTATCATATATCTTAATGCAAGTCTATTAATATGTTTATTGTATTTTATTTTAAAAATAGTTTCTTATTGTTGGGAATAAAATGATGAATGTTTTGATTAAACACCAAAACCCTCTGAGACATGCCTAGTCATAATTGATAGTGTTCTAAAAGATGTTGGAACACATAGCATAAGGCTAGATGAGAAGCTGAAATGTTAGGCAACTCTTAGTTGTATAGATGCACAATGTGAGGGGGAACCTATGCTTAGAAGTTTATCAAGAACAAGTCTCTCAAGGCTCAAATTCTGGAACAATCACTAAGCCTATGAAAGGCCAAGTATATTCAAACACTCTGATCAGGAGAGTTGTCCAGAGAAGTTGTTTCTGCAAGAACAAAGGTTCTAAAACTCAAAAGGCCAAGTATATTCAAATACTCTGATCAGGAGAGTTGTCCATAGAGATTGTCTCTGTGCAAGAACAAAGGTTCTGAAGCTCAAAGGCCAAGTATGCTGATCAGGAGAGTTGTCCAGAAGAGTTGTCTCAGCACAATTGAATCAAGACAAGTGTTCTAAAGTTTGAAAGCCAACTATGCTGAAGAGATAAAGACAACTATACCCTAAAGCCTTAAAAGAATGATGCTAAGATCAATTCCAAGTAAAACAAAGGATAAGAGCCGAGTCATCTGAAGAAGAGCTAGCCAACCTTGCTGATAAGCAAGACTGCTGATCGTGATAAGAAGAGTTGTCCAATTGATGAGGAATGTTGTCCTATCAATGGAACAACCTTCAGAAGCCATGTCCATATCCTAGCAAGAGAATCTGAAAGTCAGATATTGGGAAGAGTGCTGCAGAATGAAGACAAAGTCTTACAAGCCGTTTATTACCCAATTGAGGAATTTGGGACTGCCTCTCCAACGGGCAAATCCTCAAATTTGTCTATAAATACAGAAGTGTGAAGACCATTTGAAGCACCTCAACCTTGACAAGAATATCCAACTATCCTTCAAGTCAAAGTGCTTTCAAAGCTTTCAAAGAGACTATCTTAGTCTTCATACACTTCTTCTAAGCTGAACCCAATTGTATATTCATACACAAGCTAAGAGAGATATTCTATCCTTATACACTGATCTTCATTGTAAAGGATATGTCATTAGTTGGAACCTTACGTCAACCCTTACCCCTTTCAAGTGAGAAAGTGAGAAGGTTGTTGTAGTAGTAGAAGTGGTAGGAGCTGACTGTTGAGAGAAGAACAGTTCAGTTCTGAGTTGAGAAGAGGGTACTAGGACTCTAGACATATTAGGGATCAATTCACCAAGGAGTGGTGTTCTTGATCAAGTGCACCTTGGCACTATAAAACAAGTTAATTCCAAGAGTGAAGGAATTATCCTGTTAAATCAGGGAAAGTGGATGTAGGAGCTTGAGTCTCTGAACCACTATAAACTCTTGTGTTGATTTGCTTTACAAGTACTTTCATACATTCAACATTGCACACAAAACTGATCTTTCAAAGGATACATATTCAAAGACTGTGCAAAACCTATTTGGACAAAGTCCCTGAAACTGAACTTATTGAATTGACCAAGTGATTTCAGAAACTAAAGGAGTCTAAACTAAAAGGGCCAACCACTATTCCGCACATATAACTCCCCTAGATAGTTATTCAACTAAGTACTCAATAGTACTTAGTAGCTTGATTATCTTAGAAGAGTTAATCATCTTCAGCAGAGTTGTCCAAGACAACCTGCTGAGCTCTGGTTTGATTATAAGTTAAAAAGAATTGCTTAGAAGTGTATTCCCCCCCCCCCCTACACTTGTTATATACTCCTTTCAGGACCAACAAGTGGTATCAGAGCAGGGGTTCAAAGACCACTGTTTCTGAAAATCCACCTTGATTTTCAAAATCACATAGTTTGTGTGGTCACTGAACTGATCTATCTGAAATCTTATCATTTGACTGACACCTTATTCTTAAGCTATGGCCAACAACAATGCTGTTCCTAATGATGTTGTTCAAGGATTGGACAACATGGCCACAAATCCAGTCAACCACATCTCACATCACAAACTGCCCATGTTCTCTATAGATAATTATGATTTCTGGAAAATCAGAATGAGAGCTCATCTTGCATCTCTTCATACTGATACACTGAGAGTAATCACAAGAGGTCCTTTTGTGTTTACTCAAATTAATCCCAGATTGACAGATGAGCAAAGAGCTGATATAAGGGAACTGATTCCCAAGGATGAAGATGACTTCACTGCTGATGAAAAGAGGAAAGATAACTTGAATTATCTTGCAATGAACACCCTCTACCAAACAATTCCAGATGCAATTATGGGTAGAGTCTACCACTGCACAACTGCTAAAGAAATTTGGGATACTCTTGCTGAGATGTGTGAGGGTACAGAAAAGATCAAGGAGAACAAGCTCCAAGTTGCTGTGCAGAAGTTTGAACAATTCACAATGGAGTCTGAAGAATCCATTGACAAGTTTGCTGGTAGATTCACTGATGTGATGAATGAGATCAACTCATTTGGCAAGGTGTACTCCAAGAGAGAAGTTGGTTTGAAAATCCTGAGAAGTCTCACTCAAAAGTGGGATTTCTATGCTGTTATGATGCAAAACACCAAGGATCTCTCCACCATGCCCATGCAACAAATCTTCTCTGAACTCAAAGCCTATGAGTTCGACCTCAACAGAAGAAAGCCTGTTGAGGAACCTTCAAATCCTACTAAGGGAGTGGCATTCAAAGCCAAAGCTGCTGAACCTGAAATACAACCCACTCCCAGATCATCAAAGTCAGTCTCAAAGACTGAAATGAAGGAAGAACTAGCCTTGATGGCTAGAAGGTTTGAGTAGCTCAACTCAAGGTTTGGTAGATACAAGAAATTCTACCAACACAACAAATTCAGGAGAAGGTACAACTCCCCTGAAGATCAGGCCAAGGACAAAAAGCCTGAGGAGAAAAGATCAGAGGACAAGTACTCTGATAGGAGAAGGTCCAGTAGAGCTGACCCTTCATCATCAAAAGGAAGAGATGAACCCAAGAAGGATGATGATGAAGACCTGTGCTATAATTGCAAGAAGAAAGGGCACCTTCAGTATGACTGCCCTGAATTGAGCCCTAAAGAAATAAGAGAGAGGCAAGCCAAGAGTGACAGGAAGTTCACCAACAGAAAGGCCATGATGGCTGGTGATGAATCTGATAGTGCTGAAAGCTTCAACTCTTCTGATGGACTGTTCTCTAACAGTGATGATGATGATGATGTGTGCAACATGGATATTGAGGATGATGAGGTATCCTCCACTTCTAGTTCACCATCATTCTTATCACAGAACACTAGTGAAGTCAACTTGAAACTTTCTTTTGGGAAGTTGATGGAAGATTTCACTAGATTACAAGAATTTCATGATAATTGTGTGAGAGAAAATGAAAGACTTTCAATAGAGCTTTCAAAACCTGCTGAGACAGTGGTTGACATTAAATCTACTGAGTTGTATCAACAAGTCTTGAGAGAGCTTGAGGAAGCAAATCTCAGGATAGTTGACCAACAAAGACAGATTGATGACCAACTGCTCTCTCAGAAGAGAAGAGACTTTGAACTGAAAATTCTAAATGCCAAGTTTGAAAACCTCTCACATGAATATGATATTCTTAAATCAAGTGAAGATAGCCTAAAATTAAAGATGTCTGCTTTGAACAAATCCTCTAGAGCAATAGAGGAAATTCCGAGTTATCAAAGACATATGGCTCAAAGAAGTGGATTAGGTTTTGATCCATTTGAATCTTCACCCTGTCTTAGTGTTGCTTCAACAAGTAACACTAAGAAAATCCTTGTTAAGTCAGTGACACAACAAGCTGAAAAAGAAATAATTCAGCCACTGAACAAAGGAAAGGGCAAAATGAATGAAATGCCTACTCAAGTGCTTCAGGAGACTAGGCCCAAATCTAAGGAAATGGCCAAAGTCCCTGAACATAAGAGGAATGTTGGTCAGCAGAGTAGACCCAATGGAAGGGCAACTCTCCTGAACAATGTTCAGAGGAGTGATCCAAGGTATAATCAGCCAAGGCCAACTCCTCTGAGAAAACCTCATCTGAATAGACCTAAGGACAAGTATTCAAGGGGGAACCATAAATGTTGAAAATATCAATGTTCCAAACATTGAGGACAACATCCCTGAATATGATCCTGAATTAGATCCTGCATTCAATTATCCTGAATTCTATAACACTGGTGACTCAACCTTAGTGGAGGACAACTCTACTGAAGGGATCAGAAAAAGAAGGACTTGGTTGTCTGACCATCCTACTGATCTGATACTTGGTGATCCAAGTATAGGAGTCAAAACCAGAAGTTTTCATGGTGAAAGTGCTATATTTTGTTGTTTCTTATCAGAACAGGAACCAAAAGACATTGATGAAGCACTTCAAGATGCCAATTGGATCATAGCCATGCAGGAAGAACTGAATCAATTCACCAGAAATGAAGTATGGGAGCTGGTGGATAGACCTTCACATCAAGATGTTATTGGAACTAAGTGGGTGTTCAAGAACAAGAAGAATGAAAATGATGTGATTGTCAGAAACAAGGCCAGACTAGTAGCAAAAGGTTACTGCCAGCATGAAGGCATTGACTATGATGAGACCTTTGCACCTGTGGCAAGACTAGAAGCAATAAGACTCTTCCTAGCCTATGCAGCCCACAAGAGGTTCAAAGTGTACCAGATGGATGTCAAAAGTGCCTTTCTGAATGGAGTCTTGAAAGAAGAAGTCTATGTGGAGCAACCACCAGGTTTTGAAGCTGGAAACCAAGTCTACATATTGAAGAAAGCTCTATAAGGACTCAAGCAAGCCCCTAGGGCTTGGTATGACACACTGTCACAGTTTCTCCTGGATCATGGCTTCATCAAAGGAACTGTGGACAGAACCCTCTTCAGAATCACTGAAGGAGAGGACATCTTGCTTGTCCAAATATATATGGATGACATAATATTTGGATCCCCCAATGAGAAGCTATGTGAGAAGTTCTCCAAGCTTATGCAAAGCAAGTTTGAGATGTTCATGATGGGTCTGATGAATTTCTTCTTGGGTCTACAAGTCAAGCAATCAAAAGAAGGAATCTTCATCAACCAAGCTAAGTACACCAGAGAAATGATCAAAAAATATGGGTGTGCTACAAGCAAGCCAGTAAGGATATCAATGAACTCTAATTGGAAGATGGATCCTGATGAGAGTGGTATCTCAACCAACTCTACTGAATATAGATGAATCATTGGTTCACTCCTCTATCTCACTGCCAGCAGACCTGACATCACCTTTGCAGTAGGTGTTTGTGCAAGGTTTCAAGCAAATCCTAAGAAAAGCCATCTTGAGGCTGCAAAGTGGATTTTAAGGTATCTCAAAGGCACTGAAAATCTAGGCCTTTGGTACCCTGCTGATGACAACATTGAATTAACTGGCTACTCAAATGCTGATTATGGAGGTTGAATATATAGAATTTCCACTTAAGGAACTTGCCAATTCTTAGGCAACAAACTCATATCTTGGTTTTCCAAGAAGCAGAACACAATGGCTACTTCCACCACTGAAGCTGAATATGTTGCTGCTGGAAGCTGTTATGCTCAAATTCTTTGGTTGAGACAACAACTTAGAGACTAAAATGTCAACTCTACTAAAGTGCCTATCTTCTGTGACAATAACAGTGCTATTGCCATATCACAGAATCCTGTATTGCACACTAGATGCAAGCATGTGGACATCAAGCATCACTTCATTAGAGATCATGTGGAGAAGAAGCATATCAAGCTAGTAAAGATCCACACAGATCATCAAAAAACTGATATACTAACAAAACCACTTGCAGAGGCAAGGTTTATGGAATTATCAGCAGAGTTGGGTCTGCTTGATCCAGGGAAGTTAGATAAATGAGTCCAAAGGAGTTCATTCATTAAGGGGGAACTTATTTCAAACTTCAGCAGACTTGGTCAAGTCTACTGAAACTCAGGAAAGATGACTCTCATTTATCAGGATACTTGTCCATTGAATCTCAGGACAGTTGTCCTCATCTTTTCAGGACACTTGTCCTAGTGGGGTCAGATAAGTTGTCCTAGCTATCAAACCAAATCTTGGTCTGATAAGCACCTATTTTGGGTAATCATTGTCTATCTTGAAATCTGTCCCATTCCATATACAGATTTCACCTTTTTGGGATTTAATTTGTCTCCCACCCAAAAGGTCACTTTCCATGCATTAAATTCCAAGATTTAACTCTTGTTTGCATTAAACTCTTTGGGACATGATCTATCTCGAAAACCCCCCAGCCTTAAACAAACATTAAAACTCCACCCACGTTTTGAACAAAACAGTTCTTCACTGTTACATTGGTTTTTGACCATTGGATCAAAACTGGCCAACTCCCCTGAAATCAATCTTGGCTGTCCACTTTGGATTTTCCATTTTTGTAAACAGTTGAATAAGGCTTAAGACCCACCAACTCATTGACAAACATTCTTTTTAGAATATTCACAAGTCTTAAGATTCCCCACAAACACTTCTTCCCCAAGTATTCGAAACCCTAGCTCTAACTAATTTCAAACTCTCTCAATTTCATCTCTGTAAACCTTCAATGGCTCCCAAAGTTAGACCAGAAATGATCATTGATTTCTCCAACAAGGCTCTAGACCTTGATTTTGGATACTTGAGCAACAAAAACAGTCTTCACTTTGAGCCCATAGTATCTTTTGAAAGTGAGGATCCTGAGATTACACCAACCCTGAGATGGTTGAGGAGAGTTGGATTGCAGAAGTTTATGGAGGAAAGACCAAGCTCTTGCTTAGAAAGCTACATGGCTGAGTTCTTTGCCTTTCTCAAGTGGAGAGGTAAGCCTAAAGATGGTGAAGTCACTACAAAGCTTTCATATGTGGCAGAGGGAGAGGAGGAAGAGCAATTTCATAGAGTGAAATTCTCTTCAGAAGATCTTGAAGGAGCCTTTGGATTGCCTTCTGAGGGAAGGAATCCAGAACTTTATGGTGCTGATCATGAAGAGGAGATATCACAAGAATGGCTTTTGGTTCCAGGTCCCATCTCTTCAACACAAAACAAGAAGACTCTCAAGCAAAAGTTTCTCAATCTATTTGAAGTAATCACTAAGAGTCTTATGAGAAATACTAGAAGTTTGGAACAAGTCAGCCATCCAAGAATCAGAATTATGGCTGCAGTTATTGATGCTAGTGACAAAGGCATCAAATTTGATTGGAGGACTTTCATCATGTCTGAGATGATGAAGGAAAATGCCAAATTTAAGGTGAGAGCCCACAACAAGGTTGTGCTAGAAGGGAAACTCAAGTATTGCACCAGGGCAAGCTTGTTGATTGAAAGATTTTCCCATTACTCTCAAATGCAAACCTTTGCAAAGCCCCTCCCAGCCCAAAAGATTATGTTTAGAAAGCTCAGCAAGAAAACTGAGCAAAAGAGAATGCTTTTGGCCAAACCTGCTGAAGAGAAGGTGGAGGAAAAGCCAAAATTGAAAAAGAGGACACAGGCCAGAGTGGTAAAGACAAGGAAAATGTCTCAAATCCCCTCAGAGGAGAATTCAGGAGCTTCAACTGAGATTGAAGAAGTTGCTGAAGAGGGAGTGAGTGTGCCCTCTGATCATTCAGAAGAATTGAGACAAAAGTATAATGAGACTAGACAAAAGTCTAGAGGTGATAAGAGGATCAGGGAGGTTGTCCCTGAAAAGGATGGTGAAGAAAGTGGGAGCAGTAGGGCCAGCAAGAGAAGGGCCAAGCCTACTGATAAAGTGTTGGAACTTCAGGAAGAAAGGTCTCTCCAACTTGCTCTAAGAGAGAGCAGAGCTGAAAGCAGGACCAAATCTAAGTCAAGGACCAACTCATCTGGTTCTGGAACTCCAGAATCCAAGGTCCCTGAAGGTCAACCAATAGAGGCCAACATCCCTGAAACCCAGAATCTTGAACCCAACTCCCCTGAAACCCATGTTACCCCTCCCAATCAGCCTATCACCCCTGTAAATCTCACTAAGAGGTATTCTCCAGAAGGAAGTATGCAGAGGAGTGGCATTTATGTGCTTGCAGATCTAGCTGTAGATGAGACAAGGCTCCTGTCCACTCTTGACTCATCTATGCTCAACTACTCCAAACTCTTAGAACATGCACTTCATGAGCCAACCCCAGTAAGCAAAGCCCCCTCAGAATCATTGCTCTTAAAAGCAACTGAGGTACCTTCAACTGAGCCTAATCCTTCGGAAGCCAACCCCCCTGAACTTAACTTGCCTGAAGCTGCTCTTAATGAAACCACTGCCAACTCCCCTATAGCCCAAAGTTCTTAATCCAATGAGAATGAGGAGAAGTATACTTATGAGAGTATGCTCAGAGGTGGAGCCAGGGCCACTGTGGATAGTTTGTACCCACAGCTTGCTGAATTTCCTAGAATTAAGAAGATGTTCCATGATTTGAGAATGCTGGTAGATGTCAAGGACAAAACATTGATGGAGATCTCTCAAGTCATCCAAGATAAGGGTGCAAATTGGTGGCAAGTGGAGAAGAGTAGACTGCTACACTTTGCTGGTGTACTCAAGACAAGATTCCTCACTGATGAGGATACCTTTGCCAACTTAGTGGCAGTAAAGATTGAAGAAGAAAAGGAGAGAATTGCTAAGGGAATAAGGCACCCTGATAGCAGTTCAAGTGATGATGGGAATGATGACCCCTCAAACCCTTCCAACCCTTCTCAAGACAACCCTTCTGAACCCCCCCAGATCAACCCTTCTGCACCTTCCCAACCCAAACCTTCTGAAACAAGTAGGTTTTCAGAACCTCTTGTTACCTATGTTAGGAAAGGCTCTGTATCCTCAGAGGTGTTGACCAAGGTTGGTGACACAGCCAAGGACACATCTGCCAATGAAGGTCCTTCTGAACCTAAGGCACAGCCTAAAGATGTTGAGGCTCCTATATTAGAGGCTGGTTTGGTTAAGGCCTATTCAGTATTAGAAGAGTTGGACACTGATCAACCCTTGATCATTTAGGATGACACAGTGGCTGCTGTTGGAAGCACTGTGATCTCCCCACAACTGCCAACTCTGAACCTTGTTGAAGGTGGAGTTAATGCAGGTTTTAATGAAGGAGTTGAAAAGGAAAATTTAGTTGAAAAACCAGAGGGTGTTGTGGATGAGAGAGAGGTAGTGATTACTCAGATTGTGAGTGTACCACAAATAGAGGGTGGTATAAGTGAGGCAGGACATGCTATTCTTTAGGTCAAATCTGAACTTCAAGAATCCCTTGATGAGAGGAGGCATGATCCTTTGTGTGAGGACATCTTAAATGAAGGGAGAAAACAAATAGTTGAAAATGAGGAGAAGGCTGCTGATGAGTCAGGGCCTTATACAAAAAATTCTAAGGGTGATGAGTGTTTATTCCCTAACTTGTTTGATTTGACTAATATTGCAGGTATTTCTCTTGACCAGATATTTGCAGATGAGTTCCTAACATATGCTCCCATCCAAGTGGACACAGGCTCAGCACAAGCCTTGCTTGGGATGCAATCAGAGAAGTTGGATTCCTTGGCTCATCAGGTCCAGTCTGCTCATGCTGAAACTTCAGGAGCATTGAGTGAGCAAGGAAGAACTCTAGCATCTGTGGAGATGAGATTAACAGGTTCTGAGGATGTGGTGCTACCCACATTGGAGGCAAGGATAAGTGGTGTGGAAACTGGTCTCCAAACCATTTCCACTGAAGTTCAAAGAGCCAAATCCACCATGGAATCCATCTCAGAAGAAGTCAAGAAGGAACAAAAGCTGCTGAGAGACAACCACAATGCAAATGTCAAGGCTCTCAGACTCACTGTCAAGCAAGCACTTGGAAAGAAGACTGCATTGCAGAAGAAAAGAGTTGAAGAACAAAGACTTGCTATGGTGAAAGCAGCTTCAGAGAAATTTTCCCAAGAGGTGATGGCCAACATTGCTGAAGGTGCAGTGGCCAACCTCACTGAGCTTCTTAAGGCCCAACTTGATGCATCTCTAAAAGCAACCATGGAGGAGGTTGTCCACCAAAAGATGAAGCCTGTTCTAGCCTTTCTTAGCTTGAGCAATGACAAGATGCAGAATATACATGATGAGAATGTATATTTGTTGGAAGAGATGAAATCTCTAAACCTAGCCCAAATCCCTGATGGCTACCACAATGAGTGAAATCAAACCCCAGTGTTTTGATGCTGCCAAAAAGGGGGAAAGGGAAAGAGCTAGAGCAAAAGGTGCCTTGGTCATTGGAAGCCCAGCTAAGGGAAAGGATAAAATTGCTGAAGGAAAAGGAAAAGCACCAGCAGTGCTGAACTTGGAAGTTTTGAATGAAGAAGAGCAGTTAGCACTTGCTTTGAAAAACTCAATGGCCTCAGCTCAAGAGGAAAGAGTGAGGTTACAGCAGAGACCAGGTGGTGAGGTGTCTGGTTTGGACAAAGATGTTGAAGGAGTCCAAACTAGAGGAAAGATCAAGAAGGCAAAAGGAAAGAAAAGACAAGCTGAAACATTCACTGATTTTCCTAACAGCCTTGATCTACCACCTGAATTCAGAATTGATGATGATGAGCCTATCTCAAAAAAGGCCAAAGCTACTGAAGAAGACATGACTGCTAAAAAGACAAAGAGTGTTAAAAAGGACAAAACTGCTGAAGTGTCCAAGATTGCTGAAAAGGACAAGTCTTCTGAATCTGCCAGAAGTGCTGAAGGTCCCAAGTCCACTGAAGATGTTGAGGTACTATATGAAGAAGGCTTTGGACCAGGACCAAAGAAGACAAAAGTTGTGGTACTCAATGATCCATCAAATTTGTTTCATGAAGGGTATGGCAAAGACCCTGAAACTCAACAGAAACTGGCCATGATGAGGGCCCAAGAAAAGATGGACTTGATGGATGAAGCCAACAGAGCAAGAGATAAGAGAAGAGCTGACTTCCAAAAGCCTAGAAGAAGGAGAGCTACCTACAGCAAGATGAAGCCTCAACTACTAGTCCCAATGGACACCAAATATCCACACTTGGATAAATGGGTGCCAATTCAACTGAATGACACTTGGGAAGAGGCAAAAAGGGAGTTTGTCTATGATTATTATGTCATTGACAGATGGAATGGAGGAGATGCCAACTCTTCCTTTGCTGAGTTCATGATAGAATACTACAGAGAGCTCTATCAACAACTACTTGCAACTGCTGATATTGTAAGATTTGAACTCACAGCTCCCAAGCCAATCATCTACATGCCTCCAAAGCTGGATGGATGGATTGACCAGTCAAGGATCCTGAGGGAGTTTCTAGAAATCCTTAAACTGAACAAGATGACCCTTGGACCCAAATGAACCAACCATGAAGCCATGGAACTAAAGAAGAGAGTGTGGGAACAATATGGGATGGTGCCACCTAAAGAAGATGGTCTCTGAAATGGCTAAGTTTTCCTAACTCTTATATGTTAAATGGATGAAAACTTAAGTTGGTTGCTAACTTGTTGATTTGGTCAACTATGCTGAAGATGCTCAAGTTGCTGATATGTGTTTGCTCTGATGCCTGAGTGCTTAATGACCTGATAGTATATCTTTCTGTTGCTTTTGTAGTCAACTTATGCTTATGTGTAATGTTTCTCATGCTCTGATATGTTATGTTCAAACTATCAACATGCTGTAATGATCTTCAATTTAATGATAGTTGAACACATTGTGAATCAAGAAACATAGTTACAAAAATCTCTCTATGCCTATCTTTGAAACCTATTTACAACATGAATGGTGAATACACTAACACATTCTTTTTCAGGAAAATTGACCTTAGTCAACCTTACTGAAGAAACATGTATTTAGTTTAGACAAGTCACCTTTTGCATAAAATGTATAGGTTTTTGCATCATCAAAAAGGGGGAAATTGTTGGGAATAAAATGATGAATGTTTTGATTAAATACCAAAACCCCCTGAGACATGCCTAGTCATAATTGATAGTGTTCTAAAAGATGTTGGAACACATAGCATAAGGCTAGATGAGAAGCTGAAATGTTAGGCAGCTCTTAGTTGTATAGATACACAATGTGAGGGGGAACCTATGCTTAGAAGTTTATCAAGAACAAGTCCCCTCAAGGATCAAATTCTGGAACAATCACTAAGCCTATGAAAGGCCAAGTATATTCAAACACTCTGATCAGGAGAGTTGTCCAGAGAAGTTGTCTCTGCAAGAACAAAGGTTCTAAAACTCAAAAGGCCAAGTATATTCAAATACTCTGATCAGGAGAGTTGTCCATAGAGATTGTCTCTGTGCAAGAACAAAGGTTCTGAAGCTCAAAGGCCAAGTATGCTGATCATGAGAGTTGTCCAGAAGAGTTGTCTCAGCACAATTGAATCAAGACAAATGTTCTAAAGTTTGAAAGCCAACTATGCTGAAGAGATAAAGACAACTATACCCTAAAGCCTTCAAAGAATGATGATAAGATCAATTCCAAGTAAAGCAAAGGATAAGAGCCAAGTCATCTTAAGAAGAGCTAGCCAACCTTGCTGATAAGCAAGATTGCTGATAGTGATAAGGAGAGTTGTCCAGTTGATGAGGAATGTTGTCCTATCAATGGAACAACCTTCAGAAGCCATGTCCATATCCTAGCAAGAGAATCTGAAAGTCAGATATTGGGAAGAGTGCTGCAGAATGAAGACAAAGTCTTACAAGCCGTTTATTACCCAATTGAGGACATGTCACTATCAAGATTTTGTCTTCCAGTTTGAAGAACTCAAGGAAGACATTTATAGCAATTTGGGACTACCTCTCCAACGGGCAAATCCTCAAATTTGTCTATAAATACAGAAGTGTGAAGACCATTTGAAGCACCTCAACCTTGACAAGAATATCCAACTATCCTACAAGTCAAAGTGCTTTCAAAGAGACTATCTTAGTCTTCATACACTTCTTCTAAGCTGAACCCAATTGTATATTCATACACAAGCTTAGAGAGATATCCTATCCTTATACACTGATCTTCATTGTAAGGGATATCTCATTAGTTGGAACCTTACTTCAACCCTTACCCCTTTCAAGTGAGAAAGTGAGAAGGTTTTTGTAGTAGTAGAAGTGGTAGGAGCTGACTGTTGAGAGAAGAACAGTTCAGTTCTGAGTTGAGAAGAGGGTACTAGGACTCTAGACATCCTAGGGATTAATTCACCAAGGAGTGGTGTTCTTGATCAAGTGCACCTTGGCACTATAAAACAAGTTAATTCCAAGAATGAAGGAATTATCCTGTTAAATCAGGGAAAGTGGATGTAGGAGCTTGAGTCTCTGAACCACTATAAACTCTTGTGTTGATTTGCTTTACAAGTACTTTCATACATTCAACATTGCACACAAAACTTATCTTTCAAATGATACATATTCAAAGACTGTGCAAAACCTATTTGGACAAAGTCCCTGAAACTGAACTTATTGAATTGACCAAGTGATTTCAGAAACTAAAGGAGTCTAAACTAAAAGGGCCAACCACTATTCCGCACATATAACTCCCCTAGATAGTTATTCAACTAAGTACTCAATAGTACTTAGTAGCTTGATTATCTTAGAAGAGTTAATCATCTTCAGCAGAGTTGTCCAACACAACCTGCTGAGCTCTGGTTTGATTATAAGTTAAAAAGAATTGCTTACAAGTGTATTCCCCCCCCATACACTTGTTATATACTCCTTTCAGGACCAACACTTATGCATTCTTTATCACTAATGGTGATTAAAATATGGGGTGTTACATGCTTCAAATGCCAATTTATATAGTTAAATCTAGAACATCGTATTTTTCAAATTTATCAGATGGTCACAAGAGTTTGCCTACCCCACTAGAATCGGCCATAGAATCCATTTATAACGTCGGATTTTGCATTCGACGACACAGATTTTTGGTGAAATGCTTCATATGCCACACTACAAGAAATCACACATTTCGAGACGAAAATTTTTGCGACGATAAAAAATCGTCACAATTTGTTACTTAAATGCGATAAATTTTATTTTTCGTCATTAAAGTACTAGAAATTGTGACAAATTTTAAATTTGTCACCGTTTCTAATTTTTTTCGTCACAAATTTGCATATTTCGTGACGATGTTAATAAATATGTCACAATAATAATATGCGACGATTTCAGTAATAAATGGTGACGAAATTTGACGTCGTGAAAAATATTTTTTCTTTACAATGCTAAACTTTCGTCACAATAATAACTGGTGACGATTTTAATAATAATTGATGACGATATTCGACGTCATATTAAATATATTTTCATGACGATATTATTTTTCGTCATTAATTATTCAAAATATTTAGTGACAAAATATTTTCACCACAATTATAATATGGGACGATTTTAATAATAATTGATGACGCTATTCGACTATGTTTTCATGAAAATACTCTTTTTCGTCATTAATTATTCGAAATATTTAGTGACAAAATATTTTCGTCACGAAAATTATTGGTGAAGATTTTAATAATAATTGATGACGATATTCGACGTCATAAAAAATATATTTTCATGACAATCCTATTTTTCGTCATTAATTATTTGAGATATTTAGTGACAAAATATTTTCGTCACACTAATAATTGGTTACGATTTTCATAATATTTTATGACGACCTTCGACGTCATGAAAAATATATTTTCATGATGATATTATTTTTCATCATTAAATATTCGAGATATTTAGTGGCAAAATGTTTTCGTCACAAAATTAATTGGTGACGATTTTCATAATAATTGATGATGACATTTTACGTCATGAAAAAATATATTTTCATGACGATATTATTTTTCATCATTAATTATTCGAAATATTTAGTGGCAAAATGTTTTCGTCACAAAATTAACTGGTGACGATTTTAATAATAATTGATGACGATATATTAGACGTCATAAAAATATATATTTTCATGACAATACTATTTTTTGTCATTAATTATTCGAGATATTTACTGACAAAATATTTTCGTCACACTAATATTTGGTGACAATTTTCATAATAATTGATGATGACATTTAACGTCATAAAAAAATATTTTTTCATGACGATATTATTTTTCATCATTATATAGAAATTGTTTGAAGAAATATATATAATATTAATTCACATACAATATCATATTAGTTTTTAAACAATATAGTATTAGTTCATATATTTTTTTGCAATCACACCCCCAACTTTTGAAACTTTAAAATACTTATTTATAAGTCACTTTAATTATTATGGACACAATATCACTATCACCCAATATTTGTCACTTAGAATCAACTAAATTAATCAAGTACCAGTATCTATATACTTATATTTGCAAACCTCTACACCACCACGTGTCGCAATCTAATCCATCTAACACAACCTCTCTCCTCTCAAATGTCTTCATTTCAAAATCCTCCTTCTCACCTTCTTTTCATCTTTTTCATTTTAATCTAATCCGTTCATTTAAATAAATTAATCTTAACCGTTCGATCTTAATATAATCTCATAGATATATTTCAACATATTTCTTTCATTTCAACCACTCAAGTTTTAATCTAGAGTTTGTCCTCTCCGAAATCTGCAGGTAAATTTTTCCGGCCATTCATTGCTAAAATTTTATGGCCCTCAATTATAAATCTCACTCATTTCTTTCGAGTTTTTTCTATATATATAGCATATGATGTATTATTTTCTTACTTCTCCATTTGTTCTACATTGACAAGAAGAATATGAGATGAAGAACATCAAGTGTAATTCAATTTGGATGAAGAATGACCGATCAACGACAAAGTGGGATAGCTCAAGTGGTTAGAGCACCACTACCTAGGCCTTATGTCCTGGGTTCGAGTCATGGGAAAGGGGAAAACGGGATGGGTATTTAATTTCCACCAAAAAAAAAAAATGACCGATCAACAATGTCAAGTGTAATTGATCAACAATGTCAAGTGTAATTTCTCAAAATTTGAATGACGAATATGAAGATCGTTTGTTTAATTTATGATGTAATTTTTTTAATTTCTAATTTTCTTCAATTTTTGTAATTTTAAATGAGATGAGCACCGTTTATAATTTGTTTGTAATTTCTTTAATGTATGTAATCTTAATTCAATTTGTTTGTAATCATAATCATAATTCAATTGAGATGAACACCGTATTCAATTTGTTTGTAATCATAATCAAGTTTAATTGAGATGAAGAATCTATTTTCTACTTTTAAAACATATCATTTTAAATAAGATACTAATATTGTTTGATACTTTTACAAAACCATTGTAATTGATTAAACAATTCATCAAAGTTATTGTTTGAAAATTGAATTTAGATTATCTATTTATGATAACAAATTAATGTTTTGACTCCATTAATTACATGATTTGCGCATAATTAATTCTTTCAACCATTATTCCACTAATTACTCAATCTATAAATACATTAATTTATTATTTAATTATGAAAGAAATTTAATTAAATACATTTAAATTCAAATTAATAGTATCAAGTATATGAAGACGGCAAAAATTTTAGTAAATACATAGTAAATACACCGCATATCACAATTTAAATTAACAGTATTAAGTATATGTGATTCAAAGTTATACATATGTGTATTGTTCTAATATGCATTACACTAAATAACTTTTAATATGTATGAAAAACAAACCTGCATAATTTAAATTAAGTAAAAAAAATAAATTTTTTTTAAAGCAAGTCAATTTAAGTAATAAAAAATTTAAATTTGTCCATTCAAATTAATTAATTAAGCATGCATTAAAAATATGTCTAATTTATTTATTTTAGTTATTGATATCATATTCAATGTGGACATAAAAGATTTGTTCTTAATTTAAAATTAAGTCAAATATATTAACTATTGACATAATGGTATGTATATAAATAAATATGTATTAAAAACAAATATTCTTAATTAATTCGAATGAAATTTGAATTTTAGATTTTTTCAATCAATTTAAGTAATTAAGCATGCATTAAAAATATATTTAATTCTTTTTTATTGATATCATGCATATTTAATGTCAATATATAAGGTTTGTTCTTAATTTAAATTTAAGTCAAATATATTGACTATTGATATGTATGAAAAAAAAAATATGCTTAAGTTAACTTAAGTAATTCAAAATTTATATGCTTAAGACTATAAGTACACATTATGATCACTTTGATATATATATTTTCATCAAAATTGACATGTTAAATATGTATCTAGGCTACAATTATTCATTTTAAAATTCAGGTATAAATACATATATCAATAACTAGGTATCAAGAGATTTAAAAAGTGGTACCAATACTTTTACTATTAAGAACTTGCAAACAAATACAAACTCTATAAGAGATTTAACGAGTTTAATTTTTATTGAGATTTTTTAAAATTTAATTTTTAAGGATATTTTTAGAATTTTATTGAATTTTTAGAATCTTTTAATTTTTAATTTTCAAACTTAAAGGACGTAAATTTGATAATTTGACCAAAATCTCAATTTATTCCTCTGTTTCGGGTGAGTTTTAAAAAAATTGACGAAAACTACGTAAATTGAACAAAAAAGGCGTAAATTGAAAAGATGAATACTTAGAGGATTTAAATTGAATTAGGCCTATTATATAGGACGTAAAATGAAATTATCTAAGAAAACAATTACTATGAAATATTCTGTTTGAGTAATTTTGATCAACCATATATCATGTAATTAACGTTTTTATGATGATTGTTTTTAGCTAAATTGCATATTTTTAGTAATTTTGAAAAAATATTAAATATAATTTTAATATCGTTATTATTTATTATTTTGAATTATATAATTATATTTAATTTAAAAATAAATTAAAGATTGTGAATTATTCTTTACAATACTAATTATTTTAATATATATATTATTTTGCACTATCAAATTATTTTTCATTAAGTAAAAGGGAATGTACATGATTAGGGATATGAAGGGGTGGACGGGTATCTAAATATCCAGAGGCGCCTCACTCTATGTATGGGGGCAGGGCAATTCGATACGTACATGACATGGGGCAGGTCAATCCACTCCAAATAAAAAATTATTTTTGTATAATACATATATATTTTAAAAGATATACTATATAACATAATATTAAGATTTCTATTGAAAAATAAATAAAACAATCTTATTAAAAGTTAAAACATGTTTATCATGAATTTATTTTCATATCATAAAGAGGTTGAAATTGATATAAGATTTATTTGGTAAAATATCATATTGTATTTCATATTATGTCTTATCAAGTTATATTGAGTTAAAAAATATATATGAAGTTGAATTATTGTTCTATATATGTTATATATATTGATAAACAAACTTTTGGATATAATTGAATGCATACATGCATGTGAATTTTAAGTGATTATCCAGTTGAATTTTTAATCCTCGCTTTAAAATAAAATTAAATGTATGGTTCAATTGCACAGTGCAAATTGAGTCCATACAATAATGACTCTAATAAATATGTTATAGAAATATTATTACAGTTATATGTATAATACAATATATATATATATATATATATATATATATATATATATTAAAAAAAACGATGATCATGGGACTTAGAACAGGAGTGATATCTAGACCCGTCTAATTCCATTGTGGGGCATGAAACGGGACAACCCAACCAATACGGGTTAGGACCGGCCGAGGTGGACATGACAGACGGGTTAAAATTGTGAACCCTACTTACGAGCTATACTAGATGTTAGTATATTTATAATTCATAATTCTCAATATGGTGAGTAATTTTAAATATTTATAGTGTTTCATAAAAAAATAACTTGCTCCGACACATAATGAAGTTGAAAGTATTAATAACAGAGTGTTGACAATGATACATGAAGATATACAATTTTGAGTATTAATGGAGTATTTCGTTGTCTACAAGAATATTTTCGACAATTTGTAATTTTGTATATTAATTTTTTTTATAAATAAAATTTTAATTTTATATTCTATTTTTTTTATATATGTGATGTAACTACAACATTTCATTTTTTATCTTTTAACAAATAATAAATATACAAATTTATACGTATTTTAAAAATTATTTTTAATTAATAAATTAAAATATACTATAAATTTATTTTAATCCCGCGTAAAACGCGGGTCTTACACTAGTAATATATATACGTGAAAAATTAGCAAACATAATTATCTATTACTCCCTCCGTCCCAGTGAAAGCTACCCAACTTTCCTTTTTCGTCTCCCAATGAAAGCTACCAATTCTTTTTTTGGTAACTATTCCCTATCACATTAAATTATATTCTTCACTCTCTCAATCACATCACCTCTAATACATCTACTTATTATATTAGTATTTCTTAACCTCCCTGCCCGGAGCTCATGGGGAGCTTTCCCCGGGACGGAGGGAGTACATGGTAGCACCCTTATTACCTTAACCTTAAGGTGAGGGTGATTATAATTTCTAAATATATGAAAATAAATTTCCAAACTTTAGGATTATATTGTTTCATCAGAGTTATGAGCAGTATATAAAGATGATACTCTTAAACAAAAATGTTTCTAGGCGTGTGAAAGTGTGGTATGTGGGGTGTATAAAAGTGTTTAAGTATAAGTAGATAAATGTTGCACAGAATGTTGAGACAAATAGTGCAACACTGACTCTAACAGAATATCAGAAATTAAGATACACAGCGGAAGACTTGAAACACTAAAAACAAACGAGACACAATGGAAATACTTTTAACATAGATTTTATAAATAAAAATCTATGTATGCCTTATGGCGTAAAATCAATACTTATCTTCAAGTACAAATGTTGTGTGAAATGTTACAACAATAACTTTCACAACGAAACTATAAACGAGGCAGGTGCCAAGTCTAGAAAACGAACTAAGTGTATAAATTATACACTGTCGAAATGCCTAGTCTATCTAATGATTACACTCTCAATAGATAAGAAGACACACAGTCATACGAGTGGTATACAACGTATGAACTAAAATGTAGAACTATTGGCCACAATTTCCTAACAGGGATGAACGCTCGGTCTAGGATATTGATCGAATAGAGCACACAGAATTATGAAGTCTTCAATGGGTATTTATAGTGTGGGATACGAAATTCTAGAGGCTTCCACATTGAGGTCCTATTTTTTAGGAAACTCAACTTCCACTACTTCCATGATCTTTCTAGATCCTTCTAGGATGATCCAGGTCGTGCCAAATGTATCTAGGCTGTTCCAGCATGTTCTCCAATGTTCTGGAATCTTCCAGGTTCCAGATCCTTGTAGAAGCTTCTAGATCCTGCCAGAAATGCGACAACATTTAGATCAACATTTAATGTAGCATTTCAGAAAAGACTTAGAAAAAATCTCGGAAGGTCAAATTAAGATGTTGTTGATAATGTTAAGGCATTTAAGAATTAACAACATCTACAATCTCCCCCAATTTGACCTTTCGACTACAACACACCTGATGCACATATATTTCTATACATACTCAGTTTTATGTACTTAGTTGAGGTTGACATCATTGCTAAGCACTAGTCAAGACAATACCTGTTGTAATCGTTGGATCAAATCAACTGAAGATCAAGGATAATTTCATAATGATCCGTGCCAAAAGATCAAAACTATTTTATCCAAAATAGAATAAGTATAAACTATACACTTACTCACAACATAAGTAACTATACTAAGATAATAAGTTGAACTGGAAGAATTAACTTAGAATCAAAGTATGACACTAACAAAAACAAAAATAATAAAAAATCAGAGCAAAATATAATGTAAAACAAAAACAGAACAAAGAGGAGTAAACAAAACAAAGACTCCAGCAACTCAGACTAAACAACCTGCAGTAAACACATGGTAACCTGTAAACAAATTAAGCAAGGGCAGTAAACAAATATTACCAAATGTAACCATAATTAAGCAAGTTGCAACTAACATCTAAGAAAATAAATAACAAGTGTATCAGAATTTCAGAATACTTAAACATTAATTACAAAGGTAGAACTGAATAAATGGCTTATATTGCTGTGGTAACAGCTGCAGCATCATCTTCCTGCACCATAGCCATTGTGAGTTTCAGATCTCCCCCTGTCTTGTAGCTTGTCCCTGTTCATCAATGTTCCTGTTCATCAACTTCATCCACAAAGTAAATAGATGCAAGATGTGCAACTACATCAGTAACAGCAGCATCTCCTCCAGCATCAGGTACAACACCAGCATCAGCAGCAGCTGGAACTCCATCTTCATTTATCTCCTCAATGACCCCATTGGAGTTGGATGGTGGTGGTACTCCCCCTGTTGTAGGTGAAAGGAGGTTGGTCCACCTGTCCTTCAGGAACTGGAGTTCATCTATTGTTTCCTGCAAGTGTTGGAGTTGGAGTTTGATGAATTCCTGTGAAAGATACACATTACCAGAAATGTTGACACGAATGTTCTCAACATTTGGGGGTGCATTTCTCTGATGTGTTCTGGAAGGGCCTGGTTGAGCAGAAGTAGAGGGTCTGGAAGATCTCGGTGGACTATCAGTACCAGGAGCAACTATGGGCAGATCAATGATTCTGTCCCCAATCAATAAGGCAGGAGCAATAGCAAGTAGTGGCACTCTCCTCTCAAAACATCAGTCTTCTTAGCAGTGAAGCCATGGTGCTTCAGATAGTTTGAAATCAAGACTGGATAGGGCAGATTTCCTTTCCCAGTTGTTTTCCCAGTAAATTTTCTCATATGATGAAAGATAGTATGTCCCAGATTGAACTTCTTAAGTATAGAAATCCTATACATAAGAATGGCTTGGTCTCTTGTAATCTTAGTGGTGTTGGTAGTGGGAATCCAATTGTATATGATCAGCTTATACAAAACAGAATGTAAGGAGGTTAAGTGTCTAGCTAGCATCTTCCTAGTCCACTTAGTATTTCTACCCCCTGTGATTGCAGTAATCACAACATCCATATCTGGATCATCATCCTCATCAACATTAGGAGTGTGCAAGAACTCATTAATAAGTTCTGGAGTGAAAGGCACATCCCTCCCCCTAAAATTAACAGTACCATAAGACCTAGAACTTCTTTTTCCATAATTTTTCTTCATACAGGCATAGAATTCATAAGACCAGTTTGTACGAAAAGCTTCACCAAATGTAACAGCATTCAACAGATTTCTATCCTCTAAAAACTTAATCATCCCCTTACTATCAAAATCAGGCACATTAATTCTTTTCTCAATCAACAGCTTCCTCTTAGAGTAAATTTCTAACCTTTTCTCAACATAGTTAGAGTGATCAGAGATACCTTCACTTTCTTCCTCAGAAGGCAGTTCCTCATCAGGATCAGTGTCTCCATCATGTGCAGAGGAGCTTTTGGATGAGCTCTTTGCTTCAGCAGATGAGCTCTTTGCCTCAGAAGATGAGCTGTCTCCACTTCCACCATCATCAGGTTCTGGTGTGGACTCTTTTGCAGCAGCAAATGACTCAGCATTCTTCTTAAGAGATTCTTGCATGTCTCTTAGGCAAACATTGAAATCAGAATCAGAGTCTGATTCAGCAGGTTCTTCTTCAGGGATCATCTTGGCTTTCCCTTTGCCTTTGGGATCAGTAGCAGCTTTCTTCAGTAATGGTTTCTCAACAGCAACTTTCTTTGGTTTCTTTGCAGCAACAGTGGCAACTTCGGTTTCTTCATCAGATTCAGTGAACACTTGAATGGGTTCACCAGCATCAGCTCCAGCTTTCTTCTTCTTCCTCATGGATTCAGAGTAATCCACACGAGTGAATACACGGTACGATCTCCTTCTTTGTACAGGGCTTCTCTGTCTTTTCCCTTTCTGTGCATTTTTCTTGAAGGGAATAGGAGCAGACTCTTCAGAAAGTGAGAGAGATGAGTTTGTACCAGAATCAGAAGCTTGGGCGTCCTCCATTTCTTCATCCTCAGAATCGGATGCAGCAGCAGCTTCTCCTTCAACAACGGTATCGACATGTTCCTCCGTTGAAACTGGAACAGTAGGATTAGAGCTTTTTGTTGCAGCAGTCATTTGAGCAGTTTGATCGGCCAAATAACTTGAGATATCCACAGTGATATCTCCGAATTGCATCACCGGTAGATGCCCGGTAGTTCGAAGAGTTGCAGACACTTCTTCGACAGCTTTTGTAAACTGTTCAACGGTCGAATCTTGTGGGATTTGGGTAGTTGTTGGAACAGGAGCGGTTGTTGATGGGGTTGCAGAGACATTGGAGTCGGCATTTGAGGAGTTGGATTGTTGCGAAGCCATTGAAGCAAGAATTTCAAGAGAGTTTTGGGCAGTTTGTTTGGAAGTTTCAGAAACAGAGTGTGATTGAGAGTGAGATTGAGGTTGGTTTCCAGCCATTAAAGGGACAGTTTGAATTTCGAGGCACGAGGTGGGAGAGTGTATACAACAATTTTGGGAAATACACGGCCAAACACAATTTCTGCAAGAAGTGTACTTAACAAAGCTCGACAATCAGCAAATTAGCAACATAAATCACAATTAATTGAGTTTTATGGAGAGAATGTATGTGTAGTTGGAGGTTAAAACGAATTATTCCATAAATAATTTGATAGTGCTCCACATTTTTAGCCACAACCTAGATCATGGTTAATTAGTGGGAAAAATCAATTTTATTAATTAATTAAATAATTAAGAAGTTTCTAGAATTCTTTACTTAGTCCAAGCATAATCTGAAAATTAGAAAAAAAAAACGTGGGTTAGTTATATAATTGAATAAATAAAATAAATCTCAATAAATAATTAAATAATTACTACTTATAAAAATAAATTCGAATCAGGCAATGTTGTGCTCAAAACTGTTACAAACACCTCAACACGGTTTTTACATGAATTTGCTTCATTTGTGTTGCACCATAATTTTTCTTTTTGTGTTATAGCATCTAATTTGTATTGATCCATTGTTCCTGTAGAGTACATCGTAGTAGCGAACTCCGTGCCCCATACTTATTTAATGGATTACAAATATATTGATGTTTTTACCAAAGAATCACCTTTTGAAAAGAAGGCATCGTAGTAGTGAACTCCGTGCTCCATAGTTACTCAGTGATTTGGTACATCTTTTAGTATGCTAATAACATTCTCATTTTTATGCATTTGAGAGGTGTGAGACATGTTTATTTTTGCACTACAAGGTTCTTAGATTCGTAGATATTTTACAAAGGAATTATTTAACTAAGTAAGAAATAAATTCAACTTATAAAATTTTTACAACCCATGATGTTGTCCCAAATGCTGACGCATTTGTGACAACATCCATCCGAATTTTTCAGATAGTGCTCATCCCAAGAGATTTCCTCAAGATTGAGAATCTCTCATGGTCTAATGCCTTAGTAAAAATGTCAGCATTTTGTTTTTCAGTAGGTATATACTCCAACTTCACAATGTTCTTCTCTACTAAATCTCTCATAAAGTGATGTCTTATGCTAATGTGCTTTGTGAGTGAGTGTTGTACAGGATTCTTAGAAATGTTAATAGCACTAGTATTATCACAAAAAATTGTAAGTATACCATTCTCAATACCATAGTCATGGAACATCTTGCTCAGCCACAAGAGTTGTGTACAGCAGCTTCCAGCAGCTATATACTCAGATTCTGCAGTAGATTGTGAAACACAATTCTGCTTCTTGCTGTGCCATGAAACAAGATTGTTTCCCATGTAGAAACATCCTCCACTCGTACTCTTTCTATCATCTATATCTCCAGCCCAATCAGCATCACTGTAACCTATCAAAATGTTGTTGGTGTCCTTAGTATACCAGATTCCAAGGTCACTTGTACCTGCAACATACTTGATAATCCTTTTCACAGCATTCAGGTGAGATTCCTTTGGATTAGCTTGGTACCTAGCACAAACACACACACTGTACATAATATCTGGTCTACTAGAGGTTAAATACAGTAAACTACCTATCATGGATCTGTAAAGTGTTGGATCAACATCTGTTCCAGCACTGTCTTTGCAAAGTTTCAAAGAAGATCCCATAGGAGTTTTCATTGGTTTTGAATTCTCAAGACCAAATCTTTTAACCAAGTTCTTAGCATACTTACTCTGGGAGAAGAAAATACCATTTCTGCATTGTTTGATTTGAAGACCTAGAAAATAATTCAAGTCTCCAACCATACTCATTTCAAATGTTGTAGTCATTGCCTCAACAAATTTACTCAACATTTTATCACAAGTAGAACCAAACACAATGTCATCAACATATATTTGAGCAATTAGTATATCATTTTTAGTGTGCTTAATGAACAAAGTTCTATCTGCCTCTCCTCTAATAAATCCATATTCCAAAAGAAAGTCAGTAAGCCTACCATACCATGCTCTAGGAGCTTGTTTAAGGCCATACAATGCTTTCTTAAGTTTATATACATGATCAGGATATTGTGGATCTTCAAATCCTATAGGTTGTTCAACATATGCTTCTTCATTTAATGTGCCATTTAGAAATGCAGCCTTTACATCCATTTGATGAAGTTTAATATCAATAAAACATGCAATAGCTAGCAGTAATCTAATAGATTCTATCCTAGCAACAGGTGCAAAAGTTTCATCAAAATCAACTCCTTCAACTTGGGTGTAACCTTGTGCTACTAACCTAGCCTTGTTTCTAACAATATTACCAGATTCATCAGTTTTATTCTTGAATATCCACTTTGTTCCAATGACATTAGTATGGCTAGGTCTAGGAACAAGTGTCCACACTTCATTTCTTTCAAACTGACCAAGTTCTTCATGCATAGCATTAATCCAGTTTTCATCAGTTAAGGCTTCTTTAGCACTCTTAGGTTCAATTTCAGATAAATAGCATTCAGCATTTACAACATTACACATAGAAGACATGCATATTGTTCTTACCACATCTACCTTGTTTGATCTTACTCTTCCTCTTGTTTGCACTCCAACTGTAGCATCGCCTATGATCTGGTCAGAAGGATGACTTTTGCCTATTCTTGAAGAAGGATTTGTTTTGGGGATGTACTGATCATTCTGTGAATTTACAGCTGACTGTTCTGTAGATGTTGACCCAGATGTGTTAACATTTGGTGCAACATTTTCAGACTTCAGTGTATTCTCAGAAGTGTCAGTAACCTGTGATACATCTTCTTCATCCTTGTCATCTGTAAGGCCTTTATCATCATCAAACACAACATTAACAGATTCTTGAACAGTGTTAGTTCTAAGGTTATAAACTCTATAAGCTTTACTATTTCTAGAATAGCCTAAAAAGAAACCTTTATCACTCTTAGAATCAAACTTATGAAGTTGATCCCTATCATTCAAAATATAACACACACAACCAAATACATGAAAATATTTCACATTAGGTTTTTTGTTGTTCAAAATCTCATAAGGTGTTTGATTAGTATTAGAACGAATAAAAACCCTATTAATAATATGACATGCAGTATTCAATGCTTCTCCCCAGAATTTCTTAGCAAGACATTTGGATGTAAGCATAACTCTAGCCATTTCTTGTAAAGTTCTATTCTTTCTTTCAACAATTCCATTTTGTTGTGGAGTTTTAGGAGATGAATATTCTTGCAAGATACCCTTTTTATCACAAAAATCATTAAACATGTTGTTTTCAAATTCCCTACCATGATCAGTTCTAATACGGCCAACTTTCAAGTTAAACACATTTTTGAACCTCTTATAAAGAATTTTAAATGCAGCAAATGCTTCAGATTTGTCTCTCAAAGACTCTACCCAGGTATATCTAGAAAAATCATCTACCACAACTAAGGAATACCTCTTTCCTCCAATGCTTTCAGTTTCCATAGGACCCATCAAATCCATGTGCAGTAATTCAAAGCATCGATGTGTAGTACAATGTGACAGCGTTTTGTGTGACATTCGTACCTGCTTACCTTTTTGGCATGGTCCACATACAGTGGTGTTGTGAAACCTCAGTTCTGGAATTCCTTTTACTGCATCTGCTTTGATTAGCTTTTTCATTGCTCTGTAATTTGCATGACCTAATCTTTGATGCCATAGAACATTTTCATCATGTTTTGACAAGTTACACATATTTGTTCCAATAAGATAGCAATTATCAGCTGACCTAGTACCAGTCATGACACAAACTTCATCTTTATTAAGAACATAACATGAATCTTTATCAAATTTCACATGCAAATTATCATCACAAAGTTGACTAATGCTAATCAGATTTGCAAGTAAGCCATCAACATGTAATACATTTTTAAGCTTAGGAAAACCTTCAACATTCAAAGTTCCTTTACCAACAATCTTTCCTTTAGAACCTCCACCATATGTAACACTACCACTATTCAAGGTCACATAATCAGATAAGAAATCAATACGACCTGTCATATGTCTAGAACAACCACTATCAAAGTACCATAATTCAGGTAAACATGCTTTTAAGGAGGTATGAACAACATTACAGGTAGCTTTTGGTTTCCATGCAGATTTCAAAAACTGTTTACCAGGATGTGACAGTTTCTTATGCAGCATTTTCAAGTTTTTCTGTTCTTCAAACAACTTTATACAGTAAGGACGAATGTGACCAATTTTGAAACAGTAATGACAGATATACTTCCTTTTAACCTTGTGAGACTCTGTTTCTGCAGATGTTGCACCAGATGTGTCAACATTTGCTTTAACAAATTTCACAGGTTTTCTAAATTTATCAGAAATAGAAGCAGTAGTACCATCATAACCTAAACCATGATTATTAGACTTACCAGTAGCTATAGCATTATTTACCTCAAAACCACTCTTGGAATATTTCTTGAAACATAAAGTAGAATTTATCAATTTCTCCTTTAAGTTACAGATTTCCAGATCTCTTTTGGTAAGAATAACTTCTAGCTTGGTGATTGTGTCTGTCAGATCCTCATTCCTTTTATTCAGAGAATCAAGGGTGAGTTTCTGATTCTTCCAATCATCTAACAACTTTTGGTATTCATTGTCATCAGTCCTTTTTCCTGCATCATCAACTAAACCATTAAAACAGTTCAAATCTGGGTGACTCTGTTCTGATGTTGCTGTAGATGTTGAAACATCAGGTACAGCATCAGAATCTGTTTCATCCAGATCATCATCTGAGGAATCAATTCTGGTAAAATTAGAATATTCATTCTGATTTAATTCATCAAGATCATCATCAGAATCATCACTCAAGGTAGCACTAAAATTCAGTTTTTGCTTAAGTCTAGTATTGGCACATTCATTTGCATAATGGCCATAACCAGAACAAGCATTACATTGAACTGATTTTCGAAATTCAGGATCATACCTTGGTTTACCTTCACTCTTTGACAGTCTTGGTGTGAATTGACCTTTCCTCCTTTCTGGTTGATTTGAATCTTAGGCTGAATATTTCTAGATTTGTTCACAGATTTCTTAAGAAACTTATTAAAGTGCTTAGTGAGCAAGGCAATGTTGTTAGGATTGTTGAGACATTCATCAAGCAATTCTTCATCAGAATCAACTTCTGTAATGATAGGTTGAGACTCATAAATGTTTGATGTTTCTCCTTTAAAAACTACAACTTTCTTATCAGCATCATTTTCATCAACTTGATTAGTGTTTATTTCATATGTTCTAAGAATACTCACTAACTCATTTTGACTTAATATATCTGTATTTTTTGCCTCTTCAATAGCACAAATTTTAGCATCAAATCTTTTAGGAACAGATCTTAATATCTTATGAACTACTCTAACATTAGAAATAGGGTCACCAAGAGAATATGATTCATTGATTATCTCACTTAACCTTTCATTGTAGGATGAAATGGTTTCATCTTCCTTCATTCGGAGATTCTCAAATTTTGTCCCCAACATTCGAAGCTTTGTCCTTCGAACACTGTCTGAACCCTCACAATGCTCTTGCAACCTGTCCCATGCATCTTTAGAAGTAGAACAGTTAGATATAATTTTAAACATTGAAACATCAACAGAAGTAAAAATAGCATTTAAAGCTTTAGAATTGTAGCTTGCTATTGTTATTTCATCAGCCGTCCAATCAACTTCTCTTTTGAGTTGAACTTCACCATCTGCGTCTGCTGGTCTTTTTGGAGCTTCCCAACCTGTAAGTACAGTCCTCCAAGCACGTTCATCAATTGACTTGATGTACATACGCATCTTAGGCTTCCAATAAGAATAATTTGAACCATCTAAAACGGGTGGCCTAAGTGCAGTGGATATGTGATGTGTTTCCATTGCTAAACTAAACTAAAAACACACTTGACCAAAGATCTAACCTAGTGTCGTCAGGTATCGGCTCTGATACCAACTGAAAGTGTGGTATGTGGGGTGTATAAAAGTGTTTAAGTATAAGTAGATAAATGTTGCACAGAATGTTGAGACAAATAGTGCAACACTGACACTAATAGAATATCATAAATTAAGATACACAGCGGAAGACTTGAAACACTAAAAACAAACGAGACACAATGGAAATACTTTTAACATAGATTTTATAAATAAAAATCTATGTCTGCCTTATGGCGTAAAATCAATACTTATCTTCAAGTACAAATGTTGTGTGAAATGTTACAACAATAACTTTCACAACGAAACTATAAACGAGGCAGGTGCCAAGTCTAGAAAACGAACTAAGTGTATAAATTATACACTGTCGAAATGCCTAGTCTATCTAATGATTACACTCTCAATAGATAAGAAGACACACAGTCATACGGGTGGTATACAACGTATGAACTAAAATGTAGAACTATTGGCCACAATTTCCTAACAGGGATGAACGCTCGGTCTAGGATATTGATCGAATAGAGCACACAGAATTATGAAGCCTTCAATGGGTATTTATAGTGTGGGATACGAAATTCTAGAGGCTTCCACATTGAGGTCCTATTTTTTAGGAAACTCAACTTCCACTACTTCCATGATCTTTCTAGATCATTCTAGGATGCTCCAGGTCGTGCCAAATGTATCTAGGCTGTTCCAGCATGTTCTCCAATGTTCTGGAATCTTCCAGGTTCCAGATCCTTGTAGAAGCTTCTAGATCCTGCCAGAAATGCGACAACATTTAGATCAACATTTAATGTAGCATTTCAGAAAAGACTTAGAAAAAATCTCGGAAGGTCAAATTAAGATGTTGTTGATAATGTTAAGGCATTTAAGAATTAACAACATCTACAGCGTGCATGGCAAACGTTCGCTGCAAATAATCCTAGCTTTGGTAGTGCATTTTCCAATACCACACAAAACAAAAATTAAACAAGGAAAAAACATGACATTTTTCATTTTCAATCCACCAAATAAAGGAAATTCAATATGTGATAAAACACAACATTAAGTATTTTGCAGTATTAGAGTAAAATGCACCCAAACATTATCCCCAAAAAAGTATGAAACTAACAATTTTAAAACCTCATTTAGCTCATGCACACACCTATATGAGAAGGCTAATTACAAACTCTTCATGTAATAAAAGTAGCCTCTCATAGTAATCTCAAAGGTACTGGTACGTAGATAAAACCTTAAATACACTATATCCCCACATTCAATAATTATATAATTAGAGAAAATAACAGAGCAGAAAACCCTAACAACTGATAGTGACAATTACTTTCATAATCTCCCTACCGTTTACAATAAAATAAATAATACAATTCTTGGATATCTAATCCAAGCTAACTATTAACTAATCTAACTTTGATCTTTGTTTTCTTGAACAGTAGAAATGAAAGTTAAAATTACTCTATTATCAAAGTGCCTTCCTTATAACCTATTTCGTCAAATTACCACACCACAAGAAATATTCTTCCCTAACCAAAGCTTGAGCAGCTAGATTCAAGAGCAATTTTGTCTTCAATGTGGCAGATATAATAAAAATAGACCTATAAGAAACAATTATTGTATTATCTTTATAATGTTAGAAAATTAATTAATTAATGACTTTAGCTGGTTTATAATGAGATAATTTTCCTTCCAATCTATATTCATGGCAAACACAATTGGATTTTTGGCCTTCGAGACCTCTCTTATTTTCTTCATTCCAAAAAGATTTTTCCTCCAAACGAATTTCCTAACACATAAACCGGCAGCTTCCCAGTAACCATTTAACTAATTTGATGGCAGTGGGACTTGAGGGCGCCTCTTATTTCTTCCCAATCATCACAAATACTCATCTTTAAATGAAAGTGATGGAAAGCCACAGGTCATAAAGGTTTACCAGAGAAGGTCAACTACAAGGACTTGATTGAAGGAATTTCACTTGATTGAAGGAATTGCTGGGATAACTGATTGCTTGTGATTTTGATTTAATTACTCTGTTTCCTTAATTATCATTTTGAATTCATAGTATAATAAGAAGGTAGATTCATAGGGAGAGATATTGAAAGTGTGTGTGCGTGCAAAATTAGAGATGTTGTCTGTCGTGTTGGCACTGTCCAGACAACACTATGCAGCGGAAATTAAAATGCACGTACTGAAAATAGAAATATTCAAAATTTGCATAGATTATAAAATAATCTAAGCTGTTTACTATATTAAAAATTTGTGAAACGAGTACAACCTCTTTGAGGTGTATAAAAACAATACGAAAGTGTAAAATGATTTACTAAGTTCTATGAAACTATCTCCCTCATAGATCTATACACACAACCTAGTAAATAAGACTATGATGTAACACACTACTCTTCAGGTTTACAATAGTATGAAGATCTACAAGAAGAAACAAAGATATTTCTAACTAGAAGCGTATAAAGCGCTCAATAGTGTAGTAGTCGAATTCAGCTTTCCTTCTTGTGTATCTTGTGTTGAGGCAGCTTCTGTATATATAGGCATCAAGGACGAACTGCCATCAACTCCCATGTTCATCACAACCGTGAGATCATGCGGTAAGTAACTTCTCTCCACCACTCATAGAATTTAGGGACTTGTTATACCATGTCTAATAACTTCTCACTCACACGCAATAGCATGACTTGGTGTTGCCCACGTCTTCTAACTGCTTTGGGGACATCATTAGACAACAAGCGTAAGATAAGAGTTTGTGAGAAAAGGAAGGGCAAATTCTGATGTTGTCATAAGTGTTGGGAACATAAAACATAACACTCGGTTGTTACTGTTGGATCATTAAACAAAACACTTATATCAACATCAACAATCTCTCCCAATTTGACCTTTCTACATGAACACAAATGAAGTTCACACAAAAGAAGTTTACACAATTGATATTTCAAAAAGATGAAGTAACAAGTTGTATAAGATCAAATTAGAAATAAACAACATCTAAACCAAAAATACTTGTTTAGATTTAAACAACTTAAAAAAAAAATCCTAAATAATTACAGAATGTAAATAACAGAGTTTGAAAAATAAAATAACATAAGTACAAAGCTTTTACAACAAAGAAAGAACTGAATTAACACAATGGGAAAGGATTGGGCTGAATGTGTATCAGCTGCATCTCCATAGTCTGCATATACTCCCCCATAGTGTAAGCTCTCCTCCTGTCTTCAAGCTCATCATGCATCCATGTTGGGATATGAATCCTAAAACAAGTCCTAAATGATGATTGAATGATAAAAGATAAAGTTTTGATAAGCCAAAAGAAGGTTGAATTTTTCTAAGTGTTGACTAATCTAGTCTAGTTAAGTTGAAGTCATCTTGAACAAGATCAGTAGAGTTCACATGAGTTAACATATGAAAAGACAAGTACTTATAATTGATATCGTATTATTACTTCATATGTGTTTATATTAACTGTTTAGATTGTTATTGAGCTATGAATAATTGTTGTATAGAGCTCATGTTTTTGAATGTAATAGATAGATTCTTTGTATAGTTTTCTAAGTTGACTAAGCTTTATAACAAGAGCTTAATGTAATGTAATAGTCTTGTTAGGATTAGATGATAGGACTAGATTAGTTCTATGTTGTAATCTGGAGAAGTCTACTGCACAAGACAAGTAGAAGACGCAGTCTACTACTTAAGGACAAGACAGGTGCACGACTCAACAAGACAGGTCAACTTGAAGTTAGTTACAAAAGCGTGGTGAAGATAAAGATTGAAGAGTTAGTTAAGGAATAACTAATTAACTGAAGAAACGCGTGAAAGGATAAAAAGAATCAGTTACAAGTTAGTTTTCAAGAAAAGGTTGTTACACAACTGAAAGTTCTTGGAATTGAAAGTCTATAAATACCTCATGGTATTGATTCATTAGAGACCACTGATACTACTGCATACAAAAGCATTATTGAAGAAAATACTCTCAGAGATTGAAGTTCAGAAAGTGAAGCTACACAAGTCAAGTGAAGATCGAAGAAGGCTACTACTGAACAAAGAGAAGTTTTATTTTTGTTTTACTGTTTCAAGTTGCTAGTTACTTGTAAAATAGCTAGTTAGATCGAAGAGGCACTTGGTAGTGTTAGTGAGAAGATCTAAGTCTTATTTCTTGGGACTTAAAGCTACAAGAACATATTACTCCATTGGACGAGTTAATAAGAATATCACAACTGGGTTGTGAGAGTGGATGTAGACAAGTTGTCGAACCACTATAAATCGTTTGTGTTATTTACTTTACTGTTTTGTTGATTTTAATTGCTTAATTGTTTAATTGCCTAACTACACGTCTAAACTAGATTAGTTGAGTATAGAACAGAGTTCTTGAATTTTAAAGGATAGAGTATAAAATTTAATTGGGCTCATTGTTATTTTCGTATTCCGCACATTGTAATTCTGATATATCGAAAGATTTTAGAAAAGTCTATTCACCCCCCTCTAGACATTTTCTTTAGCTTCCCTCGATATTAACTCAACCTTTGGGACCTACAAGTGGTATCAGAGCAGTAGTTTACGAACTGCTGTTTCTTGATAACCGACTTAAGACTTAGGGTGAAGTTGTGGTTCTTAATCATACTTGCTTACGTGTTCTTGACCAATATTCTTGATATATCTGTTTCTTGTTCCCTGTTCTCGAACTGACTGCTTCTTGATCATAAACCTGCTTAATACATATCTTCTTGAATCATGTCACTTGAAATCAGCGCTAACAAGCTACCTAAGTTCCAGGTTCAAGATTATGACTATTGGAAGCTAAGGATGGAAGCCATCTTCAGTTCCACTCACGACTTAATGATCTCCGTCATCACTGAAGGTCCGATAGTGACCATGATCCCTAATACTGCTGCCCTCGATATAAATCAACCCGTGGGTACACTCGTCAAGAAACCAAGGTCAGAACTAACCTCAGAAGAAATGAGACAGAATAATTTGGATAGCTTGGCCAAGAATTACATCTTACACACTCTTCCTAACGAGTATTTGGGAAAAGTGCTAAAATGTAAAACTGCCAAAGAAATGTGGGATCGCTTAGCTATCATTTTTGAAGGGACATCCCTAATCAAAGAAATCAAGCTTTCTACAGCAGTCCAAAGATTTGAATCATTTCATATGAAAGCTGGCGAAACAATAGACCAGTTGGATACTCGTTTTACCAAAATCATGAATGACTTGGAAGTCCTTGGTAAATCTTATACTCCACGTGAAATCAATCTTAGGATTCTCAAAAGCCTTGATAGTCGATGGAAAATGGTAAAAATGCTTGTTAAGAATACCCAAGATATAGAGGTGTGGACAGCAGAGACCATGTTTCAAACTCTAAAGGCTCATGAGTTTGATTTAGACGAAGATGAACCTATAGTAAGTAGTGACAGAGAACATGCAGTATCTAAGAACGTTGCTTTTAAGGCTAGTTCGTCTAAGATAGACATGTCAAAATCAAAGCCTAAGACTAGGTCTGCCTCTGTGAAAGACGAGTTAGACACTGATCTCAGTCTGAAAGATCAGGTAAGCCTCATGGTTAGAAAGTTTGATAGGCTGAACAAACGTTTCGGAAGATATAAGAAGTTCTATAGAGAGCATAGAGGGTCTGCTTCTAAGAACTCGTCTGAGACCAGACGAGACCGAAACTCGTCCGAAAGGAGAGACGAAGTCTCGAAAGGTAACAGACAAGATAGAGAGTCTGATGGTAAGAAGATTACTCGTTCTAATAGACGTGATAAACGAAGAAATAATTCTCCTATTAAAAAGGCTACTAATGATCTCTTGTGCTATAATTGTGAAAAGCCAAGTCATTACATATATGAATGTCCAGACCTAAGCACTGATGATCGAGAAGAACGCAAAGCACGAAGAGAAAGAAGATACAACCGTGGCAAGAAGGCAATGATGGCCAATGATGACTCTGAGTCTGACTTAGACGAGTTACCATCATCCTCATCTAGTTACCCATCTGAACCAGATCACGATGAAGCATTCATAGTAGATGATGGTTTATGCTGCATGGCTAAAATCGATCAAGAGGTATCATGTGCTACATCTTTTCAATCTTGTGATGAATCAGAATCTGATGAAAGTGATACTGCCAGTAGCAATGTAGGGAGTAGCCTTCAGCACTCTACTAGTGCAGTTGAAGATGACCTCCTACTTGCCAACCAGGCATTCGTTGAAGTCGGCGATGAAAACATCATTTTAAAACAAGAAATCATTGATCTTAAGTAAGCTCAGTCTAAAATAGATCTTAATATAACAGTCCTAAATGAACGCTTGCAAGAAGAGTTGAGTCAACTTAAAGACAAGTGTGCATTAACAGACAAGTTGTATCAAGACCTACTTAAGACACATGCTACTGAGAAACATGAATTCAATGTTTTAAAAAGCAAGTGCAAAAAGCTTGAAGAACGTAATAAGTTCTTAGAAACCGAGGTTGTCACTCTAGACCTTAAACTTACTGACCTGGTTAACTCTTCCAAGGTGAACCTTGAACTGTCAGATAGGTATAGGGCTCCTGCTGACAAGACAGGCATAGGTGCTGAGACATCAAGCTCGTCTACTCAAGTTCCTAAGAACCCTACTATTTTCATCTCAAGCTCTTTGGCTAATGATAAAGGAAAAGGACCAATTATATACGATGTTGATACTCCATCTAAAGGTACTGTACCAAAACAAGCTCGAGTTAACATTCCAATTCCCAAAGGAAGTAAAAAGAATGGTAACAACAAGCCTGTTCAACCTAGAACTAATCTTCTAAGGACCACTAATCGTAGACGACCCAACCAGGTCAGATACGAGGATTGGTATCCCGAGGAGACGAGTACTAGACAAGTACAGACTAGACGACAAGAGTCTAAACCTCCTTTCATGAGGCACTCTCAACTCTACTCGTCTAGACCTAGACAGGAAGGCCCAAAATATCGTACACAAGCAGTCCTATATCCTCCACCTTTGTCATATGATATCGAAGGAGAAGAAAGACCTAAACATGTCTATAAACCGTATGGACCTAATGCATATAAACCCTACTCTAACTATCATAGACAAGTGCCTGCTCAAGTAGAGATTAAGTCGAAAGGCTATCTCCAAAGAGTAGACCCGAACTCAACTGATAGGCTAGACAAGGACAATAAGGTCTTATTTTGCAACAAATATGGTCGAAAGCTTAGAAGATCAAACTTGTTCAGGACTCCAATGTACATTTGGATTCCGTTGAACTCAACTAACCCCCCAGGACCCCATTAAACAAAGAGGGTACCTAAATTATGAAATATCATCTAATGCAGGGTCGACTCGATCTATACAAGAAGGATGGCTCAGTGGGAGAAACCTGGTACATAGACAGTGGTTGTTCGCACCACATGACTGGTACCAAGGCTCTCTTATCAAGTTACCATGAGCAAGAAGGATCAAAAGTAATATTTGGTGATAGCTCCACTGCTGTTACCAAAGGATTTGGTTACATTCGGAATGGAGACATAGAGATCCAAGATGTCTCATATGTTGAAGGCTTGAAATACAATTTACTCTCAGTTTCACAATTCTGTGATCGTGGATACAAGGTGCAGTTCAAGAGTCGCAAATGTGAAATCATTGACAAGAGGACTCATACCGTACTACTGGTCTGCATAAGACAAGGAAGTGTGTACATAGTAAACTGGAACAGTTGTCCGAGGGACACCTGCCTACTTACTAAGAATCCTAAAGAACTTGGCTGGCTCTGGCATAGACGCCTCTGTCATCTAAATTTTAAGGTTCTTAATAAGATAGCCAGAGACTACCTTGTGGAAGGTATTCCCAATGAAGTGTACTACAAGTCACATGTATGCACATCCTGTCAGAAAGGTAAACAAGTAAAAGGTTCCTTTAAATCTATTCCATCCCTCTCAACAAGTAGAGTTCTCGAACTCCTACATATGGACCTACATGGCCCAATAACTCCTCTAACTTTGAACGGTAGAAGGTACACACTTGTTGTGGTAGACGACTATTCTAAGTTCACTTGGGTAGTCTTCCTACACAAGAAGAGTGATACACAAACACTTTTGCCTGATCTGTTGAAGAAATTACAAGTTGAGAAGAATCAGTCCATTGTCAAGATCCGTAGTGACAAGGGTACTGAATTCATTAACTGCTATATTAAAGAATTTTGTTCTAAGTGTGGCATCCAGCACCTTACTAGTGCAGCAAGGACACCACAACAAAATGGAGTAGCAGAATGAAGGAACAGAACTCTTAAGGAGGCCTGCAGGACCATGCTGACAGAGTATAATACTCCTCAGAAGTTTTGGGCAGAAGCTATCAATACTGCATGCCATTCCCAAAACAGAAGTGCCATCAATAAAGCACTAGGTAAGACGCCCTATGAGGTATGGAAAGGTAGAAAACCCAGAGTTTCATATTTCCATATATTTGGCTGTAAGTGTTTTATCCATAACAATGGGAAAAGAAAGTTGAATGCATTCGATGCTAAAGCAGACGAGGGGATATTCTTAGGATACTCCTCGACTAGCAAAGCATTTAGAGTATTCAACTACTCAACCCTTTGTGTGGAAGAAACACCACATGTGGTTTTCGATGAATCTCAACAGGACACGTCTGCCAACAAGATCAGTGAGAAAGTTACTGAGCTAACTATCGAATCTGACAAAGATTCAGAGGTATATGAATCCGTTCAAGCATACAATCCATTCATGAAAGCTCTCGAATCTGATGACAAGGAAAAGGCAAGTGCTCAAGGTAAGTCTACTAGACCAGTAGATATGCCTGCTCTAGTTGACTCATCTACTCCAGGTAAATCTGTTGATGATACAAATGATGTTGAAATGCATGATGCTGTACATGATATAGATGATAGTGCTACTGTTAAGAATAGAAATACATGGAAATCTGCGCATAATACTAAAAATATCGTTGGTGACTCTACTGTTGGTGTGAAGACTAGACGACAACTCTTTGAGTCGCAAGAACAACCTAGTCCATCTCTGTTTTGCTGGTGTTGTTTCCTCTCATCTATCGAGCCTAAGACCGTTAAAGAGGCATTGGCTAATAGTAATTGGATCATCGCTATGCAAGACGAGTTGAACCAGTTTGTTCGAAACGACGTCTGGGAACTTGTCGATAGACCGAAACATCATAATGTAGTTGGCACTCGATGGATTTTCAAGAATAAGAAAGATGAGAATGATTTAGTCGTTAGGAATAAGGCTAGACTAGTCGCCCAAGGCTATTCACAAGCTGAAGGCATAGACTATGATGAAACCTATGCTCCTGTTGCTAGACTAGAAGCCATTCGATTGTTCCTTGCATATGCTGCTCACATGAAATTTATCGTATATCAAATGGATGTTAAAAGTGCATTTCTTAACGGTATTCTTGCGGAAGAAGTGTATGTTGAACAACCTCCAGGTTTCGAAGTCAAAGGTGACCAAGTTTATAGATTAAAGAAGGCCTTATATGGACTAAAGCAAGCTCCAAGAGCCTGGTATGATACTCTCTCTGTCTTTCTATTAGAAAATGGTTTTACTAAGGGCAAGGTCGTTAGAACCCTGTTCAGAAGACAACAAGGGACGGACATTTTACTCGTCCAAATTTACGTAGATGACATCATTTTTGGGTCACCTAACAAAAAGCTGAGTGAAAGTTTTTCAACACTCATGCAAAGTAAATTTGAGATGTCTATGATGGGTGAAATGAATTACTTTCTTGGTCTTCAAGTAAAACAGACCCCAGAAGGGATTTTCATAAATCAAGCAAAGTTAACTAGAAATCTACTAGACAAGTATGGTATTAAGACATGCAAGTCCACTGGCGTACCTATGCTACCTACTTACAAAATGGATCCAGACGAACAAGGTAAATGTACTGATCAAACACATTATCGTGGCCTTATTGGTTCATTACTATACTTGACTGCTAGTAGGCCTGATATTGCATTCTCTGTTGGTGTATGTGCTCGTTTTCAAGCTAATCCAAAAGAGAGTCATATGGAAACCACTAAAAGGATATTGAAATATTTGAAAGGAACCATCAATCGGGGTATATGGTATCCTTCAAATGATGACCTATCCCTAAGTGGCTACTCTGATTCTGATTTTGGTGGTTGTAGAATAGATAGGAAATCTACATCTGGTTCTTGTCAATTCTTAGGTACAAAACTCATTTCATGGTTTTCAAAAAAGCAGACTAGTGTTGCAACTTCAACTACCGAAGCTGAGTACATGGCTGCTGGTAGCTGTTGTAGTCAAATACTCTGGCTCATGCAACAGTTTAGAGATTACAATATACATGAATCAAATGTTCCTATTTTCTGTGATAGTAACAGTGCAATTGCCATTACACAAAAACCTGTTTTGCACACACGTTGTAAGCATGTAGATGTGAAGCATCATTTTATACGTGATCATGTAGAAAAGAAGGACATTCACATGGAAAAGATTCATACTGAGTTTCAAAGAGCTGATATTTTCACAAAACCATTAGCTGAGGCACGTTTTCATGAGTTATGCATTAGTATAGGGTTAATTGATTTAGACCCTACTTGCCTGTAGCTACGCACTAACTAAACAGGTACATCAAAGAGATAAGAAGACAAGATCACTAGATCAGAGCACTCGACTAATCACTCAACAGACAGGTATACAAGGCTAGACTAGATGACCAAACAACCCGATGAGGAAGCTGGTAAAGCTGAGGGTAATACTAAGGGAATAAAACATTTAAGGGGGAATCATTGATTTCTTAAATATCCATATGTTTACTCTTATGTTGGTTAACAGTCATCTTGGTTGAAACCTTGATCATTGCTTTACATTGATATTCATCTTATTTATTTTACTCTACCTGTACCTACGATTACACGTATTACAAAATTTAAGACAGGTACATAAAGGTGTTCGACATTCAGAATAGATAAGTACAGTCGAAGGGGGAACTCGACTAGTGTTCATAAGACTACTCGTCTTGTGCAATTAAGCCTACTCGCCTTATGAAGTTTAGGCCTACTCATCTGCTCTGGATGGACTCGAACAGACAAGCTAAGTGTTCTTTTGATTAAAATATGTTAGGTGTTTATTCGAAACAAATTAAGGGTGTTAAAGTAATTTGATATTACTAAAATTTGAATATTCTAAAATTGGATTTATACACTCCCATTTAATGAGGTGTATACACTTAGTTCGCGCCAAAATTCTACTATGTTAGGTCAGATGAGTACACTCCTCAATTCTACCAATAGGAGAGGCGGATTTCAACTTTTACAATATCAAATCACATTATCTTCTCGGTTCCATAACTGAATACCAAAAGTCCCGACCGTTGGATCTAATTCTTCAATCTTGGCCATTGGATCAAAAATTCAGTTTTAAACAAAACCCAACTCTTGCACACAGCTTGCTCCACGTTTTCATACCTCTACTAATCGCAAGCATTTGATTTCTTGCTTATTCAATTCTATTGTTCATAACAAACTTATCATCATGTCAATTCGATCTATTTTCGATGTGAGCACCAACATTCAGACACCATTTGATCTAGGTAGATACATCAACGACAACAAAGTGCATGTTGAACCGTCTGTGTTCTTCAAAGGAAATCACAAAGAGGGTAATGCAGGAATCTTGACCAAATGCACCAGATGCGGTCTAAAACCCTACTTGGAGGCGTTTCCTCAAGTCGTTTTGGAGGAAGAAGTTCTGGAATTCTATGCCAACGCCAACAGACGAGGAGATGTAATCGAATCATTTATTGGTGGAAGTCGAGTGGAAATCACTCGAGAAGTTCTATTTGAAAGATTGAAGCTGCCCATCGGAACGATTGATGTGGAAAAATATGCTGAAGGACAGGAGATGAGGTACTTGAGCATCTTTTGTGGTAAGAAAATGAGGCTGAAACCAGATGGCAAGGCTCCTGCAGTCAAGAAGTCCGAACTCTTGGAAAAGTATCGCACTCTACTGGACATAGCAAGCAAGATTCTTCTATGTGCCACTGGGTCTCATGACTCAGTCACCCAATCCAAGACTAGGGTAATGGCAGCGATATATGATGGAATTACTGAGGGTAATTGGTTTAAGCTGATAGCTGACAGGATGATGTACTTCGAAAGAAGTGTTAGAGTGGACGTTGATACTCGCAATTGGGTAGTATCACAGGTGGTTGGATATGGTAACAAGCTGAGTATCTTACTCCCGCTATTGATGCCAAACAAGACTAATTGGAGCAAGGGAAAACCCTTTCATCCTCTTAAGTTTTATCTGAAGAAAGAGGCGATGAAGAAGCAGGCTGCTGCGAGGCCGGCTGCCCCAAGACGAGTTCAGTATGATGATTCAGATGTGTTGTCGTATGCTAACTCATCCAGTTCTTCACAAGCTGGGTCTGAAGAGGAAGAATCAGAGGAAGTTGTGAAAGTCGAGTCCAGTGCAGACGACTCAGAGAAGACTCAGTCAGATGAAGAGTCGCAACAAGAGAAGGAGTTGAGTGATCAAATTCCTGAAATGTATACTCTCGTAAGAGTTGAATCGCCTACTCGTCTAGACGAGTCGAGTTCACAGGTTGGTACCTCTACTCAATCTGTTTCAATTCCTCTCTCTCTCCCTCATATTCGAACCAAGGCTAGGTCACATCGATCTAGGCCTCGACCTGTACCCACAACCTCTCAAGTACTGGCAGCATTACCGCTTAGGGCCAGTCATCCTGAAAACACTCCCATAAAGGATACAACTGATACTTCGACAGTTGTCACACCAAACCAAGATACATTAGAGCCCCCAGAAACCACAGTCCATATTCCTTCTACCTCAACAGAAAATGTTGAACCCTCTAACCCATCTACTTCAGACAAGATGTCAGTTGCCACTGCAACAACTGAGACAGGGACCCCACCTGCTCAGACCCCGTCTGATGTTAGATTTAATTCCCTGGTATATTATCCTATGTGTTTGAGGGAGAAGCGAATTCGTGCCCGGGTGACCAAGAATTTGAAGTGGAAGCTCTCAACTCTCGAGGTTGATTACGAGTCAGAGCGGTTTGAGAAACTTCTCAGGATATGCACCTGGTTTGCACTTAAGAAATCATCAACCGACGATCTTTTCGAGGTTATTCAAGGCATGGGAGAAATCTCCAATTTTATGGATTGGGAGATGGAACAGAAAGAAAATAGTGGTGTTCAAGACCACTCAGAATTATTTCCTCGCAAAGCCTTAGTTGATCTGGTAAAGAGGCTATTGAATATTCCTGATGGAATTATGGTTGAAGAGTTCTCGTCTGATATTGGAACTCAGACTGAGCTAGTGGAAGAAGAGAAGGCAGAACTTGTTGATATTGCTGTTCAAACCTCGGAACCTTCTGAAGATGAGGCTGGCAGTTCAGAAGAAGTTGATTCTTTTGAATTTGGAAAAGAAGATGATGAATTCATGGAAGCAGTTATGTTTAATGAAGAGGAACTTGTAGAAAAAGTTCAGGAAGATGTGGTTGTTGAAGCTCAGTCGTCTACCCAAGGATTCCCTATAGGCTATCTTGCCGAGCTAAAGACAGACTTGAAAGAAGTTGTTCATTCTGTGATAGAAGAGTTCTTGCACTCGAAAGTGAAGGATGTGTTAGTAGAACAGAATCAATCACTTGTAGACAGCTCAGGGGAATTGATTGTTGGAGAAGTCAATAAGATGGACTCAGCTTTCCGCGCAGAGATGTATGGTGAAGTTGAAAGGTTTCTCTAGAATCAAGTGGATGCTTCTGAGAAAAGATCTATCTCATTTGCTAGATCGTTAGCTGAAGAGTCGAGTAAAATGGAAAGACTCTATAGGGTGAAAATTGAGATTGCTGATGAGCAAAGGCGAGAAGCACAAGATCAGTTGGTGCGTTTTCAAGCTGTTCTCTCCGAGTTAACAAAGCAAAACACTCGTCTACGTCAGACAGCTACTCATTTCAAAGACGAGTTGGCCATTAATTCAAAGAAATTGGAGTCTACTGCTGATCGTCTAGACAAGTTGAGTCGTGGTCAGACCCATCAAAGACAGATAGAGCTAGCTGCTGAAGCAATGAAGGAAGCAGTAAAGGAAGAAATGACTCGCTTTACAAGTCTTTTCACTCTTAAGGCACATGATGAAGCCAAAAAGGGGGAAGAGGCAAGTAGAGTGGAACAAGTTAGCTTGTCTAAGGTGAGTGCTGAACCAGAAGAGAAGGATGCTGCTACTGCTATGCAAGAGCTAAGGAGGCCTAAAAGGAGGCTTGTTAAAACTGCTGAGCTGGAGCAAGCTGAAGCTGATGAGCTCAAAATATTGGAGAAGGGCAAGAATGTTGCATCTCCAGAAGCTGAGATTCAGACCAGACGGTCTAAGAGGAAGATAGTTTTTGAAGAAACTGAAGGAATTGCTGCAGTTGAGAAGAAGCAGAAGATTGTTGATCCTCATGATGAAAGTCATTATGCTAACAAGAAGAAAATTGAAAAACATATTGAAAGATTGTAGAAGCTAAAGGCTGATGAAGAAGAGGTAGAAGACCAGTTCATTGACTATTTCATTGACAAAGAGCATCGTCAAGAATGGCTCAAAGTAAAGAGGCAATGGGAACTGGATCACTGGATTATTCGGAAGTATGGTGAGTCGGAAAATCAAGATGAGTTGTATGCCATGTTTGATAAATTCATGGAAGGACAAAACAAATTGCTTTGGAATTTGGTTATGAGGATATCAGCCGCCGCAAATTTCAACATTCTGATACCGATCTTTCCGAAATGGAAGACACCTATGACCAGCTCAGGAAAAAGAGTTGATCTTAACCAGATCAAGAAATTCGAAGAGGAGCTGCTAGATAAAGAGAAGATTGAAGATGAAGACCATATCAGAGTCATTCACAAGAGACTCCTTGATGCATTCTGTGTTCCAAACCCAGAAGGAGGTACTCTTTCAGATTAGATTATCTGCTCTGATTACTTAGTTTTATTTTGATTTAGTATGTGTAATATCTACTGATCATATTTTGAATGAATGAAAAGATAAAGTACTATTTGATGTTTAAAGACAAGATAACTACTTAACTAGTCTACTATTGAGAAAAGATTCAAGTAGTTTTGGCTTCATCAAAAAGGGGGAAATTGTTGGGATATGAATCCTAAAACAAGTCCTAAATGATGATTGAATGATAAAAGATAAAGTTTTGATAAGCCAAAGGATAAAAAGAATCAGTTACAAGTTAGTTTTCAAGAAAAGGTTGTTACACAACTGAAAGTTCTTGGAATTGAAAGTCTATAAATACCTCATGGTATTGATTCATTAGAGACCACTGATACTACTGCATACAAAAGCATTATTGAAGAAAATACTCTCAGAGATTGAAGTTCAGAAAGTGAAGCTACACAAGTCAAGTGAAGATCGAAGAAGGCTACTACTGAACAAAGAGAAGTTTTATTTTTGTTTTACTGTTTCAAGTTGCTAGTTACTTGTAAAATAGCTAGTTAGATCGAAGAGGCACTTGGTAGTGTTATTGAGAAGATTTAAGTCTTATTTCTTGGGACTTAAAGCTACAAGAACATATTACTCCATTGGACGAGTTAATAAGAATATCACAACTGGGTTGTGAGAGTGGATGTAGACAAGTTGTTGAACCACTATAAATCGTTTGTGTTGTTTACTTTACTGTTTTGTTGGTTTTAATTGCTTAATTGTTTAATTGCCTAACTACACGTCTAAACTAGATTAGTTGAGTATAGAACAGAGTTCTTGAATTTTAAAGGATTGAGTATAAAATTTAATTGGGCTCATTGTTAATTTCGTATTCCGCACATTGTAATTATGATATATCGAAAGATTTTAGAAAAGTCTATTCACCCCCCTCTAGACATTTTCTTTAGCTTCCCTCGATATTAACTCAACCTTTGGGACCTACAATCCAGATCACAGATCACCTTACAGATCCTGGATGTCTTGATCTTCTTCTTCATTCATTGCAGTGTCAGCAGCAAGTTCATAAGTTCTACCAGGAACTGAATCCGGTTCATCTACAGCAGGTGGAGCAACAATGTTAGTAGGCTGGTTGTGAGAATTGTCAGCTACTCCACTTGTTGAGGTGGAAAGGAGATCCATCCAAAATTTCTTTTGAATTAGAAGATCCTCCACAAAGTGCTGCAAATTAAGAATAGGTCCCTACAAAATATCAATTTGCCTCATTATATAGTGGGAAGATAAGTAAATAGAGGAGGCAGCTCCTTCTGGAGGCAGTGTGGTATTGTGGATGGGATCATTTCTTGGAACACTGGCTGCTGTGCTTGGGTCTGCATCATCTTCATTCCTTCTCAAGGGAAGATCAACCACCCTTTCACCTTTTACTAAGAACTGATTTGAAATACTGAAGCCTGGTATGTAGTTGCTAACTACCTCATCATCAAATCTGTCAAAGGCTTTGTCCAGCAGGTATTTGTACACAAGGCATGTGTAAGGCAGAATGCGTCTTCTAGACATGTCATACTTGAAAGTCATCATATTGGTGAAAATAACCTGTCCTAGGTTAAATCTTTTCAAATGTCCAATCTTGTACATCAAAACAGCCTGTTCTAAGGTGAGAGTTGTGTTGTTTGTTGTAGGCATCCAATTGAAACAAACCAATTTATGCAAGACAGAATATAGGTTAGTCAGTTTAGATGCTAAAATCATTCTCCTCCATTTGGTGATTACTCCCCCAGTTAAGATGCTTATCATAACATCATGGTCAGTAACAACTGGATCCTCCATGATTTTTGTTTTAAGCAGAATATTGATTCTCCTAGGGGTAATCATATGCCTATTTCCTCTAAACCAAAAATGGTCATATCTAGTGGAATTTGGATCACCAGCAAATTGAGGGATATTAGCATAGAATTCATATATCTAGTCCACAATGTAAGGGCAAGCAAATTGTAAAGCATGCAATAATGACCTTTCCTTAAACCACTTTATAAGGTTCATCTCTTCAAAATCAGGAACCTTTATCAGCCTTTCACTAAGGATTTGTCTAGTCCTAATAGTTCAATACTGTATGCTATACTTATCATTATAATCCTCATCAGTGTCACTATTCCTATCATCAGAGGAGAATAGTACCTCGTTTTCATCTTCTTCAGAAGAGCTGGATGAGGACTCAGGATCAGACGGCTCTAGTGTTGCCATCGGAGAGGCAACACTCTCGGGCTCTTGGAGCCTCTTTGATCGTCGGATCCGTGGAGTGGGTTCACTCTCCTCTTACATTTCCTCAGCTACTTCGTTCACATCATCCTCATTAAGTTCAGCAGTTACATGTTCTGGCTCTGTTTCCGGTTCTGCATCAGAATTAGAAACTGCAATTGGTTCAGAGGCATTCCCATCGGCATTGGGCTTCTTCCCCTTTCTTGTATAATTGACAATCTTGCACAGGTTCCTTTGGGACTTTCTCTTTCCACCCGACCATTTTCTTGCGGTAGGAACAGCAGCGGCCTTCTTCTTGCTCTTTTTTCTGCCGATGTAGTCTTTCAAACTTGGCGGCCAGAACTTCTTCATCTGAAGATTCTTGCTGAGCTTGCATGTCCACATTGCCCTTGAACATGACATTATCCAGTGTTTCTCCTTCAAGCACTAAAAAAGAGTGTGTTGTTTTTAGACTTAGGGTTTCGATGGCATCTTTCAAGGTGTTGAAAGAGGTGCCTAGAGGGAAGTGTAAGGTTAATGGAGTGATTTCAGGTGCGGGAGCTTCGGATTAGGGCTCATTTAGAGGCTTAGAGGCTGAAATTACAGCAGCTGCGTTCGCATTCGCAATTTCTGTGCGAATGTCGAAGGGATTGTAAGGAATGATTTCAAGAGGGAATGATTGAGTGGGTGTTTGTTCATCGGAGTAGGGAACGACAATGGTTCCTATAGTGAATATTGGTGAGTTTGGAGAGTTTGAGGAAGCCATTTCTGCGAGAAGGTTGAGAGGATTTGGAGAATTCTTGTTGCTTGAGTTTGAGTTCGAATGTGCAGCAGAGTCCTGCGAATTGTTAGGCATAATAGGAGTTGTACACACTAAACAAGACAACAAAATTAATTCTGGAGACCTTTCGAGTTCTACAGATAAATGCAAATCAAATTTCAAAAAGTATGAGGCGTGAAGTGATGTGACATAGGTAATAGATATACTTGAGTGCTGTAAATAAATTTAAGAATTGTCATTACCGTGCTTAAACGAATTAACAAAGCCTTTAATGTATTTACCAACACTGCTATGGAGATTCATTTTATAAGGAGTATTGAGAAGGAGGAGTTACACGATTCTGAGAGTGAGGGAAGTGAAGTAGTGGAAGTAACTTCCCCACTAATCGATATTAAAAGCGGAATATATGAAAAGCGGAAGTAGTGGAAGTAACTTCCCCACTAATCGTGTGAAGTTGGGAGAATAAGAATTCTGAAAAATAAAAAAAAATTAAAAGCGGAATATATGATAACTGAAATATATAAAACAAGGCAAGACTTAGTCAATTAAAATATTTCAGAGAAAAATATTTAATAATTATAAAAAATAACTAATTCCAAGAAAATTGGGATAAAAATCTGAGTTTACGAGTGTTTCGACTATTGTTGGCATTCTATACACCTCAACACAGTTTTTTCATGATTTTACATCATATGTGTTGCTCTAATTTCTTTTCTTTTAATCACACTTCACATTGATCCATCTTTTGAAAAGAGTGCATCGTAGCAGCGAACTCCGTGCCCCATAGTTACTCAATGGATTTGTGAATATTTTGATGCAATTTATATCACCTTTTGAAAAGAGATCATCGTAGTAGTGAGCTACGTGTCCCATAGTTACTCAATGATTTATAAAGTATCTAATACGTGATTTTTCTTTTGTAGCATTTGAGAGGTGTATATGCACTTTTAGTATTTTTCACAAGTCACTCAGAATTCAAATAACAATCACAAGGAATTCCATTAATTCAACAATTACGAAAATTAAAGCAAGGAAACAAATAAGAGACTTTATCTTAGTGTTGTCTCAAATGCTGTCGCATTTGATACAACACCCTTGATCATATTTTCAGATATTACACAAACCAAGATATTTTCGAAGGGATGAAAACCTCTTGTCATCAAGAGCTTTGGTGAAAATATCAATCAATTGTTTTTCAGTAGATATGTACTTCAACTTAACAACTTCCTTTTCAACAAGATCTCTAATGAAGTGATGTCTTATACTTATATGCTTTGTTAATGAATGTTGCACTGGATTTTTTTGAAATATTTATAGCACTAGTATTATCACAGTACACAGTCAAAACATCACTAGGTAAGCCATAATCATGAAACATTTTTTGCAACCAAAGTAATTGAGTACAACAACTCCCTGCTGCAATGTATTCTGATTCAGCTGTTGATTGAGAAACACAGTTTTGTTTTCTGCTATGCCAAGAGATCAGGTTGTTTCCCATGTAAAAACAACCACCACTTGTGCTTTTCCTATCATCACAATCACTTGCCCAATCTGCATCACTATACCATATCAAGGTACAGTTTGTGTCTTTGCTATACCACATGCCTAAATCACTTGTTCCTACAACATACTTAATGATTCTTTTAACATCATTCATATGTGATTCTTTATGGTTAGCTTGGTATCTAGCATATAAACATACACTAAACATAATATCAGGTCTACTAGAGCTTAAATATAGAAGACTACCTATCATTGATCTGTACAGTGTTGGGTCAACATTCTGGCCAACATTGTCTTTACTCAGTTTCTGAGTTGATCCCATAGGTGTTTTCATGTGTTTAGCATTCTCTAAACCAAATCTTTTGACAAGATTTTTAGCATACTTACTTTGTGAAATAAAAATCTCATATTTTTGCTGTTTAATTTGCAATCCTATGAAGTAATTCAAATCACCAACCATGGACATTTCAAAAGTAGATGTCATTTCATTTACAAAGTGTTTCAGCATATTGTCACAAGTAGATCCGAAAACTATATCATCAACATAAATTTGAGCAATCATAATAGCATTTTTCTCATGTTTAATGAACAGTGTTCTGTCAGCTTCTCCTCTTACAAAACCAAACTTAATTAAGAAATCTGTTAACCTTTCATACCATGCTCTAAGTGCTTATTTCAAGACATATAGAGCCTTTTTCAGTTTAAAAATATGACCAGGGTTTTCAAATTCTTTAGGTTGTTCAACATAAGCTTCTTCCATAAGAATACCATCTAAAAAGGCAGCTTTAACGTCCATTTGGTGCAATTTTATATCAATATAGCATGCAATAGCAAGTAATAGTCTAATGGATTCAATTCTAGCAACAGGAGCAAACGTTTCATCAAAATCTACACCTTCTACCTGTGTATACCCTTGAACAACCAACCTAGCTTTGTTTCTAATTATGTTTCCCATCTCATCAGTCTTGTTTTTGAAGATCCATTTAGTCCCTATAACATTAACATGATCTGGTCTAGAAACTAATGTCCAAACATCATTCCTAACAAACTGATTTCGTTCTTCATGCATGGCTTCAATCCAATTCTCATCATCTAATGCTTCTTTAACAGTTTTAGGTTCAATCTCAGAGTGATAACATTCATGATTTACTTTACTATACATGCATGACATACATATAGATCTTACCACATCTTTTGAGTTCATACCCATTCTTCTTCTGGTTTGAACACCTGTAGACTGTTCACCAATGATTTGATCTTGTGGGTGATATTTCTGAATCCTTATGGAGAGAGTTTTCTGGAGATTATACAGATTTTCAGGATCTGTATTATCAGATGTTTCCTCTGGTGTGTCATCATTCTTCTCAACATTCTGAATCTGTTCAACATTTTCAGTATTGATTGGAACATCAATCAAATCTGATATGTCTTCTTCTTCAATGCTTTTACCTGTAATACTTGTATCATCATCAAAAACAACATTTACAGATTCTTGTACAGTATCAGTCCTAAAGTTATAAATTATATTGGTTTTGCTATTTCTTGAATAGCCAAGAAAGAACCATTTATCACTCTTTGAATCGAACTTATGTAACTGATCCTTGTCATTCAAGATGTAGCATACACAACCAAAAACATAGAAATATTTAAGGTTGGGCTTTTTATTTTTCAGAATTTCATATGGAGTTCTAGTAGAATCTGTTCTAATGTAAACTCTATTAGCAATATGACAAGCAGTATTAAGAGCTGTTGGTCCTTGGTGGAGTATAACACAAGTGTATGGGGGGGGGGAATGCACTTGTGTATGCAAATTCTTTTTCTTTTTGACAAACTGGTCTATCAGGCAAGTTGTCTCACAACTGGCCTGAGTGTGAACTTTGATAGATACTTGTCCTACTGATTACTATTGAGTGATCAGTTGGCTAAATATCTAAAAGAGTTGCTAAGTGCGGAATGTGGTTGGCCTTTGACTTAAAGAAATACTCCAAGTTAATTTCTGAAAAGATGCAGGTTATCAGGGACTTTGTCCAAAACAGATTTTCTTACTTACTGAGTTATGCTTCTTTAAAATATTTTTGAATGTAAGTGAAATAAGGAATGCAGTAAGTAAATGGCACACAAGTTTATAGTGGTTCAGAGACTCAAGCTCCTACATCCACTTTCCCTGATTGAACAGGATAATTCCTTCTCAATGGAATTAGCTTGTTTTATAGTGCCAAGGTGCACTGATCAACAACACTCTCTTAGTGTTTTGATCTCTAGGATAACTTGAGTCCTAGTGCTCAATCTCTCTGAGTTAAGACTGTGTTTCACACTAACAGTCCTTAACTCCTCACTTCTACAACAAACTCTCTCTTCACTTAATGAGATAAGGGTTTGAGGTTTGGTTCCAACTAGTAGAGATATCCTTTACAATAAGAACAGTGTAAAGGCTTAGGATATCTCAATGCTAAGCTTTGGATGTTTACAAAGATTGGCTTAGCTAAAGAGAAGTGATTCAGGAAACTTGGAATTCTAGAGAACAGCTTGGTTTCCTTTGGAAGCTTGATGATAGTTTGATAGCTTGTAGTTGGATACTTTGAATCCTTTGATCACTTCTGTATTTATAGGCAAATTTGAGCAGCTAACCGTTGGAGGGATAGCATTTCAAACTTGTCTATTTGTAGCACCATTGAAACGGCTATGAAGCTTGGCATCCTTTTATCCACTGTGTAAAAGGCCTCTTCAATGGTTGCTTGAATGAATGTGTTGACTTCTGACAAATGCGGCTGAGAAGACTTGTGTCAGTTTCCAATTTTGCACATTGTCCTAGGTTGATTTGTGGCAAACTCTATACACAGCCAACAGTCAGATGGGACAAGTTCCCTGAACATTCCTGCTGCAGTTTAGAATGTTCCAGCATTCATTCAATGCTTCACTCTTTAATGCTCTAAGTCTTCAATGCTTGTTTCAGGCATGATTGGCAATAAATGCTTCATTGAATGTGTCTTTTGCATTCAATGCTTTTGATCATTTGTACTTCAACTGTCTTGATTTTTTGCATTTATGAACACAGCTTTATTGTTCTTGATCTCTTCAGCTCAGTTGTCCATTTGATCAGCTTGTCTTGAATGGATCAGCAACTTTGTCCTATAGACCTATCAAGCTGCCTAACATTCCAGCTTTGGACAACTATCCTGATCTCTAAAATCTCATAACATTTCTGAGATTTTTACTTAAGCATTCTACATACTAAAGTGCACTGAGACAGCTTGCCTGAACTTGACTTGAGCATATCTCAACTAATCTGATCATCATCAATCAGGGGTTTTGGTATCTAATTCAAAATCATTTTATTCCCAACAAGAGCTTCTGCCCAAAATCTTTTGGATAAATTCTTAGAATATAACATGACTCTAGCCATTTCTTGAAGTGTTCTATTCTTCCTTTCTGCTATGCCATTTTGTTGAGGAGTTTTAGGTGATGAAAACTCTTGTATTATACCTTTTGATTCACAAAACTCAGTAAAGGAATTATTTTCAAATTCCCTTCCACGATTAGACCTAATTCTGCAAACTTTGGAGTTGAAAACATTCTTGAATCTTTTATACAGAATTTTGAAAATGGAAAAAGTTTCAGATTTATCTTTTAAAAATTCAATCCATGTGAATCTGGAATAGTCATCAACCACAACTAGATAATACTTTTTACCTCCAATACTTTCTGTTTCCATAGGACCCATAAGATCCATGTGCAGTAATTCGAAGCAATGTTTGGTTGAGCAATGTCCCAACATTTTGTGAGACACCCTGACCTGTTTGCCTTTTTAACAGGGTCCACAGACCTTTTTGTCTGAAAATTTCAGATCTGGTAAACCTGTAACAGCTTTCAATCTAACAAGTTTATCAAGCTGTCTGTAATTAGCGTGTCCAAGTTTGTGATGCCATAATATACTATCATCAACTTTAGCCTTATTACAAGTAAGTTTAGATTCAATGAGATAGCAATTATCAGCAGATCTGTTTCCCATCATGATACATTCCGAATCTTTGTCTAACACATAACATGAATTCTTGTCAAATTTAACATGCAAATCATCATCACATAATTGACCAATACTTATAAGATTGGCCAATAATCCATCAACATGCAGAACATTGGATAACTTAGGAAAAACAGGAACATTTAATGTCCCTCTACCAATGATTTTTCCTTTAGATCCACCACCATATGTGACATTACCACCATTATAAACAGTATAATCAGCAAGATAATCAATTTGACCCGTCATGTGTTTAGAACAACCACTATCAAAGTACCATAATCCAGGAATACATGCTTTTAGAGACATATGAACAACATTACAAGATGTATTTTCTTTTGGTATCCATACAAAATGTGATCTAGAATGTTGTGTCATTTCAGGCAATACATAAGTTTTTAGATGATTTTTTTCTTTAAACATTGAGGACTTTTATGGCCCTTTTTGAAACAGTAATGGCATATCACATCTTTTGCACTGATCTGAGTCTTTACAGAAACACTAGGATTGTAATTCACTTCAGCTTTTACAAATACAGTAGGTTTCTTAAGTTCAGAATTCTTAGGGGGTGTTTACTTTGGGCTTTGAGTGTTTTTAAAAATGAGTGTTTCTTTTACACCAAATACAGCTTTTACAAATACCGCTTTTTGCAATCCCGATGAATAGTAATATGAGTGTTTCTTTTGGGTTTTGAAATAGTGGGGGATTTAACTTTATGTCAAATCAAGTTGTAAGATTGATTGAGTTTGTATTATTATATTATTGTTTGGTGAGATTATAATGATTAGTTGATTGTGTAATGATTAAATGTATTATATTATTGTATTATTATAGTATTATTATGAAGTATTATTGTTGAGAAAGAATATAATGATTGGAGTAATATTATATAGATATAACTTTATGTCAAATCAATATGTTTGATAGGGGTGGGTTTGAGTGCATTTTGAAAACCGGTTTTTAAATCCCGAAGTAAAACAGGTTTTAGATCTTGAAATCCAAAACCTGGTTTTTAAAACCAAAAGTAAACATCCCCTTAGATTTTTTTACCTTGGTAGCCAATACCTGTTCTTCTTGAGTTGTTGGTCATAAGAGAGTCTTCCAGTTTGTTCTTTCCTTCAGAAAATCTTTTGAAGCTTAGTGAGGCTTCTTTCAATCTCTCTTCAAGTTTAGATATCTCAATATCTTTCCTTATTAGAATACCTTCAAGCTTGGTAATTGATTATCTTAAATCAGAATTTTCAAAATTCAGAGACTTAATTATATGATTAAGTTTCTCAGTTTCAAAAGATATCTTGAAAACTTTTTCATTTGTTAAAGGTTTTTCATAAGAATATTTCTTAAAATCAAGAATAGACACCTCTAGTCTTTCTTTGAGTTTAGAAATTTCTTTATCCTTTTTTGTTAAAAGACTTTCAAGTTTGAAAAACAGTATTAGACAAATCTTGAATGTCAGCATCTCTTCTGGATAAACCTGTTTTACTTGATGTACCTGTCTCAGAAACAGAACTTGTGAAACAGTTAAATTCTGGAGCATTATTATTCGGTGATTTCCCAAATGATGGCTCATTTATCCTCACATCGTAATAATCATCTAGATCATCATCAAGAGTATCATCATACATAACTCTAGCAGAGAAAGCTTTTTCAATGTCTTTTTCAGGATCATGATCAACATCAGACTCATCACTTAAAGTAGCACTGAAATTAAGTTTCTTTTTTAGAATGGTGTTGGCACATTCATTAGCATAATGACCATATCCAGAACATGCATCACATTTAACATTCTTCCTATGATCTTAGTCATATCTAAACCTGTATCCTCTCTCTAACTGTCTAGAAGGATTAAAAGTGATCTTCCTAACATGCAATTGTTGAGTATTATTAATCTGGACCTTAGGTTGAATGTTATCTTTGAATTTCTTATTCTTCATGAGTGTCTTAAACTGTTTAGTAATAAATGCCATGTAATCAGGATTATTAAGATATTCCTCAATATCATCTTCATCTGAATCAATTTCAGTAACATAAGGAAACTTTCCCGAACCTGATGATGAGGCATCACCTTTGAAAACAAGCACTTTCTTTTCATTATTAGTCTTTTCAGAAATGTTCATTTCATAGGTTTTCAAAATACCAATCAATTCATTTTGACTTAACACATCTGTATCCTTAGCTTCTTCTATAGCACATATCTTAGGTTCAAAACGTTTAGGAACTGATCTAAGAATTTTATGTACTAACATTGTATTGGATATTGGATCTCCAAGAGAATGAGCTTCATTTGAAATTTCAGTCAGCTTTTCATTGTAAGATGAAATGGTTTCATCTTCTTTCATCCTCAGATTCTCGAACTTGGTTCCAAGCATACGAAGTCTGGTTCTTCGTACACTTTCCGATCCTTCAGAATGTTCTTGCAACCGGTCCCATGCATCCTTGGAAGAAATGCAGTTTAAGATGATTTTGAAAATCGAGGCATCAGTTGAGGTGAAGATTGCATTCAACGACTTTGAATTGTAACTTATAGTTGTGATTTCTTCAGCAGTCCAGTCGAGCTCTCTCTTGATCCGAGCTGTTAGGGTTATACTGGCAAGTATGCTTTTGGTGCTACTTATGTATACAAACTGAATTTTGCACTTATTAATGAGAATAAATTTTTTTATCACTGATTGCTTTAAATATAATGAATGTTAAATATTTATTACATAAACGTTCAGATGTACTTTACATTGTAAACAATGTGGTGTGTAGAAGATCACAGAAGATCACATTGTCAGTTCCTTGTATATAAGTACAATTGATTCACAACTTAGATGGAATTGAACAATCCATTGGTAGAAGTTGAGGTGTAAGGCTCGAATTGATTTATCTTGACCAAGAGATTACACTAGTGCATTATGATGTGCTGAATATGACCTACAGAGAGGTAATTCTTCTAAACTGGCTTAAGGAATGAAGAATTAGACCTTAGTGGTTGTTGATTTCTTAATCTCTGTCACTTAAATGGGATTGTCTGTAGTTAAGAAGTATTGCTTTGATTTATTATGGGTAAAGAATCTATGTGATTCAATACTTTATATGTTGGGCAATATTATTAATTATAGGACAGATTGCCAAAATTAATACAGAGAATCGTGTCTTGGAGTGTCAAATTGATTATGTCCCGTTGGTGGGCTCAGAAGGTTTATCATATCAAATCTGATCAGTGGAATTTATTCCGGTATGATAATAATGTTGAGCTGTCCTTACTCCGAGGTATAAAAGATATTAATTAATTAAAGCATTCAGTAGCTTAAATTAATTGATGGACATTGAATCTTAAACACGGGAAATAATAACCGGGAGCCATATTTAGTAATATGGGTTAGGATGGATAGTGCAATATTAATTCTATAGTGGAATGAATTAATGTTAATGGGCTGGAAAAATGTTGTGGCTCAATATTGATTTTTGGGCCCATTGGGAGGTCCAATCCAAATTCTCCTAAAGACCCCTCAAGTAGCCCAATAAAAGTATATTAATTAAGGTAGTTAAAAGATAAGGATTAATTTTGTATATTATTCCAAGATAAATTGACCGGTCAATATTTATGGAAAAAAGATGTATGGAAATAAGAGATTATTTCTATATTATTCCAAGATAAATTGACCGGTCAATATTTCTTTCTTGTAAGAGAAGAAAAATAGATTCTCTCTTAAAAAAGGAGAAGATAAAAATCGGTACTCTTTGATCACACAATACAGAAAAGAAAGATCTGTAATTTTCGAAATTACAGTGTGTGAAACAAGATAAAATTAATTCTTCCTTGAGAGTTAATAGTTCGTGAGATCTCCCACCGGATCAACGGACTAGGACTTAGGGAATACTTGAGAAGGCAATTGGGTTGAAGTTGTTACTCTTCTCAACGGTATCTCTCTAATTCAAAGGTAAACACGTAATCCCTTAGTTCCGCATGTTTATGGATTTAATAATTTTACCGTACATTCATTACATGGATTAGTTGATTTAATTTGTTTAAATTATAAAATTAGATTTATGATAGTTCATATTTAAATTACGTCCCAAATAGATCCAAGGTAATTTTAAAGGAGTCTCAAAGTCAATTCTAGAGTGTCTTGGGCATTGAGTGTTAATTCCCTAACACGAGTTTCATTGTCTTCATCCGCTGTGGTTCTTGGTTGAGTCCAACCAGCAAGAACACTACTCCAGGCTCGTTCATCAATGGATTTGATGTAGATTCTCATCTTTGGTTTCTAGAAGGCATAATTCGTGCCATCTAGAATCGGAGGCTTTAGTGCGGGTGAAAGTGGATATTCCATTTCAGATTTACACACTCTAAGCAGAATATCTACTTAGTGTATCAAGTAGTTGGCTCTGATACCAACTGAAAGTGTGTGTGCGTGCGAAATCAGAGATGTTGTCTGTCGTGTTGGCACTGTCCAGACAACACTGTGTAGCGGAAATTAAAATGCACGTACTGAAAATAGTAGTATTCAAAATTTGCATAGATTATAAAATATGTGAAACGAGTACAACCTCTTTGAGGTGTATAAAAACACTACGAAAGTGTAAAATGATTTACTAAGTTCTATGAAACTATCTCCCTCATAGATCTATACACACAACCTAGTAAATAAGACTATGATGTAACACACTACTATTCGGGTTTACAATAGTATGAAGATCTACAAGAAGAAACAAAGATATTCCTAACTAGAAGCGTATAAAGCGCTCAATAGTGTAGTAGTCGAATTCAGCTTTCCTTCTTGTGTATCTTGTGTTGAGGCAGCTTCTGTATTTATAGGCATCAAGGACGAACTGCTATCAACTCCCATGTTCATCACAACCGTGAGATCATGCGGTAAGTAACTTCTCTCCACCACTCATAGAATTTAGGGACTTGTTATACCATGTCTAATAACTTCTCACTCACACGCAATAGCATGACTTGGTGTTGCCCACGTCTTCTAACTGCTTTGGGGACATCATTAGACAACAAGCGTAAGATAAGAGTTTGTGAGAAAAGGAAGGGCAAATTCTGATGTTGTCATAAGTGTTGGGAACATAAAACATAACACTCGGCTGTTACTGTTGGATCATTAAACAAAACACTTATATCAACATCAACAAATATGTTAAGAAATAAGTGACAAATTACTCTACAGTGTGGAAGTTGAATGCTAGGTTAATTCAAAGAGTCTATTCTTGAATTTCTAGATTATCTTTGTGTAAGAGGATTCATCAATTGGCCTCAGAGCCGTTACGACCCAACTACTACAAATCTGCACGTAACCATGGTATCAAATAGACAACGACTAGAAAAAAAAATCAAAAACTCCATTACTCAGTTGAGCGAGGCAATGTAAGCCAACTCTCTAAACCACGACCGATTAGACGAAGAGTCTGAGGGAGGTTGGCGCCGTAATCCACGGCGGGAAGGAAGGGACCATACGGCTGGTATCGTTGACCTCGAACAAGGGAGGCGACGATTCCAATGAAGAAAGATCGAGAACCCGCTGTTTAAAGACACTAGAGGATCGAATTATCGGGGACGATGGGGCCATAATCAGCATACTAACAATATGGGAGCCGAGCACATTGAACGTCGAGGACCTCGGAGAGGGTTGTACTTCGAAAAACCAATCCTTTCGCCACTTACCCTGATCCGTTCCACCGGGATGGATCAACCCAAGAAAACGAAGACGACGGAGACTCCACAGATAGCTCCGACGAGGAGTTAAGAAGATTGATCTGAACTCGACGTACTAAGAGACCAAAAGATCATAGACCAAATGGATTTCCCGAAATTCTCAAGCGAATATCCTATAAACTAGGTTGACAAAGCCGAACAATACTTTGAAGTCAAGGGAGTTCGAGTCAGAGACTGTGTACAAATCGCATCATATTAGCTCGACGGTAATGCATGACAGTGGTGGTGTTGGTTCGAACAAACGACCAACGAACAACCAGTACTATGGGATCGATTCAAAGAAGGGTTGCTCACTCGATTCGGGAAACACCAGTTTGAAGATATCAACAGGAAGTTTCCAAGACTACCTAACATAATTCAAAATTCTAATCAATCGGGTACCGCATGCTGGAACACGCCGGGATCGTTGGGAGACAGGCTAGAAGATCCCATCACCGGGATCGTTGTCGGATGCCAAACGTATAAATAACGAATTAAAACCTATACATGCGTCTAAAGCAAAATTTAGATTTGTTACCCTTGAAGATCGAGACGTTGATTCCAATCTACGGATCTTCTAGCCTGTCTCCCAACCTCGCTCGAACACCGGGTGGACGACGCGCTATAAAATTATATAATCCCTAGTTTGGCCAATGAACTTATGGAGATTATAAATAGGAGCCTAAAAATAGTTTTGAAACCCTAACACACACGAAATTGAGAAAAACGACTAGGGTTTCAAGGAGACGAAACTGAGGCACCTTCTCCACATTTGATAGCGCGCCGTCCACCCGGTGTTCGAGTGAGGTTGGGAGACAGGCTAGAAGATCCCCGGATTGGAATCAACGTCTTGATCTTCAAGGGTAAAGAATCTAAATTCTGCTTTAGACGCATGTTTAGGTTTTAATTCGTTATTTATACGTTTGGCATCCGACAACGATCCCGGTGATGGACCACCTTCGCCGGCGTGTTCTAGCAATTGGTATCAGAGCCTGGATTCGTGGATTGCTGGCTCTGCCTGACACGTATGATTGTATGATTCAATTTATTTTGTTTCATGTATGTATGCGTTTCTATTGGTTATGTTTTTTTTTTCTTCTATCGCAACCCTAGTGTTATGTAATCGTTTTTCCCACCAGATAATAAGTGTGGGTAGTATAGGACTATTTCATAGATCACTGTAGTGTTATGTAATCGGTTTTGCTCATTTATATTGTATTTTTTTTATCGTGAGAATGTTGGGAATTATCCCAATACCCAATAATAGTCCCCCAACAATGTGGTCCCCAACTCTTGTGGTCCCAAACTCCTTTGTGGGAAATTATTATGGGACCACATTCCCCATCTCCTTTGTGGGGAATTATTGGCACTTGTGGGTTATGTACCATCACGCTAGGGATCCTTTGAGACTCCCGAGAATCTTTTGAGATGCCCTATGGATCTTTTGAGACTCTCGGGAATGCTTTGAGACTCCTTTAAAATTACCAGGATCTATTTAGGACGTAATTTAAATATGAATTATCATAAATCTAATTTCATAATTTAAACAAATTAAATCAACTAATTCTTGTAATGAATGTACGATAAATAATTAAATCCCCGTTGGTCCTGAAAGGAGTATATAACAAGTGTATGGGGGGGGGGGAATACACTTGTATGCAATTCTTTTCAACTTTTGATCAAACTAGAGCTCAGCAAGGTTGTCTTAGACAACTGTGCTGAAGATGATTAACTCTTCTAAGATAATCAAACTACTAAGTACTATTGAGTACTTAGTTGAATAACTATCTAGGGGAGTTATATGTGCGGAATAGTGGTTGGCCCTTTAAGTTTAGACTCCTTTAGTTTCTGAAATCACTTAGTCAAATCAAAGCAATTCAGTTTAGTTTCAGGGAACTTGTCCAATACAGTTTTGCACAATCTTTGAATGTAAGTTCTTTTGTAAATCAGTTTTGTGTGCAGTGTTGAATGAATGAAAATGCTTGAAAGTAAATCAACACAGGAGTTTATAGTGGTTTAGAGACTCAAGCTCCTACATCCACTTTCCCTGATTTAACAGGATAATTCCTTCACTCTTGGAATTAACTTGTTTTATAGTGCCAAGGTGCACTTGATCAATAACACCACTCCTTGGTGAATTGATCCCTAGGATGTCTAGAGTCCTAGTACCCTCTTCTCAACTCAGAACTGAACTGTTCTTCTCTCAACAGTCAGCTCCTACCACTTCTACTACTACAACCTTCTCACTTTCTCACTTGAAAGGGTTAAGGGTTGAAGTAAGGTTCCAACTAATGAGATATCCTTTACAATGAAGTTCAGTGTATAAGGATAGGATATCTCTCTAAGCTTTGTATGGATATACAGTAAGTTCAGCTTAGAAGAAGTGTTTCAAGACTAAGAATATCTTTTGAAGACTTTGAAGCTTCAGAATAATTGTTCAGTTGGATGTAGAATGGAAGCTTCAAAATGGTCTTCACACTTCTGTATTTATAGACAAATTTGAGGATTTGCCCGTTGGAGAGGCAGCCCCAAATTGCTATAAATGTCTTCCTTGAGTTCTTCAAACTGGAAGACAGATTCTTGATAGTGACATGTCCTCATTTGGGTAATAAACGGCTGTTAAGACTTTGTCTTCTTTCTGCAGCACTTTTCCCAATGTTTGACTTCTTGTTAAGACTTGGACATGGCTTCTAAAGGTTGATCCAATGATAGGACAACATTCCTTATCAAATGGACAACTCTGCTTATCACTATCAGCAGTCTTTGCTTATCAGCATGGTTGGCTTGTTCTTCTTCAGATGACTTGGCTCTTTCCCTTTGCTTCACTTGGAAATGATTTCAGCATGATACAATGAAGTCTTTTAGGGTGTAGTTGTCTTCTTCTCTTCAGCATAGTTGACCTTCAAGCATTAGAACATTTGTTCTGGTTCAACTTTGCTGAGACAACTCTTCTGGACAACTCTCCTGATCAACATACTTGGCCTTTGAGCTTCAGAACTTTTGTTTTTGCACAGAGTCAACCTCTTTGGACAACTCTCCTGATCAGAGCATTTGAGTAAGCTTGTCCTTTTGAGCTTTACAACCTTGTTCTTGCATAGAGATAAACTCTCTAGACAACTCTCCTGATCAGAACACTTGGTTTTCTATAGAGTATGCTTGGCCTTAGTGTTTGTTCTAGAATTTGAGCCTTGAGGGGACTTGATCTTGATAATCTTCAAAGCATGGGTTCCCCCTCACATTGTGCATCTAATCATCTAAGAGCTGCCTAAACATTTCAGCTTCTCATCTAGCCCTTAAGCTATGTGTTCTAGCATTTTTAGAACATAATCAATTGACTTAGGCATGTCTCAGGGGGTTTTGGTATTTAATCAAAACATATGTCATTTTATTCCCAACAATTTCCCCCTTTTTGATGATGCCAATACCTATACATTTTATGCAAAAGTGACTTGACTACACCTACTACATTTATCTTCAGAAGACATGACTGAGGTCAATTTTCCTGAAAGAAAATGTGTTAGTGTACTCACCATTCATGCTTCAAATAGGTTTCAAGAATAGGCATAGAGAGATTTGTGTTTCTTGATTCAAAATATGTTCAACTATCATTAAAATGAGAATCATTACAGCATGTTGATAGTTTGAACAAAAACATATCAGAGCATGAGAAACATTACAAATAGGCACACATTTATTACAAAAGTATGATATACTCTTAAAACATTAGACACTTAAGTACCAGAGCACATCATATCAGCAGCTTGAGCATCTTCAGAATAGTTGACCAAAACACAAGTTAGCAACCAACTTAAGTTTCTATCCATTTCAGCATATAAGAGTCAGGAAGACTTAGCCATTTCAGAGATCATCTTCTTTAGGTGGCACCATCCCATATTGTGCCCATACTCTCTTCTTGAGTTCCATGGCTTCCTGGTTGGTTCCTTTGGGTCCAAGGGTCATTTTGTTCAGTTTAAGAATCTCTGTAAACTCCCTCAGGATCCTTGCTTGGTCAATCCATCCATCAAGCTTTGGAGGCATGTAAATGATAGGCTTGGGAGCATTGAGTTCAATTCTTGCAATATCAGCAGCTGCAAGTAATTGTTGATACAACTCTCTGTAGTATTCTATCATGAACTCAGCAAAGGAAGAGTTGGCATCTCCTCCATTCCATCTGTCAATGACATAATAGTCATAGACAAACTCCCTTTTAGCCTCTTCCCATGTATCATTCAGCTGAATTGGCACCCATTTATCCAAGTGTGCATATTTGGTGTCCATTGGGACTAGTAGCTGAGGCTTCATCTTGCTGTAAGTTGCTCTCCTTCTTCTTGGTTTCTGGAAGTTTGCTCTTCTCTTATCTCTTGCTCTTTGTGCTTCATCCATCAAATCCATCTTTTCTTGGGCCCTCATCATGGCCAGTTTCTGTTGTGTTTCAGGGTCTTTGCCATACCCTTCATGAAATAACTTTGATGGATCATTGAGTACCACAACCTTTGTCTTCTTTGGTCCAGGTCTAAAGCCCTCTTCATATAAAGCTTCCACATCTTCAGTAGCTTTGGCACCTTCAGCAATGTTGACCATTTCAGAAGACTTGTCTTTTTCAGCAGTTTTGGCCTTCTTTGAGATAGGCTCATCATCATCAATTCTGAACTCAGGTGGAAGATCAAGGTTGTTAGGAAAGTCAGTAAATGTCTCATCTTGTCTTTTCTTTCCTTTTTCCCTCTTGATCTTTCCTCTAGTTTGGACACCTTCAGCATCTTTGTCCAAACCAGACACCTCACCACCTGGTCTCTGCTGTAACCTCATTCTTTCCTCTTGAGCTGAGGCCATTGAATTTTTCAAGGCAAGTGCTAGTTGTTCTTCTTCATCCAATTCTTCCAAGTTCAGCACTGCTGGTTCTTTCCCTTTTTCTTCAGCAGCTTTGTCTTTTCCCTTGCCTGAGCTTCCAATCACCAAGGCACCTTTTGCTCTAGCTCTTTCCCTTTCCCCCTTTTTGGCAGCATCAAAACACTGGGGGTTTAGCTCACTCATTGTTGTGGCCATCAGGGATTGGGCCTGGTTTAGAGACTTCATCTCCTCCAACAGATATACATTTTCATCATGTATATTTTGCATCCTATCACTGCTCAAGCTAAGAAAAGCTAGAACAGGCTTCATCTTTTGTTGGACAACCTCTTCCAAGGTTGCTTTCAGGGATGCATCAAGTTGGGCTTTAAGGAGCTCAGTGAGGTTGGCCACTGCACTTTCAGCAATGTTGGCCATCACCTCTTGGGAAAAAATTTCAGAGGCTGCTTTCACCATAGCAAGCCTTTGTTCTTCAGCTCTTTTCTTTTGTAGTGCAGTCTTCTTTCCAAGAGCTTGCTTGACAGTCAGCCTGAGAGCTTTGACATTGGCATTATGATTGTCTCTCAACAGCTTCTGTTCCTTCTTGACCTCTTCTGAGATGGATTCCATGGTGGATTTGGCTTTTTGCACTAAAGTGGAAATTGTTTGGAGACCAGTTTCCACTCCACTTATCCTTGCTTCCAATGTAGGGAGCACTACATCTTCAGAGCCAGTTAATCTCATCTCCACAGATGCTAGAGTTCTTCCTTGTTCATTCAGTGCTCCTGAAGTTTCAGCATGAGCAGATTGGACTTGATGAGCCAAGGAGTCCAATTTCTCTGATTGCATTCCAAGCAAGGCTTGTGCTGAGCCTGTATCTACTTGGATAGGGGCATCTGTCAAGAACTCATCTGCAAAGATTTGGTCAAGAGAAATACCTGCAATGTTAGACAAATCAAACAGGTTAGGGAATAAACACTCATCACCCTCATTTTCTTTTGTATAAGACTCTGATACATCAGCAGCCTTCTTCTCATTTTCAACTTTTTCTTTTCTCCCTTCATTTAAAATGTTCTCACCCAAGGAATCAGGCCTCCTTTCATCAAGGGATTCTTGAAGTTCAGATTTGATTTCAAGAATAACCTGTCCTTCCTCACTTATTCCACCCTCATATGGTGGTACACTCACAATCTTAGTTATGACTACCTCTCTTTCATCCATAACTCCCTCTGGTTTTTCAATTCTATTTTCCTTTTCAACTCCTTCTCCTAAACCTGCAACATCTTCACCTTCAACAAGGTTCAAAGATGGTAGTTGTGAGGAGATCACAGTGCTTATTTCAGCAGCCACTGAGTCATCCTGAATGATTAAGGGCTGATCAGTGTCCAACTCTCCTGACACTGAATAGGCCTTAACCAAACCAGCCTCTAGCATAGGAACCTCAACATCTTTAGGCTGTGCCTTGGGTTCAGAAGAACCTTCATTGGCAGATGTGTCTTTGGTTGTGTTAACACCCTTGGTCAACACCTCTGATGATACAGAGCCTTTCCTATGATAGGTTCTAGGAGGGTTTGAAAGTCTGTCTGCTACATAAGACTTGGGTTGAGAGGGTTCAGGGAGGTTGGCTTGAGGGGTTTTGGGGTTTGAAGGGTTTGAGGGATCATCAGGGGAATCATCATCATCTGAGCCAGGGTGTTTGATGCCCTTAGCTTTTCTCTCTTTCTCCTCAATGATCTTCTCATCTACCAACTTTGCAAAAACTTCCTCATCAGTGAGGAATCTTGTTTTCATCACACCAGCAAAGTGTAGCAATCTGCTCTCCTCTACTTGCCACCAGTTTGCACCCTTATCTTGAATGACTTGTGATATCTCCATTAAAGTTTTGTCTTTTACATCCACAAGCATCCTCAAATCATGAAATGTCTTCTGAATTCTTGTGATACAAACTGTCCACAGTGGCCTTAGCTCCACCTCTGAGCATACTTTCATAAGTATACTCCTCCTCATTCTCATTTGATGGAGAACTTTGGGCTATAGGGGAGTGGGTTGTGGTTTCAATAAGTGCAGCTTCAGGCAAGTTAAGTTCAGGAGGGTTGGCTTAAGAAGGGTTAGGCTCAAATGAAGGTACTTCAGTTGCTTTATAGAGCAATGACTCTGAAGGGGCTTTGCTCAAGGGAGTTGGTTCAAAGAGTGCAGCTTCTAAGAAGTTTGAGTAATTGAGCATGGATGAGTCAAGGGGAGATTGTAATCTTGTCTCATCTACTGCTATATCTGCTAGCACATCTATCCCACTTCTTTGCTCATTCCCTTCTGGATAATATCTTTTGGTGAGATTTACAGGGGTGATGGGTTGGTTGGGAGGGGTAATATGGGTTTCAGGGGAGTTGGGTTCAGGATTCTGAATTTCAGGGATGTTGGCCTCTATAGGTTGACCTTCGGGGACCTTGGATTCTGGAGTTCCAGAGCCAGATGAGTTGGTCCTTGATTTGGATTTGGTCCTGCTTTCAGCTCTGCTCTCTCTTAGAGCCAATTGAAGAGACCTTTCTTCCTGAAGCTCCAATACTTTATCAGTAGGCTTGGCCCTTCTCTTGCTGGCCCTACTGCTCCCACTGCCTTCACCATCCTTTTCAGGGACAACTTCCTTGATCCTCTTATCTCCTCTAGACTTTTGTCTAGTCTCATTGTACTTCTGCCTTAGTTCTTCTGAATGATCAGAGGGCACACTTACTCCCTCTTCAGCAACTTCTTCAATCTCAGTTGAAGCTCCAGAATTCTCCTCTGAGGGGATTTGAGACATTTTCCTTGTCTTTACCACTCTGGCCTTTGTCCTCTTTTTCAATTTTGGCTTTTCCTCAACCTTTTCTTCAGCAGGTTTGGCCATGAGCATCCTTCTTTGCTCAGTTTTCTTGCTGAGCTTCCTAAACAGAATCTTTTGGGCTGGGAGGGGCTTTGCAAAGGTTTGCATTTGAGAGTAATGAGAAAACCTTTCAATCAACAAGCTTGCCATGGTGCAATACTTGAGTTTTCCTTCTAGCACAACCTTGTTGTGGGCTCTCACCTTAAACTTGGCCTTTTCCTTCATCATCTCAGACATGATGAAGGTCCTCCAATCAAATTTGATGCCTTTGTCACTAGCATCAATAACTGCAGCCATAATTCTGATTCTTGGATGGCTGACTTGCTCCAAACTTCCAGTATTGCTCATAAGACTCTTAGTGATTACCTCAAATAGATTGAGAAATTTTGGCTTGAGAGTCTTCTTGTTTTGTGTTGAGGAGATGGGGCCTGGAACCAAGAGCCATTCTTGTGCTATCTCATCTTCATGATCAGCACCATACAGTTCAGGATTCCTTCCCTCAGAAGGCAATCCAAAAGCTCCTTCAAGATCTTCTGAAGAGAATTTCACTATATGAAATTTCTCTTCCTCTTCTCCTTTTGCTACATATGAGAGCTTTGTAGTGATTTCACCATCTTCAGGCTTACCTCTCCACTTGAGAAAGGCAAAGAACTCAGCCATTTAGCTTTCCAAGCAAGAACTTGGTCTTTCCTCCATAAACTTTTTCAATTCAGCTCTCCTCAACCATCTCAGGGTTGGTGTAATCTCAGGATCCTAACTTTCAAAAGATACTATGGGCTCAAAATGAAGGCTGTTTTTGTTGCTCAAGTATCCAAAATCAAGGTCTAGAGCCTGGTTGGAGAAATCAATTATCATCTCTGGTCTAACTTTGGGAGCCATTGAAGGTTTACAGAAATGAAATTGAGAGAGTTTGAGAGAGATGAAAAGCTAGGGTTTCGAATACTTGGGGAAGAAGTGTTTGTGGGGGTCTTAAGACTTGTGAATATTCTAAAAAGAATGTTTGTCAATGAGTTGGTGAAGTCTTGATGCAATTCAAAGGTGAACAAAAATGGAAATCAAAATGGACGGCTAGGATAGTCTTCAGAGGAGTTGTCCAATTTTGATCCAATGGTCAAAAATCAATGTAACAGTGAAAAACTGTTTTGTTCAAAACGTGGGTAGAGTTTTAATGTTTGTTTAAGGCTGGGAGATTTTCGAGGTAGATCATGTCCCAAAAAGTTTAATGCAAACAAGAGTTAAATCTTGGCATTTAATGCATGGAAAGTGACCTTTTGAGTGGAAGACAAATTAAATCCCAAAAAGATGATATCTGTAATTGGAATGAGACATATTTCGAAATAGGCAATGATTACCCAAAATAAGTGCTTATCAGACCAAGATTTGGTTTGATAGCTAGGACAACTTATCTGACCCCACTAGGACAAGTGTCCTGAAAAGATGTGGACAACTGTCCTGAAATTCAATGGACAAGTGTCCTGAATCATTTAGGTCATCTTTCTGAAGTTCAGCAGACTTGACCAATTCTACTGATCTTTGAAATTTGTTCCCCCTTAATGAATAAACTCCTTTGGACTCATTTATCCAACTTCCCTGGATCAAGTAGACCCAACTCTGCTGATAGTTCCAGAAATCTTGCTTCTGCAAGTGGCTTTGTCAATATATCAGCTTTTTGATGATCTGTGTGGATCTTTACCAACTTGATATCCTTCTTCTCCACATGATCTCTAATGAAGTGATGCTTGATGTCCACATGTTTGCATCTTGTGTGCAATACAGGATTTTGTGATATTGCAATTGCACTGTTGTTATCACAAAATATTGGTACTTCAGTAGAGTTGACTTTGTAGTCTCTGAGTTGTTGTCTTAGCCAAAGGATTTGAGCACAACAACTTCCAGCAGCAACATATTCAGCTTCAGTGGTGGAGGTAGCCACTGTGTTTTGCTTCTTGGAAAACCAATATATGAGTTTGTTGCCTAGGAATTGACAAGTCCCTGAAGTGGACTTTCTGTCAATTCTGCATCCTCCATAATCAGCATCTGAGTAGCCAGTTAACTCAATGTTGTCATCAACAGGGTACCAAAGGCCTAGATTTTCAGTGCCTTTTAGATATCTCAAGATCCTTTTTGCAGCCTCAAGGTGGCTTTTCTTAGGATTTGCTTGAAACCTTGCACATACACCTACTGCAAAGGTGATGTCAGGTCTGCTGGCAGTGAGATAGAGGAGTGAGCCAATTATTCCTCTATACTCAGTGGAGTTGGTTGGAACACCACTCTCATCAGGATCCATCTTCCAATTTGTGTTCATTGGGATCCTTACTGGCTTGCTTGTTGTACACCCAAACTTCTTAGTCATTTCTCTGGTGTACTTGGCTTGGTTGATGAAGATTCCTTCTTTTGATTGTTTGACTTGTAGACCCAAAAAGAAGTTCATCAACCCCATCATGGACATCTCAAACTTGCTTTGCATGAGCTTGGAGAACTTTTCACACAGCTTCTCATTAGGGGATCCAAAAATTATGTCATCTACATAAATTTGGACAAGCAAGATGTCCTCTCCTTCAGAGATTCTGAAGAGAGTTCTGTCCACAGTTCCCTTGGTGAATCCATGATCGAAGAGGAATTGTGACAGTGTGTCATACCAAGCCCTAGGGGCTTGCTTGAGTCCATATAGAGCTTTCTTCAGTCTGTATACTTGGTTTCCAATCTCAAAACCTGGTGGTTGCTCCACATAGACTTCTTCTTTCAAGACTCCATTCAGAAAGGCACTCTTGACATCCATTTGGTATACTTTGAAACTCTTGTGGGCTGCATAGGCTAGGAAGAGCCTTATTGCTTCTAGCCTTGCCACAGGTGCAAAGGTCTCATCATAGTCAATGCCTTCATGGTGGCAGTAACCTTTTGCCACTAGTCTTGCTTTGTTTCTGACAATCACATCATTCTCATTCTTTTTGTTCTTGAACACCCACTTGGTTCCAATAACATCTTGATGTGAAGGTCTATCCACCAGCTCCCATACTTCATTTCTGGTGAATTGATTGAGCTCTTCCTGCATTGCTGTGATCCAGTTTGCATCCTGAAGTGCTTCATCAATGTCTATTGGTTCCTGTTCTGACAAGAAACAACAGAACATAGCACTTTCACCATGAAAACTTCTGGTTTTGACTCCTATACTTGGGTCACCAAGTATCAGATCAGTAGGATGGTCATACAACGAAGTCCTTCTTTTTCTGATCCCTTCAGTAGAGTTGTCCTCTACTAAGGTTGAGTCACCAGTGTTATATAATTCAGGATAATTGAATGCAGGATCTAATTCAGGATCATAATCAGGGGTGTTATCCTCAATGTCAGGGACATTGGTATTTTCAACATTTTGAGTTCCCCCTTGATTATTTGACCCATTAACTACCTCTGCAGGAACTGCTTCTTCATTGGTAGTTGTTACCTGGATGTGAACTGGGATTGTCTCATTCAGTTCACCATTTTCATCAGTGGGGTTTATCTCAGGAAGGTTGCCTTCAGGATTGTTGTCCAATGTGAATTTTTCAGGTAGGTTGGCTTGGACAACATCTATGAATTCAGTGTCTTTGTCTTTTAGGCTCAGTCTGGTTGTCGTCTGTGTGATTTCTTCAGGTTCCAAGTTTTCATTCCTGGACTCATGAATAGATTCATTCCAAGTCTTTTTCTTTTCTTGTTGTAGACTCTGAAGGCTCTACTGATTTGAGAATATCCAAGGAATACTCACTCATCAGCTTTACTGTCAAAGGCTTTTAACTGTTCTTTCCCATTATTGTGTATGAAACACTTACAACCAAAGATGTGAAAGTATGACACTTTAGGCATTCTTCCTTTCCAGAGTTCATAAGGGGTTTTGCCTTGCCCCTTAGTAATCAAACATCTATTTTGAGTATGGCATGCAGTATTTATAGCTTCAGCCCAAAACCTCTTAGGTAAATTTGAATCAGCAATTAAGGTTCTAGCAGCTTCTTTTAAGGTCAATTCCTTCTTTCTGCAACTTCATTTTGCTGAGGAGTTCTAGCTGCTGAGGTTTCATGAGCTATTCCATTAGATGTGCAATACTCATTGATGTATGAATTTATGAACTCAGTGCCTTTATCAGATCTTATCTTGATAATGTTAAGGCTTTTCTCATTTGACAGTCTCTTGAGAAGTTCAGGTAGTTTGACTTGTGTTTCCTTCTTATTAAGGAGAAATACTACCCAAGTGAACCTAGAGAAGTCATCTACTACAACCAATGTGTATTTTCTACTATTTATGCTTGAGGGGGTGATTGGTCCAAAAAGATCCATATGTAGAAGTTCAAGTACCCTTTCATTAGAGATGACTGGTTTACCTTTGAATGAGGCTTTAATCTGTTTTCCCTCTTGACATGGCTTACACACATGTTCTTTAATGAAAACCTCATTAGGTAGTCCTTTAACTAATGCATTTCTAGAAAGTTTGTTCATTGATTTAAAGTTCAGGTGGTTTAGCCTCTTGTGCCATAACCAACTTTGTTCACTAGTGCTCTTAGCAATGAAACATGCAGCATCAGTAGACTTGTCCCAGTCTGCAAAATACACATTTCCTTTCCTAGTTCCAGTCAATAGAATTTGTTGAGTTTTATCTTTAATTAAACATTTTCCACTTGAGAACTCAACATTGAAATCTTTATCACAGAATTGACTGATACTTAGGAGATTATATTTGAGACCAGCTACATAAGATACATTGGTTACTTTGATGTTACCAATCATCAAAGTACCATAACCTTTTGTTGTTGCTTGTGAGCTGTCTCCAAAAGTGACATTTGGGCCTTCTTTCTCAATAAAATCAGTGAGAAGTTCCTTGTTTCCAGTAATGTGCCTTGAGCATCCACTGTCAAGGTACCATGTTGTCTTTTTGCTCATACTCCTCTTCTTGTGGCCCAATGGTACCTGCAATTAGATAGGTTTAGGTACCCTTTGATTTTTGGGTCCTGAGAGGTTAGCAGTACCTTTAGGAACCCAAACTTGCCTAATTACCCTGATTGATTCAAGGTGGCTAAGTTGTTTTCCTTGTGCATCAACATACACTATCTTTCCCTTAAGTGCCTTGGGGAAAGTATGTGTGAATGTGTTAACTCTGTAAGTTTCAGGGGAGTTGTTAATTCTCCTGAACTTATGAGTTCTTTGTGTAGCTTGATGAAATCTTTGAGGAAAGGCATTTTTATGACCATTACCCTTTGGCATGAAGGGTTTTGGTTGTCTCATTTTATTCTGCCTTTGAGGATAGTTGTCCTTAGGTCTATTCAGCTGAGGCTTTCTCAGTGGAGTTGGCCTAGGCTGATTATACCTTGGATAACTCCTCTGAACATTGTTCAGGAGAGTTGCCCTTCCATTGGGTCTACTCTGCTGACCAACATTCCTCTTGTGTTCAGGGACTTTGGCCATTTCCTTAGGTTTAGGCCTAGTCTCCTGAAGCACTTGAGTAGGCATTTCATTTATTTTGCCCTTTCCTTTATTCAGTGGCTGAATTATTTCATTTTTAGCTTGTTGTGCCACTGACTTAACAAAGATTTTCTTAGTGTTACTTATTGAAGCAACACTAAGACAAGGTGAAGATTCAAATGGATCAAAACCTAATCCACTTCTTTGAGCCATAGGTCTTTGATAACTCTGAATTTCCTCTATTGCTCTAGAGGATTTGTTCAAAGCAGACATGTTTAATTTCTGGCTCTCTTCACTTGATTTATGAATATCATATTCATGTGAGAGGTTTTCAAACTTGGCATTTAGAATTTTCAGTTCAAAATCTCTTCTTTTCTGAGAGAGTAGTTGATCATCAATCTCCTTTTGTTGGTCAACTATCCTGAGATTTGCTTCCTTAAGCTCTCTCAAGACTTGTTGATACAACTCAGTAGATTTGACATCAACAGCTACCTCAGAGTTTTTGGCAAGTTCAATGGCCAATCTTTCATTTTCTCTCACACAATTATCATGAAATTCTTGTAATCTAGTGAAATCTTCCATCAACTTTCCAAAGGAAAGTTTCAAGTTGACTTCACTAGTGTTCTGTGATAAGAATGATGGTGAGCTAGAAGTGGAGGATACCTCATCATCCTCAAGAGCCATGTTGCACACATCATCATCATCATCACTGTTTGAGAACAGTCCATCAGAAGAGTTGAAGCTTTCAGCACTATCAGATTCTTCACCAGCCATCATGGCCTTTCTATTGGTGAATTTTCTGTCTCTTTTAGCTTGTCTTTCTCTTCTTTCTTTATAGCTCAGTTCAGGGCAGTCATACTGGAAGTGCCCTTTCTTCTTGCAATTGTAGCATATGTCTTCATCATCATCCTTCTTGGATTCATCTCTTCCTTTTGATGATGAAGGGTCAGCTCTATTGGACCTTCTCCTATCAGAGTACTTGTCCTCTGATCTTTTCTCTTCAGGATTTTTGTCCTTGGCCTGATCTTCAGGGGAGTTGTACCTTCTCCTGAATTTGTTGTCTTGGTAGAATTTCTTATATCTACCAAACCTTGTGTTGAGCTTGTCAAACCTTCTAGCCATCAAGGCTAGTTCCTCCTTCATTTCAGTCTTTGAGACTGACTTTGATGATCTGGGAGTGGGTTGCATTTCAGGTTCAGCAACTTTGGCCTTGAATGCCACTCCCTTAGTAGGATTTGAAGGTTCCTTAACAGGCTTTCTTCTGTTGAGATCGAACTCATAAGCTTTGAGTTCTGAGAAGATTTGTTGCATGGGCATGGAGGAGAGATCCTTGGTATTCTGCATCATCACAGTATAGACATCCCACTTTTGGGTGAGACTTCTCAAGATCTTCAATCCAACTTCTCTCCTGGAGTACACCTTGCCCAATGAGTTGATTTCATTCATCACATTAGTGAATCTACCAGCAAATTTGTCAATGGACTCATCAGCTTCCATTGAGAATTGCTCAAACTTTTGCACAGCAACTTGGAGCTTGTTCTCCTTGATTTTTTCTGTACCCTCACACATCTCAGCAAGAGTATCCCAAATTTCTTTGGCTGTGGTGCAGTGGTAGACTCTACCCATAATTGCATCTGGAATTGTTTGATAGAGAGTGTTCTTTGCAAGATAATTCAGATTATCTTTCCTCTTTTCATCAACAGTGAAGTCATCTTCATCTTTGGAAATCAGTTCCCCTACATCAGCTCTTTGCTCATCTGTCACTCTGGGGTTAGTTTGAGTAAACACAAAAGGACCTCTTGTGATTACTCTCAAAGTATCAGTATGAAGGGAAGCAAGATGAGCTCTCATTCTAATTTTCCAGAAATCATAATTGTCTATAGAAAACATGGACAGTTTATGATGTGAAATGTGATTGACTGGATTTGTGGCCATGTTGTCCAATCCTTGAACAGCAGGTGGAGGAACAACATTGTTGTTGGCCATATCTCAAGAATAAATAGTTAGTCAACAGGTGATAGATTTCAGATAGAGATCAGCTCAGTGACCACACAACTATGTGATTTTTGAAAATCAAGATGGATTTTCAGAAGCAGTGGTCTTTGAACCCCTGCTCTGATACCACTTGTTGGTCCTGAAAGAAGTATATAACAAGTGTATGGGGGGGGGAATACACTTGTATGCAATTCTTTTCAACTTTTGATCAAACCAGAGCTCAGCAAGGTTGTCTCGGACAACTCTACTGAAGATGATTAACTCTTCTAAGATAATCAAACTACTAAGTACTATTGAGTACTTAGTTGAATAACTATCTAGGGGAGTTATATGTGCGGAATAGTGGTTGGCCCTTTAAGTTTAGACTCCTTTAGTTTCTGAAATCACTTAGTCAAATCAAAGCAATTCAGTTTAGTTTCAGGGAACTTGTCCAATACAGTTTTGCACAATCTTTGAATGTAAGTTCTTTTGTAAATCAGTTTTGTGTGCAGTGTTGAATGAATGACAATGCTTGAAAGTAAATCAACACAGGAGTTTATAGTGGTTCAGAGACTCAAGCTCCTACATCCACTTTCCTTGATTTAACAGGATAATTCCTTCACTCTTTGAATTAACTTGTTTTATAGTGCCAAGGTGCACTTGATCAATAACACCACTCCTTGGTGAATTGATCCCTAGGATGTCTAGAGTCCTAGTACCCTCTTCTCAACTCAGAACTGAACTGTTCTTCTCTCAACAGTCAGCTCCTACCACTTCTACTACTACAACCTTCTCACTTTCTCACTTGAAAGGGGTAAGGGTTGAAGTAAGGTTCCAACTAATGAGATATCCTTTACAATGAAGTTCAGTGTATAAGGATAGGATATCTCTCTAAGCTTTGTATGGATATACAGTAAGTTCAGCTTAGAAGAAGTGTTTCAAGACTAAGAATGTCTTTTGAAGACTTTGAAGCTTCAGAATAATTGTTCAGTTGGATGTAGAATGGATGCTTCAAAATGGTCTTCACACTTCTGTATTTATAGAAAAATTTGAGGATTTGCCCGTTGGAGAGGCAGCCCCAAATTGCTATAAATGTCTTCCTTGAGTTCTTCAAACTGGAAGACAGATTCTTGATAGTGACATGTCCTCATTTGGGTAATAAACGGCTGTTAAGACTTTGTCTTCTTTCTGCAGCACTTTTCCCAATGTTTGACTTCTTGTTAAAACTTGGACATGGCTTCTGAAGGTTGATCCAATGATAGGACAACATTCCTTATCAAATGGACAACTCTGCTTATCACTATCAGCAGTCTTTGCTTATTAGCATGGTTGGCTTGTTCTTCTTCAGATGACTTGGCTCTTTCCCTTTGCTTCACTTGGAAATGATTTCAGCATGATACAATGAAGTCTTTTAGGGTGTAGTTGTCTTCTTCTCTTCAGCATAGTTGACCTTCAAGCATTAGAACATTTGTTCTGGTTCAACTTTGCTGAGACAACTCTTCTGGACAACTCTCCTGATCAACATACTTGACCTTTGAGCTTCAGAGCTTTTGTTTTTGCACAGAGTCAACCTCTTTGGACAACTCTCCTGATCAGAGCATTTGAGTAAGCTTTTCCTTTTGAGCTTTACAACCTTGTTCTTGCATAGAGATAACCTCTCTAGACAACTCTCCTGATCAGAACACTTGTTTTTCTATAGAGTATGCTTGGCCTTAGTGTTTGTTCCAGAATTTGAGCCTTGAGGGGACTTGATCTTGATAATATTCAAAGCATAGGTTCCCCCTCACATTGTGCATCTAATCATCTAAGAGCTGCCTAAAAATTTCAGCTTCTCATCTAGCCTTAAGCAATGTGTTCTAGCATTTTTAGAACATAATCAATTGACTTAGGCATGTCTCAGGGGGTTTTGGTATTTAATCAAAACATATGTCATTTTATTCCCAACAATCCCTAAACATGCGGAACTAAGGGATTACGTGTTTACCTTTGAATCGGAGAGATACCGTTGAGAAGAATAACAACTTCAACCCAATTGCCTTCTCAAGTATTCCCTAAGTCCTAGCCCGTTGATCCGGTGGGAGATCTCACGAACTATTAACTCTCAAGGAAGAATTAATTTTCTCTTATTGCACACACTGTAATTTCGAAAATTAAAGATCTCTCTTTTCTGTATTTTGGAGAATACAGATTTTTACAACTCTTAACTTAAGAGTGGAAGTTTTCCTATATTTATAGGAGAGAGAATAGCTAATTTATTTATTAGAAAATATTGGAGATCTAGAAATATTTTATTCTCCAAGAGATATTATATTATTTCCATATCTTTCTCCATAATATTCTCTACCAAAATAAGCGCTACTTTTCTCTCTTTCTTGCAAAAAAATTAATTCTTATCTTTTTAATTACCTTAGTTAATGGACTTTTATTGGGCTACTTGAGGGGCCTTTAGGAGAATTAGGATTGGACCTCCCAATGGGCCCAGAAATCAATATTGAGCCATAATATTTTTCCAGCCCGTTAATATTAATTCATTCCACTATAGAATTAATATTGCACTATCCATCCCAACCCATATTACGAAATATGGCTCCCGGTTATTATTTCCCATGTTTAAGATTCAATGTCCATTAATTAATTTAAGCTACTGAATGCTTTAATTAATTAATATCATTTATTCCTCGGAGTAAGGACAACTCAACATTATCATCATACCGGAAATAAATTCCACTGATTAGATTTGATATGATAAACCTTCTGAGCCTACCAAGGGGACATAATCAACTTGACACTCTAAGACACGATTCTCTGTATTAATTTTGGCAATATGTCCTATAATTAATAATATTGCCCAAATTACAAAGTATTGAATCATATTGATTCTTTACCCATAATAAATCAAAACAATACTTCTCAACTACAGACAATTCCATTTAAGTGACAGAGATTAAGAAATCAACAACCACTGAGGTCTAATTCTTCATTCCTTAAGTCAGTCTATAAGAATTGCCTCTCTGTAGGTCCTATTCAGCACATCATAATGCACTAGTGTAATCTCTTGGTCAAGACAAACCAATCTGAGCATTACACCTCAACTTCTACAAATGGATTGTTCAATTCCATCTAAGTTGTGAATTAATTGTACTTATATTCAAGGAATTGACAATGTGATCTTCTGTGATCTTCTACACACCACATTGTCTACAATGTAAAGTACATCTGAACGTTTATGCAATAAATAATTACCATTCATTATATTTAAAGCAATCAGTGACTAAAATTTATTCTCATTAATAAGTGCAAAAATTTCCAGTATAACCCTAACAGAGAACTGACGGTGTCGATGGAAGATCTGAAAACAGTAATCTGAGTTTTTCGGGTTATGGCCTTGGACGGTGAAAACTGTTTTGGCCATAACTTTTGACTCGGGTATCCGTTTTCAGCCCACAACACCTTTTCGGAAACGTCTCGATGAGATCTACAGGAGTCCCAGCTAAGCTTAGACGAAGAGTGGCGAGGCCTAATTCAAAAGCCTTGATGAAGTTTTCTGTCCGTTTTTGTCGGTGGACGAGAATTCGAGGTTTTTGCATTGCGTGAGAGGCCGGTGCGAGGCATCCATCCGAGCCAATGTTTTTATCATTGTAATAGCTTATAATAGGTTTTTTTTGATAGGTTTTCAAGGGGTTGCGATAGATGTGCATTTATTTATTTTTGCCTATGTTTATCGCATCTTGTATTGTTATGGCATGCATGTGTTAATTTTTGTTAATTTGCTATGCCAATGAATAATCTTCATGTTAAAATGACTAAGTGAGATAACTGAATTTTAATTAATTTATAGGCCTCCACAATTGGTCTTTAAGTAAGGTGTATGTTGCTCGTGGGACCTTGGGAGTCTCCCCCTAACGGGTGCAACATTCATGAGCTTACTAGTTAAGACTTCTAATAAAACTGTTTTAATCTTTAGATGAAGTGTGTGATCTTCCCTAACGGATGTGTCATCCATGAGTTCATCAGTAAATAATAATTCAAGATAACTGTTGTTAAATTGTGATCATCACTTAGATGTGAATTTTAATATAACCCCCCAACGGGGTCACTGTTCTAGTTCACATGGCCATTTAAAGTTTGACTGTTAATTTCATTCGTCATAATGACAAGTTGACGTGATATTGAAATTAAAGACTGAATATCTAGTCGATGAATACATGTGTAAACGACCACCCTAACGTGGCTTGCATATGTGTTTGTTGGGCTGTTGAAGGTTGTGTTGAATATTGGTTTTGAAGGTTTCCAATGTTTTATCCTTCAAACTTATGTGATTTATTGCTTGCATTTTATTTATTTCAGATACATTATGGTGACATTCAACCCACTTATGGTTATCTTAAATCAAAATAAGCTTATTGGTCAAAATTACTTGGATTGGAAAAGAAATTTGGACATTGTCCTAGTTGCTGATGAGTACAAGTTTGTGCTCGATACACCTGCTCCTGCCCCTTTGGGAGCCGAATCTACTGAAGAGCAAAGGGAGGCTCCTAAGAAGTGGCACAAGGCTGATGAGATGGCTCATTGTTACATTTTAGCCTCGATGTCAAATGTTTTACAACAGCAGAATCAAACTATGCCTAGTGCCGCAGCTATGATGTTGAGCCTCAAAGAGCTTTTTGGTGAGAAAGATAGGGCTGCCCTCTTTGAGGCTATGAGGAAGATCATGTTAACCTCTATGCCAGTGGGAGCGTCCGTGAGGGACCACGGTCTCAAGATGATGGAATATCTGAATGAGATTGAGGTCCTCAGAGGGTTAATCGATAATGACACCAAGATCGATATGATCCTACACTCGCTGCCAAAGTCTTTTGAGCTTCTTACGGAATTGGACGCGGTGGAGGGTCTCATGGGTAAACGACCATAGGCCAATGTTAATGTTCAGGCTGGACCTTCTCCGTCTAATGGCAAGAAGAAGAAAAAGCCTTTACAGAAAAAGGGTGGTGGTGAAAGCAGTGGGAGCAAGAAAGTAGCGCCTTCTGGTGGCGTGAAAAAGCCGAGGACAAATGTTTCAAGTGCAACAAGACGGGACATTGGAAGTCTGATTGTCCTCTCCTAAAAATGGACAACTCTAGTACGTCTCTCGCTTTAGTTGTTGAAACATGTTTTGCGGCTTGTTCTGCCTTTTCTTGGGTAGTAGATACAGGAGCCACTGACCATGTTTGTTACACCTTGTAGGGGTTTCTGCAGACAAGGGAACTGAGTGAGGGCGAGATTACTATTAGTTTAGGCAATGTTGCAATAGTATCAGTGGTTGTAGTGGGAGACGTGCACTTATGTTTTTCTAATTCTGTTTTAGTATTATAGAACGTTTTATATGTGCCGGATTTTCTGAGAAATTTAATTTCTATTTCTAAGTTGTTTTTGGATGGATGCTCAGTTGTTTTTTATGACAATGTTGTTATTATGAGAAATGACTCTTTAATTTGTTCTGGCACGTTAGAAAATAATCTTTATACTATTATATATGCATATCATACTGTGACTGAAGCTCATTCATCATCATCACTAAATAAGAGAAAGGAACCTTCTAAGTTGAATCAAACATACCTTTGGCATCTAAGATTGGGTCATGTCAACCTAAGAAGGATTCAAAGACTAGTAAGTAGTGGGATTTTGGAGTCTCTCCAAGTGGAACCATTCTCAGTTTGCGAATCCTGTTTGGAAGGCAAGATGACCTCGAGGCCTTTTAAGGCCAAGGGTAATAGGGCTAATGATGTGTTGGAATTGATTTACTCTGATTTGTGTGGGCCTATGACTGTTCAAGCTAGAGGAGGCTTTGAGTACTTCGTCACTTTCATTGACGATTACTCAAGATATGGATACATCTACCTAATGCGCCACAAGTCTGAATGCTTTGGCAAATTCAAAGAATTTAAGGCAGAAGTGGAGAACCGTCATGGTAAGAGTATCAAGTCACTGCGTTCTGATCGTGGTGGTGAGTACCTTAGCAATGAATTTAGGCAATACTTATTAGAGAACGGGATTAGATCCCAGCTCTCCGCGCCTGGTACTCCACAACAGAATGACGTGGCTGAGAGAAGGAATAGGACTCTTTTAGATATGGTGAGATCGATGATGAGTTATGCTTCATTACCTATCTCTTTTTGGGGTTATGCCTTGGAAACAGCAGCGTACCTTCTAAATTATGTACCTTCTAAAGTTGTTCCAAAAACCCCGATTGAATTGTGGTCTGGGCGAAAGCCTAATCTAAACCACATTCGGATTTGGGGTTGTCCAGCACATGTGCTGAACAAGGAAGCTGATAAGTTGGCACCTAGAACTGAAGTACGGTTGTTTGTAGGATACCCTAAGGGAACGAGGGGTGGTTATTTTTATAGTCCTAATGATCAGAGGGTGGTGGTGAGTACCAATGCCCGATTTTTAGAAGAAGACTATATGAATGAGTATAAGTCCAATACTGAGATCATTCTAAATGAGTTGAGAGGAGACAATGGCACACCAAGTGTGCAAGAGGAAATACCACAAGAGACTGCACAACGTGGTGACTCTGATGAGCCTTTGTATACATTGCCCCGTCATAGTGGGAGGGTTGTTCGCCAACCTGATCATTTCATGTTTGTGGGAGAGTCTATGCACTTAATTCCAAGCGATGAACATGATGATAACGACCCCTGGACATACAAAGAGGTAATCAAAGACAAAGATGTAGCGTCTTGACACAAGTCCATGGATTCAGAAATTGAATCTATGGATGCTATGGAAGTGTATGACCTAAGTGAACTTCCCCACGACAAGAAAGCCGTTGGGTGTAAGTGGGTCTACAGACGTAAGAGAGGGTCTGATGGGCAGATTACTGCTTTTAAGGCACGGTTGGTGGCAAAGGGTTTTACCCAGAAAGAAGGATTCGACTATGACGAGACCTTCTCACCAGTAGCCATGCTAAAATCGATACGGATTCTCTTATCCATAACTAATTACATGAACTATGAGATTTGGCAAATGGATGTCAATACAACTTTCCTTAATGGAAATTTGGATAAGGCCAAGAGCATCTAGTCTGGAAGCTGAAAAAGTCTCTTTATGGGCTAAAACAAGTTTCCAGGTCTTGGAAAATTCATTTTGATGAGGTGATCAAATCTTCTGGATTTGAACAATGTCAAAATGAAAGTTGTGTGTACAAGAAGAGTGACGGAGACATAGTGGTATTCTTAGTACTATACGTAGATGATATTCTTCTTATTGGCAACAAAGTGAAAGTATTATCAGACATAAAGGTATGGCTTTCAGAACAGTTTCAAATGAAGGATATGGGAGAAGCATCGTACATTCTTGGTATCAAGGTCACTCGTGATCGATAAAAGAGAATGTTGTGTTTATCTCAAGCGTCTTACATTGATACTGTGATTGCTCGTTTTGGCATGCAGAATTCCAAGAAGGGTGTACTACCTTTCAGGCATGGACGCCCTCTATCTAAAGATATGTGTCCTAAGACACAAAAGGAGATAGAGGAGATGGCTAAAGTTCCTTATACTTCGGCTATAGGAAGACTTATGTATGCGATGCTGTGTACGAGGCCTGATATTTGCTATGAAGTCGGCATGGTAGCAAGATATCAGTCTAACCCTGGTCAAGGACACTGGACTACTGTTAAGAATATTCTCAAGTACTTTAAAAAGACTCGAGATTATATGCTAGTATACCAGTCAAATAGTTTGATTCCTTTGGGTTATACCGATTCAGATTTCCAAGCTGATCGAGATGGACGGAAGTCAACCTCGGGTTATGTGTTTATGCTGGGAGGCGCAGCCATATCTTGGAGAAGTGTGAAGTAGAAATGCATCACGGACTCCACTATGGAAGCCGAGTACGTAGCTGCCTCAGAGGCCGCAAAGGAGGTTTTCTGGCAGCGTAATTTCTTTTTGGAATTAGGGGTATCACAGAGTATGCCGATGTGTATCACTATTTATTGTGATAACGCGGGTGCAGTGGCAAACTCGAAAGAACCTAGAGCCCACAGAGCAAGTAAACACATAGAGCGAAAGTAGCACATTATACGAGATATCGTAAATCGAGGAGACGTGGCTGTAGCTAAGATTGCGTCGTTGGATAACTTGGCTTATCCTTTCACAAAGACACTGGCAATAAAAGTCTTTGAGAAACATATAGAGGGTCTTGGTTTACGATGTATTCCAAGCTAGACTTTGAGTATAAGTGGGAGAAATGTTGATGTCTTTATGTGTATACTAAATGTTGATGTCTTTATGTGTATACTAAAAGTTAAACTTTTAGTGGGCTTTTGTGACGTATATTTGATTTCCTTTTATCTGAAATAAATCGTTTTTCACATTATTTCATTCTTTGTGATTACTTGTGTGTCTGCTTATCTTGCATTGTAGACGATGTGGTGGGTTTGTAGTCACACTGAAGATCACATTGTCAGTTCCTTCTAAGATATAAACAATATTCACAACTGAGATAGTTATGGACAAAACTATTGGTTTAAGTTGTAGTGTAAACTTGTTAGTGGTTTGTCTTGACCATTAGTTTATACTAGTGCGTTGTGGCGTATTGAATGGATCATAGATAAGACATGGTCTTCTTTTCTGACTGTTATGAAGAACTAGAGGTCTTGGTGACTTTTATGATTCTTAACCCTAAGTTTGATATTTAGATGTGTGGGGTGCTTGTTCACTACTTTGATGTACCATAGGTGAGAATCTTGGTAGATTTTTAACGCTCCGTATTTTGGGTAGTGGCATCGCTCGCATGATGTCTACTTATTGGCATTATGGCATCGTGTCCTGTACGTCCAGGCTGATGATGTCCCTTGAGGAAACTCATAAAGGATTGTCGTATTAAACCCTGCAGGTGGATTTAATCCATACGACAACAAGGTTGAGTGGTACTACTCAAGGAATTATAGAAATTAATTATTTAAAGAAGTCAGAAGCTTTAATAATTAATGGGCGTGCGATATCTTAAACACGGGGAATTATGAAGTCTAATAGAAGCTCTGATTCAGTTCGGGATAGGACAGGAGTGCAACATTAATTCTCTAGTGGAATGAATTAATGTTCTCAGGCCAAATTATATGTTCTAAGCTGAACATAAGAGTGTTTGGGCCTGTAAGAAGCCCACACCCTATACCTTCTAATGGATCCTTAGTCTGGCCCATGAACTTATGGAGATTATAAATAGGAGCCTCAAAATAGTTTTGAAACCCTAGCACACACGAAATTGAGAAAAACGGCTAGGGTTTCAAGGAGACGAACCTGAGGCACCTTCTCCACGTTTGATAGCGCGCCGTCCACCCGGTGTTCGAGCGAGGTTGGGAGACAGGCTAGAAGATCCGTGGATTGGAATCAACGTCTCGATCTTCAAGGGTAACGTATCTAAATTCTTCTTTAGACGCATGTTTAGGTTTTAATTCGTTATTTATACGTTTGACATCCGACAACGATCCCGGTGATGGACCGCCTTCGCCGGCGTGTTCCAGCATGGGGACCCATTTATCCATGTGAGGATATTTGGTATCCATCTGGATCAGCAGCTGAGGCTTCAGTTTGTTGTAGGTAGCCCTCTTTCTCCTTTGCTTCTGGAAGTTTTCTCTCCTCTTATCTCTAGCTCTGTTTGCTTCCATCAACTGCTCCATTTTCTCTTGAGCCTTCATCATTGACAACTTCTGCTGAGTTTCAGCATCTTTTCGAAAACCCTCCACAAAGAGTTTGGATGGATCATCAGCTAACACTGGAACTCTCTTCTTGGGTTCAGCTCCAAAGCCTTCTTCAAATAGCTTCTCAACATCTTCTTGAGTCTCAGCATCTTTGGGGCTTTCAGCAATTTCAGTTTCAGTAGACTTGACAATCTCAGCAGATTTGTCTTTTTCAGCAGTTTCTTCAGTTCAAGAGCTTTGGCCTTCTTTGGAGTGGGCTCTTCAATCACTCTGAATTCAGCAAGAAGCTCTAGGCTGTTAGGAAAATCAATGAAGGTTTCTGCTTTCCTCTTGTTTTTCTTGGACTTCTTTATTTGACCTCTTGTTTGAACACCTTCAGCAGTCCTGTCCACCCCTGCTGATTCACCTTAAGGCCTTTGGTGAAGTCTTGCTCCTTCTTCCTGAGCTGAGTCCATATAAATTTTTAGAGCTATAGCCAATTGCTCATCCTCATCTTAGTCTTCTAAGTTCTGTACTGCTTTTCCTTTCCCTTTGGTTTCAGGCATCTTTTCCTTTCCTTTGCTTCCTTCTCCAATTGTCAAGGCACCTTTTGCCCTTGCTCTTTCTCTTTCCCCCTTTTTGGCAGCATCAAAGCACTGGGGCTTGAGATCACTCATTGTAGATGCCATCAGGGACTGTGCCAGGTTCAGGGACTTCATCTCCTCAAGCAAATATACATTCTCATCATGTATATTTTGCATCTTGTCACTGCTCATGCTTAGAAAAGCAAGAACAGGCTTCATCTTCTGTTCTACAACCTGCTCCATGGTTGCTTTGAGGGATGCATCCAAACTGGACTTGAGTAGATCAGTGAGGTTGGCCACTATAGATTCAACAATGTTGGCCATCACTTCTTGAGTGAACTTTGCTGAAGCTTCTTTAACCATAGCCAGCCTCATCTCCTCAGCCCTTTTCTTCTGAAGGACACTCTTCTTGCCTATTGTTTGCTTGACAACCAGTTTCAGAGCCTTTACATTTTTATTGTGGTTGTCCATGAGCAACTTCTGATCTTTCCTGACCTCCTTGGTGAAGGATTCCATGCTGTCCTTGGCTTTTTGCACTTCAGTAGAGATTATCTGCAAACCAGACTCTACTCCACTGCGCTTGCCTCAATAGTGGGTAGTACCACTTCTTCAGAGCCAGTAAGCCTCATCTCTATTGATGCAAGAGTTCTACCTTGCTCATCCAAGGCTTCTGAAGTTTCAGCATGGGCAGATTCCACTTGATGGACCAAAGTGTCCAACTTTGCTGATTACTTCTCAAAAGCAATTTGTGCTAGACCTGTGTCAATGTGAACAGGAGCATCTGTGAAAATGTCATCAGCAAATATCTGATCAAAAGTGACACCTGCAATGTCAGAAAAATCAAACTTGTTAGCAAAAATACTCTCATCACCCTCAATTTCAGCAGTCTTCTTCTCATTTTCAACTATTTCTTTTCTCCCTTCTTCAGTAATAATCTCACACTCAGGGTCAGGCCTCCTCTCATCAAGGGATACTTGAAGTTCAGATTTGACTTCAAGAATAGCCTGCCCCCCCCCCCCCCACTTATATCACCCTCATTTTGTGGTACACTCATTATCCTTGTGATGATCACATCTCTCTCATCCTCAACTCGCTCTGATTTTTTGACTAAATCATCCTTTTCAACTCCACCACCTAAACATGCAGCTTCTTCACCCTCAATAGGGTTCAAAGAAGGAAGTTGTTGGGAGATCATAGTGATTGGTTCTAAAGCCACTAAGTCATCCTGAATGGTTAAGAGCTGGTCAGTGTCCAACTCTGCTGACACTGATGAGGTCTTAACCAAACCCGCTTCTAAGTGGGAAGCCTCAGCATCATTAAGCTTTGCTTTGGGTTCAGAAGAACCTTCATTGGCTGATGCATCTTAGGCTGTGTTACCATCTTTGGTCAACACCTCTGAACATACAGAGCCATTCCTATGATAGGTTAAGTAGTGAATTGTTGGCTGTTTTGGACCATGGGGGTTGGGATCTATGGGATCATCATGGTTGTCATCATCATTAGAACTTCTATCAGGGTGTTTGATACCTTTAGCAATCCTATCTTTCTCTTCAGCAACATTGTCTGCCACCAGCTTTGCAAAAACTTCCTCTTCAGTCAGGAATCTTGTCTTTGTTACTCCAACAAAGTGTAGTAGCCTACTCTCCTCAATCTGCCACCAATTTGCTCCCTTATCTTGTATAACTTGGGCAATTTCCATGATGGTTTTGTCCTTTACTTCAACCAAAGCTCTCAAGTAATGGAAATTCCTCTACAATCTTGGGAATTCAGTAAGAATGGGATACAAACTATCCATAGTAGCCTTGGCTCCACCTCTGAGCATACCTTCATAGGTATACTCCTTCTCATATCCACTTGATTGGGGACTTTGGGTTATAGGGGAGTTGGCTCTGGGTTTAGTAGGTTTGGCTTCAAGATTGGTTTTAGGGATGTTGGGTTCAGAAGGGTTGGGTTCAGCAATGGATTGTAGGTTGCACCATAAACGTCTCTTGGTTTTATAACCTTCAAAGAATTTTCTCAAGAACTTCAGGGATCACTTCTGGTTTCAAATGACTTAAGGAGGTTTTCCTCAATCTTTGTTTTCTAAGTACCCGCCTTGAGTCTTGGTTATGGGGAGATGCTTCCCCCTTCTCCTTGGCCTCTGCACCTCTACTTGTCTCTTGCTCTTGTTTAAAAGACTTTGATTCATAAAATCTTTCTTTTCATTGGGTAACCCTCTTGGGTCTCAAGTATAATGAGGGCTCTCCGGAGCTCCTCGGCCTTTAGGCCTCTGAGTGTCTCTCACTCTCATTCTTAAAATATTTTGATTCATAACATCTTTCTTTTCACTGAGTAACCCTCTTGGGTCTCAAGTATAATGAGGGCTCTCCGGAGCTCCTCGGCCTTTAGGCCTCTGAGTGTCTCTCACTCTCATTCTTAAAAGATTTTGATTCATAACATCTTTCTTTTCATTGAGTAACCCTCTTGGGTCTCAAGTATAGTGAGGGCTCTCCGGAGCTCCTCGGCCTTTAGGCCTCTTTGTGTCTCTCACTCTCATTCTTAAAAGATTTTGATTCATAACATCTTTCTTTTCACTGAGTAACCCTCTTGGGTCTCAAGTATAATGAGGGCTCTCCGGAGCTCCTCGGCCTTTAGGCCTCTGAGTGTCTCTCACTCTCATTCTTAAAAGATTTTTTATTCATAAAATCTTTCTTTTCATTGGGTAACCCTCTTGGGTCTCAAGTATAATGAGGGCTCTCCGGAGCTCCTCGGCCTTTAGGCCCCTGAGTGTCTCTCACTCTCATTCTTAAAAGATTTTGATTCATAAAATCTTTCTTTTCATTGGGTAACCCTCTTGGGTCTCAAGTATAGTGAGGGCTCTCCGGAGCTCCTCGGCCTTTAGGCCTCTGAGTGTCTCTCACTCTCATTCTTAAAAGATTTTTGATTCATAAAATCTTTCTTTTCATTGAGTTACCCTCTTGGGTCTCAAGTATAATGAGGGCTCTCCGGAGCTCCTCGGCCTTTAGGCCTTAGAGTGTCTCTCACTCTCATTCTTAAAAGATTTTGATTCATAAAATCTTTCTTTTCATTGGGTAACCCTCTTGGGTCTCAAGTATAGTGAGGGCTCTCCGGAGCTCCTCGGCCTTTAGGCCTCTGAGTGTCTCTCACTCTTATTCTTAAAAGATTTTGATTCATAACATCTTTCTTTTCATTGAGTAACCCTCTTGGGTCTCAAGTATAATGAGGGCTCTCCGGAGCTCCTCGGCCTTTAGGCCTCTGAGTGTCTCTCACTCTCATTTTATTATATTCATGCACCAAATATTTCAATAAGGGAAAGATAATCAAAACGCGGTAAGTCTGTATAATTCTTTTCCAAAAAGGGATAAAACTTCATTGATTAATATCAGTTTTCAACATAGGCCATAGATAACCTACGCCGGCCTCATTAAAAACCTCTTTACGGAAAAATCCCCAAAGGGGGAAACCCATAAAGAGGGAAAAAGAGCTCCGGTGAAGCTACTAAATACATTAAACAAAATACGAATTAATGCAAAAAGTCACAAATGGTCTCAAGACCATACATTTTCTTCAAACAAAGAACCTCTTCAAATGGCAAACATTTCAAGGTCTGGCTATATCGACTCCTTCCATGCTTTGCAGCCTATAGGCTCCTCCTTTCAGTACCTGTGTGATTTTATAAGGCCCCTCCCAGTTGGGTTCCAGTTTTCCGGTATTCTTTAGAGCATCGAATCTTCTTAATACCAAATCCCCCACTCTGAAGGACCTAGGGATCACCCTTCGGTCATATGCAGCTTTAATTCTGCTCTTGTATCTTTCCGCACGCACCCGAACCATCTCTCTCTCTTCTTCCATTAGATCCAGGAATTCTCTCATCAACCTCTCATTCTGATGTTCTTCAAATTGGGCAATCCGGTGGGATTGCAACACAGCTTCTGGAGGTATCACCGCCGCAGCTCCGTAGACCAGCTGGAAAGGGGATTCCCCAGTTGCTGTCTTTGGGCTAGTTTTGTAGGACCATAGCACATTGTCTAATTCGTTCACCCATCCTCCACATATCTTTGTCAACCTCGTCCGAATACCATCTACTATCGTTCGATTCGTAACTTCTACCTGTCCGTTAGCTTGAGGATAAGCTACGGAGGTAAATCTTTGTACTATGTTTAGTCTCGCGCACCATCCTCGTACGTTTTCTCCATTAAATTGTGTCCCATTGTCAGAGACCAATATCCTGGGTACTCCGAACCTGCAGCAAGTTTGTTTTCCCAGGAACTTGATTACGTTCTCCTCATCTATCGTAGCTAGAGGGGCAGCTTCAACCCATTTACTAAAATAATCTACTGCCACTATCAAAAAATTTCTTCCTCCCGAGGCTGGGGGGAAGGGCCCCACCAAGTCGATTCCCCACTTAGCGAAAGGACACGGAGAGCGGATAGCTCCCATCTCTTCTACCGGAACCCTTATCAAGGGACCGTTTTTCTGACATTTAACACATTTCCTTACAAATTCTTTGGCATCCTTCGTCATGGAGGGCCAATATAATCCGGCCCTTAAGGCTTTCTTCACCACCGTCTTGTATCCTCCATGACTGGCTGCATCTCCTTCATGGATTTCCTTGAGTGTGTACATCGCTTCTCGGATTGATATGCACCTCAAGTATGGTTGGGTAAATGACCTTTTGTATAAGTGCCCTCCAATAATACAGTATTTGACCCTAAGAGCTCGAGCCTCTCAAGTGGTAGGGGCATCTGCTTCCTTGGTGAGCTCCGTCCAAATATCTTTCCTCCAATCATCTCCTCCTTCGATGGAACCAATGGGGTTTCCGAGAGTCTCTCTTTCTGCTACTACCAAGGTCACTGTTCCTTGTCCATCAAACTCTGTGGAGCTGGCGAGCTTGGAAAGGCCATCAGCCTGCATGTTCTCCTCTCGAGGTACTTGAATCACCTTACAATCTTGGAACTTGCCCATCACTTCTTTAGCCCGTTCCAAGTAAGCAGCCATTATGCTGTCTTTGGCTGCATACTCTCCATTTACCTGTTGAACAACTAATTGAGAATCGGAGTATAGGATTACCTTCAAAGCTCCCAATTCGACTACAAATTGTAGGTCCTCTCCCTGGGGACTCACTAGCACTATTCCTGCTCCACATCCACTCAGAGTCACTGAGCCATCCACATATATCTTCCATCCCTCTACTTCTTCTGGTTTGGTAGATTCCTGGATGAAATCAGATAAAGCTTGGGCTTTTATGGCCCTGAGTGGCTCGAAATCCACATCATACTCTTGAAGCTCTATTGCCCATCTCACCATCCTTCCCGAGAGGTCTGCTCGGCCAATAACCTTCTCTGTAAGTTCAGGTCCCAGTTGGGTGCCTATCTTAGTAGCAAAGCCGAGTTTCCCTGGGAAGAGCTCCACGTTCATCAGCTCCTCATCTGTTTTAACACTTACCTGTTTAGGTGTTACTCTTTCTACTTTCTTTTTCTTTAACTCAGGGTCGTCCTCTCTCGTCCTCTCCAGGCCCTTGGTTAAAGCTCTGTCCGCCATCTTTACAGACTCCGCGTAGCACTTTCGTGCTTGATATTGATCTCCTCTCACTTCTCCTACTCCTCCAGCCGTAGGGAATTTCATTTTCATATGAAATGTGGAGATGACCGCCTGGAAGAGATTCAGGCTGGGTCTTCCCATTACCACATTGTAGGCTGAGGGAATATCCACAATGAGGAACTCCACCAGGTGAACTTTTCGAACTAGAGCGTCCCCCAACCCTACCTGTAACATCACAGATCCTAAGGGTTGGATGGCTCCTCCGGAGAAACCATATAAGGAGGTATCTACGGGCCGCAGCTTCACACTCAACTCCATCCTTTTGAAACACTCGAAAAATATAATATCGGCCGAGCTTCCCGTGTCTACAAAGATTCGGGCGACATCAAACCCAGCTATGTCCGTAGTGATCACCAAAGCGTTATTATGATCTTCCTTAATTTCCTTTCTATCCTCCCGCCCAAATTTAATATTGGGCGTCTCTGTCATGCGTCCTACTTCTTTCAGTTGAATCTCCTGTTCGGCTTTTAGAGTTCGAACACTCTGCTTTCTCTTTCGGAAGGAATCTCCATTTGCTGGTCCCCCCACAATTATGTGGATCACTCCTCTTTTCTGCGGTGGAGGAGTTATATCTTCGGTCACCTCCTTGGATTCTTTTTCTTCTGGCTTCCTTGCATGTTGCTTTCGCTTCTGCCCCCGAGGGTCCTGCCTGTCTCTAAATATAAATTCCTTTAGATGCCCCGCCTGGATCATCCTTTCAATCTCGTCTTTCAAGTGATAACATTGGTTTGTGGCATGTCCATACTCATTGTGGAATCTGCAAAATCGATTGGACTTGGGCTTCTGAGGACCCCGATTCCTGGAATAAGGGAATTTCAAGTCAGGATGGTCTCCTGCTACCTCCAGTACTTCGGTAGGTTCTATTCTCAAGGGTGTGTACTTCTCAAACCTTCCGCGAGAGCCGGACCGGGAACCTCCAGATGGATTGTTGTCTCTTGCTGGACCGGGGGTTTGAGGGACCCCTGGGCTAGAACGTCTGGAGGGGCCCTCTCATCTTTTCTCTCGATCTTGTGGCCCAGCTTCCAGTTTCTTGGCTTTACGAACCTCCTACAGGGTGAGGTATTTCTCTGCTCTGTGTAATAACTCATCAAAATTCTTGACTAGCTTTTTAGCCAAGGAGGAGAAGAAGTCCCCATCACGCAATCCATTAGTGAGAGCATTAATCTTCACCTCCGGGGAGGCTGTAGGGACCTCCAGGGCTGCCTGATTGAACCTCTGAAGAAAAGCTCTCAAACTCTCGTTCTCCCCTTGCCTTAGATTGAAGAGGGTCAAAGTGGCCCGCGATTGCCTTCGGGCACTGGCAAATTGATGGAGAAATAACTCGCTGAATTCCTCCAAGGATCGAATAGTATTGGGTTCTAGTTGGGTGAACCATTGTTGTGCTGCTTTCGCCAAGGTAGTCAAAAACACTCTACATTTGATTCCTTCTCCATACCGACGTAATAGCGCAGCGTTCTCGAATCTTACTAGGTGTTCGTACGGGTCCGCCGTACCATCATACTCAAAATTGAGGGGCTTGAAGTTGAATGGTAGTTCGTCCTGCAGTATGTTAGGAGAGAACTGACATCCAGAAATATAAGCAGATCTGCCTGCTCGGCTAGTCATCTGCTTTCTCATATCCCTCATTTCCTTCTGTAGGGCCTGTAGTTGGTTGCTGACTGGACCCGGGTACGTATCATCTGTACTTTCTTCTACTTCGGGGAGCTCCATCTCTCGGGATGCCAAGTCTGCATTCCTCCTCGTGTTCCGAGGGGGGATGCTTCTTTCTACTCGTGAAGGCGTTTTTTCATCTCCTTCTACCCGCATTCCATCCCCCTTGGATAGCGCTTGGGAAGCCCCTGGAGCCTCCTCCTGGAGTCTCGGAGTGGGTTTCTCCACATCCGTCGGTGCAGTTCTAGGGATTTGATTTCCGTGAGCCGCGAAGGCTCTTTCTACAGCCTGCTTGATAAGGGCATTCAATTGATCTAGAGAGACCAGGCATGGTCCCGAGTTTAGGGTGTCTCCCGGCTAAGGATTTGAAGTTCGGATCACTGTGGCTTCCCCAATCGCTGTTACCCCCTCTCCGATTGATTCTCGCCGCCCAAGTTTGGAGTTGGTGTCAGTGGCAGATTTCATCCGGAAGGGGCATGAATTGGATCCTTCCCTCGGCCTCCCTTCAGTGTGGGATCAGTCGATAAAGGGGGATTTTCCCTTGGAGGGGTTTTCTTCCCCAAAATAGACGTAATTGTGTTATTTCCTCCGCCCATTGCTCGAACAAATAGAAATTCGTGAGAAGATCTCTCAAATCGTTCACACAGACGGCGCCAGTTGATGTGCCAAAAATTGCACGGGTGGATTAGATATCCTTGAGGTTGGATATCCGAATTCCCGAATGCCTACGAATGCTTCGGGTACACTGCTTCTGCTGGAATAATCCTCCAATAACCTGCAAAAGACACACCGGAGGGGACTCCGGCACGGACACTCCGACGCTCAAGTCAGTCTCGGTAGTTTTGTGTATGGCAAGGACTAAAGAGTCCTTTAATTATCAACGAGGTTCTCACAAGAAATCAAGATATTATTCGTAAGCAGCGTAGTAAATCAAGTAAAGTTAGAGATCGTAACCTGAAAATGTACCTCGGTTTACCTATTTATAGAAAGTCCTTACCTAAGAGGAAGTTAGGGTTTCCTTCTATTTCGGAGCTGCACTTTGGACTCAGTCCTGCCAGGTTGACAAGGTCTTCCACTCTCTTACTTCCTGGAGAACCGGAACCACTCCCCCTAGTGGACTTCGCTCGCTGGGATAAAGGAAGAATGAGTCTCCCTTTACCCAGCCCCAGGCCGTTTCGTACGGGGCTCCTCCGAGATATTCGGACTACTAATTCTTATCCACACTAGGTCTTCCTAATATTTCTCCCAGGTGAAGCTCCCTCTGGAGGGACCTCCGGAAGAGATTCTTTATCCAGAGAGTATTCCTTAATCCTGTATCTCTCTTTTATCTTATCCTCTATACACGTGTCGCCTTCTTATCGAATGACATTTTTAGGCTGCATCAACATGTAATATGATCATCTGATATATGTATACATCACCCTAGTCCCTACTCCAGTTTTGTGTAATCAGTTGTATGTATCTCAGCTTATTAACACAGCCCGAGCCTACATGCGTAATCTCAAGAAATGAAGAGTAGAAGACATGAAGACTAGAAGATCCTTGAAGATCAGATTAGTAAGGTGCTTGTATACCTACTTAACTGATGAAGTCCAAGTCCAAGATGGCCAAAGTCAACACAAGTATTTTTCTAGATCAGAAGAGTAATATTCATCTGATATCAGAAGATAGAAGACATCAGGCCAGGCTACTTAATCAGACGGCTAGAAGATCAGCAGACTAGTAGCTCGTCAAGGACTCGACTGATTCCAAAGTCATCTTATGAAATTCAAATGAAGACTTGCAATACATAGAAGATTGATAAAGATCCCAAAACTGAAGCAATCAAGATCAAATCTGCAGGAATCAAGGAATCATTCAACAAACAAGGAAAGATTGCCAACGGCTAGCCAACTCCAACGGCTAGTTACATCAATCCGCCTTATAAATACAAGATGATGAGGAAGAACAAGCACAGAAATACCACGCAAGAATTCTGAAGCTATACTCAAGCAAGCTAGCCTAAAACATCACATTCAAAAGAAATTTGAAGAGCCCAGAAAAGCATCAGATTATTCTCAGCTCTTAAGTTATTTCCTCATCCAACCAAAGAACCTGAATCTAAATTATCATTGTATATCCTTTGATTTAGGCATAGTGTTTAAGGAGTTTATAAGCTTGAACCATTAGTTGGATCCTCTCAAAAATCCAAAACCCCCATCCAAAGGTTTAGTTTCTGACCCCCTATAAGAGTGCAAGTGCTCGTAAAATCACTTGTGGAGACCGCAGCAGTTTGGAACTGCTCAGAGCTCAAAAGTCCTCCTCTTGGGACTTTAAAGGACAAAACCCTGTAATTTTCGGGAAATTAATGGATTAACATCACGATTGGAATCGTGAGAGTGGACGTAGGACCTGCAATCCGAACCACTATAAATCTTCTGTGCCATTTTCATTTCAGTACTTTACATTCAATAAATTTCATATTCTATCTTATCATAGTGCATACTGTGCTTTTAAATTACTTTTGAAAACAAGGCCATACTTCTTTCAAACCAGCATCAGCTAACTATAGTCTATCAGATTAAGGTTTTCATAAGAACACTCGAACGAGTCTAAATGAAAAGGGCCACATACTTCCGCATACAATTACTCTATCAGATAACTATAGTCTTCTGGACCAGCAGACCTGTAGTCCAGCTGACATAGCAAATCAGAAGAGTTCACAATTCTTTAATCAAAAAAGTTTTAAAGTCTATTCACCCCTCCCCTCTAGACTTTAATCCCATTCACTACTCATTCAGGGACCAACAAGTGGTATCAGAGCAGTGGTTCTAACAGACTACTATCTCTAGATCATCAGGAGACTTGAGGGAGTCTCTCTGTAGTCCTCTTGAACAGATCTATATCTTTTGAAAAACCTGTTTTTGAAAATTCATACAGCATGAGTGCTAACATGCGTAAGCTTCCTAAGTTCTCAATAGAAGACTATGATTATTGAAAGATAAGGATGAAGAAGAACTTCACCTCAATACACTACAAGATGTGGTCCGTGATCACAGAAGGACCAATCACTATCATGGCCTTAAACACTGCAAACGGTGACCTAGAAGTTCCAGTTGGTGAGCTTGCACCCAAACCTATGAAAGACCTCACTCCAGAAGAGATGAAACAATCAAATCTGGATAGCATTGCCCAAGATTACATCATGCAGACTCTTCCAAATGAGTACATAGGGAAAGTACTCAACTGTGATACAACCAAAGAGATGTGGGATGCTCTGGCACTCCTATGTGAAGCAACGAAGCTGATTAAAGAGAGCAAACTAGCAACAGCAGTCAAGGAGTTCGAACACTTCAAGATGCTACCAGAAGAGACCATTGATCAGCTGGATAATCGATTTACCAAGATCATAAATGAGATTGAGTCTCTAGGCAAGAAGTACACCAATAGAGAGAATAACCTAAAAGTTCTGGACTCTTTAACTAAGAAGTGGAAACTCAGGAAGACCATCATCAAAGATACTCAAGACAGCAAGAAGTGGACAGCCCAGACCCTGTTCCAGAACCTTAAAGCTCATGAGTATGATTTGGAGAGAGAACAAAATTCAGAAAATGAAGAACAAACCTCAACTCCATCCACCACCAAAACCTTAGCCTTCAAAGCATCTATAAGTACAAGAGCCACAAGCACCTCATTTGGCAAAACTCCTCTTAACCCAGAGGAAGTAGGAGGGTCAGATATGAGTTTAAAAGAACAAATGTCTCTTATGATCAAAAGGTTTGAAAAGATGAATAATCGAAACAGCAAGTACAGAAGATTCTCAAAGATAAACAAGCTGGCTCGACCTCTAGAGAAATAAGAGAAAGGACTCCAGAAAGATATCCTAGAAAGGATAAGGAGTCATCTGATAGTCGAAGCTATAGGAGAAGAGATGCTACACCTCCAAGAAGAAGTACCCCAAATCAGAAATTAGGTACATGCTTCAACAGTCATAAACCTGGACACTACGTCTATGAATGTCCAGATCTGAGTTCAGGAGACAAAGAAGAAAGAAAGTCAAGAAGAGACAAGAGGAACTCAGACAGACAAGCTATGGTGATTGAAGAATCTGAGTACCAAAGTGATGATCTGCCCTCATCACCCGACTCTGGACTTTTCTCAAATGATGATTCAGACGATGTAGCTATGATGGCCATAGCAGAAACCGAGGTAAACTCATATACTTCAACTTTTCATTTATCTGCTTCCTCACACACTGATGAGGCTAACTCATTTGTAGGCGAATTCGGGAACACCTATTACGAATCCTTGGAGGAAGTAAAAGGTGATCTCGATATCGGAACTAGAGCATTTATAGAAGTGGAAGAAGAGAACAAAGGTTTAAGAAAAGAAATTACTAGGCTGAAAAAGGCCAAGTTCGAGAGCACCCCTGAGCTATTAAAAATGAATGAACGATTAACAAAAGAGCTTGAATTTCTTAAAGAGGAACACACTATCCTTAATCAAACTTATGAGGGGATGCTCAGAACACAAGCCAAAGATGCCTATGAATTACGAACTCTGCAATCCAAGTTTGATGATCTTTTCCATAAAAATAAACTCTTAGAAAAGGAGAAGAATGGCCTAGATCTAAAGATATCAGAGTTCAATAGAGCTTCGGCAACTATAAAACAAATTTCTGAATATTATAGATCAAATGCCAACAAGATGGGTATTGGTTTCGAATCAAATCCATCAGAATTCTCTCCAGCTGAGTGTAGTGAAACTAACAAATCCACTGCACAAGTAATTGAGACAGGCGAGTGTTCGAAACACAATGATCCTAAAGTGAATCAAAAGGCATCTGTGCAAAAACAACCTAAAGTTAACTATCTCATAGCCAGACATGGTAAGAGACCAGCTAACTCTGGGCCAGTTCATCTAAGGCAACCTCAGTTGAATACTAAAAGGTTAAATGCCCCAAAACATGCACAGAGGAATAACAAACAGCCTGGACCATCTCGCCTGAGACAGTCTCAGTTGTATGTTAATCCAGCCAAGAAGAAAAACAGATCTTCTTACAAGACTTCTGTTCTTTTTGCACCCCCTATCTCCTACGATATTGTAAGAACATAAGAGGATGATTCACTTACTCGAAAATGATCAGCTCATGCACCCAAGCTGAATGTAACTAGTCAGAAGATAATTCACACTCACAACGATAAGAGAAAATCATCTGACAGTTACTTAGCTGACACAAATAACAAATCAAGCCAAGATAAGGTGTCAGCTGGTAAGATTTGGTTATGTGATGCCCGAGGGAGACAACTCAAATGTTCAAGGTTATTCAAAAGACCAATGTATATGTGGGTCCCCAAGGGTACTACTAACGCCCAAGGACCCAAGACAAAATGGGTACCTAAAACTTAATCTTTATTGCAGGAAAGAAGGGACCTATATAGGAAAGGTGGTCAAACAGGGGAAACTTGGTACATAAACAGCGGATGCTCATCTCACATGACTGGAACCAAAACCCTGCTGACTAATTATACAGAAAAGAAAGGTCCAAAAGTTTTCTTTGGTGATAACGCGCACGGTAACACAAACGGACATGGCACCTTAAAGAATGGTGACGTTGAGGTACATGATGTATCTTATGTAGAAGGTTTGAAGTTCAATTTACTATCAGTATCTCATTTCTATGATACTGGATATTCAGTAAAATTTTCTAAAGATAATTGTCACGTAAGTGATAAACGAACAAAACAAACTCTTCAAACAGGTTCTAGAAAAGGTAGTATGTATCTTGCAAATTGGAACAACTGTCCTAAGGATACCTGTCCGCTTGTAAAAAGTCCTAAAGACATCAGCTGGTTATGGCACAAACGTCTTAGCCACTTGAACTTTAAGACTTTAAACAAGCTAGCAAGGGAATCCTTAGTCGATGGTCTGAATAACGAACTCTACTGTAAAGATCAGGTATGTAATGCATGTCAACAAGGAAAGCAAACAAAGGTTTCTTTCAAGACCAAGAAGACTACATCAACCAGCAGAGTTTTAGAACTACTCCACATGGATCTCTTTGGGCCAATTACTCCAACAACTCTGACAGGAAGAAAATACAGTCTCATTGTTGTAGATGACTACTCAGAGTACACTTGGGTTATCTTTTTATACAAGAAGAGTGAATCCCAACAGAAGCTTCCTGAATTGCTAAAAAGGATCCAAATAGAAAATGGAGAACCTATTGTCAAAATTAGAAGTGACAAAGGCACTGTATTCATTAACTCTCATATTATTGTTTATTGTACTTCTAATGGAATTCAGCATGAAACAAGTGCAGCAAGAACACCTCAACAAAATGGTGTAGCTGAAAGAAGAGTCAGAACACTTAAAGAAGCTGCAAGAACACTTCTAGCTGAGTTCTCCACCCCCAAGAAGTTATGGGCAGAAGCATTCAATACAGCATGTCATAACTAAAACAGGTCAGGTATTCACAAAATTCATGAGAAAACTCCATATGAACTATGGAAAGGTAGGAAACCTAGGGTATCTTACTTTCACATATTTGGATGTAAGTGTTTCATCCACAACAATGGGAAGAGTAAGTTAAATGCCTTCGATGCCAAAGCAGATGAAGGGATATTCTTAGGATATTCCTCAACTAGCAAAGCATTTAGAGTATTTAACAAGCAAACCCTTCTTGTGGAAGAAACACCTCATGTTGTATTTGATGAATCTTGTGAAAAGAGTGCAGCTGACACAAATTCTGCAGTAAAAAATATGAGGAAACTAGTGATCAAATCTAAGACTGATGAGTTTATCGAAGTTGATGAACCATTCCCTAAAGATCCAGAAGAAGACAAAACTCATCGACCTGTTACCAGATCTCAAACTCAAAGAGAACAACAAATTCCTAGACAAGATGATCCAATTCCAAATGATAGGGGGAATGATCTGTTCGACACTCAAGATACAGATGATGATCGAGCAAATCCTCCTGACAACACAAGAACCAATGAGGATCCTAACACAGCTGATGACAGTACACCTACAAGGAATACTTGGAAGTCAAATCATCCCACCACCCTTATCTTAGGAGGAGCTGAATCAGGTGTTAGGACCAGAAGACAATTGAATAAGAACCCTCAAACCTCTATGTTCTGCTGGTGTGCCTTCCTGTCCAACACAGAACCAACTGACATAGAAGAAGCAATGAAGGATAACAATTGGATCGTTGCTATGCAAGAAGAACTGAATCAATTCACGCGGAATGAAGTACGGGAACTAGTAGATCGCCCCAAACACCACAATGTAGTAGGAACTAAGTGGGTATTCAAGAACAAGAAGGATGAAAACAATGTGATAACCAGAAATAAGGCAAGATTAGTTGCAAAGGGCTACTCACAATCTAAAGGTATTGACTATGATGAAACCTTCGCTCCAGTCCCCAGATTAGAAGCCATCAGACTATTTCTAGCATATGCATAATATATGGGCCTCAAAGTATATCAAATAGACGTCGAGAGTTCCTTCCTAAATGGAATACTAGTAGAAGAAGTATATGTAGAGCAGCCTCCAAGCTATGAAAAGGGAGATCAAGTATACCGGCTGAAGAAGGCTCTTTATGGTCTGAAACAAGCACCAAGAGCTTGGTATGACACATTGTCACAATTTCTTCTTGACAATGGGTATACCAAAGGCAAAGTAGATAGAACATTATTCAGAATACAAGAAGGAGATGATATTCTAATGGTACAAATATATGTAGACGACATTATCTTTGGATCACCCAATCAAGAGATGTGCAAGAAGTTCTCTGAACTAATGCAAGGAAAGTTTGAAATGAGTATGATGGATGAAATGAACTATTTCCTAGGACTTCAAGTAAAGCAAAGTCCTAAAGGGATCTTCATCAATCAATCCAAGTATACCAAAAGTTTATTGGAGAGATTCAAAGCTAATCAAAGCAAGACTGCAAGAATCCCAATGATGACATCCTTCAAGATGGAACTAGACGAGTCTGGAAAGGCAGTCGACCAATCTGAATATAGAGCACTTATTGGATCTCTTCAATATCTTACAGCTAGCAGACCAGATATAACATTTGTTGTAGGTGTATGTGCCAGGTTTCAAGCCAATCCAAAGCAAAGTCATCTAGAAGCAGCAAGAAAGATTTTAAAATATCTGAAAGGAACATTCAACTTAGGACTGTGGTACCCTGCTGATGACAATATAGAATTGAGTGGATATTCTGACTAAGACTATGGGGGATGCAGAATAGATACGAAATCCACATCAGGAACCTGTCAATTTTTAGGCAACAAGCTGATATCAGGTTCTCAAAGAAGCAAACATCTGTTGCAACCTCCACCACTGAAGCAGAATACATGGCAGCTGGAAGTTGTTGTAGTCAGCTACTCTGGCTGGTCCAACAACTAAAGGATTACAATGTAGAAGCAGGAGAAGTTCCCATCTACTGTGATAGCAGTAGTGCCATAGTCATTACTCAAAATCAAGTCCTCCACACAAGATGCAAACATGTCGATATTCAACACCACTTCATAAGAGATCATCTTGAAAAGAAGGACATCAAGATGGAGAAAATTCACACAGATATCCCAAGAGTAGATATTCTGACTAAGCCCCTAGCTGAAGAGAGATTCAAGAGTCTATGCTACAACCTAGGAATACTTGATCCAAGCCAATGAAGCATAGATGTCAACTGAGAAACCCTCAGCTGATACAACTGGAGCAGACAAGAAAAGAATCAGATGAGGTGAATAGACACCCTCATCATCAGGTAAGTTATTCCAAATGAAGACAAATAAAGCTGAGGGAAAATCTAGAGTTATTTAATGAACGGGGAATCCAAGATACCTTAAAAATCCTTGATATAAACACTCTATTTATGCGCTTTTCATAATATCCAAATTCCAATACAATTTGAACAAAGTTAATTGAAGACTGTATTCAAATAATGTACACATATGTATTATGATAGGATATTCTTCATAAAATAACCTATCCCTATACATAAATACAATATACTATTGATAACCACTAGGTTGAATTAATACACCAACCCAGCCGACTCAACAGTAGACAACTTGAGTACGGATTTCAAATAACTAATGCTCAATTTGATATTTTTCTGCATTCCATAGATAAAGTCTGAGCTTCTTTAAATATGAACCCTTAGATCAAGCATCTCATTGTTGATCTTAAGAAGCAACCATTTCAGAAACTCAGACCTATCAACTCATAATTCTTGTCGTTTTTCTCCCCACTACCTTATATCTGCCTCTATAAAAGGAGGCATTCATGAGATCACTTGAAGAAACATAAAATACTAACACTCGTTTTCTTTTGTGTTTCAGGCATGGAGAAAATTGCAAGAAGAGATGGCATGGACATCATTATTCAACCAAGGTCGTGGGTGAAGGCAATGAAGATCTGTCCAACAGAAGGAAATATCAAACCAAAGCATACTTGGTGTAACCAACATAAGTATGCACTAAAGAGAAAAGAAAGAAGAGAAGGTTACGCTAAAGAGAAAAGAAAGAAGAGATGCACAAGACAAGGTGCTAAGCAAGCAGAGCTTCTTCTCCAGGAAGTTGTTAAGCATGCAGAGCTCTTTCACAGGGGGAACCTTGCCAAAACAAATCAGGAAGACACGTCTCTTCTCTCTTCTCATATGCTCCATTGAAGCACCGTCCAACCTTCTTCCTTACAAAGGGAAGGAATTTGAGGTGAAGAAATTCAACAAGAGACATTAGATGCTACATTCCATCTAATGCAAGAGTATGCTTAGGCCAGTGGAAAGCCATCTAGGCTGCCCAGCCTCATATGGCCAAGAAGGTTCCACATGGTTAAGGGGGAAGTAAAGAAAGATCCATCAAACCAGGAGGCCTAATCTACTCAAAAGACTTCTTAGCTGATATGTCAACTAGGTCAGCTGACCCACAGACTTACTCAGTTGCTCATAAAATTCACTCAACTGATCAGACGACCAACTTAGCTGATCAGACGACCAACTCAGCCTATCAGCAGAGTCTTCAAACAAATCAGAAGACTTACTCTGCTGACTAGATCAAGACAATCCAGCAATATTGAAGATCAAATTAATTACATTAATTACTCTTATTCTAGATTGAATTCTGAATGTAATTATGGAAAAAGGCTCTATAAGGAAAGTATATTACTTATACAAAAACAGCCTAAATTGATTGAAATTACTGCAATTATCAATTTTTAGTCACAACGACTATTTTTGGTAATGACGTTATTTACTCTCAATTACTATTCTGTCAACGAATCAAAAATTGACACATGGCAAAGTGAGTCGGCAAAATCAATTTTTGATGAGCTGAAGGTGAAAGGGCTTATCTCGATTATTACTCCTCTAAAACCTATATTTGACTGTTGGATCGAAACAACCTGTTTGAAAATTTCTGAGAGTATATAACCAGCCCTTAGGCCATCATCCAAACCCTTTCGCACTCAAAACTCTTGATCATTCAATAATCCCCTTGCTCTGAAAATCATTGTACCAAGTGTTCTTTACCCTCATTATTTTTTTCTTAGAATCTACTTCATCTTACTCAGAATGGGTGTTATTGAAATCGATGATGAAAAGATCAAGATCACCGGAATCCTTGATGCTGCTAAATGGTCGAAGGAAGGGAAAGTTTTCACTGAGAATGCTCTGTATTTCAAAGGCAAGCACACAGAAGACAACAAAGAAATACTTCTTCGGTGCAGCAATCTCAACCTTCATGAATTTCTTGAAGCAACTCCAACCAATGTTTACGAGCAAGATGTGCGGGCTTTCTATGCGAAAGCTTTGTTAAAGGGTACCTATGTGGAAAGTTACATGTGTGGACATAGAGTCATGATCACTCGAGATGTACTCAGGGATCTCTTTGATTTGCCTAGAGGTAAGGTCAATATATCAAACTACATAATGGGCAAGGAAAAAGAGTACATAGAGATGTTCACTGATGGAAGAATCAAGGAAAAGGATGCCACTAGAGTTCGGAAGCCACATTTGGACTTGAAATTTCAAACTCTGATGGATATTGCAGGGAAAATGTTACTTGGAAACACTTTCAATCATGATGCAGTCACTACACTCAAGGTACGAGTTATGGCTGCTATTTGGGATCAAATTGATAGAGACTGGCAAGGGTTCTTCATGGATAGAATTGCTCTGGAAGCAAAGAAAGTTTCTTTGGATATAAAGAAGATGGAGTGGAGAGTTACATCCACAGTCAGCTTTGTCAACAAGCTGAGCATCATCCTCCCAGAAATTATCCCCAAAGATTATGAGATGGGACCAGCCATGAAGTTCCATTCCTCCAAATGGTATTCTAAGAAAGAAGCCCTTGCTGAGGCTGAAAGACAAAGACTCGAAAAGAAAAGGTTGGCTGAGGCATCAACAGCAGATGTAGCTGACTCCGACCCCGTAGACAAAGATATGGTGCAGGAGCAGACTGATTCTGCTGACCAGGAGAAGAATGAAGACGAAGCAACCACTCAGAAGAGTGATGATGATGATGATGATTATGATAACCAGACCTTAGCTCAAAGAAGGCTGTTGATTAGGTCTGGACTCATCTCCCCTTCTGATTCCGATTCTACCCCATCTGCCTCCCGTCTGTAAAAGGCAGGTATCTCAACTCTCTCTACTTCAATTACCCCCTCCAAGCTATCTAAAAGTCTGAAGAGAAAGAAAAGTAATTCTTCCTTCACCAAGAGGTCGAAGAAATCCAGGCTCCCCACTCCAATGGTCATTGCCCCAATCTCTGCTTTTGACCCAACAATTTCTGAACCCTCAAACACTGCTACCCAAATCTCTGCTGATACTCACACAGCAGAGGAACAAACTCAGAAACCCCAAACCCCTAACCTCATAACTCCATCTGACCCCACAAATATTACTTCCCAAACCCCTGCTGATACTCACACAGCAGAGGAAACCATCCCAACAACCAAATCTCCTGAACCCAATACCTTTTCTGTCCCCGAGAAGTTAGCACCATAAGACACTCCTCAACCTCAGTCAAAATTCAAGATGGTGAACTACCCAATGTGCACCAGAGAGTAGATAATGAGATTGAGGATAGCTAATTTGCTGAAGTCTACTGTGCCAGGAGTTGATGAAAGTTCAATCCAGTTTGAGCAAGTACTCAGAGTATGTACTTGGATTAAACTTAGAAGAGATGATATGGATGACCTTGTGGAGGTCATGGAAGGAATGAGAGGATTACCACATTTCCTAGATTGGGAAATGGAGCATAAAGAAGTTGCTCAAGTGAAGTATTTCACTGAGTTGTTACCCGAGGACGCACTGGCTCGAGTATGTGATAGGATTCTTGGAATCACATCTACCACAACCTTCCAGACCCCTGCTGAGGAGCAGACAGTCCCAGCACCAGAGGACAACTCAGTCTCTGAAAACCTGGATCAAATTCAATCTTAGCCTGATACAACTGACATTGTGCAAAAGGAAACCCTGGTCCCAGAAGACAAGTCAACTAGTCAGGAATCTAACTTGAAGTTTGCAATCACTGTTCCCGTGGAAGAAAAGGAAGACAGAGATGTCCTAGAGATTCCAGCAACCCTAAGAGCTAGGAATGCACACTTCAAGGCCAGAAATGAGTTTGAAGATTTCATCTCTCAACCTGTTCGAAGAAACAAGAGCTTCTTTGCTTATCTGGTTGATATGACAACAAACTTTCTGAATGAAGACCATTTGACCGCAGAAGAGAAAGGTCTAGCATTGGTCGTGTTTACTCCAAACACCATTCAGATACCTCAACAGGAACCACAATGTATTGCCTCCTCCTCTACTTCATCTATTGATATTAGAGCAGATGTATGTGCTCAAGTCAGGAAAGCAATAGACATGCACTTTGAGAAGGGGCTAGGCATGCAGCTGGCTAGATACATTGAAAGAGCCGCTCATGAGCAGAGGACTCGCCTTACAAACCAAATTTATGACATCGATGACAAATTTGGTGAGGCACTCCATAATCAGATAGAGGAGTATCTCAATAGTGAGGTGAAAAAGACAGCAGACAGAGCCAGAATGTTTGCTGATCTATACTCCAATGAAACAACACGCATGGAAACCATTTACAAGACTAGGCTCGAAGATGCTGAAGCTAGAGCTACACAAGGCCAATCTTTACTCACAACGGCTGCTGAAGAAAATGAGAAGCTAAGGGCCCAGCTAAAGGAGATAGCTGATAAATTGGAAACTCTAACAACTCAGTTAGAAAAGGCATCTACCTCTTCCTCTCATTCTCAAGTTCTGGAGCACAACATTACTCACCTGACTCATGTTAGCAGAGTGAATGCCATGGCTCTCAAACAAACTCTCCAGGTTGAAATTCAACATGCTCTGAAACCTTTTGCGGCTGCTCTTGCTGAAGCCAAAAAGGGGGAAGATGTGTTGATAAACGCTCTGGAGAAGTCCACTGCCTAGCAGGCTGAGCTAGTTGTAGCTCAAGATGATCTGACCGAAACCTTGGGAGGTTTGAAAAGCAAGATCAAGAACTGAAAAGGAAAGGAAGTTGTTCAAGTAGAAGTACAAGGTACTGTCAAGAACAGAAAAGGAAAGGAAGCTGTTCAAGAAGAAGCACAAGGTGCTAAGCTGCAGATCACATCAACAGAAGAATGACAAGAAAGAGAAAGGCTGCTGAAACCTCAAAAGGACCTACCGTCCCAGCAGAGCCTACAAACGAAGAGAAAGAGGCTCAAGAGCTGAAGAAAAGAAAGATGCAAGAAGCTCAAGAGCTCAAACAGAAGAAGTTAAATGATGCGAAGGCGGTTAAAGCAAAATTTGAGAGGAAATTGGCCAAGATCAGGAAAGCATAAAAGAAAAGGAAAAAGAAGAGAGTGCTCAGATCACTGACAACACATATGTGGATCTGCTGATACTGCAAGATGAACTGCCCAAATGGTATCTTCTGAAGAAGAAATGGCAGATAGCTCACCACATAGTTAGAAAATTTGGTCCCCTCTCAACCTATGAAGAAGAGTTTCTTCAATTCTCTCAATTTATGGAATTTGAAGATGAAGTACTCTGGATAGAATCCTTGAAGACTGCTAAAGCGTTAGACTACATAATTCTAACTCCTGAAGACCCTGTCTGGAAGCCACCCACTCTGGAATCTGGAAGAACAGGCATGGTAGAAGTCAAGAGAATTCTGGAAATGATCTACATTGAAGAAAATGTTACAAACCTGCAACACATGCAAGACATTCGCACTCGTCTGTAACTTGCCTACCGCATCTGAAGACCAGAAGACTTGATGAAGACTACTCAACAAGTTCAAAGATACTAAAAACTTGTAAACTGTAAACCTCTATCATATCTCTTACAAGTATTAGTTCTTTTTACTTACAAGACAAATTCTCACAGTCTTCATCAGATCATTAAACTAATTTTACAAACTCTCATCCTCTGTAATACATAGGAGCATTTATCAAGATAGTTTTGGCTTCATCAAAAAGGGGGAAATTGTTGGGATATAAATTCACCACAAAGTGTTGGTCCCTGAACGAGTAGTGAATGGGATTAAAGTCTAGAGGGGAGGGGTGAATAGACTTTAAAACTTTTTCAAGAGAGTTGGGAACCTCTTCTGATTGCTATGTCAACTGGACTACAAGTCTGTTGGTCCAGATGACTATAGTGATCTGATAGAGGAGGTTATATGCGAAATTATGGTAGGCCTTGTTTAGACTCGTTCTTTTGTTTCTTGTGAAAGTGTTTAACTTATTTTGTTTAATGAAAGTACTCACCTGATGCTGGTTTGAAAGTTGTGGCCTTGTTTTTGAAGAATATTGAAATCACAGTATGCACTGTATAATAGTTAATGAAATGACAGAATGTAAAGTGCAAATAAGTAAATAACACCAGGTTTATAGTGGTTCGAATATACGATCCTACGTCCACTCTCACGTCCTAACGTGATATTTAATCCCTTTAATTTACCGCAAATTACAAGGGTCTTGACCTTTATAGTCCCAAGGATAGGACTTTGAGATCTGAGCCGTCCTAACAGCTACGGTCTCCACAAGTGATTGTAAGCACTTGCACTTTGAGGGTTTCAAAAACTTTAACCTTTCGGAGAGGGTTTGGGGTTTTTGAAGTGTATCCAACTAATGATTCAAGCTTATAATTTGCTTAATCACTTTGCCTAAAACAAATGATATACAATATGAACAGGTTTCAGGTTCTTATGGGTTGGATAGAAATCACTTAAGAGCTATGGATAATCTAATGGATTCTGGCTCTTTGAGAATTCTTGGGACAATATGACTTTAGCTTGATTGCTTGCTAGACTTGTTGAATTCTCTTGTTGTGACTTCGTACTTGTGATTTCTCATCCTCTTGTATTTATAGTGGTGATTGCTTGCAACTAGCCGTTGGAGTTGACTAGCCGTTGGGGCAATCTTTCCATAATGGCTTGATTCCTTGATTCGAGTCGCTTGATTGCTTCAATCTTGGGATCATGTCAATCTTCTAAATAAGGTAGGTCTTTGTTTAAACTGCAAGATGACTTTGGAATCAGCCGAGTCCTGGAAGAACACATAGTCTTCTGATCTGAGCTTCTAGTCTTCTGACTACTCTTCTGGCCTTGTGTCTTCTGTCTTTTGATATCAGCAGAGTAAAACTCTTCTGATCTGGCAATTATTTGTCCTGCTTTAGGCCATCTTCAATCTGGGACTCCATCAGTCAAAGTAGGTATACAAGCACCTTACTTAACTGGTCTTCAAGGATCTCCTAGTCTTCATGTCTTCTACTCTTCTCATCTTGAGGGAGCGCATGTAAGCCGGGACTGTGCTGATCAGCTGATATCTATACAATTGATCACACAAGACTAGTCTAAGCTGTTCTATACAAAGTCAGCTGATCCTATTACATTTATAAACTCTAAGTGTTTTGGCCATCAAAACTATTCTAACATCAAGTGGGGCTTAGGGTGAATTTATATCCCAACACTATGTCCCACCATGTAATAAGATAGTTTTGATGGCCAAAACACTTAGAGTTTATAAAACACATGTAATAGGACTATCTGATATGTGTATAGATCAGCCTAGTCCGTATTCCAGTTTTATGTAATCAGCTGTATGTATCTCAACTGACTAACATAGCCTGAGCCTACATGCGTAATCTCAAGAAATGAAGAGTAGAAGATATGAAGACTAGAAGATCCTTGAAGATCAGATTAGTAAGGTGCTTGTATACCTACTTAACTGATGAAGTCCAAGTCCAAGATGGCCAAAGTCAACACAAGTATTTTTCCAGATCAGAAGAGTAATATTCATCTGATATCAGAAGACAGAAGACATCAGGCCAGGCTACTTAATCAGACGGGTAGAAGATCAGCAGACTAGTAGCTCATCAAGGACTCGACTGATTCCAAAGTCATCTTATGAAATTCAAACGAAGACTTGCCATACATAGAAGATTGACAAAGATCCCAGAACTGACGCAATCAAGATCAAATCTGCAGGAATCAAGGAATCAATCAACAAACAAGGAAAGATTGCCAACGGCTAGTTACATCAATCCGCCTTATAAATACAAGATGACGAGGAAGAACAAGCACGGAAATACCACGCAAGAATTCTGAAGCTATACTCAAGCAAGCTAGCCTAAAACATCACATTCAAAAGAATTCTCAAGAGCCCAGAAAAGCATCAGATTATTCTCAGCTCTTAAGTTATATCCTCATCCAACTAAAGAACCAGAATCCAAATTATCATTGTATATCCTTTGATTTAGGCATAGTGGTTATGCAGTTTATAAGCTTGAACCATTAGTTGGATCCTCTCAAAAACCCAAAACCCCCATCCAAAGGTTTAGTTTTTGACCCCATGTAAGAGTGCAAGTGCTCGTAAAATCACTTGTGGAGACCGCAGTAGTTTTGGAACTGCTCAGAGCTCAAAAGTCCTTCTCTTGGGACTTTAAAGGACAAGCCCCTGTAATTTTCGGGAAATTAAGGGATTAACATCACGATTGGAATCGTGAGAGTGGACGTAGGACCTGCAATCCGAACCACTATAAATCTTCTGTGCCATTTTCATTTCAGTACTTTACATTCAGTATATTGCATATTATATCTTATCATTAGTACATACCGTGCTTTTAAATTACTTTTGAAAACAAGGCCATACTTCTTTCAAACCAGCATCAGCTGAGTATTTGAGTATAAAACATTTGATTAAGGTTTTCATAAGAACACTCGAACGAGTATAAATAAAAAGGGCCACATACTTCCGCATACAAGTACTCTATCAGATAACTATAGTCTTCTGGACCAGCAGACCTGTAGTCCAGCTGACATAGCAAATCAGAAGAGTTCACAATTCTTTAATAAAAAAAGTTTTAAAGTCTATTCACCCCTCCCCTCAAGACTTTAATCCCATTCACTACTCGTTCAGGGACCAACAGCTTGAAACCTTGCACATACACCTACTGCAAAGGTGACGTCGGGTCTGCTAGTAGTGAGATAGAGGAGAGATCCAATGATTCCTCTATACTCGGTAGAGTTTTTTGGAATACCACCCTCATCAGGATCCATTTTCCAGTTAGTGTTCATTGGGATCCTCAATGGCTTGCTAGTAGCACACCCAAACTTTTTAATCATCTCTCTGGTGTACTTAGCTTGATTGATGAAGATTCCTTCTTTTGATTGCTTGACTTGAAGACCCAAAAAGAAATTCATCAACCCCATCATTGACATCTCAAACTTGCTTTGCATGAGCTTTGAGAACTTTTCACATAGCTTCTCATTGGGGGATCCAAATATGATGTCATCAACATATATTTGGACAATCAAGATGTCATCTCCTTCACAGATTCTGAAAAAGGTTCTGTCCACTGTCCATTTGATAAAACCATGATCCAATAGAAACTGTGACAATGTATCATACCAAGCTCTTGGAGTTTGCTTAAGTCCATAAAGAGCTTTCTTCAATCTGTAAACTTGACATCCATTAGACTTTGAACCTCTTGTGGGAAACATAGGCTAAGAACAACCTTATTGCTTCAAGCCTTGTCACTGGTGCAAAAGTCTCATCATAGTCAATGCCTTTTGATTGATATAACCCTTGACCACCAATCTGGCCTTGTTTCTGACTATCACATCATTTTCATTCTTCTTGTTCTTGAACACCCATTTGGTTCCAATAACATCTTGATGTGATGGTCTGTCAACCAGTTCCCAACCATCATTTCTTGTGAACTGGTTCAGCTCTTCTTGCATGGCTGTAATCGAGTTTGCATCTTGAAGTGCTTCATCAATGTCCTTTGGTTCCTGTTTTGATAGAAAACAACAAAACATAGCACGTTCACCATGAAATCTTCTAGTTTTGACTCCTACACTTGGATCACCAAGTATCAGGTCAGTTGGATGGTCAGTTAACCAAGTCCTTCTTTTCCTGGTCCCTTCAATAGAGTTGTCCTCTACTAAGGTTGAGTCACTGGCATCAGAAAATTCAGGAAAATTTAATGTAGGATCTAAATCAGGATTATTGTTTCCCCCTTGAATATTTAATCCATTAACTACCTCAGTAGAGCCTGCTTCTTCATTAGTACTTGTTACTTGATTATGAATTGGGATTGGGTCATTCAGTTCATCATTTCCTTCAGGGAGATTGCCTTCAGGGGTGTTGTCCAGTGTGATGTTTTCAGGAGGGTTGGCCTGGACAACTTCTATGAACATTGTATCTTTGTCTTTTAAGCTCAGTCTGGTTGTCCTTTGTGTGATTTCATCAGTTTTGCAGGGATTTATTCCTGCTCTAAAAGATAGCTTCATCAAACACAACATGAGGTGTTTCTTCCACAATAAGGGTTTTACAATTGTAGACTCTGAAAGCTCTACGGATTTGGGAATATCCAAGAAATATCCCTTCATCAGCTTTGCTATCAAAATCTTTCAACTGCTCTTTCCCATTGTTGTGAATGAAACACTTACAACCAAATATGTGAAAGTAAGACACTTTAGGCAATCTTCATTTCCAGAGTTCATAAGGGGTTTTGACTTGACCCTTAGTAATCAAACATCTATTCTGAGTATAACATGCAGTGTTTATAGCTTCAGCCCAAAACCTCTTAGGTAAATTTGAATCAGAAATTAAGGTTCTAGCAGCCTCCTAAGAGTTCTATTTCTTCTTTCAGCTACCCCATTCTACTGAGGGGTTCTAGCTACTGAAGTTTCATGGGCTATTCCATTTTCAGTGCAATACTTATTGATGTATGAATTAATGAACTCAGTGTCTTTATCTGACCTTATCTTGATTATGTTAAGGATTTTCTCATTTGACAGTCTCTTTAGTAGTTCAAGGAGTTTGACTTGTGTTTCCTTCTTATTAAGCAGAAATACTACCCATGTGAACCTAGAAAAGTCATCTACTACAACCAATGTGTATTTCCTTCCATTTATGCTTGCTGGGGTAATTGGTCCAAATAGGTCCATATGTAATAGTTCAAGTACCCTTTCAGTAGAGATGACTGGTTTGCCTTTAAATGAAGCTTTAATCTGTTTTCCTTCTTGACATGGTTTGCAAACATGTTCCTTAATGAAAACTTCATTAGGCAGTCCTTTAACTAATTCATTGCTAGCCAGCTTGTTCATGGATTTAAAGTTCAGATGGTTTAGCCTTTTATGACATAACCAACTTTGTTCATTTGAGCTTTTGGCAATAAATCATGCAACATCAGTAGACTTGTCTCAGTCAGCAAAATAAACATTTCCTTTTCTAGTTCCAGTAAGTAAGGTTTGTTGAGTTTTATGTTTGATTAAGAACTTGTTACTAGTGAACTCAACATTATATCCTTTATCACAAAACTGACTTATGCTTAGGAGATTATATTTGAGACCAGCCACATAAGACACATTGGATACCTTGATATTACCAATTATTAAGGTACCATAACCTTTTGTAGTTGCTTGTGAGCTATCTCCAAATGTGACATTACGACCTTCTTTTTCAGTAAATTCAGTGAGGAGGTCTTTGTTTCCAGTCATGTGTCTTGAACATCCACTGTCCAAGTACCATGCTGTCTTTTTGCTCATGCTCCTCAGCTTCTTGTGGCCCTTTGGTATCTGCAATGATCAAGCTTTAGGTACCCTTTACAGTTTGGGTCCTGAGAGGTTATCTGTACCTTTGGGAACCCAAACTTGCCTAATTACCTTGATTGATTCAAGTTGGTTAAGTTGTTTTCCTCTAGCATCAACATACACAGTTTTTCCCTTAAATGCCTTTGGGAAAGAGTGTGTGAAAGTGTTGACTCTGTAAGTTTCAGGAGAGTTGTCATTTCTCCTGAACTTATGAGTTCTTTGTGCTACTTGAGGGAATCTTTGAGGATTGGCATATTGATGACCATTACCCTTTGGCATGAAGGGTTTTGGTTGTCTCGTTTTATTGTACCCTTGAGGAGAGTTGACCCTAGGTATGTTCAGTTGAGGTTTCCTCATGAGAGTTGGCCTAGGCTGAACATACCTTGGACAACTTCTCTGAATGTTGTTCAGTTGAGTTACCCTTCCATTGGGCCTCCTCTGCTGAACACCATTTCTCCTGTATTGAGGAACTTTGGCCTTTTCCTTAGGTATGGGCCTAGTTCCCTGAAGTACTTGAGTGGGCACTTCATGCATTTTGCCCTTTCCATTGTTCAGTGGCTGAATTAATTCATTTTCAGCTTCTTTTACCACTGAATTAAAAAAGACTCTCTTAGTGTTACTTGTTGAAGCAACACTAAGACAAGGTGAAGATTAAAATGGATCATATCTTAATCCACTCTTTTGAGCCATAGGTCTTTGGAAGCTTTGAATTTCCTCTATTGCTCTAGAGGATTTATTCATTGCAGACATCTTAATGTGAGAGGTTTTCAAATTTAGCTTGAAAAATTTTAAGAATATCATACTCATGTGAGAGGTTTTCAAATTGATTTAAGAATATCATACTCATGTGAGAGGTTTTCAAATTTAGCTTGAAAAATTTTAAGCTCAAAGTCCTTTCTCTTCTGAATAAACAGTTGCTCATCAATCTGCTTTTGTTAGTCAACTATCCTGAGAGAAGCTTCATCAAGTTCTCTCAAGACTTGTTGATACAACTCAGTAGACTTGACATCAACCACAGATTCAGAAGGTTTTGCAAGTTCAATGGATAGCCTTTCATTCTCTCTCACACAGTTATCATGAAATTCTTGCAACCCAGTGAAATCTTCCATCAACTTTCCAAATGAAAGCTTCAGGTTGGCATCACTAGTGTTTTGTGATAGAAAAGATGGTGAGCTAGAAGTAGAAGATACCTCATCATCTTCTATGGCCATGTTGCACACATCATCATCATCACTGTTAGAGAACAGTCCATCATCAAAAGAGTTGAAGCTTTCAGCACTTTCATACTCATCACCAGCCATCATGGCTTTTCTATTGGTGAACTTTTTGTCTCTCTTAGCTTGCCTCTCCTTTCTTTCCTTGGAGTTGAGTTCAGGGTAATCATACTGAAAATGCCCTTTCTTTTTGCAGTTGTAGCACAGATCTTCATCATCATCTTTCTTTGATTCGGCTCTTCTTCTGGATGATGAAGGTTCAGCTCTGCTGGAATTTCTCCTATACGAGTACGTGTCCTGTGATCTTCTTTCTTCAGGCCTTTTGTCCACAGCCTTGGCTTCAAGAGAGTTGTACCTTCTCTTCACCTTGTTGTCTTGGTAGAATTTCTTGTATCTACCAAACCTTGAGTTGAGTTTGTTAAACCTCCTTGCCATGAGGGCCATTTCTTCCTTCATCTCAGCCTTGGAGACTGACTTTGATGATCTTGAAGTGGGCTGCATTTCTGGTTCAATAGCTTTGGCTTTGAATTCATAAGCTTTGAGTTCTGAGAAGACTTGTTGCATGGGCATGGTGGAGAGATATTTAGTATTCTGCATCATTACATAATATACATCCCACTTTTGAGTGAGACTACTTAGAATCTTTAGCGCAATTTCTCTCTTGGAGTACACCTTGCCCAATGAGTTGATTTCATTCATAATGTCAGTGAATCTACCAGTAAACTTGTCAATGGACTCATCAAGTTCCATTGTGAAGTGTTCAAATTTCTGCATAGCAACTTGGAGCTTGTTCTCCTTGATTTTATTAGTACCCTCACACATTTCAGCAAGGGTGTCCCAAATTTCTTTGGCTGTTGTGCAGTGGTAGACTCTCTCCATTATTGCATCTGGAATTGTTTGGTAGAGAGTGTTCATTGCAAGATAGTTTAGATTATCTCTCCTTCTTTCTTCAGTGGTGAGATCATCTTCATCTTTGGGGATCTCCTCACTTACATCATCCCTTTGAGCTTCAGTTATTCTGGGATTAACTTGAGTGAATACAAAATGGTCCCCTTGTAATCACTCTTAACATTTCAGTGTGGAGGCATGCAAGATGAGCTCTCATTCTGACTTTCCAGAAGTCATAGTTCTCAATTGAGAACATGGGCAGCTTGTGATGAGATATTTGATTGACTGGATCACGACCCATATTTTTGATGCCTTGAACAGCATCATGAGGAACAACATTGTTGTTGTTGTCCATATCTCAGATTGAAGGGGTTAGACAAAAATACGATAAGATTTCAGAAAGATCAGTTCAGTGACCACACTAGAATACGTTTTTGAAAATAAAAATGGATTTTCAGAAGCAGTGGTCTTTGAACCCCTGCTCTGATACCACTTGTTGGTCCTGAAAGGAGTATATAAAAAGTGTATGGGGGGGGGGGGAATACACTTGTATGCAAATCTTTTTCAAACTTGAGTAAAACTGGCTTTAGCAATGTTGTCCTGGACAACTCTTCTGATATGAATAACTCTTAAAAGATAATCAAACTACTAAGTACTATTGAGTACTTAGTTGAATAACTATCTAACTGAGTTATATGTGCGGAATAGTGGTTGGCCCTTTTAGTTTAAACTCCTTTTTAGTTCTTAAATCCTCTTAACACTTAATCTGTTTTCAGGGGACTTGTCCCAATACGGTTTTGCACAACGTTGAGTATATGTCTTTTAAGATCAGTTTGTGTGCTTGTGTATGAATGTGTTGTTTGAATGAAAGTACTTTGAAAGTAAATCAACACAAGAGTTATAGTGGTTTAGAGACTCAAGCTCCTACATCCACTTTCCCTGATTGAATATGATAATTCCTTATCTCTTGGAATTACTTGTTTTATAGTGCCAGGGTGCACTCTATCAACCACACCATTCCTTGGTGCACTGATCCCTAGGGTGGTGTTTGGTTTGGGATTATGGTGGATTGAATTTGGATTGTGGTGGATTTGATTGAGATTTGGGTAATCCATGAATAATAATTGTGTGTAGGTTGTGTCTAGTTAAGAATTGAGAAGTGGGGGTAGATTTAACTTTATGTCACATCAAAATGGGTGTTAAAATATTTTATTATGGTTAGTAGTGAAAGAAATGTAAGAGAGAGAAGAAAGTAGAAGAAATAATGAGTGTGTGAATATGGATTGACAGAGATTGGATTGGGATTGGGTCAATCCAAATCCGGATTGGCCAATCCCAACACAAACACCGCCTAGGATATCAGAGTCCTAGTACTCTCTTCTCAACTCAGAATTGCACTGTTCTTCTCTCAACAGTCCACTCCTTACACTTCTACTACAAAAACCTTCTATCTCTCTTTTAGAAAGATATAAGGGTTGATGTTGGGTTCCAACTAGGTTGAGATTTTTGGGAATTATCCCAATACCCAATAATAGTCCCCCAACAATGTGGTCCCCAACTCCTTTGTGGGAAATTATTATGGGACCACATTCCCCATCTCCTTTGTGGGGAATTATTGGCACTTGTGGGTTATGGACCATCACGCTACGAATCCTTTGAGACTCCCGGGAATCTTTTGAGATGCCTAGGGATCTTTTGAGACTCTCGGGAATCCTTTGAGACTCCTTTAAAATTACCCGGATCTATTTGGGACGTAATTTAAATATGAATTATCATAAATCTAATTTCATAATTTAAACAAATTAAATCAACTAATTCATGTAATGAATGTATGGTAAATAATTAAATCCCTAAACATGCGGAACTAAGGGATTACGTGTTTACCTTTGAATCGGAGAGATACCGTTGAGAAGAATAACAACTTCAACTCAATTGCCTTCTCAATTATTCCCTAAGTCCTAGCCCGTTGATCCGGTGGGAGATCTCACGAACTATTAACACTCAAGGAATAATTAATTTTCTCTTGTTGCACACACTATAATTTCGAAAATTACAGATCTCTCTTTTCTGTATTTTGGAGAATACCGATTTTTTTTTTTAACTCTTAAATTAAGAGTGGAGGTTTTCCTATATTTATAGGAGAGAGAATAGCTAATTTATTTATTAGAAAATATTGGAGATCTAGAAATATTTTATTCACCAAGAGATATTATATTATTTCCATATCTTTCTCAATAATATTCTCTACCAAAATAAGCCCTACTTTTCTCTCTTTCTTGCAACAAAATTAATTCTTATATATTTTTAATTACCTTAGTTAATGGACTTTTATTGGGCTACTTGAGAGGCCTTTAGGAGAATTAGGATTGGTCCTCCCAATGGGCCCAGAAATCAATATTGAGCCACAATATTTTTTCAGCCCATTAATATTAATTCATTCCACTATAGAATTAATATTGCACTATCCATCCTAACCCATATTACGAAATATGGCTCCCGGTTATTATTTCCCGTGTTTAAGATTCAATGTCCATTAATTAATTTAAGCTACTGAATGCTTTAATTAATTAATATCTTTTATTCCTCGGAGTAAGGACAACTCAACATTATTATCATACCGGAAATAAATTCCACTGATCAGATTTGATATGATAAACCTTCCGAGCCTACCAAGGGGACATAATCAACTTGACACTCCAAGACACGATTCTCTTTATTAATTTTGGCAATCTGTCCTATAATTATTAATATTGCCCAAAATACAAAGTATTGACTCACATTGATTCTTTACCCATAATAAATCAAAGCAATACTTCTCAACTACAGACAATTCCATTTAAGTGACAGAGATTAAGAAATCAACAACCACTGAGGTCTAATTCTTCATTCCTTAAGTCAGTCTATAAGAATTACCTCTCTGTAGGTCCTATTCAGCACATCATAATGCACTAGTGTAATCTCTTGGTCAAGACAAACCAATCTGAGCCTTACACCTCAACTTCTACCAATGGATTGTTCAATTCCATCTAAGTTGTGAATCAATTGTACTTATATACAAGGAACTGACAATGCGATCTTTTGTGATCTTCTACACACCACATTGTCTACAATGTAAAGTACATCTGAACGTTTATGCAATAAATAATTACCATTCATTATATTTAAAGCAACCAGTGATAAAAATTTATTCTCATTAATAAGTGCAAAAATTAGTTTGTATACATAAGTAGCACTGAAAGCATACTTGCCAGTATAACCCTAACAGAGATATCCTTTACAATAAGCTCAGTGTGAAAGGATAGGATATCTCTCTAAGCTTTGTATGGATATACAATGAAGTTCAGCTTAGGTTGAAGTGTTTCTATGAAAGCTTGAAGGCTTTGAGTTTCCTTAGGATCTCAGGATTGTTGGTTCAGTTGGATACTAGTTGGTTGCCTTCTTCCTTTTTTCAATGGTTTCCACACTTCATGTATTTATAGAACAATTTGAGGATTTGCCCGTTGGAGAGACAGCCTCAAAATGCCTATATTTGTCTTCCTTGAACTCTGCAACTGGAAGACAGTTTCTTGAAAGTGACATGTCCTTAATTTGGGAAGTAAATGGTTGTAAGCACTTTGTCTTGACTTTGAAGCACTCTTCCCAATGTCTGACTTGAAGATTCACTTGATCAAACATGGACATCACTTCTGATCATTGGTCCTATGATAAGGACAACTTTCCTTATCATTAGGACAGTTCTACTTATCATAATCAGCAAGGTTGGCTAAGCTCTTTCAGATGACTTGGCTCTTTCTCTTTAATAGCATGTTTCTTGATGGTTCTTTGAGTATTTATGCCTTCATTTCAGTAGCTTTGATCCTTATCAGCACAGTTGGCCTTTACTTGGAACTGTTCTGGTTCAAGTGTGCTGAGACATCTCTGCTGGTTAACTCTTCTGAGCTTTGACATATACATCAGTGGACTTGATCTTGATGATGTATTTCATTCACAATATCTTCAGAGAGGTTATATTTCTACAGAGCTGACTTGATCAGCACAGTTGTCCATTTAGGTACTTCAGCAGATTTTAGGATCAATTGATTTTGAGCCTTGAGGGGGCTTGATTCTTGTAATCTTCTAAGCATGTATTCCCCCTCAATTTGTGTTTCTCAACTAGCCTACACTACATGTTCCAACATTCCTGAAACATGTTCATATCATTTTGACTTATATATCTGGCATGTCTTAAGGGGTTTTGGTATCTTAATCAAAATTCTCATTTTATTCCCAACACCTTCTAAGAAGATGCAGGACTTGAAAGAGGATAAGTCTCTACAAATTGCTCTAAGGGAGAGTAGAGCTGGAAGCATATCAAAGTCTAAGTCCAAATCCAACTGTCCTGAAGCTGGAACTCCTGAAACCAAACTTCCTAAAGCTCACCATTCTGAACCCAACTCTCCTGATACCCATACAACCCCCCAAGACCAACCCATCACCCCCCTGAACCTCACAAAGAGATACTCTCCTGACAGAGCTGCTCAAAGAGGGCCAATTGATGTGCTTGCTGACATTGCAGTTGATGAGTCAAGACTGCTATCACCCCTTGACTCTTCCATGCTCAACTATTCCAAACTCTTAGAAGCTCCATTATTAGATCCCACTCCCTCAACCAAAACCCCTTCAGAACCATTTCTCTCAAAAGTACCTGTCTCGGAAGCCAACCCTCCTAAACCCAGAGCCAACTCCCCTATAACCCAAAGTCCCCAATCCAGTGGAGATGAGGAGGAGTATACCTTTGAAGGTATGCTCAGAGGTGGAGCAAAGGCTACTGTGGACAGTTTGTATCCCTTTCTTGTTGAATTCCCAAGATTACAAAGGAATTTCCATGATTTGAGGGCTTTAGTTGAACTAAAAGACAAAACCATCATGGAAATTGCCCAAGTTATTCAAGATAAAGGAGCAAACTGGTGGCAGATTAAGGAGAGCAGATTGCTACACTTTGCTGGTGTGTAAAAGATAAGATTCCTGACAGATGAGGAGGTCTTTACAAAGCTTGTAGCAGACAAGGTTGCTGAGGAGAAGGAAAGGATTGCTAAAGGGATCAAGCACCCTGATAGCAGTTCCAATGATGATGATAACAATGATGATCCCACAGATCCCAACCCCCTGTTCCAAAACAACCAACTATCCACTACCTAACCTATCATAGGAACGACTCTGTATGTTCAGAGGTGTTGACCAAGGATGGTGCCAAAGATGCATCAGCTAATGAAGGTTCATCTGAGCCTGAGGCAAAGCTTAATGATGTTGAGGCTTCCCAACTAGAATTTGGTTTGGTTATGACCTCATTAGTGTCAACAGAGTACGACACTGAACAACTCTTGACCATTCAGGATGACTTAGTGGCTTTAGAACCAAGCATTGTGATCTCCCCACAACTGCCTTCTATGAACCCTATTGAGGGTGTAGAAGTTACAGGTTTAGGTGTTGGAGTTGAAAAGGAAGATATAGTTGAAAAATCAGAGGGAGTTGAGGAGGAAAGAAAGGTAGTAATCACTAAGATAGGGAGTGTACCACAAATAGAGGGAGAGGAAGGAGTAAGTGAGGAAGGAAAGGCTATTCTCGAAGTCAAATCTGAACTTCAAGAATCCCTTGATGAGAGGAGGCCTGACCTTGAAATTGAGATTATCAATAATGAAAGGAGAAAAGAAAAAGTTGAAAACGAGGAGAATGTTGCTGATGAGTCAGGGCCTTATGCAAAAGAATTTGAGGGTGTTGAGGGTGATTTACTTAACAAGTTTGACTTTTCTGATATTGCAGGTATCACCTTAGATCAAATCTTTGCTAATGAGATTTTCACAAATGCTCCTGTTCACATTGATATAGGCCTAGCACAAATTGCTCTTGAGGAGCATTCAACAAAGTTGGACACCTTGGTCCAACAAGTGGAATATGCCCATGAAAAAACTTCAGAAGCATTGGATGAGCAAGGCAGAACACTTGCCTCAGTAGAGATGAGACTCACTGGATCAGAAGAAGTGGTGTTACCCACTATTGAAGCTAGGATCAGTGGAGTGGAGTCCGGATTGCAAACAATCTCTACTGAAGTACAAATGGCCAAGGATAGTATGGATCAATTCACCAAAGAGGTAAAAAAGGATCAGAAGCTATTGTTAGATAACCATAACAAGAATGTCAAGGCTCTGAAGCTGGTTTTGGAGCAAGCAATAGGCAAGAAGAGTGCTCTTCAGAAGAGAAGGGCAAAGGAAATGAGACTTGCTATGGTGAAAGAAGCTTCAGCAAAATTTTCTGAGGAAGTGATAGCCAAGATTGTCGAATCTGCTGTGGCCAACCTCACTGATCTACTCAAAGCAAACCTTGATGCATCCCTGAAGCAAACAATGGAGCAAGTTGTTGAGATGAAGATGAAACCTGTTCTTGCTTTGCTTAGCATGAGCAGTGACATGATGCAAAATATACATGATCAAAATGTATATTTGCTTGAGGAGATTAAGTCCCTGAATCAGGCAAAGTCCCTATTGGCTAAAACCATGAGTGATCTCAAGCCCCAATGCTTTGATGAAGCCAAAAAGGGGGAAAGAGAAAGAGCAAAAGCCAAAGGTGCCTTAAAGATAGGTGAAGGCAGCAAGGGCAAAGAGAAAATGCCAGAGCCTAAAGGCAAAGAAAATAGGTGTTGAACATAGAAGATTTGGATGAAGATGAGCAATTGGCAATTACTCTAAAGAATTCTATGGCCTCAATTCAGGAAGAAGGAGCAAGAAGGTAACAAAGGCCTGGAGGTGAATCAGCAGGGTTGGACAAGACTGCTGAAGGTGTCTAAACCATGGGGAAAATCAAGAAAGCTATGAAGAAAAAGAGGAAAGCTGAAACTTTCAATGATTTTCCTAACAGCTTAGAGCTGCCAGCTGAATTCAGAGTGGAAGAAGAGCCTACTCCAAAGAAGGCCAAGATTGCTGAAAGTAATGAAGAAGAAGAAACTGCTGAAGTTGCCAAACATGCTGAAACTGAAGAAGTAGTTGAGAGGTTGTTTGAAGAAGGCTTTGGAGAAGGAGAAAATCCTAAGAGATCTCCAGTTCTTGCTGATGACCCATCCAAGCTTTTTGAAGAAGGCTTTGGAAAAGATGCTGAAACTCAGCAGAAACTGTCCATGATGAGAGCTCAAGAAAAGATGGAGCAATTAATGGAAGCTAACAGAGCAAGGGATAAAAGAAGAGAAAACTTCCAAAAGCCAAGGAGAAGGAGAGCAACTTACAACAAGTGGAAGCCTCAGCTGCTGATTCAGATGGATACCAAATATCCACACATGGATAAATGGGTTCCAATTCAGCTGAATGATGATTGGGAGGAAGCCAAAAGAGAGTTTGTTTATGACTTCTATGTCATAGGTAGATGGATGGAAGAAGATCTTGAATCCATCTTTACTCAATTCATGTTTGATAACCATAGGGAACTTTATCAAAAACTTCTTGGTGCTGCAGATATAGCAAGAATTGAGTTTAAATCTCCTTGCCCAATCATATATATGCGTCCAAAGCAGCAGGGCTACATTGATCAGTCTCAGATTTTGAAGATGAAAAGAATGAAACTTGGACCCAAGGGAACCAACAAGGAGGCCATGGACCTGAAGAAGAGGGTTTGGGCACAATATGGGATGGTGCCTCCTCCTGAAGATGATCTCTGAAACTGCTAAGTTTCCCTTGTCCCTTAATTGGCCATAACTGCTGAAATGGATGCTTGTTTGCTCATGACTGCTGATATGGACAACTATGTTGAAAATCTGCTCTTATCTGCTGATATGTTTATGCTTATGTAATTGCTCTATCACATACTCTGATTAGTTATTTGACTATCAACATGCTCTGTAGTGGTGAAATGTTATATGAATGATAATTGAATACTTTTTGAATCAAGAGATAACATCTCATTGTCTCAACTTACCTGACTTAATCCTATATGCACTTAAACTGTGATTATACTAACATGTTCTTTCAGGAAAATTGACCTTAGTCTCATCTATTGAAGTTATATGTAGTAAGTATAGTCAAGTCACTTTTGCATAGACTGTATAGGTTTTGGCATCATCAAAAGGGGGGAAATTGTTGGGAATAAAATGAGAATTTTGATTAAGATACAAAAACCCCATTAAGACATGCCAAATAAATAAGTCAATATAATATGAACATGTTTCAGGAATGTTGGAACATGTAGTATAGGCTAATTGAGAAGCTGGTGTGTTAGGCAGCTCTTAGTTTGTTTAGAAGCACAAGTTGAGGGGGAACACATGCAGAAAAGAATACAAGAGTCAAGCCCCCTCAAGGCTCAGAATCAATTTGATCCCAAGTCTGCTGAAATGCATAACTGACCAACTGTGTTGATCAAGTTAGCTCAGTAGAAAGACAACCTCCCTGATGATCAAATGAGAAGAACACATCATGAAGATCAAGTCTGCTGAAGTGTATGATAAACTTCAGAGGAGATGTCCAGCAGGATTGTCCAAGCATTTGAACCTAAAGTATTCTAAGGCAAAGGTCAACACTGTTGAAAGGATCAAAACCACAGAGATGGAAGCATGAATGCTCAAGAACCATCAAGAGATGATGCATAAAGAGAAAGAGCCAAATCATCTGAAAGAGCTAAGCCAACACTGTTGATAATCCAAATATGTTGATATTGATAAGCAGAACTGTCCAGATGATAAGGAAAGTTGTCCTTATCAAAGGACCAATGATCAGAAGTGATGTCCATGTTTGATCAAGTGAATCTTCAAGTCAGACATTGGGAAGAGTGCTTCAAAGTCAAGACAAAGAACAAACAGTCGTTTACTTCCCAAATTAAGCACATGTCATTTTAAAGAAACTGTCTTCCAGTTGCAGAGTTCAAGGAAGATAAATATAGACATTTTGAGGCTATCTCTCCAACGGACATAACCTCAATTTGCTCTATAAATACAGAAGGGTGGAAACCATTTGAAGGCATTCAACTTGCATCCAACTATCTTGAAATCCTAAGGAAACTACAAGCACATAAGCCTTCAAGCTTTCATAGAACATTCTTAGTTTCCATAAACACTTCATCTAAGCTGAACCACATTGTAAAACATTCAAAACTTAGAGAGATATCCTATCCTATACACTGAGCTCATTGTAAAGGGTATCTCACCGAGTTGGAACCAACATCAACCCTTATACCTTTCAAGAGAAAGTTAGAAGGTTGTTGTAGTAGAAGTGTAAGGAACTAACTGTTGAGAGAAGAACAGCTCAGTTCTGAGTTGAGAAGAGAGTACTAGGACTCTGAATTCCTAGGGATCAAGGCATCAAGGAGTTGTGTGGTTGATCAAGTGCACCTTGGCACTATAAAACAAGTTAATTCCAAGAGAAAGGAATTATCCTGTTAAATCAGGGAAAATGGATGTAGGAGCTTGAGTCTCTGAACCACTATAACTCTTATGTTGTTTACTTTCAAGTATTTTCATAAAAGCAACACATTCATACACAGCACACAATCTGATCTTTAAAAGATATACATTCAAGAGTGTGTAAAACAGTTTTGGGACAAGTGCCCTGAAAACCTGATTAAGTGTTAAGAAAGATTTCAGAATTAAAAAGATTTGCACACAAGTGTATCCCCCCCCCCCCATACACTTGTTATATACTCCTTTCAGGACAAACACTCTTATTTACCCATATGCCATTACTTTTCCACACACAATCTACTTTTTACTTTATTCACAAAACTTTACAAAACTACCCCTCAAAATATCACTCATTACCCATTTTCTTAAAAAATTCTTAAATTGTGTGTCATCCCAGGTGTGCAAGTTTCTATGGGACGGAGGGAGTATAATTTTGTTTGAGACTAATTTATATTTATAAAAACATTCTTCACAAAATGTAATAATGTTATTATACAAAATTAGTATTGTGTAATATTTTAAAAAATATATACAATTAATAATATTTTCTCACAATCTTAATCTACCGTAATACTTTGTCTCTGTAACAATGATACTTTGTATAGTAGAAACTGTGATAATTTGTACTCGTAACAGTGTTATTTCATATATGTAAAAGTTATACTTCGTGTTATAGAAACAATGATATTTCGTCCTCATAACAATGATACTGTGTATAGTAAAAATGTTATATTTCATACTCGTAACAGTTATAATTCGTATCTATAATTTTTTAGTTCGTCTTACAATATTCACCATATCTTTAAACAATTATACTTCTTCACATATATAATTTTTCACAAATATTACTAATCATTTTTCAGTTCGTCTTACAATATTCACCTTATCTTTAAAATTATTTCATGTTTTTACAAAAAAAAAAATATATATATTTCTTAGTCTATTATAGTTATCACATCTTTAAAAATCTTCTAATTTTTACAAAAAATATTTTTATACAAACATGAACGGGGCAACATTTTATGTCAATGGACATGGATATTGGTTGAATCTGAAACTTAACTGACTTGTGATATACAACAATTCAAACAACTCTCATATGATCTTCTCTTCTAATTTCTTCAAGGTCTTCTTGGTAAGACAATCTTGTGGGTCTAAGTTTTCAACTAATGAGCATATATACGCGTGTTGGTCATCATTCAAATAAGTATATACACAGTTTTACTGGTCATAGACTACTATACAATCAACTTGAAGACTTGTCAAAGATCGATAAATCCGCTCTTGTTAATCCTATTACATTGTGTTTTGACTAAATCATCAAAACTAAGTACGAAAATTTCAACAATAATTGTTAAGTCAAACATAGGATTGAAAATCAAATTAAGATATGTAACACTTGATTTGAGTTCATTCAATGAAGTGCGTTTTAGCGCGATTCAACATAAACTTCAAACAAGCTCAAACAAACTTTTATATTTTGTAAAATTTGAAGTTCTACTTGAGCTCGAGCTCGATAAGTTAAAACGTTAAAATAAGTGTAAAAATATCACACTACCTAAGCTAGCTCGACTCTTATTCGACTTGATTAATATTTATTCAACTTCAACTCGATTAATCATAAAAAAAAAGATTAAGCATAAGTTTCAAAACACAATATATTTTAAATAAGTTTGAATAATTGGGCATATTCCACGTTTTCATATTTTTAATTTCCCAGTTAATATTTCCATCTTACCCATACTAATTAATTTATTTTGAACAATAAATATATTTTTTTAAGAAAATAATTTGGCACTATTAATTTTTTTTATGGTCGTATTTCAATTTTAAAGAGGGGATTTTAATGTTTGTTTTCCAAAATATTCTAAAAAAATTTGAATTTACTTGAGGAAAAAGTATTCCCTACCATTTTATTCTCACACGTACAAATACAAGCGTCCCCATGCAGTTCCTAAGAAATAGATTCACGCCAATGGGGGAGTTGAGATCGAAGGCAGTGCCCTCCTAAATATGAAATGGGATCCGTACACAGAAGCTACACATTGACAAGCATGTGCAATGGGTTCCAGAGACTTCGTCTTCTGTACGATTTTGGTTGGATAATTGGCTCGGATATAAAATTGCCGATCGAGTGCACATGCCACATGAGCTTCGACAACACTATAACTTCCACATTTCAAAATACACAATAGACGGGTCATGGGCTCTCGAGGAAACGTTTGTGCAAGCCTTCCTGTGAATATTGTGTTGGATATTATGAAAGTTGTTTTTGTCTTGGGGTGAGACCAACAGATATGGCCATACTCGATTCATGGGGATTTGACGGCACGCGTTGCATATGAAGAAGTTAGGCCACATTATCCGGATATGAGTTGGGGCAATTGGATTTGGGCGTCCTATATATACCCCCACGACGCTCTACAGTCATTTGGAGAGTGATCCATGGGAAGTGGCCTACATGGGACTGTTGGGAAAGTAATCCCAATACCCAATAATAATCCCCCAACAATGTGGTCCCAAACTTTTGTGGTCCCCAACTCCTTTGTGGGAAATTATTATGGGACCACATTCCCCATCTCTTTTGTGGGGAATTATTGGCACTTGTGGGTTATGGACCATCACGCTAGGAATCCTTTGAGACTCCCGTGAATCTTTTGAGATGCCCTAAGGATCTTTTGAGACCAAAGCTTGCAAGAGTTGAGCCAACGTATACTCTTGATTATTCATCGTATAGTTCAGTTGGAACTGCTCAAAACTTTTCGGTAGAGAATGGATTACGAAATCGATCTGCGTTTCCGCATCGAATTCAGCACCAAGAATCTCAAGTTTGTTAAGGAAACCCATCATCTTAAGAACGTGATCCCTCACGGGCGTTCCCTCGACCATTTTCTGTGATAACATATCTCTCATGGTCATTTGTCTAGCCGTACGATTCTGATGAGCAAAAAGTTCCTTAAGGTTCATCATAATAGCTGAAGCGGATTCCATGTTCTGGTGTTGGTGTTGCAACACATCTGACATTGAAGCCAAGATGGTACACCTAGCCATTTCATCGGATCTCATCCACTCCTTATGATATTCCTTATCTTCTTGGTTCGTCTCATCTGTAGGGGCAGGGGGTTTAGGTTCATCAAGGACCCACTTATGCTGTTGTGCAGTCAAGACTATAAATAAATGTCTTTTCCAATCCACATAATTCTCTCCTTCCAATTTATTTTCTTTAACTATACTAAACAGTGGGTTAAAAGGAGACGACATGCTGAACTGAGAATAAAATATACAATTCGTATTAATATCCTATTAACACAAAAATTATCACATAATTTGATCACATTTCTATATTAAAAACCTCAAAAACCGATATAAACATGCATCAGCCAACATCTTAAAACCAATTTAAGCAAGTTACGATGAGTGTGAACGTTTACTCAAATACATTTAAGCAGGTTACAAACCTTTAATTCAAAATTAATAGTTGGCTTTAACCTGGCCATATAAAATTGACAGGGACTCCGATGGGGAGTTAATATATCAATTTTATACCTAAGTAATAACCATAATTAAATACAGGACTATTATTTCGTTTCGAATAAGCCACTCGATGGGAGGGTCATACCGCCACTAGTAATAATCCACAATCATCCTTAAAGGAATTTATTCATGTGAACTTATCTTTTGTCCTATCCGATAGGGAGAGAGGCGCTTGCCAATGCGTAGCTAAAAGACTTCACAAATAAATAAATTATGGAGGCCATTTAATCAATTTATTATCTTAAATAAATTTAATTAAAAAAAACATACTTAGTAATTTTTAAACTTGAGGTTTTTCACGAATCCTCATGCAAAATTAACAAATAATCATAGCATAATTTCAAAACAAAAATTAAACACAAATTAGGCAAACACGTCCAATTATCATGGTTTAATTTTCTCGTTTTGAAGAAACAAGAAATTCGTACTCCCACGGCCGCAAAAAAAAAATCACGCTACGCCCACAACCGGCCCGTGTGGCTTGGTCGTCCAGGTGCGCCTCCGATTCTTTAATCCGTCCAACGGTCTTCGTCTTTGATCAGTTACAATTTATTTACAAAAAATAAATCTAACATCTAGACTAGTCTATTACAATTTAAATAATCTAATCTACCCGTGGATTTTCTCACGGGAAAAACAAATCTAACCGAATCAGATTAAAAACCACATTCAAACAACATAAATTAAAACATACATTAAAACCGTGATAATTGGATACCTGCAAAAAAAGATCTAACAATTCTACCATTCAAATATCAATTTAATGTAAATAAATTTAAATTCTAATTTAAATTATAGAGCCCAAAACCTTGGCTCTGATACCATCTGTTGGGAAAGTAATCCCAATACCCAATAATAGTCCCCCAACAATGTGGTCCCCAACTCTTGTGGTCCCCAACTCCTTTGTGGGAAATTATTATGGGACCACATTCCCCATCTCCTTTGTGGGGAATTATTGACACTTGTGGGTTATGGACCATCACGCTAGGAATCATTTGAGACTCCCGTGAATCTTTTGAGATGCCCTAAGGATCTTTTGAGACTCTCGGGAATCCTTTGAAACTCCTTTAAAATTACCCGGATCTATTTGGGACGTAATTTAAATATGAATTATCATAAATATAATTTCATAATTTAAAAAAATTAAATCAACTAATTTATGTAATGAATGTACGGTAAAATAATTAAATCCCTAAACATGCGGAACTAAGGGATTACGTGTTTACCTTTAAATCGGAGAGATGTCGTTGAAAAGAGTAACAACTTCAACCCAATTGCCTTCTCTAGTATTCCCTAAGTCCTAGTCCGTTGACCCGGTGGGAGATCTCACGAACTATTAACTCTCAAGGAAGAATTAATTTTCTCTTGTTGCACACACTGTAATTTCGAAAATTACAGACCTTTTTTTTTTTTCTTAGTCTCAAGAGTACCAATTTTTTTCTTCTCATTTTATAAGAGAGAATCTATGTTTCTTCTCTTACAAGAAAGAAAAATTGACCGGTCAATTTATCTTTGAATAATATAGAAATAATCTCTTATTTCCATATATCTTTTTCCATAAATATCTCTCTCTAATTTCTTGCAACAAAATTAATCCTTATCTTTTAATTACCTTAATTAATAGACTTTTATTGGGCTACTTGAGGGGCCTTTAGGAGAATTAGGATTGGACCTCCCAATGGGCCCAAAAATCAATATTGAGCCACAACATTTTTCCAGCCCATTAATATTAATTCATTCCATTATAGAATTAATATTGCACTATCCATCCTAACCCATATTACGAAATATGGCTCCCGGTTATTATTTCCCGTGTTTAAGATTCAATGTCCATTAATTAATTTAAGCTACTGAATGATTTAATTAATTAATATCTTTTATTCCTCGGAGTAAGGACAACTCAACATTATTATCATACCGGAAATAAATTCCACTGATCAGATTTGATATGATAAACCTTCTGAGCCCACCAAGGGGACATAATCAACTTGACACTCCAAGACACGATTCTCTGTATTAATTTTGGCAATCTGTCCTGTAATTAATAATATTGCCCAAAATACAAAGTATTGAATCAAATTGATTCTTTGCCCATAATAAATCAAAGCAATACTTCTTAACTACAGACAATCCCATTTAAGTGACAGAGATTAAGAAATCAACAACCACTGAGGTCTAATTCTTCATTCCTTAAGTCAGTCTAGAAGAATTACCTCTCTGTATGTCCTATTCAGCACATCATAATGCACTAGTGTAATCTCTTGGTCAAGATAAACCAATCCGAGCCTTACACCTCAACTTCTACCAATGGATTGTTCAATTTCATCTAAGTTGTGAATCAATTGTACTTATATATACAAGGAACTGACAATGTGATCTTCTACACACCACATTGTCTACAATGTAAAATACATCTGAACATTTATGCAATAAATAATTAACATTCATTATATTTAAAGCAACCAGTGACAAAAATATTATTCTCATATTTTTTAGGAACTCAACTTCTATGATGTCTCTCGATCCTTCTTCCATCTTCCAGGTCGTTCTAAATAACATTTCAGAAAGGACTTAGAATAAATCAAGGAAGGTCAAATTAAGATGTTGTTGATAATGTTAAAGCATTTAAGAGTTAACAACATCTATAATCTCCCCCAATTTGACCTTTCGACTACAACACATGATGCACATATATTTCTATACATACTCAGTATTATGTATTTAGGTAAGGTTAACATCAAGTCTAAATACTAGTCAAGACAATACCTGTTGTAACCATTGGATCAAATAAAAAAGAGATCAAGAATAATTTTACTAAGATTCGTGCCATAAGATCAAAGTAATCTTATTCAAAACCAAAACAAGTATAAATAGTACACTTGTTTCCAAAACATATAACTTTTACAAAAATCAAAGATTAGATCAGAGCATAATATACGAATATGTACTTGATCAACCTAAGACTTAAGTAAGACTCAAAGAAATCAGAGCAAAAAATAACAAACAAAACAGAGAAAAACCAATAGAAAAGACTCAACATGATTAACTAAGAATTAATCCATATGCAATAAGCAATTAAAATTTTATTCTTTAAAGCAAACAGTTTTAAGCCTTTTAAAGCAGTAAGCCAAATAAGAATACATTTTAATACAAACAGTTTTAAGCATGTAGGACATAGATCAGAGTTAGAAAAAAAAAAACAAATAAACAAGGCATATTCATCATGTAGTAAACATTTAATGATAAGAAAACAAATTAAGCAAGAAGCAATAATCAAATATCATTAATGCAAACTGTTGGTCCCAAAGTTGAGTTAAGATTGAGTAAGCTAAGAAAGTCTAGAGGGGAGGGGTGAATAGACTTTCAAAAATCTTTCAAAATATCAGAGTTTATAATGCGGAATAGTGTTCTGAATAGTACTGTTCTTACTGAGTCAGATCAGTACTTCCAGTTTTAGTTTTATACTCAACTTTTAATCAGATCTTTACTTAGTAAATTCTACTGTTCTTGTTCAAACAAATATTAAACAAATATCAAACAGGAAATAAAGAACACAGAATTTTATAATGGTTCGACCAATAAGTCTACATCCACTCTCACAATCCCAGTTGTGATGTTTTATTACTCTTCCTTGAGTTTCTTGTGGCTTAAAGTCCCAAGATTAAGACTGTGATCTTATCGATTACACTTCCAAGTGTATCTTCGATCTACTAGTAATTCTACAAGTAACTAGCACACTTGTTTACAACAATACAAACTTAAAACTGAAAAGTAAAACTTCTCTTTGAGTAGCCTTTGATTTCTTCTCTTCAATTCAGTGGCTTCTCCTTAGTTCGATTTACTTAACTCTGTGAGTTCTTGATTGTAGACTTGCTCTTGACTTCTCTAAGATCAGTAATTGTTCAGTAGTAGCAGTCTTTCAGTAGTCTCTTCAAGTAGGAGATCATACAGTATTTATAGAACTTAGTATGACAGTTAGCAGTTTGTGAACTAACTCTCAACCAACTCTAAACTGTTTTTGTAACTTCTTCTTGTAACCGACTTTGTAACTTCTTTCTTATTCCAAGTCAGCATATCTTCAAATATATCTTCAGTTACACTTTAAATAAGCTTTCCAAACTTATTCTTCAAATACACCAAATCAGCACAGTAACTTACTGTTCTGATTTTTACTCTTCTTAGTCAGTCAGCACAGTAACTTAAAACTGTTCTGTACTTCTCCAGAATTCTTCTAAGCTTCTCTTCAACTCTTCTTTGAAGTCTTCTTATTCTGAAGTAGTCTTCTGAGTCTTCATTAGTCTTCTGATTTTCTTCTAAACTAGTTCTAATCTACTGTTCTGAACTTTTACAATGCTGAATACAATAGAATACAACTTTACATATATAAAACCTATCTATACATCAACTGAACTATATACAGATGAGTATATCAAAGTCCTACACTATAAGCTGTTTATACAATACAAAACATCAGCTTAGTACCTAACAATTCATATATCAGATCAGTAAACACAATAAGATCAGTATATAAGATCAGTAAACTCAGATAAGATCAGTAACTTAGATTTCAAATATCTCATTAAAATCAATATTCTTATTCTCAGATTCCATTAAGATCAGTAATCTTATTTTCAATATTTCTTAATAAGATCAGTAAACTTATTTTATATGACTCAGTTAAGATCAGTAATCTTGTTTTCAGATGACTTAGTTAAGATGACTTAGAACCACATATATCACTAACTTTAAGTTGCTTTTGGCCATCAAAACATACAATCAGCAATTAGAACATTGTTTATAGGATTCATATCCCAACAATTTCCCCCTTTTTGATGAAGCCAAAACTACTTAAATGTTAATAAATCAGTAGTTAAGTATGTAGTCAATCATAATCAGATCAGATAATGCACATATTACACATACTAACAAAATATGAAACAAACAGAAAATATAGAAATAAAGATTAAGGTTATAAATGTTATCTTGTGAGCTTAGTCCTTCATCTTCTTTCTTTATCTTCAGATTCTGAATGCAACATAAAGCCTTGCTTTGATATCCATCATATGTTGATGATCAGTAATTCCTTCTTCTTTGATAATCTCAGCAATTATGTTACTAATCTCCTTGTAATCTGGTTCTGCATTCTCTAGTCTTGGAGGTTCCCAATTCGGTTCTTCAGGACATAAGATCTTTGTTCCAGCACAAGCAGCAACTTGTGCTATATCTTCCCAAAAATCTTTATCTATGTTCAGCATGAACTCTTCAAAATCAGCAAATCCAGCTTCTTTGCTTGAATGATCACCAAACTTCCTCACAATGAAGTTTGCAATCTGCCACTTCTTCTTCAGATTTTTCCAATATTCCATATTTTCAGTTAGAACAATAAAATCCACAAAGTTCTCATCTTGAAAATTTTTGTCAAACTCTCTTCCTTCAGCTTTTCTCTGAGCATTCAATTTTCTTCTCAAAGCTGCAACTCTATTATCAAACCTTGTTTTCAAAAACTTAACATCCTTTTCTTTCTTCTTTTTCAATTCTGCTTCTTCACTTGAAACACCAATTTTCAACTTACTTCTTGATCTGGTAACTCTACCAGTTTCTTCTTCTTGTTCTTCTTCATCAGACAAAATTAATTTCCTCTTTTTCTGACTAGAACTTCCAGCAACATCAGTTTTCTTCTTTTCAACAATTTCTCGAGCTTGTTGTTTCTGTTGCTTCCTGAGTTTGATTTTCTCATTCAGACTTGCAATTTCTTGTTTCAACTCGTCTTGAGTCACAACTAGTTGAGCTTGTTGTGACTGAGTTTGTTCCATCACTATTCTTGTCTTATCTTCCCCCTTTTTGGCTTCATCATGCCACTCTTTCAAGGAAGATATGTGTTGCTCCAACTTCTTATGCAACACCTGAGATAGGTTCTTCTCTTGCAATCTATGAAGATCATAAATTTTAGACACTGTATGCTCCATAACTCTTTCATAAGAATTATCAGAATTCATCTTATTCATTCTCTCAGTAGCTTCTTGGAACATTTTCACAGCATCTTCCAACTTTGCTTGAAGCTCTGCATTCTGCTTTTTCAACAATTCAAAGCTAGCATTTTCAGATTCCTTCTCAATAGGAACTGTTCTGACCTGTTCCTGCACATCTTCAGGAATGATAGGATCAGCAGACTGAAATGGAATGCTTTCCATCTCTTCAGCATCCAAAACTTGATTTCCAACAACTTATGTATCTTCAATCACAACAGTGTTCTCAAACACCTTTGTTGTGTTGTCAACAGCTTCATCAACTTCCATAAAATCCTCTTCAACAGCATTCTCAGCTTCATCAACAACCCTCTCTTCACTTACCATAATAACATCATCATTTTCATCTGCAGCAGTAGTGACAACATTCTCCACAGAATATTTAAATCCTGTCAATCTTTCAACAAGTTATACCACTGACTTTGGGGTTACTAGCTCAAGAAATGAGTTAACACCAGCTGCATGCATCTGCTCTGCTTCCCAATCATCAAAGATTGAAGCACCACCCATACCTTCCATAACAACTAAATTTTCTTTAAGAGTACTCCTCTTAAGATACACCCATGTGCCAATCCTAAGGAGTTTCTCAAACTCAACTGAGCTTTCATCCAATCCAGGAAACTGCTTCAACAAAGCCAATCTTAAATCTATCCTGATTTTATCTTCCTTATCACAGATAGGATAATCCATTAAACCAGCAGTTTTAAGGGCTATATATTCAGGTTCAGGGGATGATGAAATGTCAAGTGGTACAGTAGAAGGCTCAAATTCATGTTCAGTAGAGTGATCATGAACTTGTATTGGGGAATGATGTGGAGTAGGTTGGTGTTGAGGACTTGAAATAGGAGTAGGATTAAAAGGGGTGTTCTGAGGGGATGAATGGGGAGTGTTCTGAGACATTGAAAAGTAGTGAGCTGATTCTCCAGAACATGAAGGTTGAGGGTTAAGGGGTTCAGCTGGGCTTGGATCAGAATTTGAAGGGGTAGGAGAAACATCAACAAGCTTCCTCCTAGCACTTCTCCTCTTGGTTCTCTTATGTAAAGCAACAGGACTTAAATTACTAACCTCTTGCTCTTCAGAGCTTGCTTGCACCACAGTCTCAACAAACCTGACTGTTGGCTCTGAGGCAGCTGTAGCAGACCTCCCTCTCCTTGGTCTAATACTGCTCGGATCATGCCTCGCTTTCAATCTAATCTCTGGTTGATTATCATCAGATCTGTACATTGAAGCTCCAGACTCTTGTGCTTCAGGTTCTTGAGGTTGCTCCAAAGGGTGTTCTTGTTCAAATCGAACAGATTCCTTTTTCATCAAGAATTTTCCATGATGGAATTTCTTGGGATTACTCCAGTACGCCTTCTTGACAACCAACTGTGGCAACAAGATACTCAACTTGTTTCCGAACCCTAATTTCGATTTAATCGAAAATTCCATTGTATCCTCATCGAACAAGACTTTTTCTTTCTCATTTAACAGTCTTTCTAAGAAAAATCCATGCCAATCACCTTGAACTCTGTCAATGATTGCTGCCATAATTCGGATTTTTGAACTTGATAGAGCATCCTGACTGTGATGTTGCCCTAACAAACATTTTCCGGCTATGTCCATTAGAAACTGCAGACCAGTAGGAAGAACATCTTTCTTAAGATGGCTTAGAGACTCAGGTTCTTCACCAGTCCATCTGCCTACACATTCTTTCTCTTCCCCTGCTTTGTAGGTCAAAATATTTACAGGGCCTTGAGGTAAATCTAACATAACTTCCAGGATTTCCCTTGTAATTGCTACCTTGTGCCCTGACAGCATGGAGTGAACACCATTGCTATCACCTTTAAGCTGTAAATAAAATTCCATCGCCTCTAGTTCGAATACATTCATTGGAGAAGATTCAAGAAACTTCCTCAGCCCGCACTCTTCGCACATCGTCAGAATTGCTTGATTTTCAGCATTGTGTCGGCCATTGAAATATACATCATTTTCTACAAAAATGCCCTTTTCACGAACCCAGAAATCCGAATCAAAAGTTCCTGCAACTTCGTTAGATTCACTGATAATATTGATAATTGCCATTGTAGGTTTTTGTAGAAGATAGATTATTGAGATTTTGCAGTAATTTTGAGTTATGAGCTTTCCAGAAATGAACTCGTAAGAAAGAAGAAGATGAAGAGTGATCGTGTTTGTCAAATTCAAAACCAATCTAGGGCTAGGATTGAATTTGATTATCACAAAGAATGGTTGAGATTAAGTCTCGAAATTCGTGTTTAACAAGAACTGTTCATATTCTAGTACCATTCTTAATTTTGGAGCCAATTTGTGTTTGATAAATACACCACAGTTTTTAGGTTAGAAATAGAGGAGTGTACTCATCTTCTCTATTAGTAATCTAAACTTTGAGCAGTTTGTGACTTAGAGTATTCTAATCCAAAAGACTGTTCTGATGCAAATCAGCACAGTAGTTTCCAAAACTATTTCACTTCATTTTCTTACTTGTATATAAAGAAAATTTCACTTATCTGGATCAGCTGAGTACTGTAATCAGCTGAGTAGACTTTTTAGACATCAGATCAGTAGATAAATCAGCACAGTAGTTTTCAGATCAGTAGATGGGTCAGCACAGTAGTGTTCAGATCAGTACCCAATTTTCCTGATTTCACCTTTTTGATATCAGCACAGTAATCCTCAGATCAGTACTGTGACAGATCAGTGCTATTCTGTAGACAGATTAGTAATACTTAAATCTTTCTGTAGACAGTTTAGTCAGTAATCAGATTAGTTCTGTAGAATAACTGAATTGTAATCAGATCAGTATTGTAGACAAGTCAATGTATTAATCAGAATATATCTGTAGACTGATATAGCCTGTAATCAGATCAGATTAGTAGATTTTTCAAATCTGTAATCAGATCAGTTCCCCCTTCAGTGGAGAATTCCTCTTCTGTGCCTGTTTCACCTTGATAGAAGTGTTAGTTCATTAGATATAAGTGTAAAACAGTACAGAGTAGTAACAATATGTTTAATTTAATGATCACATCAAGGTTTATGCTAAAGTGACTTAGTGTTCTGAGTCAACAAAAGGATCTTTAAGAAATCACAGATTCCCCCTTAATGTGTGTTCTCAGTGTCCCTCAGCTTTACCAGCTTCCTCATCGAGATTAAGGTCACTTTAGTAACCTTGTTACATGTTTTAAGTGTAGTGATCTGACATAGGATTGTCTCTTCTGAATTTTGAGTTTTTATGTACTGCTCTTAGTTTCTGCTTCATATTCCTCTTGGTATAAGATCAGTACCTGAAATGTTAGTACAGTTCTATATACATATAGAATCCATATCTATCAATCCTAAGCTAATGCATAACTCTCTGAATCTCACTTCAGCCAATGGTTTTGTAAAAATGTCAGCTCTTTGAATATCAGTATGAATCTTTTCCATCCTAATATTTTTCTTTTCAACATGATCCCTAATAAAATGATGTCTAATGTCAACATGCTTGCATCTAGTATGTAGAACAGGATTTTGTGTAATGGCAATGGCACTATTACTGTCACAATATATATGTACATTAGATTCTACAATATTGTAGTCTCTGAGTTGTTGTATTAGCCAAAGAAGCTGACTACAACAACTTCCTGCAACCATATATTCTGCTTCAGTAGTAGAAGTTGCGACACTTGTTTGTTTCTTTGAAAACCATGAAATGAGCTTAGTTCCTAAGAATTGACATGAACCTGAAGTAGATTTTCTATCTATTTTGCAACCTCCAAAGTCAGAGTCTGAATAACCACTTAAAGATATATCATCATCTGCAGGATACCATAATCCTCGATTAATGGTTGTTCCACATAAACTTCTTCAGCAAGTATACCATTCAAAAATGCACTTTTTACATCCATTTGATACACAGTGAATTTCATATGAGCAGCATATGCAAGGAACAATCTTATAGCTTCTAGTCTAGCTACAGGAGCAAAAGTTTCATCATAATCAATACCCTCAGCTTGAGAGTAGCCCTGAGCAACTAATCTTTATTTCTTACTACAAGATCATTTTCATCCCTTTTGTTCTTGAAAATCCACTTAGTGCCTACAACATTATGATCACTAGGTCTATCAACAAGTTCCCAAACTTCATTTCTAGTGAACTAATTAAGTTATTCTTGCATGGCTATAATCCAGTTACTATCACTTAAAGCTTCATTCACAGTTTTAGGCTCAATAGATGATAGAAAACAACACCAGCAAAATAGAGACTTGCTAGGTTCTTCCTGAGAATCAAACAATTGTTTTCTAGTTTTAACACCTTTGCTAGAATCACCTAGAATCAGATCAGTATAATGAGCAGACTTCCATGTCCTTCTATTCTTAACAGAAATGCTATCATCATTTATATCATGCAAATCATCATGCATATCAGTATCATTCATATCAGCAGATTTGTTCATAGGAGAGCAGTCATTCAATTCTGGTATATCAGAAGTTTTAGATGACTCACCTTTGTCTTTTACCTTTTCTTTATCAGAATCTTGATCTAGGACATTCAGGAAAGGATTATATGCTTGTAAAGATTCATATATTTCTGCATCATCATCATCATTGTTGGTTTGTTGCTGTAGTTTGTCAATTTTCTTACTGAGCTGATGATCAGCAGAGTCCTGCACATTCTCATCAAAGACTACATGGGGTGTTTCTTCCACACATAGGGTAGAGTAATTAAACACTCTAAATGCTTTGCTTACAGAAGAGTATCCTAAGAATATCCCTTCATCAGCTTTTGCATCAAAAGAATTTAATTTACTTTTGCCATTGTTATGAATGAAACACTTGCATCCAAAGATATGAAAATAAGAAACTCTAGGTTTTCTGCCTTTCCATACCTCATAAGGTGTTTTACCATGCACCTTATTTAGAGCACTTCGATTTTGGGAGTGGCAAGCTGTGTTAATAGCTTCTGCCCAAAACTTCTGAGGTGTGTTGAATTCTGCAATCATGGCTCTGCATGCTTCTTTTAGTGTTCTGTTTCTCCTTTCTGCAACACCATTTTGTTGAGGGGTTCTGGCTGCACTTGTCAAATGCTGTATGCCAGACTTAGAACAATAGTCAGAGATGTAACAGTTAATAAACTCAGTCCCCTTGTCACTCCTAATTTTGATAATGGGATTACCTTTTTCAACCTGCAACCTCTTCAATAGATTTGGAAGTAGTGTTTGTGTATCACTCTTTTTGTGTAGAAAGACTACCCAAGTAAACTTAGAGTAATCATCTACTACAACTAGAGTATACCTTCTTCCATTCAATGTAGGAGGGCTGATAGGACCATGAAGATCCATATGCAAGAGTTCTAAAACTCTGCTTATTGAAAGAGTTGGAATGGACTTAAATGAAACCTTTACCTGTTTACCTTTTTGACAGGAGTCACACATTTGTGATTTGGAATAGATTTCATTAGGAATGCCCTCAACAAGATGTTCTCTAGCAATCTTGTTGATTATCTTAAAGTTCAGGTGGCAGAGGCGTTTATGCCAGAGCCAACTGTTTTCTTTAGGACTCTTAGTAATAAGACAAGCATTCTTAGGACAACTATTCCAATTCACAATGTATACACTTCCTTGTCTTGTGCCAACAAGTAGAACATTGTGAGTCCTTTTGTCTATTATTTCACATCTTCTGGTCTTGAACTGAACTTTGTATCCCCTGTCACAGAATTGAGATACAGATAACAAATTATATTTCAAACCTTCAACATAGGAGACATCTTGGATTTCAACATCTCCATTCTTGATGAATCCAAATCCTTTTGTGATTGCCATGGAGCTGTCTCCAAAGATGACTTTTGGTCCTTCCTTCTCATGATAGTCAGTAAGCAAGGCCTTGGTACCAGTCATGTGGTGTGAACACCCACTGTCTATGTACCAGGTCTCACCAACTGAACCACCTTTCTTGTATAAGTCCAGTCGATCCTGCAAGGTAGTGATCTTAATAATTTAGGTACCCTAGTTTATTGGGGTCCTTGGGGGTTAGTAGTGAGAGGTACCCAAATGAACATTGAGGATTTGAATAAATGGGACCTCTTCAGTTTCCTTCCAAATTTATCACAAAACAGTACTTTGTTAACCAATTCAGAATTATCAGCAGACTTAGGATCTATTTTTCTGAGATAGCCTTTCCTTGGTTCTATCCCTTTTTTAGTAAGATCAGTATGTCTGTAATAGTTTGAATAAGGTCTGAAGGCATGTGGACCATACGGCTTATAGATGCGTTTTGGTCTTTCCTCATCAATGATATCATAAGATAAAGGTGGAGGATAAAGAACAGGTTTGTTATGATAATGAGGTACAAATCTCCTAGGTTTAGTTGAATACAGCTAAGACTGCCTTATAAAAGGAGGTCTAGGCTGATTCCAACTTTCCTGTCTTTGTCTTGACCTACTGTTCTGAGTTTGCCTCTTCTGATACCAGGACTGTTTTGATCTGGTCAGAGGAGTATAACTCTTCTGGTATGGTCTAGACTGTACTGGTCTTAATACATTCTTCATTTTACCATTCTTGGTAGTAGGAGGGATGTATTTAGACTGTTCTTTGAGTTTTGGATCATCATCATAAATCATAGGTTCTTTTCCTTTATCTAGTTGCAAAGAACATGAACTAGCTCCATTAGTGTTCTTAAATTCTGAAGTAGAGGAACTAGGCAGATCAATACCTATCCCACTTTTATCATTTGGAGCTCTATATCTGTCTGAGATAGTTTGATTAATCTTAGTAGAGTTAATCATCCCAGATAGCTTTCGATCTAGGCTCACTACTTCAGATTCTAAGAATCTATTGCGCTCTTCAAGTTTTTCACATTTAATATTTAAATCATTGAATTCATTAGTCTCTTTGGCTTGAGTTTTAAACATACCCTGATATAGTGTGTCAATGGATGCATACTTTTCTTGGAGTTGAGACAACTCTTCTGATAGTCTTGCATTTATGACATTCATAAGCATAATGACCTGGCTTATCACAATTATAGCAAACAGGATTGTTAGAAGTTCTCTTAGGAGGTGAATAATTTCGGTTCCTGTCATGCTTGTCAATTGAGTTCCTGTCTTTCTTATAAGAATACTTTCTATCCCTCTTATCAGATAAGTTCCTATCTCTCCTGTTCTCATTAGAGATCTCATCCCTTCTTTCAGAAGAGTTTTGATCCTTTCTGTTCACAGAAGAGTCCCTGTTACTAGAACCCTTGGTTTCCTTATAGAATCTCTTGTATCTACCATACCTCTTATTTAGTCTATCAAATCTTTTGATCATAAGGCTCATCTGGTCATTCAGACTAAGATCAGAACTATCTAGTTCATCTTTTATGCTTGAGGCCTTAGACTTAGATGATCTAGACCCCTTAGAGGTAGAGGCTTTAAAAGCTATGTCCTTAGAGGCATCCTTATCCTTATGAATCACAATAATAGGATCTTCTTCATCTAACTCAAACTCATGTGCCTTAAGGGTTTGGAACATAGTTTCTGCTGGCCAAGAATCAATGTCTTGTGTGGTTTTAATGATCATCTTGACCATTTTCCACCTTTCATCCAAAGCTTTCAAGATTTTCAAGTTAACTTCTCTTTCAGTATAAGTCTTTCCTAACACATCAAGATCATTCATGATTTTTGTAAATCGAGTATCCAATTCATCAATTGATTCACCTGGCTTCATCTTAAATGTTTCAAACCTTTGGACAGCTGTGGATAATTTGCTTTCTTTGATCAGTGTAGTACCTTCACAAAGAATAGCCAATTTGTCCCACATTTGCTTTGCAGTCTTACATTTTAACACTTTGCCAAGATACTCATTTGGCAAGGTGTGTAAAATATAATTCTTAGCAAGACTATCCAAATTGTTTTGTCGCATTTCTTCAGAAGTCAGTTCTGACCTTGGTTTAGGGACCAGTGCTCCAACTGGTTTAGAAGGATCCAGAACAGCAGTGTTTTCCATCATGGTGACAATTGGTCCTTTAGTCACCACAGACACCATCAGATCATGTGTTAAGCTAAAGATGGCCTCCATCCTAAGCTTCCAATAGTCATAATCTACAATCTTGAACTTAGGAAGTTTGTTCACATTAGTGTCATCCATGTTTGATTAGACAAGTAGGATCAGTAGTATAGCATATAATTTTCAAGTACTCAGATAGTGACAGATATCAAGAAATAGTAGCAAGATCAGTGAGATTTCCCTCAAGATCTACAAGGTTATCAAGAAACAGCAGTCCAAAGACCTACTGCTCTGATACCACTTGTTGGTCCCAAAGTTGAGTTAAGATTGAGTAAGCTAAGAAAGTCTAGAGGGGAGGGGTGAATAGACTTTCAAAAATCTTTCAAAATATCAGAGTTTATAATGCAGAATAGTGTTCTGAATAGTACTGTTCTTACTGAGTCAGATCAGTACTTCCAGTTTTAGTTTTATACTCAACTTTTAATCAGATCTTTACTTAGTAAATTCTACTGTTCTTGTTCAAACAAATATTAAACAAATATCAAACAGGAAATAAAGAACACAGAATTTTATAGTGGTTCGACCAATAAGTCTACATCCACTCTCACAATCCCAGTTGTGATGTTTTATTACTCTTCCTTGAGTTTCTTGTGGCTTAAAGTCCCAAGATTAAGACTGTGATCTTATCGATTACACTTCCAAGTGTATCTTTGATCTACTAGTAATTATACAAGTAACTAGCACACTTGTTTACAATAATACAAACTTAAAACTGAAAAGTAAAACTTCTCTTTGAGTAGCCTTTGATTTCTTCTCTTCAATTCAGTGGCTTCTCCTTAGTTCGATTTCCTTAACTCTGTGAGTTCTTGATTGTAGACTTGCTCTTGATTTCTCTAAGATCAGTAATTGTTCAGTAGTAGCAGTCTTTCAGTAGTCTCTTCAAGTAGGAGATCATACAGTATTTATAGAACTTAGTATGACAGTTAGCAGTTTGTGAACTAACTCTCAACCAACTCTAAACTGTTTTTGTAACTTCTTCTTGTAACCGACTTTGTAACTTCTTTCTTATTCCAAGTCAGCATATCTTCAAATATATCTTCAGTTACACTTTAAATAAGCTTTCCAAACTTATTCTTCAAATACACCAAATCAGCACAGTAACTTACTGTTCTGATTTTTACTCTTCTTAGTCAGTCAGCACAGTAACTTAAAACTGTTCTGTACTTCTCCAGAATTCTTCTAAGCTTCTCTTCAACTCTTCTTTGAAGTCTTCTTATTCTGAAGTAGTCTTCTGAGTCTTCATTAGTCTTCTGATTTTCTTCTAAACTAGTTCTAATCTACTGTTCTGAACTTTTACAATGTTGAATACAATAGAATACAACTTTACATATATAAAACCTATCTATACATCAACTGAACTATATACAGATGAGTATATCAAAGTCCTACACTATAAGCTGTTTATACAATACAAAACATCAGCTTAGTACCTAACAGTTCATATATCAGATCAGTAAACACAATAAGATCAGTATATAAGATCAGTAAACTCAGATAAGATCAGTAACTTAGATTTCAAATATCTCATTAAAATCAATATTCTTATTCTCAGATTCCATTAAGATCAGTAATCTTATTTTCAATATTTCTTAATAAGATCGGTAAACTTATTTTATATGACTCAGTTAAGATCAGTAATCTTGTTTTCAGATGACTTAGTTAAGATGACTTAGAACAACATATATCACTAACTTTAAGTTGCTTTTGGCCATCAAAACATACAATCATCAATTAGAACATTGTTTATAGGATTCATATCCCAACACAAACTAATTTAAGAAAGATAATTATAAACATCTTATCAACTAGAAATAATAAATATTGTATCAGAACAGACATAATTTAACTTAAACATAACATAATAACAAAAAACAAAAGTAGCACTGAAAATGGCATGAATTGTTATAACAATAGCAGCAGCATCAAGGTCCTGCACATGTGCCATTTGTACTTCAGTACTCCCCATGTCTTGCAGCATCTGTTCTAGATATCACCATAGAGGATTTCCATATCCTCATCATCTTCAGCAGCATCTGCAAACTTATCTTCACCAGCCTCTGGTTCTTCAATGAAACAAGTTGTAGCAAAGAGTGCAACAACATTGTTAGCAGCAGCAGTTCCTCCATTCTCTGCAGCATCAGGAACACCTCCAGCTTCAGGATTCAGCTCTTCAATAACAACTCCAGGAGCTCTAGCTGAAGTGGAAGGTGGTACTCCCCCTGTTGTAGTGGAAAGTAGCACGGTCCACTTATCTTTGATGAATTGGAGCTCATCAATCTGATCCTATAAGTGTTGTAACTGCAATAATATAAAAGATCTGGGAACAGAGAATGTGGTATCAGAATTACCACCAATGTTCTCAGCATCTGGTGCAGCATTAGGTGCAACTGGTCTCTGTGCAGGTCTCTGTACTGGTGTGGGTTGAGGTTGAGCAGGAGCTGGTCTTTGAGAAGAACTTCCAGGATTTGTGCAAGGGCAGATCTTTCACTCTTTCACCAATGAGTAAAGCAGGTGAAATGGTGTATAAAGGAACCTTTCCTCTAAGAACTTTGGTCTTCTTAGTAGTAAAACCATGCATCTTTATATATGAACATATAAGCACATGGTATGGAAGGTTGCCTTTATCAGAAATGTCACCACTAAACTTCATCATGTGGAGGAAAATAGTCAATCCCAAGTTAAACTTCTTCAAAACCACTATCATATAAAGCAAGATTGCTTGATCCTTTGTCACTTTGGTTGAGTTGGTAGAGGGTATCCAGTTATACACAATCAATTTATGCAATATAGAATAAAGAGATGTAAGGTCCTTAACTAACATTTCATTCTTCCATTTAGTCAATATACCACCAGTCATAGAAACAGTAACAACATCCAAATCAGGTTCATCATCATGAAGTACTGGTTCTATTCCTAAGAAATCATTAATCAATTCTGGGGTAAATGGAACCGACCTCCCCCTAAACTGTACATTCCCATACCAACGGGAACTCCTCCTACCATTACTCTTCCTTAAACATGCATAAAATTCATACACCCAATCAGAAACAAATGTGTCAGACAAAGACATAGCTTTCATCAACTTTCTATCCTCTAAGAATTGAATCAAATTCTTACTCTCAAAATCAGAAATATGAATTCTCCTTTCCATTAACAACTTTCTCCTAGACAGCTTAGTAATCATATCAACAAAACCATCAAAATCCGAATTATCAGGTTCAGAATTACCTTCCTCAGAATTTCCTCCCTCAGAGCTTGAATCTTTTTCCTTCTCAGAACTGGATTTAGCATCTTTTTCATAGCTTTCCTCTGATTCTTCACTGCTTGAATCACCTCCATCATCAAGTTTTGGTGCTGGAGCACTTGATTCAGCATGTGAGGCAGCATTCCTCTTCAGAGCTTGCTCAACTTCCCTGAGGCAGACCTCAATTTCAGAATCAGAATCAGGTTCTGGTTCTGTAGGCATAGTACAGACAGCATCAATCTTTGCCTTCCCTTTCCCCTTTGGATCAGCCTTTTGCTTGGTTGGCTTCTTAATAACCACATGTTCTTCATCAGATTCATAAAATACCTGAATCGGTCCAGCAACATCACCACCTAACTTATTCTTCTTTCTCAAAGATTCTAAGTAATCAACTTGAGTAAAAACTCGGTTTGATCGTCTTCTTAGAACTGGGCTTCTCTTTATTTTCCCTTTTTCAGCATTCCTCTTAAAAGGAATCGGTTCAAAATCCGATTTTGAGACATTAGAGTCAGTTTTGTCGGATTTTTCGAGTGCTTCAGTATCCTCCATCTGAGCGTCCTCACTTTCGGATGTCTCCGCATTCGGCGACTCCTTTGACTAAAAAACAGGGGATTCTTCAATCTCCTTCTCATTCTCTCCCATAGAGGCAGCAGTTGGGGCCTCTATTTCAACATTAGGGCTCGCGATTTGGGGATTTTGAGCTGTGGATGAAGAAGGTGCAGTAGTGATAACTTCTTGGGTGCGCAAGTAGTGAGAGATATCTATCGACATAATTTGAACATTCGCAAGTAGTCCATCAATTGACTTGATGTACATTCGCATCTTAGGCTTCCAATAAGCATAATTTAAACCATCTAAAACGGGTGGTCTAAGTGAAGTGGATATGTGACTTGTTTCCATTTCTAACATAAACTAAAACACACTTTAAGCAAGGATCTAAACCTAGTATCGACTGGTGTTGGCTCTGATACCAACTACAAGTGTGCGTGGGGTAGTATCTAGTGTTTAAGTAAAAAATAAAACAATGTTACACTGAATGTTGAGACAAATAGTGTAGCATTAACTCTAACAGAATATAAAAAAAATAAACACATTACATAGTACACTTCGGAAGTCTAAAACACTAAAACACAATAAGAACACAATGGAATAATTTTTAACATAGATTTTATTAATAACAAAACTTATGCTAAGCCTTACGGCGAAAACAATAACCTAGTTTCTAAGTTACGAAAATGTCGTGTGAAATGTCTCAGCAATTACTTCAACATTCCACAAATGAAAACTACAATCGAGGTCAATTGTCGAGTTATAGATCCTTCCATTATGAGATCCTATTATGATCCTTCCATTGCCGAGTTTCTAAGTTATAGAACAATTGTCGAGTTCTAGATCCTTCCATTATTAGATCCTATTTTTTAGGAACTCAACTTCCATGATCTCTCTAGATCCTTCTTCCATCTTCCAGGTCATTCTAAACTGCTTCAGACTCTTCTATCACGTTCTCCAACATTCTAGAATCTTCCAGGTTCCAGACTCTTGTAGAAGCTTCTAGAATCGTACCTGAATGTAAGAGCATTTAGTCCAACATTTAATGTAACATTTCAGAAAGGACTTAGAATAAATCAAGGAAGGTCAAATTAAGATGTTGTTGATAATGTTAAAGCATTTAAGAGTTAACAACATCTACAATATGTATTTCAAAGTTGTTGTCTATACAATCACTTTAATCTGTTGCTTTAATTTAATTATTTTAATATGTTGTAATACTTACCCTTTAGGACATATCCTATATTCTTTGTTAGTTTGGCTCCATCCAGTGGCAACACCTGATTTCTCAAAGTCTGAAGAAGTATTTCTGGCGAGAAGAGGCTTCTCGAGGAATCTCTTCAGAACAGGGTTTTTGTGGTTGCTTTTGAACTCACGTACACGTACATGAGGTTGCATACTAGAAGTGCTTATAATCGAAAATACTTAAAAAGAATAATAATAAATGAGAGGTGTGAAGATTAGTGCATTATTTTGATTTGAGTAACTTATATTGTATATAGTCCTTCATTCATATATTTTGCTTTTTAACAGAACCATGGTGGGATGAACTTTGTCCGCGGTGTTGTTGGACCTTTCATTACAAATTACAACAAACTGTGATTATGATGCTTGTTGGGAATAAAATGAGAATTTTGATTAAGATACCAAAACCTCTTTGAGACATGCCAAATACATAAGTCAAATGATATGAACACGTTTTAGATATGTTGGAACATGTAGTATAGGCTAGTTGAGAAGCTAGAATGTTAGGCAGCTCTTAGTATATTAGATGCACTAGTTGAGGGGGAATACATGCCTAGAAGATTACAAGTATCAAGTTCTCTAAAGGCTTATAATCAATTGATCCTAAAGTCTGCTGAAGTACCTAAATGGACAACTGTCCTGATCAAGTCAGCCCAGTTGAAGGACAACCTCTATGAAGATCCTTTGAATGGAATACATCATCAAGACCAAGTCTACTGATGTATATATTAAAGTACAGAAGAGTTAACCAGCAGAGATGTCTCAGCACACTTGAACCAGAATAGTTCCAAGTAAAGACCAATTGTGCTGATAAGGATCAAAGCTACTGATATGAAGGCATGAATATTCAAGAACCATCAAGAGACATGCTACTAAAGAGAATGAGCCAACTCATCTGAAAGAGCCTAGCCAACACTGTTGACAAGCAAAGTCTGCTGAAAGTGATAAGCAGAACTGTCCAAGTGATAAGGAATGTTGTCCTTATCATAAGACCAATGTTCAGAAGTGATGTCCATGTTTGATCAAGTGAATCTTCAAGCCAGACATTGGGAAGAGTGCTTCAAAGTCAAGACAAAGTGCTTACAACCGTTTACTTCCAAAATTAAGGACATGTCACTTTCAAGAAACTGTGTTCCAGTTGCAGAGTTCACGGAAGACAAATATAGGAATTTTGAGGTTGTCTCTCCAACGGACATATCCTCAAAATTGTTCTATAAATACAGAAGTGTGGAAACCATTTGAAAGTATCCAACCATCTTGCAATCTAGAGGAAACTACAAGCTAATAAGCTTTCAAGCTTTCATAGAACATTCTTAGTTTCCAGAAACACTTCAAACTAAGCTGAACTTCATTGTATATCTATACAAGCTTAGAGAGATATCCTATCCTTTTACACTAAGCTCATTGTAAAGGATATCTCAACCTATTTGGAACTAAACATCAACCCTTATACCTTTCTAAAATAGAGATAGAAGGTTGTTGTAGTAGAAGTGTAAGGAATTGATTGTTGAGAGAAGAACAGTTCAATTCTGAGGTGAGAAGAGAGTACTAGGACTCTGATATCCTAGGGATCAAAGCACCAAAGAGTGGTGTGGTTGATCAAGTGCACCTTGGCACTATAAAACAAGTAATTCCAAGAGTGAAGGAATTATCCTGTTAAATCAAGGAAAGTGGATGTAGGAGCTTGAGTCTCTGAACCACTATAACTCTTGTGTTGATTTACTTTCAAAGTTCTTTCATTCCAACAACACATTCATACACAAGCACACAAACTGATCTTAAAAGACATATACTCAAGGTTGTGCAAAACTGTATTGGGACAAGTCCCCTGAAAAACAGATTAAGTGTTAAGAGGATTTCAGAACTAAAAAGGAGTTTAAACTAAAAGGGCCAACCACTATTCCGCACATATAACTCAGTTAGATAGTTATTCAACTAAGTACTCAATAATACTTAGTAGTTTGATTATCTTTTAAGAGTTATTCATATCAGAAGAGTTGTCCAGGACAACCTTGCTGAAGTTAGTTTTACTCAAGTTTGAAAAAGATTTGCATACAAGTGTATTCCCCCATCATACACTTGTTATATACTCCTTTCAGGACCAACAAGTGGTATCAGAGAAGGGGTTCAAAGACCACTGCCTCTGAAAATCCATATTTGATTTTCAAAAACACATTCTATTGTGGTCACTGAACCGATCTTTCTGAATCTCTTAACACTGTGCTATCTAACCCGTATTTTTGAGATATAGCAAGGGGCAATCAGAACAATCAGAACCAGCATCAGAATTAGAACTAGAACCAAAACCAGAACCAGAATCAGAACAATAATGTTGTTCCTTATGATGTTGTTCAAGGCATGAACAATATGGCTCCTGATCCAGTCAACCACATATCTCACCACAAGCTGCCCATGTTCTCAATTGAGAACTATGATTTCTGGAAAATCAGAATGAGAGGTCATCTTGCATGCCTTCACACTGAAATGCTAAGAGTCATCACAAGGGGACCATTTGTCTTTACACAAGCGATATAAGGGATGAGATCCCTAATGATGAAGATGATCTCACCACTGAGCCAACTGCAACCCCATCTACCTCCAAGACTGTGGTTTTCAAGGCAGCAAATACAAAGGCTGCAAGTACCTCATCTGGCAAGACCTCTCTGAAAACAGAAGACTTTGAAGGATCAGATATGAGCCTAAAAGAGCAAATGGCCCTCATGATCAAGAGATTTGAAAGGATGAACACTCTAAACAACAAATATAGAAAATTCTACAAGAATTATAAAGATAGGAGAGCTGGTTCATCCTCTAGAGAATCAAGAGAAAGAACACCAGAAAGGTATCCTAGGAAAGATGTGGAGTCATCTGATAGCAGAAGTTCTAGAAGAAGAGATGCTACTCCTCCAAGAAGAAACAATCCAAATTAGAAACCTGGATCATGCTTCAATTGTCATAAACCAGGACATTACTGTTAGGGTTATACTAGCAAGTATGCTTTTAGTGCTACTTATGTATACAAACTGATTCTTGCACTTATAAATGAGAATAATATTTTTATCACTGGTTGCTTTAAATATAATGAATGTTAATTATTTATTGCATAAACGTTCAGATGTATTTTACATTGTAGACAATGTGGTGTGTAGAAGATCACAGAAGATCACATTGTCAGTTCCTTGTATATAAGTACAATTGATTCACAACTTAGATGGAATTGAACAATCCATTGGTAGAAGTTGAGCTACAGAGAGGTGATTCTTCTAGACTGACTTAAGGAATGAAGAATTAGACCTCAGTGGTTGTTGATTTCTTAATCTCTGTCACTTAAATGGGATTGTCTGTAGTTAAGAAGTATTGCTTTGATTTATTATGGGTAAAGAATCAATTTGATTCAATACTTTGTATTTTGGGCAATATTATTAATTACAGGACAGATTGCCAAAATTAATACAGAGAATCGTGTCTTGGAGTGTCAAGTTGATTATGTCCCCTTGGTGGGCTCAGAAGGTTTATCATATCAAATCTGATCAGTGGAATTTATTTCCGGTATGATAATAATGTTGAGCTGTCCTTACTCCGAGGAATAAAAGATATTAATTAATTAAAGCATTCAGTAGCTTAAATTAATTGATGGACATTGAATCTTAAACACGGGAAATAATAACCGGGAGCCATATTTCGTAATATGGGTTAGGATGGATAGTGCAATATTAATTCTATAGTGGAATGAATTAATATTAATGGGCTGGAAAAATGTTGTGGCTCAATATTGATTTTTGGGCCCATTGGGAGGTCCAATCCTAATTCTCCTAAAGGCCCCTCAAGTAGCCCAATAAAAGTCTATTAATTAAAGAAATTAAAAGTTAAGGATTAATTTTGTTGCAAGAAATTAGAGAGAGATATTTATGGAAAAAGATATATGGAAATAAGAGATTATTTCTATATTATTCCAAGATAAATTGACCGGTCAATTTTTCTTTCTTGTAAGAGAAGAAACATAGATTCTCTCTTATAAAAGGAGAAGAAAAAAAATTGGCACTCTAGAGACTAAGAAAAATAAGGATCTGTAATTTTCGAAATTACAGTGTGTGCAACAAGAGAAAATTAATTCTTCCTTGAGAGTTAATAGTTCGTGAGATCTCCCACCGGGTCAACGGACTAGGGCTTAGGGAATACTTGAGAAGGCAATTGGGTTGAAGTTGTTACTCTTCTCAACGATATCTCTCCGATTTAAAGGTAAACACGTAATCCCTTAGTTCCGCATGTTTAGGGATTTAATTATTTTACCGTGCATTCATTACATATATTAGTTGATTTAATTTGTTTAAATTATGAAATTAGATTTATGATAATTCATATTTAAATTACGTCCCAAATAGATCCGGGTAATTTTAAAGGAGTCTCAAAGGATTCCCAAGAGTCTCAAAAGATCCCTAGGGCGATCTCAAAAGATTCCCGAGAGTCTCCAAGGATTTCTAGCGTGATGGTCCATAACCCACAAGTGCCAATAATTCCCCACAAAGGAGATGGGGAATGTGGTCCCATAATAATTTCCCACAAAGGAGTTGGGGACCACAAGAGTTGGGGACCACATTGTTGGGGGACTATTATTGGGTATTGGGATTAATTTCCCAACAATTACGTCTATGAATGTCCAGACCTAAATTTAGAAGACAAAGAAGAAAGAAAGCCAAAAAGAGACAGAAGAAATTCAGACAAACAAGCAATGGTGACTGAAGAATCTGAATATCAAAGTGATGATCTTCCTTCATCACCAGACTGTCAAATCTTCTCAAATGATTCAGATGATCTAGCTATGATGGCCATGGGTGAAAATGAGGTAAATTCCTATACAACAACTTTCCATTCACCTGTTTTCTCACACACAGAAGAGATAAACTCATCTGTAGGCGAATCAGAAGACACCTATTACCAATCTTTGGAAGAAGTAAAAGGTGATCTCGATATTGCCACAAGAGCCTTCATAAAAGTGGAAGAGGAGAACAAGGGTTTAAGGAAAGAAATTTCTAAGTTGAAAAAGGTTAAGTTTGACAACACCCCTGAGTTGGTAACAATGAATGAAAGATTGACTAAAGAAGTGGAACTTCTTAAAGAAGAAAATACCACAATAACTCAGTTGTATAACTTATATGAAGGGATGTTAAAAACTCAAGCCTTAGAAACTAAGGAATTTCGTTCACTTCAATCTAAGTTCGATGATCTCTTCCAAGCACACAAGCTCTTAGAAAAGGAGAAGGAATGCCTTAATCAAAAGATATCAGAGTTCAATAAAGCATCTGCTACTATTGAAAGTATCTCTGAATATTATAGATCTAATGGCAATAAGATGGGTTTTGGTTATGAATTTAATCCATCAAAATCCTCTCTAGCTGAGGGTAGTACACCTAATCAGTGCACTACTCGATCACATGAAAAAGGTGAGTGTTCTAAACACAATGAACCTAATATGAACCAAAAGGCATCTGTACCAGCTAAGGTTAACTATCCCAACACCAAAAAGGGCAAGAGACAATTTAATCCCAAGCCTGTATAGAGGAACAACAAACAGCCTAGACCATCTCGTCTGAGACAGTCTCTGCTGTATGCTGCTCCAGCCAAGAAGAAGAAATCTTCTTCACACAAATCTGTTCTCTTTGCACCCCCTATCTCTTATGATATTGTGAGAACAGAGGAGTATGGTCCAAATAATCGTGCGCATCGATCAGCTAATGCACCCAGGCCTAATGTAACTAGTCAGAAGATAATTTACACACATTCCTATAAGAGGAAACCATCTGACAGTTATCTAGCCGACACAACTAACAAATCAGACCAGACCAAGGTGTTAACTGGTAAGATTTAGTTTTGTGATGCCCATGGGAGACAAATCAAATGCTCAAGGTTATTCAAACGACCAATGTATATGTAGGTCCCCAAGGGTAATACTAACACCCAAGGACCCAAGACACTGGTTACTCAGTAAAATTCTCATTTCTGTGACACTGGTTACTCAGTAAAATTCTCTAAAGATGAGTGTCTCATAAGTGATAAAAGAACAAAACAAAACCTTCTAACAGGATCTAGAAAAGGTAGTATGTATCTTGCAAATTGGAACAGATGTCCTAAGGATACATGTCTGCTTGTAAAAAGTCCTAAAGATGTCAGTTGGCTATGGCACAAACGTCTTAGTCATCTGAACTTTAAGACTATGAACAAGCTAGCAAGGGAATCCTTAGTTGATGGACTGTCTAATGAACTCTACTGTAAAGATCAGGTATGTGATGCATGCCAACAAGGAAAGCAAACAAAGGTCTCCTTCAAGACCAAGAAGACAGCATCAACCAGTAGAGTTCTTGAACTACATCACATGGATCTCTTTGGACCAATCACTCCAACCACACTTACAGAAAGGAAGTACACTCTTATTGTTGTAGATGACTACTCCAAGTTTACTTGGGTTATTTTCTTATACAAGAAGAGTGAGACTCAACAGAAGCTTCCTGAACTATTGAAGAGAATCCAAGTAGAGAAAGGAGAACCAATTGTGAAAATTAGAAGTGACAAAGGCACTGAATTCATTAACTCTTATATTATTGCCTATTGTACTTCTAATGGTATTCAACATGAGACAAGTGTAGCAAGAACACCACAACAGAATGGTGTAGCTGAAAGAAGAGTCAGAACACTCAAAGAAGCTGCAAGAACACTCCTAGCTGAATTCTCTACTCCTAAGAAACTATGGGCAGAAGCCATCAACACAGCTTGCCACACTCAAAATAGGTCAGGTATTCACAAAATTATGGAAAGGAAGGAAACCTAGAGTATCTTACTTTCTTATATTTGGTTGTAAGTGTTTCATTCACAAGAATGGGAAGAGTAAGTTGAATGCTTTCGATGACAAAGCAGATGAGGGGATATTCTTGGGATACTCCTCTACTAGCAAAGCATTTAGAGTATTCAACAAATGAACCCTTCTTGTGGAAGAAACACCTCATGTTGTTTTTTATGAATCTTGTGAAAAGAGTGCAGTAGAAACAGACTCAGCTGCAGAAAAGATGAGGAAACTAGTGATCAAGTCCAGACCAGATGAGTTTATTGAAGTCAATGAACCATTTCCTGAAGAACCAGAGGAAGATAAACCACACAGACCTGTCACTAGATCTCAAACCCAAGCTGAGCAAGCTGACCTGAATCAAGATGCAATAATTCCGAATGCAAGGGGGAATGATCTCTTTGACACACAAGATAAAGATGATGATAGACCAAATCAAGTCAATCCTCCTGATGGCACTAGAACAGATGAGAATCCAAGCTCATCTAGTGCAGTCACACCTGTGAGGAATACATGGAGAAATAATCATCCATCAAACCTCAACTTAGGAGGAGCAGACTCAGGTGTCAAGACCAAAAGACAATTGAATCAAAACCCCCAGTCCTCTATGTTCTGCTGGTGTGCTTTCTTGTCCAACATTGAACCAGCTGACATAGAAGAAGCTATGACTAATAGCAATTGGATCACTGCTATGCAAGAAGAACTAAACCAATTCGAAAGAAATGAAGTGTGGGAATTGGTAGATCGTCCTGAAAACCACAATGTAGTAGGAACAGAGTGGGTATTCAAGAATAAGAAGGACGGAAATGATGTGATAACTAGAAATAAAGCAAGGCTAGTTGCAAAAGGATACTCACAATCTGAAGGAATTGATTATGATGAGACCTTTGCTCCAGTAGCCAGACTAGAAGCTATTCGACTATTTCTAGCTTATGCATCATATATGGGCTTCAAGGTATATCAAATGGATGTCAAAAGTGCCTTCCTAAATGGTATTCTGGTAGAAGAAGTGTATGTAGAGCAGCCCCCAGGCTTTGAAAAAGGAGATAAAGTATATCGTCTGAAGAAGGCCCTCTATGGTATGAAGCAAGCCCCTAGAGCTTGGTAGGACACATTGTCACAATTCCTACTTGACAATGGATACACAAAAGGCAAAGTTGATAGAACACTTTTCAGAATACAAGAAGGAGAAGATATTCTAATGGTGAAAATATATGTAGATGACATTATATTTGGATCACCCAATCAAGATATGTGCAAGACGTTCTCTGAACTAATGCAAGGAAAATTCGAGATGAGCATGATGGGTGAGATGAACTACTTCCTAGGACTTTAAGTCAAGCAAAGTCCAGAAGGGATTTTCATCAACCAATCCAAGTATACCAAGACCCTATTAGAAAGATTCAAAGTTCAACAAAGCAAGACTGCAAGGATTCCAATGATGACCTCATTCAAAATGGAACCAGATGAATCTACAAAGGCAGTTGATCAAGTTGAATATAGAGCACTGATTGGATCTCTCCTATATCTTACAGCCAACAGACCGGACATAACCTTTGCTGTAGGAGTATGTTCTAGGTTTTAAGCAAACCCAAAGCAAAGTCATCTAGAAGCAGCAAGGAAGATTCTCAAGTACCTAAAAGGAACAGTCAACTTAGGACTATGGTACCCTGCTGATGACAATCTAGAATTGAGTGGATACTCTGACTGAGACTATGGTGGATGCAGAATTGATAGGAAGTCCACATCTGGAACATGTCAATTCCTAGGCAACAAGTTAATTTCATGGTTTTCAAAGAAGCAAACCTCTGTTGCAACCTCCACCACTGAGGCAGAATATATGGCAGCTGGAAGTTGTTGTAGTCAGCTGCTCTGGCTGGTCCAACAACTAAAAGATTACAATGTAGAGGCAAGAGAAGTCCATATCTACAGTGATAGCAGCAGTGCCATTGCCATCACTCAAAATCCAGTTCTTCACACAAGGTGCAAGCATGTCGACATTCGACACCATTTCATAATAGACCACCTTGAAAAGAAGGACATCAAGATGGAGAAAATTCACACAGATATCCAAAGAGCAGACATCTTGACTAAGCCCCTAGCTGAAGAAAGGTTCAAGACCCTATGCTACAGCATAGGACTCCTTGATCCAAGCACATGAAGAGCAAGATCAGCTGAGAAGACCTCAGCTGATACAACTGCAGCAGACTAGGAGAATCAGATGAGGTGAATAGACACCCTCATCTTCAGGTAAGTATTTTCCCAATGAAGACAAATAAAGCCGAGGGAATACATAGAGTTATTAAATCAAGGGGGAATCCGTGATACCTTAAGAATCCTTGATAAAATACTTTATCTTCTGCATTGCATAACATATATATTTATTCAGAAGAGTTGAACAAAGTTACTTGAAGTCTGTCCTCAAAGCAATGTATACATGTGTATAATAATAAACTATTCTTCATAAAACACTCTATCACTATACATACATACAATATACTATTGAGTTATACTTGGATGGATTAATACACCATCCTCACCGACTCAACAGTATGCAAGCTGTATACGGATCTCAAATAACTCATGTTCAAAATCTATAATTTCTGCATTCCACGAGATAAAGTCTGAATATCTTTAAATGTGAACCATTAGATCAAGAATCTCATTGTTGATCTTAAGAAGTAACCTTTTGAGAAATTCAGACCTATCAACTCAATATTTTTGTCATCTTTCTCTCCACCACCTCATCTCTACCTCTATAAAAGGAGGCAGTTATGGGAATAACTAAGAACATAAATCACTAACTATTACTTCTGTTTCAGGTATGGAGAAAATTGAAAGAAGAGATGGCATGGACATCATTCTTCAACCGAGGTCTTGGGTGAAGGAGATGAAGATCTATCCAGAAGACGAAGATGATGCAGATCAGCATACTTGGCTCATTCAACATACATATCTTTTTGAAAAGAAAAGAAAGGAGAGACGTTCTTGTTGAAAAGAAAAGGAAGGAGAGATGCAGAGGACAGAGTAGCAAACAAGCAGAGCTTCTTCTCCAGGGGGAAGTTCTACATGGAGAGCTTGTTAACAAAGGCTACTTTGTCAAAACCAATCAAGAATACCAAGCTCCTGCCTTTCTCTTCACACTCCATTGAAGCACGTTCCAATCTTCTCCCTCCTACAAGAGAGGCGAAGAAATTCAACAAGAACACATCAAATGCTACACCCCATCTGTTGGTGATGGACCATCTGATGGTGAAGAAAACATGAACCAGTGGAATACCATCCAGGCTGACCAGGTACATATTGTTAAAATGGTACCACATGGTTAAGGGGGAATTAGTGAAAGATCCATCAAATCAGGTTGGATAAACTTTCACAGAAGATTTACTCAGCAACTCAAAATCTCTACTCAGCTAATCAGAAGACCAACTCAGCTGACCAGAAGACTTTCAAGGAAAATCAGCAGACTTCTCAAGAAAATCAGAAGACTCTTCTGTGTTGATCAGATCAATTCTAAACCATCAAAAAGTCTAATGATTATCTACTTGATCATGTAAATCATTCTAGAGTTGTTCCTGAATGTAATTAAGGAATTCGGCCTATATAAGGAATGATTTTTACTTATAGAAAACGGCCTTGAATGATCATTTTTTACTAAAATTTAGTCACAACGGCTATTTTTGGTAATGATGTCACTAATACTTGATTAAGTTTTGCCAACGAATCATCAAACGACACATGGCACATTCAGCCGGCAAAATTAAAGGAATGGGCAGAAGATGAAGAAGGAAATTCTTGAGTGTTACTCCACATTAAATCATTTTTGACCGTTGGATTAATGCATAAACCTAGATTTGCTGAAGTATATAAACAATCCCCTAAGCCATTCCTCAAACCCTTTCGCTCAAAAAACTCAAACGCACTCAACCACTCTCGTTCTGAACATTCTTTCAAGCTTTCTAAACCTACAAACCAACATTCAGAATGGCGATCATTGAGATTTATGATGAGAAGACCAATATCACAGGCACTCTAGATGCAGCAAAGTGGTCTAAGGAAGGGAAGATATTAACTGAGAACGCTCTGTTTTTCAAGGGCAAGCACACTGATGAGAATAAGGAGATTCTTCTTCGATGTCTCAATCTCAAACTCCGTGAATTTCTGGAAGCAGCACCAACCAATGTGTACGAACAAGATGTGCTCACTTTCTACTCGAATGTAGTGTCCAAAGGCTCATATGTTGAAAGTGTTATGGGTGGACACAAGGTCAAAGTCACTAGGGATATTCTCAAGGACTTGTTTGACCTACCAAGGGGGAAGGTAAACATCTCTACTTACATTATGGGGACAGAAAAAGAATATATGGAGATATTTACTAGTGGAAGAGTCAAGGCTATTGATGCCTCTGGAGTTAAGAAGTCTCAACTTGATCTCAAGTTTCAGACTTTGATGGACATAGCAGGCAAGATTCTTCTTGGCAACACCTTTAGTCATGATGCAGTTACCACTCTGAAGGTTAGAGTTATGGCTGCAATTTGGGATCAGATTGATGGAGATTGGCAAGGGCTCTTCTTGGACAGAATTGCTCTTGAAGCCAAGGCGGTTACTCTAGACCTGCAATCCAAGGAGTGGAAGGTGACATCCACAGTCAGCTTTGTCAACAAGCTGAGTATCATCCTTCCAGAGATACTCCCAAAGAAGTATAAGATGGGCCCTGCTATGAAGTTTCACATCTCCAAATATTACTTGAGAAAGGAGGCCCTTGCTGAGGCAGCAAGGTTGAAGGAGGAAAAGAAGAAGCAGTTGGCTGAAGCATCCTCCAAAGATGCAGCTGAAGAGGTAGAAGAGTCTGCTCATGACTCTGCTGAAGAGAAAGAGGAGCCTTCCAAAGAAGAGGCTCATCAGAAGACTGCTGAGGATGATGATGATGACAATCAGACTCTAGCACAAAGAAGATATCTGATCAGATCTGGGCTCATCTCCCCATCTGATTCAGATGCTACTCCATCAGCCTCTCCTCTAAAGAAGCCAGGTATCTCTAATCCCTCCCTTACAATTACTCCTTCAAAACTGTCTAAGGGTCAGAAGAGAAAGAAGAACACTTCTTCTTTCACAAAGAAGTCTAAGAAATCCAGGCTCCCTACTCCCATGAGCATAGCCCCAATTTCATCCTTTAACCCTACTGAAAGTGCCAACCCATCTGAACCCTCAAACATTGAAACCCAAACCCCTGCTGATACTCACACAGCAGAGGATCAAGCCATGCCCCAAATTAATGCTGATACTCAAACAGCAGCTGACCAAATCCAGAATCCTTTTCCATCCCCTGCTGATGCTCAACCAGCAGATGAACAAACTCAGACATCTCAAACCCCTGCTGATGCAGAAACCTCAGAAAACACTTCCCAAAACCCTGCTGATACTCACACAGCAGAGGAAACTATCCCAACCACTCAACTCCATATCTCTTCTGCACCAGAAGACCTGGCTCCAGCAGACCTACCTCAACCCCAGTATAGCATGGTGCACTATCCAATGTGCACTAGGGAAAAGATCATGCGAATGAAGATTGCCAACCTGCTGAAGACCACTATTCCTGGAGTTGATAAAGAATCAATCCAATTTGAACAAGTGCTGAGAGTATGCACTTGGATTGAGCTGAGAAGGGATGATATGGATGACCTCATTGAAGTCATGGAAGGAATGGGAGGAAAAGCTAACTTCCTCGACTGGGAAAGGAGCAAAAAGAGGTTGCTCAAGTCCGATCATTCACTGAGTTGTTACCAATAGAGGCTCTGACTAGGGTATGCCAAAGGATTCTAGGAATCCCCTCTGAGGTCCCCTCTGTACCAGACACGACTACAGATCACCTGGTCGTCGTCGAGGCTTCTACAGATGATACAGCTGAACCAGCTGAGAAAGAAGAAAAGGAAAGAGAAGTGTTGACTGTCCCATCTCACTTCTTTCCTAAACATAAGCTCGATCACTTCATCTATCAACCTCAGCAGAGGAAAGGTCGATTATTTGCTCGTCTGGTTGATGTCACAGCAAACTTCCTGGAAGAAGGGCATCTGACTGCAGAAGAAAAGGGAATGGCCCTAGTTGTCTACAATCCAACTACCATTCCCATATCTCCACAGGAAGCTCCAGGCACTGCCTCACCCTCTACTTCATCTATTGATATTCGAGCAGATGTGTGTGCTCAAGTCAAGGAAGCAATAGATTCACACTTCGCCAAAGGGCTAGGCATGCAACTGGCCAGATACGTTGAAAAGGCCATTCATGAACAGAAGACTCATCTCACCGATCAGATCCTTGACATAGATGACAAGTTCGGTGAGGCACTCCATAATCAGCTAGAGGAGTATCTCTACTTAGAAACAAAGAAATCAGCAGACAGAACCAAGATGTTTGTTGATCTCTATGCAAATGAGATAAACCGCTTAGAGACCTCCTACAGAAGCAGGCTCGATGATGCTGAAGCAAGAGCCACTGAAGGACAAGCTCTACTTAAATCAGCTGCTGAGGAAAATGAGAAATTGCAGATTCAGCTGAAGGAAACAGCAGACAAGCTGGAGTCTCTCTCCACCAAGCTAGAAGTTGCCTATTCTTCTACTTCTCATGCTCAGGTCCTAGAACACAGCATCACTCATCTGACCCAAGTCGGCAAGGTCAATGCCATGGCTCTCAAGCAGACTCTGCATGTGGAAATTCTGAATGCCATGAAGCCTTTTGCGGCTGCACTTGCTGAAGCCAAAAAGGGGGAAGAAGTGTTGATAAAAGCTCTGGAGAAGTCTACTGCACAGCAAGCTGTAATGGTAGTATCTCAAGATGAGCTGAATGAAACCTTGGGAGGTTTGAAAAGAAAAATCAAGAACAGACAAGGCAAAGAAGCTGTTCAAGAAGAAGCTCAAGGCCCAGCCAAGAGTCTTAAACTCACTGCAAGCAAAGGCAGGTGAGAAATCAGTTCCAGCAGAGCCTACTGCAGAAGAGATATAAGCTCAAGAACTGAAGAGAAAGAATATGCTTGAAGCTCAGGAGCTTAAGCAAAAGAAGCTAAATGATGCGAAGGCAGTCAAGGCCAAGTTTGATAGGAAAGTGGCCAAACTCAGGAAAGCACTTAAGGAGAAAGAAAAGGGAGAAAGTGCCCTGGTAACTCACAGCACATATGTGGATCTATTAGCCCTTTAAGATGAACTACCAAGATGGTATCCCCTGAAGAAGAAGTGGCAAATTCAACACCACATAGTAAGACAATTTGGTCCTCTCCCTACTTATGAGGATGAATTTCTTCAGTTCAGTCAGTTCATGAAGATTGAAGATCAAGTGTTCTGGACAGAAGTAGTCAAGACAGCCAAGGAACTTGACTGCAGAATCCTAACTCCTGAAGAACCAAAATTGGATGCACCTACTCTGGGCTCCGGAAGGACATACATGATAGAGGTCAAGCGCATCCTGGAGAAGATCTATCTTGAAGAGAATGTTACAGACCCTCAACACATGAAAGATGTTCGAGCTCGTCTGTACCTTGCCTACCGCATCTGAACCAATGAAGTCCTGATGAAGACTACTTTAGAAGTTTAAATAAACTAACACTTGTAATCTGTAAAAGCTCATATATGTTATTCAAGTATTAGTTCTTTTTGCTTACAAGACAAACTCTCATTGTCTTCATCAGAAACTTCATGTTTTAAAGATTTTATAAACTCTTATCTTATTCATTAAGAGCATTTATCAAGTATAGTTTTGGCTTCATCAAAAAGGGGGAAATTGTTGGGATATAAATTCACCCTAAGCCCCACTTGATGTTAGAATAGTTTTGATGGCCAAAACACTTAGAGTTTATAAATGAAATAGGATTAGTTGACTATGTATCGAACAACTTAGACTAGTTTTGTGTATTCAGTTGTATTGATCTCAGCTGATTAGCACAGTATTGGCTTACATGCGCATCCTCAAGATGAGAAGAGTAGAAGGCATGAAGACTAGAAGATCCTCGAAGACCAGATAAGTAAGGTGCTTGTATACCTACTTAGCTGATGGAGTCCAAGTTGAAGATGGCCTAACAGAGCACAAAGAATTTGCGAGATCAAAAGAGTGTTACTCTTCTGATATCAGAAGACAGAAGACTTAAGGCCAGACGAGTAGCTAGAAGACTAGTAGTGAAGATCAGAAGACTAGGAGCTCGCCCAGGACTCGCCTAATTCCAAAGTCATCTTGCATTTCAAATGAAGACTTACCATTCTTAGAAGATTGACATGATCCCAGAATTGAAGCAATCAAGCGGCTGGAATCAAGGAATCAAGCAAACATGGAAAGATTGCCCCAACGGCTAGTCAACTCCAACGGCTAGTTGCAGCAATCATACCTATAAATACAAGAGGATGAGGAATCACAACAAGAAGAAGTCACTACGAGAGAATTTACAAAAGCTAATCAAGCAAGAAAGCAACAAGCCTTATTCTGTTGAGAGTTCTCCAAGAGCCCAGAAATCATTAGAACACCTTCTAGCTCTTAAGTGATTTCCCATCCAACCAAAGAACCTGAATCATATTCTTATTGTATACTCATTGATTTAGGCACAGTGGTTAAGCAATTTATAAGCTTTAACCATTAGTTGGATACATTCAAAAACCCCAAAATCCCCACCATAAGGTTAAGTTTTTGAACCCCTGTAAAAGTGCAAGTGCTTCCAATCACTTGTGGAGACTGTAGCAGTTAGGACTGCTCAGATCTCAAAGTCCTACCCTTGGGACTATAAAGGACAAGCCCTTGTAATTTTTGGTAAATTAAAGGGATTAAACATCACGTTAGGACGTGAGAGTGGACGTAGGAACGTATATCCGAACCACTATAAATCCGGTGTCTTTTACGTTCTGCACTTTACTTTATTGCTTATTCATATCTTTATATAGTGCATATTGTATTTTCAAATATCTTCAAACAAGGCCATAACTTTCAAACCAGCATCAGCTGAGCTTTTCATTAAGTAAACAAGTAAGTGTTTTCAAAAGAACTCAAGAACGAGTCTCAACAAACAGGCCTACTCACTTCCGCATTTAATCTCTTCAACAGATTACTATAGTCATCTGGACCAGCAGACTTGTAGTCCAGTTGACATAGATCAGAAGAGGTTCCAAACTCATTTGAAAAAGTTTTAAAGTCTATTCACCCCTCCCCTCTAGAGTTTAATCCCATTCACTACTCGTTCAGGGACCAATAATTCCTTACTGATGAGGAAGTCTTTGCAAAGTTGGTAGCAGACAAGGTTACTGAAGAGAAAGATAGGATTGCTAAAGGGATTAAGCACCCTGATAGTAGTTCTAATGATGATGACAACCATGATGATCCCACAGATCCCAACCCCCTAGTCCAAAACAGCCAACAATTCACTACTTAACCTATCATAGGAAGGGCTCTGTATCTTCAGAGGTGTTGACCAAGGATGGTAACACAACCAAAGATGCATCAGCCAATGAAGGTTCTTCTGAACCTAAGGCACAACTTGATGATGTTGAGGTTTCCCATTTAGAAGCTGGTTTGGTTAAGACCTCTCTCATTTAGAAGCTAGAGAGATGTTATCATCACTAGGATAGTTAGTGTACCACAAAATGAGGGTGATATAAGTGAGGAGGGGCAGGCTATTCTTGAAGTCAAATCTGAACTTCAACAATCCCTTGATGAGAGGAGGCCTAACCCTGAATGTGAGGAAATTAATGAAGAAGGGAGAAAAGAAATAGTTGAAAATGAGAAGAAGACTGTAGATGTATCAAAGTCTTATGCAAAAGAATTTGAGGGTGATGAGAGCCTTTTTGCTAACAAATTTGATTTTTTTGACATTGCAGGTGTAACCCTCGATCAAATTTTGGCTGATGACTTGTTTACAAATGCTCCTGTACAAATTGATACAAGTCTAGCTCAAACCATCCTTGGAGAGCAATCAGCAAAGTTGGACACTCTGGTCCATCAAGTCGAATCTGCCCATGATGAGACTTTAGAAGCTTTGGATGAGCAAGGAAGAACTCTTGCATCAGTAGAGATGAGGCTTACTGGTTCTGAAGAAGTGGTGTTACCCACTATTGAGGCTAGAATCAGTGGAGTAGAGTCAGGACTGCAGACAATCTCTACTGAGATGCAAAGAGCCAAGGACAACATGGAATCCTTCACCAAGGAAGTCAGAAAAGATCAGAAGTTGCTCATGGACAACCATAATAAAAATGTAAAGGCTCTAAAACTAGTTGTCAAGCAAGCTATAGGCAAGAAGAGTGCCCTTCAGAAGAAAAGGGCAGAGGAGATGACGCTGGCTATGGTGAAAGAAGCCTCAGAAAAGTTTACTCAGGAAGTGATGGCCAAGATTGTTGAATCTGTAGTGGCCAACATCACTGATTTCCTAAAGGCAAGCCTTGATGCATCCCTCAAGTCAACCATGGAGCAAGTTGTGGAGCAGAAAATGAAGCCTGTTCTTGCTTTCTTAAGCATGGGCAGTGATAGAATGCAGAATATACATGATGAGAATGTATACTTGCTTGAGGAGATGAAATCACTAAATCTGGCACAGTCCCTGATGGCCTCCACTATGAGTGATTTCAAGCCCTAGTACTTTGATGCTACCAAAAAGGGGAAAAGAGAAAGAGCAAGGGCAAAAGGTGCCTTAACAATTGGAGAAGGAAGCAAGGGAAAGGACAAAGTGCCTGAAGCCAAAGGGAAAGGAAAAGCAGTCCAGAACTTAGAAGATTTGGATGAGGATGAGCAATTGGTTATTGCTCTGAAAAATTCCATGGCCTCAGCTCAGGAAGAAGGAGCAAGACTTCAGCAAAGGCCTGGAGGTGAATCAGCAGGATTGGACAAGACTACTGAAGGTGTCCAGACTAGAGGACAAATCAAGAAGGCTAAGGGAAACAAAAGAAAATCTGAAACATTCACTGACTTTCCCAACAGCCTAGAACTTCCTACTGAATTCAGAGTGATTGAAGAGCCCACTCCAAAGAAGGCTAAAGCTCCTGAAACTGAAGAAACTGCTGAAAAGGATAAATCTACTGAAACTGAAGAAACTGCTGAAAAGGACAAATCTGTTGAGATTGTCAAATCTGCTGAAACTGAATCTACTGAAAGCCCCGAAGCTGCTGACACTCAAGAAGAGGTTGAGAAATTATTTGAAGAAGGTTTTGGAGTAGAACCAAAGAAGGAGACTCCAGTTCTGGCAAATGATCCATCAAAGCTTTTTGAGGAAGGCTATGGAAAAGATGTTGAAACTCATCAAAAGTTGTCTATGATGAGAGCTCAAGAAAAAATGGAGCAATTGATGGAAGCTAACATGGCAAGGGACAAGAGGAGAGCAGACTTTCTGAAGCCTAGGAGAAAGAGAGCATCCTACAGCAAACTGAAGCCCCAATTGCTAATTCAGATGGATACTAAATATCCACACATGGATAGATGGGTTCCAATTCAGCTGAATGACAATTGGGAGGAAGCCAAGAGGGAGTTTGTCTATGACTACTATGTCATAGAAAGATGGATGGAAGAAAATACCAACTCCACTTGCACTCAGTTTATGATTGATTATCACAGGGAACTTTATCAACAACTTCTTACTGCTGTAGATATGGCAAGGATTGAGTTCAAAGCCCCTGAACAAATCATATACATGCCCCAAAAGAAAGATGGCTTCATTGATCAGTCTCAAATATTTCAAGAGTTCATCCAAATACTGAAGTTGAATAGGATGAAGCTTGGGCCTAAGGGATGCAACCAAGAGGCAATGGAGCTGAAGAAGAGGGTTTGAGCACAATATGGAATGGTGCCACCTCCTAAAGACAACCTCTGAACCTGTTAAGTCCTCATGACCCTTACTTGCCTTAAGTGCTGAATTGGATGAATATTTGCTCTTGGCTGCTGATATTGCTGAAATGGTTATCTCTACAGAAAAACTGTTCAAGTTTGCTTATCTATGGTTTGCTCTGATCACATGTTTACTTATGTAATTTGTTGCTCTAATCAAATGTTTTTCCTTGTAATTGCTCTGATTCATGCTCTGCTAAGTTTATTTGACTATCATCATGCTTGTAATGCTCAATGATTACATGAATGATAGTTGAATATTTTGTGAATCAAAAGTTAGCATCTCACTATCTCAACTTGTCTGACTTAAACCTATATGCACTTAAACTGTGGTTACACTAACATGTTGCTTTCAAGAAATTTGACCTAAGTCTCATCTACTGAAGTTATATGTAATAAGTGTAGTCAAGTCACCTTTGACATCGAGGCCAAAATGTAACAACGAGCCATCTCATCAGCCTTGTGCCACTTCTTATGAGCCTCCTTTTGCTCTTCAGTAGATTCGGGTCCCGAAGGGGCAGGAGCAGGTGTGTCGAGCACAAACTTGTACTCATCTGCAACAAGGACAATGTCCAGATTTCTTTTCCAATCCAAGTAATTTTGACCAATAAGCTTATTTTGATTTAAGATAACCACAAGTGGGTTGAACATCACCATAATGTATCTGAAATAAATAAAATGCAAGCGATAATTCACATAAGTTTGAAGCATAAGTATTTGGAAACCTTCAAAACCAATATTCAACACAACCTCCAACAGCCCAACAAACACATATGCCAGCCACGTTAAGGTGGTCATTTACACATGTATTCATCAACCAGACATTCAGTCTTTAATTTCAATATCACGTCAACTTATCCTTATAATGAATGAAATTAACAGTCGAACTTTAACTGGCCATGTGAACTAGAACAGTGACCCCGTTGGGGGGTTATATTAAAATTCACATCTAAGTGATGACCACAATTTAACAAAAGTTATCTTGAATTATTCTTTACTGATGAACTCATGGATGACACATCCGTTAAGGAAGATCACACACTTCATCTAAAGATTAAAACAGTTTTATTAGAAGTCTTAACTAGTAAGCTCGTGAATGTTGCACCCGTTAGGGGAGACTCCCAAGGTCCCACGAGCAACATACACCTTACTTAAAGACCAATTATGGAGGCCTATAAATTAATTAAAATTCAATTATCTCACTTAGTCATTTTAACATGAAGATTATTCATTGGCATAGCAAATTAACAAAAATTAACACATGCATGCCATAACAATACAAGATGCGATAAACATAGGCAAAAATAAATAAATGCACATCTATCGCAACCCCTTGAAAACCTATAAAAAACAGCCTATTATAAGCTATTACAATGATAAAAACAATGGCGCAGACGGATGCCTTGCATCGGCCTCTCACGCAATGCAAAAACCTCGAATTCTCGTCCACCGACAAAAACTGGCAGAAAACTTCATCAAGGCTTTTGAATTAGGCCTCGCCACTCGTCATCAAAGCATAGCAGGGACTCCTGTAGATCTCGTCGAGACATTTCCGAAAAGGTCTTGTGGGCTGAAAACGGACACCCGAGTCAAAAGTTATGGCCAAAACAGTTTTCACCGTCCAAGGCCAAAACCCGAAAAACTCAGATTACTGTTTTCAGATCTTCCATCGACACCGCCCGTTCTCACGATCAAAATATACAATATAAACGATCAAAACCTACTACAGTGATCTGTGAAATAGTCCTATACTACCCACACTTATTATCTGGTGGGAAAAACGATTACATAACACTAGGGTTGCGAAAGAAGAAAAAAATACATAACCAATAGAAACGCATACATACATGAAACAAAATAAATTGAATCATACAATCATACGTTTCAGGCAGAGCCAACAATCCACGAATCCAGGCTCTGATACCAATTGCTGGAACGTATAAATAACGAATGTCAAACGTATAAATAACGAATTAAAACCTAAACATGCGTCTGAAGCAGAATTTAGATTCGTTACACTTGAAGATCGAGACGTTGATTCCAATCTACGGATCTTCTAGCCTGTCTCCCAACCTCGCTCGAACACCGGGTGGACGGCGCGCTATCAAATGTAGAGAAGGTGCCTCAGTTTCGTCTCCTTGAAACCCTAGCCGTTTTTCTCAATTTCGTGTGTGCTAGGGTTTTCAAGACTAACTTAAGGCTCCTTTATATAACCTCCAAAGGCTTCATGGGCCAGACTAGGGATCCATTAGAAGGCATAGAGGGTCTAGGCTTCTTTCAGGCCCAAATACTCTTATGTTCAGCCCAGAACATATAATTTGGCCCGAGAACATTAATTCATCCCACTAGAGAATTAATGTTGCACTCCCGTCCTATCCCGAACCGAATCAGGGCTTCTATTAAACTTTATAATTCCCCGTGTTTAAGATATCGCACGTCCATTAATTATTAAAGCTTTTGACTTCTTTAAATAATTAATTTCTATAATTCCTTGAGTAGTACCACTCAACCTTGTTATCGCACGGATTAAATCCACCTGCAGGGTTTAATACGACAATCCTTTATGAGTTTCCTCAAGGGGACATCATCAGCCTGGATGTACAGGACACGGTGCCCTAATGCCAATAAGTAGACATCATGCGAGTGATGCCCCTACCCAAAATACGGAGCGTGAAGAATCTACCAAGATTCTCACTTATGGTACATCAAAGTAGTGAACAAGCACCCCACACATCTAAATATTACACTTAGGGTTAAGAATCATAAAAGTCACCAAGACCTCTAGTTCTTCATAACAGTCAGAACATGTCTTATCTGTGATCCATTCAATATGCCACAGCGCACTAGTATAAACTAATGGCCAAGACAAGCCACTAACAAGTTTACACTACAACTTAAACCAATTGTTTTGTCCAGAACTATCTCAGTTGTGAATACTGTTTATATCTTACAAGGAACTGACAATGTGATCTCCTGTGTGACTACAAACCCACCACATCGTCTACAATGCAAGATAAGCAGACATACAAATAATCACAAAGAATGCAATAATGTGAAAAACCATTTATTTCAGATAAAAAGAAATTGAATATACGTCACAAAAGCCCACTAAAAGTTTACTTTACAGTATACACCAACAATTTTTTCAAAGTTGTAGGATGGTCACAAGAGTTTCCATCCCCCACTAGAAATGGCCAAAAAATCCATTAATAACGTCGGATTTTGTATTCGACGACAATGATTTTTGGCGAAATGCTTCAAATGCCACTTAATATAGCTAAATTCAGAACATCAGATTTTTCAAGTCTGTCGGATGGTCACAAGAGTTTGCATCCCACACTAGAATCGGCAATAAAATCCATTTATAAGGTTGGATTTTGTATTCGTCGATAGTGATTTTTGGCGAAATGCTTCAAATGCCAATTACTATAGTTAAATCCAGAACATCAGATTTTTCAAATTTGTTAGATGGTCACAAGAGTTTGCATCCCCCACTAGAATCGGCCATATAATCAATTTATAAGGACGGATTTTGCATTCGACGACAAAGATTTTTGGCGAAATGCTTCAAATCCCACTTAATATAGTTAAAACCACTTAAATTTAATGAACGTCGTTTTTTCAAAGTTGTAGGATGGTCACAAGAGTTTCCCTCCCCTACTAGAACTGACCACAAAATCCATTTATAACGTCGGATTTTGTATTCGGCAACAGTGTTTTTTGGCGAAATGCTTCAAATGCCACTTAATATAGCTAAATCTAGAATATTAGATTTTTCAATGTTGTCGGATGGTCACAAGAGATTGCATCCCCCATTAGAATCAACCATAAAATCCATTTATAAGGCCGGATTTTGCATTCGACGACAGTGATTTTTGATGAAATGCTTCAAATGCCACTTAATATAGTTAAATCAAGAACATTAGATTTTTCAATGTTCTCGGATGGTCACAAGAATTTGCATCCCCCACTAGAATTGGCAATAAAATCCATTTATAAGGTCGGATTTTTCATTCGACGACTGTGATTTTTGGTGAAATGCTTCAAATGCCAATTAATATAGTTAAATCTAAAACATCGAATTTTCAAATTTGTCAGATGGTCACAAGAGTTTGCCTCCCCCACTAGAATCGGCCTTAGAATTCACTTAAAACGTCGGGTTTTGCATTCGACGACACTGATTTTTGGCGAAATGCTTCAAATGCCACTTAATATAACTAAAACCACTTGAATTTAATGAACGTCGTTTTTTCAAAGTTATCGGATGGTCACAAGAGCTTGCATCCCCAACTAGAATCGGCCATAAAATCCATTTATTACATTGAATTTTGCATTCGATGATAGTGATTTTTGGCGAAATGCTACAAATGCCACTTAATATAGCTAAAACGACTTGGATTTAATGAACGTCGTTTTTTCAAAGTCGTCGGATGGTCACAAGAGTTTGCATCCCCCTCTAGAATCGGCTATATAATCATATTAATTAATAATGTCGGATTTTGTATTCGACGACAGTGATTTTTGGTGAAATGCTTCAAATGCCACTTAATAGCTAAATCCAGAACATCGAATTTCAATGTTGTCGGATGGTCACAAAAGTTTGCATCCCTCACTAGAATCTGCCATAGAATCCATTTATAAGGTCAGATTTTGCATTTGCCGACAATGATTTATGGAAAAATGCTTCAAATGCAAATTAATACAGTTAAATCAAGAACATCGGATTTTTCAAATTTGTCAGATGGTCACTAGAATCGGCTATAAAATCCAAATTAATACAAGTGTTTGCCTCCCCCACTAGAATCGGCTATAAAATCCATTTATAACGTCGGATTTTACATTCGACGACACTGATTTTTGGCGAAATGCTTCAAATGCCACTTAATATATAGCTTAAACCACTTGAATTTAAGGAACGTCGTTTTTTCAAAGTTGTAGGATGGTCGAAACAGTTTCCCTCCCCCACCAGAACTGGCCACAAAATCCATTTATAATGTCGGATTTTGTATTCGACGGCAGTGATTTTTAGCGAAATGCTTCAAATGCCATTTAATATAGTTAAATTTTGAACATCAGATTTTTCAATATTGTCGGAGGGCCACAAGAGTTTGCATCCCTCATTAGAATCTGCCATAGAATCCATTAATAAGGCCGTATTTCGCATTCGACGACAATGATTTTTGGCGAAATGCTTAAAATTCCAATTAATATAGTTAAATCCAGAACATAAGATTTTTCAAATTTGTCAGATGGTCACAAGAGTTTGCCTCCCACAATAGAATCGGCCATAGAAACCATTTATAACATCGGATTTTGCATTCAACGACACATATTTTTGGCGAAATGCTTCAAATGCCACTTAATATATCTAAAACCACTAAAATTTAATGAACGTCATTTTTTCAAATTTGTTAGATGGTCACAAGAGTTTGCCGCCCACACTAGAATCGGCCGTAGAAACCATTATAACGTCAGATTTTGTATTCGACGACACAATTTTTTGGCTATATGCTTCAAATGCCACTTAATATAGTTAAAACCACTTAAGTCGTTTTTTCAAATTTGTCAGATGGTCACAAGAGTTTTCCTGCTCCACTAGAATCGACCATATAATCCATTTATAACGTCGGATTTTTCATTCGACGATAGTGAATTTTGGCGAAATGCTACAAATGTCATTTAATATAGCTAAAACTACTTGAATTTAATGAACGCCGTTTTTCAAAATTTATTGAATGGTCACAAATGTTTTCATCCCCTACTTGAATCAGCTATAGAATCCATTAATAATATCGGATTTTGTATTCGACGACAGTGATTTTTGGCAAAATGCTTCAAATGCCAATTAATATAGCTAAATTCAGAACATCAGATTTTTCAATGTTGTCGGATGGTCACAAGATTTCGCACCCCCCACTAGAATCGGCCATAGAATCCATTTATAATGTTGGATTTTGCATTCGACGACAATGATTTTTGGCGAAATGCTTCAAATGCCAATTACTATAGTTAAATCTAGAACATCATATTTTTCAAATTTGTTAGATGGTCACAAGAGTTTGCCTCCCCCACTAGAACCGGCCACAAAATCCATTTATAACGTCGGATTTTGCATTCTACGACATAGAATTTTGGCGAAATGCTTCAAATGCAACTTAATATAGCTAAAACCACTTATATTTAACGAACGTCATTTTTTCAAATTTGTTAGATGGTCACAAGAGTTTGCCTCCACCACTAGAACCGACCACATAATTATTTATAACGTTGGATTTTGCATTCTACGACACAATTTTTTAGCGAAATGCTTCAAATGCCACTTAATAAGTTAATATATCTAAAACCACTTAAATTTAATGAACGTCATTTTTTTCAAATTTGTTAGTTGGTCACAAGAGTTTTCCTTCCCCACTAGAATCGACCATAGAATCCATTTATAACTTCGAATTTTACATTCGACGACACTAATTTTTGGCAAAATGCTTCAAATGCCACTTAATATAGAACCCAATTGAATTTAATGAACGTCGTTTTTTCAAAATTGCCGGCTTGTCACAAGAGCTTGCATTAGCAACTAGAATCGACCATAAAATCCATTTATTACGTCGAATTTTACATTCGACGACTGTGATTTTTGGCGAAATGCTACAAATGTCACTTAATATATCTAAAACTACTTGGATTTAATGAACGTCGTTTTTTAAAAGTTGTAGGATGGTCATTAGAGTTTTCATCCCCCACTAGAACTAGCCAAAAAATCCATTAATAACGTCGGATTTTGTATTCGACGACAATAATTTTTGGCGAAATGCTTCAAATGTATAACACCCGTAAAAATTTATATAAACTTATATGTATAAATATTTATTTATAATTTATTTAAAGTTATATTATAATGGGTTGGTCTGCTGTGGACTCGCGCGAGTGCATGTTGTGCACCCTAGTCAATGTTGCACTTTTCAGTTTACTGACTTACACTTTTTGGTAAATGGTGTTGCACTTTTCAATTATTAAACTGTATAATAATATTTTTAGTAATAATTGAAAAGTGCAACACCATTTACCAAAAAGTGTAAGTCAGTAAACTGAAAAGTGCACATGGACTAGGGTGCACAACATGCACTCGAGTGCATACTAGACTTTACCTATTATAATTCATTATATTCAAAACCCGTTTAAATTATGGCTTTTGAGATTTTAAACCCTAGTCCTTATTTTAAAGAAAGCCCAAGTCCAAAACCTAATTCAAACCTAAGCCCATCTCTTACGCATGTATATAAATAATATAATTGAGTTAGCCCTAAAGTTCTCCATACACAAATTTAAAACCTAATTGCAGAGTTTGCTACGACAAGAAGCAAACGGTATTTTTTCTTCTGCCTCTATATTTGCCTCTCAATCTCAACGCATGTCTATATATATATATATGAAGTATGACGGCAATGGAGAATTATGTATAATGGAGTTTTCACTTTTGTTGCTTAAAGAATAGATTATGTGATGGTTAAATTATAATAGTTTATTCATTAACTTCATTAGAATACATATAAATTAGTCGATTGTTTTTCAAGTATGTCAAGATGGCGGCTAATGGGTTGATGTTTGTTTAATTTCATTATTAGGTTAATTTTATTTTGAATTTAAATAATGGTTTTTAGTTTAAGATACGTATTGTGCGTTTTAGGAGTTTAGGATAAGATTAGACTATTCTTTTGAATTTTAAACAGCTAATTAGTAACTACTTTAATTAGTAACTATTTTAATTAGTAACTACTTCAAGGTTGATTCGGGTCTCTACTGAAATTATTCTGTGTATATATAGTTTAATTTATTATTCCTAATAATTTAATAAGAAATTTTAGATTATGAGTTATAGTGTGATATCAGTATTTGGGCTCTGCCATTTCATATTCAAGGAGTTTGATTAATGAAAGTAGAGTTGTTATTAGAATTTATATTATATCTAGATTTATGGAGTTATTTTCTAAACCAAATTAATTACATGCTAGGTGACGGTTTTCACGAGGAGATCGAAGATTAAAGCTTTATTATTGCATCGAGTTTGTATGTTTGACTTTGAGGTGGGGATTTCTATCATTCTATTTGTCATTATTAAATGTGACATGTGATTATTTTGATATTAATGTGAAATAGGATTTCTAACTTATTATGTTTGCCACAACTAAATGCCATATGTGAATATTTTGATGTCCGGCCATGGGAAAGATGTACGAGGATATGTCATTTGACCTTTATAAACGAGGATAGGTCATTTGACCTTTATAAACGAGGATAGGTCATCTAACCTTTATAAACGAGGATAGGTCATCTGACCTTTGTAAACGGGGATAGGTCATCTGACCTTTATAAACGAGGTGACGATAGGTCTTCTGACTTTTATAAAATCAATGGAATTAGTTTATTTATTTATTTGTTAAACCTTCGAGTGAGATAGTAGAGATTGAGTGAGATAGTAGAGATTGATATTTTAAACTTAAAATTCTTTAGAGTCTTCCGTTTCTTTTCATGTAATTTTATTATTAAATAAGTTCACAAATCTCATTTCTTTACGTCAAAATTTCAGTTCATGCCCCTCTATTTTGAAATTGTCAAGTATTTTTTATAAAATCGACTTATATAAAAATTGGGGCGTGACAAAATGCCACATAATATAGCTAAATCTAGAACATCAGATTTTTCTCGGATGGTCACAAGAGTTTGCATAGCTCACTAGAATCGGCCATAAAATCCATTTATAAGGTCGGATTTTGTATTCGACGACAGTGATTTTTAGTGAAATGCTTCAAATGCCAATTAATATAGTTAAATCTAGAACATCGAATTTTCAAATTTGTCAGATGGTCACAAGAGTTTGCCTCCCCCTCTAAAATCGGCCATATAATCCATTTATTACGTTTAATTTTGCATTCGACGACAGTGATTTTTGGCGAAATGCTACACATGCCACTTAATATAGCTAAAACTACTTGGATTTAATGAACGTCATTTTTTCAAAGTCGTCGGATGGGCACAAGAATTTGCATCCCCCATAAGAATCGGCTATAGAATCATATTAATAATGTCGGATTTTGTATTCGACGATAGTGATTTTTGGCGAAATGCTTAAAATGCTACTTAATATAGCTAAAACCACTTGAATTTAATGAACATTGTTTTTTCAAAGTTGTCGGATTGTCACAAGAGCTTTCATCCCCAACTAGAATCGGCCATAAAATCTATTTATTAGGTCGAATTTTGCATTCGACGACAGTGATTTTTTAGCAAAATGCTACAAATGCCACTAAATGTAACTACATGAATTTAATGAACTTCGTTTGTTCAAAGTTGTAGGATGGTCACAATAGTTTGCACCCCCCACTAGAATCGGCTATAGAAACCATTTATAATGTCGGATTTTGTATTCGATGACATTCATTTTTGGCGAAATGCTTCAAATGCCAATTTATATAGATAAATCTAGAACATCGGATTTTTCAAATTTGTCGGATGGTCACAAGAGTTTGCCTCCCCCACTAGAATCGGCCATAGAATCCATTTATAACGTCGGATTTGGCATTCGACGACACAGATTTTTGGCGAAATGCTTCAAATGCGACTTAATATAGCTAAAACTACTTATATTTAATGAACGTTGTTTTTTGAAATTTGTTAGATGGTCACAAGAATTTGCCTCCCCCACTAGAATCGACCATAAAATTTATTTATAACGTCGGATTTTACATTCGACGACACTGATTTTTGGCGAAATGCTTCAAATGCCACTTAATATAGCTAAAACCACTTGAATTTAATGAACACCGTTTTTTCAAAGTTGTCAGATGGTCACAAGAGCTTGCATCTCCAACTGGAATCGGCCATAAAATCCATTTATTACGTCAAATTTTGCATTCGACGATAGTGATTTTTGGCAAAATGCTACAAATGCCACTTAATGTAGCTAAAACTATTTGGATTTAATGAACGTCGTTTTTTCAAAGTTGCAGGATGGTCACAAGAGTTTCCCTCCCCCACTAGAACTGGCCACGAAATCCATTTATAATGTCGGTTTTACATTCGACGACACTGATTTTTATGGAAATGCTTAAAATACCACTTAATATAGCTAAAACCACTTGAATTTAATGAACGTCGTTTTTTCAAAGTTGTCAGATGGTCACAAGAGCTTGCAACCCCAACTAGAATCGATGATAAAATCCATTTATTACGTCAAATTTTTCATTCGAAGACAGTGTTTTTTGGCGAAACGCTACGAATGCCACTTAATGTAGCTAAAATTACTTGGATTTAATGAACATCGTTTTTTCAAAGTTGTAGGATGGTCACAAGAGTTCCCCCCCCCCCCAATAGAACTGGCCACAAAATCCATTTATAACGTCGGATTTTGTATTCGACGATAGTGATTTTTGAAGAAATGCTTCAAATGCCACTTAATATAGCTAAATCTAGAACAGCAGATTTTTCAATGTTCTCGGATGGTCACAAGAGTTTGCATCCCTCACTAGAATCGGCCATAAAATCTATTTATAAGGTCAGATTTTTCATTCGACGAAAGTGATTTTTAGTGAAATGTTTGCGAAATGCTACAAATGCCACTTAATATAGCTAAAACTTCTTGGATTTAATGAACGTCATTTTTTCAAAGTCGTCGGATGGGCACAAGAATTTGCATCCCCCACTAGAATCGGCTATAGAATCATATTAATAATGTTGGATTTTGTATTCGATGACAGTAATTTTTGGCGAAATGCTTCAAATGCTACTTAATATAAGCTAAAACCACTTGAATTTAATGAACGTCGTTTTTTCAATGTTGTCGGATTGTCACAAGAGCTTTCATCCCCAACTATAATCGGCCATAAAATCGATTTTCTTACGTCGAATTTTGCATTCGACGATAGTGATTTTTGGCAAAATGCTACAAATGCTACTTAACGTAACTACATGAATTTAATGAACGTCGTTTTTTCAAAGTTGTAGGATGGTCACAAGAGTTTGCATCCCCCCTAGAATCGGCTATAGAAACAATTTATAATGTCAGATTTTGTATTCGACGACATTCATTTTTGGCGAAATGCTTCAAATGCCAATTTATATAGTTAAATCTAGAACATCGGACTTTCAAATTTGTCAGATGGTCACAAGATTTTGCCTCCCCCACTAGAATCGGCCATAGTATCCATTTATAACGTCGGATTTTGCATTCGACGACACAAATTTTTGGCAAAATACTTCAAATACCACTTAATATAGCTAAAACCACTTAAATTTAATGAACGTCATTTTTTAAAATTTGTCAGATGGTCAGAAGAATTTCCCTCCCCCACTAGAATCGACCATAGAATTCATTTATAACGTCGGATTTTACATTCGACGACCCTGATTTTTGGCGAAATGCTTCAAATGCCACTTAATATAGCTAAAACTACTTGAATTTAATGAACGTCATTTTTTCAAAGTTGTCAGATGGTCACAAGAGCTTGCATCCCCAACTGGAATCGGACATAAAATCCATTTATTACGTCAAATTTTGCATTCGACGATAGTGATTTTTGGCGAAATGCTACAAATGCCACTTAATGTAGCTAAAACTATTTGGATTAAATGAACGTCGTTTTTTCAAAGTTGTAGGATGGTCACAAGAGTTTCCCTCCCCCATTGTTTGGTGAAATGTATTGGTCCTGAAAGGAGTATGACACAAGTGTATTGGGGGGGGGGGGGAATGTACTTGTGTATGCAAATTGTTTTCTTTTAAAACAAATTAGGCTATAAGGAGAGTTGTCTGGACAACCTCTCTGAGTATATATATCTTTGTTCAGATAATCAGACTACTGAATACTATGAAGTAGTCAGTTGAATAACTATCTAAGTAAGTTATATGTGGGTAATTATGATCGGTCCTTTATATTAAAACTTCTTTTAATTTTGAAAACTTTCTTAACACTTTAATAGTTTTCAATGGAATTGTCCCAAAACTGTTTTGCACTGTTTGTGATGTATCTCTTTTGAAGATTAGTTTGTGTGCACAAATGTTTATGGTGGTTCAGAAACTCAAGCTCCTACATCCACTTCCCTGATTTAAGAAGATAATTCATTCCCTTGGAATTAACTTATTTTATAGTGCCAAGGTGCACTGATCAACCACACTACTCCTTAGTGCCTTGATCCCTAGGAATTCTGAGTCCTAGTATTCACTCAACTCTTGAACTAAAATGTTCTTCTAATGACAGTTCTATTTCTTACACTTCTACAACAACACTTCTAACTTTCCTTGAAAGGTTTAAGGGTCGAGGTTGGTTCTAACTAGGGTAAGATATCCTTTACAGTGAAGAGCTGTGTAAGGATAGGATATTTCTCTAAGCTTGAATGATATACAATGAGTTTCAGCTTAAGTATGAACTGGAAGTGTTTGGAAACTAAAGAATGATGTATTCTTTGAAAGCTTGAAGGCTTGTAGTTTCCTTGACTAGTTGGATGCCTTGAATGGTTTCCAAACTCCAGTATTTATAGAGCAAAGTGAGGATATGTCTGTTGGAATGATAACCTCAAATTGTCTATTTTCATCTTCCTTGAACTTAGCTAGCATCTTGAGGACAGATTCTTTGAAAGTGACATGTCTTCATTTTGGAAAGTAAACGGCTTAGAGCTTCTTGTCTTGACTTATATGCACTCTTCCCAATGTCTGACTTGTAGATTCAGCAGTCAACATGTAGACAATCATCCTGATCATTGTTCCATGATTAAGGACAACATTCCTTATCTTCAAGACTGATCTGTGCTCAAGTTTTTCTCATCAGCTGACTTGGCTTATCAACAGTGTTGGCTAGCTTCTTCAGTTGAGTTTGCTTCTTATCTTCACTGATCAATCTTGATATGCTTCTAAGTGTACATTCTTCCATATCAGTGAAGTTGACCTCATCAACACAATTGTCTCTTGACTTAGACTGGATTTGAACACTTCAGGTTTTAGTGTGCTGATCAACTCTGCTGACCATCTCTTCTGATCTTGATCGAAAACTTGTCAGTAGGCTTGGTCCAATTGATGTGAACTTCTAATATTGGGCCATTCAGAGAGGTTGACTCTTATGATCTTACTCTGCTGATTCTACTATCAGCATAATTGAACTCTTCTGATCTTGTGTTGTCAGCATGGTTGAAGTCTTCTGATTCTGAGCCTTGAGGAACTTGATTCTTGTGATCTTCTAAGCTTGTGTCCCCCCTCAACTTGTGCATCTAAACATTTATAAGCTGCCTAACTTGTCAACTGTTCAACTAGGTTGATCTATATGTTCCAACATTCCTGAAACATATTCATTGAATTTGACTTATCAATCTTGGCATGTCTTAAGGGGTTTTGGTATCTTAATCAAAATCTCATTTTATTCCCAACAATTTCCCCATTGGTATCAGAGCATGTTGGTCCCTGAACGAGTAGTGAATGGGATTAAAGTCTAGAGGGGATGGGTGAATAGACTTTAAAACTTTTTCAAGTAAGGAGTAAAGAACTCGTCTGATCTACTATGTCAGCTGGACTACAAGTTTGATGGTCTAGAAGACTAGATAGAAAGTATATCAGTCTAGTTGTCTCAGGATAGTTGAGACAGTAAAATTGCTTAAGTCTAAATATTCAGAATTGTTGGCTTGCTTGTTACTCTTAGTTCATTAGACCAAGTTTGCTGAATACATGAAGCCAAGACTACTGAATAGGACAACATGGCTGAATGATCAAAGCTCAAGTAAGTAGCCTGATTTGATATCAAAAGAAAGGCACTGATAAGAGCTATGACAGATCAAGTTGAAGTCTTAGAAGATCAAGAGCATTGAATGTTATTGTCTCAGAAGACAACATTAATGAAGCATTAAAGCCATCAAGCCTGAGCAAGCATTGAATTGAAGACTTAGAAGAATTAAAGACTAAAGAATTGAATGAATGGAAGAACATTCCACATACAGCAGGAATGTTCAGAGAACTTGTCCCATCTGACCGTTGAGAAAGTACAAGTTCAGCCAAAGATCAACCTTGGAAAATGTGCAAGTTTGGAAACTGACACAAGTCTACTCAGCCACATTTTTCAGAAGTCAACACATTCATTCAAGCAACCATTGAAGAACCTTCATACACAGTGGATAATAGAGGGGTGCTTCCATAGCCGTTTCAATGGAGCTGCAAATAGACAATTTGAAAGTCTATCTCTCCAACGGATAGATGATCAGTTTGCTTTATAAATACAGAAGTGATCCAAGGATTCAAGGACCCAACTATCTATTATCAAACTACTATCAAGCATTCAAGGAAACCAAAGTTTATATCTTAGAATCCAAAGTTTCCTGATCACTTCTAGCTAAGCCAATCTTGTAAAATCCAAGCTTAGCATAGAGATATCCTAACCCCTTTACACTGTTCTTACTGTAAAGGATATCTCAATTAGTTGGAACCAAACCTCAAACCCTTACCTCTATAGTGAAGAAGAGTTTGTTGTAGAAGTGAGGAGTTAAGCACTGTCAAGAGTAAATACAGTCTTAACTCAGAAAGGTTGAGCACTAGGACTCAGATTATCCTATGGATCAAAACACTGAGATAGTGTTGTTGATCAGTGCACATTGACACTATAAAACAAGTTAATTCCAGGAGAAAAGGAATTATCTTGTTCAATCAGGGAAAGTGGATGTAGGAGCTTGAGTCTCTGAACCACTATAATTGATTGTGTTATTTACATTCTGCATTGCTTTCTAATTCACATTGCATACAAAGATTCTTTTGAAAGAGTTAAGTTCAACAAAAGTTAAGCAAAACAGTTCTTAGACAAAGTCTCTGATAGACTGGTTTTTCATAAATTAACTAAGGAGTAATTTTTCAAAGAAAAGGCCAACCACATTCCGCACTTAAACAACTCCTTTAGATAGTTATCCAATTGATCACTTCATAAGTTTTCAGTAGGTTGATTATCTATTGAAGTTACACACTCAGAGTAGTTGGCAGACAACTTCCCTGATAGGTTAATCTGTTTTAAAAAGAAAAATTTGCATACACAAGTGCATTCCCCCCCCCCCTCCCATACACTTGTGTCATACTCCATCTAGGACCAACAAAAGGTTTTGGTTATATCAGAAATGGAGATGTAGAAATTCAATATGTATTCTACGTTGAAGGATTGAGGTACAATTTACTTTCTGTTTCTCAATTTTGTGATCGTGGTTATAAGGTACAATTCAAGAGTCGCAAATGTGAGATCATCGACTAGAGGACCCATACTGTTCTACTCATTGGCGTCAGACGCCTATGCCATATGAACTTTAAGGTTATTAATAAGATAGCAAGAGATTACCTCGTTGAAGGTATACCAAACGAAATCTATTTCAAGTCACATGTGTGTGACGCATGCCAGAAAGGTAAGCAGGTAAAAGGTTCTTTTAAATCTATTCCTACTCTCTCAACAAGTAGAGTCTTAGAACTTCTACACATGGATCTCCATGGTCCTATCACCCCTCTAACCTTGAATTGTAGAAGGTACACGCTTGTTGTGGTAGACGACTATTCTAAGTTTACTTGGGTAGTATTCTTACACAAGAAGAGTGATACACAAACTCTCCTACCTGATCTGTTGAAGAGGATTCAAGTTGAGAGGAGTTAGCCCATTATCAAGATTCGCAATGATAAGGGGACTGAATTTATTAATAGTTATATCAAAGAATTTTGTTCTAAAAGTGGTATCCAGCACTTGACTACTACAGCTAGGACACCACAACAAAACGGTGTAGATGAGCGACGGAATAGAACACTCTAGGAAGTCTGCAGAACCATGACAGTCGAGTATAACACTCCTCAGAAGTTTTGGGCGGAGGCGATCAATACAGCTTGCCACACCCAGAACAGAAGTGTAATCAACAAAGCACTGGGTAAGACACCATACGAGGTATGGAAAGGTAGAAAGCCTAGAATCTCATATTTCCATATATTCAGATGCAAGTGTTTCATCCATAACAATGGGAAAAGTAAGATAAATGCTTTTGATGCTAAGGCAGACGAGGGGATATTCTTAGGGTACTCCTCTACGAGCAAAGCATTCAGAGTATATAACTACTCTACTCTTTGTGTGGAAGAAACACCACATGTTGTCTTCGATGAATTTAGACAGGACTCGTCTACCGACTAGATCAGTGACAAAGTGAATGATTTAAAGATTCAATCTAACAAAGAACCAGAAGTGTACGAATCGGTACAAGCCTACAATCCATTCCTGAAAGCCCTCGAGTCAGATGACGAGGTGAAGGTAAGTGACAAAGGTAAGTCTACTAGACCAGTTGACATACCTGCTCTAGTTGACTCATCTTCTCCTAATAAATCTGCTAGTATAGACAATGTAGATATGCATGATATTGTAGTTGACTTAGATGATGAAAGCGTGCCTGTTAAATCTAGGAAAACATGGAAATTTGCCCATACTACTGATAATATCATAGGTGACTCTACTAAAGGTGTAAAGACTAGACGACAAATCTTTGAGTCGCAAGAATAGCCTAGTCCATCTCAGTTTTGCTGGTGTTGTTTCCTTTCATCTATCGAGCCTAAAACCGTTAAAGAGGCATTGGCTGATAGTAATTGGATCATCGCCATGCAAGACGAGTTGAACCAGTTTGTTCGAAACGACGTCTGGGAACTTGTTGATACACCAGAACACCATAATGTAGTTGGCACTAGGTGGATTTTCAAAAATAAGAAAGATGAGAATGACTTAATCGTGAGAAATAAGGCTAGACTAGTAGCCCAAGGCTATTCACAAGCCGAAGGCATAGACTATGATGAAACCTTTGCACCTGTTGCTAGACTAGAAGTCGTTCGATTGTTTCTTCCATATGCTACTTATATGAAGTTTAGTGTATTTCAAATGGATGTTAAAAGTTCATTTCTTAACGGTATTCTTGTTGAAGAAGTATATGTAGAACAACCTTCAGGCTTCGAGGTAAAAGGCAATCAAGTGTACAGGTTGAAGAAAGCTTTATACGGATTGAAACAAGCTCCAAGAGCCTGGTACGACACTCTCTCTCTCTTTCTACTTGAAAATAGTTTTACTAAGGGCAAGGTCGATAGAACCTTGTTCAGAAGACAAGAAGGGAAGGATATCCTACTTGTTCAAATTTACGTGGATGATATCATTTTTGGTTCACCCAACAAAAGCATGAGTGAGAGCTTTTCGAAACTCATGCAAAGTAAACTTGAAATGTCTATGATGGGAGAAATGAATTGCTTTCTTGGTCTTCAAGTAAAACAATCTGATGAAGGCATATTCATAAATCAAGCCAAGTATACTCGTAATCTACTTGATAAATATGGCATAAAAACCTGTAAAGCTGTTGGAGTACCAATGCTACCCGTCTACCGCATGGATCCTGATGAACTAGGTAAGTGCATCGATCAATCATACTATCGTGGTGTAATGGGTTCATTACTCTACTTGACTGCCAGTATACCGGATATAACTTTTGATATTAGCGTGTGTGCATGGTTTCATTACTCTATCTGAAAGGAACCATTAATCGAGGTTTATGGTACCCTACAGATGATGATCTATTCTTAAGTGGTTATTCAGACTCGGACTTTGGTGGTTGCAGAATAGATAGGAAATCAACATCTGGTTCATGTCAATTCCTAGGTTCTAAACTCATTTCATGGTTTTCAAAGAAACAAACAAGTGAAGCAACCTCTACTACTGAAGCAGAGTACATGGCTGCAGGTAGTTGTTGTAGTCAGCTATTATGGCTAATGCAACAACTCAGAGACTACAATATTGTAGAATCTAATGTACCAATATTCTGTGATAGTAATAGTGTTATTGCTATCACTCAAAATCATGTTTTGCATACTAGATGTAAGCATGTAGATGTGAGACATCATTTTATACGTGACCATGTTGAGAAGAAGAACATACGCATGGAAAAGATTCAATCTGACATTCAGAGAGCTGACATTCTTACAAAACCACTTCCTGAAGATCGATTTATAGAGTTATGCATTAGCTTAGGATTGATTGATTTAGACCCTACTTGCACATAGTACTGTACTGACAAGACAAGTACACCATAGCAAGAAATTTGCAGAACAAGATGAGTTCAACATAAACAAGTCATATTACTTTCAGACTCGACTCGATACAGGTAAACAAGGTCAGACAAGGTGACCAAACAACCCGATGAGGAAGCTGGTAAAGCTGGGGTAATACTAGGAGAATACACAATTAAGGGGGATCTATGATTTCTTAAAAATCCTTATGTTGACTCTTTAGTTTGTTAAAAGTCATCTTGATCAAAAACTTGATTACTGCTTATGAATGATATACAAATAAATTATTCTACTCTACTACTCGTATCTACTCTTACACGTCGCCTAAGATGAGACAGGTACATGAAGTTGATCGACCATCAGATAGACAAGCACAGTCGAAGTGGGAACTCGTCTACTACAACTGGAGTCTACTAATCTTTTCTGCTGAACTCGAACAAACTAGATAAGCTCTTACATGTTTTAAATTTGGAAAGTAATTAAGGATAGTATTGCAATTTGAAAGTGAGAAATTTTTGGAAAACCTAAAACTGAATTTATACACTCCATTTAATGAGGTGTATACATCCCGCCTAAACCTACTGCCTTAGGTTAGATGAGTACACTCCTCTTTCCTAACCAATAGCAAAGTCGGATTCCAAAATTTATAATATCAAATCACATAATATTCTCGATTACAGTACTGAATTTCAAAGATTTTGATCCTACCGTTGGATTGATTAAAACGATCTACACCACTCGTTCAAAAACCCCAAATTCATAAAACCTTCAATTCCTGAAATTACTCCGCACGTTTACTCAACTTTCCTACTTTCAAGCATTCAATTTCTATAAACCCTACTACTCTCTGTGTTTGTTACATTCTATACTCAAAATGCTAATTACTATTCTCGATGTTGAAACTAACATGCAAGCAAGGTTTGATGTTGAAAGAAATGCAGCTGAAGGAAAAGTGCATGTAGAAAGCTCAGTGTTCTTCAAGGGAAGGCACTCGGAAGACAACAAGGAGATCCTCATTAAATGTTTCCGATGTGGGTTGAAGCCGTATCTGGAAGTTGTTCCAGAGGTGGTATTTGAAGAAGAAGTTATGGAATTCTATGCTACTGCTACTCATCGAGGCGAGTACATAGAGTCCTTTGTTGGTGGAAAGCGGATCAAGATAGCCAGAGAGGTGTTGGATGGTGTTTTTGGACTGAAGCAGGGTTCAATTGATGTGGAACTCTACGCTTCTGGCCAAGAGTTGAGATATTTGAGTATCTTCTACGGCAAGAAATTGAAGTTAGGCAACGATGGCAAAATTCCGGCAGTGAAGAAGAAGCAGTTGCTGCCAAAATACAAGACTCTACTCGACATTGCAAGCAAGATGTTGCTTGGTGTCACTCTCAAGAAGTTTTGAATCAGTCACTCTCCAGAAGGCAAGAGTGATGCCTACCATATATGACGAAATCACTGAAGGAAATTGGCAAAAGTTGTTTATGGACCGTGTTATGTACTTTGCCAAGAATGTTAAAGCGGATACTGATGCCGGAGAATGGGTAGTATCTGCCACTGTGAGCTTTGGAAACAAGCTGAGTATTCTTCTACCAGTCTTGTTGCCGACAAAGAAGCACTGGAGTAAAGGCAAGCCATTCCATGTCTTGAAATATTATTTGAAGAAGGATGTTGTGGATACACAGACAAAGGAAAGGAAGCTTGAGCGTGAGCAAATCAGAATTAATCCTCGAGACGCCATGATCGAAGCTGAGTCGTCTAGTGAGGAAGAAGAGGTGCAAGAGGTAGAAGGTGGAACTAGTGGAGCACTAGTTGAATACGTTTCGGATGAGGCAATGATAGAGCCAGTTGATGATTCTGAAGAAACCGAAACAGACGAGTCTTCAGATGAAGAGATGGAGACGGAAAAAGAGTACAATTTAAGGATAAGTTAAATTCCCAGAGGTGACTTGTCTGGTCCTCCTCCTCCTACTCGTCTAGTGGCCGAAACAAGTTCCTCACCAGCCAAGAAGGCTAGAATGGTTAGTACTTCTACTATTTCTTCACCCATTCTATATCCTCCTTCTGTTCCGGTTAAAACCAAGGCAAGAACACTCTGTTCTCGTGCTAGACCTACTCCCCAAACCACTCCCAAGTTCGTGCAACATTTAAGCTCTTTGTTAACCCAAGACACTAATATATATGCTCTTGCTGATACTTCGACAGCAGATATACTTGTCCAAGATACATCAAAGCCCCAAGAAACCACCACCCAAAATCTATCCTTACCCACAACAGAAAATGTTGACCCTCCTAACCCATCTGTTTCGGGAACTCCACTAGCTGACACTTCAGCAACTGATCTAAGGACCCCACTTACTCAGACCCCTCCCAAAAACAGATTTGAATCCCTGGTCGACCAGAAACCTGAAGAATATTCTGCCATCAGTCGAGATCGATACGTCTTCAAAAACATATGAAAAGTTGATCAGAATATGCACATGGGTTGCATTGAGGAAAGGTCCGTCTGAGGACATGTTTGAAGTTATTCTCGGCATGGGCGGAATAGCAAATTTCCAAGACTGGGAAATGGAACAGAAAGAGAACAATGGAGTGAAAAGCCACAATGAGTTGTTATCTTCTCAAGCCTTGACTGCACTTGTCAAGAATATGCTTAATGTTCCAGATGATATTATTCCTATAGAAGAATATAAGGAATCAACCCAGATCAATGGAAGAATTGATGCTGCAGTTCAAGTTTTGGAAGATGAGTTAATACTGGAAGCTAAACCAGTAGAAGAGTTGAAGTCTTCTGATCCTGTGTTAGATCTGGAGAATGTTTCTGATCAACTGAGAGAAATTGTCTTCGAATTCCAAGTTGAGCATGCACACGGTCTGAGGTGCAATGTTGGTCAGATAACCAGACAAGAAGAGAGGTATTTTCCTTCTGAAACGTGTGCTTACACTGCCAGACTAGTTGAGATGGTCAAGAAGGAATGTCATGAAGCTGAACACAGAGCTAAAGAAGCAAGGTTAGCTATCATTCCTTACTCTCCTCCTCTAAATTTGAAAGTACTAGTTGGAAGTGTTCTATCAGTTGAAGAAGACGAGGTCTTAGCTACTGAATCTGAGGTCAAATTGATTGAAGTTCATGTTGCTGATGAGACCATGGAAGATGTTCAAACAACAGTTGCTACTGAAGCGTCTATAGATCAGTTGAAAGATTATCTAAGACAAGTAGTGAAATCAGCAATAGATGTGTTCTTGAAATCTGATGTCAAGAAGGTGCTGTTAGATCAGAACAGTTCTCTTGTGACTAGTTCGAAAGAGATGATCATGAATGAAGTAAATCAGCTCGATACAACCTTCAAACAAAAATGTTCAATCAGATAGAAACTTTTCTTCAAAACCAAGTCGAATACTCAGAGAAGAGTTCAGTCGACTTCGCAAGAGTTCTAGCTCGTGAATCGAAGAAGATGGAAAGAGTCTATCGAGTAAAGATTGAGATTGCGGATGAGCAGAGACGAGAAGCGTATGCTCAGTTACAAGAAGCCAGATCTCAACTTACCAAAATGGGGGAGCAGAACAGATTGCTGAAGTCTACTCACTTCAAAAATGAATTTACTCTTACTTCGAAAAAGCTCGAATACACTGTTGATCGTCTTGAGAAGCTGAGTCAAGATGCAAGCCATTAGAAACAGATTGAAAAAGCTACTAATCTGATGAAGCAAGCTGGACAGGAAGAAATGACAAGATTTACTTCACTTTTTACCTTGAAGGCAAGTGATGAAGCTAAAAAGGGGGAAGAAGTTGAAGAAGTAAAAAAGCAAGAAACTGAGGTTTAGACTGATGTTCAAATTCAAGAGACAAGTTGACCTAGAAGAGGAAGACTAGTTAAGACTGCTGAGAAAGAACAGATCAGTGTTGAAGAACAGTTGAGGTTGGCGAAAGGAAAAAGTAAAGTATCTGAAGAAATCCAGCCAAGGCGAGTGAAAAGAAAGCTAGAGAAGAAGAAAGAATTTCTAGGTGAGATACTTGCTGGATTAGGGGATGATGAAGAAATCTGAAAGAAGCAAAAGATTGAAGATGATAAGTATGCTAACAAGAAGGTGTTAGGCAAACATATCAAAAGACTTCAAGATTGCAAGGAGAATCCAGTAGAGATTGAGAATGCTATAGTTGACAGATTTATTGATGATGAACATATAGATGTTTGGAAAATTGTCAAGAAGAAGTGGGAGATTGCTCATTGGATTATTCGCAGATATGGAGATCCAACAAGCCAAGATGAGTTGTTTGTAAACTTTGAGAAGTTTATGGAAGCAGAAGACAACAATCTGTGGAACTTAATCATGAGTATTGCTACTGTTGTTGGTTATAACATTCTTTCTCCTGAATTTCCAAAGTGGGAAACTCCAATGCTAGGCTCGGGTAAAAGAGTTGACTTCAATGCGATCAATAAATTTGAAGGGAAATTGTTAGAAGATGAGAAGATCGACAATGAAGATCACATTTCTAATATTGATAGAAGAATTTTTTATGTTTTTCAAGTTCTTGATACTGAAGCTGATACACCAAGTGGTGGAAGCATGGATTGAAGACTGTAAGTACTAGTTTCCTTTACTTATTTCAATTAAATTTGCTAAGTAATTGTAATCGTTCTGATCTAATTTACAATGAATGAAAAAATATGAAATATTTTTTATAAGATAACTACTTAACTGATCTATTTACTTAAAATAATTCAAGTAGTTTTGGCTTCATCAAAAAGGGGGAAATTGTTGGGATATGAATCCTGAGGCAAGTTCTATTTGATGATGAGATGAGTTTTGATAAGCTAAAAAGAGAACCTGAATATATTTCTAAGTGTTGACTGATCTAGTTATGGAAGTCGTCTTATGACAAGATCAGACAAGTATAAGTATAATGAAAATAAACTAAGTATGGAAATGAAGTTTCATATTAGGATTTTATGATAAGCTTATAAATGTTGTATAGAAGCTTATAGTATAGGTTATGTTTATATTGATGTAATAGTTTAAGTTGACTAAGCTGTTTATAAAGCTTAAAGTAATGTAATAGTCTTGATAGATTAGTTGATAAGACTAGATTAGTTCTACTGAAAAGAAGACTCAAGATAAAGAGAAGACTTGTGCAAGACAAGACAAGTGTTGAGAAAGCGAAATATTCTAAGTGTCGAAAGCAAGTGAAGACAAGTCAAGACCGCGTGAATTCAAAGGAAGATAAGAAGAAGATAGTTATGGAAATAACTAATTAACTAAAAACGCGTGAAGAGATAAGAAGAATCAGTTATAAAGTTTGTTGAAGAAAGTTATCACGAAAAGGTTGTTGGATAACAAACTTATCTTGAGAAGTAAAGTCTATAAATACATGGAGATATTTAAACGTTGAAGACTACTGAAACTAAGAGATCTAAAGCGCATACTGAAGAATTCAAAAGCAAGGAAACTCGCAGAGTTCAAGCAAAGTTCAAAGTTTGAAGAAGCCCAGAAAAGACAAGTTGATATCCAGAAGGCGAATCATATAGAGAAGTTTTTCTTTATAGTTTTTATTGTATAAGTGTGCTAGTGTTCTTTCTAAATCACTAGTTGTTAGATCGAAGATATACTTGGTAGTATATTCGAAAAGATCGAAGTCTTAGTTCTTGGGACTTAAAGCCACAAGACAAGTTAATAAAATTTCACGACTGGAGTTGTGAGAGTGGATGTAGACAAGTTGTCGAACCACTATAAATCTGGTGTGTTGATTTACTTACTGTTTTATTTGTGTTTGATTGTTGTTAATTGATTAATTGATAATCTGCATATAAGATAGACTAGTAAGGTGTTCATTGAATAGTTGAGTATAATTCAAGGGCTCATATAAATCTGATATTCTGCATTGTTAACTCCGATATTTTGAAAGATTTTTAAAAGTCTATTCACCCCTACCCTCTAGACTTTTACTAGCTTACTCAATCTTACACTTAACTAGGGACCAACATGATTGATAGCATTTGGTCCCATGTTGTTGACAGTGTTTCCTGTTGTTCCATCAAATGCAATTAGAGTTCCAGACATACTAGCAAGAGATCAAAAATTAGTAAAAAAAAATAAGAAAAGATCAGTTCACTGACCACAGTTACTAAATAGATATCAAAAGGTTGATATTTAGAGATAGTGGCCTTGGAACCCCTGCTCTGATACCACTTGTTGGTCCTGAAAGGAGAGTGACACAAGTGTATGGGGGGGGGGGGGAGGAATGCACTTGTGTGTACTAATTTTCTTTTTATCAAAAATAGACTTATCACTTGATTAGTTCAGGATAGTTGATCAATCAATCTCTCTGACTTTTATCAAAGTTAAACTCTTGAACTAGATGACAATTCCTCTAAGTACTATAGAGTAGACAGTTGAAAATGTGATCTTAGTAAGTTTATAATTGCGGAATGGATAGGCCCTTAAAGTTATATCTCTTTTTGTTCTGAATGAGTGATTCTTGTTTAAAAACAGTATCAGGGGAGTTGTCCAAACACAGAGTTTTTCCTATAAAACAATTTTGATGATATAGACAACTATGCAGTATAAGTGTAGTTATGAAATGACTTCAAAATAAATAACACAAACACTTATAGTGGTTTAGAGACTCAAGATCCTACATCCACTTCCCTGATTGAACAGGATAATCCCTTCACTTGGAATTAGCTTGTTTTGTAGTGCCAAGGTGCAATGATCAGCCACACTACTCCTTAGTGCCTTGATCCCTAGGTTTATAGAGACCTAGTACTCAAACTACTTATTCTTCTTATAGTTTTAAGCTTTAGTTACACACTATAGCTTAGTCACTCAACTTCTTCTACAACACTAAACTTAACAATCTTTTCTGGGATTGGGTTGAGGGTTGTTTTCCAACTGAGATATCCTTTACAATGATGATCAATGCTTAAGGATAGGATATCTCTTTAAGCTTGTATTTGTAATTGGCTTAGAATCTTTGATCACAAAAGTATATATGACCATGGGGGAAACAAGTAATTCAGATGAGTTGGCTTCCTGAACTAGAATGTCTTGTTTTCTTGATTGCTTTGGTTTTCCATATTTGATCAATTCATGATCCTTCTGTATTTATAGGAAGTTTGAATATGTATCCTTTGGAGGGATACAACTCTTTCTTCACTATAGGTATGAACATGATGTTCATCTTTTCTTCATATGAATAGTGTTTTGCTTAGACTTTTGTGGTGTTGCTGATTGTTTTTGTCAATTAGAGTTGTTCTGATCTTGTCAGGTTGACCTTCTATTACAGCTTCTCATCATTTGTATTCCAACGGATGGATTGATACAACACAGCTGAATGTGCTCTTGAATCAGCAGACTTTTCACAATCTTTAAGCTGCAGGCTAGTTGTCTTCAGTGAAATTGTGCTTCTTGATACTTTGCTTCCAATACTTAATGCACCTCACAATATTAGTATTAATGATCATCTTTTCTTTGTCTTATGATCTTGTAGCCTGAACTCTTTTGTGAGTTTATACATTTGACAGGATTTTGACCACCTTAACTCATCAGTGAGTTTGTCCATTTGTCTTGATTTTTACAACCTTAACTCATTAGTGAGTTTGTCCATCTATTTTGAACTTTGCCATTTTAACTCATCAGTGAGTTTGTTCACTACTACTAGAGTTCCCCCTCAACTAGTAAGATATTCATTCTTTATTGTAGACTACCATTTTTCAGCAATCTAACTGTCCTGATCTAAGTGTTCCATTATTCTGAAACACTTTTAATTCAATACACTGAATCTATCTAAGGTAGTATCTTAGGGGTTTTAGTATTAGATCAAAATCTCTTTTATTTCCCAGCACTTTATATTAAAAAGTGATAAATATATGTTAAAAAGGATAATGATCTCACCTGAACCACCTAGTCTCGCGATGAGATGGTTTCACGCAAGTTTTTATCAATATATAAATAAATTTATAATATAACACAATTATAACTTAGTCACTACTCCCTTCGTCCCACAACTGTTTGCACACTTACCTTATTTGTCCGTTCCACAATTGTTTGCACACCCATAAATGGAAACTCTTTCATAAACCCCATCCTCACAATATTTACATATTTACACAAAATGCCATTACTTTTACACTCTTTCCAATCACCTTTTTACTTTATTCATATAACTTTACAAAATTACCCCTCAACAATCCACTCATTACAATTTTTTCTTAAAAAGTGTGCCCACAAAGTGGTGCAAACATTTATTGGACGGAGGGAGTACAATTTTTTTAGTCTGGTTTCAGTCCCTTCCTTTTATATTATTTTAATTTTTTCATTAATTAAATAAATAATATTGTCTCTATTTTTGAATTGATCCTATTTTAACCTCCCCTAAGAGATTTAAATCTCAAATACACAAAGTAAATACAACTATAACACAAATCATTAATCTAGTAAAAGAATGATAGCTTCGACGATTTCGGGCTAGTTTTAACTAGGGTTTCATCGTTGTTCGCCGCCGATGGATCTTCAGGAGTATCCCGCTACAGTGTTGGATCATCTCATCAAGATAGCAAATCTTATGCATGAGAACCCATGGATGCAAAATTGGTTGGTAAAACCGCCCTACCATAAACCACAACAGCCTGCTCAATCTATGAAACCGTCTTTCAAGACAGCCCTCATGGATGGCGAATCATTTGTGTCAGTTATCCCACACAAGATTCCGTTTCGGAATCCTATCAAGAAAGTATGTGCGCCAATCAAGAAAGGTAATTTCACATCTATTTCGATCGATGAAGAAGACTACGCCAGTAGGGTTGAACTCGGTCGCCACTCGTTCATAGGTCGTATCATTTATGCTCGAAAGGATAAACCTTGGAATATGACAAACCAGAAAACCGAACTATCTAGGGTATGGGGTATCATTGGAAGTTGGAAACTCATTCCCCTCGGTTTGGGTTATTTCAATGTGCAATTCGCATTGGAGAAGGACCGGAAGAGGACATCAAAGTGAACCACTTAGTCTTTAAACCCAGGGTTGTTCAGGCTTTCAAATTGGGTCCGGGACTTCAATCCATACAATATCAACACTTCACTAGCGCAAGTCTAGGTCCGCATATATGAATTATTGTTCGAATATTGAACATAATCTCTGATTTCTAGTATGGCTCAATCTTTGGGTACACTAATAAAAATTGATGATCGCTGTCTCGATGGCTCCATGGGCCACTTTATCCGGGTTCTTGTTGAAATCGACTACTCCAACGATCCGCTGGACCATATTTGGATCGACCACCAGGGGCAAGGATCGTTTGCCTATTTTAGGTTTGAGAACTTACCCCTGTACTGCCGTCATTGTTCGATGATTGGTCACGATAGGAAGAGGAAAAGGAGAAAGTAAGAAATGATCCTAGAATCGACACAACAAAATTTATAGACGGTGTGACACAAGATTCTAAAAAGGATGAAGAATCTAATCCAATAAACACAGCCCAGCCAAATTGTAAGAGGTGAAATGCAAGAAAGCTCGTCGCAGACCATATAAAGACAGATTACCGCTCAGGACTATTAATCGTTTTGATATCCTGGATGATTGTAATTCTAAAGGCCAGTGGAGGAGCACAAATGAGGAATAAAGGAATTCGAGAGAAAGCATGGTCACATCCGCTACTACGATAAACGACAGTCAACCAAATCGCCTCAAATCTGTCATTTATGTTCCCAAAGAGATGGCTGAGAATACAGACAGGGAGATTGAAGATGCATTGAAACAAGGCATGGAGAAAGAAAAGATAACTCGGGACACTCCCCCTTCCCCCATCCCCCACTAGTAGTTTCAGTAGATCACTCAACATCTCCACACTACAAATACATGGCAGCCGCGGCACTGGGACGTTGGGGTGATGTAGAGTCGGATGTGGAGAATTGGGATGAACACGACAACCAACCGTCTGAGCATGGTTAGGTGAGTGACACCTAGTGAAGATTCTTTTTTGGAACATACAAGGGATTGGCAATAAGGAGTCAAAATTACTTTTGACGAATCCTTGCCGATCTAATAAACCGGATAATTTGGTCTTGGCCGAGCTAAAAATTCTAATAGATAACATAGCGGATCGCTTTTGGAATGCTTTGGGTCTAGTATTTTTGGTAGAAAATCAGCAGGATGCCATGCGGCCTAACATTTGGGTATTATGTAACCTGTCTCCTCGGTGGTGGGACTCACGGATCACATCACATTCATAAAATTACGGATAGAAAACTAAGTGCACCATTTTGAATTTTTTCATGCGGTTTCGGATCATGTGGGACGTCGAAGCCTATGGCAGTATGTGTTGAGTAAAGACCTGTCCCCTTTGTGCTTGATAGGGGATTTCAATTCGGTCTTGGGCGCCCATGAACGAATTTGCATGAGGACACCAATGAATTTGGCTTGCCGCAAGTTCGGAGACTTCATTGCGGCTTCAGAGTTATTGGAGGTGGAGGTGTCGGGACCAAATTATACTTTGGCCTTACGGCGTAAAGATGGATCGCTAATGGCATCTAAACTGGATTAGATTCTAGCATCTACGAGTTTCCTAGAGCAATGGTCAACCCTGATGGCAACTTCACTTCCACGGGCAAACTCGGACCATCACCCCATTTTACTCACTTGCTCAAGCGACCGGGTGGTTGCTGGTAACTAATTTAAGTTCCTCCGCATGTGGCTTTCGGATGACCGATGTATGCAATTAATTAGTCGAACGTGGGGAGAATACCTCCCGGCCCCAGATTAAGGATATCACTGATTAAATTAAAGTTGACACATATGAAATCGGAACTGAGAATCTAGAATAAACAGACCTTCCAGAATCTCAATGCTCGCATTGACACAACTAAGAGGGTGCTCCTCACGGTGCAATACCAAATTGGGTTAAATGGATACAATATACACTGGCCAACAGGGAGATTGAGGCAAAAGCGAAACTCAATTCATGCCTTCAACAACAACAAGACCTCCTGTCTCAAAAGAACAAAATTGTCTAGCTAAGATATGGAGATCGCAACACGAAATACTTCCACAAGCTTAATCAGGTGAGGAAAATACAGAAACCATTGGATTCGTTGAGTATTAACGGGGTAATGTGCACGGACAAAGCCATAATCGCGCAACATGTGACGAATTTCTATCAAAGCCTCTTCACCACCGTCCCCAGGCGACAACAAATTAATCTTAGCATTTTATCGACTTTGGTTACCCCCAAACTAAGCGACGCACATAATCAATTACTGACCTGCGAGCCTACAGTTTTGGAGGTCCGCACGGCGTTTATGACACTTTCTGCAGACTACCCCCTAAGGCCGGATAGATTTGGGGGATCTTTTTACCACTCAGCTTTGCCAATCATCGAAGCGGATATTGTACGAGCAACACAATATTTTGTGAAATTTGCCTTCTTACCATATGGACTGAATTCAAATATGGTGACGTTGATACCAAAGCATACGGGTGCAAACAAAATTGAAGATTATCGGCCAATTTTTTTTGGGAATTTTTTGTTCAAATGTCTCTCAAAAATCATAGCCACGCGCCTATGGCCCCATCCTTGCTGAAATCTTATCACCATTTCAATTCGGGTTTATCCCAAAGAGGAGCATACACCACAATATTGCTCTAGCGACGGAAGGAATTAATTGTTTAGAGAGAACACGGGTGCACGGCAACATGGCATTGATAATTGACATACGAAAATCATTCGACACAGTGCGATGGGATTTTCTACTTGAGGTAATGCAACAGCTGGGGTTTTGCGGCAAATTCAGGGATATAATAAATTGTATTATGCAATCGGCTAGGCTGTCGATCCTTATTTCAAGAATCCTACATGGCTACTTCCAATGTACGCAAGGGGTTAGACAAGGCGATCCATTGTCACCTCTTTTATTTTGCGTTGCGGAAGAAATATTGGCTTTAATCTTGAGCAGAATGGGGGAGGTAAACAGCCTGCTCCCATCTTACACTAAGAGGGGGTTGACGGGGCCAACTTTTTTGCTTTATGCGGATAATATCCTTATTTTCAGCTGAGAAAATAGTAATTTAACAAGAGCGATTAGAGATGCCCTATCTATATATGGCGTGTTGTCGGGACAGCTTTTTAATCCACAGAAATCTAATGCATACTTTGAGGCACACGTTTCTCACCAAAATAAAGGATATGTGAGGCATATCTTGGGAATGAAAGAGGGGAAACTGTCTTTTACTTATCTAGGCGCACCCATATTCAAAGTCGCACCTAAATCAACCCACCTTAGACAGTTGTAAGATCGCATTTTGGGGTAGATTCGCTACATGGAAATGCACCTCACTTTCCATAGCAGGAAGAGTGTGCTTAATGAACCACGTTATTACCTCATCAATGGTGCACACCATGATGGTATATTGATGGTCTAGTGCGAGCCTAAAAAGGATTGAACAAGCAATGCGGAATTTCATATGGACAGGCAACATCGATAAAAGAGGGCTGGGAACTGTATCGTGGGAACGCACGATTGCAACGAAAGTCGAGGGAGGCCTAGTGTGCGTTCGATCAAGTGTGAAAATTAGGCATACTTGCGGAAATTGGCTTGGAATATTACTATAGGCACAGGGGCCCCGTTGGAATTCCTAAGAGAGTGATTTATAGCATCGGGTAAACTACGTACAACCACCGTCTATTCCTCAATATGGAGGGGATTTCGTCCGCATATGCAGCAGATACAAGCATAGGTACGATGGATCGCGGGATCTCCGTCTAAAGTGAATTTTTGGTTGGAAAATTGGTTGGGTTACACGATTGCGAACAAAATAGGTATACCCGCTGCAGTAAAAAATTCTTATGATTACACAATCTCAGATTATTTAGTTGATGGAGTGTGGCACGTAGATGGCAACTTCATACGGAATTACCCGGACATTGTAAACGACATCAAAAACTACAACAGTGTAATAGGCGCGAACGTACAAATATGGCCTCTTGCCACCACCGGACACATCACGGTAAAAACAGCATATGAACACATACGCCCATACTATCCGGAAGCAGCTTGGGCAAAATGGATTAGGGACAAATGTATACCTCCCTGCAGATTAACGACTATTTGGAGAGCAATACATGGCAAATTTCTCACATGGGACCGATTGATACGATTCGGAATAACGGGCCTAAACATTTGCAGCATCTGTTTATCAGCGGAAGAAACGCACGACCACTTATTCAGCGAATGCATATACTTTGCGCACTCGTTTGCCAAAATTACTGAGATATTTCAGGTCAATATCAACCTAGAGAATGGATTCCTGGGATGGTTAACACGCGCTGTCTCAGTGGATCTCAGCCCCCAGGTTACTACAATTTAGAGGTTAACACTAGTCACTTTAGTGTGGCAAGTATGGCACGCGAGGAACTCGGCCATTTTCAAAAATACCAAACAAACCCCCGAGGCAATCCACACCTCCATCTGGGCACACATATATGAGGCTAGAAACTACAACATGGGGCACATGTATAACACTCAATCTGATTTACGGATAATCAAGGAATTCAGATTGCAGTGCTCGCTCAATCGGGCACCGAGAGTAACCACAGTCCGTTGGGAACGGCCAATAATAGGCGAGATAAAAATTAACACAGACGGGGCTTCATCTGGCGCTCCAGGCATATCATCGGGAGCTGGTGTTACAGAGACATCAATGGCAAGTATATGAGAGGGTGTTGGTCCCAAGTTGAGTGTTAAGATTGATTAAGCTAGGAAAAGTCTAGAGGGGAGGGGTGAATAGACTTTTCAAAATCTTTCAAAATATCAGAGTTTTAATGCGGAAATGTGTTCTGAATAGTACTGTTCTTACTGAGTTAGATCAGTACTTTCCAGCTTAAGTTTTATACTCAACTTTTATTTAGATCTTTTACTTTGTAAACCTTAATGTTCTTAGTTAAACAATTCAAACAAATATCAAACAGAAAGTAAAGAACACAAGATTTATAGTGGTTCGACAAATGTCTACATCCACTCTCACAATCCCAGTTGTGATGTTTTATTAACTCTTCCTTGAGTTTCTTGTGGCTTAAAGTCCCAAGATTAAGACTGTGATCTTATCGATTACACTTCCAAGTGTATCTTCGATCGACTAGTAATTCTACAAGTAACTAGCACACTTGTTTACACAATACAAACTTTAAAATGAAAAGTAAAAACTTCTCTGTGTTAGCCTTGGATTCTTCTCTTCAAATCTGTGGCTTCTTCTCAGATTGATCTTCTTAACTCTGTGAGTTCTTGAATGCTTCGAAAACTTTGATTTCTCTTGAATGCTCTTAGATCAGTAAATGTTCAGTAGTCTTAGCAGTAGAAGATCGCACAATATTTATAGACATTAGTATGACAGTTAGCAGTTTGTGAACTAACTCTAAAACTGTTTTTGTAACTTCCTTTTGTAACCGACTTTGTAACTTCCTTCAACTTTATCCAAGTCCGCATATCTTCATATATATCTTCAAATATATCTTCAATTACGCCTTAAATAAGTTTTCCAAACTTATTTTGCCTTAGCACAGTAAACTTACTCTTCATAGTTTTACTGCTAAGGTCAGTCAGCACACTTCTCAATAACTGTTCTAACTTCTCCAGAATTCTTCTAAGCTTCTCTTCAACTCTTCTTGAAGGTCTTCTTATTCTGAAGTAGTCTTCTGAGTCTTCAATAGTTTTCTGATCAAGTTCTAATCTACTGTTCTAAATTATTACAATGCTGAATACAATAAAATACAACTTTACAAATATAAAACCTATATATACATCAAATGAACTATATACAGATGAGTACATCTAAGTCCTATACTATAAGTTGTCTATACAATACAAACATCAGCTTAGTTCCTAACAGTTCATATATCAGATCAGTTAACACATAAGATCAGTAAACTCAGATTCCAATATCTCTTATGATGACTTAGTTAAGATGACTTAGAACCACATATATTACTAACTTTAAGTTGCTTTTGGCCATCAAAACATACAATCACCAACTAGAACATTGTTTCAAGGATTCATATCCCAACAATTTCCTTCTTTTTGATGAAGCCAAAACTACTTAAATGTTAATAAATCAGTAGTTAAGTATGTAGTCTATCATAACAGTTCATCATTTCAAAAAGTCATATCATATTCATAATCAGATCAGATAATGCACATATTACACATAATCATAGAATATGAAATACATAAAATATGGAAATAAAGATAAGGTTAAGAAATGTTATCTTGTGCGCTTGTCCTTCATCTTCATTCTTTAGATCCGATTCTGAATGCCAAGTACATCCTTGTTTTGATGTCATTCATATGTTGAAAATCAGTGATGCCTTCATCCTTAATGATTTTCGCAATGATTTTACCAATCTCCTTGTAATCTGGCTCACCATTTTCCAGTCTTGTTGGTTCCCATACAGGTTCTTCTGGACATAAAATAGTAACACCAACAACACATGTTGTTAGTAACATATCTTCCCAGAAGTCACTGGCTATGTTCATCATGAAATCTTCAAAATCTGCATATTCTGCTTCCTTGTTCAGATGATTACCAAACTTCTTCACTATGAAGTTTGCAATCTGCCATTTCTTCTTAATGTCATTCCAAAGATTACTTTGATCTATATGTACAATAAAATCCAAATATGTATCATCACGGATCTCTTTGACTTTCCTTTTCTTTTTCAGCTCAAATTTCCTTCTTGCAGCTTCTACATGTTTCAACTTTTGCTTTCTTAGTTGTTCATCAGCTTTCTTCTTTTCTTGCAGATCAGCTTTCTTCTGTGCTAATAACTCATTAGTCTTCTTAGCAGCTTTATCCAACTCTTCCTTGGTTGGTTGATCACTTGAAACAACATTCTTCAACTTACTTTTTGATCGGGTTACTCTTCCAGTCACTTCAGCCTCTTCTTCACCATCTAAGACCAGTTTCCTCTTTTTCTTTCCAGACGAAGATTCAGCAATGTTTCTCTCACTGCTTTCCTTAGCAATTGTTATTCCTTGAGTTTCAACCAAACTCTGTTGCTTTCTAAGCTTGATTTTCAGATTCAAACTTATAATTTCCTCTTTCAACTCATCCTGACTTTCCTTAAGCTCATCCTGACTCACAACCAACTGAGCTTGAGTTACTTGAGTTTGCTCCATGATTTTTATTAACTTCTCTTCCCCCTTTTTAGCTTCATCTTGCCAAAGACTCAAAGGAATGAGATGTTCTTCCAATTTCTTGTGCAGATCAATTGAAAGTTTCTTTTCCTGCAATCTATGCAGATCATAGATCTTTGACATTGTATGCTCCATAACTTGCTCATACGAACTAGCAGCAGTCAATTTCGCTAGCTTCTCAGTTGCTTCTTGAAATTGTTTCAAAGTGGCTTCCATCTTTGCTTGAAGCTCTTCATTATGCCTTTTCAACATTTCAAAGCTAGAGCTATCAGAATTCTTTACAACATGAACTTTTCTGACCTGTTCCTAAACATCTTCAGGAATACTAGGTTCAGCAGACTTATGTGGAATGCTTTCCATCACATCAGCATTCAAAACTTGATGTTTCAAACCATTTGTTTCTTCAATTACAACAGTGTTCTCAAACACCTTTGTTGCATTGTCACCATCTATGTCAGCTTCCATGACATCATCAGCAACTTCCTCTTCAACTTCCATATTGACATCAGCATTTTCATCTACAGCCGTAGTGGAAATATCATCCACAACATACTTAAAACCTGTAATTCTCTCAACAAGATTTTGAGGGCTTGATACAGGAGTAGTATGAAAAGAAGTGTTCTGAGGAACGGGATTAAAATGAACTGACTCATCAGAACATGTAGGCTGTTGATCAATTGGTACTGCTGGAATGGGATCAGAATTGGAAGGGGTAGAAGAATCTAAGAACACTCTTCTAGGTCTAGATGTACTTCGACCTTTTGTTCTCTTATGCAAAATAACAAGGCTGGAAGTACTTATCTCTTGTTCTTCCGAATCCTCCTGCACTACTGTTCCAATAAAACGAACTGTCTGCTCTGAGGTGGTTCTAGCAGACCTACCTCTTCTCAATCCAGCACTGCTCGGATTATGCCTAGCTTTAGACCTTGCTTCCGGCTGTTCATCATCAGAACGATACATTGAATCACCAGATTCTTGAGCTTGATATTCTTGAGGATGTTCTTGTTCAAACTTGACAAACTCCTTTTTGAACAACAATTTTCCTTGATGAAATTTCTTAGGTAGACTCCAATCACTTTTCTTGATAGCTAGCTGCGGCAAAAGAATGCTTAGCTTATTTCTGAACCCTAGCATAGACTTGATTGAAAATTCATCAATGTCCTCATCAAACCACACTTTATCTTTTTCATTTAATAACCTCTCCAAGAAAAATCCTTGCCAGTCTCCTTGGACACGATCAACGATTGCGGCCATCACACGAATTTTCAAATTTGTGAGAGCATCCTGGCTGTGATGTTGCCCTAATAAACACTTTCTAGCAATGTCCATTAAGAATTGGAGACCTGTTGGAAGAATGGCCTTCTTGAGATTGTTTAGCGACTCGGGTTCTTCACCAGTCCATCTGCCCACGCAAACCTTTTCTTCTCCTGCCATATACCCTAAAATATTCACTGGCCCTTGAGGTAAATCAAACATGATTTCAAGAGTTTCTATAGAGATTGATACTTTGTGCCCTGAAAGCATCAAGTGAACTCCATTATTATCGCCTTGAAGCTGTAAATAGAATTCCATAGCCTCAGGTTCAAAAACCATGTTGGGATATGATTCTAGATACTTTCTGAGCCCGCTTTCTCCGCACATCATCAAAATCGCTCGGTTCTCAGCATTTTGTTGACCGATGAAATAAACAGCATTTTCAACAAAAATGCCCTTCTCTTTAATCCACTTGGTCGGGTTGAAAGTACCTACAACTTCATTTGATTCGTTTATAATATCGATGATTGCCATTGAAGAATAGTGAAGAAATGTAGAAGATAGAGTAGTAAAGATTTAAGCAATTTCGAGCTATGAGTTTTCAGAAATGCAAAGTGGTGAAGATGAAGTAACTGTAAGCGTGGATATCGAATTCAAACCAAATCTAGGGCTTAGATTGAATTTGATTCTCACGTCGTGTGGTGTGGATTATGACTCGACTTTCGCAATAGTTAAAACGTTCCAAATTCATTACTTTTTCCACATTTTTGGAGCCAACTTGTGATGATATATACACCCGTTTAAAATTAGGTTAAAATAGAGAAGTGTATTAATCTTTTCTATTAATAGTCTAATTTTGAGCAGATTTTGACTTAGAAATTCAACTAAGACAAAATTATTGTTCAGATGTATATCAGCACAGTTGTGTCCAAGTACAGTTTGCTTCACTCCTTTGCTTGTATTACTTTTGAAATTTACTAATCTGGATTCAGCTGAGTACTGTATTCAGCTTAGTACTTTACAGACATCAGATCAGTAGTTGAGTCAGTACCATACTGGTCAGATCATATCTCAACTCTTCTGATTTTCACTCTTTTTGTCATCAGTGCAGTACTCTCAGATTAGTACTGTGATCAAATCAGTTCTATTTCTGTAGACGGATTTTCCTGTAGTCAAATCAGTTTTGTAGACTGTTTAATCAGTAATTAGATTAGTTCTGTAGAAAGAATGATTTTGTAGTCAGATCAGTTATGTAGACAAATTAACTTTGTAATCAGAACAGTTCTGTAGACAAATCAATTCAATAATCAGAACATGTATGTAGACAGATAAAGACTGTAATCAGATCAGATTTGTAGACATATCAAATCTGTAATCAGATCAGTTCCCCCTTCATTGGAGAACTCCTCTTCTGTGCCTGTTTCACCTTGGTAGAAGTGTTAGTTCATGCATACATGGTGAAATACAGTACATATCAGTAATGAATAATTAAAACAGGTCTTTATAAGGTTTGTTCTAAGGTGACTAGTGCTCTGAGTCAACAGAAAGGATATTTAAGAAATCACAGATTCCCCCTTAAATGTATATTCTCAATTCCCTCAGCTTTACCAGCTTCCTCATCGGGATTAGGCACCTTAGTAGCCATTTTACCTGATTGGGATGAATGTAGTGGTCTTGACATGGTCTATCCTTCTGAATTATCCTTCTTGGAGTACTGTTCTTGGTAACAGCTCAGTACCTGAAATGTTAGTACAGATTTCTATATACATGCAGGATCCATGTCTATCAATCCTAAACTTATGCACAGCTCTCTAAATCTAGTTTCAGCCAAAGGTTTTGTGAAAATGTCAGCTCTCTGAATATCAGTATGAATCTTTTCCATCCTAATGTTTTTCTTTTCAACATGATCCCTAATAAAGTGATGCCTAACATCTACATGCTTGCATCTAGTATGTAAAACAGGATTTTGAGTGATGGCAATTGCGCTATTGCTGTCACAGAATATAGGTACATTAGATTCCACAATATTGTAGTCTCTAAGTTGTTGCATTAGCCAAAGAAGCTGACTACAACAACTTCTTGCGGCCTTATATTCTGCTTCAGTGGTAGATGTTGCCACACTAGTTTGTTTCTTGGAAAACCATGATATGAGCTTAGAACCTAAGAATTGGCATGAACCAGAAGTTGATTTTCTATCTATTCTACAGCCTCCAAAGTCAGAATCTGAATAACCACTTAGGGATAAATCATCATCTGCAGAATACCACAAACCTCGATTAATGGTACCCTTTAGATATTTCAATATCCTTTTAGCAGTTTCCACATGACTTTCTTTGGGATTGGCCTGAAATCTAGCACATACACCTACTGCAAATGCAATGTCTGGCCTACTAGCAATCAAATAGAGTAGAGAACCAATTAAAGCTCGATAATAGGATTGGTCAGCACACTTACCTCGTTCATCTGGATCCATTTTGTATGTAGGTAGCATTGGTACTCCAACTGTTTTATAGGTCTTGATAACAAATTTATCTAACAGATTTCTTGTATATTTTACTTGATTGATAAAGATACCTTCAGATGATTTTTTCACTTGAAGACCAAGGAAGTAAGTCATTTCTCCAATCATTGACATTTCAAACTTACTTTGCATGAGCTTGGAAAAGCTTTCACTCATGTTTTTTTTTGGGGATCCAAATATTATGTCATCAACATAAATTTGAACAAGTAAAATGTCTTTACTTTCTTGTCTTCTAAACAAAGTACGATCTACTTTGCCTTTACTAAAACCATTTTCAATTAAGAATAGAGAAAGTGTGTCATACCAGGCTCTTGGGGCTTGCTTTAATCCATATAGTGCTTTCTTCAACCTGTATACTTGGTTACCATTTACCTCAAAACCAGGAGGTTGTTCTACATAAACTTCTTCAGCAAGTATACCATTTAAAAATGCACTTTTCACATCCATTTGATACACAATGAATTTCATATAAGCAGCATAAGCAAGGAACAATCTTATAGCTTCTAGTCTAGCTACAGGGGCAAAAGTTTCATCATAATCAATACCCTCAGCTTGAGAGTAGCCCTGTGCAACTAATCTAGCTTTATTTCTAACAACAAGATCATTCTCATCTTTCTTATTTTTGAAAATCCACTTAGTACCTACCACATTGTGATCAGCAAGTCTTTCTACAAGTTCCCATACATCATTTCTAGTAAACTGATTTAATTCATCTTGCATAGCAATAATCCAATTACTATCAGCCAAAGCCTCTTTCACAGTCTTGGGCTCAATAGAAGATAAAAGGCAACACCAACAAAACAAAGAATTACTAGGTTCTGCCTTAGAATCAAACAGTTGTCTTCTGGTTTTAACACCTTTACCAAACTCACCAATAATCAGATCAGTAGTGTGAGATGATTTCCATGTTTTTCTAGTCTTAACATGAACACTCTCATCATCTAAATCATGCATATCAGTATCATTAATATCAGCCGATTTATTCACAGGTGAACAGTCAACCAATTCAGGCATATCAATTGGTCTAGAAGTTTTACCTTTGTCTTTTACCTTTTCTACATCATCATCTTTGTTTAGGATGTTCAGGAATGGATTGTAGGCTTGCACAGATTCATAAACTTCAGTCTCACTGTCATCTTTGTCAGTTTAAATTTTCAGATCATCAACTTTCTTACTGAGATGATGGTCAGCAGAGTCCTGTACAACTTCATCAAAGACAATATGGGGTGTTTCTTCCACACATAGAGTAGAGAAATTAAATACCCTAAATGCCTTGCTAGTAGAGGAGTATCCTAAACATATCCCCTCATCTGCTTTAGCATCAAAAGCATTTAATTTGCTCTTTTCATTGTTATGAATAAAACACTTACAACCAAAAATATGGAAATAAGAAACTCTTGGCTTTCTACCTTTCCATACCTCATATGGTGTTTTACCATGTACCTTGTTTAGAGCACTCATGTTCTGAGTGTGGCAGGCAGTATTAATTGCCTCAGCCCAGAACTTCTGAGGTGTGTTGTACTCTGCCAGCATTGTTCTGCATGCTTCCTTTAGTGTTCTGTTTCTCCTCTTAACAACTACATTTTGTTGGGGTGTTCGAGCTGCACTTGTCAAATGCTGAATTCCAGCCTTAGAACAATATTCTTTGATGTAATAGTTTATAAATTCAGTCTCATTGTCACTTCTTATCTTGACAATGGGCTGACCTTTTTCTACTTGCAACCTCTTCAACAGTTCTGGTAGTTGGATTTGTGTATCACTCTTTTTGTGTAAGAAGATTACCCAAGTGAATTTTGAATAATCATCTACCACAACTAAAGTGTACCTTCTACCATTTGGTGTAGGGGGTTTTATAGGACCATGGAGATCCATGTGCAAGAGTTCTAAGACACTGCAAGTAGAAAGAACAGGAATTGATTAAAAGGAAACCTTTACCTGTTTACCTTTCTGGCATGCATCACACACTTGTGACTTGAAATAGATTTCATTAGAAGCTTAGCCAAGAATGTTAAGCTAAGTATCGATGGGAATGGCTTACCTGCCGACTTACACGTGATCGGAATGAAGGGCTTTGACATCATTTTAGGGATGGATTGGTTAAGTAAAAACAAGGCTGAGATTCGGTGCATGGATCGAGAAGTAGATCTAGAGACATTAGACGGTCAACGTCTTACTTTCCACGGGAAAGATAGGCAAGGGCACATACCTGTCATATCTGCCATGAAAACAGCTAAGTTGTTGAAGAAATGAGGGTGTCAAGCGTATTTAGTGAACATCGTAAAAGTGGAAAAGGAGAAGTTGACACCAGCTGACGTACTAATAGTGAAGGACTACCCTGATGTGTTTCCAGAAGACCTTTCTGGACTCCCGCCAGATCGATCCATAGAATTCACTATCGAATTAGTCCCCGGAGCTGCACCAGTGTCAAAAGCCCCATATCGAATGGCACCAAAGAAATTGCAAGAATTGAAGGTACAGTTAGAGGAACTGTTGGATAAGAAGTTTATCCAACCCAGTGCATCGCCTTGGGGAGCACCAATCCTTTTCGTAAAGAAGAAAGACGGGACTATGAGAATGTGCATTGATTACCGAGAACTTAATCGACTGACCATAAAGAATAAGTAACCGTTGCCTAGGATTGAAGATCTCTTCGATCAATTGAGAAATGCGAGCGTATTCTCCAAGATTGATATCAGGTCGGGGTATCACCAACTTAGAGTCAGGGAAAGTGATATTCCAAAGACTACATTTAGGACTAGGTATGGTCATTACGAGTTCACTGTAAAGCCATTCGGAGTTACGAATGCGCCCGCAGTTTTCATGGATTTGATGAACCGTGTGTTCCAGGAATACCTGGACAAATTCGTCATCGTGTTTATTGACGACATTTTAATTTACTCAAAAGATACTAGACAACATGAGGAACATCTTAGAGCAGTCTTAGAAGTTCTACGACAGAAGAAGTTATACGCTAAGTTTAGCAAGTGTGAGTTTTGGCTCAATAAAGTGGCCTTTCTTGGACATGTAATCACGGCTCAAGGGATAGAAGTTGATCCCGCGAAAGTTGAGGCAATTTTGAATTGGAAGGTACCAACCAATGCAAGTGAAGTTCACAGTTTTCTTGGCTTGGCTGGGTACTATTGAAGATTCATACAGAACTTTCCTCGTATCGCAAAACCACTCACGCATCTCACAAAGAAGAGTGAAAAGTTCAAGTGGACGCCAGAATGTGAAGTCAGCTTCCAGGAGTTAAAACATAAGCTTATGACTGCACCAGTTTTAGCAGTCCCGGATGGGTCAGAAGGGTTTGTAATCTACACTGACGCCTCCAAGTCGGGACTAGGGTGCGTTCTAATGCAGCATGGAAAGGTCATAGCATACGCATCACGACAGTTGAAGGTTCATGAGCAGAACTATCCAACACATGACCTAGAGTTGGCCGCAGTTGTTCATGCACTAAAAATCTGGAGACATTACTTGTATGGTGGGAAGTGTGAAATCTATACAGATCACAAAAGTCTGAAATATTTCTTCACACAGAAAGAGTTGAACATGCGCCAACGAAGGTGGCTAGAATTGGTAAAAGATTATGATTGTACCATCCTGTACCACCCAGGTAAGGCAAATGTGGTAGCTGATGCGCTTAGTAGGAAAGGAGATGGACGCTTAGCGTCATTACTCACCCAATAGGACCATCTGATCGAAGAATTTGATAGAATGAGTTTAACCATCGTCAAATCAAACCAAACAACTTCGATGCTAACCACCATGTCAGTCTAACCAATGTTGAGAGAACGAATAATAGAAGCACAAAATGGCGATCGGTTTCTCCAACTAATGAGCAAAAAGGTCAAGGAGAACTCGACCAAGGACTTTACGTTAGCCCCCAATGTTGCGATAGTGTTCAGAGGAAGAATTTGCATACCAAAGAAGGAGGAGTTGCGAGACGAGATTATGAGAAAAGCTCACAACACATCATATACCGCACATCCTGTTGAAACAAGGATGTATAGATATCTTAGGAGCAACTTTTGGTGGAGGGGCATGAAACGGTCGATCTCACAGTTTGTCAAACGATGTCTCACCTGCCAGAGAATCAAACTAGATCATCAGCGACCAGCTGGACTTTTGAAACCATTAGAAATTCTAGAGTGGAAATGGGAACATGTGACAATGGATTTTGTGACATGCTTACCAAGAAGCCCTAAACGACATGAGGCTGTGTGGGTAGTTGTCGATAGGTTGACCAAAGTAGCTCAATTCATACCAGTAAAAATGAATTATTCAATGGATCGATTGGTTAAATTGTACGTTGATGGAGTGGTACGACTACATGGAGTGCCGACGTCGATTGTATCCGACCGTGATCCACGGTTTACGTCTAAATTTTGGAGGAGTTTGCAATCAGCTATGGGAACTAAGCTGAATTTCAGCACTGCTTTTCATCCACAAACAGACGGGCAAACAGAGAGAACGAACCGAATTCTAGTAGATCTTCTGAGGGCATGTACCTTGGACTTTGGAGGAAACTGGGAAGATTACTTATCCTTAGTAGAATTCGCGTATAATAATAGCTATCAATCCTCCATTAGGATGGCACCATACGAAGCACTCTATGGACGGAGATGCAGAACGCCCATCCATTGGGACGAAGTTGGAGTGAGACAAGTTTTGGGCCTAGAATTAGTGGAAAGGTCTGTGGAGGCAATCAAAAGGATTCGGGAGAGAATCAAGGTTGCCCAAGATTGCCAAAAGTCTTATGCAGACTCGCGGAGAAAGGACTTGCAGTTCGAAAAGGGTGAAAAGGTATTTTTGAAAGTTTCTCCCATTAAGGGGATAGTTCGGTTTGGAAAGAAGGGGAAGCTGAGACCAAGATACGTTGGAACATTCGAAATATTAGAGCGAGTTGGGGACGTAGCTTATCGACTCGCCTTGACTCCAGAGTTATCCAAAATTCACGATGTCTTCCACATGTCAATGCTTCAGAGATACGTCTCAGACCCAACTCACCACATTGAACTCGAAAGTTTAGAAGTCAACGAGGATCTTACATACAAAGAACGACCCATAAGTATCCTCGTCAGAAAGGTTAAAACCTTGAGGAATAGAGATATACCCTTAGTCTTAGTTCAGTGGAATAGGAACGGGGAAGAAGAGTCGACTTGGGAGCGCGAGGGAGAAATTTTAAACAAGTACCTAGAACTTTTCGCACATGCCTAATTTTCGGGGACAGAAATTTTTTAAAAGGTGGGAAGAGCTGTAACACCCCGTTTTTAAAATTTTAAAATTTTGCATTTCATGATTTTAGAAATTAAAATATCTCTTTTAAGTATTAAATAACAAATTAATTGAAATTTTAAAGATATATGATTTTATGTAATTTATGAACTAATGTTTTCAATAAGTTGTATAGAGTTTTTGCAGGATAGCTTACTAAGGAGATCGAACTCGATTATGACTCACCTGACACAATTTAATAAGATGATGAGATAAGTTAAAGATGAAATAAATTATAATAGAATTGAATTATAAATAATAAGATGCACAATATATCAAATAAGTCAGGAATAATAGGGTGTGTTTTAGGGATTGAGTAAAAGTGTTATATTAATAATAATAATAGCAGTGTTACATTTTAATTCGGATATTCTTCTTAATTAAATTAAATCAAGACGCCTATTTAAACAGTAGGAATGTGAAGAGTCATTCCTCACTCTCATTCCTCTAAAAAAACCTCTCTTTCTCTCCGACCCTTTCCTTCTTTCATCACTTTCATCTCAAGCCCTTTTCTCCTCAAAAACTTTCACCGCACAAGCCCCAATCAACGCCATTCCTGAAAGATTGAAGCATTTTTATAATACACTTTAAAGGTGCTTAGGATTAATTTAATTATCTTCTCCAATGTGTATTTTCATGTGATTCCAACTAGCTTCGTAACTAGGTTTGACCATTTGATATGTGACGAAACTTACATAGAGATGTTCTAAACTTATTGATAATTAATTCGATAGTATCACCTATATAGATATACGTACAAGAGGATATATGAATATATATATATATATATATACTTTAAACCTAAAAGTTAAGCAAATGTGTCGAGTGCAGTGCAAGTCAGTCGGATCCTGAGGAAGCTAGCCCGCTATCACCGAACCACAAAAGTGGGTAACATTTATTTACATTTGCATTATTTAGATTAATTTATGTGTGAATACGAGCAGGCAGATCTTCGGATTATGCTCTGTGTGAATTAGCAAGTTTACGAACTATGCTCTGTGTGAATTAGCAAGTTGACGAACTTTGCTCGCAAGTCTACGGACTATGCTCTGTGTGAAATAGGCAAGTCTACAGACCATGCTCTGTGTGAAATAAGCATGCCTACAGACTATGATTTGTGTGAAATAAGCAAGTCTACGAATTATGCTCTGTGTGAGCAACAGATAAGTGTTCGGACCATGTTCTGTGTGAAGTGAGTCAGGTTCATGGGACTCGGCATGTAATCAATTGACATATTAATTAGCCTTTTTAATGTGCATGCATAGTAAATGTTATCCCACTGGGCTTCTCCTCCGGGAGAAGACTCATGATGCTACTTCAATCATTTCAGGTTTCGTAGACGACGAGGAGGACGTGTAACTGACTGGGCAAGCATTAATAAACGTTCTCCTAAAATTTTAAGTTTTACGTAAGAAACGTATTTAGTATTATCGCGACTGATGTTGTCCTTAAGTTTAATTCCGTAATTAAGTATGAACAACTAGGTCAACTGATCGAACCTATTTAATCCACTAGGATGTTTGTCTACTCTTTAAAGGTTAATTTTCATGTGTGACAACCTTATTACAAATTGTCGTATCTTCTAATGTTAAAGCATTTTAGACATCACACCATTTATATAATGATTTTGAATTTTATAATGTTTTAGTCAAGTACACGTTTGGCTTAGAAATGTGGGTGACACACGAGTTAGGCACAAGCATGGTTAGTCACTTTAAAAAAAAAAAAAAAAAAAGAGAAAAAAAAAAACTCGTGTATCTTTTATTGAAAAGTCTTCCGCTTAAATTTATTTAAGTCAAAAAGTGCTCTTTTAAACCGTAGCGCCCACCGTGATTTTGGGGGCGTTACAGGAGTTTATGAAAATCTATGTAAATCAATAAAAAATATATATTCCACAATCCTGTCAAGTCTATCAAAATCCATATAAATCAATAAAAAAGTTAGTCAAACTATGCATGTACTCTATAGATTTTATAAATTCACGTATTTTTTAAAGTCCAAAAAAATTCAATAGAATCCCAATTGAATACACCTCCCTAAAATATATATTTTCGTTTTCAAGTATTGTTTTATTACATGACCAAAACTATGTTACACATTATCAAAATATTGTCAATTCAAGGCCAAAATTGTACTACTATAAATCCAAAATAGTATGAACACTAATTTTTGGTCGAATTTGTCAAAATATTTTTAAACTTTATACAGTAGTGACATATTTTTGGTCTTATAGTAGTAAAATATTTTATGCGGCTATAAAATTGTGTTATTATAAGGTTAAATTATTGTCACTACAAGGCCAAATTTGTACTAATACAAATTAAAAAATATTCCAAACATTTAATTTCTTAGACAAATTTTCCAGAATATTTTTTGACATGTAATATTACATTTTTGGTATTGTAATAGTAATATTTTGACATTGTACTAATAATATATTGGTGATTAATAAACCACCTACTTACAATCGATGAATTTTTTTTTAAAACCTGAATTCAAACTTATAGCCCAATTTTTATTTTAAATAAAATTACTTTAATTATACGTATGCCTTGACTAGTTTGGTTTGAGATTAATCAATACTGATTTGAATTGGTCATTCTCAATCCAATCTCTCTCAATCATATCCCTCCTAATTCAAATTCAAATCAATATATCAATTCACTCTATAATACATATATACACCTATTTTTATACAATCAAACCACTATTTTTTTTTTAATTTCATTTTCTCTCATACTTCTCTTTTACACACTCATTATATTTTCTATTATTTTTTCTATCCACTAATAAAATTTTACATCAATCTCTTCTTTTCAATCACTATTTAAATACAATTTAAATATGATTATTATTCATAAATTATCTCAATTCAATTTTTTTTAATATCAATGTAATCCACCATAATTTCTACGTTTCTATAAATAAAATTAGATTAGGTATCACTTCTCATAGGGGATGGTGGTTTGATTAAATTTTTACTTTATGGATATAGTGGTTAGGTGTTGGAATATAAAATATTAATGGGCATTGCGTGAAAAGCAGTAATATGTGCGTTTAAATCAATGTCTTAGATACTAAGGAAACGACTTTATTTGCAGTCACAATTTGCCAGGTCAACTTTCAACCCCTGTGAACTGTGAAGCACTAACCCTAATTAATTTTTTTTTTCTTTTGTTTTTTGCCGTTTGAAGTAGAATTGATTTTAGTATCCCCTCAATTTCATTATTTTCTCATTCTATTTAGTTGTCCGATTTATTATTTTTATTTTATTTTTAAATAATAATATTCACACTATTTTAAATCTACACTCATTAAAATTTATACCAAAAATAAATATATATATATATATATATATAATAAATTTAAACAAATAAAATATTACTTTTAGTAAGATGATCTCTCCTTAACTCTATGTTTTATCCCTAAAGAGAATTTTCTCAGATAAAATTTTAACGGCACTGGCTCGATTTGTGGACTTATGATTTTAAGATTTATTCTTCCTTTATAAAACTACTTTTTATTGTTGTATGCAACACAAATTTTAATTAAAACATTCTATTATTTTTATTTAAAAAGATTATGTAAAATTTGGTTAGTCTTTATGTCATTATCATATTTCTCCATTCAAAATTCAATTTTTTTTTTTATTAATCTGATTTTTTAATCATTTTATTTTAAAGAAAATTATGCATTAATGTCAAATCAATATTATATTCTATATACGTGCAATATGTTAAGTCTTTATTTCTTAATTAAATTAATAAATTTAAACTAATTAAAGTGATAACTATTTCTTGGTCTATTGAATAATTTCAATTATTAATTTTTCGAAAAATAATTTCAATATGCTAGTTTTTTTTTTTTTTTTATTAATACTCCCCGTTACATTGGTTGTTACATTGGTTGATTTTGATCCTTTCTTTGTACCCTCAGAAAAAAAAAAAAAAAAATTCTCCCCCGCCTCAAGAAAATTTACACCATTGAAATTGCACACTTTAAAAAAAAATGTAATGAGTAGAGTTTTGATATTTTGTGAAATAAGGTTATGAATTTTTTTTTTTTTTTTAAATATGCAAATTTTTGTTGAACGTTCTAATATAACAAGTGTACATAATTGTATGGCACGGATGGAGTATAACTTTTAAAATTCTAGTCACAAATTTAATTAATGTAATAATCATCTTAGATTTGAATTGCACACTTTTTTTTCGCTTCTTTTTTTTTTTCTGTTTTGCCGCTTTTTTTTTTTTTTTTTAACTTAAAAATATACCTATTCTCCATTTAAATTTAAAAATTTTAAAAAAAATTATTCAAAAAAAATGCAACACAAAATTACTAAAAAAAATGTAAGTCGATATAACAAAAAAGTGCAACACCATATTTATTAAAAGTATAAGTTAGTATAACTAAAAAGTGAAACACAATATTTCTAAAACGTGCAAGTAAGTATTACTGATAAATGCAACACAATATTAATGAAAAGTGTAATTAATTAAGTTAGTAACTGAAAAGTGCAACACAATATTACTAAAAAGTGTAAGTCACTATAACTGTAAAGTGTAAGAGTTTATAACTAAAAAGTGCAACAAAGTATTAATAAAAAGTGTAAGTCATCATAACTGAAAAGTGCAACACAATATTACTAAAAAATGTAAGTCAATATTACTGAAAAATACAACACAATATTATGTAACTAAATTTTTTTTTTATAAAGGAGTAATGATTGTAATTTATATATATTTCTTGTTATTAATTTTACACTACTAGCACGTTTTTTACTTTTAAAATATTACATTTTATGGTAGTTACTTGCACCTGCAAAAAAATATAAATAAATGCGAAAATAGCAAAAAATATAAATAAATGCGTTAAACTGAGCATGACACTACCACTAGGCCAGAGCCTAATTTATGTAATAAACCCGTCTTTAGTAATACATAATCGATATGGTGCACTCGAGTGCAGGAGACCTACATTAAAAGTATTTATAACAACTACTCTTTAATTCCAAAAGGGTTCCTTGTCTTTGTCCATGCATTTTTTTTTTTTTTTTGACGGGTTGTCCATGCATTCTTAATACTTAAACATTTGTATTTATTCATTAAACTTGTTGATATGCCTTGAATCTCACACTTCGCTGAGTTGATATTCCTTGTCTTTGTCCATGCAGTATTGGGCTTTAAGCCCAATTTCGATGTTTTATCTCAGTGCTATATATATGGTCTTTGAGATCTGTAATCTGTAACCCTAATTAGTATAAAATCTGTTCTCCTCTCTGCCCGTGGACGTAGCCAATTCATTGGTGAACCACGTAAATCACTTGTCTTCTTTACGTTTCTTGTTCATGCTCTATAATCCTATTCTGTCACAACAAAACTATTATTCCTTTCGTCCCGTGATTACTTGAACATTTTTCTTATTGGGACGTCCCAAAATTATTTGCACACTCTTAATATGGAAATACTCTACAAAATTAATAACCTCACAACATCATTTTATTTTCAAATTTGTCACTCCTTTTTTTCATACATTTCACTTTACACATCATTAAATTCACTTTACACATCATCAAATTATCTAAAATACTCCTCTTTTATCTTACATCGTCAACCACTAAATCCACTTTTCTTAAACAACGTGCGGTCAAACTATGCAAATAATTTCGAGACGGAGGAAGTATTAATATTATAAACCGTGATGAGTGATAGAAAACCAATCTATATTCTCATGAGATTTTAAAACATTTTACATTATTTTGTACATAATTGTAAAATTATAAGAGTACTTACCATATCGGTGATAGAGTACTGATATAGAACCAACCTTCCGGTTTTTTATGGAACCAGATTTACGAGGTGTCACGCCACATCATCATCCGCATAATTCTTATTAATATATTTTAAATATATTTTAAAACAAATATTATCCATTAATTAAAATATATTTTAATTTTTTAATATCTAATTTTCCACTTAACCCCGTTAATAAAAATCAGATTGCTTACAGGAATGAATATTATAATATGAAATATGTAATATTATATTCAGATACACCACATGAATTTGAACAAAAATGGAGTGAGGTAAAGTTAGATGATGATGAGTGGTTGCAAAACGTTTATGATTTGCGTGGTAGTCGATGGGTTCCCAATTCTCATGCTTTTTTCAATTGCTCATGCTTTCTCATGCTTTTTTTCAAAAGAAACCTCTCAAGTCAAAACTGAGTTTAGCATTGGCCAATTTGTTCACAAAGAGAAACTTTTTTGTGCTTTCAGAAACAAACAAGTTGATGAGAGTAATGCATATTATATTAATCTTCAGCCAAAATAATGAGATTTACGTTGATCGAAGGTTCGAAGGCACATGATGGAAGCAAACATCGAATTCTTTTATACAACAAGCGACTTAGATAACATGGTCTCATATTTTTTCAACATACTTGTATGAAGAATAATTTTGACTCAATATGATTTTGATTTTTTTTTACTTAATGTTTTTATACATCAAATCTTTCTAAAACATTTTATGAAATAACGACAACAATTAAGATGTGACATTGTTTTGCTGAGAAAATAAGTAATAATTGTAGAAAACTTGATTTGTTTCTTGGGAGAAAGATGATTTTCCCAGAAAAAATAAATCTTAAATCAAAATAGTTGGTGGTGGTGCAGATTGAAAGATTTGATTGTTAGGAATATTATTCAATTACAGAAATATACATGCAGTACAACAAATATCCTAGATGCGGAAATTCTAAGACAACAACACGCTCATTGATTAAGAATTAGTGGATTTAGTGAAATACCTGGATCCATAGCATTGTGGTTCCTTCACGCTCATTGATTAAGAATTAGTGGATTTAGTGAAATACCTGGATCCATAGCATTGTGGTTCCTTCGTTTCACTCTTGATGGGGAGAGTAGAAAACTGTATGCGATTTAGTATATTGGGGCCATAACCATAATGCTCTTTATATAGTACTGAATTAGGGTTCCCATAATTCCCGTAACAAAGTCCTATCTACTCATAAATCCATATTAATTTTAATAGTCAACCGTATCACAATAATAGATATAACTATAAATGACTAATATAATTGCATTAAATATGTGGCCCATATATATAGGAAATAATAATTTCCTAACAATCTCCCACTTGGGCTATATATTAACCTTAACCAATTATATTTCCTTATGTGCACAACTTTACGTCATTCATTCTTTGACTATTGCCTTACAATTTCGTCCATCTCATATACTAGAAATGAGACTATCACAATTTTCATCACATCATATATTATGACTAAACCATGATAATCACCATTAGGGCTGAGCAAAAACCGAAAAACCGAACCGAACCGAAATATGAATTTGGTTCGGTTTTTCGGTTTCGGTTCGGTTAGCATTTTTTGTACATTTCGGTATTCGGTTTCGGTTTTATTGCATTAATTTTCGGTTAACCGAAAACCGAACCGAAATGGGCCCATATAAATAATAAGCCCTAATTACCCTTCCCCATTTCTCCTCTCCTCTACACAGCCGAGAAGAAGACAGGCAACATAACAGTGTTGGCCACGTACACGGAGAGGGGCACCGCATCAGAACTAATTTGCGACTTTTTCAGAGGAGCAGCGGCCATCTTCATTCTGCTAGCTGATGTGAGTATGGATGAAAGAATTGTTAATTTGTTTGAGAGAGAGAGAGGATGTGATATTGGTTGTAGAGGGAATGCAGGGTTGTTAAGTATTTATACTCCTAATTAGCTCTCTCCGCGTCCGCGGTGCACTCACACACCGTTCCTCTCTGTTTTTCCGCCGGCCACCACGAATCGTCCGGCGGCCGGCACAGCCCACCCTACAGCCGACAGCCACCGTTCGCACATGGCACACTCACGGCGCAGAACACACTGCACAACCACTTTGACAATGTTAATGATGTGGATAGAGACGAAGGACCCATTAGATATAATGATCTAAGAACCCAACGTATAAATTAAGCAGCGGATCTTCCAAAATCGAGATTTGAATTGATCTTACTTAGAGCATAAAAACCTTGACCCGTTGGCTATAGAAGAGCCAAGAACCTTGGTATGATTGAACGCCACAAGATCTTGCTCAAGATTCTTGATAAGTTCTCAAATAAAATTAACCTCACAAAGAGAATAAATAAGCAAACAAAAGCTTGTAATTTCGTATTAAACTTGGTCCTCTTCCCAAAGGAGTACAAGGCCTATTTATAGGCTTAGAAAGTAACTCCTAAGAGTATTTACATTCATAACCTACACCTATGGTCTTAAAAAGTCCACTAATCACTCAATTCAAAGCTAAAAATGTAACTCCTAACTCTTTGAATTTCCTAGAAAATGTAAATAATCTAAATAACTAATAAAATTAAAAATAAAACGATAAATCTGATGGGCTTCATGTGTGCCACGTTTTTGAAGGCCCGTGCACTTAGAATTATGTCTTTTAGCCCAAATTAGCTTCATGACATCTCTTTATTCGTAGTCCAGCCCAATAACATTCACTACTAGGCCTTCTTCGAGCTTGTCTTGCACATTTTCTCTTATTTCAGCAACTAAGCTCATCAAAGCCTCATTTATCTTCTTAGCTCTTGCCCTTGTAATCGGCCCATCATGTATGATCAAAGGATTCTTTTTGTTTTCATGACTTTGCACTGGTGGATCCTCATCATTCCCTTCTTCTTCAAAAGGATTCGTCCTCGAATCTACATCATCAGAATAGGGAGAAAGATCAGTAACATTGAAAGTTGCACTTACATTATACTCACCAGGAAGGTCAAGTTTGTATGCATTGTCATTGACTCGTGCAATCACTTGAAATGGACCATCTCCTCTTGGCTGTAATTTTGACTTTCTCTTGCTTGGAAATCTCTCCTTCCTCAAGTGTAACCATACCCAATCACCGGGCTCAAAGATGACTCGTTTACGACCTTTGTTAGCTTGCTTGACATATTGCTCAGTTCTTTTCTCAATATTGAGTTTCACTCTTTCATGCAACTTTTTAATCATCTCGGCTTTTGCTTTTCCATCTAGACTCGCACGTTCTTCAATGGGAATTGGTACTAGATCAAGTGGAGTTATTGGATTAAATCCATAAACAACCTCAAAAGGAGAATGATTAGTAGCAGAATGAACACTTCTATTATAAGCAAATTCAGCAAACGACAAACAATCTTCACAATTTTTTAAGTTCTTTTGAATCAAAACTCTAAGCAATTGAGACAAAGTTCTATTAACGACTTCAGTTTGTCCATCCGTTTGAGGATGACAAGTAGTAGAAAACAAAAGTTTTGTACCCAATTTATTCCACAAAACACGCCAAAAGTGACTTAAAAATTTTACATCTCTATCACTCACAATGGTTTTTGGAATTCCATGCAAACGAACAATTTCCTTAAAGAATAAATCAGCAATATGAGTTGCATCATTAGTCTTATTACATGGAATGAAATGTGCCATTTTTGAAAATCTATCAACCACCACAAAAACAGAATCTTTACCTTTCCTTGATTTTGGCAAACCCAAAACAAAGTCCATGGATATGTCTACCCAAGGTTCATTCGGTATAGGTAATGGCGTGTACAATCCAGGCGGGTGAGCTCTTGACTTAGCCTGCTTACAAGTTATGCATCGTTCACAAATTCTTTCAACATCAACACGCATTTTTGGCCAATAGAAATGATCACACAAGATACCCAAAGTTTTATGTACTCCAAAATGTCCCATTAGACCTCCCCCATGTGCTTCCCTAACAAGAAACTCACGCATAGAACATTTAGGAATGCATAATTTACTTTCACGAAATAAATATTCCTCATGCCTATAGAATTTCTCAAATGCAGCATGCTCACAAGCCAAATAAATGGATGCAAAATCAGAATCATCAACATATATTTCCTTGATAGATTCAAAACCAAGAAGCTTAGAGCTCAAAGTAGTGATCAAAGTATACCTTCTAGATAATGCATCAGCCACAATGTTCTCTTTCCCCTTTTTGTACTTAATTACATATGGAAAAGATTCAATGAATTCTACCCACTTAGCATGCCTCTTACTAAGCTTACCTTGTCCCTTAAGGTATTTGAGAGATTCATGATCCGTATGGATAACAAATTCTCGAGACCACAAGTAATGTTGCCATGTTTCTAATGCCCTCACCAAAGCATACAACTCCTTGTCGTAAGTTGGATAGTTCAATTGAGCTCCCTTCAACTTCTCACTTGAGTAAGCAATCGGCTTTCCATTCTGCATTAAAACAGCACCTATACCTACTCCAGATGCATCACATTCAAGTTCAAAGCTTTTATTAAAGTCAGGTAATGCAAGAATTGGAGCAGTAGTGAGTTTTTCTTTCAAAAGATTAAATGCATGCTCTTGCTTTTCTCCCCAATGAAAACCAACTTCTTTTTTTACAATTTCATTTAGCGGTGCGGCAATGGTGCTAAAATCTCTAACAAATCGTCGATAGAAACTAGCAAGACCATGAAAACTTCTTACTTGAGCAATATTAGTAGGAACTGGCCAATCTAGAATAGCCTTGACTTTATCCCTTTCCATTTCAATCCCATTAGCACTTATCACAAAACCAAGAAAAACAACTTTATCCATGCAAAATGAACACTTCTTAAGATTAGCATACAAAGATTCTTTTCTTAAAGCTTCTAACACTTTATGCACATGACTAAGATGTTCTTCCATACTTTTGCTATAGATAAGGATATCATCAAAGTACACAACCACGAATTTTCAATTAAAATCACGCAAAACATGGTTCATTAATCGCATGAAAGTACTTGGTGCATTAGTTAAGCCAAACGGCATTACCAACCACTCATATAAACCATGTTTTGTTTTGAAAGCAGTTTTCCATTCATCTCCTTCTTTGATCCTTATTTGATGATAACCACTTTTCAAATCAATTTTAGAAAATAACACAGCCCCATGCAATTCATCAAGCATATCATCTAACCTAGGGATAGGATATCGATACTTTACCGTGATTTTGTTGACGGCGCGACAATCTGTGCACATCCTCCAGGTTCCATCCTTCTTTGGTACTAGAATCATCGGTACAGCACACGGACTCAAGCTTTCTTGAACCTTTCCATTAGTCATCAACTCCTCTACTTGCCTTTGGATTTCTTTTGTTTCCTCCGGGTTAGCTCTATAAGCGGGTCGATTTGGAAGTGTTGCACCCGGAACGAAATCAATCTGATGTTCGATGCCCCTTAATGGTGGTAAACCATTCGGTTCCTCCTCCGGAAAGACATCTTCATAATCCTGCAAAAGAGACACAAAAGAACTAGGCAAAGAAGATGTTAATTCGTTAGTGCTTAAAAAAGTTTCCTTATGTACCAACACCAATACACTCATTTTTTCAACAAAAGCTCTCTTTAGTTCACTCCCTCTTGCAAAGAAATTCTCTCTTTTTTTGTCCTCACTTCCATCCACTTTTTTTTCTCCCTCGGAAACACTCAAATCAGCCCTCTTATTTTTTTTCTCCACTCTTTTTTTTGTCATCTTTTTTTTCTTCAATCTCACGTGCTCTCCTTGATCGAGACATTTTGATTTGATCCTCAAGAACCTGTTGTGGAGTTAAAGATACAAGCATGATTTTCTTATTTTGATGCTTCAATGTAAATTGATTATGATACCCATCATACATCACTCGCCTATCAAACTGCCATGGTCTTCCCAAAAGGATATGACTTGCATGCATTGGTACCACATCACATAAAACTTCATCATTGTAATTGCCAATAGAGAATGACACCAAAACTTGTTTATTTACTCGAATTTCTCCACATTCATTAAGCCATTGAAGCTTATATGGATTAGGATGCTTCGACGTAATTAAACTCAATTTTTCCACCATTTCCATACTAGCAACATTAGTACAACTCCCACTATCAATAATTAACATGCATACCTTTTCTCGAACCAAACACCTTGTATGAAAGATATTTTCTCTTTGTTGTTCCACTTCTCCCACCTTTGCTTGCATGTTTAGAGATCTTCTTACCACCAAGAGTTCTCCCGATTCAGCGGAGACTTTCTCAACTTGCTCTTCACTCTCATCTTCACTCTCACCCTCCGACTCAATTTCACCATTATCTTTCAGGATCATCACTTTCTTGTTTGGACATTGAGATGCAATATGCCCATAGCCATGACAACGAAAACACTTGACATCACGACTACGAGAAGGTGTAGTGACAATACCTTTTCCCTTGTCAGTCTCACTATGTGGTTTTGGAGCACCTTCAAATGTCTCCTTGGGGACCCCTTCTTTCATCTTAGTTGAAGATTGAGAATTTGGTGTGTAACTCCTTTGCACGTAACCCTTCTTCTTTAATTGCCTTTCCACTTTCATGGATGTATGTACCAAGTCTTCAAGCTCCACATAGTGTTGAAGCTCCACAATGTTAGCAATATCTCTATTCAGCCCATTCAAGAAACGAGCCATGGTCGCCTCCCGATCTTCTTCAACGTTTGCCCTAATCATGGCAACCTCCATCTCCTTATAGTATTCATCCACAGATTTTGTACCCTGATTCATATATTGAAGTTTTTGATACAATTCACGAAAATAATGAGAGGGTACGAATCTCTTACGCATAACCGCTTTCATTTCAGCCCAAGTGGAAATTGGCCTTTCTCCATTCCGTCTCCGATTGGTAACAAACTGATCCCACCAAACTATAGCATAGTCGGTGAACTCAATCGCTGCAAGTTTTACCTTTTTATCCTCCGAGTGATTATGGCAATCAAAAATGAGTTCTACCTTCTTTTCCCACTCCAAATACGCTTCCGGATCGCTCCGCCCATGGAAAGCTGGGATGTGAAACTTTATGTTCCCCATACCTCGATTCACTTCGTCGTTTCGCCTTCTTCTACCCCCTCTCCCATGTGCTTGATGAACAGCCCCCATATCATCATCCACCTCTTCCTCCGATTCCAACTCCTCAAATTGCCTTCTTTGATTTGCATTGGCATTTCTAGGCTCCCTTTGTGTAGGTTGTTCCAATCTCTCTATCCGATCTACTAGACCATCAAGAACTGTTCCAAACCTTGCAAATTGTTGTTGCATGGCTTGTAGGGTGAAAGCTTCTTGTTGTTCATTGGGTGTTCCTGCCATAGTATATAATTTCTCACAAATCACTCGTGTTTCACTCAAAAAAAAAAAAAAAAAAACTCGCAATTCACTCTTGTATCACTCTTTTGGCTTTTACCTCCCCTCTAATAATCTCACCACTCTAGCCTTTTACCACTCAAAATTTGAGAACAAAATCAAGTTTGAACAATTTCCAGTAACACTCAATAATCTCTTAGTCCTATAGATGTAGGGAACAAGGAATTCTTGAAACTGCAATATGAAGAGGTAACAATTATGTAAAACAAATATTATAACTATTCTCATCCTTTTTTTTTTTTTTTTGGACTTGCTTCTCTAGATATGAAGAAAAAACAGCAAGATATTCAACTCTTTTTTTTTTTTTTGGAAGTTTTTTTTTTTTTTTTTTTTTTTTTTTTTTTGAAACTAAATACTATAAACAACGATAAAATAAAATCAGATCAATATCAAATTGCTCTGATACCAAACTGATGTGGATAGAGACGAAGGACCCATTAGATATAATGATCTAAGAACCCAACGTATAAATTAAGCAGCGGATCTTCCAAAATCGAGATTTGAATTGATCTTACTTAGAGCATAAAAACCTTGACCCGTTGACTATAGAAGAGCCAAGAACCTTGGTATGATTGAACGCCACAAGATCTTGCTCAAGATTCTTGATAAGTTCTCAAATAAAATTAACCTCACAAAGAGAATAAATAAGCAAACAAAAGCTTGTAATTTCGTATTAAACTTGGTCCTCTTCCCAAAGGAGTACAAGGCCTATTTATAGGCTTAGAAAGTAACTCCTAAGAGTATTTACATTTATAACCTACACCTATGGTCTTAAAAAGGCCACTAATGACTCAATTCAAAGCTAAAAATGTAACTCCTAACTCTTTGAATTTCCTAGAAAATGTAAATAATCTAAATAACTAATAAAATTAAAAATAAAACGATAAATCTGATGGGCTTCATGTGTGCCACGTTTTTGAAGGCCCGTGCACTTAGAATTATGTCTTTTAGCCCAAATTAGCTTCATGACATCTCTTTATTCGTAGTCCAGCCCAATAACATTCACTACTAGGCCTTCTTCGAGCTTGTCTTGCACATTTTCTCTTATTTCAGCAACTAAGCTCATCAAAGCCTCATTTATCTTCTTAGCTCTTGCCCTTGTAATCGGCCCATCATGTATGATCAAAGGATTCTTTTTGTTTTCATGACTTTGCACTGGTGGATCCTCATCAGTTAATAACTTGGTTGATTTACTATTGTTATTATTTCAGCTTGGATGCTATTAATTTCATTAGGAATCAGCTTCAACAACATGGAGATGTTCGGGTAAGCAACATGCGGTGATGATGAGTGCGTGATTTATGAACAAGAAGAAATGAGGTGTTTTTCGGTTTTAATTTCGGTTTTCGGTTTAGTACCGAAACCGAACCGAACATTTCGGTTCAGTTATTTTCGGTTTTACCCTTCTTTGGTTCGGTTTCGGTTAATTATAATGAAATTCGGTTCGGTTTCGGTTTCTCAATTTCGGTTCGGTTCGGTTGCGTTGCGTTGCTCACCCCTAATCACCATACTAGTACACTCAATGACATAGATCAAATATGGTGAGCAGCATGGAAATTTCATGCAATGTGATCTTAATCATGCCTATTTCCAATTGACCCAACTGTAGTCTTTACCGAGATCAACATATGCAATGTAAAATATCACATATTAACACATAATGAGTTCAGAAATAATATAGCCATCAACTTTATTCTGCAGAAAAGAGATCCGAAGAAAACCCATAGAACATTAACTCCCACTAAACTAAGGTAAAGTTTTGAACAACACCCATATGAGCAGTATGCTCGTGAAACAATTTTGGTGTTACTACTTTAGTTAAGGGATCCGCTAGCATAGAATCCGTCCTAATATGTTCTGTGGAAATTTGTTTATTCTGAACTCTCTCCTTAACAACAAGAAACTTGATTTCAATGAACTTCGACTTTACAGAGCTCCTGTTGTTATTCGAGTAAAGAACGGCTGAGCTATTGTCACAATAAATCCTTAGCGGCCGTTCAATGCCGTCTACCACACGCAGCCTAGTGACAAAATTTTGCAGCCAAATCCCATGGTTGGATGTCTCATAGCATGTAATTAATTCTGCAGCCATGGTGGATGAGGCTATGAGAGTCTGTTTAACAGACTTCCATGAGATAGCTCCACCGGCCAATGTAAAGACATATCCAGATGTGGAGAATTTGCTATCTTGACATCCAGCAAAATCGAAGTCAGAGTACCCAATGATCTCCAAATTGTCTGATCTTCGATAAGTGAGCATGCAATCAATTGTTCTCTTCAAGTATCGCAGTACGCGTTTGGCTGACTTCCAATGTTCCTCTCCTGGATTGCTCAAGTATCTTCCTAATACTCCCACTATAAATGCCAAATCGGGACGAGTACAAACTTGAGCGTACATAAGGCTTCCCACTGCCGACGCATAGGGAATCTTTTGCATCTCTCTTCTTTCAAAGTCATTATCAGGGCACTGTTTAAGACTAAACTTGTCTCTTTTAGAGACAGGGGTATCTGAAGGTTTATAGTCTTTCATGCCAAATCTACTCAAAACCTTATCGATATAGCTCTTTTGCGATAATCCAAGAATACCTTGAGAACGATCTCTAAGTATTTGGATTCCTAATACAAAAGAGGCTTCACCAAGATCTTTCATCTCGAATTTCTTCGTCAGAAATCTCTTAGTTTCACACAATAAGTCTATATCGCTACTAGCAAGTAGAATATCATCGACGTACAAAACTAAGAAAATGTATGTACTCCCACTGAACTTGTGATATACACAATCGTCAACGACATTCACCTCGAAACCATATGAAGTAATGACTTGATGAAATTTGTGATACCATTGACGGGATGCTTTTTTAAGCCCATAGATGGATTTCTTTAATTTGCAAACCATAGACTTTGGATCTCCGGATACAAAGTTTTACGGCTGCGCCATATAGATTGTTTCTTTAATGTCACCATTGAGAAATGCAGTCATTACATCCATCTGGTGTAGCTCGAGATCAAAATGAGCTACCAGTGCCATAATAGTTCTAAAAGAGTCCTTCGATGATACTAGAGAGAAGGTCTCTTTATAGTCAATACCCTCCTTTTGAGTAAAGCCCTTAGCGACCAGACGAGCCTTATATCTTTCGATATTGCCCTTTGAATCCTTCTTAGTTTTAAATATCCATTTACAACCAATGGGTTTCACACCTTCAGGCAATTTGACAAGATCCCAAACGTCATTATCACTCATAGACTTCATCTCATCCTTCATGGCATCAATACACTTTTGAGAGTTAGAACTACATTTGGCTTGTGCAACGGTGATTGGATCACCTCTGTCAAACCTATGCCATCCTCATGTTCTTGGAGAAATGCTACATAATCATTCGAAATTGCACTTCTCCTTTCTCTAGTGGATCGCCTTAATGGCACCTCTTGAGGTTGATGAGTTTGTATTTCAGCTAATGGAGGAAGAATCTCATTGTTGTCTTGATTTGGAATGACGTTAGGAGCATCATTCTCTACCACTGGAATTGTGTTTTGAGCAGCAATAGGTATAGAAACCATATCACTATCAATAACAGATTCCTCCTCAAAGACAACATTCCTTATGATATCTTCCCTCCCAAACTCAATATCCTCAAGAAATCTAGCCTTTCCCGTTTCAAAAAAGGTTTTGGATGTGGGATGGTAAAATTTATACTCCCGAGAATACTCAGGATAACCAACAAAGTAACAGCTAACCGTTCTTGAGTCCAATTTTCCTTCATGCGGCCTGTAAGGTCGCGCCTCAGCTGGACAACCCCAACAACCCCAAATGTGCAAGTATCTAATACTAGGTTTCTTGCCCATGAAAACTTCATAGGGGGTTTTGGTAACTACTTTGCTAGGTACCCTATTGAAAATATGTACTGTGGTCTTCAAAGCTTCTCCCCAAAGTGACTCTGACAAGGATGAATGAGAAATGAATGAGAAATCATACTCCTTACCATATCCTTAAGAGTTCGGTTTCGCCGTTCGGCAACACCATTCATGCTGGGGGACCCCGGCATTGTGTATTGTGGAACAATTCAACACTCTTTGAGGAAAAGTGCGAAGGGCCCGGGACGTTGTTCTCCCGATCCATCATATCGTCCGTAGTATTCACCACCACGATCCGATCTAACAACCTTAATTTTCTTTCCAAGTCGAAGTTCAACTTCGGCTTTGAAAGACTTGAAAACGTCCAAAGATTGGGATTTCACATGTATCAAATATAGGTAGCCGAATCTAGAGTAATCGTCTATGAAAGTAATGAAGTATCGTTGTCCATTCCAAGATGCTGTAGGGAATGGACCACATATATCAGTGTGAATAAATTCTAAGACATCCTTAGCTCTTTCGGCACCTAATTTCCTTACTTTTGTTAATTTCCCTTTGATGCACTCAACACAGATCTGAAAATCTGTCAAATCTAGGGGATCAAGGATTCCATCTAACACAAGCCTTTGCATTCTCTGTCTAGAGATATGCCCTAAGTGCTTGTGCCACAAAATGGCAGAATCCTCACTGAATTTCCTTTTTGTACTTTTAGAACTTGTTTGCAGTATAATGTTATGGGAAGTAACAACATCAATTATATATAGATTATCAATTAAGGAACCAATACCAATGAGATTTGAATTTTGAAAGAGACTAACTTTATTATCTCCAAAAGAACAAGAAAATCCCAATTTGTCCAAACAGGAAATAGAAATTAAATTATGTCTAAATGACGGTACAACGAATGTCTCAAATAAATCCAAATAAAAACCAGTCTTTAAATGCAATCTAAAAGTCCATATAGCCTCTACTGCAACTTTATTGCCGTCGCCCACATAGATGAATCTTTGAGCATCACTTGGCGGGTGACTCCACAGGCAACCCTGCAAAGACATACTTATGTGAGTAGTAGCACCAGAATCTACCCACCAAGTATCTTTTGGTACAAAAGATAAATTCACTTCAGAACAAACAAAAGTTAGAGCTGCACCCTTCTTAACACGCCATGCAGCGTACTCGGGGCATTCTTTCTTCATATGCCCCGACTTCTTACAAAAGAAGCAATTTTGTTCATCAATCTTTTGCTTCTTTTGTTGAGAAGATCCCTCTGCAGTACCCTTAGCTCTCTTTGTCTTCCTTTTTTGAGAGTTAAATGTCAAATGAACACTTTCAGTCTTATCCTTTTGTTGCCTCTCTTCTTCTTGCACACAGTGAGATATAAGCTCATTAAGGGACCACTTGTCCTTTTGAGTGTTATAACTCACTTTGAATTGCCCAAAGTGTATAGGAAGTGAGATCAAAACCAAATGCACGAGCAAGTCCTCAGACAGCTCTAACTTTAGTGCTTTTAGTTTTGATGCAAGATTAGACATCTCCATAATGTACTCCCTTATGTTCCCTTTGCCCTTGTACTTCATGGAAACGAGTGACGACAAATGACTACTCGCCTCTGACTTTTCATTTTTTTGAAAGTACTGCTCAATGGACTGAAGGAACTTTTTAGCATTTTCACTCTCAGTAATAGAGCCCCGAAATGCTTCTGGAATGGATCGCTTCATGATCATCAAACTAATTCGGTTAGATCGATCCAATTTCTCAATTTTGACCTCTTTCGGGTCATCCTCAGTAGGAATGTGTCTATCAGATCGAAGTGCTAGATCGAAATCCATACAACCGAGAATAATCTCTATGTTCTCTTTCCAAATTTTGATATTCGTCCCACTCAGCTTTGGGATGTTATTAATTTGAGCAGACACATTATCAGCGGTAGCAATAGAAACTGGAGAGAGAACAATTATAAGTATACTCACACAAACTTATATGTCATAAAACGAATAAGACATGAATGAATAAACAAAAATTTGAGGACCCAAGCAAGATATCGAATACAACATTAACCTCCGTCGAAGGACAGAGAGTTAATTGTAAGTAGTATTCTTGGTGCAATGATCAAACACTAATGATAAATTCGGTCAAACAAAAGTTTGTCGAAGGACAAACTAATGTTCACATGAAGAAAAAATTAATTATTACGTGCTTATCATCACAGATGTATTGTCATTCGGCCAGGTTGCATCAAACCGAAGGACCGATCACAACGTGCATAAATAACTTTACACCAACATCTATGTAATCTTAATAAAATCACTCTCGACAACAGAGGTTGCGAAGGCTACTTGTTGTTTTGATTGATTATATTAAAATTACTAGACAGAAAAATAATAATTAATATTTACTTGATTTAATTATATTTTCAATCAAACAGCATAATTGTCATGTCCCCAATTTCATTCAATTAAAATCTAGAAACCAAATTAGACCTTAATTAATAATAGCGTTTACTCGTCCACTCAAAATATGAATTATCATTAAAAAAAAAAGGAACAATAGTAGTAATACTTCAAAATTCCAAAAGCACCTCATTTAATATTTGTCAAATTATCGCAGCAGAAACAGGAATCTTAATCCCCAAAACAGCATAATTGAGTCAAATATAAAAATCAATTACTAAAAGATAATGATTTGAATATGCGAGATATCATCCTTAATTAAAGAAATTATTCACAAATAATAATTACAACCACCCAACCCTGATTTCAGAAGACCAAAAAAATCAGAAAACCGACAAATATCCTAGATGCGGAAATTATAGGACAACAACACGCTCATTGATTAAGAATTAGTGGATTTAGTGAAATACCTGGATCCATAGCAATATTTTGTATAGGAAAAGTCTCACCAATTTTGTTCGATCGAGGGGTGGCTTTATGGCCTTCCTCAACTAAATCTTCGTATAGGTGGTTCCTTCGTTTCACTCTTGATGGGGAGAGTAGAAAACTGTATGCGATTTAGTATATTGGAGGTCATAACCATAATGCTCTTTATATAGTTAGAATTAGGGTTCCCATAATTCCCGTCTACTCATAAATCCATATTAATTTTAATAGTCAACTGTATCACAATAATAGATATAACTATAAATGACTAATATAATTGCATTAAATATATGGCCCATATATATAGGAAATAATAATTTCCTAACATTGATTTGCTTTAGGAAATGTTTTCTGGTTTTTATTAACGGGTCAAGTGGAAAATTAGATATTAAAAAATTAAAATATATTTTAATGGATAATATTTGTTTTAAATTATATTTAAAATATATTAATAAGAATTATGTGGATGATGATGTGGCGTGACACCTCATAAATCTGGTTTCATAAAAAAAGCCGAAGGTTGGTTCTATATATCAGTGTTCTATATATATATATATATATATATATATATATATATATATATATCATTTTGTTTGTGTCATTATGTAATTTAATTTGTTTATATGCTATAATTTAATAAAATTATTGAGGTTTTTTTTTTTTAAATATTTATTTATGTAAAATATGTTGTGGTTGATATAGAATGTAGTACTTCTTTTGGTATTAATATTAATTAAAAATATATTTTATTTACTTAATTTTATTACTCCCTCCGTCCCGGAGAAAGCTCCTCATAAGCTTCGGGCACGGAGGTTAAGAAATATAATATAATAAGTAGATGTATTAAAGGTGATATGATTGACAGAGAGAAGAATATAATGAAATGTGAGACGGAGGTTAAGAAATATAATATAATAAATAGATGTATTAAAGGTGATGTGAATTACATAGAGAAGAATATAATGAAACGTGAGAGGAAGTTGTTTGCCAAAAAAGAATGGATAGCTTTCATTGGAATATAATGAAATGTGAGAGGAAGTTGTTTGCCAAAAAAAGAATGGATAGCTTTCATTGGAACAGACGAAAAAAGGTAAAATACAATCTAAAACATGTTTTTATTAATATGCATAACTTTTCTATTTAATATTAATTAATTAATTAATTAGTTATTAAATTTTATTTTATAATTATTTTTTTTTATATCTCAATTATTTTTTTGCTATTATTTTAAATTTATAACTTCAAATGTATTTGAATAATAAAGATTTAAAATGTATATGTGAAAGAAAGAGGACTAGTCTTTTCTAAAATATTGTATATATGCATTTTAGTCATTCACACTCACATTCTTTATAAATACACCTAGTGACAGTTCAACCCACATTTTTTATAAATACACCCATTGACAGTTCAATTCACACTCATTTTTTTTATAAATACACCCACTAGCAGAAATATTTTTTATAAATACACTCACTAGCAGAAAATGTACTTAGTCAGTCGTCTTCTCCGAGCAGTTTTCGGCCACCCGAGGCCGCGGCCGAACGCTGCAATTTACGACGGCCTTAATCTTTAAATATTTTCTATTTCTTTAAATATTCTTTAATTATTATTATGGATCGAGGTTATTTTATATTACTACATGCAATAATATATGTTACTATATGTTATAATGTGAGTTACTTAATCAATAAAAATTCTAGAAAAAAATACTACATAAAAGAATCGGTATTACTATATAAAAAGTTATATGTACTACATACTATTGGACCTATATTAGTAAATACACTCTTATTCTTATTTATTGTATAGGCCCATCTTAGTTTCCTATGGGCTCTCTTATAAAGCCCATTAGGGTTAGGTTAGACCTAAATATCTCTTGTATAAATACCCATTGTAAATCATTCCTACAACTAATCAAGAAATTATATTTTCCACATATTTGTATTCTCTATATGGTATCATCGAGTCATTCGGCTCACGCCTGATCCAAACCTTAGCCGCCGCCGCCGCCGCCGCTCCTCCCTCACGCCGCCGCCGCCTTCGTTTCTGAAGAGCCGCCGCCGCCGTCCGTCGCACGACGCCCAGCCTGTTCTGCTCCTTCACGCTCTCCGCTGCTCCACTCAATACAATGGCCACCTCCTATCCGTTGCCGGCACCAATCACCTTTAAAGGCCTTGCAAACATGTCCTTGAAGCTCACCTCCACCAACTATGGTGCTTGGTCATTTCAGCTTCGTCTTCTTCTTACTGGACACAACCTCTTTGGCTATGTCTTGGGCACGCACCCATGCCCACCTTCCACCATCCCAGCTGTCGGCACCACCGACACCACCGCCACTGTTCCCAACCCTGCCCACGATCTGTGGGTGTGTCAAGACAACCTTATCTTTTCGGCCATGGTTGGATCCATGTCTCCTGAACTTATTCCCTTTGTTGCATCAACCAAATCCTCCTGTGAAGCCTGGTCGATGCTTGAAAGTATGTTTGGAAAACCCTCCAGAGGTCGCATCCTTGCCCTCAAAACCAAGTTTCGCTCTCTGTCCAAAGGTGCTCGCCCGATCTCTGACTTCCTTATGGAAGTTCGCTCCGTGGTCGACGAACTTGCACTCCTCGGCATTACCTCTGATGCCGAGGACGTCACCCTTCAGGTCCTAACCGGCCTTGATGAGTCTTACAATGATATAGCAAATGCCATCCAAGCTCGCGAACAGCCCATCTCGTTTGCCGAGCTCTGCGACAAGCTCCTCAGTACCGAGGTTCAACTTGCCTCGCGACCAGTCTCGGTCATCATACCTGCATCTGCTTTCACTGCTGGTAAACCTCATCATCGCTCCTCGCGACCTGACTCGAGGTCGAAACCTGTTGACACTCGTCCTCGCCAGTCCTCGCAACGGCCCTATCTTGGCACATGTCAATATTGTCGTACACCGGGGCACACTGCTCGCACCTGCCCTGAACTTCCCTCATCGCCCACTGCTCCACCTACTGGTCCTCGCCGCCCACATGGACAGTACCAACCGACCCCTCGTCACAATCGACCAGGTGCTCGCCCGGCATACTCAGCTCACTCAGCCTCCTCGGCACATCCTGCTGAGCACTGGATTCTTGACTCAGGTGCTTCGCATCACATCACCAACGACCTCGCCAACCTCTCTCTTCACTCACCATTTGATGGGCCTGACAATGTTGAAATTGGTGATGGTAAAGGTTTACACATATCGCACACTGGCTCTATGAGCTTCCCTCACCTTAAGTCTCTCAATTTTTCGAATGTCCTGGTTGTCCCACACATCTCGAAAAACTTGATTTCGGTCTCTAGCCTCTGTCGTGATAACAATGTTAACATTGTCTTTGATCGATCTTCCTTTCAGGTGCGGGATGGTCACTCGGGGAGCATTCTCCTCGTTGGGAGTCGTATCAATAACTTGTACGTCTGGCCGGCACACATGTCCAACACCTCCCCACAAGCCTTCACCACTCAACACCTCACAGCGACCACCTGGCATGCTCGCCTTGGCCACCCGTCGACAAAAATCCTTGCTCACACCCTCTCCAAGCTCAGCTTATCCAGTGCACCTTCCAAACACTTCAACTGTAACTCTTGCTCTTGTATCAAAAGTCACAAATTACCTTTTTATGATTCAAGCATTGTGTCTACTAAACCACTTGATGTTATCTTTTCTGATGTCTGGTCGTCGCCTGTCTTGTCGCCTGACAATTTTAAATACTATGTGCTATTTGTTGATCACTTCAGCAAGTACATATGGGTTTACCCTCTAAAACGAAAATCAGATGTTCTCCCCACATTTATAACATTCAAAACTCTTGTTGAGAACAACTATCAAAACACAATCAAAACTTTCTACTCCGACAATGGGGAGAGTTCATTGCTCTTCGCCCCTTTCTTCAAACTCATGGCATTGCACATCTCACCACCCCACCTCACACTCCAGAACATAATGGCATGTCTGAACGTCGTCATCGCCATGTGGTCGACACAGCCCTTGCTCTCCTTCACCATGCTTCTATTCCCCTCACCTATTGGCCCTATGCCGTCTGCTCGGCAGCCTACACCATAAATCGCCTTCCCAAAGTTAACCTTGACATGATCTCCGCCTTTGAAAAACTCACTGCTCGCCCTCCGAATCTGACCAAACTCCGTGTATTTGGTTGTCTCTGCTATCCTCTGCTTCGCCCCTACACCACCCACAAACTTGATCCTCGCTCTACTCCATGTGTCTTTATTGGGTACTCGCCCACACAAAGTGCTTACCTCTGTCTTGATCGCTCCACAAACCGAATCTACACCTCGCGGCATGTTCAATTTGTTGAACATACGTTTCCCTTTTCCACTCCTCCCATTATTCAACAATCTCCCTCGCCGACCTCCACCTCCTCGCCGCCTACTTCCTCCGACCTCAGCTCCTCGCCCACTCTTCTAACACCTTCGCTGCCTCTCTCTGTCGCGACCGTCCTCGACCACAACCAAGTGCCGACCACACTGGTCGACCAATTGAATATCAACCCGCCAACCATACCCACACCTACCTCTCCACTGCTCGCCACAACATCCGACATCCCTGTGCCGACCAATGCTCCCTCACGACCTCCTGCACCTCGCATGGTAACTCGAGCTCAGAACAACGTGTTCAAACCAAATCCGAGGTATGGGCTTACTTCTATCCTCACCTCTGACATTGAGCCGAGCTGTGTGTCACAGGCACTCAAGGACAAAAACTGGCGAGCAGCCATGTCGGCTGAGTTTGATGCACTCCTTCAAAATGGTACTTGGGACTTAGTTCCCCCCACTACATCGCAGAACGTAGTTGGCTCCAAGTGGGTCTTTCGCATCAAACGAAAACCTGATGGATCCCTCGATAAGTACAAAGCTCGCCTGGTTGCCAAGGGTTTTCATCAACGCCCAGGTGTTGACTTCACTAAAACCTTCAGTCCGGTCGTCAAGCCGGCCACTGTGCGAGCAGTCCTCAGCATTGCTATCACTCAGCAATGGCCTCTTCGGCAATTCGACGTCAATAATGCTTTTCTCCATGGCACACTCTCCGACACTGTCTTTATGGCCCAGCCTCCTGGCTTTGCAGATAAGACTTTTCCCACCTATGTCTGCAAATTACACAAATCCATCTATGGTCTGAAGCAAGCTCCTCGCACATGGTACTATGCTCTTCGCTCATTCCTCGAAGAAATTGGCTTCAACCCCACTCACTCTGATGAATCACTGTTCGTCTACAACAACACTGGAGTGGTCGCCTATTTCCTTTTCTATGTCGACGACCTCATTTTAACAGGCAACAGCTCGCCTATGCTCACCCGTGTCGCTGCCGACCTCAGTGCCAAGTTCTCAGTCAAGGATCTTGGTTCTCTTTCATATTTCTTGGGGGAGGAAGTTCTTCGCTCCAAAACCTCTTGCTCTCTCTCTCAACGCAAGTACATCACTGACATGCTCGCCCGGTACAACATGGTTACCTCGAAGCCTGTTCGCATCCCACTACCGACATCTGCTCGCCTCTCTATCTCGGATGGGTCCCCGCCTGCAGATGCCACTCAATATCGACAAGTCCTTGGTTCACTCCAATACCTGCAACTCACCAGGCCAGACATCGCCTTTGCTGTGCACAAGCTGTCCCAATTTATGCATGCACCCACCACTACTCACGGGGGTGCTGCTAAACGTCTTCTAAGGTACCTAAATGGTACAAGGAACGTTGGGATCTCCCTCACCTCCAGTCCGTCCTCGTCACTTCACTGCTTTACTGATGCCGACTGGGCTGGAGACACGGATGATCGGACCTCCACTAGTGCCTACATTGTCTTCCTAGGCTCCAACCCTATCTCCTGGTCGTCCAAGAAACAGAGGTCCGTTGCTCGCTCCTCGACCGAGGCTGAATATCGAGCTATTGCTGCCGCTGCCTCTGAAGTTCAGTGGCTCAAAACTCTTTTGCAGGAACTCCACTTCCCCACCTCGCCTACACCATCCCTCTACTGCGACAACATTGGTGCCACCTACTTATGCTCGAATCCTGTGTTTCACTCACGAATGAAGCACATTGCAATTGATTTTCACTTTGTTCGTGACCTCATCAAGACGAAACAACTACGTGTGTCTCATGTCTCCTCTGCCGATCAACTTGCGGATGCTCTCACGAAACCTCTCTCCAGCACTCGCCTACAACTTCTCATGTCCAAGATTGGACTCACCGATGGTGCTCCATCTTGAGGGGGCGTATTGGACCTATATTAGTAAATACACTCTTATTCTTATTTATTGTATAGCCCCATCTTAGTTTCCTATGGGCTCTCTTATAAAGCCCATTAGGGTTAGGTTAGACCTAAATATCTCTTGTATAAATACCCATTGTAAATCATTCCTACAACTAATCAAGAAATTATATTTTCCACATATTTGTATTCTCTATACATACTTCAGTTTGAATTACTACATTGAATATGGGTTTGTTACTATATGTAACTTTATCAAATGATTTGCATTACAACATGGTTATTGTGTTTACTACATGCGATAGTATATGTTACTACGTATTATAATGTGAGTTACTACATTAACAAAAACACTAGAAAAAACAGGTTACTAAATAAAAGAATTCGTATTATTATATAAAATAGTTTGTGTTATTACTACATAAAATAATGTGTGTTACTACATATTACGATTTGAATTACTACATTTAATATCCCGCGTTCGGCAATAAAATAAAAAATAAAAAAATCACAGAAATTGACAAAATAAACGGGTTAATTTTTTTTTGTCAAAATTAGAACACAAGCGGGCCAGTTGACAAATAAATTAAGAATTAACCCAAATGAATTAATGGTGACCCAATAATATATATTTTCAGCCCATTGACTTAATAAGTCAATATTTTCAACCCAATTGACTTAATTAGTCAATATTGCAGTTATACGTATGTATTATTTAAATATATTTAATATAAATAAGTGTTTTGTTTTATAAAATTAACAAAATAATTCTTATATAAATAATGTACGTACTCCTTGTCTTGTAGAATTGACTTTTACCGCAGCAAAGAAAAGAAAAAGTGGTCAACAACATCTTAATGTATTTTGAGAGAGCCTATTTCCTTAGAAGAAATACTTAAAGCTAGATTAATTCGTTAGGGTTATGAAATTCAATAAAATAAAATTGACATTTAATAATATAAATTCCGCATTGAAGCAGATAAAAACCTTTCGTCATGGGAATAGCCAAATGGTTATGCCCCATATCAACTTTGAAGGGCATTAACAGAAGTGCATGCCTTTAACTAAAGTGAAATTGACATCTTATTTCTTGTTTAAAACGGAAAAGAAAAATACAACACTTTGTGTTGAAGAGCTAATAAAAATCTTCAACATCATCCCAAAAAGAAAAACATTACTTGTAATTAAAGAGCTTATATACTTAACCAAACAGCCTCTTAGTTAATATAGATGGCGAGTCACTTCTCATCAACTTAATTAGCTAGCATGTAATTGTTAAGAAATAAAATCTATAAAATTCTACATCTATTAATTATTAATTAATTAAGATGCATCAAATCATGGATCAACTAATTTAGCTTCAAGCAACCTTTGATTGTTAACCCTTGCAATAAAAGCTTCAACTCTTTTGTTCAAATCCTCTTTTGCCATGTATGGTTTCTCTTCTTCTTCCTTCACAATCTCACTTTCACCCCAAATTGCACTCTTGCTACTCCTCATTCCCATTTTCTTTTCTTCATTTTTTTTCCCCTTACTTTTGATAATCCCACTTTCACCCCAAATCGCACTTTTGCTACTCCTCATCCCCCTCTTTTCTTCATCATTACTACTCTTGGAAGACTCCTCCTCCTTTACCCCCTTACTTTTCATAATCTCACCTTCACCCCTAACTTCTCTTTTTTCTTCATGGTGAATCTCCTCCTCCCTTGTTTTTCCACTTACACTCCAAATCTCACTTTTGCTACTCCTCATTCCAATTTTATTATCCTCACTACTACTCTTGTGAACCTCCTCTTTTTTCCCCTTACTTTTTATAATCCCACTTTCACCCCAAACTTCACTTTTGCTACTCCTCATTCCTATTTTCTTTTCTTCACTACTACTCTTGTGAACCTCCTCTTTTTTCCCCTTACTTTTTATAATCCCACTTTCACCCCATACTTCACTTTTACTACCCCTCATTCCCATCTTCTTTTCTTCACTATTACTCTTGTGAACCTCCTCTTTTTTTCCCTTACTTTTTATAGTCCCACTTTCACCCCAAACTTCACTTTTGCTTTTCCTCATACCCTTTTTCTTTTCATCATGGGGCATATTGCTAGTCTTACACACTCTCACTTCCTTCTCTTCGTCTACATTCAAGCTTTTCATGTACCCATGCATCTCCTTGTTGGATTCCACATGATGATGACTACTTCGACTTCTCGCCACATACTCATCATAGATATCATGGGCGGAAGAGGAAGGTTGTTTGAATTTTGACTCTCCCACGAGGATTAAAACGATGAGATTTCCGAGTATAAAGAAGCATTTGACGTTGAGGAAAAATGAAACACTATTCGGAAGAGACGATAAAAAGTGGTCAAGAGAAGGGAACCAAAAGGAGTAGGAAAAGAAGAAGCAAGTGATGATAGATGTAAGTGAGTAGAGCACAAGATTGTAAACAAACTTAGCCCTCTTGTAGTTTTTCATGGCCTGAATCTTTTGTTCCTTGATAGAAGGCTCCATTGGTGAATTTATGAGAAGAAAAAAAGAATTAGGGTTTCTTGGGAATTACTTTGTAACTTATAAGTTTATAAGCTAGAAATTATCCCACGAAAGGAACAAGAGTGTGGAAGGGGTGTTTATATAGTGGGTGGGTGTGGAGAAAATTAAATTAAAGAAGGCTAGGATATGAATATGATGGTGGGATTCTCCACATGCTTTTTTTGCATGAATTATTTTAATAAAGTTGGGTGCCTAAAAGACTATACTTTTTTTAAAAGCATTCGTGTGTACAGTGTATTGTATGAATTTAGGTGCTTTGGTTTTGCACTTCTGCCTTTTTCCTATTCAGCATTTGGTTTTGAACTTTCATCTCCCCCTGATTTCTTTAGTATTTGTGGTATTATATATTTTGAAAGGTTTAGTCTAATATACACATGAGTTTATGCAGTACACTCTAGTTCAATTTTTTTTTCTTTTTTCCCACTTTATTTTGGACTTTTTTTCCGCTGTTTTTTTTCTTTTTTTTTTTTGCCCGTAGTTTTTCTCCTCTTTTTTTTTCGCATGCAATTTTTTTTAGTTTTCTATTTTTTCGCATATTTTATAGTTTTATCCTTTTTTCGGCTGTTTTCTAGTTTTATTTTCTTAATTAAAAAAATGTATATTAAAAAGTGTAAATAAATATAAATAAAAAGTTCAACACAATATTACTAAAAAGTATAAGTCAATGTAACTGAAAAGTGCAATACAATATTACTAAAAAGTGTAAGTTCATATAACTGAAAAATGCAACACAATATTTACTAAAAAGTATAAGTTAATATAAATAAAAATATTAATGTAAAGTGTAGAACACTACAATAGAAAAGTTAATGCAACACCATTTACCAAAAAGTGTAAGTCACACAACTGAAAAATGTAACACAATATTACTAAAAAATATAAGTCACTATAAATAAAAATATTATTGTAAAGTGTAGGACAATACAATAGAAAAGTGAAACACCGTTTTATCAAAAAGTGTAAGTCACATAATTAAAATTAAAAATAAGTTCGAAAAATGCCTAAAAAGGTTTGGAGGTACCACTAGACTATAAGTGAGTACGTGAAACAATGCATCAATTAAAAATAATTGTGAAAAGAGATGTTGTACTAAAATAAACAAAGTAATACTATTGGGCTATAACTGAACCTAAATAAAAATTTGCGTTTTTGTTCTATATACAGTTATATACTGGACTCGAGCGTACATGGTATACTCGAGTCCACAACAGGCTCACCCATTTTGAAATCTAAAACTTAAGTTTTATAGGTACTTAGTATCATGGGACCTTCTATGTGTAGTCAGAGTGTCGTATGGTGTCGTATGACTACTGTAGTCAATTTAATCTGAACCATTAAAAGTCAAATCTAAAGGCTTAAATATGATGACCTGTTACCCTTTGTACTTTGTGTTGAAAATATTCAACGTATGTGTCGTATGGTATCATATTTATAATTAAAATATATAATTTTGAATTTACAGTTTCATCCTTAATTTAATAAAAAGATTTATTATATTAATTAATTAAATTAAAATATATAATGGTAAAACTACTTATTTACCCTTATATTATTATTAAAATTAATAAAAAAACAAATTAAATTAAATAAAAGAAGTTATAATCTAGAACATAATACGTAGGTTTTAACACGCACTCCACTTCAGCCCCAAGCCACTGCCCTTCCGCCGCCGACGAGCAACTGCCCTTCTACCGTCGACGCGCCGCTTCCCTGATGCCGCCGACAATCATCTCCTCTCCCCTTAGTTTTCTTAATTTGTAAGTTTAATATTATTGTGGGGTAGGTGAATTACCACCACTGAACGTTGCTTATGTATATCTTCATATTTTTTCTTACTTCCGTCATTTGTTATGAGTATTTGAATTAACATTGTGAAATTGTTAAAATTGTGGTTGAGTTGTTGAGTAGTAATTATTTTTTAAATTGCCTCAAATCAAATAGAAACATAACTGTCCAACAAGTGTTTGACAAAATGCTTCAAAGAAAATTTGAAACAGAATTTAGCAAAGAAAGTGGCTATTGAATGCACATTCCTAACCATATTCGTTGTTTGGATCCTCTAGCTAAAATGACATAATGTAGAGTTAAATCATCATGTAATGTTTTGAATTTTATATTTAATATAGTGTTTAAATTGAATTTTATGTTTATAACCACATGGTATTCCTCAATTTTATGTTAGAAGCACATGTTGTTAGTTGCCGTAAATGACATTAAAATAGGTGATTGAAATATATAATATGAAGATGTTGCATAACATTGGAAAATGTAGTAAAATTGGAAGATGCTGCATAACATGTCTGTTAATGTGTTTCTGTTGCAGTTTGTGTGTACAACAACGTTCCACAATGTTCTCAGACGTTGGATATGAAGATATCAAAGTGGATGATGAATCACACGAGGAGCACATGAGTTCAGAAGAGGGGTCGGATGAGGATTTTGGGTATGCCAATTTCAAAAATGCTCCCATAGACGACAATACAATTTTGGGCATGGCTTTCGCTTCGACGGAAGAAGCTAATGCATTTTATAAGATATATGCAAGACGAAGGGGATTTATAAGCCGAAAATACCACACTGATCGGAGAAATAACATTATCAAAAATATGGCGTGGGACTGTTCCCGGTCTGGATTTTCTAAAGCTACTATAGGTGTACGGAACAACATTCGTAAGACAAAAGCTGATACCAAATGTGGATGCAAAGCTTATTTTCGTATCGCTCTTCATTTCGGAATCTACAAGGTCACCAAATTTATATCCGAACACAACCACGACCTAGAATCTGCCAACACCGCTAAGAAGGCTAGAAGGTACGTGATTTATGTTTTAGTAATTATTAACATATATTTATTCCATATTTTTAAAATATATGAATTCTAAAATATATTTCTACTTCAAGTTGTAGTTTATTTCTACTTATAAGTTGTTTTCGCATGGCAGATACATATCTTCTAGTAATAAATCCTTGTTAAGTGCATTTAGTGCTGCTAGAATCAAAACAAGTCAAATATTAGATTATTTTAAGTTTGTTGAAGGACCCTCAAACCTGCCATTCACCAATAAGGATGCACATAATTATTTGGCAAAGGAGCTGAGAGATTTGGTTCAACATGGAGATGCTACTACGGCTCTGTATTTTCTCGATGCTATGAAATTAGGGGACCCAAATTTTGTTTATGAAAAAGAGGATAGTGAGGATGGATCACTGAACAAGTTGTTCTGGACTGATGGTCTTGGGCGTGAACAATACAACTTGTTTGGTGATGTCTTGGTTTTTGACAGCACATACAAAACTAACACATATAATTTCCCTTTCGTAATTCTATCAGAAGTTGATAATAACTTTAGGACATGTATTTTTGGTTGTGTTCTGATCCATAACGAAACCTATGTGTCCTTTCTTTGGTTGTTGCAAACTTTCCGTAGGATAATGGGCGGGCATTCGCCATTGTCCGTGGTCACTGATGAAGATGGAGCGATGCGCAAGGCAATACATGATGTGTTTCCTGAAGCGAGGCACGGACTCTACAACTGGCACTTAGGGAATAACTGTAGGCAACATGTCCATGTCCCTGATTTTTGTGATGAATTTTCTAAGCTGACAGCGAAAAAATTATCTGTTGATCAATTTGAGGAGACTTGGAAACGTATAACAGAAGAGCATGGCGTTTCAGAAAATCCATGGGTTTTGGAAGCATATTCCAAGAGGAAAATGTGGGTCGAAGCATACTTTAGAGGTCATTTTACGGGAATGATAAGAAGCAACCAAGTCTGAGTCGATGAACACTCGTTTTAAAGTTGGGGGTAAGACAGGACACAATTTATGTGAGTTTTTGAAGCATTTTTTTTACTGAATTCCATAATCTTAGGGTTGAAGCATTCAATGTTCAATGTGAATCAGAATTGCCGAAAATATCAGTCAAGCATGTTGCATTACGTTCATTTTTGGATCATGCGTCTGCAATTTACACTAAAAACATACGCAACCTGGTTCATAAGGAAATCGCTGGAGAACAGACACTTGTTCTTGCAGAACCTAGCACGTGTGAGAGTAGGATAACCAAATTCACGTTCAAAAGATACATTTCTAAGTATCTTCAACAATAGTCGGTGGAAATAAATGAAGCACGTGATATATTTCATTGTGAATGCAAGAAGTTGGAGTCAATGGGATTTCCTTGTTGCCACTTATTTTGTGGATTCAAACAAATGGGTTTCACGAAAATCCCTTCAGCTTGCATCCGTGAATGTTGGACTATAGCAATTGGAAAACAACTTTCTGTCTATGTTCCAAACTTGTTTTCATCCAGCGATCCCCAACGTCAGAGGTTCATGCAATTGCACAAAGAGAGTGTTAGTTTGTGTATGAATGCTTCTCATTCCGAATCAAGCACAAAAGAAATTTTGAAGCAAATAAGAAATGTCAAAAAATCCATAACGGACATGGCACAAGGTTGCTTGGAGATTCCAAACAGATTTTACAACATCTGGTGTGCATAATGAAGTTCGAGACCCCATTAAGCAGTCACAAAACTATGGTGTAGGTGATCCGACAAAGAGTAAGCCTCGAGGAGCACCTCGAAATAAAAGGCAGAAATGTGGATCTTGTGGGTATGTCATTTTAATTATTTTTGCATGTTTAATAATCGTTTACTCAATAACTTAATAATTTTTCTTTACCAGAAATCCAGGACATAAAATTGGGCGATGTCCAAATAAGAAGAGCAACATTGATCGAGAGAATGATGAAGATCTCAACAAAGACAATGATTCTAAAAACGTTAATTAATGTTGATCCTACCAAAACAATTAGTGTTAGATTTTTTTTATGAATATTGATCATATGTATTTCAGGAATTTTATTGAATTGCTGGTTTTTTATTTAAATATTAATTTAATATTTCTTGTGTTGTTTAATCCACGTCATAAGATACGTTTATGCTAAAATTAAGTCTGAACAATAATCATATTGAATTGAGATGAAATATGCATTTTATACGAATATGAGAAAGATGCTTGTGTGTCTACATTACTACTCTATTTGAGGCTCGAGCACATGAACAAGAAAATAGTCTTTTTTTTTTTGTTTTCAAGGTTTACTTAACATCGATATCGACCGTGCAACCAGGCATGGCTGTTGGACCGTGAAAGTGAGCACCTACAACACATTTTTTGAATTGCACGGTTTACTGAGTATCGACCGTGCAACTGTGCACAGTTGTTGGACCGTGCAATTGAGAATTCTTCCAGGACATGTTTTTATTTACCCGGGTGACTGAGTATCAACCGTGCAACTGAGAATTCTTCCAGGACATGTTTCTATTTACCCGGGTGACTGAGTATCGACCGTGCAACTGTGCACGGTTGTTGGACCGTGCAACTGAGAATTCTTCCCGGACATGTTTCTATTTACCAGGGTGACTAAGTATCGACCGTGCAACTGTGCACGGTTGTTGAACAGTGCAACTGAGAACCCTAACATGTCTTCGATGGAATTGGGGAAGAAAAACATACTACTGAGTACTTCTAATTTAATTACTTTATTATTTAATTATTTTTGTATTAGTTAATTTAATTTCTATATATATAACACATAGTGATAGGTTTTGAGATAGTTTTCTTCTATTTTTCCATAGATTAGCTTAGAGTTTAGTTAATTTGGCATTTTCAATCAAGGATTGTAAGTGGGCTTTGCTTATTTCATCATATTGTAGCTACAATTTCATGATCAAGGTGATATTACTCTATTTTGCAATTCAATTTGGTATTTTCTTAAATTCTCATTTCTATTGCTATTTCACCATGAGTTTGATGTTACTTGTTGTTATAGGCATGGGATTCTCTCAAAGAACAATGGGTTAATCCTCAATTGCCTTGGGTGTGGATGTTTTGATGAGAATTTAGTGTAATTGTGGATTAATTGCATGATTAGCTTATAATTTGGGTGTTTAGGTTTCTAGGGTTGTACTTTGATGATTCATTTGGTTGATCAACCCTATTAACAAGCATGTTCGATTATGTTTATTGCAACGAGAGTTGGGTAGCATGATTGGGAGTGTGAGTGTGAGCTTTGGCCAATTGAATAGAAGTTAATTAGTAATTAGCTAACCCGAGACGGGGTTAATGGCTAGACCGACAACCTTAGACACTAAAAGAGTAGAGGTCGTCTAAGAGTTTGGTGAGAGGGCGTTTCATAAGCATTAGTAACCGTGTTGAAAGTGCTTATGAAACACTATTTTAGGGGCTTATGGTATTTGGCTATATCCTATAATTGCTAATCAATGCACGATGTTTACCTATGCCTTTCGAGGGGGTTTGCACACATATGTGATGGCCTTTAGCTTGACCCAAATTCGTAGTAAAATCATGTAATTGGTTCACTAGTTCACTTAATTGCTCACAAAACGGAAACACCCGAGGCAATACACTTCTCTTGCACTTTATATCGAAAGTTAGATAGTTCGTTATTTCTTTTGTTATATTCTTGTTATCTTAGTTGGGACCTTCTATATGTAGTCAGGGTGTCGTAACGTGTCGTAATGACTACCGTAGTCAGTTAATCTAAGCCATTAAAAATTTAATCTAAAGGTTTAGATTTGATGACTTGTTACCTTTTGTAAATTTTACGATATGTATTGTTGTAATGTGTCGTAATGTGTCATAAATTTGTATTTTCTATTAAATTAAATTAATTAAAATATATTATTGTAAATATACATTTTTATCCTTATACAATAAAATAATTTATTACAACAATTATCTACACCCGCTAATTTTATGAGTTCACCCCCAAATCATTTTTTACCATAGTTATCTGCACCCATTCATTTTATGAGTTCACCCAAATCATTTTTTACCATAGTTATCTGCACCCATTCATTTTATGAGTTCACCCCCAAATCATTTCTTTTTTACAACGGTTATCTACACCCGCTCATTTTATGAGTTCACCCCCAAATTATATTTTTACCAAAGTTATCTGCACCCGCTCATTTTATGAGTTCACCCTCAAATTATTTTTATACCACAATTATCTGCACCCGCTCATTTTATGAGTTCACCCCAAAATTTTTTTTTTTAAAATAATTACATTTAAAAGACTATATTATTTTTTTATTAATTAACACAAAATATAATAAAATCAACCCTAATTTATACATTTACAATCTACAACCGAGTCATTGCCGAGTTACCGTCGATTCACCACCAAATCACTCATATTTTTAGAAAAAAATCGTAAAAACATAATTAAAAAAAAACTATCGAGATTAGGCACAAATTTCAATTTTTTTTCTTTTTAATTTTTCTTCCCATTTTCAATTTTTATTCCAAACTTTTTATTTCTTCGTTTTTTTTGTTTCCTACTTTTTTTTCATTATTATATTTTTTAGTTTTAATACAAAATAATATTATATGTATGATTTTATTGTAATCCCTCCATTCTAGTGAAAGCTCCTCATGAGCTTCGGACACAGAGGTTAAAAAATATGATATAATAAGTGGATGTATGAGAGGTGATGTGATTGAGAGAGAGAAGAATATAATGAAATGTGAGAGGGAATAGTTTGTCAAAAAAGGAATGAGTAACTTTCATTGGGACAAACGAATAAGGAAAGTTGGGTAGCTTTCAATAGGAAGGAGGGAGTAGTCGGTAATACAACAAGTAATAACCAGTAATACCATAAACAGTAATCAGTAATACCATTAACAATAATTAGTAATACCACGAACATTAATCAGTAATACCATTAATATTAATCAGTAAAATTTTATACATTAACAAATAATTTCACACATCTAATTATATTCAATAATACAAAAAATAATTATCAGTAATACCATGAACAGTAAGTAGTAATACCATGAACATTGAATAGTAATATCTCATACAATAACAAATAATTCCACAAATCTAATTATATTCAATAATACCAAAAACAATTATCAGTAATACCATAAACAATAATATGTAATACCATAAAAATAATAATAATCAGTAATAAATAATTTCACATAATCAGTAATACCACAATTAATGACAAAGTGGGATAGCTCAAGTGGTTAGAGCACCACTACCTAGGCCTTAGGTCCTGGGTTCGAGTCATGGGGAGGGGAAAAAAGGGATGGGTATTTAACTTTCCATAAAAAAAAAAAAAAGTAATACCACAATTAATAATCAATAATCATTAATATTAATTCAATAGTGTATTAATAGTAATACTGCAATCAATAACTAGTAATACCAGTATCAATAATACCAATAACAATAATACCATAAAAAAGTGGAGAGAGTGCAGATCGGGGTGTACTAAAGAAAATAGAGGGTGCACATTACCAAGCCCAATTGAAGGAAATCCTAGCCCAATGGGAGGGCACCCTAGGTCAGTAGTCGTCGCTTGGGATTTCATCAGCAAGGTCACCGGCTCCGAGTGTCGTCCGGTCAGAGATCCATCAGGAACATACTCACAGTCCTCCGTCGGGCCATCGTCAGCCGGAGGAAGAGGCTGCGCAGGAGCAGGGTGAAGAAGACGGATGAAGCAATGTAGCTTCGATTTGTACAGAGATGAACGACGAGAGAGAGGCAGCGTCGATCCGAGTGTTGCAAGCGAGCGTCGTTGATGTAGGAGAAGCTCCTGGATCGCGAATGCAAGAGAGATTGATCGAAGCAGTCGCGTCGGTGGTCGAAATGAGAAGAGGATTTCGGCCGCCATGGATCGTGGCCGAGATGGAAGATTATGTCGATTGTTATGGAAGTGAAGAATCGCGATTGCGATTTGAGGAGGGGTCTCGGGCTTCAGCGGCCGAGACCGAAGCGCCGCCGTCGCCGTTGAGGGGGTGGTCGGGCATGGTGGTGGCTGGGTCACTCGCCGACATGCATGGATTTCCGGCAGGTCCTTTACTCATCAAATTAAAATTAAAATTTAGGTGCACTGCCGATCGACTTTAATAAAATTATACCTATAATATTATTTTGTATTAAAATTTAAAAAATACACATGCAAAAAATGGAAAAGAAAGACAAGGAAAATTTTAAAAGGAAGAGAAAAAAAAAACAAGGAAATAAAAAATTTGAAAAAAAAATTGAAAATGGGAAGAAAAAAGAAAAAGAGGATGGGGAAGAAAAATTAAAAAGAAAAAAATTGAGATTTGTTGCTAATTTCGATAGTTTTTTATTAATTATATTTTTACGCTTTTTTTTTCGATAGTTTTTTATTAATTATATTTTTACGCTTTTTTTTTTTAAATATGGGTGATTTGGTGGTGAATTGATTTTATAGAGTTTATTTTATTATATTTTGTGTAAAATAATAAAAGGATAATATAGTCTTTTAAATGTGATTATTTTTTAAAAAATATTTTGGGGTGCACTCATAAAATGTGCGAGTGCAGATAGCTGTGGTAAAACAATAATTTGGGGGTGAACTCATAAAATGAGCGAGTGCAGATAATTGTGGTAAAAAATAATTTGGGGGTGAACTCATAGAATGAGCGGGTGTAGATAACTGTTGTAAAAAAGAAATGATTTGGGGGTGAACTCATTAAATGAGCGGGTGCAGATAATTGTTGTAAAAATATGATTAGGGGGTGAATTCATTAAATTAGCAGGTGCAGATATGTGTAGTAAAAATATGATTAGGGGGTGCACTCATTAAATTAGTGGGTGCAGGTAAAATATAAATAAAATTTAAAAAGAAGGGTAATATAGTAAATAACAAAATATAATTTAAATAATGCTAAAAATAACTGAAACCTGTATGACAGGTAGCAGGTCGTTTTTACGGTTACGACGCCACATGGCGCGATTCGACAAAGTGACTGCATAGTCACTTTGTAAAATGTGACTACCGTAAGAATTGCCCATCTTAGTTAATCTAGTTTAATATCTTTGTTCTTATTCCCAAAAATCCAAACAACATCATTTAATTACTACAATAGCATGATAACTTGCAACTTTAGGGACTCATTTTCACTCAATTAAGTCCTTGGAACGAAATTCTACTTGGGACACTTATCTTACTACTAACGAACTCATACGCTTGTGGTGATCATATAGTTGTAAAAAGTGCAAAAATTCGATCCAAGTTTGGATTTTGAAGATTTGAAGATTGTCTACTCAATAGAAATATAATCAATTGTCATCCATTGATTATAATCAATTTATTGAAGATTTTGGATCTTGAAGATTTGAAGATTGTCTACTCAATAGAAATCCAACAATTCGTCTACTCAATAATATCATGTTTTAAAGATTGTGAGTTTGAAGATTGTAAAGATTTGAAGATTGAAGATTTTTGTAATTTATGTCATCCATTGATTATAATCAATTTATTGAAGATTTTGGATAATCAATTGATGACAATTGATTATAATCAATGGATGACATAAAAAGTAAAATTGAGAATGAACGAGAAATTAGGGGTTTTGAGAAGAGATGGGGGATTTATATAGAAAATAAGATAAAGAATGTAAGGTCAAGATTAAGTTTTAAAATGGATGGATGAGATTAAAAGAAAAGTGTAGAATGAATGAGAATTCAGGGATTTTGAAATAAAGTGATTTGAGAAGAGAGAGATTGACATAGACCAATGAATTAGCGCCACGTGGCTGTAAAAAATGTTTACAAATATATATGAGAATGAATGAGAAATTAGGGGTTTTGAGAAGAGATGATGGATTTATATAGAAAATAAGATAAAGAATGTAAGGTCAAGATTAAGTTTTAAAATGGATGGATGAGATTAAAAGAAAAGTGTAGAATGAATGAGAATTCAGGGATTTTGAAATAAAGTGATTTGAGAAGAGAGAGATTTTGTTACTGAAAAGTGTTATTGAAATTGTTGAAAAGTGGTGATTTTGTTAATGAAAAGTGGTAACTATTTTTAGGTGAAAAGTTATTAAAAAGAAAAAAAAACAGTAAAAAAAAATACTACTTTCATAGACTCAAACCATGACATTATACTTATGCAAAGAATCTGTGACCACTTGGAGAATGGTTACTCTATTGTATAATTCTGTTTTTATTAATACAAAAAGGATCTTCTTATGTACTATTGTCACATCCCGATTTTAGGGCCTAGATGAAAACATACTTTTTCACATTTGAAGGCCAACTAAATAAAATACTGTCTTATCTTAACTTTCGAAAGACTTTGAAATACTGAAGTAAATCAAGTTTATGAATTATAAAAAGATGTGCAGCGGAAGTAAATATTAAATAATGACAATTTTGAAAAACATAAACCGAAACACTCAAAATAAATATATTTGCTTCAAAGGGATGTGAAAATTCTAAGTTGAATGCACTTTACAATTTTAAATAATGAAATAAAATAACATGATGATCTTTTTAATTTTTATTGAATGACATGCACCACATCCACCGTCCCTCCACCGCGACTCCTTTAATCTGTAAAAATATTAATAGATTGGGATGAGCAAAACAACTAGCTCAGTGGGATCCCCTTTGTCACAGTTAAATATCAATGCAAATAAAATCATACACTCACAAACATACGTAAATTAATAAGTCTTCCATATATTGACCAAGTAAATTGACCAATTTGTATATTGACCAAGTAAATTGGCCAATCTGTATATTGACCAAGTAAATTGGCCAATCTGTATACGGTGGAGTTGCCCCTAAGGATCTTACCATCCCGGACCGTAGTCCCCGCTAGCTATAACGACCTTTCCGTCGAAATAACCCATAACATCGTAAACATAAGTTCATGTAGCTGAGCAACAATTAAATTCACATAACATTTAAAGGTGACAAAGTGAATACATAGTAAGAAAATCCCACCTCGATTTTATGTCGTGGATGCAATGGATGCAGTAAAAATAACTTTAATCCTTGATGGCGTAGTCATTTTCCATGAATCGATAGTAGAGCAAATATATATACGATTTATGTGAGAAAATATTTTATGCGTGGTTTTGCTTTGTGAATAGAGTCCTCTATTTATAGGGAAGAAAATAGGTTTTCTTGTGAGAAAAGTTAGGATCGATGAAAATCTAGAGATTTGATTAATAATTAAATTTATAATAATAATATGGAAAAGTAACGGCAAAATCTTGATTTAAATTTGGTTTTGAAATTAATTCATATGCCTTGGGTTTTCTTTTAAATTAATTGACGGAAGATTAAGTTTGGTGGTTGAAAATCAAATTTCGATATTCTGTAGAATCATTCTCCCAAATTTTTAGGATAGAAATATATGGAAAGGATATATATAATTAAAGATATCTTAAATATTGAGAATTTAAAACAATTAATTAAAATTTTATTTCACATATATATCCTAGTACGTGTATATACTAATATTATATATATATATATATATATATATTTAAATCTTAATAATATAGGAATGAATGATTTTGAAACTAAAATCACTTGGCATATGTATATTTGGTTTTTAAATAACAGTTGGAACAACTTAGAATTTAATAATATATATATATATATATAAAAGGAAATTAGAATTTCAAATTTTAAATATAGAATTGAAGTAAGAAAAAGGTTTAGTTGATTTGAGAAAAATACTGATGTAAGAGGGTATATATATATAATATTGAAAATATATTTTGTATTTAATTTTTAAATATATTAAAATTTTCAAAATCAACTGAAATCTTTTTAATGCATATTTAAAATAACGAGGAATTTTGGGGGTGTTACAACTATGCATAGGAGGCCAACTCTTAAAATTAAAAAGATAAATATTTTTTAAACACCGTAAACAAAGTATTAGACTAAAATAAAATTCACTCCAATATTTTCATTTTGTGTCCCTTTATTTTTTATAAATCTAGTATTAAATTATTAATGCACTACACTACACTACACAACCGCATTAAATTTTATACCTAAAGTAACTTGAACTGCCCATGCATGAAAGCACCTGTATTGTATGTGGTCCGTCAGTACAATTACAACTTCTGTGTTTCATCGAAATTCGCGGTTTATATTGACACTAGCGTAAGACCCGCATTTTATGCGGGATTGAAATAAATTTAAAATATATTTTAATTTTAATTTATTAATTAAAAAATAATTTTTGAAATATTTATAGTTTTGTAAATTTATTATTCTATTGAAAAATAAAAAATGAAATGTTGTAGCAATATAGATTACATGTATAAAAAAATAATAATAGAATAGAGAACATTGACCTATCTTCAAAATACTTATTTGTACAAAACTTATTAAATACATAAGGGTAAATATTGTCAACTATACTCATTATTGTACATTAAAAATTTAAAATCTTCTTAAGAATATCAATCTCAACAAAATTTTAAGGGCTATCTCCAAAATCACCATCTCCAACTTTTAAAATTCAACTACCTCGTCGGAAGTGTTGTTATCATCAAAATTTCTAGTCTGCAACATAATGTTTCTCGTTAATTTTAGTACCTTGCAATGTTTCCATAAATAGAAGGACGTAATGGTATAGTAAACTATAACTTATCTAGAACCCTTCGGTATAACAGGTAGAATGTGTCGAATATCTCCACCAAGATCGACTGTCTTTCCTCCACAAGACAAATCAGACATCCACCCATCAAGACTAGCTTCTAACTATGTCTTTAGACTTTGATCAAAATATGTTATACATCAGCACTTCGTACCATTATCAGTTTTGGCTTTAGTATAGGTTTTGATAAATGAGTACTATTAGGCTCCCTCCGTCCCACAAAAATTTGCAAAATTGCCATATTTTGATGTCTTATACCAATGTGTACACTACAAAAAAATGAAGCAGTGTCATAACTTTCACCCTCAAAATATATACTACATATTTATCCACATGTCATTATTTTTTCACATTTCTTAAAATATGTGCAATCCCAATGGTGAAAATTCCCTTAGGACGAATGGAGTATGTGTTGTAGGTCGATGACTCGGTGTCGCAATATAAACTTTTGAATGTGCAATATGTCCTTCAGATAGTAGAAAAAGAGCTATGCCACTGTGACATTAAGAATTATTGCTGTTGAAAAATAAATAAATTCAGATAATCATTTGACGTTTTCCACAATTATTAAGTATTACAAAAAAAAAAAAAAAGGGTTAATATAAAAAAACAACTTTACTTAAAATACTCTAATTTTACCCTAGAAAAAAATTAACGATCTTGATCATTTTTTTAAAGATATATGATTAATATTAAACATAATTATAATATTTTTATTTAAAAATAAAAATATTATTTTCTTTTAAAATATACATTTATTATAAATAATATGTAACGCCCCGGTTTTTCAAAAGTGCAATTCCGCCACTTCCGAAAAATCGATCGTTACTTAGTGACTAAAATTACGGACTAAAATTTTTAAAGTTAGGCATTTATTTCACATAGCACAGCGGAAATTTCAAGCAATTAACATTTACATTTGAGTGTAGCGTACGTGTAACCCTTTTAAAAATGCATATGAGACAGGCAACATGATCTTTAAGTTAAAAGTTTGACAAAACTTTTCATGCATACATGTTACAAGTCCTCGAGTAGTCATGAGAAAATGTTTTCTACTCGGCATAAAATTTGATCAACTTAATCATAACCGTAACCAGTAAAGAAGCCAAGTTCACTAGTAACATAAGACAGTAACGAATTGTGTTCATCATGCATCGTAATGATAAGCAATAACAATATTCATTGACGAGGTAGACACATAAATAGGGAAACCCGTATCACTCCTCCCGCTGCTCGAACTCCTCGCCATATGTACCTGAAAATATTTAATTTAAGGGGGGATGAGATTTGAATTCTCAGTGTGCATGACCTGTCCGCTAGTTACCCAATATGGCATACGCTATAACAGTAATATCTCGTCTTTACATTATTTGGGAGTTCCCCATCATATACCATTTTCTTTAGGCTAATGCCTCCATCATCTTTCATTACATCATTGGGTGAGATTCAATATAGATCTCCGTGCATTCATTTGTTAGTGGACTAGTGTCCCATTCATCAGTTAGCAGGCTCATTTGTCCCCAGTCGTCTTTGTGAGACTTATGTCTCCATTAATCATTTGGATATATACCATAGAATATACCAACCGATAAATAACATCAAGGCAATACAGTAAATGTCACCCACCTGGTTTGCTTAAGAAGTTTGAGTTCGAAAAGTTGCACTTAACCAAGGTCCGTTCCAAAGTTTCCAAACAGGTCCCGCACTTCGCCTAACACAATTCTTAGTGAATCTTATATGTCTATTTAAATCTTGAATCTTTTAAGTCTTAATGATGCATATACATATGTTCATGTAAGGTGTTTCGGCAATTTCCCGATTAAGGGATTTTTATCATTAAGTCTTTCAATCATATAAATATGTTTATCTAGCATGCTCTCTAGTCCTACTCAAATACCAACACATATTCCTAAATCTAATGTCAAATAAATCACCAACATGCTTGGTAAGATTTAATTAAAAACATCAAAAGTAAGTCACAATCACATATAACATTTAATCATGCTTATAAACATATTAACAAACTATCAAATTGAAATAATACACATACTATTGAAATGCCAAATAATAGAACATATAGTCATTTAATCATGCTTGCACAATTTCTAAGTATCAAAACCAAGTATATAACCATACTTGCATGCTTACTCGATCATACATATACACATACACATACACACATATTAACACTTTACAAAATAAATAATACTTTATAACTAAAAAAATATTTTTTTTTTTATAATCTACCACTGAATTCATTACACATGTAAACAAATGAAAACACATAAGTTCAATATTGATGAAAAAACTCATGTATGCAGTTTGTAAAATGGTCTGTGCCTCAACTTCTAGGATCTATTTAAAATGTCTAAACTCGTTGAAAAGTTATGGAATTTAAACTGCAGGTGTTCCTTGAAGTTTAGAATGTGTATAAAATTTGTTCCAAGAGTTTTAGTGGTCGTAAATAAGAGTTTTGAGCTCCTCTTTAAAACTGGTGTAAAGTCACAGTGCATGCAGTTTGTAAAAATGAATCACATAGACAACTTTGAGCTTTTTTCTAAAATACTAAAACATGTTAGAAAATTATCAATTTTATAAGGTTGGTACATATTGAAGTGTAGAACACATATAAAATTTTCATTATAAAATTTGACTGTCATAAAGAAGAGTTTTGATTTATTTTCGAAAATGGTGCAGTGGTCACAGTAACTTTTACAGCATGAGCAGTTACAGAAAACGATTTTATAAAATTATTTCTACTCAGTATAAATTCATGAAATATATTACAGAGGTTTATAACTTCATATAGTATTTGAATATAAATTTTATAAAAGCTTTTCTCGAGCCTATTCTTTCCAGAAAATTCGTGAACACAAAATAAGACCACAGTTTGTCACATAATCTTCAAAAATTCATATCTTTCAAAATACAACTCTAATTAGCATGATTCTTGTTGGAGTGGATTCCCAACTCAAAATATTTCGATATAATAAAATAATATTTTCCATAAAATAAAACCATAAGGGTCGTTTCTTACAAAAACGTCACAGTAGTGATTTTAGAAACACATACTTATAAACACATGCTTTCAATATTTCATTCACAACTTCTATCATGTTCCAAAAATAAATACAACATATCTACACTCTATATCACTAGATATATCATGCATATCATATTATACAAGTCATCATAACCCAAGAAAAACCATATGTACACCACATAACTTCAAAATATGCAAGTATTTATGAAAGTTAAACTTAAATAACAACCTTTGATGATTTCTTCTAAGTCTTTCTTTAACTTGCTCTATGGCTTGACCCCATGGTACATCTATGAACTAGAATGATCCTTGTAGGCTTGGGTATGAGTATCTACCATGGTTTGTAAGACAAAAGGAGTTAGCAAGACAACTATGAAAGAGATGAAGAAAAGAATGGAGAAGACCCTTAAACCTTCAACAATGGGGGAGTGTCTACAAGCTTGGACTCTTCCTCTTGCTTATATGGTGATAGGAAAAATGAGCTTTCCTACCACCCATGGAGGCTGCCGAAAATAGATGAAGAGGGGAGGAAGGGAGTTGTCTTGAAATCTCAAGACATGTGTGGTATATAAAGGAAATGAATGGGTTCTTTTGGGGAGTCAAAAGTGTCGGTCATATGGAGGAGCAATAGGGAAAAGTATGGTGAGAGGGAAAGATGGGATGGAAGTTGGTGAATGGAGTGGTTGATGGGGTTTTACTTAGGGGAACATAATAATAGTTGGGGAGGGGTGAAGTGACCGAATGAGAGGGAGTAGAATAGGGCATGGGAAGTATGGTGATGAGATGGGAGTTGGTGGGAGGAGGAGTAAAGTGTTGTCTTTGACATTTCAAGACAAGCATATATATAATTATATATAGGAGGGGATTGTATATGATAGCAAAATGGAACATAAATAAATAAAGATGAAGAGATTAATTAACTAAAGGGGTCGGCCAAGGCGTGGAGGTATTGGGAAGAGAGGTATGTATGTGTCATGATATGGTGGGATGTTAGCTTGATAGGTGTTAGTTGTAGGGTAAATTTTCGTTTTCTTATTGGTTAATAATCTAAATTGGTCTCATGAATTAAATTATCCTAAGTCTCAAGATAAATCCAAAAATGTGTTACACTTAGGTAAATGTTGCACTAACTCTTTATGTGTGATATGTCATGCTAATTAATTAAATCATAGTATAATGCGACAAATAAATTTCACATAGCATGCGATTTAATCGCAACGGCACAAAGTGTAACAATATATTTAATAGAAAAATGTGATACTATAATAAAATAATAGTGTCGAGTTGGTCGTCTAGCACATAGTGCTCGACAATTTGGAGGTTCCGGACCGTCAATTGAAAGTCTAATTTTATTATTAGACGCGGCGTCACATCGCTGTCTATTTTATTTAATAAATCTGATATTAAAACGTTGAGGTTTTTGGGACAACCTTTCTTTTAAAAATAATTAAATATTTTAACATAATTAAACCTTTAATATTTAAAATCTTAAGTCTTAAATAGTATTCTTATCTGTGTTAGGAGTGCGTTTCCTTCCGAAAATTCGGTCGTTCCTTAAAATCAAATTCCTGTAAATCAAGCGCTATGTTGAAGATATGCAATGACATAAAATTCTTCTTCTTAAATCCTTTTAAAGAATTCGTCTAATTGTTGTAACAGGCATAATTTGATTCGGGGTATTACATAATAAGACAAATATATAATAATAATAACTCTACCCCCAATAATAATTATTAAATTATTATATAATAATAGAAATATTATATTTTTAACAATAATAATATTAATTTAAAATAATAATACTCTTATATTTTTAACAACACTCGATAATAATAATTTAAAATAAATGTATATAATACTATATTTCATTCCCACATTCATTCTCACTGTATACCCATCATAAAAATGATCATTTTTATGTCATTCCATTCTTGAATTCATTTTATTCAACCCCAAATTCATCTTATCATGAGTGTATAGATACATTTGGATTTTAATATTCAATTTAATCTTTGAATCAACACTTAACCAAATTTATTGAAGTCCAATTCCAATGGTATAACCAATTGAACTCAAGTATCACTCATTATTATTTAACGTAAATGAAACTAAATTAATCTATTATTTGCATTGATGTAAAAAAGGTAGTGTCATGAATCATGACATATTTCTCAATGACAAACGAACTTCTATTCCCAACCACAATTTATTAATTAACATAAATTGTGTCAAAAAAATCTTATATTTCATATAGGGTAGATAACATAAATTGTGATAAATATTTATTACTCATTTAATTAATATAAAATTTGGTGGCATAATGCTGGCTACACTAATTATTTCCAATTAAAATTTCATGATTCATTTAATTTCACAATTAAATTATAGGAATCTTAACATTATTGAAGGTAAATTAAATTAAAATGGGAAAACTTAATAAATATTTTAAGGTCTCCATTAAATAATACTTATATTTTAATTTAATAAAAAATAAAATGTTAAATAAAATAAAATAAATTAATATTAACCAAATAATATTTTATTTTAAACAGTTTATGTATATTTGACTTCAATTTAATTCTACATAATAAATCTTTTTATAGAATTTATGTATTATTTTTATAGTGTTTAATTTTTTTTATTTTATCTTAAAATGGATTTAATGAAACTTTGACTAATAAGTAGCAATAAACATATTTTTAATTGTTTTTTCTTTAATATTTGGGTATTAATGATGTAATTTCAAATATAAATAATCTAAATTTTCATAGGGTATGCAATTTATTGAATTATGGGAAATAATTTTTGATAGACTTTAATTATACAATTATGAAATAAATGTCTATGTTTAATTTATATTCCCTAAAACTGTTACTTTAAAAAAAAAATCAATTAAGAAGTTAAATATAAAATGGGAACAATTTAAAAATTGACTTCAATATATAGTTGTATAGTTAATTAGAAAAAAATATGGATAATATATTCTAGCATATGAAGTTAATGTGGATCATTTAATTTCGATTTTCTATAACCGATAGAAACTTTAAAAAATTAGATGGATCCCTTTAATTGTAGCCAAACAATTAATAGTTATAAAATTAATTAGCATGAATTAGGGATTTACTAATTTTAAGAATACGTTACAAAATTTAAAAAAAGAAAAACTATAAATTTATTGACGGTTTCATAATATAACATAAATTTGACTTTAATTCACAAAATTCAATAACCAAATTGTGTAAAAATAATATGTAAAATATAAAATATTATGCATATGAAAGTTAATGTGGATCCTTTAACTTCGATTTTCCATAACGATAAAAACTTCAGTGAATTAAGGTGGATCCTTTGAATTGTAGTCAAACAATTAATAATACATTCATGTAATACCCATATTATTACAATTATTAATGAATTTGTATATAATTATGCATATTTAATTGATAAAATATGCAATTCCTTAGAAATAGCTTTAACATTTATTGTTACTGCTAAATGTGTGAATTGGTATACTTAAATTTTGACATGTGTTTAAATTGTTTATAATTTATAAAGTGTTTAACCGTTAATGTGCTTCAAGCTTAAATTAAGAATACACAAATAAGATTTTTAATTACAATTGTATAAAATAACGCATTGGAATTACATGACGATGCCAATTTTGGTGGGAGAGAGTTAAATCAATAGAACACTAAAAAAAAAAAAAAAAAAAAAAAAGTAATATTGGATTATTTGTATATTGTGATAATTTTTTGAATGTTTCGTTGTACAACTTATAAATAAGCAGAAATATATGTTCCATTACACATATGCAATGCAACATAAAAAGAAAATAGGTTGGAGAATGTTACATGAATGTTTGATTTGTAGAACTTAAACAATAAACATGAAAGTTTGATTTCACATGAATATTAGAAATCTGAATGTTTAATTTCACATATGTCGTAGTATAAAGTAACAAAAATTATGGAAAGAAATAAAAATCCAGATCGAATATGAGATGCTTTAGCATTTTTTTCATTCATTCCCATCCAATCAAAACCCCCTCTAATGAGGCAACATAAAAAGAAAATACATAAAAAGAAAATAGGTTGGAGAATGTTACATGAATGTTTGATTTGTAGAACTTAAACAATAAACATGAAAGTTTGATTTCACATGAATATTAGAAATCTGAATGTTTAATTTCACATATGTCGTAGTATAAAGTAACAAAAATTATGGAAAGAAATAAAAATCCAGATCGAATATGAGATGCTTTAGCATTTTTTTCATTCATTCCCATCCAATCAAAACCCCCTCTAATGAGACGTTAACAATCCTTCTCAAATCTTCGTTGAATCTTTTGTTATATTACAAAAGAATTCAGATAATACAGTATACATTCATCTACCACTTAAAAAAATGGGATTGAAGAATGTTTGAGGAGTGAGAGTGAATTGAGAAAAATGAAAGAGAGAAGCTACTATTATATAGGAGATTCAACGGTTAAGATTAAACATTTAGATGGACGTTAAAGATTAAAACAAGAAAATGGGAATGAATGAGGGTGGAGGATTTTTGAAAAGAAAGGATTTAGAGGAGAGAGGTTGAGATAGATGGGGTGTGGTTGTGACATGTGTCACAAAAGAGGTTTGCAAATATATATATATATATAGATAACATTTAAATTTTTTTATTTTTCATAAAATAAAGAAAATTATAAATATATTCATAATTTGATTTTTTTAATTAATAAATTTAAATTAAACATATAAAATATACATATTTCAACCCGCGTAGTACACATTATAATATAAAATTAAATTAGATTAAAAATTATTATAATTATAATTAATAAAAATTAATAAAATATACTTATTTCAATCCCGCGAAATTCACGGGGTTAAAATAAATCTATAATATATTTTAATTTTAATTTATTAATTAATTAAAAAATAATCTTTTAAATATGTATAGATTTGTAAAAAAATTATTCGGTTAAAAAGATAAAATAAAATGTTGCAGCAATATGAATTATGTCATAAAATAAAATATTGTGAAAGTATAATTTATTCTAAGATATCCTCCAAAATTTACTCAAAAAATAAGATTTGACCCTAGTACAAATATTATTTAAAAAAATCAAATCTTATTGTTGAATTGTTGGAGTAATTTTAGTGAAAAAAAATTAAATCTTATTTTTGGAGTAATTTTAGGAAATAGGAAGATAGATAAGATTAAATTTATTAATTTTATAGACGATTGTTGGAATTATAAAATATTATTGTTTGTTGAAGAAATTTTGGGAAAAAAAATATCAAATCTTATTGTTGGAGTAATTTTAGAAATAAGATTAAAATTAAATTGAGGTAATTGTTGGAATCGTGCACATATTGTTGAATTGTTTGAATAATTTTAGAAAAAAAAATATATACTATATAATGGTACAAATATTATTAAAAAAAAATGGATTAATTTTAGGAAATAGAAAGATAGATAAAATTAAATTTATTAATTTTATAGACGACTGTTGGAATTATAAAATATTATTGTTTGTTGGAGAAATTTTAGGTAAAAAAATATCAAATCTTATTGTTGGAGTAATTTTAGAATTAAGATTAAAATTAAATTGGGGTAATTGTTTGGAATCATTCAATATTGTTGAATTGTTGGAATAATTTTAGGAAAAAAAATATATACTATAATGGTACAAATATTATTAAAAAAAAAATTGGATTAATTTTAGGAAATAGATAGATAGATAAGATTAAATTTATTAATTTTATAGAATGATTGTTGGAATTATAAAATATTATTGTTTGTTGGAGAAATTTTAGGAAAAAAAAAAATCTTATTGTTGGAGTAATTTTAGGAATAAGATTAAAATTAAATTTATTTAGATATTATTAAGATAAGATTAAATTTGTTTAAGTTAAATTTATAAAAATTAAAGCCAAAATAACATACATATTACGTAGACCTTGAAAATAAACTAAATTACTATATAAATAAAATGGAGTATTTGACGAATTGTTGAATTATGACAACATGATATCATTGAGTAGACAATCTTCAAAATCCAAAATCTTCAATAAATTGATTATAATCAATGGATGACATAAAAAGTAAAATTGAGAATGAATGATAAATTAGGGATTTTGACATTGAGTAGACGAATTGTTACGAATTATTGAATTTCTACTGAGTAGGACAATCTTTAAATTCCAAAATCTTCAATAAATTGATTATAATCAATGGATGACATAAAAAGTAAAATTAAGAATGAATGAGAAATTAGAGATTTTGAGAAGAGATGTGGGATTTATATAGAAAATAAGATTAAGAATGTAAGTTCAAGATTAAGTTTTAAAAAGGATGGATGAGATTAAAAGAAAAGTATAGAATGAATGAGAATTTAGGGATTTTGAAATAGAGTGATTTGAGAAGAGAGAGATTGAAATAGACCAATGAATTAGCGCCACGTGGTTGTAAAAAATGTTTACAAATATATATTATCAATTTATTGAAGATTTTGGATTTTGAAGATTTGAAGATTGTCTACTCAATAGAAATCCAACAATTCGTCTACTCAATAATATCATGTTTTAAAGATTGTGACTTTGAAGATTGTAAAGATTTGAAGATTGAAGATTTTGAAGATTTTTGTAATTTATATCATCCATTGATTATAATCAATTTATTGAAGATTTTGGATTTTGAAGATTGTATACTGTAACACCCCGTCCCAAAATTTAATATGAAATAAAGGAAAAAATTATTTAAGAATTTTCAACTATATTAACGTCGTTATTTGTTTCTAAAAGATTTGATTTTCAGGAAGACGGACGAGCATTCTGGTCGGGCAACACTCCCAGCACTTAATAAAGAAATAAAAGAAGTATAAGGTTTGATGAATATTTAATAGGTGTCGAAATGAAATAAATCTAATTAATAACCTTACAAATCATTTTATCAAAAGCTTATGTGATAAACAACTTAACGAAGCGTAATACGCATTTTAATAAGTAATTGCCTCGCCATTTCAATCTTAATATAAAATATAGAGGTCTGATTCATTTACTTGCTTGATCATTGATATAATATTTAATACATTGAAAATTTATAATTATGAAAATTACATTTACTTGGTTGCCATGCTTTTCGTGTCTTTGTGATATAATGTTTGTCTTATCTGAGTTTATTTTATATTAGGACTCTTTCTGATAAATTCGCTATTAAATTAATATTGGAATTTAAAACTAAAATAATATAAGTAGTCGTATGTAGAATTTATAATTTAATAATTTTTATCTCAAAGTGCGACGATTTTATCGCCATAAATCCTAAATAAATATTTATAGCTCTCGTGTAATTTTCCGCGAAAAACTAACACAAAAATAAGTAACGACTTTGTAGTAAATACCGAGTACTAACGAATACCGTGATAAATAAATATCAACAACTTTAACTTTTAACCACATAATTCATGTGGTCACTTTTGGTCCACCTCACCAAATACTATTCATAACCAACCATCTTCTCTCCTATATATACCCCCATCACAATAGCTTTCTTCTTCATTATTCCCTTTCACAAACACTCCCAAGCTCTGCCAAAATCATTCTCCATTCCATCTGAAGAATCGATCAAGATTAAGGAGGAGAACACACCACTTCTTTTCCTTTTTGCCTCTTCGATCGGTCATCCTAATCCGTAGGAAGAACCGATTCATGTCTACAATTCCAGCTCGTCTTGAAGCTTTTCCATCCATCAGAAACGTCTCCCAGCTGGTGTTTGAGTTGAAGAATCAACCCTCTCCATCTAAGCAAAGTAAAGAACACGCCTCCTTCTTCTTCTTAATTCGCTGCTGTATTTTATTTTCAGATTATGTGTGTTAACTCGTTCTTCAATTTTCTTGCTCAATCCTTGAAGAACCGAGCCCCTGTTGTTCTTCTATCATTCCTCAGGCCTAAGCACGAAAATGATCAAGCTCTATCCTAACCGAAAATCAAAAGGTTGTTCCGTAAACCCGTAAACTAAAAACTGCATTGTGTTGTTTTTATATCTGCTTTTATCTTGTTTAAATTTGATGATATTTGTTAGTTTAAAACTCTTATGTGTTTCTTGATTGTTGTACTTTACATCCATGATTTTAGTTTTCGATTATAGTAATGTTATGCCGCCCATTTCTATGCACGAACATGGTAAGTCACAAAACCAAAAATCTGGAATTTAAGAACATAGCTACTGCCCTGTAGTTCGACTTTTATTACAAGGAGATTTTGCTAAAACTAAAAATATGGAAATGAACTATGTCGAGTTATGAACTTACTGTATAAATCTTGTACGAATTGAGCCAACGGTTTTAGAGATATGAATTTTTAAAGATAATGTTTCGAAACTACTAAACCACTGATTTTGGATGCTTATATATTTTTATAGAAAAATGATTTTGACATAAAACCAAAGAGGGAATAATCTTCGTACAGTGGAGAGTCTAAATACAAAAAATGACACGAATTGATAAGGTATAATGAGAGATATTCGATTTTGAAAATTGGGCAGTATGCTGGAAAAATCTGGAAAAAACAGAGCATCATTTCAAGTTCAAAACTTCGGAGTCATTTTAACTCGACTTCGAGATGCGTTTTTCACAAACCCTTTTCTTGTAAATAAACTTGATATAGTATAGTTTATTTACCCCAAGATTTCATGTTAATTGAATTAGTCGTTTGACGAGAAATGATTGACGAACATATGCGAAAATTCACTGTTTTAAAGGATGTCCAATTCTACAAAATTACAAAATATTATCTTCGGAGCCACAATTAAATTCTGGAAAAATATCTACGTTGATAGAAATATATTAAAAGGCTATGGAAACAAATTTTGTTGGAATTAAACAGCTGTAGCTATTTTATTTTAAATTTCTGAGAAAAAAGGATCAAAACTGAAACAGGTGTAATCGTACCCAAATCCATTAAAAAATATTCGGCATATGTTAAATCTTTTTAAAACAGATTTTCGAAATGTTTCTTAAAGATCTAAATGTCTACCTTATAGTTAAACAATTTTTCTGCAAACAATGATACTAGATCGTAGGGACAATACAAAATGCAAAACTAGAACTCTATCTATCTTAACTGACATTTCTATTTGTTGTTATAAGTAACTTTAATTAATTGTGTATTTCATAATATATGTGCCGAATGGATGCTTTTTGATTTGTGGATTATATGTGTGTCAAGTGTAAATACAATGTTAATATATTAATTTATTATCACTATCATTATTTGTGCTAATAAAATAAGAATAATGTTTTAAATAAAATTAAACTATAACCTACTTTAATTGCATTATTTTATAAGTTGCTCGTATGTGATTGTTAAGTGAGGAACATTTTTAAATTAAACGTGTGTTAGTATTATTTTTATTACGACTATTATAATACATTATTTATTATTTGAGTATTAGTATCATTTTTGTGTATATGCTAATTAAACACTATTAAAGTTTTTAAAATGTTGTTGATTTTACAAAAGTCATTTAATTCAAATATATATATATATATATATATTTATATAAACTCGAGTTAGTTATCTTATTTTATATTTTGCTTCTTTTAAATTATTAAATGAAGCATGTGTTTAAATTATATATGTGTTGCTCCATAATTTGCTATTATTTGTTGAAGCATTGCCAATTGATAAATGTTAAAATGTATTTGTTTGAATTTGTTATTTTGATATTACTTGTCATGTGATTATAGGATTTACTCAGGAAGGAAAATTGTTAAGTAAATTAAGAAACTAGAGTTCTGATAAACAATTAAATATTCAAGAAAACGTGCTAGGCGAAGTGTGGCCCAATCGGAGCTCGGACGGCCTCTTCGTTGTTACGCTTGCTAAAATCATTCAAGAAGTTTGTAGTTTTTCTTAAAAGTTAACCAGGTGGGTGTCACTACTGTATTGCCGATGTAAATGTTATATGGACTGTTGGTGTATTCTGAATTAAACTATTCAAACATGAACACAAAACTAAGAACACAAGAATAAATCATGATATATTACTTTATGATATGTATTATTTTATAGTATTATGATCTGTGATATATTAATCACAAGGAGGAGGTGAAAGCGTTTAGGGGATTGCATGTGATAGAGTCGCTATCAGTGTCCCGTATGATTAACATACTTGAAGGAGGTGGAAGCGTTTAGGGGATTGCATGTGATAGAGTCGCTATCAGTGTCCCGTATGATTAACATACTTGAAGGAGGTGGAAGCGTTTAGGGGATTGCATGTGATAGAGTCGCTATCAGTGTCCCGTATGATTAACATACTTGAAGGAGGTGGAAGCGTTTATGGGGTAGCATGTGGTAGAGTCGCTACCAGTGTCCCATGTGATAATTATGTTTTATGATAAATATGATATACGATGATTTATGAAAATTATGAATAAGGATATATATATTGTGAATCCTCAGTGAATGAAAGTTCACTATTAGAAGAATTAAACTCTAGTGAATAACAAAATCACTATTCAAGAATTCATAAAGACTTACGATAAAATGTTAATATAAATTAATTTTGGCATACTGCCAATCTGTATAGCAGCGTATAGGATATCCACTGAGATTTTTATCTCACACCCCAAAACTAATATTTTCAGGTTATGATCGAGAGGGGCCGGTGTTGCAGCAGGGATGACACAGAGTTTCCCCACATTAAGATGTTATAATATTACATATATTTAAGACATATTATAATAAATGAAATGTCTTATGATAGACGATTTTATTCTTATGCCAAGTGACAACTTTCCTAAAGTTACTCGATAACCATATGTATGCTATTTTCAAGACGACTGCTACTTATCATATTCTAAGTTTTAATAAATGGGCCCACACTGATTTTATTGCAACTTATATTTGTCTTTAATTATTTCCGCTGCAAAACTCTTATTATATTGCTTGTGTTATTGTATTTTTAAAAGAAATTTTTAGGTTCGGATTTTCGGTAACTAAGTGGCGACTCGAATTTAGAGTGTTTGAGCCTCAAGGGCTGCATTCCGGATTCGGGGCGTTACATATACTCAATAGAAATCCAACAATTCGTCTATTCTATGATATCATGGTTTAAAGATTGTGACTTTGAAGATTGTGAAGAAATTTTGAAGATTGAAGAATTTTAGAAATCTTGAAGATTTTGGATTCTGAAGATTTGAAGATTGTCTACTCAATAGAAATCCAACAATTCGTCTACTCAATGATATCATGTTTTAAAGATTGTGACTTTGAAGATTGTAAAGATTTGAAGATTGAAGATTTTTGTAATTTATGTCATCCATTAATTATAATCAATTTATTGAAGATTTTGGATTTTGAAGATTGTCTACTCAATAGAAATCCAACAATTTGTCTATTCAATGATATCATGGTTTAAAGACTTTGAAGATTGTGAAGAAGATCGAAGATTTTTTGAAATTTTGAAGATTGAAGATTTTTAGAAATTTATGTATATTTCTTCTTACATTTGAAGATTTTTTTTAATTTATGATTGTCTCTCATATTCTCAATAGAAATTCAACAATTCGTCTTTCTTGATTCGTCTTTCTTATGTATCAAATTTTATAAATCCAAAAATTCAATTTAAATAAAATAATCATATTTAGTCTTATACAAATTTAATCTTAATAATATTCTAATTTTAATTTTATAAATCCACTCCAATGCATTCTCAATTTGATTGTTTACAATAATATTTTATAAATCCAACAATTCGTCTATAAAATTAATAAATTTAATCTTATCAAGGCAAATTTCGTCTCCAACACTCTTCCCAACTATAAGAAGCACCCCAAATCAGATTTTTAAGGGTCTTCCAACTCATTTATCACATACATAACATGAGATAAGTAGAAGAGTAAATAGATTAGGGTTTGAGGAAATTCTTTCCTCAAACACACTCTCCATTAGATAGTTTTTATGCCTTTTAGTTTAGAATCATTTGGGTATTTCATTTTCATGTAAGAATGGAAGAATTTCAAGACTCTCAAGGTGCTATTTTTCTTTTATTTAAGCTTTGTTTGGTAAATTTTATTTTCATGTTTTATTTTGTTGTTTTAGCCATAGGTGTTTTCTCAAACACCATGGCTAAGATTTTTATGCTTTAATTTGGGTGTTTAAAATCATGTGAATATTTAGTGTTGGAATGGTTTATGCTTTGAATATTGTTGATATTTGGATTTTTGCTTCTTTTATTGAGTTTTATTGATGCTTTATGTATTAGCTTCTATTAATCCATATTTCGAGGCATGTTTAGCGTAAACGAGAGTTACATGAACATATTTAAATTTATGGTGTGAGTTGTTGGTATACAAATGCATTTATTATACTTTTAATTCATCGAGAGAGAGTTAATTGTATTAGAACCTCATTAAGAGTCATTAATTACTTGAATGGTTATTTGGGTAGTTGGTGAGGATTAGGAAGAAGTCGTATTACCGGGTTTGGGAACACCTTAGACGTAAGGCTATAGTACCCGAAGGGAAAAGATTTTCATCCTAGCATATTGATGCTCTTAGCAAGTCCAAATTGAAGCATAGACACGGTATAAACAATCCCACTCGATTTCACTAGGTAGAGAACACCCGAAGCATTTCCCACCCTTGCACTTCTCCAAATTTAGATTCGTAGTTGTTCTTTGTTTTAATTGTGAATTTCTTGCTTTGATAGTAATTTTTCTTTTTAAGTTGTGGTAATTTATCATATTGGTCATTTGCTTACTTTTAGTAGTTTAAAGTTACTTGTTAGTTTCTAGGTTGGTGTTTGATTTAATTTCTTAAAATTTGGTAGTAATTTAGCTTTATTTTAGAAATCCAAAAACCGAGCCCATAGTTACATTAGTTATGACGACATACAACTCTAGGGATCCATTGCACTAGCCCACCTCCCGTGGTTCGATACTACTTGGTCGAAATACTTACGTGCATACTACTACGATCCCTTATGCTTGAGGGGAAGTAGTTAGTCAAAACTTATTGTCTAAAATTCGTTCAAGTCAATGGCGCCGCTGCTGGGGAGGTGGCATAGTGTTATAAGTGGGACTTAGAGTTAGTTGAGTACCAGTGTTAGCTACATTACTTGTTTTATTTTGTTTTCTTTTTATTTTGAGAATTTTGATACTTTGATATTTTGTAGGTGTGAACTTCATCGACTAGATGGATGGATATAATCAACACCCGTGGAATCATTGTTATGATCCACATGGTATGATTTATCCTCCACAACATGGAGATATGGGACACGATAATTGAAGGAACTTTGATTATAACTATCATATGCAACAAGTTCCTTCATATTATCAAGATTGGAGTAATGATGATGCGTCCACATTTCAAGAGAGGACATCGGTCTACATGGATGTGAATTATAATCAAGAATATGATCCACACAACGGATTTGAATTCCATGGAGCTTCGGGAGAAAATTGTTATGATAGTGAGAAGAGCGTTGAGTATGATTATCAAATGCAACATTGAAGAAAATTGTTTCCTCCTTCTCATTATCAATATCAAGAATGGGAAAGCAATGAACATTGGCCACCAAACAATGAAGAAAGTGATACTACCAAAGAGCTCCTTGCACTCATCTTGAAAAAGATGGATGCAAGTGAAAAAAGGATGGAAGCAAGTGATAAGAGGATGGAAGCGATAGAATTCCAACTTGGACAATTGATTATCACCATGAAAGAACTAGAAGAAGAAGGTGACCAAAATGGGGAGGAGAGTGAAGACGACAAGCTCATTTTAAAAAGAGATGAAGAGGAATGTCCTTTGATGAACATGAGCAACAAGGAACAAGAAAATCAAGAAGCATCGAAAGATGAAGTGAAGAGCAAAATGAGCATTTCCAAACTTTTAAACTCTTCAACTTACACTTTAATTGATATTGATGCTTCTATTGATTTCATTTTGCCTCTTAATCACTTTAATTCAAAGAAAGAACTTGAGAAGAGCTTGGGCATCCTTGTTGAAAAAGGAGAGAAATGGAAAGAGGTGGAGTGGAAAGAGTAAGAGGAACAATCATCGATGAAATTATGGAAGAAACATGTGGATGATTGGTCTTCCATTCATGAGAGCCTCCTTGAGTTTGAAGCTCAAACGTTGAGATACAATGGCAAGGAGGACTGATATCCATGGCCATTCCGATGAACTTATTTCTTTTCTTCAGGCTTGAAGACGTTAAACTTAGCGCTAAATGGGAGGCAACCCATTCCTTTATTGCTTTCTTTTATTTTTTAGATTTGTAGCTTGTTTGATCTTTTGTTTAGTTTTTTATTTTGTAGATTGAGTGTTGTGATGGTGTTCAATGAAGATGTGCATGGTGAAGCTCAATGTGATGGTGCTTTGGTGCTAAAGGTCCAAGGGACAATTGGTGGCAGTAGCTTACTTCTTTGGTGAGCTTCACTTGGTAGATATTTTTGTAGGTAACACACTTAGCCCCAAACTTTGCATTCAAGTATATAGTTTCATTTAAGTTTGGGGGGGTTGATTTCGTGTGTTTACTTTTTTTTTTTGCACCGTTTGTCCTAATGTTTTGAGCTTTGGAGGATGAAATATCTTGTGGATTGTTGGTATTTGATTCTTAAGTGGTGGTGATTGTTGGTTTTTTAAGTTTGATTGAGCTTTTTGGAATTGATTGATGCTTGCTTGTTCACTTGATTATGTGAAGATTTGTGTTTGGTTTAGTGTTCTCAATTCATAATTAGACAAACTTGTGAGCTTTAGAGCCTTACACTTTCATATATTTTGGTCTAATTTCTTTCTTGTGAGTATTATTCATGCTTGTGAGCCTTACACTTTCATATAAATGTGGTTGAATTGAGGTGAAATATGAATTTGGTGGATTTGTTTGGTTGGAAAGTGAAGAGATCGAAAAGAAAAGAAAAAAGATGAACTGTGAGTTGTGCAAAAAAAAAAAAATATTGAGTTGATGTGAAAAGAAAAAAAGATTGAAAATAAAACTCTTTTGTGTGCAAGCATTTGGTAGAGCTTCAAATTCAAAAGTGTTGATTGGTTGGTGGTGAAAAATGTGCTTGAAAAGAAAAGAAACAAGTAAATTGTGTGAGATGAAGAACTTTGAGTTGCAACTTTCCTCTTGCTTCACTAGTTTACGAGTCACTTTATCCAAACTTTTTCTACCTTAACCAAAGAGCCTACATTACAACCAAATGTGAAGTCCTTATTGATTCATTGATTGAACACTTTCATGTGGTGGAGAACTTAGACATTTGGCAAGCATATGGTAGTGCACTTGTGTGATTTGATGTTGAGAGAATACACTTACTTGATATACACTTTGAGTGTTGAGAGATACACTTACTTGTGAGAAAATTGTGAATTGAGCACTTAATCTTGCATGAATTTGAGCATAACTTGTGAATTTGTTTGTTGATATTTTCACTTCTTGGCTTGACTAGATTGAGGAAAGTTGACAATCACTCATTCAATTTTGATTGAATTTCTTCGCAATCCTCCCACTTGTTCTATATTTCTTTCGTTGCTAGGGGACGAGCAACACTTTAAGTTTGGGGGGGGTTGATTAGTGTGAAAATTGCTTGAAATTCATGTGTTCATTTTGCATAATTTTGAGGATTTTGTTGCATTATTCACACTAAATTGACTAATTACATTTGAAATGAGAAAGGTATGTGTTTTGCTATTTTTTATGTAAATTGAACTTAGTTGGAAGCAAAATACGTGTCTTAGAATTCATGAAGTTAAGAATATAACTGCACCATTGGATGCGTCTCGAAAAAATGAGTTAAATGAAAAAAAGAATCAAGTCAATCGGAGGTCGGAAGCTCAAGATATGATCGAAATGATAAAATGCGGAATTGTAGTAGCAGAATCCACTCGGGCAGCCGAGTCAACCCACTCGGTTGACCGAGTGAAATCTGCTTCCAGAGCATTTTTTGGACTTCCATCTCACTCGGTTGACCGTTTGAGGTCACTCGGTCAACCGTTTGAACCCGTTTCTGCGCGAAAATTCGAGAATTTTAAAGGATTTCAAGGGCCTAAGTGCAAATTTTGTCTCCAACACTCTTCCCAATTATAAGAAGCACCCCAAATCAGATTTTTAAGGGTCTTCCAACTCATTTTTCACACACACAACATGAGATAAGTAGAAGAGTAAATAGATCTCTGTTTGAGGAGCTTATCTCCTCAAACACACTCTCCATTAGATAGTTTTTATGCCTTTTAGTTTAGAATCATTTGGGTATTTCATTTTCATGTAAGAATGGAAGAATTTCCAGACTCTCAAGGTGCTATTTTTCATTTATTTATGCTTTGTTTGGTAAATTTCATTTTCATGTTTTATTTTGTTGTTTTAGCAATGGGTGTTTTCTCAAACACCAAGGGCTAAGGTTTTTATGATTTGGGTGTTTAAAATCATGTGAATATTTAGTGTTGGAATGGTTTATACTTTGAATATTGTTGATATTTGGATTGTTGCTTCTTTTATTGAGTTTTATTGGTGCTTTGTGTATTAGCTTCTATTAATCCATATTTTTAGGCATGTTTAGCGTAGACGAGAGTTACATGAACATGTTTAAATTTATGGTGTGAGTTGTTGGTATACAAATGCGTTTATTATACTTTTAATTCGTCGAGAGAGAGTTAATTGTATTAGAACCTCATTAAGAGACATTAAGTACTTGAATGGTTATTTGGGTAGTTGGTAAGGATTAGGAAGAGGTCGTATTACCGGGTTTGGGAACACCTTAGACGTAAGACTATAGTACCCGAAGGGAAAAGATTTTCATCCTAGCATTTTGATGCTCTTAGCAAGTCCAAATTGAAGCATAGACACGGTATAAAGAATCACACTCGATTTCACTAGGTAGAGAACACCCGAAGCATTTCCCACCCTTGCACTTCTCCAAATTTAGATTCGTAGTTGTTCTTTGTTTTAATTGTCAATTTCTTACTTTGATAGTACTTTTTCTTCTTAAGTTGTGGTAATTTATCTTATTGGTCATTTGCTTACTTTTAGTAGTTTAAAGTTACTTGTTAGTTTCTAGGTTGGTGTTTGATTTAATTTCTTGAAATTTGGTAGTAATTTAGCTTTATTTTAGAAATCCAAAAACCAAGCCCGTAGTTACATTAGTTATGACGACATACAACTTTAGGGATCCATTGCACTAGCCCACCTCCCGTAGTTCGATACTACTTGGTCGAAATACTTACGTGCATACTACTACGATCCCTTATGCTTGAAGGGAAGTAGTTAGTCAAAACTTATTGTCTAAAATTCGTTCAAGTCAATGGGCAATTGAGTACTGGAAGGATTTTGCAAATTCAGACAGCTCCTTAGAGGAAATTCTCCAGTCACATAAGAAAATGGGTGTGTTAAAAGAATTAGGAGAAGTAAATCTTCTTCTTTTCTCGGATGCAGCTTATAATCCAGAAAAGATTTTTTTTTGCAGTGAGTTATGTGCTTTTCAAAGACACAAATACTGTATTTCTAGCAGGATATGAACGAATTGACCATACTGGCTCGATTGTGATGGCTGAATTACAAGCGATAGAAGTTGGAGTACGGGAAAGTTAAGAACAAAATATTAAAATTGATGGAATACGAACATATTCTTTATTAGCAGTAGAGACCATCAATTCAGTACGAAAGCTAGACGGATGTGAGCAAGATACGGCTGACCGGATTAAAAAGTTGCTTCAAAAAATCCTAGTGTGGTATTGCCAGCACATCTCAAGAAATTTGAAGTGCTTAGCCCATAAGCTGGCCCAAAAAGCGTTTACCTCTTCAAGTTCATACTATTGAATTGGAGAAGAGACAGTTTCAAACTTCAGGGAGAAGTAGTGGATGCTTTAGATAACATTTGATGTGTATTTCCTTGATGGTTTCTTCCTTAAAAAAAAAAAGCTTCTCAAAGGGAGACAATTTTTATTTATAAATCAGGAAGGGGAAAATGACAAAAAATTTATAAATATATAGTTAGTGTAATAAATAATTTACATATGGGCTAGTCTTTTGTGAAATATTGCATATATACATTTTAGTCATTCACACTGACATTCTTTATAAATACACCCAGTGACAGTTCAACCCACATTTTTTATAAATACACCCACTGACAGTTCAATTCACACCCATGTTTTTTATAAATACACCCACTAGCTGAAATATTTTTTTATAAATACACCCACTAGCAGAAATTGTACTTAGTCGTCTTCTCCGAGCAGTTTTCGGCCACCCGAGGCTGCGGTCGAACGCTGAAATTTACGACGGCCTTAATCTTTAAATATTTTCTATTTCTTTAAATATTCTTTAATTATTATTTATGGATCGAGATTATTTTATATTACTACGTGGAATAATATATGTTACTATATGTTATAATGTGAGTTACTTAATCAATAAAAATTATAAAAAAAAATACTACATAAAAGAATCGGTATTACTATATAAAAAATTATACGTTACTACATACTTTAGTTTGAATTACTACATTGAATATGCGTTTGTTACTATATGTAACTTTATCAAATGATTTGCATTACACCATGGTTATTGTGTTTACTACATGCGATAGTATATATTACTACGTATTATAATGTGAGTTACTACATTAACAAAAACACTAGAAAAAAACGGGTTACTAAATAAAAGAATTTGTATTATTATATAAAATAGTTTGTGTTATTACTACATAAAATAATGTGTGTTACTACATATTACGATTTGAATTACTACATTTAATATCCCGCGTTCGACAATAAAATAAAAGATAAAATAATCACAGAAATTGACAAAATAACCGGGTTAAATTTTTTTGTCAAAATTAGAACACAAGCGGGTCAGTTGAAAAATAAATTAAGAATTAACCCAAATGAATTAATGGTGGTCCAATAATATATATTTTCAGCCCATTGACTTAATAAGTCAATATTTTCGGCCCAATTGACTTAGTTAGTCAATAGGGCTTTTCTATGGTGAGACAGGGGGTTCGCCCTATTTTACAAAAGGCGTCCAATGAGAAGTTGACATGTCATTTAGCTTCGTTATGGCGATCGCACTTCGCAATGTTATAAAATATTTAATTTTTCTTAAAAAAATTATAAAATTACTGAAATGTCCTCATAACCATTTTTAAAAATATATACAAAATTATAAAGTTAACCTTCTTTTATGTTAGATATAATCGCTCTCTGCGTCTTCTTCTTCAATCCCAACACACCATTATCCACCTCCTTCATCGCGTACAACCGCCCCTCTTCCACCGTCACCCAGAGGCGGCAGAGATAAACCCTGCCGATATTGTCGCTCCCGATCTGCCGCACCAAGCTAAAGTCACGGAACGTCAGATTCATCTTCAGTCAAATCTCTTGGAACGACGAGTCGTTCGGCTTCAACGCCGCCGTCTTCTCCGGCGAAATTGTCGGAAACTCGAAGGTGAGGCGGCTGAAGCTCGCGCAATGGCTTACAGTGGTGTCACTGCTCATCGAACTAATTTTCCACTCAATTCCTCAGAATTCCGATGAGAATCTTCAATTTCTTTGCTGTTGCAGTCCCTTCTCAGATTTCCCAGAAAACATATATTTGTAATTCAAATTCAAAGCTCTGTTTTCTTACAACAACAAGATGATTCTTTGTTCTTTTTGCTCATATTTTCAAGCCACTATGATATTTAAACTAGAATGCTATTAACAATTGATGAAACATAAACTAAAAAAATTAGCAGAGAAGTTGCATTGTCCAATATGAACAATGAACATGAACACCAAAAAAAAAAAGTGTCCAGCCCTCTAATTAATAATTAAAACCCACTGAGACATTCTAATCGAATTAAAATAACCAACCAAAAAATAAAAGTACAACAAAGCTACACGATTTCATTGATTATTCCTTTTGCCCAGAATTATCGAAAAAAAAAAACACGATAATCAAGGGTTTTTGACTGGCCTTCTTCCTTGATTTGAAGTTGGGGATGGCAAGCGAGACGCCTATGTGGGTCAAGAATCTGGTGTTGTTGAAGCAAATATGAAGCTTGGAGGTTTACCCTTTAATGGGGTTTTGAAAAGCAGAGCGCCAAAGACGGTGCTACTCGGTGTCAAAGCGAGCTCAGCGAGATGCGGTGGCTGCCGGCGTTTTCACTCAATTGCTGCACAAATCCTGCTGAAGTTGCTCCGAAACTCATGACCCCAAAATCGCATTCGGCGTCGGCAAATCTAGGGCATGATCAGAATGAGGAATGGAAAGTACCTACAGTATTTAAATTGAAGGGGTATTTCGGTCTTTTAAGTATTAAAACGGATCTACTGTGCAGTTGAGTTTCATAAACTCCCCACTTTGGGCAGATGCATAAACTGGAATTTTCTGTGAAATTCACACGATTTTAAGATTTGCACGGGCTTCCATGTTAACACTAAACAACTGATGAACCATGTTAATTAAACAACTGAGAAAGATGGGTGAGAAAAAAGGGGTTATGAGATTAATTGATTTAAAATATTGTAATTTGATTAATTTTATAATTTAAATAATGTATTATTTTAATAATAAGGATATTTATGTAATTTTATAATTTAATATTTTTATTTATTTTAAAATAAAAGGATATTTTCGTCATTTTATATATATTAATTTAATTTATTAGTAAGGCGATGCAGTTCGATTGCATAATGCATAGAGCAAACGCACTAATGCGAAGTGCAATCATATAAATTAAATTTTATACGTCAGATCAACGATCTAACGGTATTTGAAGTATTGCCTTTTGTAAGACAGTGCGAAGCCTGTCTTACCATAGAAAGACCCTAGTCAATATTGCATGTATGCAATATTGCATATAAGTTTTTGTGTTTACATATACAGTATATACGAAATATTTAAATTTATAATCGCCCACTTCGCTCCTTAATCTTTTACTGCCACAGAAAACACGAGTATTCAACCAAAGATTATGTACAGATTAAGGTTTTAGGTTGATTTTCGTTTCCCACTTCGATTTTAATTCAAAAAAAGAAATACTTCCTTCGTCCCGTGATTACTTGCACACTTTCTTTATTGGGATGTCTCAAAATTACTTGCACAATCTTAATATGGAAATAACCCACAAAATTAATAACCTCAAAACATCATTTTATTTTCAAATTTGCCACTCATTTTTTCCATACATTTCACTTTACACATCATCAAATCCACTTTACACATCATTTTTGTTTTTTTACGGAACTTTACACATCATTTTCATTTAAGAATGGAAGAATTTCAAGACTCTCAAGGTGCTATTTTTCTTTTATTTAAGCTTTGTTTGGTAAATTTTATTTTCATGTTTTATTTTGTTGTTTTAGCCATAGGTGTTTTCTCAAACACCATGGCTAAGATTTTTATGCTTTAATTTGGGTGTTTAAAATCATGTGAATATTTAGTGTTGGAATGGTTTATGCTTTGAATATTGTTGATATTTGGATTGTTGCTTCTTTTATTGAGTTTTATTGATGCTTTATGTATTAGCTTCTATTAATCCATATTTTGAGGCATGTTTAGCGTAAACGAGAGTTACATGAACATATTTAAATTTATGGTGTGAGTTGTTGGTATACAAATGCGTTTATTATACTTTTAATTCGTCGAGAGAGAGTTAATTGTATTAGAACCTCATTAAGAGTCATTAATTACTTGAATGGTTATTTGGGTAGTTGGTGAGGATTAGGAAGAAGTCGTATTACCGGGTTTGGGAACACCTTAGACGTAAGGCTATAGTACCCGAAGGGAAAAGATTTTCATCCTAGCATATTGATGCTCTTAGCAAGTCCAAATTGAAGCATAGACACGGTATAAACAATCCCACTCGATTTCACTAGGTAGAGAACACCCGAAGCATTTCCCACCCTTGCACTTCTCCAAATTTAGATTCGTAGTTGTTCTTTGTTTTAATTGTGAATTTCTTGCTTTGATAGTAATTTTTCTTTTTAAGTTGTGGTAATTTATCATATTGGTCATTTGCTTACTTTTAGTAGTTTAAAGTTACTTGTTAGTTTCTAGGTTGGTGTTTGATTTAATTTCTTAAAATTTGGTTGTAATTTAGCTTTATTTTAGAAATCCAAAAACCGAGCCCATAGTTACATTAGTTATGACGACATACAACTCTAGGGATCCATTGCACTAGCCCACCTCCCGTGGTTCGATACTACTTGGTCGAAATACTTACGTGCATACTACTACGATCCCTTATGCTTGAGGGGAAGTAGTTAGTCAAAACTTATTGTCTAAAATTCGTTCAAGTCAATGGCGCCGCTGCTGGGGAGGTGGCATAGTGTTATAAGTGGGACTTAGAGTTAGTTGAGTACCAGTGTTAGCTACATTACTTGTTTTATTTTGTTTTCTTTTTATTTTGAGAATTTTGATACTTTGATATTTTGTAGGTGTGAACTTCATCGACTAGATGGATGGATATAATCAACACCCGTGGAATCATTGTTATGATCCACATGGTATGATTTATCCTCCACAACATGGAGATATGGGACACGATAATTGAAGGAACTTTGATTATAACTATCATATGCAACAAGTTCCTTCATATTATCAAGATTGGAGTAATGATGATGCGTCCACATTTCAAGAGAGGACAACGGTCTACATGGATGTGAATTATAATCAAGAATATGATCCACACAACGAATTTGAATTCCATGGAGCTTCGGGAGAAAATTGTTATGATAGTGAGAAGAGCGTTGAGTATGATTATCAAATGCAACATTGAAGAAAATTGTTTCCTCCTTCTCATTATCAATATCAAGAATGGGAAAGCAATGAACATTGGCCACCAAACAATGAAGAAAGTGATACTACCAAAGAGCTCCTTGCACTCATCTTGAAAAAGATGGATGCAAGTGAAAAAAGGATGGAAGCAAGTGATAAGAGGATGGAAGCGATAGAATTCCAACTTGGACAATTGATTATCACCATGAAAGAACTAGAAGAAGAAGGTGACCAAAATGGGGAGGAGAGTGAAGACGACAAGCTCATTTTAAAAAGAGATGAAGAGGAATGTCCTTTGATGAACATGAGCAACAAGGAACAAGAAAATCAAGAAGCATCGAAAGATGAAGTGAAGAGCAAAATGAGCATTTCCAAACTTTTAAACTCTTCAACTTACACTTTAATTGATATTGATGCTTCTATTGATTTCATTTTGCCTCTTAATCACTTTAATTCAAAGAAAGAACTTGAGAAGAGCTTGGGCATCCTTGTTGAAAAAGGAGAGAAATGGAAAGAGGTGGAGTTGAAAGAGTAAGAGGAACAATCATCGATGAAATTATGGAAGAAACATGTGGATGATTGGTCTTCCATTCATGAGAGCCTCCTTGAGTTTGAAGCTCAAACGTTGAGATACAATGGCAAGGAGGACTGATATCCATGGCCATTCCGATGAACTTATTTCTTTTCTTCAGGCTTGAAGACGTTAAACATAGCGCTAAATGGGAGGCAACCCATTCCTTTATTGCTTTCTTTTATTTTTTAGATTTGTAGCTTGTTTGATCTTTTGTTTAGTTTTTTATTTTGTAGATTGAGTATTGTGATGGTGTTCAATGAAGATGTGCATGGTGAAGCTCAATGTGATGGTGCTTTGGTGCTAAAGGTCCAAGGGACAATTGGTGGCAGTAGCTTACTTCTTTGGTGAGCTTCACTTGGTAGATATTTTTGTAGGTAACACACTTAGCCCCAAACTTTGCATTCAAGTATATAGTTTCATTTAAGTTTGGGGGGGTTGATTTCGTGTGTTCCCTTTTTTTTTTTTTTTTTTGCACCGTTTGTCCTAATGTTTTGAGCTTTGGAGGATGAAATATCTTGTGGATTGTTGGTATTTGATTCTTAAGTGGTGGTGATTGTTGGTTTTTTAAGTTTGATTGAGCTTTTTGGAATTGATTGATGCTTGCTTGTTCACTTGATTATGTGAAGATTTGTGTTTGGTTTAGTGTTCTCAATTCATAATTAGACAAACTTGTGAGCTTTAGAGCCTTACACTTTCATATATTTTGGTCTAATTTCTTTCTTGTGAGTATTATTCATGCTTGTGAGCCTTACACTTTCATATAAATGTGGTTGAATTGAGGTGAAATATGAATTTGGTGGATTTGTTTGGTTGGAAAGTGAAGAGATCGAAAAGAAAAGAAAAAAGATGAACTGTGAGTTGTGCAAAAAAAAAAAATATTGAGTTGATGTGAAAAGAAAAAAAGATTGAAAATAAAACTCTTTTGTGTACAAGCATTTGGTAGAGCTTCAAATTCAAAAGTGTTGATTGGTTGGTGGTGAAAAATGTGCTTGAAAAGAAAAGAAACAAGTAAATTGTGTGAGATGAAGAACTTTGAGTTGCAACTTTCCTCTTGCTTCACTAGTTTACGAGTCACTTTATCCAAACTTTTTCTACCTTAACCAAAGAGCCTACATTACAACCAAATGTGAAGTCCTTATTGATTCATTGATTGAACACTTTCATGTGGTGGAGAACTTAGACATTTGGCAAACATATGGTAGTGCACTTGTGTGATTTGATGTTGAGAGAATACACTTACTTGATATACACTTTGAGTGTTGAGAGATACACTTACTTGTGAGAAAATTGTGAATTGAGCACTTAATCTTGCATGAATTTGAGCATAACTTGTGAATTTGTTTGTTGATATTTTCACTTCTTGGCTTGACTAGATTGAGGAAAGTTGACAATCACTCATTCAATTTTGATTGAATTTCTTCGCAATCCTCCCACTTGTTCTATATTTCTTTCGTTGCTAGGGGACGAGCAACACTTTAAGTTTGGGGGGGGGGGTTGATTAGTGTGAAAATTGCTTGAAATTCATGTGTTTATTTTGCATAATTTTGATGATTTTGTTGCATTATTCACACTAAATTGACTAATTACATTTGAAATGAGAAAGGTATGTGTTTTGCTATTTTTTATGTGAATTGAACTTAGTTGGAAGCAAAATACGTGTCTTAGAATTCATGAAGTCAAGAATATAACTGCACCATTGGATGCGTCTCGAAAAAATGAGTTAAATGAAAAAAAGAATCAAGTCAATCGGAGGTCGGAAGCTCAAGATATGATCGAAATGATAAAATGCGGAATTGTAGTAGCAGAATCCACTCGGGCAGCCGAGTCAACCCACTCGGTTGACCGAGTGAAATCTGCTTCCAGAGCATTTTTTGGACTTCCATCTCACTCGGTTGACCGTTTGAGGTCACTCGGTCAACCGTTTGAACCCGTTTCTGCGCGAAAATTCGAGAATTTTAAAGGATTTCAAGGGCCTAAGTGCAAATTTTGTCTCCAACACTCTTCCCAATTATAAGAAGCACCCCAAATCAGATTTTTAAGGGTCTTCCAACTCATTTTTCACACACACAACATGAGATAAGTAGAAGAGTAAATAGATCTCTGTTTGAGGAGCTTATCTCCTCAAACACACTCTCCATTAGATAGTTTTTATGCCTTTTAGTTTAGAATCATTTGGGTATTTCATTTTCATGTAAGAATGGAAGAATTTCCAGACTCTCAAGGTGCTATTTTTCATTTATTTATGCTTTGTTTGGTAAATTTCATTTTCATGTTTTATTTTGTTGTTTTAGCAATGGGTGTTTTCTCAAACACCAAGGGCTAAGGTTTTTATGATTTGGGTGTTTAAAATCATGTGAATATTTAGTGTTGGAATGGTTTATACTTTGAATATTGTTGATATTTGGATTGTTGCTTCTTTTATTGAGTTTTATTGGTGCTTTGTGTATTAGCTTCTATTAATCCATATTTTTAGGCATGTTTAGCGTAGACGAGAGTTACATGAACATGTTTAAATTTATGGTGTGAGTTGTTGGTATACAAATGCGTTTATTATACTTTTAATTCGTCGAGAGAGAGTTAATTGTATTAGAACCTCATTAAGAGACATTAAGTACTTGAATGGTTATTTGGGTAGTTGGTAAGGATTAGGAAGAGGTCGTATTACCGGGTTTGGGAACACCTTAGACGTAAGACTATAGTACCCGAAGGGAAAAGATTTTCATCCTAGCATTTTGATGCTCTTAGCAAGTCCAAATTGAAGCATAGACACGGTATAAAGAATCACACTCGATTTCACTAGGTAGAGAACACCCGAAGCATTTCCCACCCTTGCACTTCTCCAAATTTAGATTCGTAGTTGTTCTTTGTTTTAATTGTCAATTTCTTACTTTGATAGTACTTTTTCTTCTTAAGTTGTGGTAATTTATCTTATTGGTCATTTGCTTACTTTTAGTAGTTTAAAGTTACTTGTTAGTTTCTAGGTTGGTGTTTGATTTAATTTCTTGAAATTTGGTAGTAATTTAGCTTTATTTTAGAAATCCAAAAACCAAGCCCGTAGTTACATTAGTTATGACGACATACAACTTTAGGGATCCATTGCACTAGCCCACCTCCCGTAGTTCGATACTACTTGGTCGAAATACTTACGTGCATACTACTACGATCCCTTATGCTTGAAGGGAAGTAGTTAGTCAAAACTTATTGTCTAAAATTCGTTCAAGTCAATGGGCAATTGAGTACTGGAAGGATTTTGCAAATTCAGACAGCTCCTTAGAGGAAATTCTCCAGTCACATAAGAAAATGGGTGTGTTAAAAGAATTAGGAGAAGTAAATCTTCTTCTTTTCTCGGATGCAGCTTATAATCCAGAAAAGATTTTTTTTTGCAGTGAGTTATGTGCTTTTCAAAGACACAAATACTGTATTTCTAGCAGGATATGAACGAATTGACCATACTGGCTCGATTGTGATGGCTGAATTACAAGCGATAGAAGTTGGAGTACGGGAAAGTTAAGAACAAAATATTAAAATTGATGGAATACGAACATATTCTTTATTAGCAGTAGAGACCATCAATTCAGTACGAAAGCTAGACGGATGTGAGCAAGATACGGCTGACCGGATTAAAAAGTTGCTTCAAAAAATCCTAGTGTGGTATTGCCAGCACATCTCAAGAAATTTGAAGTGCTTAGCCCATAAGCTGGCCCAAAAAGCGTTTACCTCTTCAAGTTCATACTATTGAATTGGAGAAGAGACAGTTTCAAACTTCAGGGAGAAGTAGTGGATGCTTTAGATAACATTTGATGTGTATTTCCTTGATGGTTTCTTCCTTAAAAAAAAAAAGCTTCTCAAAGGGAGACAATTTTTATTTATAAATCAGGAAGGGGAAAATGACAAAAAATTTATAAATATATAGTTAGTGTAATAAATAATTTACATATGGGCTAGTCTTTTGTGAAATATTGCATATATACATTTTAGTCATTCACACTGACATTCTTTATAAATACACCCAGTGACAGTTCAACCCACATTTTTTATAAATACACCCACTGACAGTTCAATTCACACCCATGTTTTTTATAAATACACCCACTAGCTGAAATATTTTTTTATAAATACACCCACTAGCAGAAATTGTACTTAGTCGTCTTCTCCGAGCAGTTTTCGGCCACCCGAGGCTGCGGTCGAACGCTGAAATTTACGACGGCCTTAATCTTTAAATATTTTCTATTTCTTTAAATATTCTTTAATTATTATTTATGGATCGAGATTATTTTATATTACTACGTGGAATAATATATGTTACTATATGTTATAATGTGAGTTACTTAATCAATAAAAATTATAAAAAAAAATACTACATAAAAGAATCGGTATTACTATATAAAAAATTATACGTTACTACATACTTTAGTTTGAATTACTACATTGAATATGCGTTTGTTACTATATGTAACTTTATCAAATGATTTGCATTACACCATGGTTATTGTGTTTACTACATGCGATAGTATATATTACTACGTATTATAATGTGAGTTACTACATTAACAAAAACACTAGAAAAAAACGGGTTACTAAATAAAAGAATTTGTATTATTATATAAAATAGTTTGTGTTATTACTACATAAAATAATGTGTGTTACTACATATTACGATTTGAATTACTACATTTAATATCCCGCGTTCGACAATAAAATAAAAGATAAAATAATCACAGAAATTGACAAAATAACCGGGTTAAATTTTTTTGTCAAAATTAGAACACAAGCGGGTCAGTTGAAAAATAAATTAAGAATTAACCCAAATGAATTAATGGTGGTCCAATAATATATATTTTCAGCCCATTGACTTAATAAGTCAATATTTTCGGCCCAATTGACTTAGTTAGTCAATAGGGCTTTTCTATGGTGAGACAGGGGGTTCGCCCTATTTTACAAAAGGCGTCCAATGAGAAGTTGACATGTCATTTAGCTTCGTTATGGCGATCGCACTTCGCAATGTTATAAAATATTTAATTTTTCTTAAAAAAATTATAAAATTACTGAAATGTCCTCATAACCATTTTTAAAAATATATACAAAATTATAAAGTTAACCTTCTTTTATGTTAGATATAATCGCTCTCTGCGTCTTCTTCTTCAATCCCAACACACCATTATCCACCTCCTTCATCGCGTACAACCGCCCCTCTTCCACCGTCACCCAGAGGCGGCAGAGATAAACCCTGCCGATATTGTCGCTCCCGATCTGCCGCACCAAGCTAAAGTCACGGAACGTCAGATTCATCTTCAGTCAAATCTCTTGGAACGACGAGTCGTTCGGCTTCAACGCCGCCGTCTTCTCCGGCGAAATTGTCGGAAACTCGAAGGTGAGGCGGCTGAAGCTCGCGCAATGGCTTACAGTGGTGTCACTGCTCATCGAACTAATTTTCCACTCAATTCCTCAGAATTCCGATGAGAATCTTCAATTTCTTTGCTGTTGCAGTCCCTTCTCAGATTTCCCAGAAAACATATATTTGTAATTCAAATTCAAAGCTCTGTTTTCTTACAACAACAAGATGATTCTTTGTTCTTTTTGCTCATATTTTCAAGCCACTATGATATTTAAACTAGAATGCTATTAACAATTGATGAAACATAAACTAAAAAAATTAGCAGAGAAGTTGCATTGTCCAATATGAACAATGAACATGAACACCAAAAAAAAAAAGTGTCCAGCCCTCTAATTAATAATTAAAACCCACTGAGACATTCTAATCGAATTAAAATAACCAACCAAAAAATAAAAGTACAACAAAGCTACACGATTTCATTGATTATTCCTTTTGCCCAGAATTATCGAAAAAAAAAAACACGATAATCAAGGGTTTTTGACTGGCCTTCTTCCTTGATTTGAAGTTGGGGATGGCAAGCGAGACGCCTATGTGGGTCAAGAATCTGGTGTTGTTGAAGCAAATATGAAGCTTGGAGGTTTACCCTTTAATGGGGTTTTGAAAAGCAGAGCGCCAAAGACGGTGCTACTCGGTGTCAAAGCGAGCTCAGCGAGACGCGGTGGCTGCCGGCGTTTTCACTCAATTGCTGCACAAATCCTGCTGAAGTTGCTCCGAAACTCATGACCCCAAAATCGCATTCGGCGTCGGCAAATCTAGGGCATGATCAGAATGAGGAATGGAAAGTACCTACAGTATTTAAATTGAAGGGGTATTTCGGTCTTTTAAGTATTAAAACGGATCTACTGTGCAGTTGAGTTTCATAAACTCCCCACTTTGGGCAGATGCATAAACTGGAATTTTCTGTGAAATTCACACGATTTTAAGATTTGCACGGGCTTCCATGTTAACACTAAACAACTGATGAACCATGTTAATTAAACAACTGAGAAAGATGGGTGAGAAAAAAGGGGTTATGAGATTAATTGATTTAAAATATTGTAATTTGATTAATTTTATAATTTAAATAATGTATTATTTTAATAATAAGGATATTTATGTAATTTTATAATTTAATATTTTTATTTATTTTAAAATAAAAGGATATTTTCGTCATTTTATATATATTAATTTAATTTATTAGTAAGGCGATGCAGTTCGATTGCATAATGCATAGAGCAAACGCACTAATGCGAAGTGCAATCATATAAATTAAATTTTATACGTCAGATCAACGATCTAACGGTATTTGAAGTATTGCCTTTTGTAAGACAGTGCGAAGCCTGTCTTACCATAGAAAGACCCTAGTCAATATTGCATGTATGCAATATTGCATATAAGTTTTTGTGTTTACATATACAGTATATACGAAATATTTAAATTTATAATCGCCCACTTCGCTCCTTAATCTTTTACTGCCACATAAAACACGAGTATTCAACCAAAGATTATGTACAGATTAAGGTTTTAGGTTGATTTTCGTTTCCCACTTCGATTTTAATTCAAAAAAAGAAATACTTCCTTCGTCCCGTGATTACTTGCACACTTTCTTTATTGGGATGTCTCAAAATTACTTGCACAATCTTAATATGGAAATAACCCACAAAATTAATAACCTCAAAACATCATTTTATTTTCAAATTTGCCACTCATTTTTTCCATACATTTCACTTTACACATCATCAAATCCACTTTACACATCATTTTTGTTTTTTTACGGAACTTTACACATCATTTTCATTTAAGAATGGAAGAATTTCAAGACTCTCAAGGTGCTATTTTTCTTTTATTTAAGCTTTGTTTGGTAAATTTTATTTTCATGTTTTATTTTGTTGTTTTAGCCATAGGTGTTTTCTCAAACACCATGGCTAAGATTTTTATGCTTTAATTTGGGTGTTTAAAATCATGTGAATATTTAGTGTTGGAATGGTTTATGCTTTGAATATTGTTGATATTTGGATTGTTGCTTCTTTTATTGAGTTTTATTGATGCTTTATGTATTAGCTTCTATTAATCCATATTTTGAGGCATGTTTAGCGTAAACGAGAGTTACATGAACATATTTAAATTTATGGTGTGAGTTGTTGGTATACAAATGCGTTTATTATACTTTTAATTCGTCGAGAGAGAGTTAATTGTATTAGAACCTCATTAAGAGTCATTAATTACTTGAATGGTTATTTGGGTAGTTGGTGAGGATTAGGAAGAAGTCGTATTACCGGGTTTGGGAACACCTTAGACGTAAGGCTATAGTACCCGAAGGGAAAAGATTTTCATCCTAGCATATTGATGCTCTTAGCAAGTCCAAATTGAAGCATAGACACGGTATAAACAATCCCACTCGATTTCACTAGGTAGAGAACACCCGAAGCATTTCCCACCCTTGCACTTCTCCAAATTTAGATTCGTAGTTGTTCTTTGTTTTAATTGTGAATTTCTTGCTTTGATAGTAATTTTTCTTTTTAAGTTGTGGTAATTTATCATATTGGTCATTTGCTTACTTTTAGTAGTTTAAAGTTACTTGTTAGTTTCTAGGTTGGTGTTTGATTTAATTTCTTAAAATTTGGTTGTAATTTAGCTTTATTTTAGAAATCCAAAAACCGAGCCCATAGTTACATTAGTTATGACGACATACAACTCTAGGGATCCATTGCACTAGCCCACCTCCCGTGGTTCGATACTACTTGGTCGAAATACTTACGTGCATACTACTACGATCCCTTATGCTTGAGGGGAAGTAGTTAGTCAAAACTTATTGTCTAAAATTCGTTCAAGTCAATGGCGCCGCTGCTGGGGAGGTGGCATAGTGTTATAAGTGGGACTTAGAGTTAGTTGAGTACCAGTGTTAGCTACATTACTTGTTTTATTTTGTTTTCTTTTTATTTTGAGAATTTTGATACTTTGATATTTTGTAGGTGTGAACTTCATCGACTAGATGGATGGATATAATCAACACCCGTGGAATCATTGTTATGATCCACATGGTATGATTTATCCTCCACAACATGGAGATATGGGACACGATAATTGAAGGAACTTTGATTATAACTATCATATGCAACAAGTTCCTTCATATTATCAAGATTGGAGTAATGATGATGCGTCCACATTTCAAGAGAGGACAACGGTCTACATGGATGTGAATTATAATCAAGAATATGATCCACACAACGAATTTGAATTCCATGGAGCTTCGGGAGAAAATTGTTATGATAGTGAGAAGAGCGTTGAGTATGATTATCAAATGCAACATTGAAGAAAATTGTTTCCTCCTTCTCATTATCAATATCAAGAATGGGAAAGCAATGAACATTGGCCACCAAACAATGAAGAAAGTGATACTACCAAAGAGCTCCTTGCACTCATCTTGAAAAAGATGGATGCAAGTGAAAAAAGGATGGAAGCAAGTGATAAGAGGATGGAAGCGATAGAATTCCAACTTGGACAATTGATTATCACCATGAAAGAACTAGAAGAAGAAGGTGACCAAAATGGGGAGGAGAGTGAAGACGACAAGCTCATTTTAAAAAGAGATGAAGAGGAATGTCCTTTGATGAACATGAGCAACAAGGAACAAGAAAATCAAGAAGCATCGAAAGATGAAGTGAAGAGCAAAATGAGCATTTCCAAACTTTTAAACTCTTCAACTTACACTTTAATTGATATTGATGCTTCTATTGATTTCATTTTGCCTCTTAATCACTTTAATTCAAAGAAAGAACTTGAGAAGAGCTTGGGCATCCTTGTTGAAAAAGGAGAGAAATGGAAAGAGGTGGAGTTGAAAGAGTAAGAGGAACAATCATCGATGAAATTATGGAAGAAACATGTGGATGATTGGTCTTCCATTCATGAGAGCCTCCTTGAGTTTGAAGCTCAAACGTTGAGATACAATGGCAAGGAGGACTGATATCCATGGCCATTCCGATGAACTTATTTCTTTTCTTCAGGCTTGAAGACGTTAAACATAGCGCTAAATGGGAGGCAACCCATTCCTTTATTGCTTTCTTTTATTTTTTAGATTTGTAGCTTGTTTGATCTTTTGTTTAGTTTTTTATTTTGTAGATTGAGTATTGTGATGGTGTTCAATGAAGATGTGCATGGTGAAGCTCAATGTGATGGTGCTTTGGTGCTAAAGGTCCAAGGGACAATTGGTGGCAGTAGCTTACTTCTTTGGTGAGCTTCACTTGGTAGATATTTTTGTAGGTAACACACTTAGCCCCAAACTTTGCATTCAAGTATATAGTTTCATTTAAGTTTGGGGGGGTTGATTTCGTGTGTTCCCTTTTTTTTTTTTTTTTTTGCACCGTTTGTCCTAATGTTTTGAGCTTTGGAGGATGAAATATCTTGTGGATTGTTGGTATTTGATTCTTAAGTGGTGGTGATTGTTGGTTTTTTAAGTTTGATTGAGCTTTTTGGAATTGATTGATGCTTGCTTGTTCACTTGATTATGTGAAGATTTGTGTTTGGTTTAGTGTTCTCAATTCATAATTAGACAAACTTGTGAGCTTTAGAGCCTTACACTTTCATATATTTTGGTCTAATTTCTTTCTTGTGAGTATTATTCATGCTTGTGAGCCTTACACTTTCATATAAATGTGGTTGAATTGAGGTGAAATATGAATTTGGTGGATTTGTTTGGTTGGAAAGTGAAGAGATCGAAAAGAAAAGAAAAAAGATGAACTGTGAGTTGTGCAAAAAAAAAAAATATTGAGTTGATGTGAAAAGAAAAAAAGATTGAAAATAAAACTCTTTTGTGTACAAGCATTTGGTAGAGCTTCAAATTCAAAAGTGTTGATTGGTTGGTGGTGAAAAATGTGCTTGAAAAGAAAAGAAACAAGTAAATTGTGTGAGATGAAGAACTTTGAGTTGCAACTTTCCTCTTGCTTCACTAGTTTACGAGTCACTTTATCCAAACTTTTTCTACCTTAACCAAAGAGCCTACATTACAACCAAATGTGAAGTCCTTATTGATTCATTGATTGAACACTTTCATGTGGTGGAGAACTTAGACATTTGGCAAACATATGGTAGTGCACTTGTGTGATTTGATGTTGAGAGAATACACTTACTTGATATACACTTTGAGTGTTGAGAGATACACTTACTTGTGAGAAAATTGTGAATTGAGCACTTAATCTTGCATGAATTTGAGCATAACTTGTGAATTTGTTTGTTGATATTTTCACTTCTTGGCTTGACTAGATTGAGGAAAGTTGACAATCACTCATTCAATTTTGATTGAATTTCTTCGCAATCCTCCCACTTGTTCTATATTTCTTTCGTTGCTAGGGGACGAGCAACACTTTAAGTTTGGGGGGGGGGTTGATTAGTGTGAAAATTGCTTGAAATTCATGTGTTTATTTTGCATAATTTTGATGATTTTGTTGCATTATTCACACTAAATTGACTAATTACATTTGAAATGAGAAAGGTATGTGTTTTGCTATTTTTTATGTGAATTGAACTTAGTTGGAAGCAAAATACGTGTCTTAGAATTCATGAAGTCAAGAATATAACTGCACCATTGGATGCGTCTCGAAAAAATGAGTTAAATGAAAAAAAGAATCAAGTCAATCGGAGGTCGGAAGCTCAAGATATGATCGAAATGATAAAATGCGGAATTGTAGTAGCAGAATCCACTCGGGCAGCCGAGTCAACCCACTCGGTTGACCGAGTGAAATCTGCTTCCAGAGCATTTTTTGGACTTCCATCTCACTCGGTTGACCGTTTGAGGTCACTCGGTCAACCGTTTGAACCCGTTTCTGCGCGAAAATTCGAGAATTTTAAAGGATTTCAAGGGCCTAAGTGCAAATTTTGTCTCCAACACTCTTCCCAATTATAAGAAGCACCCCAAATCAGATTTTTAAGGGTCTTCCAACTCATTTTTCACACACACAACATGAGATAAGTAGAAGAGTAAATAGATCTCTGTTTGAGGAGCTTATCTCCTCAAACACACTCTCCATTAGATAGTTTTTATGCCTTTTAGTTTAGAATCATTTGGGTATTTCATTTTCATGTAAGAATGGAAGAATTTCCAGACTCTCAAGGTGCTATTTTTCATTTATTTATGTTTTGTTTGGTAAATTTCATTTTCATGTTTTATTTTGTTGTTTTAGCAATGGGTGTTTTCTCAAACACCAAGGGCTAAGGTTTTTATGATTTGGGTGTTTAAAATCATGTGAATATTTAGTGTTGGAATGGTTTATACTTTGAATATTGTTGATATTTGGATTGTTGCTTCTTTTATTGAGTTTTATTGGTGCTTTGTGTATTAGCTTCTATTAATCCGTATTTTTAGGCATGTTTAGCGTAGACGAGAGTTACATGAACATGTTTAAATTTATGGTGTGAGTTGTTGGTATACAAATGCGTTTATTATACTTTTAATTCGTCGAGAGAGAGTTAATTGTATTAGAACCTCATTAAGAGACATTAATTACTTGAATGGTTATTTGGGTAGTTGGTAAGGATTAGGAAGAGGTCGTATTACCGGGTTTGGGAACACCTTAGACGTAAGGCTATAGTACCCGAAGGGAAAAGATTTTCATCCTAGCATTTTGATGCTCTTAGCAAGTCCAAATTGAAGCATAGACACGGTATAAACAATCACACTCGATTTCACTAGGTAGAGAACACCCGAAGCATTTCCCACCCTTGCACTTCTCCAAATTTAGATTCGTAGTTGTTCTTTGTTTTAATTGTCAATTTCTTACTTTGATAGTACTTTTTCTTCTTAAGTTGTGGTAATTTATCTTATTGGTCATTTGCTTACTTTTAGTAGTTTAAAGTTACTTGTTAGTTTCTAGGTTGGTGTTTGATTTAATTTCTTGAAATTTGGTAGTAATTTAGCTTTATTTTAGAAATCCAAAAACCAAGCCCGTAGTTACATTAGTTATGACGACATACAACTTTAGGGATCCATTGCACTAGCCCACCTCCCGTAGTTCGATACTACTTGGTCGAAATACTTACGTGCATACTACTACGATCCCTTATGCTTGAAGGGAAGTAGTTAGTCAAAACTTATTGTCTAAAATTCGTTCAAGTCAATGGGCAATTGAGTACTGGAAGGATTTTGCAAATTCAGACAGCTCCTTAGAGGAAATTCTCCAGTCACATAAGAAAATGGGTGGGTTAAAAGAATTAGGAGAAGTAAATCTTCTTCTTTTCTCGGATGCAGCTTATAATCCAGAAAAGAATTTTTTTGCAGTGAGTTATGTGCTTTTCAAAGACACAAATACTGTATTTCTAGCAGGATATGAACGAATTGACCATACTGGCTTGATTGTGACGGTTGAATTACAAGCGATAGAAGTTGGAGTACGGGAAATTTAAGAACAAAATATTAAAATTGATGGAATACGAACATATTCTTTATTAGCAGTAGAGACCATCAATTCATTACGAAAGCTAGACGGATGTGAGCAAGATACGGCTGACCGGATTAAAAAGTTGCTTCAAAAAATCCTAGTGTGGTATTGCCAGCACATCTCAAGAAATTTGAAGTGCTTAGCCCATAAGCTGGCCCAGAAAGCGTTTACCTCTTCAAGTTCATACTATTGAATTGGAGAAGAGACAGTTTCAAACTTCAGGGAGAAGTAGTGGATGCTTTAGATAACATTTGATGTGTATTTCCTTGATGGTTTCCTCCTTAAAAAAAAAAGCTTCTCAAAGGGAGACAATTTTTATTTATAAATCAGGAAGGGGAAAATGACAAAAAATTTATAAATATATAGTTAGTGTAATAAATAATTTACATATGGGCTAGTCTTTTGTGAAATATTGCATATATACATTTTAGTCATTCACACTCAAATTCTTTATAAATACACCCAGTGACAGTTCAACCCACATTTTTTATAAATACACCCACTGACAGTTCAATTCACACCTATGTTTTTTATAAATACACCCACTAGCTGAAATATTTTTTTATAAATACACCCAATAGCAAAAATTGTACTTAGTCGTCTTCTCCGAGCAGTTTTCGGCCACCCGAGGCTGCGGCCGAACGCTGAAATTTACGACGGCCTTAATCTTTAAATATTTTCTATTTCTTTAAATATTCTTTAATTATTATTATGGATCGAGATTATTTTATATTACTACGTGGAATAATATATGTTACTATATGTTATAATGTGAGTTACTTAATCAATAAAAATTATAAAAAAAAATACTACATAAAAGAATCGGTATTACTATATAAAAAATTATATGTTACTACATACTTTAGTTTGAATTACTACATTGAATATGCGTTTGTTACTATATGTAACTTTATCAAATGATTTGCATTACACCATGGTTATTGTGTTTACTACATGCGATAGTATATATTACTACGTATTATAATGTGAGTTACTACATTAACAAAAACACTAGAAAAAAACGGGTTACTAAATAAAAGAATTTGTATTATTATATAAAATAGTTTGTGTTATTACTACATAAAATAATGTGTGTTACTACATATTACGATTTGAATTACTACATTTAATATCCCGCGTTCGACAATAAAATAAAAGATAAAATAATCACAGAAATTGACAAAATAAACGGGTTAAATTTTTTTGTCAAAATTAGAACACAAGCGGGTCAGTTGACAAATAAATTAAGAATTAACCCAAATGAATTAATGGTGGTCCAATAATATATATTTTCAGCCCATTGACTTAATAAGTCAATATTTTCGGCCCAATTGACTTAATTAGTCAATAGGGCTTTTCTATGGTGAGACAGGGGGTTCGCCCTATTTTACAAAAGGCGTCCAATGAGAAGTTGACATGTCATTTAGCTTCGTTATGGCGATCGCACTTCGCAATGTTATAAAATATTTAATTTTTCTTAAAAAAATTATAAAATTACTGAAATGTCCTCATAACCATTTTTAAAAATATATACAAAATTATAAAGTTAACCTTCTTTTATGTTAGATATAACCGCTCTTTGCGTCTTCTTCTTCAATCCCAACACACCATTATCCACCTCCTTCATCGCGTACAACCGCCCCTCTTCCACCGTCACCCGGAGGCGGCAGAGATAAACCCTGCCGATATTGTCGCTCCCGATCTGCCGCACCAAGCTAAAGTCACGGAACGTCAGATTCATCTTCAGTCAAATCTCTTGGAACGACGAGTCGTTCGACTTCAACGCCGCCGTCTTCTCCGGCGAAATTGTCGGAAACTCGAAGGAGAGGCAGCTGAAGCTCGCGCAATGGCTTACAGTGGTGTCACTGCTCATCGAACTAATTTTCCACTCAATTCCTCAGAATTCCGATGAGAATCTTCAATTTCTTTGCTGTTGCAGTCCCTTCTCAGATTTCCCAGAAAACATATATTTGTAATTCAAATTCAAAGCTCTGTTTTCTTACAACAACAAGATGATTCTTTGTTCTTTTTGCTCATATTTTCAAGCCACTATGATATTTAAACTAGAATGCTATTAACAATTGATGAAACATAAACTAAAAAAATTAGCAGAGAAGTTGCATTGTCCAATATGAACAACGAACATGAACACCAAAAAAAAAAAAGTGTCCAGCCCTCTAATTAATAATTAAAACCCACTGAGACATTCTAATCGAATTAAAATAACCAACCAAAAAATAAAAGTACAACAAAGCTACACGATTTCATTGATTATTCCTTTTGCCCAGAATTATCGAAAAAAAAAAACACGATAATCAAGGGTTTTTGACAGGCCTTCTTCCTTGATTTGAAGTTGGGGATGGCAAGCGAGACGCCTATGTGGGTCAAGAATCTGGTGTTGTTGAAGCAAATATGAAGCTTGGAGGTTTACCCTTTAATGGGGTTTTGAAAAGCTGAGCGCCAAAGACGGTGCTACTCGGTGTCAGAGCGAGCTCAGCGAGACGCGGTGGCTGCCGGCATTTTGACTCAATTGCTGCACAAATCCTGCTGAAGTTGCTCCGAAACTCATGACCCCAAAATCGCATTCGGCGTCGGCAAATCTAGGGCATGATCAGAATGAGGAATGGAAAGTACCTACAGTATTTAAATTGAAGGGGTATTTCGGTCTTTTAAGTATTAAAACGGATCTACTGTGCAGTTGAGTTTCATAAACTCCCCACTTTGGGCAGATGCATAAACTGGAATTTTCTGTGAAATTCACACGATTTTAAGATTTGCACGGGCTTCCATGTTAACACTAAACAACTGATGAACCATGTTAATTAAACAACTGAGAAAGATGGGTGAGAAAAAAGGGGTTATGAGATTAATTGATTTAAAATATTGTAATTTGATTAATTTTATAATTTAAATGATGTATTATTTTAATAATAAGGATATTTATGTAATTTTATAATTTAATATTTTTATTTATTTTAAAATAAAAGGATATTTTCGTCATTTTATATATATTAATTTAATTTATTAGTAAGGCGATGCAGTGCGATTGCATAATGCATAGAGCAAACGCACTAATGCGAAGTGCAATCATATAAATTAAATTTTATACGTCAGATCAACGATCTAACGGTATTTGAAGTATTGCCTTTTGTAAGACAGTGCGAAGCCTGTCTTACCATAGAAAAGCCCTATTGACTAATTAAGTCAATTGGGCCGAAAATATTGACTTATTAAGTCAATGGGCTGAAAATATATATTATTGGACCACCATTAATTCATTTGGGTTAATTCTTAATTTATTTGTCAACTGACCCGCTTGCATGTATGCAATATTGCATATAAGTTTTTGTGTTTACATATACAGTATATACGAAATGTTTAAATTTATAATCGCCCACTTCGCTCCTTAATCTTTTACTGCCACAGAAAACACGAGTATTCAACCAAAGATTATGTACAGATTAAGGTTTTAGGTTGATTTTCGTTTCCCACTTCGATTTTAATTCAAAAAAAGAAATACTTCCTTCGTCCCGTGATTACTTGCACACTTTCTTTATTGGGATGTCTCAAAATTACTTGCACACTCTTAATATGGAAATAGCCCACAAAATTAATAACCTCAAAACATCATTTTATTTTCAAATTTGCCACTCATTTTTTCCATACATTTCACTTTACACATCATCAAATCCACTTTACACATCTTTTTTTTTTTTTTTACGGAACTTTACACATCATTTTCATGTAAGAATGGAAGAATTTCAAGACTCTCAAGGTGCTATTTTTCTTTTATTTAAGCTTTGTTTGGTAAATTTTATTTTCATGTTTTATTTTGTTGTTTTAGCCATAGGTGTTTTCTCAAACACCATGGCTAAGATTTTTATGCTTTAATTTGGGTGTTTAAAATCATGTGAATATTTAGTGTTGGAATGGTTTATGCTTTGAATATTGTTGATATTTGGATTGTTGCTTCTTTTATTGAGTTTTATTGATGCTTTATGTATTAGCTTCTATTAATCCATATTTTGAGGCATGTTTAGCGTAAACGAGAGTTACATGAACATATTTAAATTTATGGTGTGAGTTGTTGGTATACAAATGCGTTTATTATACTTTTAATTCGTCGAGAGAGAGTTAATTGTATTAGAACCTCATTAAGAGTCATTAATTACTTGAATGGTTATTTGGGTAGTTGGTGAGGATTGGGAAGAAGTCGTATTACCGGGTTTGGGAACACCTTAGACGTAAGGCTATAGTACCCGAAGGGAAAAGATTTTCATCCTAGCATATTGATGCTCTTAGCAAGTCCAAATTGAAGCATAGACACGGTATAAACAATCCCACTCGATTTCACTAGGTAGAGAACACCCGAAGCATTTCCCACCCTTGCACTTCTCCAAATTTGGATTCGTAGTTGTTCTTTGTTTTAATTGTCAATTTCTTGATTTGATAGTAATTTTTCTTTTTAAGTTGTGGTAATTTATCATATTGGTCATTTGCTTACTTTTAGTAGTTTAAAGTTACTTGTTAGTTTCTAGGTTGGTGTTTGATTTAATTTCTTAAAATTTGGTAGTAATTTAGCTTTATTTTAGAAATCCAAAAACCGAGCTCATAGTTACATTAGTTATGACGACATACAACTCTAGGGATCCATTGCACTAGCCCACCTCCCGTGGTTCGATACTACTTGGTCGAAATACTTACGTGCATACTACTACGATCCCTTATGCTTGAGGGGAAGTAGTTAGTCAAAACTTATTGTCTAAAATTCGTTCAAGTCAATGGCGCCGCTGCTGGGGAGGTGGCATAGTGTTATAAGTGGGACTTAGAGTTAGTTGAGTACCAGTGTTAGCTACATTACTTGTTTTATTTTGTTTTCTTTTTATTTTGAGAATTTTGATACTTTGATATTTTGTAGGTGTGAACTTCATCGACTAGATGGATGGATATAATCAACACCCGTGGAATCATTGTTATGATCCACATGGTATGATTTATCCTCCACAACATGGAGATATGGGACACGATAATTGAAGGAACTTTGATTATAACTATCATATGCAACAAGTTCCTTCATATTATCAAGATTGGAGTAATGATGATGCGTCCACATTTCAAGAGAGGACATCGGTCTACATGGATGTGAATTATAATCAAGAATATGATCCACACAACGGATTTGAATTCCATGGAGCTTCGGGAGAAAATTGTTATGATAGTGAGAAGAGCGTTGAGTATGATTATCAAATGCAACATTGAAGAAAATTGTTTCCTCCTTCTCATTATCAATATCAAGAATGGGAAAGCAATGAACATTGGCCACCAAACAATGAAGAGATGAAGACGACAAGCTCATTTTAAAAAGAGATGAAGAGGAATGTCCTTTGATGAACATGAGCAACAAGGAACAAGAAAATCAAGAAGCATCGAAAGATGAAGTGAAGAGCAAAATGAGCATTTCCAAACTTTTAAACTCTTCAACTTACACTTTAATTGATATTGATGCTTCTATTGATTTCATTTTGCCTCTTAATCACTTTAATTCAAAGAAAGAACTTGAGAAGAGCTTGGGCATCCTTGTTGAAAAAGGAGAGAAATGGAAAGAGGTGGAGTGGAAAGAGTAAGAGGAACAATCATCGATGAAATTATGGAAGAAACATGTGGATGATTGGTCTTCCATTCATGAGAGCCTCCTTGAGTTTGAAGCTCAAACGTTGAGATACAATGGCAAGGAGGACTGATATCCATGGCCATTCCGATGAACTTATTTCTTTTCTTCCGGCTTGAAGACGTTAAACTTAGCGCTAAATGGGAGGCAACCCATTCCTTTATTGCTTTCTTTTATTTTTTAGATTTGTAGCTTGTTTGATCTTTTGTTTAGTTTTTTATTTTGTAGATTGAGTGTTGTGATGGTGTTCAATGAAGATGTGCATGGTGAAGCTCAATGTGATGGTGCTTTGGTGCTAAAGGTCCAAGGGACAATTGGTGGCAGTAGCTTACTTCTTTGGTGAGCTTCACTTGGTAGATATTTTTGTAGGTAACACACTTAGCCCCAAACTTTGCATTCAAGTATATAGTTTCATTTAAGTTTGGGGGGGTTGATTTCGTGTGTTTACTTTTTTTTTTTTTTTTTTTTGCACCGTTTGTCCTAATGTTTTGAGCTTTGGAGGATGAAATATCTTGTGGATTGTTGTTATTTGATTCTTAAGTGGTGGTGATTGTTGGTTTTTTAAGTTTGATTGAGCTTTTTGGAATTGATTGATGCTTGCTTGTTCACTTGATTATGTGAAGATTTGTGTTTGGTTTAGTGTTCTCAATTCATAATTAGACAAACTTGTGAGCTTTAGAGCCTTACACTTTCATATATTTTGGTCTAATTTCTTTCTTGTGAGTATTATTCATGCTTGTGAGCCTTACACTTTCATATAAATGTGGTTGAATTGAGGTGAAATATGAATTTGGTGGATTTGTTTGGTTGGAAAGTGAAGAGATCGAAAAGAAAAGAAAAAAGATGAACTGTGAGTTGTGCAAAAAAAAAAAATATTGAGTTGATGTGAAAAGAAAAAAAGATTGAAAATAAAACTCTTTTGTGTACAAGCATTTGGTAGAGCTTCAAATTCAAAAGTGTTGATTGGTTGGTGGTGAAAAATGTGCTTGAAAAGAAAAGAAACAAGTAAATTGTGTGAGATGAAGAACTTTGAGTTGCAACTTTCCTCTTGCTTCACTAGTTTACGAGTCACTTTATCCAAACTTTTTCTACCTTAACCAAAGAGCCTACATTACAACCAAATGTGAAGTCCTTATTGATTCATTGATTGAACACTTTCATGTGGTGGAGAACTTAGACATTTGGCAAGCATATGGTAGTGCACTTGTGTGATTTGATGTTGAGAGAATACACTTACTTGATATACACTTTGAGTGTTGAGAGATACACTTACTTGTGAGAAAATTGTGAATTGAGCACTTAATCTTGCATGAATTTGAGCATAACTTGTGAATTTGTTTGTTGATATTTTCACTTCTTGGCTTGACTAGATTGAGGAAAGTTGACAATCACTCATTCAATTTTGATTGAATTTCTTCGCAATCCTCCCACTTGTTCTATATTTCTTTCGTTGCTAGGGGACGAGCAACACTTTAAGTTTGGGGGGGGGGGGGTTGATTAGTGTGAAAATTGCTTGAAATTCATGTGTTTATTTTGCATAATTTTGAGGATTTTGTTGCATTATTCACACTAAATTGACTAATTACATTTGAAATGAGAAAGGTATGTGTTTTGCTATTTTTTATGTAAATTGAACTTATTTGGAAGCAAAATACGTGTCTTAGAATTCATGAAGTCAAGAATATAACTGCACCATTGGATTCGTCTCGAAAAAATGAGTTAAATGAAAAAAAGAATCAAGTCAATCGGAGGTCGGAAGCTCAAGATATGATCGAAATGATAAAATGCGGAATTGTAGTAGCAGAATCCACTCGGGCAGCCGAGTCAACCCACTCGGTTGACCGAGTGAAATCTGCTTCCAGAGCATTTTTTGGACTTCCATCTCACTCGGTTGACCGTTTGAGGTCACTCGGTCGACCGTTTGAACCCGTTTCTGCGCGAAAATTCGAGAATTTTAAAGGATTTCAAGGGCCTAAGTGCAAATTTTGTCTCCAACACTCTTCCCAATTATAAGAAGCACCCCAAATCAGATTTTTAAGGGTCTTTCAACTCATTTTTCACACACACAACATGAGATAAGTAGAAGAGTAAATAGATCTCTGTTTGAGGAGCTTATCTCCTCAAACACACTCTCCATTAGATAGTTTTTATGCCTTTTAGTTTAGAATCATTTGGGTATTTCATTTTCATGTAAGAATGGAAGAATTTCCAGACTCTCAAGGTGCTATTTTTCATTTATTTATGCTTTGTTTGGTAAATTTCATTTTCATGTTTTATTTTGTTGTTTTAGCAATGGGTGTTTTCTCAAACACCAAGGGCTAAGGTTTTTATGATTTGGGTGTTTAAAATCATGTGAATATTTAGTGTTGGAATGGTTTATACTTTGAATATTGTTGATATTTAGATTGTTGCTTCTTTTATTGAGTTTTATTGGTGCTTTGTGTATTAGCTTCTATTAATCCGTATTTTTAGGCATGTTTAGCGTAGACGAGAGTTACATGAACATGTTTAAATTTATGGTGTGAGTTGTTGGTATACAAATGCGTTTATTATACTTTTAATTCGTCGAGAGAGAGTTAATTGTATTAGAACCTCATTAAGAGACATTAAGTACTTGAATGGTTATTTGGGTAGTTGGTAAGGATTAGGAAGAGGTCGTATTACCGGGTTTGGGAACACCTTAGACGTAAGACTATAGTACCCGAAGGGAAAAGATTTTCATCCTAGCATTTTGATGCTCTTAGCAAGTCCAAATTGAAGCATAGACACGGTATAAAGAATCACACTCGATTTCACTAGGTAGAGAACACCCGAAGCATTTCCCACCCTTGCACTTCTCCAAATTTAGATTCGTAGTTGTTCTTTGTTTTAATTGTCAATTTCTTACTTTGATAGTACTTTTTCTTCTTAAGTTGTGGTAATTTATCTTATTGGTCATTTGCTTACTTTTAGTAGTTTATAGTTACTTGTTAGTTTCTAGGTTGGTGTTTGATTTAATTTCTTGAAATTTGGTAGTAATTTAGCTTTATTTTAGAAATCCAAAAACCAAGCCCGTAGTTACATTAGTTATGACGACATACAACTTTAGGGATCCATTGCACTAGCCCACCTCCCGTAGTTCGATACTACTTGGTCGAAATACTTACGTGCATACTACTACGATCCCTTATGCTTGAAGGGAAGTAGTTAGTCAAAACTTATTGTCTAAAATTCGTTCAAGTCAATGGGCAATTGAGTACTGGAAGGATTTTGCAAATTCAGACAGCTCCTTAGAGGAAATTCTCCAGTCACATAAGAAAATGGGTGTGTTAAAAGAATTAGGAGAAGTAAATCTTCTTCTTTTCTCGGATGCAGCTTATAATCCAGAAAAGAATTTTTTTGCAGTGAGTTATGTGCTTTTCAAAGACACAAATACTGTATTTCTAGCAGGATATGAACGAATTGACCATACTGGCTCGATTGTGACGGCTGAATTACAAGCGATAGAAGTTGGAGTACGGGAAAGTTAAGAACAAAATATTAAAATTGATGGAATACGAACATATTCTTTATTAGCAGTAGAGACCATCAATTCAGTACGAAAGCTAGACGGATGTGAGCAAGATACGGCTGACCGGATTAAAAAGTTGCTTCAAAAAATCCTAGTGTGGTATTGCCAGCACATCTCAAGAAATTTGAAGTGCTTAGCCCATAAGCTGGCCCAGAAAGCGTTTACCTCTTCAAGTTCATACTATTGAATTGGAGAAGAGACAGTTTCAAACTTCAGGGAGAAGTAGTGGATGCTTTAGATAACATTTGATGTGTATTTCCTTGATGGTTTCTTCCTTAAAAAAAAAAAGCTTCTCAAAGGGAGACAATTTTTATTTATAAATCAGGAAGGGGAAAATGACAAAAAATTTATAAATATATAGTTAGTGTAATAAATAATTTACATATGGGCTAGTCTTTTGTGAAATATTGCATATATACATTTTAGTCATTCACACTCACATTCTTTATAAATACACCCAGTGACAGTTCAACCCACATTTTTTATAAATACACCCACTGACAGTTCAATTCACACCCATGTTTTTTATAAATACACCCACTAGCTGAAATATTTTTTTATAAATACACCCACTAGCAGAAATTGTACTTAGTCGTCTTCTCCGAGCAGTTTTCGGCCACCCGAGGCTGCGGCCGAACGCTGAAATTTACGATGGCCTTAATCTTTAAATATTTTCTATTTCTTTAAATATTCTTTAATTATTATTATGGATCGAGATTATTTTATATTACTACGTGGAATAATATATGTTACTATATGTTATAATGTGAGTTACTTAATCAATAAAAATTATAAAAAAAAATACTACATAAAAGAATCGGTATTACTATATAAAAAATTATATGTTACTACATACTTTAGTTTGAATTACTACATTGAATATGCGTTTGTTACTATATGTAACTTTATCAAATGATTTGCATTACACCATGGTTATTGTGTTTACTACATGCGATAGTATATATTACTACGTATTATAATGTGAGTTACTACATTAACAAAAACACTAGAAAAAAACGGGTTACTAAATAAAAGAATTTGTATTATTATATAAAATAGTTTATGTTATTACTACATAAAATAATGTGTGTTACTACATATTACGATTTGAATTACTACATTTAATATCCCGCGTTCGACAATAAAATAAAAGATAAAATAATCACAGAAATTGACAAAATAAACGGGTTAAATTTTTTTGTCAAAATTAGAACACAAGCGGGTCAGTTGACAAATAAATTAAGAATTAACCCAAATGAATTAATGGTGGTCCAATAATATATATTTTCAGCCCATTGACTTAATAAGTCAATATTTTCGGCCCAATTGACTTAATTAGTCAATAGGGCTTTTCTATAGTGAGACAGGGGGTTCGCCCTATTTTACAAAAGGCGTCCAATGAGAAGTTGACATGTCATTTAGCTTCGTTATGGCGATCGCACTTCGCAATGTTATAAAATATTTAATTTTTCTTAAAAAAATTATAAAATTACTGAAATGTCCTCATAACCATTTTTAAAAATATATACAAAATTATAAAGTTAACCTTCTTTTATGTTAGATATAACCGCTTTTACGCCTTATTAGTTATGAAAGCGGAACCTAACCAACTTGATGTCTGCGTCTTCTTCTTCAATCCCAACACACCATTATCCACCTCCTTCATCGCGTACAACCGCCCCTCTTCCACCGTCACCCGGAGGCGGCAGAGATAAACCCTGCCGATATTGTCGCTCCCGATCTGCCGCACCAAGCTAAAGTCACGGAACGTCAGATTCATCTTCAGTCAAATCTCTTGGAACGACGAGTCGTTTGGCTTCAACGCCGCCGTCTTCTCCGACGAAATTGTCGGAAACTCGAAGGAGAGGCGGCTGAAGCTCGCGCAATGGCTTACAGTGGTGTCACTGCTCATCGAACTAATTTTCCACTCAATTCCTCAGAATTCCGATGAGAATCTTCAATTTCTTTGCTGTTGTAGTCCCTTCTCAGATTTCCCAGAAAACATATATTTGTAATTCAAATTCAAAGCTCTGTTTTCTTACAACAACAAGATGATTCTTTGTTCTTTTTGCTCATATTTTCAAGCCACTATGATATTTAAACTAGAATGCTATTAACAATTGATGAAACATAAACTAAAAAAATTAGCAGAGAAGTTGCATTGTCCAATATGAACAACGAACATGAACACCAAAAAAAAAAGTGTCCAGCCCTCTAATTAATAATTAAAACCCACTGAGATATTCTAATCGAATTAAAATAACCAACCAAAAAATAAAAGTACAACAAAGCTACACGATTTCATTGATTATTCCTTTTGCCCATAATTATCGAAAAAAAAAAACACGATAATCAAGGGTTTTTGACTAGCCTTCTTCCTTGATTTGAAGTTGGGGATGGCAAGCGAGACGCCTATGTGGGTCAAGAATCTGGTGTTGTTGAAGCAAATATGAAGCTTGGAGGTTTACCCTTTAATGGGGTTTTGAAAAGCAGAGCGCCAAAGACGGTGCTACTCGGTGTCAAAGCGAGCTCAGCGAGACGCGGTGGCTGCCGGCATTTTGACTCAATTGCTGCACAAATCCTGCTGAAGTTGCTCCGAAACTCATGACCCCAAAATCGCATTCGGCGTCGGCAAATCTAGGGCATGATCAGAATGAGGAATGGAAAGTACCTACAGTATTTAAATTGAAGGGGTATTTCGGTCTTTTAAGTATTAAAACGGATCTACTGTGCAGTTGAGTTTCATAAACTCCCCACTTTGGGCAGATGCATAAACTGGAATTTTCTGTGAAATTCACACGATTTTAAGATTTGCACGGGCTTCCATGTTAACACTAAACAACTGATGAACCATGTTAATTAAACAACTGAGAAAGATGGGTGAGAAAAAAGGGGTTATGAGATTAATTGATTTAAAATATTGTAATTTGATTAATTTTATAATTTAAATGATGTATTATTTTAATAATAAGGATATTTATGTAATTTTATAATTTAATATTTTTATTTATTTTAAAATAAAAGGATATTTTCGTCATTTTATATATATTAATTTAATTTATTAGTAAGGCGATGCAGTGCGATTGCATAATGCATAGAGCAAACGCACTAATGCGAAGTGCAATCATATAAATTAAATTTTATACGTCAGATCAACGATCTAACGGTATTTGAAGTATTGCCTTTTGTAAGACAGTGCGAAGCCTGTCTTACCATAGAAAGACCCTAGTCAATATTGCATGTATGCAATATTGCATATAAGTTTTTGTGTTTACATATACAGTATATACGAAATGTTTAAATTTATAATCGCCCACTTCGCTCCTTAATCTTTTACTGCCACAGAAAACACGAGTATTCAACCAAAGATTATGTACAGATTAAGGTTTTAGGTTGATTTTCGTTTCCCACTTCGATTTTAATTCAAAAAAAGAAATACTTCCTTCGTCCCGTGATTACTTGCACACTTTCTTTATTGGGATGTCTCAAAATTACTTGCACACTCTTAATATGGAAATAGCCCACAAAATTAATAACCTCAAAACATCATTTTATTTTCAAATTTGCCACTCATTTTTTCCATACATTTCACTTTACACATCATCAAATCCACTTTACACATCTTTTTTTTTTTTTACGGAACTTTACACATCATTTTCATGTAAGAATGGAAGAATTTCAAGACTCTCAAGGTGCTATTTTTCTTTTATTTAAGCTTTGTTTGGTAAATTTTATTTTCATGTTTTATTTTGTTGTTTTAGCCATAGGTGTTTTCTCAAACACCATGGCTAAGATTTTTATGCTTTAATTTGGGTGTTTAAAATCATGTGAATATTTAGTGTTGGAATGGTTTATGCTTTGAATATTGTTGATATTTGGATTGTTGCTTCTTTTATTGAGTTTTATTGATGCTTTATGTATTAGCTTCTATTAATCCATATTTTGAGGCATGTTTAGCGTAAACGAGAGTTACATGAACATATTTAAATTTATGGTGTGAGTTGTTGGTATACAAATGCGTTTATTATACTTTTAATTCGTCGAGAGAGAGTTAATTGTATTAGAACCTCATTAAGAGTCATTAATTACTTGAATGGTTATTTGGGTAGTTGGTGAGGATTGGGAAGAAGTCGTATTACCGGGTTTGGGAACACCTTAGACGTAAGGCTATAGTACCCGAAGGGAAAAGATTTTCATCCTAGCATATTGATGCTCTTAGCAAGTCCAAATTGAAGCATAGACACGGTATAAACAATCCCACTCGATTTCACTAGGTAGAGAACACCCGAAGCATTTCCCACCCTTGCACTTCTCCAAATTTGGATTCGTAGTTGTTCTTTGTTTTAATTGTCAATTTCTTGATTTGATAGTAATTTTTCTTTTTAAGTTGTGGTAATTTATCATATTGGTCATTTGCTTACTTTTAGTAGTTTAAAGTTACTTGTTACTTGTTAGTTTCTAGGTTGGTGTTTGATTTAATTTCTTAAAATTTGGTAGTAATTTAGCTTTATTTTAGAAATCCAAAAACCGAGCTCATAGTTACATTAGTTATGACGACATACAACTCTAGGGATCCATTGCACTAGCCCACCTCCCGTGGTTCGATACTACTTGGTCGAAATACTTACGTGCATACTACTACGATCCCTTATGCTTGAGGGGAAGTAGTTAGTCAAAACTTATTGTCTAAAATTCGTTCAAGTCAATGGCGCCGCTGCTGGGGAGGTGGCATAGTGTTATAAGTGGGACTTAGAGTTAGTTGAGTACCAGTGTTAGCTACATTACTTGTTTTATTTTGTTTTCTTTTTATTTTGAGAATTTTGATACTTTGATATTTTGTAGGTGTGAACTTCATCGACTAGATGGATGGATATAATCAACACCCGTGGAATCATTGTTATGATCCACATGGTATGATTTATCCTCCACAACATGGAGATATGGGACACGATAATTGAAGGAACTTTGATTATAACTATCATATGCAACAAGTTCCTTCATATTATCAAGATTGGAGTAATGATGATGCGTCCACATTTCAAGAGAGGACATCGGTCTACATGGATGTGAATTATAATCAAGAATATGATCCACACAACGGATTTGAATTCCATGGAGCTTCGGGAGAAAATTGTTATGATAGTGAGAAGAGCGTTGAGTATGATTATCAAATGCAACATTGAAGAAAATTGTTTCCTCCTTCTCATTATCAATATCAAGAATGGGAAAGCAATGAACATTGGCCACCAAACAATGAAGAAAGTGATACTACCAAAGAGCTCCTTGCACTCATCTTGAAAAAGATGGATGCAAGTGAAAAAAGGATGGAAGCAAGTGATAAGAGGATGGAAGCGATAGAATTCCAACTTGGACAATTGATTATCACCATGAAAGAACTAGAAGAAGAAGGTGACCAAAATGGGGAGGAGAGTGAAGACGACAAGCTCATTTTAAAAAGAGATGAAGAGGAATGTCCTTTGATGAACATGAGCAACAAGGAACAAGAAAATCAAGAAGCATCGAAAGATGAAGTGAAGAGCAAAATGAGCATTTCCAAACTTTTAAACTCTTCAACTTACACTTTAATTGATATTGATGCTTCTATTGATTTCATTTTGCCTCTTAATCACTTTAATTCAAAGAAAGAACTTGAGAAGAGCTTGGGCATCCTTGTTGAAAAAGGAGAGAAATGGAAAGAGGTGGAGTGGAAAGAGTAAGAGGAACAATCATCGATGAAATTATGGAAGAAACATGTGGATGATTGGTCTTCCATTCATGAGAGCCTCCTTGAGTTTGAAGCTCAAACGTTGAGATACAATGGCAAGGAGGACTGATATCCATGGCCATTCCGATGAACTTATTTCTTTTCTTCCGGCTTGAAGACGTTAAACTTAGCGCTAAATGGGAGGCAACCCATTCCTTTATTGCTTTCTTTTATTTTTTAGATTTGTAGCTTGTTTGATCTTTTGTTTAGTTTTTTATTTTGTAGATTGAGTGTTGTGATGGTGTTCAATGAAGATGTGCATGGTGAAGCTCAATGTGATGGTGCTTTGGTGCTAAAGGTCCAAGGGACAATTGGTGGCAGTAGCTTACTTCTTTGGTGAGCTTCACTTGGTAGATATTTTTGTAGGTAACACACTTAGCCCCAAACTTTGCATTCAAGTATATAGTTTCATTTAAGTTTGGGGGGGTTGATTTCGTGTGTTTACTTTTTTTTTTTTTTTTTTTTTTGCACCGTTTGTCCTAATGTTTTGAGCTTTGGAGGATGGAATATCTTGTGGATTGTTGGTATTTGATTCTTAAGTGGTGGTGATTGTTGGTTTTTTAAGTTTGATTGAGCTTTTTGGAATTGATTGATGCTTGCTTGTTCACTTGATTATGTGAAGATTTGTGTTTGGTTTAGTGTTCTCAGTTCATAATTAGACAAACTTGTGAGCTTTAGAGCCTTACACTTTCATATATTTTGGTCTAATTTCTTTCTTGTGAGTATTATTCATGCTTGTGAGCCTTACACTTTCATATAAATGTGGTTGAATTGAGGTGAAATATGAATTTGGTGGATTTGTTTGGTTGGAAAGTGAAGAGATCGAAAAGAAAAGAAAAAAGATGAACTGTGAGTTGTGCAAAAAAAAAAAAAATTGAGTTGATGTGAAAAGAAAAAAAGATTGAAAATAAAACTCTTTTGTGTGCAAGCATTTGGTAGAGCTTCAAATTCAAAAGTGTTGATTGGTTGGTGGTGAAAAATGTGCTTGAAAAGAAAAGAAACAAGTAAATTGTGTGAGATGAAGAACTTTGAGTTGCAACTTTCCTCTTGCTTCACTAGTTTACGAGTCACTTTATCCAAACTTTTTCTACCTTAACCAAAGAGCCTACATTACAACCAAATGTGAAGTCCTTATTGATTCATTGATTGAACACTTTCATGTGGTGGAGAACTTAGACATTTGGCAAGCATATGGTAGTGCACTTGTGTGATTTGATGTTGAGAGAATACACTTACTTGATATACACTTTGAGTGTTGAGAGATACACTTACTTGTGAGAAAATTGTGAATTGAGCACTTAATCTTGCATGAATTTGAGCATAACTTGTGAATTTGTTTGTTGATATTTTCACTTCTTGGCTTGACTAGATTGAGGAAAGTTGACAATCACTCATTCAATTTTGATTGAATTTCTTCGCAATCCTCCCACTTGTTCTATATTTCTTTCGTTGCTAGGGGACGAGCAACACTTTAACTTTGGGGGGGGTTGATTAGTGTGAAAATTGCTTGAAATTCATGTGTTTATTTTGCATAATTTTGAGGATTTTGTTGCATTATTCACACTAAATTGACTAATTACATTTGAAATGAGAAAGGTATGTGTTTTGCTATTTTTTATGTAAATTGAACTTATTTGGAAGCAAAATATGTGTCTTAGAATTCATGAAGTTAAGAAGATAACTGCACCATTGGATTCGTCTCGAAAAAATGAGCTAAATGAAAAAAAGAATCAAGTCAATCGGAGGTCGGAAGCTCAAGATATGATCGAAATGATAAAATGCGGAATTGTAGTAGCAGAATCCACTCGGGCAGCCGAGTCAACCCACTCGGTTGACCGAGTGAAATCTGCTTCCAGAGCATTTTTTGGACTTCCATCTCACTCGGTTGACCGTTTGAGGTCACTCGGTCGACCGTTTGAACCCGTTTCTGCGCGAAAATTCGAGAATTTTAAAGGATTTCAAGGGCCTAAGTGCAAATTTTGTCTCCAACACTCTTCCCAATTATAAGAAGCACCCCAAATCAGATTTTTAAGGGTCTTCCAACTCATTTTTCACACACACAACATGAGATAAGTAGAAGAGTAAATAGATCTCTGTTTGAGGAGCTTATCTCCTCAAACACACTCTCCATTAGATAGTTTTTATGCCTTTTAGTTTAGAATCATTTGGGTATTTCATTTTCATGTAAGAATGGAAGAATTTCCAGACTCTCAAGGTGCTATTTTTCATTTATTTATGCTTTGTTTGGTAAATTTCATTTTCATGTTTTATTTTGTTGTTTTAGCAATGGGTGTTTTCTCAAACACCAAGGGCTAAGGTTTTTATGATTTGGGTGTTTAAAATCATGTGAATATTTAGTGTTGGAATGGTTTATACTTTGAATATTGTTGATATTTAGATTGTTGCTTCTTTTATTGAGTTTTATTGGTGCTTTGTGTATTAGCTTCTATTAATCCGTATTTTTAGGCATGTTTAGCGTAGACGAGAGTTACATGAACATGTTTAAATTTATGGTGTGAGTTGTTGGTATACAAATGCGTTTATTATACTTTTAATTCGTCGAGAGAGAGTTAATTGTATTAGAACCTCATTAAGAGACATTAATTACTTGAATGGTTATTTGGGTAGTTGGTAAGGATTAGGAAGAGGTCGTATTACCGGGTTTGGGAACACCTTAGACGTAAGGCTATAGTACCCGAAGGGAAAAGATTTTCATCCTAGCATTTTGATGCTCTTAGCAAGTCCAAATTGAAGCATAGACACGGTATAAAGAATCACACTCGATTTCACTAGGTAGAGAACACCCGAAGCATTTCCCACCCTTGCACTTCTCCAAATTTAGATTCGTAGTTGTTCTTTGTTTTAATTGTCAATTTCTTACTTTGATAGTACTTTTTCTTCTTAAGTTGTGGTAATTTATCTTATTGGTCATTTGCTTACTTTTAGTAGTTTAAAGTTACTTGTTAGTTTCTAGGTTGGTGTTTGATTTAATTTCTTGAAATTTGGTAGTAATTTAGCTTTATTTTAGAAATCCAAAAATCAAGCCCGTAGTTACATTAGTTATGACGACATACAACTTTAGGGATCCATTGCACTAGCCCACCTCCCGTAGTTCGATACTACTTGGTCGAAATACTTACGTGCATACTACTACGATCCCTTATGCTTGAAGGGAAGTAGTTAGTCAAAACTTATTGTCTAAAATTCGTTCAAGTCAATGGGCAATTGAGTACTGGAAGGATTTTGCAAATTCAGACAGCTCCTTAGAGGAAATTCTCCAGTCACATAAGAAAATGGGTGTGTAAAAAGAATTAGGAGAAGTAAATCTTCTTCTTTTCTCGGATGCAGCTTATAATCCAGAAAAGAATTTTTTTGCAGTGAGTTATGTGCTTTTCAAAGACACAAATACTGTATTTCTAGCAGGATATGAACGAATTGACCATACTGGCTCGATTGTGACGGCTGAATTACAAGCGATAGAAGTTGGAGTACGGGAAAGTTAAGAACAAAATATTAAAATTGATGGAATATGAACATATTCTTTATTAGCAGTAGAGACCATCAATTCAGTACGAAAGCTATACGGATGTGAGCAAGATACGGCTGACCGGATTAAAAAGTTGCTTCAAAAAATCCTAGTGTGGTATTGCCAGCACATCTCAAGAAATTTGAAGTGCTTAGCCCATAAGCTGGCCCAGAAAGCGTTTACCTCTTCAAGTTCATACTATTGAATTGGAGAAGAGACAGTTTCAAACTTCAGGGAGAAGTAGTGGATGCTTTAGATAACATTTGATGTGTATTTCCTTGATGGTTTCTTCCTTAAAAAATTTTTATTTATAAATCAGGAAGGGGAAAATGACAAAAAATTTATAAATATATAGTTAGTGTAATAAATAATTTACATATGGGCTAGTCTTTTGTGAAATATTGCATATATACATTTTAGTCATTCACACTCACATTCTTTATAAATACACCCAGTGACAGTTCAACCCACATTTTTTATAAATACACCCACTGACAGTTCAATTCACACCCATGTTTTTTATAAATACACCCACTAGCTGAAATATTTTTTTATAAATACACCCACTAGCAGAAATTGTACTTAGTCGTCTTCTCCGAGCAGTTTTCGGCCACCCGAGGCTGCGGCCGAACGCTGAAATTTACGACGGCCTTAATCTTTAAATATTTTCTATTTCTTTAAATATTCTTTAATTATTATTATGGATCGAGATTATTTTATATTACTACGTGGAATAATATATGTTACTATATGTTATAATGTGAGTTACTTAATCAATAAAAATTATAAAAAAAAATACTACATAAAAGAATCGGTATTACTATATAAAAAATTATATGTTACTACATACTTTAGTTTGAATTACTACATTGAATATGCGTTTGTTACTATATGTAACTTTATCAAATGATTTGCATTACACCATGGTTATTGTGTTTACTACATGCGATAGTATATATTACTACGTATTATAATGTGAGTTACTACATTAACAAAAACACTAGAAAAAAACGGGTTACTAAATAAAAGAATTTGTATTATTATATAAAATAGTTTGTGTTATTTCTACATAAAATAATGTGTGTTACTACATATTACGATTTGAATTACTACATTTAATATCCCGCGTTCGACAATAAAATAAAAGATAAAATAATCACAGAAATTGACTAAATAAACGGGTTAAATTTTTTTGTCAAAATTAGAACACAAGCGGGTCAGTTGACAAATAAATTAAGAATTAACCCAAATGAATTAATGGTGGTCCAATAATATATATTTTCAGCCCATTGACTTAATAAGTCAATATTTTCGGCCCAATTGACTTAATTAGTCAATAGGGCTTTTCTATGGTGAGACAGGGGGTTCGCCCTATTTTACAAAAGGCGTCCAATGAGAAGTTGACATGTCATTTAGCTTCGTTATGGCGATCGCACTTCGCAATGTTATAAAATATTTAATTTTTCTTAAAAAAATTATAAAATTACTGAAATGTCCTCATAACCATTTTTAAAAATATATACAAAATTATAAAGTTAACCTTCTTTTATGTTAGATATAACCGCTCTCTGCGTCTTCTTCTTCAATCCCAACACACCATTATCCACCTCCTTCATCGCGTACAACCGCCCCTCTTCCACCGTCACCCGGAGGCGGCAGAGATAAACCCTGCCGATATTGTCGCTCCCGATCTGCCGCACCAAGCTAAAGTCACGGAACGTCAGATTCATCTTCAGTCAAATCTCTTGGAACGACGAGTCGTTCGGCTTCAACGCCGCCGTCTTCTCCGGCGAAATTGTCGGAAACTCGAAGGAGAGGCGGTTGAAGCTCGCGCAATGGCTTACAGTGGTGTCACTGCTCATCGAACTAATTTTCCACTCAATTCCTCAGAATTCCGATGAGAATCTTCAATTTCTTTGCTGTTGCAGTCCCTTCTCAGATTTCCCAGAAAACATATATTTGTAATTCAAATTCAAAGCTCTGTTTTCTTACAACAACAAGATGATTCTTTGTTCTTTTTGCTCATATTTTCAAGCCACTATGATATTTAAACTAGAATGCTATTAACAATTGATGAAACATAAACTAAAAAAATTAGCAGAGAAGTTGCATTGTCCAATATGAACAACGAACATGAACACCAAAAAAAAAAGTGTCCAGCCCTCTAATTAATAATTAAAACCCACTGAGACATTCTAATCGAATTAAAATAACCAACCAAAAAATAAAAGTACAACAAAGCTACACGATTTCATTGATTATTCCTTTTGCCCAGAATTATCGAAAAAAAAAAACACGATAATCAAGGGTTTTTGACTGGCCTTCTTCCTTGATTTGAAGTTGGGGATGGCAAGTGAGACGCCTATGTGGGTCAAGAATCTGGTGTTGTTGAAGCAAATATGAAGCTTGGAGGTTTACCCTTTAATGGGGTTTTGAAAAGCAGAGCGCCAAAGACGGTGTTACTCGGTGTCAGAGCGAGCTCAGCGAGACGCGGTGGCTGCCGGCATTTTGACTCAATTGCTGCACAAATCCTGCTGAAGTTGCTCCGAAACTCATGACCCCAAAATCGCATTCGGCGTCGGCAAATCTAGGGCATGATCAAAATGAGGAATGGAAAGTACCTACAGTATTTAAATTGAAGGGGTATTTCGGTCTTTTAAGTATTAAAACGGATCTACTGTGCAGTTGAGTTTCATAAACTCCCCACTTTGGGCAGATGCATAAATTGGAATTTTCTGTGAAATTCACACGATTTTAAGATTTGCACGGGCTTCCATGTTAACACTAAACAACTGATGAACCATGTTAATTAAACAACTGAGAAAGATGGGTGAGAAAAAAGGGGTTATGAGATTAATTGATTTAAAATATTGTAATTTGATTAATTTTATAATTTAAATGATGTATTATTTTAATAATAAAGATATTTATGTAATTTTATAATTTAATATTTTTATTTATTTTAAAATAAAAGGATATTTTCGTCATTTTATATATATTAATTTAATTTATTAGTAACGCGATGCAGTGCGATTGCATAATGCATAGAGCAAACGCACTAATGCGAAGTGCAATCATATAAATTAAATTTTATACGTCAGATCAACGATCTAACGGTATTTGAAGTATTGCCTTTTGTAAGACAGTGCGAAGCCTGTCTTACCATAGAAAGACCCTAGTCAATATTGCATGTATGCAATATTGCATATAAGTTTTTGTGTTTACATATACAGTATATACGAAATATTTAAATTTATAATCGCCCACTTCGCTCCTTAATCTTTTACTGCCACAGAAAACACGAGTATTCAACCAAAGATTATGTACAGATTAAGGTTTTAGGTTGATTTTCGTTTCCCACTTCGATTTTAATTCAAAAAAAGAAATACTTCCTTCGTCCCGTGATTACTTGCACACTTTCTTTATTGGGATGTCTCAAAATTACTTGCACAATCTTAATATGGAAATAGCCCACAAAATTAATAACCTCAAAACATCATTTTATTTTCAAATTTGCCACTCATTTTTTCCATACATTTCACTTTACACGTCATCAAATCCACTTTACACATCTTTTTTTTTTTACGGAACTTTACACATCATCAAATTACCTAAAATACCCCTTCTTTATCTTACATCATCAACCACTAAATTCACTTTTCTTAAACAACGTGCCGGTCAAACTATGCAAGTTATTTCGAGACGGAGGGAGTATGTACTGATTATTGCACTTGTTCATTAACAAATAATTATTTTTTTTTCTTTTTCACAATGAGTTGGGTCCAAACTCGGGACTGCATGGACCCCAAACTCGGAACTGCATGGACCAGGTCTATTGGTTTGAACTTAGTCAAGTGAGTATGAGAGGGTTGTGATTTTTGTCGAACCCACAACGCCAACCCGTCTAAAGATCTAAAATATATATATATATATATATAAATATAGTACTCTCTCCGTCAAAACTTTGTTTGTAAGTATTTATTTTTATCCGTTCAAATTTAATATGCACATGACTTTCATAATTGAAAATATTATTCCTCAAATACACTACTCCCTCCGTCCCATAGGAAAAGCACACTTGGGATGACACACAATTTAAGAAATGTGTAATGAGTGATGTTTTGAGGGGTAGTTTTGTAAAGTTTTATTAATAAAGTAAAGTAAAAAGTAGATTGAGTGTGGAAAAGTAATGACATATGGGTAAATAATAATATATTTTGAGGGTGGGGTTATCAAAATATTTACTTTTATGGGGTGTGAAAATTGGTATCGAACAAATTCATGTGGAACGGAGGGAGTATAATACACCATTCATTTTTTCCTTTACACGTCTACTTTATAAATAAACAATCAATAATCCTTAAAACCAGTTAAAATGGATCATACATACAAAATTTGGATATGGAGTAACATTTTTATATATGTGTCTGTATTTATATAAATTTATATACATATTAAAGCATATATGTTTTTGTAAAAATATTTCACGTATAGTTTTTTAGTACAAAATGCTATTTAGATAATTATATATTTTCAATTGAATTATTTAATATTAAAATATTTATAATATATATTTGTAAACATTTTTTTATAGTCACGTGGCGCTAATTCATTGGTCTATCTCAATCTCTCTCTTCTCAAATCACTTTATTTCAAAATACCTGAATTCTCATTCATTCTACACTTTTCTTTTAATCTCATCCATCAAATTTAAAACTTAATCTTGACCTTAAATTCTTTATCTTATTTTCTATATAAATCCCTCATCTCTTCTCAAAACCCCTAATTTCTCATTCATTCTCATATATATTTGTAAACATTTTTTACAGTCACGTGGCGCTAATCCATTGGTCTATCTCAATCTCTCTCTTCTCAAATCACTTTATTTCAAAATCCCTGAATTCTCATCATTCTACACTTTTCTTTTAATCTCATCCATCCATTTTAAAACTTAATCTTGACCTTACATTCTTTATCTTATTTTCTATATAAATCCCTCACCTCTTCTCAAAACCCCTAATTTCTCATTCATTCTCAATTTTACTTTTTATGTCATCCATTGATTATAATCAATTTATTGAAGATTTTGGATTTTGAAGATTGTCTACTCAATAGAAATATAATCAATTGTCATGAATTGATTATAATCAATTTATTGAAGATTTTGGATTTTGAAGATTGTCTACTCAATAGAAATCCAACAATTCGTCTACTCAATAATATCATGTTTTAAAGATTGTGACTTTGAAGATTGTAAAGATTTGAAGATTGAAGATTTTTGTAATTTATGTCATCCATTGATTATAATCAATTTATTGACAACTCGATCGAGTGAAAATGGCGAGTGAGAAACTGGAATGAATTCTAACTCGGCCGAGTTGTCGCCGAAAGGAAAGGTTGGACAACTCGGCCGAGCCCCGCAACTCGACCGAGTGGAAGGTCGAATAGAATCTGGAAGTCGGGGCAACTCGGCCGAGCTACACCATCCGGCCGAGTGGCCTGAAGAATGGTCAAGATATGTTTAAGGCACGACTCGGCCGATCTCCAGAACTCGGCCGAGTGGAATTAAAACTCAGAATCTGGAATGATTCTCAACTCGGCCGAGCTACACCATCCGACCGAGTTGCCTGAAGAAGGGGCAAAATATTTTAAGATTCTCGAATTTCCGCGTAGAAACGGGTTCAAACGGTCGACCGAGTGACCTCAAACGGTCAACCGAGTGAGAAGGAAGTCCAAAAAATGCTCTGAAGCAGATTTCACTCGGTCAACCGAGTGGGTTGACTCGGCTGCCCGAGTGGATTCTGCTACTACAATTCTGCATTTTATCATTTCGATCATATCTTGAGCTTCCGACCTCCGATTGACTTGATTCTTTTTTTCATTTAACTCATTTTTTCGAGACGCATCCAATGGTGTAGTTATCTTCTTGACTTCATGAATTCTCAGACACGTATTTTGCTTCCAAATAATTTCAATTTACCTAAAAAATAGCAAAACACATACCTTTCTCATTTCAAGTGCAATTAGTCAATTTAGTGTGAATAATGCAACAAAATCCTCAAAATTATGCAAAATAAACACATGAATTTTAAGCAATTTTCACACTAATCACCCATCTGATATCAAAACAACATTCCCTCTGCAATTTATACTGATTCTTATCATGAATCCATTCACATCGGGTCCTCCAGATAGCCCAGGAAATCATATGGATGAAAGCCATCTCTTCTTCATTTGATTTTTTATGAATCAGACCAAAAAGTTCTTCCAAGCAAGCATTAGTAGCATTTTAAAACATCATCCATAAGCCTAGACTTTTCCGGACCCTCTTCGCATACATGTTGTTGGTCCTGAAAGGAATATATAACAAGTGTATGGGGGGGGGGGAATACACTTGTATGCAAATCTTTTTCAAACTTAAGCAAATCAGGCTTTTAGCAAGGTTGTCCTGGACAACTCTTCTGATATGTATAACTTTCAAAAGATAATCAAACTACTAAGCATTATTGAGTACTTAGTTGAATAACTATCTAAGTAAGTTATAAGAGCGGAATTATGGTTGGCCCTTATGTTTAGACTCCTTTTAATTCTGAAATTCTTAGCTTAACACTTAACTGGTTTTCAAGGAACTTATCCAAAATCAGTTTTGTACAGTCTTGTATGTATGTATTTGAAGATCAGTTTGTGTGTAGTGTATGAATGTGTGTTTGAATGGTAATGCTTGAAAGTAAACAACACAAAGGTTTATAGTAGTTCAGAGACTCAAACTCCTACATCCACTTTCCCTGATTAAACAGGATAATTCCTTATCACTTGGAATTACTTGTTTTATAGTGCCAAGGTGCACTTGATCAACCACACCACTCCTTGGTGCCTTGGTCCCTAGGATATCAAAGTTCTAGTACTCTCTTCTCAACTCAGAATTGAACTGTTCTTCTCTCAACAGTCAATTCCTTACTTTTCTACTACAACAACCTTCTAACTTTATTTTGGAAAGGTATAGGGGTTGATGTTGGTTCTGCTAGAACACGCCGGCGAAGGCGGTCCATCACCGAGATCGTTGTCGGATGCCAAACGTATAAATAACGAATTAAAACCTAAACATGCGTCTAAAGAAGAATTTAGATTCGTTACACTTGAAGATCGAGACGTTGATTCCAATCTACGGATCTTCTAGCCTGTCTCCCAACCTCGCTCGAACACCGGGTGGACGGCGCGCTATCAAACATGGAGAAGGTGCCTCAGTTTCGTCTCCTTGAAACCCTAGCTATTTTTCTCAATTTCGTGTGTGCTAGGGTTTCAAAACTGAATTAAGGCTCCTATTTATAATTTCCATAAGTTTTATGGGCCAGACTAGGGATCCATTAGAAGGTATAGGGCTTGGGCTTCTTACAGGCCCAAATACTCTTATGTTAAGCCCAGAACATATAATTTGGCCCGAGAACATTAATTCATTCCACTAGAGAATTAATGTTGCACTCCCGTCCTATCCCAAACCGAATCAGGGCTTCTATTAGACTTTATAATTCCCCGTGTTAAAGATATCGCACGTCCATTAATTATTAAAGCTTCTGACTTCTTTAAATAATTAATCTCTATAATTCCTTTGAGTAGTACCACTCAACCTCGTTGTCGTACGGATTAAATCCACCTGTAGGGTTTAGTACGACAATCCTTTATGAGTTTCCTCAAGGGGACATCATCAGCCTGGATGTACAGGACACGGTACCCTAATGCTAATAAGTAGACATCATGCGAGCGATGCCACTACCCAAAATACGGAGCGTGAAGAATCTACCAAGATTCTCACCTATGGTACATCAAAGTAGTGAACAAGCACCCCACACATCTAAATATTACACTTAGGGTTAAGAATCATAAAAGTCACCAAGACCTCTAGTTCATCATAATAGTCAGAACAGAAGAACATGTATTATCTGTGATCCATTCAATACGCCACAACGCATTAGTATAAACTAATGGCCAAGAAAAGCCACTAACAAGTTTACACTACAACTCAAACCAATAGTTTTGTCCAGAACTATCTCAGTTGTGAATATTGTTTATATCTACAAGGAACTGACAATCTGATCTTCTGTGTGACTACAAACCCACCACATCGTCTACAATGCAAGATAAGCAGACATACAAGTAATCACAAAGAATGCAATAATGTGAGAAACCATTTATTTCAGATAAAAAGAAATCGAATATACGTCACAAAAGCCCACAAAAAGTTTGCTTTACAGTATACACCAACAGGTGCCAACTAGGTTGAGATATCCTTTACAATGAGGTCAGTGTATAGGATAGGATATCTCTCTAAGCTTTGTTTGATGTACAATGAAGTTCAGCTTAGAAGAAGTGTTTCTAGAAGAATCTTGAAGGCTTATGAGCTTGTAGTTTCCTCTAGATTGCAGGATAGTTGGATGCCTTCAAATGGTTTCCACACTTCTGTATTTATAGAGAAAATTGAGGTTATGTCCGTTGGATAGACAGCCTCAAAATGCCTATATTTGTCTTCCTTGAACTCTACAACTGGAAGACAATTTCTTGAAAGTGACATGTCCTTAATTTGGGAAGTAAACGGATGTTTGCTCTTTGTCTTGACTTTAAAGCACTCTTCCCAATGTCTGACTTGAAGATTCACTTGATCAAACATGGACATCACTTCTGATCATTGATCCTTTGATAAAGATAACATTCCTTATCAACTGGACAATTCTACTTATCAGAGTCAGCATACTTGGCTTATCAGAAGTGTTGGCTTGGCTCTTTTAGATGACTTGGCTCTTTCTCTTTTAAAACATATCTCTTGATGGTTCTTGAACATTCATGGTTCCATTTCATTGTTTTGATCCTATCAGCACAGTTGGCCTTCTGTCTTAGAACTGTTCTGGTTCAAATGTGCTGAGACATTTCTGCTGGTCATCTCTTCTGAGTCTTTGACATATATTTCAGTAGACTTGGTCTTGATGATGTATTGATCTTTAAGAATTTTCCAACCAAAAATACAAACCTTTAGAGGAACTTTTAATTTCCATATTGTTTTAAACACTTTCCGCCGAACCCCTCAATCAGATGGACCAGCTTCTGTCACTTTCATTCTGTCCCTATGCCTCTTTTCTGCAAAACTATATCCTGACGCAACTATATAACGTCCTGAAGAATGTCCCGGCCAAAAGCATGAATCCTGCTCATCTTTCCCATGCAAAGGACTCTTAAGTATTGAAGGTACTTTGTACGAAAGAAAAGCTTGCTTAATTAAATCCTCATTCCATGTATAATCAGGGGCTATAAATCGATTAACCATTGATGCACTAGCAATTTTAGATTGAGGAAGTCCGTCCCCGAAGTCCACCAGCCATTTATACTTAAAAATATGAACCCGATCTCTTTTCCCAATTTTCCATCACAGACCGTGAACAATAATTTCCCTACCCCAAAGAATTGATCGCCAAACATAAGAAGGGTTTGATCCTAATCCAACATCCATAATATCTTCATGTTTAAAGTATCGGGCTTTAAGAATTTGACTAACCAAAGCGTTAGGATGGTTAATAATTCTCCAGGTTTGTTTAACCAATAACGGTTGATTAAAATAAACCAGCCTATGAAACCCCTTCCCTCCATCTTCTTTTGTTTTGCATTGCTCACTCCATCTCATCCAGTGAATTTTCTTTTGATCCCCTTATCTCACCACCAAAACTTTGCCATAGTCTTCTCGATATCAGAACGTATAGTGGTAGGAATTCTAAAACAAGTCATCGCATACGAGGGTATAGCCTGTAAGACCGATTTTATAAGGACTTTTTTACCTCCTTCAGAGAAAAATTTATGTCCCCACGAGTTGATTTTTTGCCTGACCCTAGGAGATAACCAAATTGGAACCTCTTTGCACGAATAGAAAAAGTAGGCAACCCCAAGTAGAGTTTGTGGCTCTGAGTTGCTCGAACACCCATGATACGTTTCACTCTCTCCATGTTTTCATGCCTTGTAAGAGGGCTAAAGGTAATGGCCGATTTGTCATAGTTAATCAATTGTCCTGTGCCCTTTCATACAAGTCAAGACATTCTTTCATATGTAGACATTCCGCCGTCGAAGCTTTAAAGAAAGCCAGACTGTCATCTGCAAAGAAGAGGTGTGAAAGAACTGGTGTTGACCTGGCAATTTTAACTCCTGATATCTTCTGAGTGATAATGGCTTTAGAAATTAATGAAGACAGACCTTGCACACAAATAACAAACAAGTATGGAGATAAGGGATCGCCTTGTCTCAGCCCTCTTGAAGGTTGGAAATGTTCCGATACGTTGCCATTAATATTAATATTGTATTTAACTGAAAATACACACTCCATAATAAGGCTTATCCACTTCAAAGAAAACCCTAAACGTTCCATCATTGCCTGAAGAAAAGACCATTCCACCCTATCATAGGCTTTTCTCATATCCAATTTGAGTGCCGCATATCCTTCTTTACTCTTCGAGGATCTGATCCAATGCAAGCCTTCAAATGCCACCAAAACATTATATGTAATAAGCCTCCCCGGAATAAACGCACTCTGAAAAGGGTCAATAATATCATGCATAATTCCTTTCAGACGATTAGTTATGGTCCTAGCAATAATCCGATAACTCACATTACATAAACTAATCGGTCGAAATTGCGCATTTTTTGCGGGTTCTTCACATTTGGGATTAGAGTGATGACAATCTGATTCCAAGATGCTAACGATCCTCCATCATTCAGAATGTTAAGCATCTGACTTGAAACCTCCTCACCAATGGTTTGTCAATTAGTCTGATAGAACGAAGCTGGAAATCCATCAGGCCCCGGTGATTTCCAAGGGCCAAGGTCCTTAACTGCCCTACTAGTTTCTTCTTTAGTGAAAGGGGCATCAAGGTGCTGATTAAAATCATGAACAATATGATGAGGTAGAACCGCTACAACTCTATCAATGTCACTCTGTAAAGGTTCTGATGGCATATAAATGTTTCGAAAATAACTTATAAAGTTGTCGTGAATTACCTGATCATTAGTAACCCATTCTCCCCCCTTCCGTCGAATCCCGTGTATAAAATTATTGCTTCTTCTCGAGTTTGCTCTAGCATGAAAAAATTTGGTATTACGATCCCCTTCCTTAAGCAAAGAGACCCACAATATTTGTTTCCAGTACCATTCTTCCTGAGCTTGAAGCTTGTCAACCTCCTTTTCCAATCCTGTAACTTTTTCCATATTGATAGCTTGATTATCATTATTAAGTTCAGCAGCCAAATTTGCTTGTGTTTTAACTAATTGGGAGGAGATTGGACCTCCTTTCTTTTTCGCCCAAGTCTTGAGAGAACTACATTGATCCAAGGTATAGTGAAGTTGAGCACCTTTCCTTCTCTGATCCCAAATTTCATCAATGACTTTCCTAAAATCCGGTTCCTTTATTCAGAAATTTTCAAAACTGAACATTTTATTTCGGCCACCCTTAAGTCGATCGTACTTGGCATCACAATGAATCACATTCGGCCTGTGGTCAGATCCCAAAAAATCAAGAGCGCGAGCATAGTGAAAGGGAAACAAAGAAGTCCATTCGTGATTGGCTACAAATCAATCCAATTTTTCTTTAATTAAATTATCACTATGTCGTTTATTGATCCATGTGAATTTTGGTCCCGACATCTTAATATCAACCAGATCATTATAATTAAGTGCTTCTAAGAATTGGTTGATTTTGGATAAAGGTTTCCGTTCACAACCCCATTTCTCATCATAATATAATGTTTCGTTAAAATCCCCACACACCAACCATGCCTTCAGAGTAGAGCAATTGTAAGATTTAAGTCTCTTTAACCAAGTCCACGAAGGGGACCGTAACATTAAATTAGGATGCCCATAAAATCTCGTAAATCTCCAATGACACGAAAGAGCATCCACAATACAATCAACATGACCTTGACAAAAAAATAAAACATGAACATCCCAATCATTCCATAACAAAATTAAACCACCTAATGTTCCAATTGCATCCACAGAAAAGCAATAACGAAACCCCATATCAATTCTAATACGATCAACACGAGACGACAAACACTTAGATTCTGAAACAAATAAAAGAGAAGGGCGATACGATACTTCTAATTTATATAAATAACCGAACGCACACCGGCTACAAAGGCCCTGTGGGTTCTAGCACAAAACACTCATTCGTTTCGACAGGGCTGATTGAGAAATAGAAAATCCATCACTTTACAGAACAAATCCATAAACTAAAAGAACTATAATAAGAAAAATTTTCCATAAAACCCAAATTTCAGCCATTCAAATCTTCAACAAGCAAAACAAATCATTGTGGCAATAAATCAAACACCTTGTGTGCACTCTCAACTTGTAAACCTCAGAACCCATAGAGGGTTGTAGGAAAGGAACAATTAAATGCGCAGGAGCAAGCAAATATAATACTCAACAAAACATTCATTGCCACATCGAATTAAGCACTGACTGTTGGTCCTGAAAGAAGTATATAACAAGTGTATGGGGGGGAATACACTTGTATTCAAATCTTTTCAAACTTTGATCAAACCAGAGATTACCAATGTTGTCTTGGACAACTCTGCTGAAGATGTATAACTTCTTAGAGATAATCAAGCTACTAAGCACTATTAAGTACTTAGTTTAATGACTATCTAAGTTAGTTATAGGTGCGGAATTAGTGGTTGTCCCTTTAGTTTAAACTCCTTTAAATTCTGAAATCACTTAAGCACTAGTCCAATTTTCAGGGAACTTGTCCAATAAAGTTTTTGCACAGTCTTGAATATATGTCTTTTGAAAGATCAGTTTTGTGTGTAGTGTTGAATGTATGACAGTACTTGAAAGTAAATCAACACAAGAGTTTATAGTGGTTCAGAGACTCAAGCTCCTACATCCACTTTCCCTGATTTAACAAGATAATTCCTTCACTCTTGGAATTAACTTGTTTTATAGTGCCAAGGTGCACTTGATCAAGAACACCACTCCTTGGTGAATTGATCCCTAGGATGTCTAGAGTCCTAGTACCCTCTATCAACTCAGAACTGAACTGTTCTTCTCTCAACAGTCAGCTCCAACCACTTCTACTACTACAACCTTCTCACTTTCTCACTTGAAAGGGGTAAGGGTTGAAGTAAGGTTCCAACTAATGAGATATCCTTTACAATGAAGGCCAGTGTATAAGGATAGGATATATCTCTAAGCTTTGTATGGATAAACAATGAAGTTCAGCTTAGAAGAAGTGTTTCAAGACTAAGAATGTCTTTTGAGGACTTTGAAGCTTTAGAATAATTGTTCAGTTGGATGTAGAATGAATGCTTCAAAATGGCCTTCACACTTCTGTATTTATAGACAATTTTAAGGATTTGCCCGTTGGAGAGGCAGTCCCAAATTGCTATAAATGTCTTCCTTGAGTTCTTCAAACTGGAAAACAGTTTCTTGATAGTGACATGTCCTCATTTGGGTAATAAACGGCTTGTAAGACTTTGTCTTCATTATGTAGCACTCTTCCCAATGTCTGACTTTAAGATTCACTTGTTAGGACTTGGACATGGCTTCTGAAGTTTGATCCAATGATAGGACAACATTCCTTATCAAATGGACAACTCTGCTTATCACTATCAGCATACATGCTTATCAGCATAGTTGGCTTGCTCTTCTTCAGATGACTTGACTCTTTCCCTTTGCTTCATGTAGATGTGATCTCAGCATGATTCAATGAAGCCTTTTAAGGTGTTGTTGTCTTTATCTCTTCAGCATAGTTGATTTTCAAGCTTCAGAACACTTTGTTCTGGTTTAATTGTGCTGAGACAACTCTTCTGGACAACTCTCCTGATCAGCATACTTGGCCTTTGAGCTTTAGAATCTTTGTTCTTGTTTTAATTGCACAGAGACAACTTCTTTGGACAACTTTCCTGATCAGCATACTTGGTCTTCAATAGACTTAGTGATTGTTCCAGAATTTGAGCCTTGAGGGGACTTGATCTTGATGGTTTTCAAGGCATATGTTCCCCCTCAAATTGTGCATCTAATTATCTAAGAGCTGCCTAACATATCAGCTTCTCATCTAGCCTTATTCTATATGTTCTAACATTCTTAGAACATAATCATCTTGACTTAGGCATGTCTCAGGGGGTTTTCGCAACAATTTCCCTCTTTTTGATGACGCCAAAACCTATACATTTTATGCAAAAGTGACTTGACTACACCTATTACATTTATCTTCAAAAGACATGACTAGGGTCAATTTTCCTGAAAAAGAATGTGTTAGTGTACTCACCATTCATGTTGCAATTAGGTTTCAGAGATAGGCATAGAGAGATTTCTGTAACAGTGTTTCTTGATTCAAAGATGTTCAACTATCATTCATTCAAAAGTACATTACAAGTATGTTGATAGTTGAAGTTAACATATCAAAGCATGGAATCAAACTATTATTACATCAGAGCATATACTAAATACTTACTAAATCTAGATCTTCAAGTATCAGAGCAAAAACTTATATTAGATCAGAGCAAACAGATTTTCAAAACATCAGCATTCTTGACCAGACTTCAGCATAGATGACCAATTAAACATATCTCCAGATAAGATAAGTTTTTCAACCACCAAAAAGATCAGAAGACTTATCCATTTAGAGATCATCTTCTTTAGGTGGCACCATCCCATATTGTGCCCATACTCTTCTTTTCAGCTCCATGACTTCTTGGTTGGTTCCTTTGGGTCCTAGGGTCATCTTGTTCAATTTGAGGATCTCTAGAAACTCTCTCAGGATCCTTGACTGGTCAATCCATCCTTCAAGTTTTGGAGGCATGTAAATGATAGGCTTGGGAGCATTGAGTTCAATTCTTGCAATATCAGCAGCTGGAAGCAATTGTTGATACAACTCTCTGTAATACTCTATCATGAACTCAGCAAAGGAAGAGTTTGCATCTCCTCCATTCCATCTGTCAATGACATAATAATCATAGACAAATTTCCTTTTAGCCTCTTCCCAAGTATCATTCAGCTGAATTGGCACCCATTTATCCAAGTGTGGATATTTGGTGTCCATGGGAATCAGTAGATGTGGCTTCATTTTGCTGTAGGTTGCTCTCCTTCTTCTTGGCTTTTGGAAGTCAGCTCTTCTCTTATCTCTTGCTCTGTTGGCCTCATCCATCAAGTCCATTTTCTCTTGGGCCCTCATCATGGCCAGTTTCTGTTGAGTTTCAGGGTCTTTACCATACCCTTCATGAAACAACTTTGATGGATCAAGAGCTAAGACAGTTGTCTTCTTTTTGGGCTCAGGTCCAAATCCTTCAGCAAACAATTCTTCAATATTTTCAGTGGACTTGGGATCTTCAGCACTCTTATATACTTCAGTAGTTTTGTCTTTTTCAGCAGTCTTTGCCTTTTTGGAAGTAGGCTCATCATCATCAATTCTGAACTCAGGGGGCAGATCAAGGTTGTTGGGAAAATCAGTGAATGTTTCAGCTTTTCTTTTGTTTCCTTTGGCCTTCTTAATCTTTCCTCTAGTTTGGACACCTTCAGCATTCTTGTCCAAACCAGATACCTCTCCTCCTGGTCTTTGTTGTAGCCTAACTCTTTCCTCTTGTGCTGAGGCCATTGAGTTCTTCAAGGCAATTGCTAACTGCTCTTCTTCATCCAAATCTTCTATGTTCAGGACTGCTGGCCCTTTTCCTTTTCCTTCAGCAGCTTTGTCCTTTCCCTTAACTGGGCTTCCATTGACCAAGGCACCTTTTGCTCTTGCTCTTTCCCTTTCCCCCTTTTTGGCAGCATCAAAACACTGGGGTTTGAGCTCACTCATTGTTGTAGCCATCAGGGATTGGGCTAAGTTTAGAGATTTCATCTCTTCCAACATATATACATTCTCATCATGTATATTCTGCATCTTATCACTGCTTAAGCTAAGGAAAGCTAGAACAGGCTTCATCTTTTGTTGGACAACCTCCTCCAAGGTTGTTTTCAGAGATGCATCAAGTTGGGCCTCAAGAAGCTCAGTGAGGTTGGCCACTGCACTTTCAGCAATGTTGGCCATCACTTCTTGGGAAAACTTTTCTGAGGCTGCTTTCACCATAGCAAGCCTTTGTTCTTCTGCTCTTCTCTTCTGCAGTGCAGTCTTCTTGCCAGGTGCTTGTTTGACAGTTAGTCTGAGAGCCTTGACATTGGCATTATGATTATCTCTCAGCAGCTTTTGTTCCTTCTTGACCTCCTCTGAGATGGATTCCATAGTGGATTTGGCTTTTTGAACTTCAGTGGAAATGGTTTGGAGACCAGTTTCCACACCACTTTTCTGATTGCATTCCAAGCAAGGCTTGTGCTGAGCATGTGCAGATTGGACCTGATAAGCCAATGAGTCCAACTTTTCTGATTGCATTCCAAGCAAGGCTTGTGCTGAGCCTGTATCTACTTGGATAGGGGCATCTGTCAAGAACTCATCTGCAAATATTTGGTCAAGGGAAATACCTGCAATGTTAGACAAATCAAACATGTTAGGGAATAAACACTCATCACCCTCAATTTCTTTTGCACAAGACTCTGATACATCAGCAACCTTCTTCTCATTTTCAACTTTTTCTTTTCTTCCTTCATTTAAAATGTCCTCACCTAAGGAATCAGGCCTCCTTTCATCAAGGGATTCTTGAAGTTCATATTTGACTTCAAGAATAACCTGTCCTTCCTCACTTATACCACCCTCTATTTGTGGTACACTCACTATCTTAGTGATTACAACCTCTCTTTCATCCTCTATTCCCTCTGATTTTTTGACTAAACTCTTCTTTTCAACACCTTCACCTAGACCTGCAACATCTCCACCTTCAACAAGGTTCAAAGATGGCAGTTGTGGGGAGATCACAGTGCTTATTTCAGCAGCCACTGAGTCATCCTGAATGATTAAGGGCTGATCAGTGTCCAACTCTTCTGACACTGAATAGGCCTTAACCAAACCAGCCTCTAAGTTAGGAACCTCAACATCTTTAGGTTGTGCCTTGGGTTCAGAAGAACCTTCATTGACAGATGTATCTTTGGTTGTGTTACCACCCTTGGTCAACACCTCTGATGGAGCAGAGCCTTTCCTATGATAGGTTAAGAGGGGAGTTGAAAGCAGACTGGATTCAGAAGGGTTGGGGTTGGTTTCAGGAAGGTTGGGTTTTGAGGGATCATCAGGGGAATCATCATCATTTGAGCTACTATCAGGGTGTTTGATGCCCTTATCTTTTCTTTCCTTCTCCTCAATGATCTTCTCATCTACTAACTTTGCAAACACATTCTCATCAATGAGAAATCTTGTTTTTAGCACACCAGCAAAGTGTAGTAGTCTGCTTTGTTCTACTTGCCACCAGTTTGCACCCTTATCTTGGATGACTTGTGATATCTCCATTATAGTTTTGTCTTTAACATCCACAAGCATCCTCAGATCATGAAATGTCTTCTGAATTCTTGGAAAATCAGCAAGTTGTGGATACAAACTGTCCACAGTAGCCTTGGCTCCACCTCTGAGCATACTCTCATAAGTATACTCCTCCTCATCTCCACCTGAGTGGGGACTTTGGGTTATAGGGGAGTTGGCTCTGTCTTCTCCTAAAGTGGCTTCAGGAAGGTTAAGTTCAGGGATGTTGGCTTCAGAAGGGTTAGGTGCAGTTGAAGGTACTTCAGTTGCTTTTGAGAGCAATGGATCTGAAGGGGCTTTGCTCAGGGGGGTTGGCTCATTAAGTGCAGATTCTAAGAGTTTTGAATAATTGAGCATGGATGAGTCAAGGGGTGGCAGCAATCTTGTCTCATCTACAACTAAATCTGCAAGCACATCTATCCCACTTCTTTGCACACTCCCTTCTGGAGAATATCTCTTTGTAAGATTGACAGGGGTGATTGGTTGGTTTGTGGGAGTTTCATGGGTTTCAGGGGAGTTGGGATCAGGATTCTGAGATTTAGGAAGGTTGGCCTCTATTGGTTGACCTTCAGGGACTTTGGATTCTGGAGTTCCAGAACCAGAAGAGTTGGTCCTTGACTTAGATTTGGTCCTGCTTTCAGCTCTGCTCTCCCTTAGAGCAAGTTGTAGAGACTTTTCTTCTTGAAGCTCTAACACCTTTTCAGTAGGCTTGACCCTTCTCTTGCTAGCCCTACTGCTCCCACTTCCTTCTCCATCCTTCTCAGGGACAACTTCCCTGATCCTCTTCTCACCCTTAGACTTTTGTCTAGTTTCATTGTATCTCTTCCTCAACTCTTCTGAATGATCAGAAGGTACATGCACTCCTTCTTCAGCAACTTCTTCAATTTCAGTTGAGGCTCCTGAATTCTCTTCTGAAGGGATTTGAGACACCTTTCTTGTCTTCACAACTCTGACCTTAGTCCTTTTCTTCAACTTTGGCTTTTCTTCAGCTTTTTCTTCAGCAGGTTTGGCCAGTTGCAACCTTCTTTGCTCAGTTTTCTTACTAAGCTTTCTGAACATGATTTTCTGGGCAGGGAGGGGCTTTGCAAAGGTTTGCATTTGTGAATAGTGGGAAAACCTTTCAATCAACAAGCTTGCCCTTGTGCAATACTTGAGTTTTCCTTCCAATACAACCTTATTGTGAGCTCTCACTTTGAATTTGGCCTTTTCCTTCATCATCTCAGACAGGATGAAGGTCCTCCAATCAAACTTGATGCCCTTGTCACTGGCATCAATAACTGCAGCCATAATTCTGATTCTTGGATGGCTGGCCTGCTCCAAGCTTCCAGTGTTGCTCAAGAGACTCTTGGTGATTACCTCAAAAAGATTTAGAAATCTTGGCTTGAGAGTTCTCTTGTGTTGTGTTGAAGAGATGGGACCTGGGACCAATAACCATTCTTGTGCTATCTCCTCTTCATGGTCAGCACCATAGAATTCTGGATTCCTTCCCTCAGAAGGCAATCCAAAAGCTCCTTCAAGGTCTTCTCTAGAGAATTTCACCCTGTGAAATCTCTCTTCCTCCTCTCCCTCTTCTACATAAGAAAGTCTTGTAGCAACTTCACCATCTTCAGGCTTGCCTTTCCACTTGAGGAAGGCAAAGAACTCAGCCATGTAGCTCTCCAGACAAGAGCTTGGCCTTTCTTCCATGAATTTCTTGAGTCCAGCTCTTCTCATCCATCTAAGAGTTGGAGTTATCTCAGGGTCTTCACTTTCAAAAGATGCAATAGGCTCAAAGTGAAGGTTGTTCTTGTTGCTTAGATAGCCAAAATCAAGGTCTAGAGCCTTGTTGGAGAAATCAATGATCATTTCTGGTCTTACTTTGGGAGCCATTGAAGGTTACAGAAATGGATTTGAGTGAGTTTGAGAGTGTTTGAAGAAGATGAAAGCTAGGGTTTCGAATACTTGGGGAAGAAGTGTTTGTGGGGGATTCTTAAGACTTGTGAATATTCTAAAAAGAATGTTTGTCAAAGAGTTGGTGGAGTCTTGAGGTAATTCAACGGTTAACAATAGTGGAAAACAAAATTGGACGACCAGGATTGATTTCAGGGGAGTTGGCCAATTTTGATCCAATGGTTAAAAACCAATGTAACAGTGAGTAATTGGTTTTATTCAAAACGTGGAGGTTATTTAATATTAGTTAATGGTTGGGGAGTTTTCAAGGTAGATCATGTCTTGAAAAGGTGTAATGCAAACAAGAGTTAAATCTTGGCATTTAATGCATGGAAAGTGACCTTTTGGGTGGGAGACAAATTAAATCCCAAAAGGATGATATCTGTATATGGAATGGGACAGATTTCAAAATAGGCAATGATTACCCAAAATAGATGCTTATCAAACCAAGATTTGGTTTGATAGCTAGGACAACTTATCTGACCCCACTTGGACAAGTGTCCTCAAAAGATGTGGACAAGTGTCCTGAATTTCAATGGACAAGTGTCCTGAATGATTTAGGTCATCTTTTCTGAATTTCGGTGGACTTGACCAAGTCTGCTGAACACCAATTTAGTTCCCTTTATTTCCATTAACTGCAATAGGATTTACTTGTCCAACTTCCCTGGATCAAGTAATCCCAATTCTGCTGATAGCTCTAGAAACCTTGCCTCTGCAAGTGGCTTAGTCAATATATCATCTTTTTGATGATCTGTGTGGATTTTCACTAACTTTATGTCCTTCTTTTCCACATGATCTCTAATGAAGTGGTGCTTGATGTCCACATGTTTGCATCTAGTGTGCAAAACTGGATTCTGTGATATTGCAATGGCACTATTGTTGTCACAGAAGATAGGCACTTCAGTAGAGTTGACATTGTAGTCTCTTAGTTGTTGTCTCAGCCATAGAATCTGAGCACAGCAACTTCCAGCTGCAACATATTCAGCTTCAGTGGTGGAGGTAGCCACTGTATTCTGCTTCTTGGAGAACCAAGATATGAGTTTGTTGCCCAAGAATTGACAAGTCCCTGAAGTGGACTTTCTGTCAATTCTACATCCTCCATAATCAGCATCTGAGTAGCCACTTAACTCAATGTTGTCATCAGCAGGGTACCAAAGGCCTAGATTTTCAGTGCCTTTGAGATACCTCAAGATCCTTTTTGCAGCCTCAAGATGGCTTTTCTTAGGATTTGCTTGAAACCTTGCACAAACACCTACTGCAATGTTGATGTCAGGTCTGCTGGCAGTGAGATAGAGGAGTGAACCAATGATTCCTCTATACTCAGTAGAGTTGGTTGAGATACCACTCTCATCAGGATCCATCTTCCAATTTGTGTTCATTGGGATCCTTACTGGCTTGCTAGTTGTACACCCAAATTTCTTGATCATTTCTCTGGTGTACTTAGCTTGATTGAGGAAGATTCCTTCTTTGGATTGCTTGACTTGAAGTCCCAAAAAGAAATTCATCAGACCCATCAGGGACATCTCAAACTTGTTTTGCATGAGCTTGGAGAACTTCTCACACAGCTTCTCATTGGGGGATCCAAAAATTATGTCATCCACATAAATTTGGACAAACAAGATGTCCTCTCCTTCAGTGATTCTGAAGAGAGTTCTGTCCACAGTTCCTTTGATGAAACCATGATCCAAGAGTGTTGGGATATGAATCCTAGAACAAGTCCTAAATGATGAATAAAAGATAAAAGATAAAGTTTTGATAAGCCAAAAGAAGACTTGAATATTTTCTAAGTGTTGACTGATCTAGTTTAGTTAAGTTGAAGTCATCTTGTACAGATCAGTAGAAATCAAAAGACAAGTATTAGTTTATAAAAAGTACTAGTTTCAAAAGACAAAAGATAAGTACGATTTATAAGTACTTCATATATTCATATTTTGTATATGTTAGATTGTTATTGAGCTATGAATAATTGTTGTATAGAGCTCATGTTTTTGAATGTAATAGATAGATTCTGTGTATAGTTTTATAAGTTGACTAAGCTTTATAACAAGAAGCTTAATGTAATGTAATAATCTTGTTAGGATTAGTTGATAGGACTAGATTAGTTCTATATTGTAATCTGAAGAAGTCTACTGCACAAGACAAGTAGAAGACGCAGTCTACTACTAAAGGACAAGACAGGTGCGACTCAACAAGACAAGTTAACTTGAAGTTAGTTACAGAAACGCGTATTGAAGATAAAGACTGAAGAATTAGTTAAGGAATAACTAATTAACTGAAGAAACGCGTGGAAGAAGAAATTTCAGTTAGAAGTTAGTTTTCAAGAAACGTTGGTTACAACTAACTGAGTTCTTGATTTCTAGAATCTATAAATACCTCAAGGTGTTTATCATTTGAAGACTACTGGAAATACATATACTGAAGCTACATACTGAAGAATTGTTCGAAGTTTCTCTCAGAGATTGAAGTTCAGAAAGTGAAGCTACATAAGACAAGTGAAGATCAGAAGGCTACTACTGAACGAAGAGAAGTTTTATTTTCGTTTACTGTTTCAAGTTGCTAGTTACTTGTAAAATAGCTAGTAAGATCGAAGATATATCTGGAGATATAATCGAGAAGATCTAAGTCTTATTTCTTGGGACTTAAAGCTACAAGAACATATTGCTCGATTGGAAGAGTTAATAAGAATTTCACAACTGGGTTTGTGAGAGTGGATGTAGACAAGTTGTCGAACCACTATAAATTTCGTGTTTGATTTACTTTACTGTTTTGTTTATTGTTTAATTGATTAAATGTTTACTTGCTGAACATACATAACTGAACAAGACTAGTTGAGTACATAAAACAGAGTTCTCGAAATAAGTTGAGTATAATCTTTAATTGGGCTCATTGTTAATTTCGTATTCCGCACATTGTAATTCTGATATATCGAAAGATTTTAGAAAAGTCTATTCACCCCCCTCTAGACATTCTGCTTAATACATATCTTCTTGAATCATGTCACTTGAAATAAGTGCTAACAAGTTACCTAAGTTCCAGGTTCAAGATTATGACTATTGGAAGCTAAGGATGGAAGCCATCTTCAGCTCCACTCACGACTTAATGATCTCCGTCATCACTGAAGGTCCAATTGTGACCATGATCCCCAATACTGCTGCCCTTGACACAAATCAACCCGTGGGTACACTCGTCAAGAAACCAAGGTCAGAACTAACCTCAGAAGAAATGAGACAGAATAATTTGGATAGCTTGGCCAAGAATTACATCTTACACACTCTTCCTAATGAGTATCTGGGAAAAGTGTTAAAATGTAAAACTGCCAAAGAAATGTGGGATCGCTTAGCTATCATTTGTGAAGGAACATCCCTAATCAAAGAAAGCAAGCTTTCCACTGCAGTCCAAAGATTTGAATCATTTCATATGAAAGCTGGCGAAACTATAGACCAGTTGGATACTCGTTTTACCAAAATCATGAATGACTTGGAAGTCCTTGGTAAATCTTATACTCCACGTGAAATCAATCTTAGGATTCTCAAAAGCCTTGATAGTCGATGGAAAATGGTAAAAATGCTTGTTAAGAATACCCAAGATATAGACGTATGGACAGCAGAAACCATGTTTCAAACTCTAAAGGCCCATGAGTTTGATTTAGACGAAGATGAACCTATAGTAAGTAGCGACGGAGAACATGCTGTATCTAAGAACGTTGCTTTTAAGGCTAGTTCGTCTAAGGTAGACAGGTCGAAGTCTAAAACTAGGTCTACTTCTGTGAAAGACGAGTTAGATAATGATCTTAGTCTGAAGGATCAGGTAAGCCTCATGGTTAGAAAGTTTGATAGGCTGAATAAACGTTTCGGAAGATATAAGAAGTTCTATAGAGAGCATAGAGGGTCTGCTTCTAAGAACTCGTCTGAGACCAGACGAGACCGAAACTCGTCCGAAAGGAGAGACGAAGTCTTGAAAGGTAACAGACAAGATAGAGAGTCTGATGGTAGGAAGATTGCTCGTTCTGATAGACGTGATAAACGAAGGAATATCTCTCCTATTAAAAAGGCTACTAATGATCTCTTGTGCTATAACTGTGAGAAGCCAGGTCACTACATATATGAATGTCCAGACCTGAGTACTGATGATCGAGAAGAACGCAAAGCACGAAGGGAAAGAAGATACAACCGTGGTAAGAAGGCAATGATGGCCAATGATGACTCTGACTCAGACGAGTTGCCATCATCCTCATCTAGCTACCCGTCTGAACAAGATCACGATGAAGCCTTCATAGTAGATGATGGTCTATGCTGCATGGCTAAAATCGACCAAGAGGTATCATCTGCTACATCTTTTCAATCTTGTGATGAATCAGAATCTGATGAAAGTGACACTGCCAGTAGCAAAGTAGGGAGCAGCCTTCAGCACTCTACTAGTGCAGTTGAAGACGACCTCCTACTTGCCAACAAGGCATTCATTGAAGTCAGTGACGAAAACATCATTTTAAGACAAGAAATCATTGATCTTAAGGAAGCCCAGTCTAAAGTAGATCCTAATATGACAGTCCTAAATGAACGCTTGCAAGAAGAGTTGAGTCAACTCAAAGACAAGTGTGCATTGACAGACAAGTTGTATCAAGACCTACTTAAGACACATGCTACTGGGAAACATGAATTCAATGTTTTAAAAAGTAAGTGCAAAAATCTTGAAGAACGTAATAAGTTCTTAGAAACCGAGGTTGTCACTCTAGACCTTAAACTTACTGACCTGGTTAACTCTTCAAAGGTTAACCTTGAACTGTCAGATAGGTATAGGGCTCCTGCTGACAAGACAGGCTTAGGTGCTGAGACATCAAGCTCGTCTACTCTAGTTCCTAAGAACCCTACTATTTTCATCTCAAGCTCTTTGACTAATGATAAAGGAAAAGAACCAATGATATACGATATTGATACTCCATCTAAAGGTACTGTACCAAAACAAGATCAAGTTAACATTCCAATTACCAAGGGAGGTAAAAAGAAAGTTAACAACAAGCCTGTTCCGTTTAAGACAAGTCAACAAAGGACTAGGAATCGTGGACGACCAAATCAGGTCAGATACGAGGATTGGTATCCCGAGGAGACTAGTACTAGACAAGTACAGACTAGACGACAAGAGTCTAGACCTCCTTTCATAAGGCAGTCTCAACTCTACTCGTCTAGACCTAGACAGGAAGGTCCAAAATACCGTACACAAGCTGTTCTATATCCTCCACCTTTGTCATATGATATCGAAGGAGAAGAAAGACCTAAACATGTCTATAAACCGTATGGACCTAATGCATATAAACCCTACTCTGACTATCATAGACAAGTGCCTGCTCAAGTAGAGATTAAGTCAAAAGGCTATCTCCAAAGAGTAGACCCGAACTCGACTGATAGGCCAGATAAGGACAACAAGGTCTTATTTTGCAACAAATATGGTCGAAAGCTTAGAAGATCAAACTTGTTCAGGACTCCAATGTACATTTGGATTCCATTGAACTCGACTAACCCCCCAGGACCCCAATAAACAAGGAGGGTACCTAAATTATGAAATATCATCTAATGCAGGGTCGACTCGATCTATACAAGAAGGGTGGCTCAATAGGAGAAACTTGGTACATAGACAGTGGCTGTTCGCACCACATGACTGGTACCAAGACTCTCTTATCAAGCTACCATGAACAAGAAGGACCAAAAGTAATATTTGGTGATAGCTCCACTGCTGTTACCAAAGGATTCGGCTACATTCGGAATGGAGACATAGAGATCCAAGATGTCTCATATGTTGAAGGCTTGAAATACAATTTACTCTCTGTTTCACAATTTTGTGATCGTGGATACAAGGTGCAGTTCAAGAGTCGCAAATGTGAAATCATTGACAAAAGGACTCATACCATACTACTTGTCGGCATAAGACAAGGAAGTGTGTACATAGTGAACTGGAACAGTTGTCCAAGGGACACCTGTCTACTTACTAAGAATCCTAAAGAACTTGGCTGGCTCTGGCATAGACGCCTCTGTCATCTAAACTTTAAGGTTCTTAATAAGATAGCCAGAGACTACCTTGTGGAAGGTATTCCCAATGAAGTCTACTACAAGTCACATGTATGCACGTCCTGTCAGAAAGGTAAACAGGTAAAGGGTTCTTTTAAATCTATTCCAACCCTCTCAACAAGTAGAGTTCTTGAACTTCTACATATGGACTTACATGGCCCAATTACTCCTCCAACTTTGAATGGTAGAAGGTACACACTTGTTGTGGTAGACGACTATTCTAAGTTCACTTGGGTAGTCTTCTTACACAAGAAGAGTGATACACAAACACTCCTACCTGATCTGTTGAAGAAGATTCAAGTTGAGAAGAATCAGTCCATTGTCAAGATCCGTAGTGACAAGGGTACTGAATTTATTAACTGCTATATTAAAGAATTTTGTTCTAAGCGTGGCATCCAGCACCTTACTAGTGCAGCAAGGAAACCACAACAAAATGGAGTAGCAGAGCGAAGGAACAGAACTCTTAAGGAGGCCTGCAGGACCATGCTGACAGAGTATAATACGCCTCAGAAGTTTTGGGCAGAAGCCATCAATACTGCATGCCACTCACAAAATAGAAGTGCTATCAATAAAGCACTAGGTAAGACGCCCTATGAGGTATGGAAAGGTAGAAAACCCAGAGTTTCATATTTTCATATATTTGGTTGTAAGTGTTTTATCCATAACAATGGGAAAAGCAAGTTGAATGCATTCGATGCTAAAGCAGACGAGGGGATATTCTTAGGATACTCCTCGACTAGCAAAGCATTTAGAGTATTCAACTACTCAACCCTCTGTGTGGAAGAAACACCACATGTAGTTTTTGAAGAATCTCAACAGGACTCGTCTGCCAACAAGATCAGTGAGAAAGTTACTGAGCTAACTATCGAATCTGATAAAGACTCAGAGGTATATGAATCCGTTCAAGCATACAATCCATTCATGAAAGCCCTCGAAACCGATGACAAGGAAAGGGTAAGTGCTCAAGGTAAGTCTACTAGACCAGTAGACATGCCTGCTCTAGTTGACTCATCTACTCCAGGTAAATCTGTTGATGATATAAATGATGTTGACATGCATGATGCTATAACTGATCTAGATGATGATATTATGCTTACAAAGACTAGAAAAACATGGAAATCTGCACATAATACTGAAAATATCATTGGTGACTCTACTGTTGGTGTGAAGACTAGACGACAACTCTTTGAGTCACAAGAACAATCTAGTCCATCTTTGTTTTGCTGGTGTTGTTTCCTCTCATCTATCGAGCCTAAAACCATCAAAGAGGCTTTAGCTGATAGTAATTGGATCATCGCTATGCAAGACGAGTTGAATCAGTTTGTTCGAAATGACGTCTGGGAACTTGTTGATAGACCTAGACATCATAATGTAGTTGGCACTCGATGGATTTTCAAGAATAAGAAAGATGAGAATGATGTAGTTGTTCGTAATAAGGCTAGACTAGTCGCCCAAGGCTATTCACAAGCTGAAGGCATAGATTATGATGAAACATATGCTCCTGTTGCTAGACTAGAAGCCATTCGATTGTTCCTTGCATATGTTGCTTACATGAAATTTACTGTATATCAAATGGATGTTAAAAGTGCATTTCTTAACGGTATTCTTGCGGAAGAAGTGTATGTTGAACAACCTCCAGGTTTCGAAGTCAAAGGTAACCAGGTATATAGATTAAAGAAGGCCTTATATGGACTGAAGCAAGCTCCAAGAGCATGGTACGATACTCTTTCTCAATTTCTATTAGAAAATGGTTTTACTAAGGGCAAGGTAGATAGAACCTTGTTCAGAAGACAAGAAGGGAAAGACATTTTACTCGTCCAAATTTACGTAGATGACATCATTTTTGGATCACCTAACAAAAAGCTGAGTGAAAGTTTTTCAACACTCATGCAAAGTAAATTTGAGATGTCTATGATGGGTGAAATGAATTACTTTCTTGGACTTCAAGTAAAACAGACCCCAGAAGGGATTTTCATAAATCAAGCAAAGTATACTCGTAATCTACTAGACAAGTATGGTATTAAGACATGTAAATCTTCTGGAGTACCTATGCAACCTACCTACAGGATGGATCCAGATGAGAATGGTAAGTGTGCTGATCAAACTCATTACCGTGGTCTTATTGGTTCATTACTCTACTTGACTGCTAGTAGACCTGATATTGCATTTTCTGTTGGTGTATGTGCTCGCTTTCAAGCTAATCCAAAAGAGAGTCATATGGAAACCACTAAAAGGATATTGAAATATTTGAAAGGGACCATCAATCGTGGTATATGGTATCCTTCAAATGATGATTTATCTCTAAGTGGCTACTCTGATTCCGATTTTGGTGGTTGTAGAATAGATAGGAAATCTACATCTGGTTCTTGTCAATTCTTAGGCACAAAACTCATTTCATGGTTTTCGAAAAAGCAGACAAGTGTTGCTACCTCTACTACTGAAGCCGAGTACATGGTTGCTGGTAGTTGTTGTAGTCAATTATTATGGCTTATTCAACAACTTAGAGATTATAATATCTGTGAATCGAATGTTCCTATTTTCTGTGATAGTAACAGTGCTATTGTCATTACACAAAATCCTGTTCTGCACACACGTTGTAAGCATGTTGATGTAAAACACCATTTCATACGTGATCATGTAGAAAAGAAGGATATTCGCATGGAAAAGATTCATACTGATTTTCAAAGAGCTGATATTTTCACAAAACCATTAGTTGAGGCCCGATTTCGTGAATTATGCATTAGTCTAGGACTGATTGATCTTGATCCTACTAGTATATAGCAATGTACTAACCAGACAGGTACAGTCCTAAGAAGAAAGGAGAAATAGACAAGTTACCACAAAAGGCACAGAGCACTCATCTACTCATTCAACAGACAGGTATACAAGGTCAGACAAGTTGACCAAACAACCCGATGAGGAAGCTGGTAAAGCTGAGGGTAATACTAAGGGAATATACATTTAAGGGGGAATCCTTGATTTCTTAAAGATCCTTATGTTGACTCTTTAGTTTGGTAACAGTCATCTTGTTTGAACCTTGATCATTGACTTAAATTGATATTATTCTACTCGACTATCTGTCGCACAAAATAAGACAGGTACATAAAGTTGTTCGACGTTCAGAATAGACACGCACAATTGAAGGGGGAATTCGACTAGTACTCATAAGACTACTCGTCTTGTGAAATTAAGTCTACTCGCCTTATGAAGCTTAGGCCTACTCATCTGTTGTGGATGGACTCGAACAGACAAGCTAAGTTTTCTTTGATTTAAATGTGTTAAGTGTTTGTGTTTATTCGAAACAAATTAAGGGTATTAAAGTAATTTGAGAGTGTTAAAGTTTGAATATCCTATAATTGGATTTATACACCCCTATTTAATGAGGTGTACACATTCATTTCGCGCCAAAATATGAATATGTTAGGTCAGATGAGTACACTCCTCATTCTACCAATAAGAGAGGTGGATTTCAATTTTTACAAAATCAAATCTCATTTTCATCTCGGTTCCGTAACCGAATGCCAAAGGTCTCGACCGTTGGATCTAATCCCTCGATCTTGACTGTTGGATCAAAAATTCAGTTTTAAACAAAACCTAACACTTGCACACATCTTGCCTCACGTTTTCATAACTCTACTACTTGCTAACAGTTGATTTCCTGCATAATCTACTTTCTTGTTCATTACGAATCATTTAACATGTCGATTCGATCTATTTTCGATGTAAGTACCAACATTCAGGCACCATTTGATCTAGGCAGATACATAAATGACAACAAGGTGCATGTTGAACCATCTCTGTTCTTTAAAGGAAATCACACGGTCGGAAATGTAGAAATCTTGACCAAATGCACCAGATGCGGTCTAAAACCCTACTTAGAGGCGTTTCCTCAAGTTGTTTTGGAGGAAGAAGTTTTGGAATTCTATGCCAACGCCAACAGAAGAGGAGATGTTATCGAATCATTTATTGGTACAAGTCGAGTGGAAATCACTCGAGAAGCTCTATTTGAAAGATTGAAGCTGCCCATCGGAACGATTAATGTGGAAAAGTATGCTGAAGGACAGGAGATGAGGTATTTAAGCATCTTCTGTGGAAAGAAAATGAAGCTGAAACCAGATGGTAAAGCTCCTACAGCCAAGAAGGGTGAACTCTTGGAAAAATATCGCACTCTGCTGGACATAGCAAGCAAGATGCTTCTATGTGCCACTGGGTCTCATGACTCAGTTACCCAAGCCAAAACAAGGATAATGGCAGCCATATATGATGGAATAACTGAGGGTAATTGGTTTAAACTGATAGCTGACAGGATGATGTACTTTGAAAGAAGTGTTAGAGTGGATGTTGATACTCGCAATTGGGTAGTATCACAAGCGGTTGGATATGGTAACAAGCTGAGCATCTTACTCCCACTATTGATGCCCAACAAGTCTGATTGGAGCAGGGGAAAGCCCTTTCATCCTCTTAAGTTCTATTTAAAGAAAGAGGCACTGAAGAAGCAGGCTGCTGTAAGGCCAGCTGCCCCAAGGCAAGTTCAATTTGATGATTCAGAGGTGTTGCCGTATGCGGATTCGGAGAGTTCTTCACAAGCTGGGTCTGAGGAAGCAGAGTCCAGTGCAGACGACTCAGAGAAGACTCAGTCAGATGAAGAGTCGCAACACGAGAAGGAGTCGAGTGACCAAATTCCTGAAATGTATACTCTCGTCAGAGTTGAATCACCTACTCGTCCAGTCAAGTCGAGTTCACAGGTTGGTACTTCTACTCAATCTGTTTCAATTCCTCTCTCTCTCACATCTACTTCTATCCGAACCAAGGCTAGATCACATCGATCTAGGCCTCGACCTGTACCCCCAACCTCACAAGCACTGGCAGCACGACCGCTGAGAGCCAGTCATCCCCTACACACTCCCATAATTGACACAACTGATACTCCGACAGTTGTCACACCGAACCAAGCTACTTTAGAGCCCCCAGAAACCACAGTCCATATTCCTACTACCTCAACAGAAAATGTTGAAACCCCTCACCCATCTACGTCAGACACGATGCCAGTTGCCACTGCAACAACTGAGACAGGGACCCCACCTGCTCAGACCCCGTCTGATGTTAGATTTAATTCCCTGGTTTACTATCCTATGTGTTTGAGGGAGAAGCGTATTCGATCTCGGGTGACCAGGAATTTGAAGAGAACGCTCTCAACTCTCGAAGTGGACTATGAGTCAGAGCAGTTTGAGATCCTTCTTAGGATATGCACCTGGTTTGCACTGAAGAAATCCTCAACCGACGATCTTTTCGAAGTTATTCAAGGCATGGGTGGAATCTCCAATTTTATGGATTGGGAGATGGAACAGAAAGAAAATAGTGGTGTTAAAGATCATTCTGAATTATTCCCGCCAAAAGCCTTAGTTGATCTTGTAAAGAGGCTATTGAAAATTCCTGATGGAATTCTGGTAGAAGAGTTCTCATCTGACGTTGGAACTCAGACTGAGCTAGTGGAAGAAGAGAAGGCAGAACTTGTTAATATTGCTGTTCAAACCTCAGAACCTTCTGAAGATGAGGCTGATAGTTCAGAAGAAGTTGATTCTTTTGACTTTGGAAAAGAGGATGATGAATTCATGGATGCAGTTATGTTTGATGGAGAGGAACTTGTGGAAAAAGTTAAAGACGATGTGGTTGGTGAAGCTCAGTCGTCGTCTCAAAGTTTTCCTATAGGCTATCTTGCCGAGCTGAAGACAGACTTGAAAGAAGTTATTCATTCTGCGATAGAAGAGTTCTTACACTCGAAAGTGAAAGATGTTTTAGTAGAACAGAATCAATCACTTGTAGACAGCTCAAGAGAATTGATTGTTGGAGAAGTCAACAAGATGGACTCAACTTTCAGAGCAGAGTTGTATGCGGAAGTTGAAAGGTTTATCCAGAATCAAGTGGATACTTCTGAGAAGAGATCTATCTCTTTTGCTAGATCGTTAGCTGAAGAGTCGGGTAAAATGGAAAGACTCTACAGGGTGAAAATTGAGATTGCTCATGAGCAAAGGCGAGAAGCACAAGATCAGTTGGTGCGTTCTCAAGCTGTTCTATCTGATTTAACAAAGCAAAACACTCTTCTACGACAGACAGCTACTCATTTCAAAGATGAGTTGGCTATTAATTCAAAGAAACTAGAGTCAACTGCTGATCGACTAGACAAGTTGAGTCGAGATCAGAACTATCAACAACAGATAAAGCTAGCTGCTGAAGCGATGAAGGAAGCCGTAAAGGAAGAAATGACTCGCTTTACAAGCTTTTTCACTCTTAAGGCCAATGATGAAGCCAAAAAGGGGGAAGAGGCAAGTAAAGAAGGGCAAGTCAGCTTATCCAAGCTGAGTGCTGAACCCGAAGAGAAGGATGCTGCTACTGCTATGCAAGAGCTAAGGAGGCCTAAAAGGAGGCTAGTTAAAACTGCAGAGCTGGAGCAAGCTGAAGCTGATGAACTCAAAAGATTGGAGAAAGGCAAGAATGTTGTATCTCCAGAAGCTGAGATTCAGACCAGACGGTCTAAAAGAAAGATAGTTTTTGAAGAAACTGAAGAAGTTGCTGCAGTTGAGAAGAAGCAAAAGATTGCTGATCCTCATGATGAAAGTCATTATGCTAGCAAGAAGAAAATTGAGAAACATATTGAAAGATTGCAGAAGCTGAAGACTGATGAAGAAGAAGTGGAAGACCAGTTCATTGATTATTTCATTGACAAAGAGCATCGTCAAGAATGGCTCAAAGTAAAGAGGCAATGGGAACTGGATCACTGGATTATTCGAAAGTATGGTGAGACTGAAAGTCCAGACGAGTTGTATGCCATGTTTGACAAATTCATGGAAGGACAAAACAAATTGCTTTGGAATTTGATTATGAGAATATCTGCTGCTGCAAATTTCAACATTCTGATACCGATCTTTCCAAGATGGAAGACTCCCATGACCAGATCAGGTAAAAGGGTTGATCTTAACCAGATCAAGAAATTCGAAGAGGAGCTGCTAGATAAAGAGAAGATTGAAGATGAAGACCATATCAGTATTATTCACAGGAGACTCCTTGATGCATTCTGTGTTCCAAATTTAGAAGAAGGTACTCTTTCAGATTAGTTTTTTTTGCTCTGATTGCTTAAGTTTTTTTGATGATTTAGTATGTGTAATATCTACTGATCATATTTTGAATGAATGAAAAGATAAAGTACTATTTTGGTGTTAAAAGACAAGATAACTACTTAACTAGTCTACTATTATTGTGGAAAAGATTCAAGTAGTTTTGGCTTCATCAAAAAGGGGGAAATTGTTGGGATATGAATCCTAGAACAAGTCCTAAATGATGAATAAAAGATAAAAGATAAAGTTTTGATAAGCCAAAAGAAGACTTGAATATTTTCTAAGTGTTGACTGATCTAGTTTAGTTAAGTTGAAGTCATCTTGTACAGATCAGTAGAAATCAAAAGACAAGTATTAGTTTATAAAAAGTACTAGTTTCAAAAGACAAAAGATAAGTACGATTTATAAGTACTTCATATATTCATATTTTGTATATGTTAGATTGTTATTGAGCTATGAATAATTGTTGTATAGAGCTCATGTTTTTGAATGTAATAGATAGATTCTGTGTATAGTTTTATAAGTTGACTAAGCTTTATAACAAGAAGCTTAATGTAATGTAATAGTCTTGTTAGGATTAGTTGATAGGACTAGATTAGTTCTATATTGTAATCTGAAGAAGTCTACTGCACAAGACAAGTAGAAGACGCAGTCTACTACTGAAGGACAAGACAGGTGCGACTCAACAAGACAAGTTAACTTGAAGTTAGTTACAGAAACGCGTATTGAAGATAAAGACTGAAGAATTAGTTAAGGAATAACTAATTAACTGAAGAAACGCGTGGAAGAAGAAATTTCAGTTAGAAGTTAGTTTTCAAGAAACGTTGGTTACAACTAACTGAGTTCTTGATTTCTAGAATCTATAAATACCTCAAGGTGTTTATCATTTGAAGACTACTGGAAATACATATACTGAAGCTACATACTGAAGAATTGTTCGAAGTTTCTCTCAGAGATTGAAGTTCAGAAAGTGAAGCTACATAAGACAAGTGAAGATCAGAAGGCTACTACTGAACGAAGAGAAGTTTTATTTTCGTTTACTGTTTCAAGTTGCTAGTTACTTGTAAAATAGCTAGTAAGATCGAAGATATATCTGGAGATATAATCGAGAAGATCTAAGTCTTATTTCTTGGGACTTAAAGCTACAAGAACATATTGCTCGATTGGAAGAGTTAATAAGAATTTCACAACTGGGTTTGTGAGAGTGGATGTAGACAAGTTGTCGAACCACTATAAATCTCGTGTTTGATTTACTTTACTGTTTTGTTTATTGTTTAATTGATTAACTGTTTACTTGCTGAACATACATAACTGAACAAGACTAGTTGAGTACATAAAACAGAGTTCTCGAAATAAGTTGAGTATAATCTTTAATTGGGCTCATTGTTAATTTCGTATTCCGCACATTGTAATTCTGATATATCGAAAGATTTTAGAAAAGTCTATTCACCCCCCTCTAGACATTTTCTTTAGCTTCCCTCGATATTAACTCAACTTAGGGACCTACAAAGAGGAACTGTGACAGGGTGTCATACCAGGCTCTTGGAGCTTGCTTGAGTCCATATAGAGCTTTCTTCAATCTGTAGACTTGATTTCCAATCTCAAAGCCAGGTGGTTGCTCCACATAGACTTCTTCTTTTAAAACTCCATTTAGGAAAGCACTCTTGACATCCATTTGGTATACTTTGAACCTCTTGTGGGCTGCATAGGCTAAGAAAAGTCTGATTGCTTCTAGCCTTGCCACAGGTGCAAAGGTCTCATCATAGTCAATGCCTTCTGATTGACAATAGCCTTTTGCCACTAATCTGGCCTTGTTTCTGACAATCACATCATTTTCATTCTTCTTGTTCTTGAACACCCACTTGGTTCCAATAACATCTTGATGTGAAGGTCTATCCACCAGCTCCCATACATTATTTCTGGTGAATTGATTTAGCTCTTCCTGCATTGCTGTGATCCAGTTTGCATCCTGAAGTGCTTCATCAATGTCTTTTGGTTCATGTTCTGATAAGAAGCAACAAAACATAGCACTTTCACCATGAAAACTTCAGGTTTTGACTCCTATACTTGGATCACCAAGTATTAGATTGGTAGGATGGTCAGATAACCAAGTTCTCCTTTTTCTGATCCCTTCAGTAGAGTTGTCCTCTACTAAAGTTGAGTCACCAGTGTTATAGAACTCAGGATAATTGAATGCGGGATCTAATTCAGGATCATATTCAGGGATGTTGTCCTCAATGTTTGGAACATTGGTATTTTCAACATTTATGGTTCCCCCTGGAATATTGGATCCATTAACTACCTCAACAGAGCCTGCTTCTTCATTGGTAGTTGTTACCTGAGGGTGAACTGGGATTGGATCATTCAGTTCATCATTTCCTTCAGTGGGGTTTGCTTCAGGAATATTGCCTTCAGGATTGTTGTCCAGTGTAGCATTTTCAGGGAGATTGGCTTGGACAACATCTATGAATTCAGTGTCCTTGTCTTTTAAGCTTAATCTGGTTGTTCTTTGTGTGATCTCTTCTGTATCCAGGTTTTTGTTCCTGATCTCAAAGATAGATTCATCAAACACAACACGAGGTGTTTCCTCCACAACAAGGGTTTTCTTGTTGTAGACTCTGAAAGCTCTACTGATTTGATAGTATCCAAGGAATACTCCCTCATCAGCTTTGCTATCAAAAGATTTCAACTGTTCTTTCCCATTATTGTGAATGAAACACTTACAACCAAATATGTTAAAGTATGACACTTTAGGCAATCTTCCTTTCCAGAGTTCATAGGGGGTTTTGCCTTGCCCCTTAGTAATCAAACACCTATTCTGAGTATGGCATGCAGTATTTAGCTTCAGCCCAAAACCTCTTTGGTAGATTAGAATCAGCAATTAAGGTTCTAGCAGCTTCTTTTAGAGTTCTATTCCTTCTTTCTGCAACTCCATTTTGTTGAGGGGTTCTAGCTGCTGAGGTTTCATGAGCTATTCCATTTAAAGTGCAATACTCATTGATGTATGAATTTATGAACTCAGTGCCTTTATCAGATCTTATCTTGATAATTCTAAGGCTTTTCTCATTTGACAGTCTCTTTAAAAGTTCAGGCAGTTTGACTTGTGTTTCCTTCTTATTAAGGAGAAATACTACCCATGTGAACCTAGAAAAGTCATCTACTACTACCAAGGTGTATTTCCTTCCATTTATGCTTGAAGGGGTAATTGGTCCAAATAAGTCCATATGTAAAAGTTCAAGTACCCTTTCAGTGGAAATGACTGGTTTTCCTTTAAATGAGGCTTTAATCTGCTTTCCTTCTTGGCATGGTTTGCAGACATGCTCCTTTATGAAAACCTCATTGGGTAGTCCTTTTACTAATGCATTTCTAGCAAGTTTGTTCATTGATTTAAAGTTCAAGTGGTTTAGCCTCTTGTGCCATAACCAGCTTTGTTCACTAGAGCTCTTAGCAATGAAACATGCAGCATCAGTAGACTTGTCCCAGTCTGCAAAATACACATTTCCTTTCCTAGTTCCAGTCAATAGAGTTTGTTGAGTCTTATCCTTTATTAAGCATTTTCCACTTGAAAACTCAACATTGAAGTCTTTATCACAGAATTGACTGATACTTAGGAGATTATATTTGAGACCAGTTACATAGGACACATTGGATACTTTGATATTACCAATCATCAAAGTACCATAACCTTTTGTTGTTGCTTGTGAGCTGTCTCCAAATGTGACATTTGGGCCTTCTTTTTCAATAAAATCAGTGAGGAGTTCCTTGTTTCCAGTCATGTGCCTTGAACATCCACTGTCAAGGTACCATGCTGTCTTTTTGCTCATACTCCTCTTCTTGTGGCCCAATAGTACCTGCAATTAGATAGGTTTAGGTACCCTTTTAGTTTTGGGTCCTGAGAGGTTAGCTGTACCTTTTGGAACCCAAACTTGCCTAATTACCCTGATTGATTCAAGGTGGCTAAGTTGTTTTCCTTGTGCATCAACATACACTGTCTTTCCCTTAAATGCCTTTGGGAAGGTGTGTGTGAAAGTGTTAACTCTGTCAGTTTCAGGAGGGTTGTCAAATCTCCTGAACTTATGAGTTCTTTGTGCAGCTTGATGAAATCTTTGAGGAAAGGTCTTTTTATGACCATTACCCTTTGGCATGAAGGGTTTTGGTTGTCTCATTTTATTCTGCCCTTGAGGATAGTTGTCCTTAGGTCTATTCAGCTGAGGCTTTCTCAGAAGAGTTGGCCTTGGCTGATTATACCTTGGATAACTCCGCTGAACATTGTTCAGGAGAGTTGCCCTTCCAATGGGTCTACTCTGCTGATCAACATTCCTCTTGTGTTCAAGGACTTTGGCCATTTCCTTAGGTTTGGGCCTAGTCTCCTGAAGCACTTGAGTAGGAATTTCATTCATTTTGCCCTTTCCTTTATTCAGTGGCTGAATCATTTCATTTTCAGCTTGTTGTGCCACTGATTTGACAAAGATTTTCTTAGTGTTACTTGTTGAAGCAACACTAAGACAAGGTGAAGATTCAAATGGATCAAAACCTAATCCACTTCTTTGAGCCATAGGTCTTTGATAACTCTGAATTTCCTCTATTGCTCTAGAGGATTTGTTCAAAGCAGACATCTTTAATTTCAGGCTCTCTTCACTTGATTTGAGAATGTCATACTCATGTGAGAGATTTTCAAACTTAGCTTGAAGAATTATTAGTTCAAAATCTTTTCTCTTCTGAGTAAGCAGTTGAGCATCAATCTATCCTTGTTGGTCAACTATCCTGAGATTTGCTTCCTCAAGCTCTCTCAAGGCTTGTTGATACACCTCAGTAGATTTAATATCAACTACTATCTCAGCAGGTTTTGAAAGCTCAATTGAAAGCCTTTCATTTTCTCTCACACAATTATCATGAAATTCTTGTAATCTAGTGAAATCTTCCATCAACTTCCCAAAGGAAAGTTTTAAGTTTACTTCACTAGTGTTCTGTGATAAGAATGATGGTGAGCTAGAAGTGGAGGATACCTCATCATCCTCAATAGCCATGTTGCACACATCATCATCATCGTCACTGTTAGAGAATAGTCCATCAGAAGAGTTGAGGCTTTCAGCACTATCAGATTCATCACCAGCCATCATAGCTTTTCTGTTGGTGAACTTCCTGTCTCTTTTGGCTTGCCTCCCTCTTCTTTCTTTCGAGCTGAGTTCAGGGCAATCATACTGGAAGTGCCCTTTCTTCTTGCAATTGTAGCACAGATCCTCATCATCATCTTTCTTGGATTCATCTCTTCTTTTGGATGATGAAGGTTCGGCTCTACTGGACCTTCTCCTATCAGAGTACTTGTCCTCTGATCTTTTCTCTTCAGGCTTTTTGTCTTCAGCCTGTGCTTCAGGAGAGTTGTACCTTCTCCTGAATTTGTTGTCTTGGTAGAATTTCTTGTATCTACCAAACCTCGAGTTGAGCTTGTCAAACCTCCTTGCCATAAGAGCCATTTCTTCCTTCATTTCAGCCTTAGAGACTGACTTTGATGATCTTGGAGTGGGTTGCATTTCGGGTTCAGCAGCTTTGGCTTTAAATGCCACTCCTTTGACTGGTAAGGAAGTCTCTTCTGCTGGTTTCTTCTATTGAGGTCCAACTCATAGGCTTTGAGTTCTGAGAAGATTTGTTGCATGGGCATGGTAGAGAGATCCTTGGTGTTTTGTATCATAACAGCATAGACATCCCACTTTTGAGTGAGACTTCTCAGGATTTTCAAGCCAACTTCTCTCTTGGAGTACACCTTGCCCAATGAGTTGATTTCATTCATCACATCAGTGAATCTACCAGCAAACTTGTCAATGGATTCTTCAGACTCCATTGTGAATTGTTCAAACTTCTGCACAGCAACTTGGAGCTTGTTCTCCTTGATCTTTTCTGTACCCTCACACATCTCAGCAAGAGTGTCCCAAATTTCTTTGGCAGTTGTGCAGTGGTAGACTCTACCCATGATTGCATCTGGAATTATTTGGTAGAGGGTGTTCATGGCAAGATAATTCAGATTATCTTTCCTCTTTTCATCAGCAGTGAAGTCATCTTCATCTTTGGGAATCAGCTCTTTGCTCATCTGTCAATCTGGGGTTCATTTGAGTAAACCCAAAAGGACCTCTTGTGATTACTCTCAGTGTATCAGTATGAAGAGATGCAAGATGAGCTCTCATTCTGATTTTCCAGAAATCATAATTGTCTATAGAGAACATGGGCAGTTTGTGATGTGAGATGTGGTTGACTGGATTTGTGGCCATGTTGTCCAATCCTTGAACAGCATCATTAGGAACAGCATTATTGTTGGTCATGGCTTAAGAATAAGATGTCAGTCAAATGATAAGATTTCAGATAGATCAGTTCAGTGACCACACCAAATATGTGATTTTGAAAATCAAGATGGATTTTCAGAAGCAGTGGTCTTTGAACCCCTGCTCTGATACCACTTGTTGGTCCTGAAAGGAGTATATAACAAGTGTATGGGGGGGGGGGAATACACTTGTATTCAAATCTTTTCAAACTTTGATCAAACCAGAGATCAGCAATGTTGTCTTGGACAACTCTACTGAAGATGTATAACTTCTTAGAGATAATCAAGCTACTAAGCACTATTAAGTACTTAGTTGAATGACTATCTAAGTTAGTTATAAGTGCGGAATTAGTGGTTGGCCCTTTAGTTTAAACTCCTTTAAATTCTGAAATCACTTAAGCACTAATCCAATTTTCAGGGAACTTGTCCAATACAGTTTTTGCACAGTCTTTAATATATGTCTTTTGAAAGATCAGTTTTGTGTGCAGTGTTGAATGTATGACAGTACTTGAAAGTAAATCAACACAAGAGTTTATAGTGGTTCAGAGACTCAAGCTCCTACATCCACTTTCCCTGATTTAACAGGATAATTCATTCACTCTTGGAATTAACTTGTTTTATAGTGCCAATGTGCACTTGATCAAGAACACCACTCCTTGGTGAATTGATCCCTAGGATGTCTAGAGTCCTAGTACCCTCTATCAACTCAGAACTGAACTGTTCTTCTCTCAACAATCAGCTCCTACCACTTCTACTACTACAACCTTCTCACTTTCTCACTTGAAAGGGGTAAGGGTTGAAGTAAGGTTCCAACTAATGAGATATCCTTTACAATGAAGGTCAGTGTATAAGGATATGATATCTCTCTAAGCTTTGTATGGATAAACAATGAAGTTCAGCTTAGAAGAAGTGTTTCAAGACTAAGAATGTCTTTTGAGGACTTTGAAGCTTCAGAATAATTGTTCAGTTGGATGTAGAATGGATGCTTCAAAATGTTGACACTTCTGTATTTATAGACAATTTTGAGGATTTGCCCGTTGGAGAGGCAGTCTCAAATTGCTATAAATGTCTTCCTTGAGTTCTTCAAACTGGAAAACAGTTTCTTGATAGTGACATGTCCTCACTTGGGTAATAAACGGCTTGTAAGACTTTGTCTTCATTCTGCAGCACTCTTCCCAATGTCTGACTTTAAGATTCACTTGTTAGGACTTGGACATGGCTTCTGAAGTTTGATCCAATGATAGGACAACATTCCTTATCAAATGGACAACTCTGCTTATCACTATCAGCATAGTTGGCTTGCTCTTCTTCAGATGACTCGACTCTTTCCCTTTGCTTCATGTAGATGTGATCTCAGCATGATTCAATGAAGCCTTTTAAGGTGTTGTTGTCTTTATCTCTTCAGCATAGTTGATTTTCAAGCTTCAGAACACTTTGTTCTGGTTTAATTGTGCTGAGACAACTCTTCTGGACAACTCTCCTGATCAGCATACTTGGCCTTTGAGCTTCAGAATCTTTGTTCTTGTTTTAATTGCACAGAGACAACTTCTCTGGACAACTTTCCTGATCAGCATACTTGGTCTTCAATAGACTTAGTGATTGTTCCAGAATTTGAGCCTTGAGGGGACTTGATCTTGATGGTTTTCAAGGCATATGTTCCCCCTCAAATTGTGCATCTAATTATCTAAGAGCTGCCTAACATATCAGCTTCTCATCTAGCCTTATTCTATATGTTCTAACATTCTTAGAACATAATCATCTTGACTTAGGCATGTCTCAGGAGGTTTTGGTATTCAATCAAAACATTTATCATTTTATTCCCAACACTGACCTTCAAATCAATTTCAGCGAATTTGAAGAAAACTTCGGCGTGTGTCTGCGAAAGGGGCAAAGAAAAGATTGAGGGATATTGGCTAATCCCAAGAAAAGAATTTTCACAAAGATCAAAAATCCCGTCGCACGAGAAACACCAAAAGGAAGGAGCAGGAAGATCAAAAATTTTGGCTAGGAAAAAAGAAACTTCTCGAAAGAAGTTCTTCGGGATGCTCATGAATTCCACTCTTCAAGAGAGAGAAAACAGATAGGTTTTTTTACTTATCTCTTTATTCCAGGGTGCGTTGAATCTTGAAAAGTCCTTTGAGTAGCTTTTAATAACACCATTATATGATATGGTAACATATATGAATTATTTTGCCTCCTTGAGAAGTAATCTTGAATTTGTCCTTATTATGTGGTGTCAGGTGTGATACAGTCCTAGAATTTACGTGTGGTAGATAACAAGATATGTGCAAAATATATATATATATATGGTGAGGGACGGACCATAATTTGAGTTTAGGGGCAGAAAAAAATTAAGATACAAATACTAACACATGTATAATATATATTACCATGTTCATCTACTTCACGAGTAGATCGATTACTTCACGTTTAATTATTCAATAATTAACGTTTAGCCCATCTAATAATTTTTAATTAGAAGGGTGTCAAAACACATTAATTTCAAATTAATGCCAACAATCCCCCACATGAGTGAAAATTGTGTCTATAGTACATCAGACTCATTGTTCAGTTCATTTTGAGACTTCAGTGCACTGGAAATTAGTTTTTGGCTTTGAACTTTCTATAGTCGAACACCATCGGGTACACTGGCGGCTTAGTGGACGCAGTGCCTTGAACTAATCCTCCATAGTGTATACATAATCAACAGTGCAGGCACACTTCAATCTCGACTCTGTTTTGTTCTCACGTTTTTGTCCGTTTTAGTCATGGACGTCCTTTGTATTCATAAATGTTTGGTCGAAGCGCCCCTCACTTCTTATTTATATAAGTGATCTCCTTTTGAGTACCCCCATAATACCCAGTTCTTAGGAATCATTAAGAGTCTAAGACTCAACCTACACCACATTGTATAGGTCCTTAACACTTGATAAAGTGCTGTTAGGAATGGTCATGATTTTCAAGTGTTGTATCACTAACATCCACATTTTAGTTTTCTCATTGAACCAAGTTATTGGGATCTCCAGTCATCATGGTTGTGTTTCCACTGTTTCAGTTTTCTTTGTTGGTTTTAGACTCATTCCTTCTATTAGCTTGTTCATTTGATCTCAGTTTATGTTTTTCTTGAGCGGATCCGCTATATTGTCTTTTGACTCCAGTTGAGATAAAATATCTAACGGAGTTGTGTCGACGACGTATGTGTCTCGACTTTCCGTTATACATGATGTTCATAGCTCTACCAATAGTAGCTTGACTATCACAATGTACCAACACCGAGGGTACTGGTTTGTTTCAACAAGGAATGTCTTCCAGAAAGTTACGCAACCGCTCAGCCTCTACTACGGCTAGTTCTAAAGCAATAAATTCTGATTCCATTGCGGAACGAGCAATACACATTTATTGCGTGGATCTCCACGACACTTTTTCTCCTCTAATAGTGAATACATATCCACTAGTGAAAAACGAGTCTTTGGAGTCGGATATCCAATTAGCATCACTGTACCCTTCTAGTACAACTGGATGTGTCGTGAAAGGAAGCCCAAAGTTAATGGTGTACTTTAAGTATCTTAAGACCCTTTTGAGATCCTTCCAGTGCTCATTACTTGGATTACTCGTGTATCTATTTAACTTGTTTATCGAGCATGCAGATTAGGGCGTGTATAATTCATTATGTACATCACACTTCCAATGATCCTTGCATATTCCAGCTAAGCCACTGGATCTCCTCTATTCTTTTTCAGATGCACATTATGTTTCAGGGGTGTTTTAGCAGTGGATCATTAAAAATATTAAATTTCTTTAGTACCTTCTCAACATAATGAGATTGAGTCAATGAGATTCCATTTGGCGTTCTCTCAATCTTGATTCCTAGAATCACATATGCTAATCCCATGTCTTTCATGTTAAAGTTTTTATTTAACATGTTTTTTGTATTAACTATGATGTTATGATTGTTACCCATGATTAACATGTCATCTACATATAAGCACACGATAACAAAACTATTTGGTGTATCTTTCACATATACACACTTGTCACATTCGTTAATGCGAAACCCATTTGACAACATCGTATTGTCAAATTTCAAGTACCTATTGTTTTGGAGCTTGTTTAAGTCCATATAGTGATCGAACAAGTTTACACACTTTTTCTCATTTGCAGGCGCAACATAACCTTTTGGTTGATCCATGTATATTTCAGCATCTATGTTACAATTAAGACACGTAGTCTTAACGTCCATTTGGTGTATTTTGAGGTTGTGCAAAGCAATAATCGCTATAACTACACGAATGGAGGTGATTCTTGTCACTAGTGAGTAGGTGTCAAAGAAATCATATCCTTCTTTGTGTTTAAAACCCTTAGCAACCAAACAGGCTTTATACTTTTCAACTAATCCGTCTGCTTTATATTTTCTTTTAAGGATCCACTTGCATCCCAAGATCTTACAACCTTTAGGGAGATCAACCAACTCTCATGTATGATTTTACAGAATCGAATCATATTCACTATTTATGGCTTTCTTCAAGGGAGTTGCATCTGGTCTTGCCAAAGCTTCTTTAATAGTCTTAGGTTTATCCTCCTCCAGTACGTAAGTAACGAAGTCCGAGCCAAAGGTCTTATCAATTCTAGCTCGTTTACTGCGTCTAGGTTCTTCACTCTCTTGAGTGGAAGGGCATTCAGTGTCTTCTGTTTCTTCGTGGGTTCTTTTACTATAACTCACTCTCTTTCCCTAAATGAAAAGATATTTTCCAAGAACACAACGTTCGTTGATTCAATTGTAGTACCTTTTGTCATATCAGATATTTCTGACTTGTATATCTGAAACTGATAAGCACTACTATTGAGAGCATATCCAATTTTTCACGGATTTCACAACACCAAAATACACGACCTCAAGTATACGGTGTATATTGTAGTGAAGTAAGTACGAGGTCGATCCCACAAGGAGGGGGAGTGTAAAAGTAGAGTTTGTTGATTAAGTTCTAAATAGACGTGATCAAAAATTAAGTGTTTGATTACCCTAAATTGCGTACCAAATTGTCACAAGTAAACAATAAAAGAGTAATGGATAAAATCGATCAAGTATGCTCATGCGAATCACGAAAATACAAGAAAAGTGGATTAAACTCAAATAAGAGAAAGTAGGTTCCAAGGTATATGTCACACTAAGGGGACAATTTATGATTAAAAGTCTATTTAAGTGGTGTTGTGTTTATTACTATAGTGTTGATCACTAAATAATGAATTAAAAGTTCTTTCGATCCAATTAATCCAAGAGAAATATTACCCAAACTAGTATCTCTACCTAGCATGCATAATAAATCCCAAAAAGGCTCCTAAGATCATTTAATACCCTCCGAATAGTTGATCCTCTCTCGAGCTCAAAATAAATTGGGTGGAATGCTTAAGTACGAATAATGAAAAAGATTTCTCAATCTAATTTCAATTAATAATAAATACTCCCTCCGTCCCATAATAACTTTCACACTTTCCTTTTTGGGACGTCCCACAATAACTTTCACACCCTTAAAATGGAAAACCCTTTACAAACTCCACCCTCACAATATCCTCAATTTTACACAAATGCCATTACTTTTTCTACACACATACACAAAAGTCAACTCATTCTTTACTTTATACATAAATGTTTACAAAATTACCCCTCAAAACTCCACTCATTACTACACTTTCTTAATATTTGTGCCCATCTACCTATGAAAATTAATATGGGACGGAGGGAGTAAAACATATTATCATGGCTATCGACAACATATCTTGCAATGAAAATTAAGCATTCAAATACAAATAGACAACACAACCACCAAATAAATAAGAAATTAATTCATAAACATCGATCCATCCAAAGTGTAAACATAGCCCTAGAACCAAAAGTGTTCTAGCCAATCACCAACATAATCAAACTACTACAAAATTCAATGACAAAATGAAATAAAAGTAAAGGAAATAGAAAGATTAGTCTATGGAATGATGGAGCCTAGAATTCCAAAGCAAATGACCCAATCCTTGCTCCCATTGGTGAAGAATTGAAGAAGATGATGGTGACTACATCAAAGTGTGTGTTAATACGTGTGAATCCCCTATATTACTAATAGGGAGTTCCTTTTTACTGAGGTGTCGCTACGAGAGTCGTTTCGCCTATGTGTAATTTTAAGAATAATTCAACTACACATGTCATTTTAATACTCCTCTTCGTTCCAACTCATCATCTGATCTGTACAACCACATCTTTATTTTATGAACTAGGGTTTTCGCAGCCCTCTCTCACGCTGTATCCCGTCTATCGCCTCTCTGCCTGCTGCATCTCTTCGCCTCTATCGCTGCCCTCCATTGATGAAAGGTAATACTCATGCGATTCGATTCCTAAAGAGCCTCTCCTCACCCCCAAGTCGATTTTGTATGTTTCAAAATCATCTGTAATTAATGGAGTCAATGGATTTGCAACCCTTGATTCAAGTCATTTTCGACAATTTGGAGTTTTCTAATGAACACTTCACCAGCCAAGAAATGTTAATTTTCTTTTCTTATAAAAACAGTTTCTTTTCTTATTGAAACGAGTTTCAGTTTATCTAGGATAATGATTGGAAGCTTTTAGCAACGGGTGCACATTCTGATGTTTGTGGTGATCAGTGTGGTGACAATTGAAAGCTTATATGCAAACATTACTCATGTTCAGAGTGTTGTGCCGAAAGGAGCAGGTAATTCATTATTTTCTTAATTAATCATTTTAAGTTAGTAATATAATAATAATCATTTAATTAATTAGTATTAAATCAAACGGGATTTGCAACCCTTGATCCAAGTCAAACTGATTATATGTATATAATTGAAACCAATCTGGGATTATTTGATTTTAGAAGTTTTGACGAGATCATATATCGACGACTGGTGATTTGCCGAGGGTCTAATTCCATTCTCTTGAGAATTAAAGGTATGTATATTCTTCTGCACACTGTTAAAATTTAAAGTGAGACTTTGATTGATATAATGTGGATGAAAAATTAATATAGTAATATTTGATTCTATATTTGATAATCCGACGTGCATTCACACACACATTTTGTAATGTTTCCTTTGCTTTATTTGCCTTTATGTTGTGTTTAGAGTGTCATTGGATTCTTCTCAAGGTTCCATCTTATTTGATATATCTTCTTTGTAATTTCAGATCTGATCCTCAGTCCTCTGTTGGACCAATGACCCCCCTCAGGCAAGACGATCATCCTAAAATCTGGCTAGTCAGTCCTCATCAAAGTGAAGTATCCTGAAATCTGAATACTCCCGCCATTTTTATTATTATTGGACAAGTGAAGCAGGTGTCATTTTTCATAAGTGAATTTGAAACCAAAGGTTCCCCCAAAGGTTGTGTGTGCAGAGCATCTTGAACTAAGAAAGGAGATACTCACTCTATTGAATATTCAGAAACAGGTTCTCTATTTTGTAGTTGTATTGTTTTTTACATTGTTAAATTTAGCTTTCTAGGCTTATATAATTGTATTACTTTCTCCTGTGAGCAGAACCATGATTCTCATTTGGTGTATTTGACTGATAATTTAAAGACTTGCTATATTTGAAGCATTGAAACATTTGGTGTCTTTGACTGATAATTTAGGGCTAATCTTTTGTTCCTTTTGTTTTTGTAGAATTTCAGCTTAAGTTGGCTTATCCTTTGAGGCATATGTTTCAATGCGCTTATATTTATGCAAGAAACTAAACCTTAGCATCATAAATCCATATATGTGTTAGTTGCATTAATATCAACTTTCCTAATGAAAACCATCCCCTATCCCCCTATATTACTAATAGGTAGTATAGAAATGCTGAAGTGTCATCTTATGAGAGATTTCGCCTACGTGTCATTTGTGATAAATCTAATTACACGTGTAATTTTGTTACACCACTTCATTCCAAATCCAAGTATGAACTTGAAATCCACGTCTGTATGTATCCATCTATGATCTATCTTCTAATTCTAATCTAAATAAACATACTCATTTTCTTTATCGGATCTAGGGTTTTTGCCGTCTATTTATCGCCTCTGGCTCGCTCTCTATTGCTACTCTTTCGTTGTTCACCGCTGCCATTTTGCTCGAACAACCTCCTCCCTAGAGCAGATTCATCAGATCCCCTGTGCGCAATGCTAAATCTCCATTCCCCGTCTATTCTAGATTCATGGCGCCAACGACGTCGCCCGGTGTCCACTACTGCAGTTTCAGGTAACCATCGAATTAATGATGTACTTTTTGAACATCTTTTCACACAAATTAATTTATATTTTTTCTGGGTTTTTGCTTGATAGGAGTTCCTTTATTTTCTTTGGTTTAGGGTTTAGGGTTTTCTGGGTTTTTGCTTGAATTGTGATTGTTGAATATGTTTGGTGAGTATTTCGTTGATATTTGAGATTACTTGCTGCTCTCGGCCTCTCAGGCCTCTCAGATTTCATTAACAAGATCATTGTTGAATATTTTTGGTGAATTTTACTACAATTTGTTATTTGATTCCTATTTTTAAGTACACTGGTCTGTTTTTAGGAGGCTACTATTTTTTTTTTTCTTAAATTGTGCCTTTGATTTTGATTTGTTGTTTCTGCGGAAAATATGGTCCCGGATTGTTTGAACGATCATATGTTTATCTTCACTCATTCTGCTGTTACATATGGTTTGTGATCTCTATAGTTTCTGTTACCTGCTTTAATTCTTGGTTGAACAGGATCTGAGTTTAGATGATCAGGAAGTATTGATTTTATTGCTTAATATATATGACACATACATGATGCAATTTTTTTTTTTTTAATATGTTGAGAACATTCATAAGTTCAAGGTTGGTGAGAATCAAAATACATTTTCAGTTGAATTCAACGTCTCTTTGCCTCTGCTGCAACAATGAAAATACACAGTTGCATGGTCTCTATCAATTTAATATTTTGTATTTGATTTATTGCAGATTTTATGCTTTGGATCCAAACCCTAGCGGTAGCCAAATATCTTCATCTTTTGTAGCACGGTAGCAGTTATTCTTTCACTCTCTCCCTCTTATTCGCTGCATCTTGTGACTTACTTGAGTTATATGTATTGCTTCACACTTTATACTTTTATCCTTAGAATTTTATTCTCACTGTATTTTCAGATGATTTTTGTTTTATTTTTGTTGATTAATGAGTGTTGCCATTAGTTCATTTGAGATTTTAACTTACTTTCCATGTGCAGCAACTTCATGTAATATGTACACTAAGACAAAATTTAAGTGTTGAATTACTTGCAAAGATCTTCTGAACATTACTTATTCCTGTTGAATTTTATTTACGTATAGTATCGCGATGTCAAAACTCTTTGATATTTGGCTTGAAGTTTTGCTTGATATCTGGGATTAGTTGTTGCTCTTGACCTCTTAGATTTCATTAACAAGATCATTGTTGAATATGTATGATGAGTTTTTCTGTAATTTGTTATTCAATTCATGTTTTTAAGTCACTGCTATGTTTTTCAGTAGTCTGCTAAAATTGAATCAGTCGTGTATTCATAGTGTCCCTTGCGTGGAGAAGAAAACTATTAATCGGTTTCTTTTGCGTGGAAGAGATTTTTTGTACGTTATTTTCTGCACCATTTTTTAGCTTAAAAACACGGCTTAGTGCCCGGATTAACCTCCTCCAACGAGTTAATCTCGCTCGAGTGATGTAAATTTGGGTTTATGTGATTGATTTTAGAAGTTTTGGCTGGATTAAACTCAAGCATGGTACCCTATTTTGGTTCTTTCAATCTTTCTCCTTACGTCTGTGCATGCATATTTTTATATTATTTGATATCTTTGAGTTTTGATATGCGTATTTAGGTTTAGATTGTGATAATAAGTTTTTGTTTGTTACCGACATTGTGGAGGAAGTTAGTGGACATGCGTGTCAATTGGTAGTTTTGATCCAATACGTGCATTTTGCTGATATACAATCTGGTAATTATTTCTAGATGTCTAGAATAGAGGAAAGTTTCAATTTTTCATCAAGCTAAGGAATTCACAATGTTTTTTGGTCTTTCTTGATTTATGACAATTGTCACTACATTATTATATGGAGAAGCTGTTTTGACTTTTGATTTAGAATTTAATTCAACATTTTATTGTTTGTACTGATGTTTTATCATTGGCAGGTTGTTGATGGATTAGCTGCAGATGCAGGCAGATTGTTACACGAGCTAAATTTGAAGCAATTAACTATGTGAGGTTTGTTTTGTGGCGCTCATGTGGTTTTTCTTTTCTTTGGGTTTGTGATGTACATTTTTCTTTGATAGGGAACTTATAACACGCAAAAAAAAGGTTAATTTTTAAATCACGTCTTTTCCCAACTAATGAAAAGTATCTTTGGTTTGGGCATGTGGAAGATGTGATATTATGTGGAATGCTAGCGAAATACATTAGGTTATGCTTATTTCATTATTTAAAAAAGAAAAAAAATACTTAAGACTGATAAGCAGCTTAGTTTTACGAGCAGGTTTGTGTATCCGTAAACGTACTTGCTGTTGGGGTGGTTTACTGTTTCTGTTGATGTATAAGTCGATGGGCACATGTCTCATATCTCATATATCTGTATCTTTCTCATATCCAGTGTATATGGTGAGTTCATTCCTGTAAAAGAAGTTGCATAACGTGAGTTTTAAATCATTAGATTTTCAACCAATTTAAATTATGTTGTCGACGGGTTATTTTGAGCTAGAGTGAAACCATACGAAGATTAATGGACTACATGGTAATATTTAAGTGTCGAGGACTGTAGAATTTCTGGGGTATTTGGAATTTGTTAGTGTTAATAATATTTTATTCCTTTTGTTATTTTAAAATTTCAATTCAAGACCTTTTGAAGATATGTTTCAATTTGCTTATGTATGCTATAATATAGTTACATTTACATTAGTTTATATTTTCTAATGAACACTATATAGATTATTTAAAAGTCTCAGTATATTATGCTGCACTCACGGTTTGCTTATGATTACAAAAGTTGAAGTTCAATTTCATTATGATCTCAACACCTATGTTTCTATCCTCATATGTTTGCACCGTTGAAATTTCTTTACTTGGTTATTGAATCATTCTTCAAATTCTCAGGTAGTGCGGCAAAGAGTATTTGTAGCAAGAAACTGAAACCAAACTAACCTGAACCAACCCTTACTCCTACATCCTCTGAGAGTGTTTCTGAAATAACTATTGAGCTTCATCATGCTTTTCCAGTAGCTTCACAGCACAAAATTGTTGTAGTTCAAACTAATGTTGTTGATAAGCTGAGGAATACAGTTATCCACGACCATATATCACGCAGAGTTGTGACTATTCTGAGGGTTCTGAAGTAAGGATATGTCAGTTGCTCGGTGATAACCCTTCCACGAGCAAAGCCTTGAGAATGTAGATACTATCAATAATAGTAAAACACCCTCCCACTTATTTTATACTTTCTGCACATTAAATTGAAATGTTATTTTGATACTAACCCTCCCACTTATTTTATACTTTCTGCACATTAAATTGAAATGTTATTTTGATACTAATAGGGTAACACACCCTCTATGACACAATTTTTTTTCATTTTCTTAGCTGATAACTCTAGAAATTATAATACGGAATTAAACTAAAATTATTTCCTATTCTTTGAAAGTATAATACACAATTATGAAGTTTGGTTCATGTATTCAATGTCTATTTTACATTTCTTGGGTCTCAATCTGACTCCATTCATAATAATTACATACTTTCATATGTTGGTATCTCATTTACATTAATTATTCAAACTTTCCTTTTATCTTAATTTGACTTAATTTCTAATTGCATTAATTATTCAAAAAAATTCATTTGTTAGTTTCTCAATTGTATTAGTAATTATTTGAACTTTCCTTTTCTTTTATCTTAATTTGAATTCATTCTCAATTACATTAATTATTCTATACTCTCCATTTGCTAAATTCTCAATTATATTAATTACTATTCAAACATTCTATTGTCTTTTTTAGCAAGTCTATCACCCTATTAATTTCACCTTCATGTATGATATCAAGTCTATCGATCAGTTCATACAATAAGTTAAGTTTCAGAGAAGACAGTTTAGTTTACTTTTGTGTTTTCCACCTCCAAAACATGTAATTTCACATGATCAACTATATGTTCTTTTAAAATTAGAGAGTCAAAAGAAATAAAAAATAATGAAAAACCTTCTAACTAAACAATAATATTATTTTCGAAGAAGTTTTTAAAAATCTAAATTGAATTACAACACAATCTTTTTATTTATATGTTTTCATTTATTAATTTATTATGTATGCTATAATATACTCCTTACATTTAGATTAGTTTATCTTTTACATTATAATATTCGATTTACATTATAATTGATATAATTGAAAAAAAAAGTTAAAATAAAATTTAAGCAACTGGACTTTAGAATTATATCCAATCTTTTTTAAAATATAATTATAATAACATATAATAAAAAAATATGAATTTAAATTACCTAAATAAATAAATATATAACATTAAATATTAAAAAGTTTATTTAAAATCCCGGATAATACACGGGTTCTACACTAGTTTCTTATAAAATGGGGTAATCAATGTGACAAATCCGATAGGAGGGTATTTATAGTGTTGGGGTAGAGTTTAAAATCGAGTTTTGAAAGTGGGTCTTTGAAAATAGGAAAAAATACACAAAAACCTCCGAGAATGGGGCAACTCGGCCGAGTCTCATGGCATGAAATCCATGTTTACCGGCCGTGATCGGGCTCGGCCGAAATACGTGGAGGGGTGAAGAAATAAAAAAGGTGGGGGCACAGCGCTGTGCCCCAGTGGGTTGACTCGGGCCGAATTGCCCGGCCGGGTCACCTCCTTGGCCCACTTTTTCGTCCTCCATCTTCGTCCCTTCGTATCTTAAGCTTTCAACCTCCGATTGACTTGATTCTTTTTCCATTCCACTCCATTTTTCGAGATGAATCCAATGGTGCAATCATCTCATCAGTCCAGTTATATATGATATGTGTTTTATTCTTGAAATCCTCATTTTTCCTACAAAAACAACAAAAACACTACATTCCTCTTAATTTGGCCAAAGTATCCATAATTGATCAATAAACCAATGAATGCACAAGAAATATGAGCTTTAAATGTTCTTTAAAATCACTCAAATTCCACCCGAATCACAAATAAAGATGCAATCGACTGTTTTAGGGCCGATTTTCACTTGTTTTGGAAGTGGTACTTCAACCTTAGCCAAACTCCCCTACACTTTGGGGTGTTTGTATGATGGTGTCCATTTTTTCCATACTTCATAAGGAGTCTCATCCTTAGTCTTGTGTGGAATTTTATTTAAAATGTGGTTAGCAAACAAAATGTCTTTCCCCCACAAGTTCTGAGGCAAACCCGAGCTGATTAAAATAACATTCATCACCTCCTTTAGTGTTTGATTTTTCCTTTCCGCAACATCATTCGACTGAGGTGAGTAAGGGCTGTCATTTGATGTATTATGCCCGATTCAACACATAATTGTTCAAACGGAGCTACATACTCTCCACATCTATCACTACAAATTGATTTAATTCGACTATTCAATTGATTCTCTACTTCATTTTTATAAAGCTAAAAAACTTCTATAACTTCGTCCTTACTTCGTAAAAGGTAAACGTAGCAGAATCTTGTACATTCATCTTTAAAAGTAATGAAATACTTTTTCCATCCTCTAGTTTGTACTCCCTCCGTCCCAGCTTAACTTTCATACCTACTTTTTCGGTCCTTTAGAAACTCTACCTATACAATATCTAAAATATTATATTTAATGTTATTATTTTTATGGTACATATATAAACACAAGTTAATTCACTTATTTAATTTTTTATAAAATTATATCTCAAAATTATATTTATTATAATATTATTAAAAAAGGAGGTGAACAGTAAGTATGAAAGTTAAGTTGGGACGGAGGGAGTACAAATTTTAAATCACATACATCTGTGTGAATTAATTCTAGAGGGACAGTGTTCCTTTCAACCGATTTGAATTGTAATTTAGCCATTTTTGCTTCAGTACACATGTCACATCGTTTGGATGTATCAACATTATCAATTTTAAGTAAATCGAGATTTACTAAACGTTTTATGGATTTAAAATTTACATGTCCTAATCTAAAATGCCATAAAGAGGAAAACTGAGCAATGTAAGAATAAGAAGAAGCAATTATATTAATAACGTTCTTGCCTTTACGGCTTACAACCATAGTACTTAATTTAAAAAGATCATTCTCGAGATAACCTTTTCCGAGAAATTGTCCAGACTTGCTTAATACAATCTTATCAGATTCAGAAACTAACTTAAACTGATGGCTAACTAAAAGTGACCCCGAAATCAGGTTCTTTCGGATGTTTAGGACATGCAACACGTCCTTCAGTGTCAGCTCATTTTCAGATGTCAGCTTCAGCACAACAACTCCCACTTTAGCCACTTCAGACAAGGTCTGGTTTCCCATGAAGAACTTTCTCCCTTCAGCAAGAGCATAAGTGGAGAATTCAGTCTTCTCCGAGCAAACGTGGCAAGTAGCATAAGTGTCCACGAACCATTCCTTCTTGTTGTCCACCATATTGACTTTCGTCACTACTACAGACATATCCAGATCAGTGAGGTTCACAAAATCATTCATCTATTGCTTCCCTTTTCCTTTATCGTCTCGACGAGGCTGATGACACTCACTGGATTGGTGATTAGGTTGGCCACAAGTGTAGCAATTTCTATTTAATAGGAGGAGTAATACTCTTCCCCTTAATGAACTTAACAACAGATTCGTAGGGACACTTTATCTTCTTTGATGGGACCAATATTCTCTATCAAATTGGCATTGGCCTCAATCGGGGCAGCATGTCCTTTCCCGTGTGTCCTCCGGTTGTCCTCCTCAATTCTGAGTCGAACAATCAAGTCCTCCAAGCTCATCTACTTTCTCTTGTGCTTGGGTTACGCCTTAAACTCCTTCCAAGATGAAGGTAATTTTTCCACCACAGTTGCAACCAGAAAAGCATCTGGCATAACCATGTCTTATACAGCAATCTTGTGGAATATTAGTTGCAGTTTATGAACCTGCTCCACAACGGACTTGCCATCCTCCATTTTAAAGTCGTACAACTAGGCCACTACGAATTTTTTATTTCCAGCGTCTTCAGTTTTGTATTTATTCTCCAAGGACTCCCACAATTTCTTGGTCATCTTCATGTCACAGTAGACATTGTAGAGAGCGTCAGGCAGTGCTCCCAAAATGTGATTCTGCACAAGAAATCCCCACAAATCCACTGATCATAGGCGATCTGTGCGTTCCTATCACTGTTGTCCTTAGAAACTTTAGGACAGTCCTCTGTCAAATATTTCGAGATTGAGAGCATGGTCAGATAAAACAATATCTTTTTCTGCCACCTCTTAAAATCAGTTCCCAAGAAATTTTCAAGCTTTTCTTCCTAAACCACCAGTGGCCAAGGCCCGGGTTGGGAGAAGGTAAACTTTGATCTCCAAAGGGATTCTTCATCGAATTTCCCACATAGGGATTTCCTGAGGCATTCTCTACAAAAGGGTTTCCTCCATTGATCCCATTAACGAGATTATCGTTGACTGCATCATCAGGAGTTCTTACACCAGACTGGTGAGAAACAGATGCAGCCCCGATGTTAACAACTTTAACACTAGTATTGGCCTCATTGCCAATATTTCCAGTGTTGTCACCAACAGTGGCGGCAACCTCAGTGTTGTCAATATCCACGTTCTCGTTATTCGACATAGTAGTGGGTAATTTGTTTGAAAATTAAGTTATATATCTGTCTTGCGATTGTTATGTCCACTATGGGGATTACAATGTAAAACACGAAAAATAGTAGATCAAGCCGAGTCAAGGAAGACCTTTTCCTGCAAGACAGATACGCCTGGATAGTGCTCACATGATGGCGTAGTGTCTCCAAAGGTAAAACGACTTATCTTCTCTGATACAATAGGACCACTGTGTCAGAGAACAATGAATGTATGGAGTTTTTATACGAACTGAACACAAGGGTTTCAAAAATGCAGAAATGGAAGGAATTTCGGGTGAAAAAAGCTATGTGGTTTATAAGGGAGGAGTGCTAATATTTACAGGCAAACCCTCACTTAGTGGTTGAGAAATTCGTGGTAGTGGAGAACATCGTGCAGTCGGGCAACTTGGAGAGCACGAACGTCCAGGTTCACTGAACCTAGGATGAGTTTGAAATTCAAATCCTAAATTCCAGAACATTCTGGCTTCTCGAATGTTCTGAAAATAATATCTGAAGTATTAGTTTAAGCTTTGGCCCATAACTAAATGGGTCGGCCTAATTGCAAAAGGGCTTTCAGAGTTTTTTGGTTTTTAAAAAAGATAGGTGGGTCACAAAGACCACTAAAGACCAATTGTCAAAGCCGGAGTCGGGCGACGCCGCCTTACGCGCGTGTTGCATTTGGGAGTGTGTACCAATTTACCATAATTGAACTCTACTAACACTTCAATGTTTAAAAAGTCTTCCATACTTTAATAAACTTTTCATGTGGAACAATGTGAGACCTTTCACATTCCCAATCAAACTCTTCCTTAAAAGTTGTGTAATCACTCAACTTAATTAATTAATTTCTTACTCACCGAAACTCGATTTTGAGACTTTAAATATATCACGTTCATCTACTCCACGAGTAGATCGACTACGTCACATTTATTTATACAATAATTAACGTTTAGCTCATCTAATAATTTTAAATTAGATAAGGGTATCAAAACCCATTAATTTCAAATTAATTCCAACAATAATTATCTCAAAATTATTTTCTAGTACATTAAAATATTGATAAATATTTATATGTATTAGTTGCATCATGTAAATTAAATATATTTTTAAAATTGTTTTAGTATAAAATATTAGTTGGTAGTATTTTTATTTTCACTTAATAATAATTTTTATTTGAGCAAGTCTGGTGTATGATCAGTATCACTTTATAATTGAATGTTATCGTTTTTTAAAAAAAAATTGAATTATTGTTTTTTAAAATATGTAAAATGTAGAATATCATTTTAATGCAAAAGTTTAAAAGATGATATATTTTACATTAAAAAGTGATAAATTTATATTGAAAAGTGATAATGGTTTGATCACCTGATCTCACGGTGAGATGTCTCATACAAATTGTTATCCAAGTATCATATAATTAAATTGTAATTCATATGTTTCAGGCTAATTGCCCAATTTACAGGAATGATAATATTTAATGGATAGTGCAGAATTGAGGTAGGAAGAGAGTTAAAATGGAGAAAATGTAAAGACAGTTAAAAATAATGTAGAGAAAAATAATGGAGTACTAATAAAAAAATGAGTAACTTTATCATACAACGCTCTAAATAGTAAAACTGAGACACTTAGTGATATGCACCAATTACACAACCTAATTAATGCATGGTGTTACTATTAAATTTTATAAGTGAGTGGAGGCATTTTCCTCGTGAGTTCTACTGTCAAATAATTGAAGTAGGCGCGCTTTGAATTCTTAAAAGATGGTTTCAACTTTATTCACTACTAGACTAGTACTAGTCCCTCCTTTTCACCACTTTCTCTAATTTAACTTTTATATACGTACGTCACATTCAAGGTTAAAGGTGTGGCCATTTCGGACTCCTATTATTATTCAACAATTCTATTGCTTCTACTCTAAGAAAAAAAAATTAAATAGTCTTCTAATTCATAGGCCAATTTAACTAAATATTGTAATTTTCAGATTCTTTTTAAATACGTGGTGGAATTTCGAAGTGTTACTTTGTTAAGAGAGTGTTAACAAACTTTACCATTAGTTTGTAAAATCATTTCTTTTTTGTTAAAATCATTTTTTTTTTTAAATTGTGAGTTTTGTAAGAAAATGAATGTTCTCCAATTTATAGAGTTTGCAAACATCATCAATTAATAAGTTTATTCTTGGAAAGAAAAAAAATGTGTAAACAGTAATTTTATTATGGCACAAGAAAATCATTGCCGCTTTTATGCTCACAATAATATTCGACTTCATGTTTCAAACAATCGGAATTGACTCTTTTTTTAATATTGAAACCCAAAAGTAAATGCACCACCATGACTATTATTAAAATAAAGGGTAAATTATTAATAAGTTCATTTCATAACTAGTTTTACAAAAAAACTTACAACATATTTTCTTGTCTAATAGAGTCAAATTGAAAATTTTAAGACAATTATACCCTTTTACTAATTTGAAACAATTCGAATTTCTTAATTCAAATTAACAGGTCAACTAAATACCATAATTATAGATTAAGAGAGGATCTCGAAAAACGCTAAATTTAAGCAGCTTCCAAAAATTTAAATTTTTTCTAAAAACTAGGTATCCTCATTAATTCGTTTCACTTACTTGATCTTCGAGGTTTCTGCACTCTGTATTTACTTCCAGCGATTGTTTCATCCTTATCTGCGTTTTCCGGCGACGAGGAAGACGATTCACCGCATCAGGTATGCCTGCATGTTTGATTTGAATGGTTTTCTGGTCAATAATGGTTCTGAGATATTGAAAATCAAACTCCTTGTTGTAAAACAACTTAAAAGTATAACTCTATATGTGAAATAAGTAAACAAGATACAGAGATAACATAGAAATACTTTATTCCACCTTCAAGTGTTTACTACAACATTTGCACCCCTATTTATAAGTTTCAATACAAGTTTGAGAAGATGAAATGAAAGGTCCACTATTAATGTAAATACATGAAGAATATATGAATATCAAAGGGCACATGGTGGATATTATGAAGGAAATAAATGGACATTCATATAATATAAATATTATTCATAACACTCCCCCTTGAATGTCCATTAGATACGATCACACCTTACCTTACTAGGTAAAAATGAGAAGAAACGTGTGTTAACTCCCCCTGATGATTACATCACTTCACATCCTTAAGACGTCGCATTCCAATTTTGTATCTCAATTTCTCAAACGTAGAAGTAGGTAAATACTTGGTAAATAAATCAGTCAAGTTATCACATGAACGAATTTGTTGCATACTAACGTCATCCTTTTGCTGAAGATCGTGGGTAAAGGAGAATTTAGGATCAATATATTTTATCCTATCACCTTTGAGAAATCCCTCCGTTAGTTGGGCAACACATGCAACATTGTCTTCATATATCATAGTACATTGAATTATTTTTCACTGAGTTTAATCCACATTGTCCACAAATATGTTGTGTGACGGTACGCAACCAAACACATTCACGACTTGCCTCGTGAATTGCTAGGATCTCTGTTTGCGATCGGGCTTTGTGCGGATCTTATAAGTAAACTGCATCTGCATAACCAACTAAACAAGGTTCTGATGAGATTAAAAAATATAAATCCATATTCATTATCCCTCTAAGGTATCGAAAAATATGTTTAACATCATTCCAATGCCTACGAGTTAGAGAAGAATTATATATTTCTAATAAATTAATAACAAATGATATATTAGGCCTAATGTTGCTAGCAAGATACATTGGTGCACCTATTGCACTCAAATATGGTACTTCTTGACTAAACAATTCTTCATTTTCTTCGCGAGGTCGAAATGGATCTTTCGCTATATTTAGTGAACGCACAACCATAGGTGTGCTTAAAGGATGTGTTTAATCCATATAAAATCGTTTCAACACTTTCATAACATAAGTGGATTGATGCACAAAAATCTCATTATCAAAGTATAAAATTTGAAAACCCAAACAAAATTTTGTTTTACAAAAACCATTCATTTCAAATTTCCTCTTAAGGGAAGCCACGGCCTTTGATAACTATGTAGGTGTCCTAATGATATTCAAATTATCAACATATACAACAATAATCACATATTCACATCCAGATCTTTTAATAAAAACATAGGGTATATATGATCATTGTTATACCCTCCTTAATCAAGAATGAATCAAACAATTGCACCACATGCGATCAAATTTCTTTAATTCATATAAGGTTTTGCTCAACTTGACTGAATACATTTTTGAGAATTCTCGTTTTTCATTATCGGTACCTTTAATCCCTCGGGGATTGCCATATAAATATCTTTCTCTAATGAGTCGTATAAATATGCTGTAACGACATCTAATAGACGCATTTCAAGTTTTTATTGCACTGCCAAACTTACTAAATAACGAAAAGTTATTGCATCCACCACAGGAGAATAAGTCTCCTCATAATTAAAATCTGGCCTTTGGGTAAAACCTTGTGCGACAAGCCGTGCTTTATACCTGACGATTTCATTTCTTTTTCGAACAATTACTCATTTATGCCCCACGATTTTTATACCATTAGGTGTACAGATAAAAGGTCCGAAACTTTTCGTTTAATAAGAGATTGAAATTCTGCATTTATTGCGTCTTTCCACATTGGCCAATCATCTCGTTTTCTACATTCATCAATAGATGTAGGTTCAGGATCCTCATCATCTTCCATTATATTAAGCGCTACATTATATGCAAAGATATTGTTGACGTCGATTTCATTTCGGTTCCATCTTTCTCCTGTTCTGACATAATTTGTCGATATTTCATCATTTTTTGGCGCCTGAAATATCATTTTCAGGGACTTTAAGTAGTATGTCAGATTTTTCAACAGGATTGTTCACATTATGACCATCCTCAATGTTTGCTCCTTTTATTTTTCGAGAATTTTTAACTTTGGAACCAAGAGGTCTACCACGCTTCAAGCGTGCCGTAGACTCATTTGCCATGGAAGATGGTCCTTAAAGGACATCAATTCTATTAGGAGCATTAGCAGCTGTAATATAAGATTTTGTAACTTTTTTAAGGTTAGTAAATGCGTCTGGCAGGTGATTCACAATCTTTTGCAAATGAATTATCTTTTCAATTTCAAGTTCACACTACTTTGTACGAGGATCCATGCAATTCAATGATAATTCATTTCAATAAATATTCATTTCCAGCTGCTTACTTTTTTTCCCCAATGTTGGGAAAGTTGTCTTCATCAAAATGACAATTACCAAACATTTTCGTGAATAGATCTCCGGTCAATGGTTCTAAGTATTTAATAATAGACGGAGATTCATACCCAACATATACCCCCATTCTCCTTTGGGGACCCATATTTGTGCGTTGTGGTGGAGCAATCGGTACATATACAACACATCCAAAAGTTCTTAGATGGGATATATTTGGTTCCTGACCTTAAACCATTTGTACGGGGGAAATGCTATGATAACTTGTTGGCATGATGCGCACAAGTGCTGTCGTAGGCAATATAACATGATCCCAAACTAAAATAGGGAGTTTATATTTTATCAATATTGGTCGGACAATCAATTGAATACGCTTTATAAGTGATTCAACAAAAAATGTTCTATATGTATGGACATGAGCAACCAGATGCTTAATATGTATTTCAATTGATATACAATAAACATTGAAAGCTTTGAGATGAAAATTCACCAACATTTTCAAGGCGAATTGTCTTAGACTCTTAATTGCATTATCATGAAATTGTACTCGCAATCGTATTATTTTGTCCCAATAACTTTGCAAAAAACCAAATTGCGAGATGACAATAAGTATACATGTGCCCACTTAGTCGATGCATCAATCAAAATCGTAAAATATCTAAATGGCCCACTCAGCGGATGTATGTGTCCGCATATATCCCCTTGAATTCGTTATAAGAACATAAAATTTTCATGCTAAAATTTAGCTGGTGATGACTTTATAATTAATTTTCCTTGTGAACAAGCAGCACATGAAAATTCATTGGGTTGTAGCATTTTTTCGATTTTTCAATGGATGCCCACATGAATTTTCTACAATTTTTCGCATCATTATGGAACCGGTATGGTCCAACCGGTCATGCCAAACATTAATTTCGGTAGTAACCTTTTGGTTTACTACGACATAAATTTCAATTATTCTTATCCTCGTGCAATACATATCCGAGGACAAAGCAGGTAACTTTTCCAACATACATTTCTTTTCCGCAACAATTGTAGTAATATTAAGGTACTTAATATTGCCTTCATTCGTAGTCTCAAGATGATATCCATTCAAACGAATATCGTTAAAACTCAATAAATTTCTTTGAGACTTTCGAGATGATAAGGCATCATTGATAATGAATTTTGTCACTCTGGATAATAGAATTAATATTGGCTCTTCCAAAGCCTTCAATTATTTTTGTATAACCAAATATTGTATTTACATTAGCTTCTCTCCATTTTAAATGTGAGAATAATTTTGTCTTGTTGAATATAGTGTGCGCAGTAACACTATCCACGAGACATAGATCTTCATCTTCTTCCTTAAATGTTGATGTTGTCATACCATTTTTCATTTCTTTTATTAAAAAAAATATATATAAAAGTAATATATTTACAATCTAATTATTTTTATTTTATGAAAATGCAATAACCATTTATATTATAAAGAAGAGAAATATTAAGATATTGCATAATATAAGAACACAAACATTAATAATAGATTATCGAAGAAAATTGTGATTGAGTATTATAACACTCTAATTACCACCTTTAGAGTGGGTAAGATCATCAACAGTATCAAATTGTGTTATATCAATCATTTCATTATCGAATTCACTATTCACATAATTTGTTTCAACTATTTTCTCTTTTTCTTTAATGTTCAAAAATTTACTTTCCCTTTTGTAGACCTTTAAAATTCAGATAAGTATTATAATCATTTTGTAATATGTCTCGGTCAAAACCACGTCCTCGTTCGAGGCCTGATTTTTCATCAAAAATTCATTAATTTTATCAGCCACCAAGAGATATGAAATTACTTCGGAATATTTAGTAAAACCTTTCTCACGATATTGTTGTTGCAAAATATATCACATTAGAATCATGAAATGTGGAGAAGGACTTTTCAAGCATACCATCATCACTAATATTTTCTCTACATAATTTCAATTGAGAAGTGATTCTGAACATAATTGAATTGTACTCACTCACGGATTTATAATCATATATTTCTTTAAGATTTATCCACAATTAAAGTGGATCTTTCACCGTGAGGTATTCAACTTTCAATCCTTTATCAAGATAGTGGCAAAGGAAAATCATGGCTTCGGGCCTTTGGTCATATTTTTTATTATATGCTTGATTTGCCACTTTTATGGAATCCCCAAGACCCATGGCATCCAAATGAATTTCAACATCAAGAATTCATTATAATTTTTTTTCAATAATATCAAGAGCCATAAATTTAAATTTTGTCAAGTTTGACATGTTGGAAACTATCAAATAAACAAGATATTGATTAATTGTAAAATAACATAATCATCAAAATAGTAATGAAATAAGAGATGACAAATAAATATTGTAAGATAATATATTCTAAACATTTCAATACATACCTTCGTACAATACCTGGAATGTATCATGCATTATCTGAATTTCGCCGGTAGAAATGTTTTACGAGCTTCGTGCTGATAACGTGTTGTAAAACAACTTAAAAGTATAACTCTATATGTGAAATAAGTAAACAAGATATAGAGATAACATAGAAATACTTTATTCCACCTTCAAGTGTTTACTACAACATTTGCACCCCTATTTATAAGTTTCAATACAAGCTTGAGAAGATGAAATGAAAGGTCCACTATTAATGTAAATACATGAAGAATATATGAATATCAAAGGGCACGTGGTGGATATTATGAAGGAAATAAATGGACATTCATATAATATAAATATTATTCATAACACTCCTGTATTAATTTGAAAATTATTAATTTAAATAATTAAGTCAATTAAATCCTGTAATCAAGCATTCCAAAATTATGCACCTTCCAAAATTTATGCACCTTCCAATTTTTTTTTTCCTAAAACGTAGATAACCACAATTATTTCGTTTCATTTTGTGCAGCTTTGATATTCTAGCGTTGTGCATTTAATTACACCGATTCTGAAGACATGCTGTGCATTTTCCGGTGACGAAAAAATTTATGAAGGACAAGATGCATATACACCAGGTAATATATGAAGAAAAAAATGCATATACATCAGGTAATATATGAAGGACAAGATGCATATACACTGACGAAGTTGGATAGCTCAAGTGGTTAGAGCACCACTACCTAGGCTTTAGATCCTGGGTTCGAGTCACGGGGAGGGGAAAAGGGATGGGTATTTAATGTAATTCAAAAAAAAAAGATGCATATACACTAGGTAATATATGAAGGACAAAATGCATATAAACATGACAAATATGCATACGTATATAAAGGAATGTATGAATGACAAAATGTAATATTACAAAATATGATAATTATTTGCATATAAACATGACGACAAATATGCATACATAATTCAAAATATGATGATTATTTTGCATATAACTTTATGCATAATTCAAAATATGATGATTATGTTGCATATCATACTCGATTGAAATAGAATGACTATTTTGCAAAAAAATTGAAAGCTGACCTAAAAAATCATGTATTTAAAAAACAAAATCTACAAAAATCTGGAAGAATCTTACCCAAATTCGAACTCGTATGTTACAATGGCGTCGATTTTGATGCTTCAAATGTTAAAAAATAAATGGAAACACTCGGGGCTTCGTCTTCGTCGAACCGGCCACCACTGCGAACACCGTCTGCGTCGAATCGGCCACCACCACAGAGAAGATGAAGCAGGTCACTTCCTGCCGCCGTCTGTAACGAACACCGTGCACGTGCCGCCGCTCCTTCGTCATGGCCGTCGTTGGAAGAAGAGTTTCCCCTTCGTCACTGTAAGAAGATGAATCTCGTAAATTGAAATTGAAGATGAAATTTGAGAATTTCCTTAATTTGGTTTAAGCGCATAACAAGAAACTTCGGTTTTAATTTTCGAATTTGGAAAGTCAAAAACTTTCTTGTAATCAAAACTAAATTCTAGGAATTAATTTCAAAATTTATATATGTTTTAAATCACGAATTTATTTTAAATAATTGTTTTAAGGGTATCATGGGTATTTTGGCTTTGATTTGACTCTATTAGAAAATTGTACATATTGGTGTTTCTATTAGCTTAATGGGTTCTAATAGTGGACTTATTAGACAATAATCTCTTAAGGGTAAAAAAATCAAATAATTATTAATTATTAATTGCATTAATAACGTTATTAATTATATTAATACCGGAATTTAAACATATTTCTCTAATAATCACGCAGATTCTCTTAGGTGACGAAAACGATGAAGGATTTTTATACTTCTTCTATATTAGAAGATCAAGAAATTTAATACTCCCTTCGTATACGAAATGTAGTCTCATTTGTTTTATATTTTTCGTCCACATAATGTAGTCCCATAAATTTTATGAAAACTATCACTTTATCATGAATCTTCAATGATCACTTAATTACTCAAATTGTCATCAACTTTATTCATAATGAACCTCACAATATCTTTACTTTATCTACTTTTTCACTAAAAAAAAGGAACAGTTACTATTAAGGACATTCCACTAAGAGTATTTATAAATACATTCAAAATTGATTTAAAGTAACAATTAAGTTCAAATTGACACACAAGAGTACCGAATTACCCATACTATTCAATTGAATGGACATTTTGAATTAATCAACATATTTAATATTTAAAAATCAAAATTATAATAATTCCTGCATCTCAAGACTAACGGGGTGTATTCAATTGAGATTCTATTGAATTTTTTTGGACTTTAAAAAGTACGTGGATTTATAAAATCCATAGAGTCCATGCAGAATTTGACTGACTTTTTTTATTGATTTATATGGATTTTCATAGATTTGACAGGATTGTGGAATATACTTTTTTTTATTGATTTACATAGATTTTCATAAATTTCGGTATTAAATGCAAAAAGTTTTTTTTAAATTAATATTATATATATATATATAATATTTTACCAATAATCTATATATATATATATAAACTTTATATACGGAGTATATTAATTCGGGGCAGGTCAGACATAAGACCCAGACCCAATTCATATTCAATACGGGACTGATCCGACCTGACCCATAGCTCGCGGGGTGGGATGGGTACCCACGGTCGGGTCAATATTGTCATCTCTACTTCTTATCTTTCGTTTTCAGAGTTCTTTGAAAGAATCCGTTGAAATCTTTGGTTTTTGAAAGAGATTTTGGATAGTGAAATTTATTTATATTTTTTAAGGAGAATCCAACAAAATACATAGAGTATTAAAATCCATATACTATACTGTTGAATACCTAAAGACTTTTTAAAATTCGTATTGAATACCTCAAAATTTTTAAAGACTTTGAAAATCCGAATTGAATACCCCAAAATTTTGAAAGTCCAAAAAATCCTACAGAACCCACGACCAATGCACCCCACTAAATCTGCCTAAAATCATACATTTCCAAAACACAGTCAAATCAATTGTAATTTTTTTAATTTATTAATTTATAAACATTCTTAGATACATCATATCTCATATACAATTATGTTTGGTTTGTAACTTTTATATTTATTAATTTATAATGTTTCTTAATATATATTTGCATATATATAAAAAAATATATGTAATTATTTTTTTATTTAATTGCATATATAGTTATAATATATGTAATTGTAATTTTTATATTTATTAATTTATAAAACGAACTTAGATACGTTTCGTATGCAAATTATTGTGAGAAGTATATTCAAATTATGGGAAATCTATTCAAATTTAAATGGAATTGTTTTAAATTTGTATTATTCGAATTACACATTAATGTAGGGCATATTAGGAATTTTGTAACTGGTATTGGTCTTAATTATTTTATTTAAAAATTTTGTCCCATTTTATTTTTGGCCCTTGAATTTTGTCTCTAAGTGATAATAAACTCTTGAAAATTAACGTTTACTCCATTAAATTATTTTTGTAAATATGGGTGTCAAAACCCATAATTTCCAATGTACCAATTTAACTTATAAATTATCGTACTAATAATTGAAATAGACCTCACATGACAAAATCGATCTCCCTGTTCAATTACATGCATACTAATGATTGACATAGGAATACCATTATTATATTTAATAGTATACATATTAAACCACTGCCTAAACCTTAGATCCTGGGTTCGAGTCATGGGGAGGGGAAAAACCACTACCTAGGCCTTAGATCCTGGGTTCGAGTCATGGGGAAGAGAAAAAAGGGATGTGTATTTAATGTAATTAAAAAAAAAAGTATACATATTAAACCAATTACATCCAATTTGGGTAATAGATCATTGTATTTGAAATAAAAAATTAATTTATTATATAAATTCTCTAATAATATTAATAATTAACACTACAAAAAAAAAAAAAAAAAAACTCAAAAAAGCCCCAACTATTTAGTGAGGTTTTTTTTTTCTCACTAATTAACAAGGGCAAAAAAACCTTCACTAAATAACAAGAAAAATAATAATTTTTTTAATAAAAAAATCGACCTCGCTAAATTCCTTGTCATTTAGTTGAGCTAATAATTGAAATAGACATCACATGACAAAATCTATGTTCAATTACATGCGCGCATGCTGTATATGTTCGGAAAAATATAATTATAATATCCAGAATGTGACCATGCCATGGTAGCTTCATATTAATACAAGAATAACGTAATTATATTTTAATAGTGTACCTATTGAAAATAGATTTTTATCTAATCTTAACGGATTTTTGTAGCTAGCAAATATAATTTTACGTTAAAACTTGTAGAAGGGTGTCAAATTATTTTATGGGAAAATATCATTTTTGGTTATAAAGTTTACTTTTTTTCAAATTTAATCACTCACATCTAATCACTATTAAAATTGGTCACTCAGTTATTATATTTTATTAAAATTGATCCTTATGTTAGTCAATCTGTCATTAACTAACGGTGAGAAAGGTTTTGAGCGTCAAATCTTTCAAAATCACATAGGTTAAAAAATTCACAAAAAAATAAAATAAAATTGACATTTCATTTTTTTTCTCTTTTAATGTCTTTCTCTAAACCCTAATATTTTCAATTTCTACTGAATTTATCTTCAATTAATATTACTAGTGTGATTCATTTCCCTAAGCTCTAATATTTTCAATTTCTACTGAATTTATGATCTTCAATTAATATTATTGATGTGTGATTAACAAATAAAAAATTCACATAGAGTCAAATTAGTTAAATTGTGGTGGTCATGTACTTAGTTTGGTGTACTTTATTTTTAAAATTATAATGCGTAGTGTGATGGTTTATAATTATTGTATTCATTGTTATTGGAAATTATTCAGAGTTTGTGTCCTTTTGATTTTTTGGAACAATATTCCAATTCCTGTTTTTATATTGAATTTGTATAATTTTTCTTATTAGAAAAAGATTAATTCAACTCCCATAAAAAAAAAAAAAAAAAGATTAATTCAACTTGGGGTATTCTGAATTACCCTAATGAGTACATGTTTGTTTTACATAGCAATATGAGTAATATAAAAGTCTAGCTTACATATATGAGTAATATAAAAGTCTAGCTTACATATGTGATTATGTAGTGAAGTAGGTGAATTAATCCACCATGAATATTTATAGATATTAATGGAAAATAAATTTAGTAGAAATTGAAAATATTAGAGTTTAAGGAAAGGAATTAAAAGAGGAGAAATTAATTTTTTAATTTTTTTTTTTTGGGAATTTTTTAATGTAGTGATTTCGAGAGATTTCACGCTCAAAATCTTTCTCCGTTACTCAATGACAGATTGATTAACAGTAGGATTAATTTTGTAGAATATAACATTAACTAACAGCTAGTGGGATTAATTTTGATAGAATATAATAGGTGAGTGACCAATTTTGATAATAACTAAATGTTGGTGACCAAATATGAAAATAGATAAATTTTGATGACAAAAAATAATATTTTCTCTTATTTTATTTATATTATTTTTTTGAACACTAGCTTCTCCTCACTCTTTTGAATCTAAGACGTGAACGAGCCTAAGTTCTAATATCATGAAATAGTTTTATTTCATTTAAAAGTTGAAACTTATATATAAATGTGTGAAATCAATTCATTTATATTATACTCCATCTTTCCATTTTTATAATCCTCACTTTCATTTTTTATAATCCTCACTTTCATCTTTTGTAGTTCATTTTTATAATTTTTATTTTCTTAAAAAAAAAAATACTACTGAAACACACTATTTTATTTCTATTTTATCACCACCTTCAAACTTCTATTTTTTATAATATGATCAGTTTTTCTTAAAATTCGTGTCAAACTCAAATTTAAATTATAAAAATGGACAAAAAAAGGTAATAATTTCTATAACACTCCTCATCAGGGGTAACGGTAAAACCTCTAGACCCATTCAGTGAATAGTTTAATACAGGGGCGGGCCCAGAATGAGTAACTAGGGGGGCCAAAGTTAACATTTCAAAATAATTAAATTTAAATTATACACAAATAAGCTTGTATATATAATATACTACTAAATATCATTAATCAAAATATACATTTAGAACTTCTAACTTTCATGTTGCGGAAATCATCTATAAGTGAATCTATGTTTAAACCTCTTCACAGTCTCCTTTGTAATATATATCAACAAAGTGTCTTTAAGAAATTCATTTTTCCATGTTACGAAGTATAGTCTTGACTATTTATAACTGAAAAAGACCGATGTATAATTACAGTAGAAGACTACATTAATTTTCAAATTCTAACCCTTAATCAACAATATTTAGTTATATAATTGGGTTGGTCTGCTATGGACTCGAGTGCATGTTGTGCACCCTAGTCCATGTTGCACTTTTCAGTTTACTGACTTACACTTTTTGGTAAATGGTGTTGCACTTTTCAATTATTAAACTGTATAATAATATTTTTAGTAATAATTGAAAAGTGCAACACCATTTACAAAAAGTGTAAGTTAGTAAACTGAAAAGTGCAACATGAACTAGGGTGCACAACATGCACTCGAGTGCATACTAGACTAAACCTATATAATTCTTGTTTATGTTTGACCTACAAAATAAATTCTAAAAATACATTAACTAATAATTGAAGAATTCATTTTAAATTAAAGTACAATCAAAATAATAAATTTACAATCAAAATAATAATATATGCTCCGAAAGAAAATGAATTTAAAAGGAATTAATTAATTAGAAGTTGATATATTTGGAAATTGGTTGGGCCTAGGCCCTTAGTTATTAGGGGGTTTATTAAGGGGCACAAACGAAAATAAAAAGAAAAAAAGACTACAACTTATATATATGTACTTCATTGACTAAAATTCAGGGGGGCCATGCCCCCCCCCCCCCAAGCCTACGTACGCCCCTGGTTTAATATGTGTGGAATTACTTTTTAATGGAGTTTGAATCCGGAATGTGAGCCAGTTAACGAATTTTGTATCATCTAAATGACAGTCCTATTCATATTGCATGATTATACTATCATTTTTCCCATATTACATGATAAGTTAAGATGTCGGCAAATTAATTAATGACACTCATCGATCGTTCACTTGTGGCATATCTAAGGATATCAGTAATTAAGTTCCGATGTTTAACGGATCGGATTGAAAATTCAGAATTCTAAAATTTATAGAATTGAGGATCGGATTGAAAATTCGAAATTCTAAAATTTATAGAATTGAGGATCAGGTCAAAAACTAATGGATCGATTTTGTTTCAATCTTTTTTCGGTGCGATCATTTTTACACACTCCTACCTATAATCTCAATGATTGATTGGTTGACATTGGATATGTGACACTGGATCGGAGTCACGTTTAACGTACATATTATTAATTTTATTACTTACATATATTACAGTACTAGTGTAAGATCCGCATTTTATGCGGGATTGAAATAAATTTAAAATATATTTTAATTTTAATTTATTAATTAAAAAATAATTTTTGAAATATTTATAGTTTTGTAAATTTATTATTCTATTGAAAAATAAAAAATGAAATGTTGTAGCAATATAGATTACATGTATAAAAAAAAAAAAATAGAATAGAGAACATTGACATATCTTCAAAATACTTATTTGTACAAAACTTATTAAATACATAAGGGTAAATGTTGTCAACTATACTCATTACTGTACATTAAAAATTTAAAATCTTCTTAAGAATATCAATCTCAACAAAATTTTAAGGGCTATCTCCAAAATCACCATCTCCAACTTTTAAAATTCAACTACCTCGTCGGAAGTGTTGTTATCATCAAAATTTCTAGTCTGCAACATAATGTTTCTCGTTAATTTTAGTACCTTGCAATGTTTCCATAAATAGAAGGACGTAATGGTATAGTGAACTATAACTTATCTAGAACCCTTCGGTATAACAGGTAGAATGTGTCGAATATCTCCACCAAGATCGACTGTCTTTTCTCCACAAGACAAATCAGACATCCACCCATCAAGACTTCTAACAATGTCTTTAGACTTTGATCAAAATATGTTATACATCAGCACCTCGTACCATTATCAGTTTTGGCTTTAGTATAGGTTTTGATAAATGAGTACTATTAGGCTCCCTCCGTCCCACAAAAATTTGCAAAATTGCCATATTTTGATGTCTTATACCAATGTGTACACTACAAAAAAAAAGGAAGCATTGTCATAACTTTCACCCTCAAAATATATACTACATATTTATCCACATGTCATTATTTTTTCACATTTCTTAAAATATGTGCAATCCCAATGGTGAAAATTCCCTTAGGACGAATGGAGTATGTGTTGTAGGTCGATGACTCGGTGTCGCAATATAAACTTTTGAATGTGCAATATGTCCTTCAGATAGTAGAAAAAGAGCTATGCCACTGTGACATTAAGAATTATGGCTGTTGAAAAATAAATAAATTCAGATAATCATTTGACGTCTTCCACAATTATTAAGTATTAGAAAAAAAAAAAAGGGTTAATATAAAAAATCAACTTTACTTAAAATACTCTAATTTTACCCTAGAAAAAAAATTAACGATCTTGATCATTTTTTTAAAGATATATGATTAATATTAAACATAATTATAATATTTTTATTTAAAAATAAAAATATTATTTTCTTTTAAAATATACATTTATTATAAATAATAAGACAAATATATAATAATAATAACTCTACCCCCAATAATAATTATTAAATTATTATATAATAATAGAAATATTATATTTTTAACAATAATAATATTAATTTAAAATAATAATACTCTTATATTTTTAACAACACTCGATAATAATAATTTAAAATAAATGTATATAATAATATATTTCATTCCCACATTCATTCTCACTGTATACCCATCATAAAAATGATCATTTTTATGTCATTCCATTCTTGAATTCATTTTATTCAACCCCAAATTCATCTTATCATGAGTGTATAGATACATTTGGATCTTAATATTCAATTTAATCTTTGAATCAACACTTAACCAAATTTATTGAAGTCCAATTCCAATGGTATAACCAATTGAACTCAAGTATCACTCATTATTATTTAACGTAAAATGAAACTAAATTAATCTATTATTTGCATTGATGTAAAAAAGGTAGTGTCATGAATCATGACATATTTCTCAATGACAAACGAACTTCTATTCTCAACCACAATTTATTAATTAACATATATAAATTGTGTCAAAAAAATCTTATATTTCATATAGGGTAGATAACATAAATTGTGATAAATATTTATTACTCATTTAATTAATATAAAATTTGGTGGCATAATGCTGGCTACATTAATTATTTCCAATTAAAATTTCATGATTCATTTAATTTCACAATTAAATTATAGGAATCTTAACATTATTGAAGGTAAATTAAATTAAAATGGGAAAACTTAATAAATATTTTAAGGTCTCCATTAAATAATACTTATATTTTAATTTAATAAAAAATAAAATTTTAAATAAAATAAAATAAATTAATATTAACCAAATAATATTTTATTTTAAACAGTTTATGTATATTTGACTTCAATTTAATTCTACATAATAAATCTTTTTATAGAATTTATGTATTATTTTTATATTGTTTAATTTTTTTTATTTTATCTTAAAATGGATTTAATGAAACTTTGACTAATAAGTAGCAATAAACATATTTTTAATTGTTTTTTCTTTAATATTTGGGTATTAATGATGTAATTTCAAATATAAATAATCTAAATTTTCATAGAGTATGCAATTTATTGAATTATGGGAAATAATTTTTGATAGACTTTAATTATACAATTATGAAATAAATGTCTATGTTTAATTTATATTCCCTAAAACTGTTACTTTAAAAAAAAATCAATTAAGAAGTTAAATATAAAATGAGAACAATTTAAAAATTGACTTCAATATATAGTTGTATAGTTAATTAGAAAAAAATATGGATAATATATTCTAGCATATGAAGTTAATGTGGATCATTTAATTTCGATTTTCTATAACCCATAGAAACTTTAAAAAATTAGATGGATCCCTTTAATTGTAGCCAAACAATTAATAGTTATAAAATTAATTAGCATGAATTAGGGATTTACTAATTTTAAGAATACGTTACAAAATTTAAAAAAAGAAAAACTATAAACTTATTGACGGTTTCATAATATAACATAAATTTGACTTTAATTCACAAATTCGATTTTCATTATTTAAAATTATTTAAGTATAAAAAAAAAGAAGAGAAATTCAGTTTCCTTAATTTCAGAAAATTCAATAACCAAATTGTGTAAAAATAATATGTAAAATATAAAATATTATGCATATGAAAGTTAATGTGGATCCTTTAACTTCGATTTTCCATAACGATAAAAACTTCAGTGAATTAAGGTGGATCCTTTTTTTTTTTTTTGATTAATGAATTTGTATATAATTATGCATATTTAATAGATAAAATATGCAATCCCTTAGAAATAGCTTTACCATTTATTGTTACTGCTAAATGTGTGAATTGGTATACTTAAATTTTGACATGTGTTTAAATTGTTTATAATTTATCAAGTGTTTAACCGTTAATGTGCTTCAAGCTTAAATTAAGAATACACAAATAAGATTTTCAATTACAATTGTATAAAATAACGCATTGGAATTACATGACGATGTCAATTTTGGTGGGAGAGAGTTAAATCAATAAAACACTAAAAAAAAGTAATATTGGATTCTGTGTATATTGTGATAATTTTTTGAATGTTTCGTTGTACAACTTTTATAAGTAGAAATATATGTTCCATTACACATATGCAATGCAACATAAAAAGAAAATACATAAAAAGAAAACAGGTTGGAGAATGTTACATGAATGTTTGATTTGTGGAACTTAAACAATAAACATGAAAGTTTGATTTCACATGAATATTACAAATCTAAATGTTTAATTTCACATATGTCGTAGTATAAAGTAACAAAAATTATGGGAAGAAATAAAAATCCAGATCTGAATCTTTTGTTATATTACAAAAGAATTCAGATAATACAGTATACATTCATCTACCACTTAAAAAAATGGGATTGAAGAATGTTTGAGGAGTGAGAGTGAATTGAGAAAAATGAAAGAGAGAAGCTACTATTATATAGGAGATTCAACGGTTAAGATTAAACATTTAGATGGACGGTAAAGATTAAAGCAAGAAAATGGGAATGAATGAGGGTGGAGGATTTTTGAAAAGAAAGGATTTAGAGGAGAGAGGTTGAGATAGATGGAGTGTGGTTGTGACATGTGACACAAAAGAGGTTTGCAAATATATATATACTAGTGCAAAACCCGCGAAATTCGCGGGATGATAAATTAATTATTTAATAAATCTTAATATAATTATTAAATAAAATTATAATTATAATTAAAAAATTTAAACCGGAGAAGTGGAAGAATGAGAGAGAATGGATAAAAAAGAAAAAATAATTTAAAAAATGACAGTTGAAAAAGAGAGAGAAATAAGAGGAAAGATAAAATTATTAAAAAAAAAATCAAAATTACAGAAAATAAGAGTTTTACAAAATGAGAATTTTGGTGAAGCCCCGTCATCCTAAAAAAATTCAGAATTAGTATATAAGGAAGATAGATTAGTAAAAACTTATATTACTTTCTTCGTTTTTCGAAAGTTTTTCATTAAAAAAAATATATGTAATATTATATGTTTAGTGCATTATCGAAATTGAGAGATATATTAAAAAAAAAATTTAAAGGTAAAGAGAGATGGAAAAGAAAATTAATAATTAATTTTCGATTGAACGTCGCACAAAATGATAAAAGAAATGTTTTTTGAAGGGATGGAGAGAGTACAATATTGCATGTGTTCGATCTCTTTTTTCTGAATAGCATTGTCTGAGAAAAAAATTATTTACGTCTTGCTACTTTTAACTTTTTTTTAAAAACGTTTAAAAAATGATAAAATTTTAATTTACGTTCCATAATTTTGTAAATTGTTTAATTTACGTCCAATTTTTTTTACGGATACACAAAAACGGCATCGTTTAACTCGTGCTTTTGTCAAGTGCACATAAAAATTATAGAAAATCGACAGAAGTTGTAACGTGGCGTATTGTATAGCGTGGAAAAATAATAGCCATGTGAATTTATTTAAAAAATATTACATGATTCATAATTTGCATAATGAAGAAAAATGATATTTATTAACCAATTTATGAAATTATGGGACGTAAAATAATTTTTTATATTTTTTTGGATATAAATTAATTAATTTACGAAATTATGGAATGTAAATTAAGTAATTTATGGAATTGTGGAACGTAAATTAAAATTTAATTTTTTTTGGGACGTTTTTTAAAAAAATGTAAAAATTTGGAAACGTAAATACTCCGTCCTGCTATAAACTTCCATTTTCTTTTGGGTGTTTTGATTAAGAAATATGATAAAATAGTAGATAAAGTATAAGTGATGTGATGGTGAAAGAGAAAATAATAGATGTGTATTAGATGAAGTATGATAAAATAATAGATAAAGTAGAAGTGATGTGATTGTGAGAGAGAAAATAATATACAAAAAAATGGAATGAAAAACTTATAGTGAAACATCCATAAAAGAAAAGTGGGAAACTTATAGTGGGACGGAGGTAATAATATTTTTCTAAGTATTGTCTCTCTCCGACACCCCCATGACATGACGACGTCATTTCCTTTCCCACATTCGCTGCCCCAATGCCATCACGAATTTGCTGAAAATTTTGAATGCCTGTTGTCTTTGACGAATTCCTCCTATACTTATCAAGTCGAACTTGAAGAATTTGATTTTGATTATCCTGTTGAATTTGAAGAATTTGTATGATAATTTTTTTTTTAAAGTCTCGATATTAGGTTTAAGAATCCACTGAATTGGAGGATCAATCTCATTGTCCACTTACGAAAGTTACCACTAAATTTGGGGACCAATCTCATTGTCCACTTACGAAAGTTTCGTTTAAAAAATTGACCCTTTAAAAATGATTTGCACATTAGAGATTTCGAACTTGATACTTAGGGAGGAGCACAATTATAAGTATTCAATGGATGTATTCTAAATCTTGTAATTTTGGAGAAAATATTAATTTGGTATTTAAAGTTGGTTTTACATTTTATTCATATTGTAATACACATATCTCATACTTATATAAGAACAATTATGTGTTATTAAAGGGACAAATATGTTCTACTTATTTGATGGAAGTTAAATACCCATTCCTTTTTTCCCCTTCCCATGACTCGAACCCAGGACCTAAGGCCTAGGTAGTGGTGCTCTAAGACCATCTCCAACGGTGCTTTATAAATGGAGTTTAACTCCATTTATGAAGTTTTGATCCCTCCAACCGTACTCTATTTTGAAGATTTGAAATAGAGTTTTGAATAGTAAACTCTATATATGGAGTTTAATATTCAAAACTCTATATTTTATATGTATTATTTTATTAATATTTACAATTCTGTATTACAATTCTATATTAATAATTTGTTAATTAAATATAATTACAATTCTATTGTTAAACTAATTTATAATTTAATTTTAATTGTGTAATTAATTTTCTTTTTTGTGTATTATTATTAACTACAAACAAATTAACGTAAAATACAATAAAACATATATTATATATTAAATATTAAATGCATTACATATTAGAACGGACATACATGCATATAACACCGACATATTAAAATAAGTGAACACAAACTGAAAAGAAATACAAATACACATACACATAACAAAAAATGATACACTAGCCGACATATTAAAATAAGTGAACACAAACTGAAAAGAAATACAAATACACATAATAAAAAATGATACACTAGTACGGCGGAATGTTGGAAAACTACAAATTTATTTACATTTTATAATTTTGATAAAATTAATAATATTTAATTTATAATTTAATTTACTAATTGAATATTTAATTGTATAAATTAATTTAAATAGAAAGATAAATATATTATTTAATGATTGTAATATATTGAAAGTGATTAAAATAATAAATAAAGTAAGATATAGAGTTTTATGATTGGAGAAGATTTTTAAAATAGAGTGTGAAAAAGTGTATTTTGAAGTTTAGAGATCTTCATTTGAAAGTTTGTGGTTGGAGATGCCCTAACCACTTGAGCTATCCCACTTTGTCAAAAATATGTTCTACTTATTCTTACTAGAAACATATATACTTATTTTTATAGTAAAAATATATTTTTTCTTACCGTAACACAAACCTTGGAGTGAATTTATTTTTGTGAAAAAACAAGTTTTATAATATTATATACTTGTGTTTATATAACACATCCTTTTTAATTAGCGTTATAGCGCCAAGAATTGAGCATTTTTTTTTTTTGAATTAAATTAAATACCTATCCCTTTTTTTCCCTCCCCATGACTCGAACTCAGATCTAAGGTCTAGATAGTGGTGCTCTAACCACTTGAGCTATCCCACTTTGTCAGAATTGGAATTTCTATGATTGGTTTACCCTTTGATATGTGTACACCAACGAGTGAGGAAGCCAAATTTCAAATAATTGGTTTACCTCGAATGTTGATTAATTTATATATAAAATAGATAAGTTAAATATATGATGAGATATTATAGGGTGATTGTTTATGAATAAAGTCAATAACATATTAAGTAGGGATTATATTTTTTTTAGTCCACTAAGTTACCACGTTTTTAAATTTAGTCTACCAGTTTATCACTTTTTGAATTTAGTCCATTAAATTTTGATTTATTTTGATTTTGGTCCAGTTACCTGCTATAGCAGGTTTAGTAGATCATTTTTTAAAACACACCCCATAAAATGTTATACACACCCCCAATGTTAAACACACCACACTAAAATTAAAAAAAACTCTTGTTATTACTATACACACCCTAATTTTTTCCTATTTAATAAATTGCAATTTTTTCCTATTTAATAAATTACCAAAAATAATTAAATTAAAAAAATTCTCAATGTTAAACGCACCACACTAAACTTTAAAAAACTTTTTTTTATTACTATACACACCCCAATTCTTTCCTATTTAATAAATTATCAAAAATAATTAAATTAAAAATAAAGGTAAGAATTCAAATTAATATAAAAATATAAATAAAATCTTGCTAAAAAAAATAGCCTAAATCTCCAAAAATTAATTAATTTAATTAGTTCTGAAGATTTAGTTGATTTTTTTACTATTTTTTAAGATTTTTAATAAATAAAAAAAAACTGAAAAAAATTATTAAATTAAATAAAGAATTTAAAAAATATTAAAAAATCAACTAAAATTTTAAAAATAATTAAATTAATTATTTTTTAGCTTTATTAAATTTTTTGAAGATTTATGTATTTTTTATAGGTTTTATTTATATTTTTAATATTAATTTGAATTTTTCTTACTTTTTTTTAATTAAATTATTTTTGATAATTTATTAAATATTTTTATGATTTTATTTAACTCTAATTGATTTTTAAGTTTTTGTGTTTAACATTTGAAGTGTATATAATATTTATGGGGTGTTAGTATGTTCATGTAATATAAAAGAAATATTTAAAAGTAAAATAAAATAAAAAAATTTAAAACTCCAATGATTTATTATTTGTCTTCTAACTTCTATAAAAATGTCGACAATAAGGCTAAATAAAATTTAAAAATGGTAGAAAATCAACTAAATCTTCAAAACTAATTTAATTAATTAATTTTTTTAGCTTTGTTTAATTTTTGGAGATTTAGGCTATTTTTTTAGCTATATTTTATTTATATTTTTTATATTAATTTGTATTCATACCTTTTTTTTAATTTAATTATTTTTGGTAATTTATTAAATAGGAAAGAATTGAGGTGTGTATAGTAATAATAAAAGTTTTTTAAATTTTAGTGTGGTGTATGTATTTAACATAGGGGGTGCGTATAACATTTTATGGGGTGTGTTTTAAAAAATGACCTGCTAAACGTGCTATAGCAGATAACTGGACCAAAATCAAAATAAATCGAAACTTAATGAACTAAATTTAAAATGTGGTAATCTGGTGGACTAAATTAAAAAACGTGGTAACTTAATGGACTAAAAAAAATATAATCCCTATTAAATAAATAAGTAATAGTTAAAGGGTGTAGATAAAATAGTTTGAATAATATTATTTCTAAAAAAAGAATGAACATAATAAAATTGGACAATTAAAAATAAAAAATGAGAATAATAAAATTGGACGTATTACTAGTCGTCGATTTCGTCTCATAACATGCAAAATATATAATTTAGATCAATCTGCTCAAATATAACCGTTTCAACTCATAACATACAAAATATAGTATAAAAAATTAATTATCTAGTTTTAAAATTCTTTCACTTTTTTGTTTTATAATTCATCGTATTTTACTTCCTCATGTAAACTATTTGCAGAATTACTTGTTTTCAAAGCTTTCTCTTATATCTTTTAAATAAAAAGTGATTCTAAAAACAATTTGTATACTTTGCAAACACCCTCTAAATGATAAATATAAGACAAATAGTGTGATTGAGTGAGAGAAAGAGTAAAATATAAAGATGCAATGAGTGACATTATATGTAAATAAAAGTGAAGTGTACATATATAAATAAGAGATCATCTAACGAAAATAAAAATGTGTCAACCGTGACCAGACCCATCCCATGTACCATCATAATAACCCAAATTACCGGTAACATATAAAAATGAATGAAGCTCCTTGTCCAACCAAGAATTTGAGTGCCCATAAACACTGTGACCTCGGGATCGATCCTACCCAGTCGCACAAAAATGCAAATTAATATTGCCCAAAAGTGCGGCCGTAGGTTGGCCATGCTTGTGGCTCGAGTTTGAAACCCAGGGACGACTTTTTAATTAAATGACATTGGTGAGGTCAAAATCCCTTGCGAGGGTTATATCACTCTCGCTAAATATCGACAGTATAAAAAATCCCTTTCTAAATGACGATGATTTTAAAAATTTCAAGGGAAGTTGGACCTCACTAAATTGATTAGTGAAAGAGTTTCCCTCGTTATCCCTCTCGACTGTAAGTTTTCCTTTCACTAAAAATAAGTGTAATACAAAAGAAAACAATGGTGGAAAACTAGGAGAAAACGAAATTAAAAGAGAAACGAAATAACCGGGCTTAACGCCTAGATTCAAGTGAAACTTCACACGATGCAAGGGAACAACCTCGAGGCCTTCCTATCTCATCGAATTCTCACTCTTGGTAGCTCTTTCTCTTTTCTCACTCATACAAAGAATTGTATTGTAATCCACACTTTTCAACAAAGGACCAATGCCCTTTATATAGTGAAGACCATCCACGATTTCCGACCATTAGCCATACCAATGAAGGGAAAGGAAAGTAAATCGTGGGATTGATACAAATTACCGTGATTAGGAGATATGCTGTCTAAAGTGTGAGATTCGATAAAGAAGGAAAGTAGGGTTTTTCTCATATGGGTCAAAGCCATATAGTCTGGGCCAAGAAACTATATCCACTAAAATAGTGGGGTTAGACAAAGGCCCAACATTTCTCCACCTCTTTGGTCCATTCCCCTTTAAAGCATCATCATCCACTTATATTGAATCTAGGACTTATTCATCATCGTCCGTTAAACCTGCACAAACAACAAACATGTTAGTAGTATGAGTCCAGACATACCTGCACACACAACACACTAGTTAGCACAAATTTAAAGTTAAGCACTTTCAAACACATAATCGAGACTATAAGAAGTGATAAGAAAATACAGTCTCGATCCCTAAGCAAGAACATAAAACCCATGCTATCAATCAATTGAATCAAAATTCAATAGTTTCATGCAAGTCTTAAATTTATCAAGGTTTAAACATTTAGTTCCCATGTCAGCAGGAATCTTCACTGTATATCAATTACGCATTTTTCAATGATATCTCGAATAAAATGAAATCTAACATCAATATGTTTAGTCCTATCATGAAATACAAGATTTTTGCATAATTGAATGTCAGATTGACTATCACAGTAAACAACTTTAATCCAAATAGCCTCTTTTACAGCTTCAGTGATAGCAACATACTCAGACTCAGTTGTGGACTGAGCAACGACATGCTGTAATTGAGACTTCCAACTTATACACGAACCACATAAGGTAAAGACATAAGAAGTAGTTGATTTTCCATTATCTCTATCATTAGCATAATTCGAATTCACATAGCCAACTAAATTCACATAATTAACAACTTTGGAAATTTTAAGACCAACATTACTTGTACCTTTCAAATACCTAAGAAGCAATTTCATGGCCTCCCAATGAGTTTTACCTGGATTGGACATGTATCGGCTCAAGCAAGTAATAACATAAGCAATATCAGGTCTAGTAGAGATCATTAAGTACATAACAGAGCCAACAACATTAGAGTAAGGTACATTTTCCATAACATTAATTTCAGAATCAGTCTTGGGGGACTGATCCTTACTTAGCACAAAATGAGCAGCTTGGGGTATATTAACCGATTTAGCAGTAGACATAGAGAATTTTTCTAAAATCTTTTCCACATATGAAACTTGGTTTAACAACAAAGTATGCCGTTTTCTATCTCTATCAATATGCATACCTAAAATTTTCCTTGCATGTTCAAGATCTTTCATGTCAAAGTTATGACCAAGACATTTTTGCACATGCTCAATAGCTTTTATGCTAGGACTTATCAAAAGCATATCATCAACATAAATGAGCAAGTAAAATGGAACATTAACATCATCTTTAAAGTATAGGCAATGATCGTACAGACTTGTTTTAAACTTCAAAGAGATCATGCAAGCATCAAACTTTTTGTTCCATTGTCTAAGAGATTGTTTCAAACCATACAAGGATTTTTTAAGCAAGCAAACATGATTAGAATGTTTAGTATCAACAAAACCCGTAGGTTGCTTCATATAAATTGGTTTATCCAAAGATGAAATGGGCACCATGCAAAAAAACAGTTTTAACATCCATTTGTTTCAATTCCCAATTGAAATGGGCAACCAAAGCAAGCATAATTCGCACATTTGTAAATTTCACAACAGGAGCAAATATTTCAGTATAATCTATCCCCTCTTTTTGAGTAAATCCTTTAGCCACAAGCCTAGCTTTGTATTTAACATCATTAAGTTCATTCTTAACCTTAAACAAGCACTTGCAATCAACAACAGAGCAATTAACAGGTTTAGGCACAAGAATCCAAGTGTGATTAACATGCAAAGACTCCATTTCTTCTTTCATAGCATTAATCCACTTTTTAGAATGATCAGATTTTAAAGCTTCCTTGTACGTTTTAGGTTCATTATCATTTAACTAAAAAACATGAAAATCATGAGTATCCAAATAATAATCATCAAATCTAAGGGGTCTCTTAACAGTCATTCTAGGCCTATCATTAGCTCCACCTTGCAAATTATCATCATTCACATTCTCAAGATTATCAGATATATCATTAAACTCATTTTCATCATGCACATCATCAATTTCTAGTTTAGGCATATCATGCTCCACCTCGCTTGAAGTATCATTAAACTCATGTAAAGGCAATGAAGCAGGCAAACAAGGAAAATCATGCTCATTAAAAGTTACATCTCGAATTATAATAATCTTATAATCATGCTCATCCATAAACCACAGTGTATAACCTTTGACACCTTCAGGATAACCAAGAAAAACACATTTTTTAGCACAAGGTTCAAGTTTATCAAGTTTTTTATGAACAAAAGCAGCACAACCAAACACTCTTAAGTTAGAATAATCAATTTTCTTACCATAGAAAACATGCTCGGGACATTTACCATTCAAAGGCACAGATGGAGATCTATTAATTCAATATGCAGCAGTACAAACAGCTTCACCCCAAAACTTTTTAGAAAGACCCTAAGTAGCAATCATGCTTCTAACTCTCTCCATTAAAGTACGATTCATCCTTTCCACCACACCATTTTGTTGGGGATTATAAGGAACCGTCTTATGCCTTTTAATACCGAATTTTGTACAAAAATCATTCATTTGAGCATTACAAAATTCCAAGCCATTATCAGTCCTAAGCACTTTGATTTTCTAACCCCACTATTTTAGTGGACATGGTTTCTTGGCCTAAACCATATGGCTTTGGCCCATATTAGAAAAACCCTACTTTCCTTCCTTACCGAATCTCACACTTTAGGCAGCCTATCTCTTAATCACGGTAATTTGTATCAATCCCATGATTTACTTTCCTTTCCCTTCATTGGGAATTATGGTTAATGGCCGGAAATCGTGGGTGGTCTTCACTATATAAAGGGCATTGGTCATTTGGTGGAAAGTGTGGTTTACAATACAATTCTTGTATGAGTGAGAAAAGAGAAAGAGCTACCAAGAGTGAGAATTCAGTGAGATAGGAAGGCCTCGAGGTTGTTCCCTTGCATCGTGTGAAGTTCCACATGAATCTAAGCGCTGAGCCCGGTTATTTCGTTTCTCTTTTAATTTCGTTTTCTCCTAGTTTTCCACCATTGTTTTATTTTGTATTACACTTGTTTTTAGTGAAAGGAAAACTTACAGTGGCATCAAGAGTTGTACGATCTGGGACTGCTCCCTGCCGCCGGAAAAGTTGTCGCCGGTGAGAAGATAATCGTCGCCGCTGCAAATCGCCGCCGCCATCGATCTACTGTAGTTCGAAAGTTCGCCGCCGATCTGCTGTTGGCCGGTGGAGAAGGCTCTCCTGAGGTGAATGTCTGTCCGTCTTGTGGAGTAATTGCCGACAACAGGTAAGGGTTGAAAGGTTTGAGTTTTTCCCTTTTCTGTTTCCTTAATTACACTACTATCTTAGTTATATATATATATATATTATAGTCCTACTATTATATATATATTATATACCTACTATCATATATACGGCTACTACCATATATATATTATAATATATTAACTTTGTTGCTATTATACTTATATTATATAATATACTTATAAAGCTGTTATATATTATAAATATAATATATTGTTGGGATATGAATCCTAAATAAAAATCCTAGTTGATGAAAGTGTAGTTTTGATAAGCCAAAAAGAGAACTTGAATATATTTCTAAGTGTTGACTGATCTAGTTATGGAAGTCGTCTTGTATGGAACAAGATCAGATGAGTAATAAGTAACGTTGAAAATGAACTAAGTATTGAAAATAACAGTTTACTATAGAATTTTATGATAAGCTTGAATCATTGTATAAAAGCTTATGTTTATGATTTGTCTTGATGTAATAGTTTATAGGATGACTAAGCTGTTTTATAAAGCTTAAAGTAATGTACTAGTCTAGATAGATTAGTTGATAGGACAAGCAGAGTTCTACAAAACAAGAAGAGAAGACTATGAAGAGAAGACTTGTGCAGGACAAGACAAGTGCTGAGAAGCTGAAATATTCTAAGTACAGAATATTAAAGGAAGACAAGTACAAGTTAAGTGAAGATGTGTTCGTATATTAAAGATATGAAGTCAGTTACGTATCATAACTGAATAACCGACGGATTTAAAGATACATATCAAGAAGAAACGGTTATGAAAGTTAGTTATCAAGAAAAGGTTGTTGGATAACAAACTTATCTTGAGTTGAGAAGTCTATAAATAGTTGAAAACATTCAACGTGTGAAGACTACTGATATTCGAATTACTAAGAGCGTACTGAAGAATTCAAAAGTAAGGAAACTCACAGAGTTCAAAGCAAAGTTTGAAGTTCAAGAAGGAAGCCCAGAAAAGACAAGTTCAAACGAAGAAGAAGGCTTATTGGAAAACAGAGAAGTTTTTCTTATTGTTTTTAGTTTGTATAAGCTTGCTAGTTGCTTATTAAATCACTAGTTGTTAGATCGAAGATATATCTGGTGATATAATCGAAAATAGCAAAGTCTTATTTCTTGGGACTTAAAGCCACAAGACAAGTTAATAAAATTTCACGACTGGAGTTGTGAGAGTGGATGTAGACAAGTTGTAGAACCACTATAAATCTTGTGTTGTTTACTTACTGCATTTATCGTGTTGATTGATTACTTGAATTGTTAATTGATAAATCTGCAGAATAGACAAGTAAGGTATTCTGAGTATTGTTGAGTATAATTGATAGGGCTCATAAACTGATATTCCGCATATACAATCTCTAATATTTTGAAAGATTTTAAAAGTCTATTCAGCCCTCCCCTCTAGACTTTTCTAGCTTACTCAATCTTAAATACTCAACTCGGGACCAACATATATGTGTTTCATTTTCTGCTTTTGAGGTTCACTAATCCGTGTTCTGCAGAGAATAGTTTTTGTTCTTATATCATGTTTCCTCTATTGACCTTGAGTGAGTGCTTCTTGTGGGAGAATTTTAATTTATTATTATTCTACCCAAGACAAATACTGGATCCATTATTCAATCGCTCAAGTATATTATCTTATCCCATCTTTTAATTTTTTCGTAAAATTAGACCGCTGGTCGCGGATAGGTTTGGGATTACGTGTTGTTAGAATATATGATTCTTGCTCGTTATTTATGATTTTTGTTTGCTTGGTTACTTGTGTTTGTTCTTAATGGCTACTACTACGACGAATATCACGTTGGTTCCTTTCAATGGTAAGTCTGATTTCGATATTTGGTAGCATAAAATGAAATGTGTTTTAATTCAAAATAGAGTTGTAAAAGCCATTGATCATTCATATGCTACCACTGACACTGATGATAAGAAGGCTGAAATGAATGAACTTGCTATGAGTGCCATTATATTGAACTTATCTGATTGTGTGATTCGTAAAGTTAGACATCTCAAAAGTGCTCGTGAGCTATGGAATGAACTGTCTGAATTATACTATGAAAAATCTTTACCCAGTAAATTGTTTTTGTTGGAAAAGTTTTTCAGTTATAAACTTGACATGAAGAAGGATATTGATGAGAATCTTGACAATTTCACTAAACTTATACAAGATATAAAGTAAACGGGTGACAAGCACATTGATGATTACACTACTATTGTTCTTTTGAATGCTATACCTGATTCTTACAATGATGTGAAATCTGCTATTAAATATGGTAGAGATAATTTTACTTTGGATATTATTGTGAATGGCTTAAAAAGCAAAGAACAAGATTTGAAACAACATGGTAGTGTGAAGGGTGAGGTCATGCATTTGAGGGGTAGAACTAAGACGAAAAATCAGCCTAAGAAACATGATAAAAATGATGGTGAGAGAGGTAGATCTAAGTCTCTGACTAAGGGTAGAAAATGTTTTCACTATCATGAATCTGGTCATTTTATTAAAGACTGCCCTAAGAAGTTTCAAGAAAAACAGAATAAGAATGATCATGCTAATGTGGCTGTTAGTCAACAGAATTATGTTGATGTTTATATGGTTTAGGACAAAATTGATTTATGGCATAACAGGTTGGGACACATGAGTAACAAAGGTATGTAAATTTTGCAAAATGATGGTTCTTTTGGTGATGATAAAATTTCTAGTATTCCTTTTTGTGATGCATGTGTACTTGGCAAACAACATAAAGTGAAATTTCTTGTTTCTCCCTCCCCCAATAATTCCACTTGCAAAGATGTGCTTGAATATTTACATGCTGGTGTATGGGGGCCTGCTAGTGAGCCTACTCAAAGTGGTAACATGTATTTTTTTGTCAATTATCGATGATTTCTCTAGAAAAGTTTGAGTGTTTTTGATGAAAAATAAATCTGATGTGTTTTCTAAATTTAGTGAGAGGAAAACTTACATCGACAAACAACTCTTTTGTTGTGGTGTACCAAAATTAAAAAAATGAAAAACTTATATACGGATGGTGAGGGTGCTATATTTAAAAATTCACACCCGTAAGTCACTATATAGTTAGTAAATATTAAGAATTACTTTTTTAATTTTAATATTTTATATATATATACACACATTGTTGGGCTCCAGTGCCTCGTCTAGAACCCCTAACTCCGTCTCTGACTACAGCATTGAGACGGAGCTACATTTAATGTTTTTTTTGTTACATAAACACACACGTATAAGATACTACTCCCTCCTTGAATGGTGTCAACTTTTTTTCCTTTTGGTGATGTTTACTTTGGGCTTTGAGTGGTTTTAAAAATCGATTTTTGAAATCCTGGGTTTTTGAAACTCTAATGAATAGTAATATGTGTGTTTCTTTTGAATCTTGAAACAGTAGAAGATTTAAACTTTATGTTAAATCATTGTATAAGATTGAATGAAATTGTATTATTGTTGGTGAGATTATAATGATTAGTTGATTGTGTAATGATTGAATGTATGATATTATTGTATTATTGTTGAGAAAAATTATAATGATTGTAGTGATATTATATAGATATAACTTTATATCAAATCAATATGTTTGATAGAGGTGGTTTTAAGTGGGTTTTGAAAACCAATTTTTAAATCCCGAAATAAAACGGGTGTAAAATTTTAAAATCCAAAACCTGGCTTTTAAAACCAAAAGTAAACATGACCTTTAGGGCTGGATTGATAATCCTAAATTGTACTGTAAACTATCATAAGATTTGGTCCTCATCTTATTATGGTTTGATCTCATCATGTAATTGTTGTTGTAACGATTTATGTCGGGGTGAATTAATCAAGTGATATAATTTATATTGATGAGGTTTATACGGGTTAACAAGAAGATCAAAATGATGTTCTTGAGATAAGAAAGTTAGGGTTTCAAAGCTTTAAAAGATGAGAGCAAACGTGTAATATTTTGTGAGAATTTAGGATTGTGTCTTTTTTCAGCCTTTAAATGGCTTTTATACTTACTATTACATTTGCATGCTTTAATTGCTAGCAGCTCAGCATTAATCCTTAGAAATTAATATCCACCACCTGCTTAATTATGTCCACCGGCTGCTTATAATTGATCATTACCTGCATATAATGCTACTACTTTGCATTAAATGCCTTTGAAACTGACTTGAAATATGTCCCCTTGGTGACGGTGCTAGTCGCCGATCACCTTGAGTTACACCGCCTTTGACTAATCAACTTTCTTCACACAAGACATCAAGGTTTGTTGTTCGTCCCTTAACTTCTGCTAGCTATCCATCTCGTCATAACCACCAGGCGAGCAACTTATGTTATCTTCATCCCGTTGTTTCCTCTCTTCCTCTTCCTTAAGTTTGGCTAATCTTCTCTCGTATCTCCTTCATAACCATGATTTCATTCATTATCCTCTGCTAGGACCCGACCAGATTTGGCGTCGACCAGTTTATCTTAGCTTCCATTGATGTTATATTAATAAATGACATGGGCTTCTATTGATGTGATATTGGTAAATGGTGTGTCCGAGGATACATTCATCTTATTCCACATCCTTCCATTACCTTAATCTTCAACATGATATATTGTCCTTACTCGCCAATGTCTAGGCGATCACTCATATTGCTCGCCGATATTAACATTTCATATCTTCTCGCTGGTCGTATTATCATCTCTCGATATATTGACCGACTCTTCCTTGACTTTGATGACTATGATGAGGACTTTGACTATTCTTCATTTAATATTTGCCCCTGGTCTCCTTTTGTTACTTTGTTCGATGGGCAAGCACTAATAAATATATCCGTTGGTTTTTCCTTATTTTGTTATCCTTTTTTCAAGTCTTACTTTATCGAAATGTTACCTCAATTTATGAAGATCTTCCACCTTTTCGAAATGATTTGATGACGTACGAAATTGACGGTTGGTGTCAGGCGCGTAACTCCTGTTTTAATTTGAATGGATGCGTACGGCGCGTGTCAATGTCAATCAACGCGTTTGCCTTTCAGACGGCGTGTAGATGTCAGATTCAGCCCATAAGTTTTCCAATATTACGGAAAATACCCCGTCTTTTGCAAGTTGATCCTTGAATGTTTTTCGCCAATAAATAAGCTTTCTTCCCCAAATTCCATTTTTACACTTTCAAGCTTTCGTGATCAGAATTTTTGGCCACTTAACTTCCTTTGTGCTTCCAGTTTGAGCTTCTTCCGGTGACTTGTGCTCTCTTCCGACTGTTCTTCAAGGTATTTAAATCTCTATTTCTTATTTTTCTTCCTTTTTTCATGGATTTTGGAGATAATGTAGGTGGTGGGGGAGTTGGGAATCCCCCACCATTTGAGGTTAGTGACACTCAAGTGTTGAGTGATCACATTTCTGTTATTCTGGTGGTTGAGCGCCACCGTGTACGGAGGTCAGGGGGTTGTGTTTGTGTCGTTAGAGTCTGAAAATTCCGATGAGGAATAGGTGGTTTCTTGGCCAATGAATGTGGATCTGATTACTACCTATCGAAATTCCATGGATACCGAACAAAACTCTAACGAGGAAGATCAAAACAGTCATACCCATACTCGCGAGGATGTAGGGAATGATGGTGCCGAGGAGGCTAGTTCTGAGGAAGGTGAGGACGAGGAGGTTAACCCTGATGATGGCGATGAAACTGACTTAGAACTGCCATATCATTCGCCGAAGAAAGTAAAAATCAACGACCTTGATGCGGATGTGGTCCCGCGTATTTATTATTACATTGAGTCGATAAAACCTTTTTTATCGGGCCGACAAATTTATGTCGAGGGTGAAATCCCCGGGCCCTCTTATGACGGGTATATCTCTCAATATCCTCCCATTTTATTTCTCAACTTATGCAATATCAGAAGCGATTTTTTGTCCATTCCGATATGTTCAGTTTAATGTTCCGGCTTCGGATGAATGTGCCGACCAACCTCCTCTAGGTTGTATAACCGTTTCTTTGGGTTTGATGGAAGCTGGCTTACGATTTCCTCTCCATCCGGCGATCAGTAATTATCTAAATTTTTTGAGGTTATCTCCTATGCAGATCGCCCCTAACGGTTGGAGTAATCTTATTGGAGTTTTAACTTTGTTCGGTCTTGAGAGTCGAGCAAATGGTAGTCAGGGAGTAGTTCTTACTCCCCTAGAAATCAACTTTCTTCTCCAATCGGCCCTTGGTGATGCGGTAGGGTGGCACTATCTTAAAGCTCGAGCAAACTATAAATTGGTTGAACGGGTGCTGAACAAAGTACGGGATTGGAAAGAACGTTGGTGGTTCATCGATGGTGATTGGAGGAGTGCAAAGAATCTCGATGGTATTGATGCTCGGATAAATATTCCTCAGGTCTTTGTGGTGGACCGAGGTAAACACTCTTATTTTTCAATTTGTTCATTTTTATACTAACTAAATATTTCTTTTTGTGCAACTATTGTGAAGAAGACACACGTTCGCAGTCTCTCACCTCTCTCTGTCTATTATTTGATCTGTGTGATTCTTCGCCAATATCGGGAATGGACGTGCGAGTATCTGAAGCGAGAAAGTATATGCAAGCACGCTGGTCTTTGCGTTCAACCACATCATCTTACAAGGGAATTTCCCCCTGGTAATTTTATAATTCAAGTTCCTCTATTCGCTCTTTGTTTAATTGCTTGAACCATATATGCAAATATACATTTTGTTTGTTTATATATCAGTTCCTCCGACCATCACCAAACTTCCAAGGAAAACCAACATTACTAAGATCATGGACAATATGATACTGAACCTTCTGTCCACAAATCTTACTCGCGATACAATTGAGAAATAAGTGAGGGAAACGACCCCTACCCAAGGTAGGAAATGAAATCACGCTCAAGGTGAAGGCACTTCTGCCCAGGGCGAACAAAGAACAAACCTTACGCGAATCCGATGAGGAGTTACCACTACTCATCCTACTGTTCAAAGTCCCCCTGCTGGGAGTCCACCGATTGCTATTCCTCGCCCGAGACCTAGCGATCAGAGAGTTGATGTTGTCGCTGCTTCTTCTTCTCCCTCTCCATTGAGGGATCCTCAAGACGACACTCTACTTACATGGAACCCTTAAAGAACTTTAAGGTATGAATATACATCTTTTGTTTATTCACTTCTTTGCTCAACATATTCCTCATGCCTCAAGACTCATCGCCAATCGAACGATGTCCTCAATTATCTACGATCACGATCTCCCTTCGGCCAACACCGCAATGAAATAGATCCCGCTACTCATCTGGCCATGTCTTCTATCCCTCGTGTGTTCACGAGGAATATGGTGAATGATGAAATCGAGCATGATACGTTGGATAATGCTCATGCCGTGTTTGTTTATACTTCTCGTGCTGCTTTCTTTACTGAACAATTGAAGTTTCAACTTCATGAGTCCTCCAAGAAGCTCACTGTGGCAATCAATAATTTTAACCATATGAAGGAGCTCCATGAAAGGAGTGAGGCGAGGAGGGCTGATGGCGAGAAGAAGTTAACCATGGCAGGCGAGCAATTGAGAGCTCTGGAAGATGAAGTAAGGGATCTGAAGTTAATGATTGAAGGTCTTTCTGAAGAAAAGACTGTACTTGTCAACTCTGTCACGGACAAGAATGCTTCATTGGCCAATATTCAAAAGGAGCGAGATGATGCCCAACGTACTCTGGTGGTGGCAACTAAGAAAACTGCAGAGGAGAAAGTCTTGATTGACGCTAAGTTTACCCAAATTGGTTCTTTTGCAGCTGCATTTTCTCTTTCAGATGTTATCCTCCATCTTCGCACGATTAGTCCTAAAGTTGATGTTTCTGCTCTTAATGTAAAAATGGAGGACGCCATTCTGGCGGGGAACCCTCAACAAGATGGGGTACTTACTCTTGTAGAGTTAGTCGAATTGTGCCTTACTGTTGGTCCCTGAACGAGTAGTGAATGAGATTAAAGTCTAGAGGGGAGGGGTGAATAGACTTTAAAATATTTTTTTTTATTAAGGAGTTATGACCTCTTCTGATTTGCTATGTCAGCTGGACTACACACCTGTTGGACCAGAAGTCTATAGTAATCTGATAGAGTATTTATATGCGGAAGTGTGTAGGCCTTTTATTTAGACTCGTTCGAGTGTTCTTTTGAAAACCTCAATTAAGTGTTTATAATGAAATACTCAGCTGATGCTAGTTTGAAAGAAGTATTGAAAGTGTGCTGGGTGTATGAAGTGTTTAAGTATAAGTAGATAAATGTTGCACAGAATGTTGAGACAAATAGTGCAACACTGACTCTAACAGAATATCAGAAATTAAGATACACAGCGGAAGACTTGAAACACTAAAAACAAATGAGACACAATGGAAATACTTTTAACATAGATTTTATAAATAAAAATCTATGTCTGCCTTATGGCGTAAATCAATACTTATCTTCAAGTACAAATGTTGTGTGAAATGTTACAACAATAACTTTCACAACTGAAACTATAAACGAGGCAGGTGCCAAGTTTAGAAAACGAACTAAGTGTATAAATTATACACTGTCGAAATGCCTAGTCTATCTAATGATTACACTCTCAATAGATAAGAAGACACACAGCCATACGGGTGGTATACAACGTATGATCTAAAATGTAGAACTATTGGCCATAATTTCCTAACAGGGATGAACGCTCGGTCTAGGATATTGCTCGAATAGAACACACTGAATTATGAAGCATTCAATCGGTATTTATAGAGGTGGTATGCGAATTCTAGAGGCTTCCACATTGAGGTCCTATTTTTTAGGAGCTCAACTTCCATGATCTTTCTAGATCCTTCTTGTATGCTCCAGGTCATTCTAAATGCATCTAGGCTGTTCTAGCATGTTCTCCAATGTTCTGGAATCTTCCAGGTTCCAGATCCTTGTAGAAGCTTCTAGATCCTGCCAGAAATGCGACAACATTTAGGTCAACATTTAATGTAGCATTTCAGAAAAGACTTAGAAAAAATCTCGGAAGGTCAAATTAAGATGTTGTTGATAATGTTAAGGCATTTAAAAATTAACAACATCTACAATCTCCCCCAATTTGACCTTTCGACTACAACACACCCGATGCACATATATTTCTATACATACTCAGTTTTATGTACTTAGTTGAGGTTGACATCATTGCTAAGTACTAGTCAAGTCAATACCTGTTGTAACCGTTGGATCGAATCAAATGAAGATCAAGGATAATTTCATAATGATCCGTGCCAAAGGATCAAAACAATTTTATCCAAAATAGAATAAGTATAAACAATACACTTATTCACAACATAAGTAACTTTACTAAAATCATAAGTTGAACTGGAAGAATTAACTTAAGATCTAAGTAAGACACTAACAAAACAAAATAACAAAAAATCAGAACAAAAACAACAAACAAAACAAAGACTCAGCAACCTGCAGTAAACACATGATAATCTGTAAACATATTAAGCAAAGACAGTAAACAAATATCATCAAATGTAACCATAATTTAAGCAAGTTGCAACAAATAAACAACCTAACATCTAAGAAATAAATAGCAAGTGTATCAGAATTTCAGAATACTTAAACATTAGTTACAGAGATTGAACTGAATAAATGGCATAAACAACAGCCATTATGAAATCAGATCTCCCCCTGTCTTGTAGCTTGTCCCTGTTCATCATTGGAGATCACCATACAAGGTCTCCATCTCAGCAGCATCACCATCAGCTTCATCCACAAAGTAAGTAGATGCAAGATGTGCAACTACATCAGTTACTCCAGCATCAGCAGCATCAGGTTCACCACCAGCAGCAGCAGCTGGAACTCCATCATCATTCAACTCTTCAATCACCACATTGGAGTTTGATGGTGGTGGTACTCCCCCTGTTGTAGGTGAAAGCATACTGGTCCACCTATTCTTCAGGAACTAGAGCTCATCAATAGTTTCCTGCAAGTGGTTGAGCTGTAGTTTGATGAATTCCTGTGAAAGATACACATTACCAGAAATGTTGATACGGATGTTCTCAACATTTGGGGGTGCATTTCTCTGTTTTGATCTGGATGATTCTGGATGATCAGAAGTTGAGGGTCTTTGCTGATGTTCAGTAGTTGAAGGCCTGTGCTGATGATCAGTACCAGGAGCAGTCAAAGGCAGATCAATTACTCTATCCCCAGTGAGTAAGACAGGAGCTATAGCCAGTAATGGAACTCTCCCCCTCAACACATCAGTGTTCTTGGCAACAAAGTCATGATGCCTCAAGTAATTTGAAATCAGAACAGGATAGGGTAGTTGCCTTTTTTAGAAACTTTTCTAGTAAATCTCATCATATGGTGAAAGATAGTGAGGCCTAAATTGAATTTCTTAAGCACAGAGATCCTATACATAAGAACATCTTGGTCTTTTGTGATCTTGGTAGTATTTGTGGTGGGAATCCAGTTGTAGATAATGAGTTTGTATAACACAGAATGTAGGGAAGTGAGGTCTTTGGCTAGCATCTGTCTAGTCCACTTAACTACCCTACCACTAGTTATAGCAGCAATAACCACATCCATGTCAGGTTCTTCATCCACCTCAACATTGGGAATATGCAGAAACTCATTTATCAACTCAGGAGTAAAAGGTACATCTCTCCCCCTAAAATTTACAGTCCCATACCACCTAGATGATCTCCTACGAGTACTCTTTTTCATGCAAGCATAAAATTCATAAGCCCAATTTGTCAAGAATGATTCACCAAAATTCACAGCATGCATCAAATTCCTTTCCTCTAAGAAACTAACCATGCCTTTACTTTCAAAATCAGGTATATTAATTCTCTTCTCTATCAGCAATTTCCTCTTAGAGCAAATAGTCAACCTATTCTCTAGAGTCTCAAGAGAATCGGAATTACCTTCCTCTTCAGAAGCAAGGTCATTAGAGCTTGATGTGGAGTCTTTAGCAGAGCTTTCCTTAGAGCTGCTTTCTGCACTGGAATAGCTATCACCACTGCCATCATCTTCAGGTTCTGGTGCAGCTTCCTTTGCAGCAGCAAAATGCTCAGCATTTTTCTTAAGAATTCAGAATATCTCTTAAACACACATCAGAATTGGAATCTGATTTTGCAGGTTCATTTTTAGCAATCATCTTGGCCTTCCCTTTGCCTTTGGGATCAGCAGCAGCTTTCTTTCTCCTTTCAACAGTAGCTTTCTTGGGTTTCTCAGCAACAATCTTTTTAATTTTCTCAACAGCAACAAGAGCTTCTTCTTCAGAGTCTGTGAACACTTGGATGGGTTCAGCAGCTTCAGCTCCAGCTTTCTTCTTCTTCCTCATGGATTCAGAATAATCCACACGAGTGAACACACGGTATGATCTCCTTCTTTGTACAGAACTCCTTTGTCTTTTCCCTTTCTGCGCATTCTTCTTGAAAGGAATTGGAGCAGATTCATCAGAAACAGAGAGTGAAGAGTTTGTACTGTCTTCAGAGATGTTTGCATCCTCCATTTCAACATCTTTAGGGTCGGAAGTAGCAGTAGCTTCTTCTTCAGCAGTAACCTCCTCATTTTCAGCTTGCGAGTTGTGAACAGTAGGTGATTTAGGGCTTTTTGAAGTAGCAGCCATTTGGGCGGTTTGATCAGCCAAATAGCTTGAGATATCCACAGTGATATCTCCAAATGTCATCACGGGCAGATGTCCAGTTGTTCGAAGAGAGTCAGACACTTCTTCGATGGCCTTGTTGAACTGTTCGACAGTTGCATCTTGAGGAATGTTGGTTGTTGGTGGAACGGTTTGAGGAGCAGTTTGAGGAGTGGGAGCGGTTGTTGATGGTGTTGCAGAGACATTTGAGTCAGCATTTGACGAGGTTGATTTCTGAGACTCCATGGAAGCAAGGATTTCGAGAGGGTTTGTGTGAGAAAGGGATGACTTCTTCGAATCAGAGTGAGATTGTGAGTGGGATTGAGGTCGGTTTCCAGCCATTTAAGGGACGGTTGGAATTTCAAGATAGGTTTGAGGAGTGTATTCACAAAATTTGAGAGATACACGGCCAATAAACAATTCTGCAGAAACTTAGTACTTAACAAAATCAAAAATAACGATTAGCATTAACATTTAATCTTATGAGTGATATTTATAGAGAGAATTATGTAGTTGGAGAGAAAAGAAAAATAATCCAGAAGTCTTTCGATCATGCTCCACATAATTAGCCACAATGTAGATCATGGGTAATTAGTGGGGAAATTTAATTAAATTAAATTAGGTAATTAAGAAGCTTCCAGAATAATTAAAATCGCATAATCTGAAAAATAAAAAATGTGGGTCAGTAATTAAATAAAATGAAACAAATCCCAATTAATAATTAAATAATTAAAACTAATAAAAATAAATTCGAATCAGGCAATGTTGTGCTCAAAACTGTTACAAACACCTCAACACGGTTTTTACATGAATTTGCTTCATTTGTGTTGCACCATATTTTTTTCTTTTTGTGTTATAGCATCTAATTTGTATTGATCCATTGTTCCTGTAGAGTACATCATAGTAGTGAACTCCGTGCCCCATACTTACTTAATGGATTACAAATATATTGATGTTTTTACCAAAGAATCACCTATTGAAAAGAAGGCATCGTAGTAGTGAACTCCGTGCTCCATAGTTACTCAGTGATTTGGTACATCTTTTAGTATGCTAATAACATTCTAATTTTTATGCATTTGAGAGGTGTGAGACATGTTTATTTTTGCACTACAAGGTTCTTAGATTCGTAGATATTTTACATAGGAATTATTTAACAAAGTAAGAGATAGATTCAGCTTATAAATTTTTTACAACCCATGATGTTGTCCCAAATGCTGACGCATTTGTGACAACATCCATCCGAATTTTTCAGATAGTGCTCATGCCAAGAGATTTCCTCAAGATAGAGAATCTCTCATGGTCTAATGCCTTAGTAAAAATATCAGCATTTTGTTTCTCAGTAGGTATATACTCCAACTTAACAATATTCTTCTCTACTAAATCCCTCATAAAATGATGTCTTATGCTAATGTGATTTGTGAGTGAGTATTGTACAGGATTCTTAGAAATGTTAATAGCACTAGTATTATCACAAAAGATTGTAAGTATACCATTCTCAATACCATAGTCATTGAACATCTTGCTCAGCCACAAGAGTTGTGTACAGTAGCTTCCAGCAGCTATATACTCAGATTCTGCAGTAGATTGTGAAACACAGCATTCAAGTGAGATTCCTTTGGATTAGCTTGGTACCTAGCACAAACACACACACCGTACATAATATCTGGTCTACTAGAGGTTAAATACAGTAAACTACCTATCATGGATCTGTAAAGTGTTGGATCAACATCTGTTCCAGCACTGTCTTTGCAAAGTTTCAAAGAAGATCCCATAGGAGTTTTCATTGGTTTTGAATTCTCAAGACCAAATCTTTTAACCAATTTCTTAGCATACTTACTCTGGGAGAAGAAAATACCATCACTGCATTGTTTGATTTGAAGACCTAGAAAATAATTCAAGTCTCCAACCATACTCATTTCAAATGTTGCAGTCATTGCCTCAACAAATTTACTCAACATTTTATCACAAGTAGAACCAAACACAATGTCATCAACATATATTTGAGCAATAAGTAAATCTCCTTCAGTGTGCTTAATGAATAAAGTTCTATCTGCCTCTCCTCTAATAAATCCATATTCCAAAAGAAAGTCAGTAAGCCTACCATACCATGCTCTAGGAGCTTGTTTAAGACCATACAATGCTTTCTTAAGTTTATATACATGATCAGGATAATGTGGATCTTCAAATCCCTTAGGTTGTTCAACATATGCTTCTTCATTTAATATGCCATTTAGAAATGCAGCCTTTACATCCATTTGATGAAGTTTAATATCAATAAAACATGCAATATCTAGCAGTAATCTAATAGATTCTATCCGAGCAACAGGTGCAAAAGTTTCATAAAAAACAACTCCTTCAACTTGGGTGTAACCTTGTGCTTCTAACCTAGCCTTGTTCCTAACAATATTACCAGATTCATCAGTTTTATTCTTGACTATCCACTTTGTTCCAATGACATTAGTATGACTAGGTCTAGGAACAAGTGTCCACACTTCATTTCTTTCAAACTGACCAAGTTCTTCATGCATAGCATTAATCCAGTTTTCATCAGTTAAGGCTTCTTTAGCACTTTTAGGTTCAATTTCAGATAAATAGCATTCAGCATTTACAACATTACAAATAGAGGACATGCATATTGTTCTTACCACATCTACCTTGTTTGATCTTACTCTTCCTCTTGTTTGCACTCCAACTGTAGCATCGCCTATGATCTGGTCAGAAGGATGACCTTTGCCTATTCTTGAAGAAGGATTTGTTTTGGGGATGTACTGATCATTCTGTGAATTTACAGCTGACTGTTCTGTAGATGTTGACCCAGATGTGTTAACATTTGGTGCAACATTTTCAGACTTCAGTGTATTCTCAGAAGTGTCAGTAACCTGTGATACATCTTCTTCATCTTTGTCATCTGTAAGACCTTTATCATCATCAAACACAACGTTAACAGATTCTTGAACAGTGTTAGTTCTAAGGTTATAAACTCTATAAGCTTTACTATTTCTAGAATAGCCTAAAAAGAAACCTTTATCACTTTTAGAATCAAACTTATGAAGTTGATCCCTATCATTCAAAATATAACACACACACAACCAAATACATGAAAATATTTCACATTAGGTTTTTTGTTGTTCAAAATCTCATAAGGTGTTTGATTAGTATTAGAACGAATAAAAACCCTATTAATAATATGACATGCAGTATTCAATGCTTCTCCCCAGAATTTCTTAGCAAGACATTTGGATGTAAGCATAACTCTAGCCATTTCTTGTAAAGTTCTATTCTTTCTTTCAACAATTCCATTTTGTTGTGGAGTTTTAGGAGATGAATATTCTTGCAAGATACCCTTTTTATCACAAAAATCATTAAACATGCTGTTTTCAAATTCCCTACCATGATCAGTTCTAATACGGCCAACTTTCAAGTTAAACACATTTTTGAACCTCTTATAAAGAATTTTAAATGCAGCAAATGCTTCAGATTTGTCTCTCAAAGACTCTACCCAGGTATATCTAGAAAAATCATCTACCACAACTAAGGAATACCTCTTTCCTCCAATGCTTTCAGTTTCCATAGGACCCATCAAATCCATGTGCAGTAATTCAAAGCATCGATGTGTAGTACAATGTGACAGCGTTTTGTGTGACATTCGTACCTGCTTACCTTTTTGGCATGGTCCACATACAGTGGTGTTGTGAAACCTCAGTTCTGGAATTCCTTTTACTGCATCTGCTTTGATTAGCTTTTTCATTGCTCTGTAATTTGCATGACCTAATCTTTGATGCCATAGAACATTTTCATCATGTTTTGACAAGTTACACATATTTGTTCCAATAAGATAGCAATTATCAGCTGACCTAGTACCAGTCATGACACAAACTTCATCTTTATTAAGAACATAACATGAATCTTTATCAAATTTCACATGCAAATTATCATCACAAAGTTGACTAATGCTAATCAGATTTGCAAGTAAGCCATCAACATGTAATACATTTTTAAGCTTAGGAAAACCTTCAACATTCAAAGTTCCTTTACCAACAATCTTTCCTTTAGAACCTCCACCATATGTAACACTACCACTATTCAAGGTCACATAATCAGATAAGAAATCAATACGACCTGTCATATGTCTAGAACAACCACTATCAAAGTACCGTTGACCAAATAAACATGCTTTCAAGGAAGTGTGAACAACATTACAAGTAACATCAGATTTTCATGCAGTAAGGAAAAATATGATTAATTATCGAATAATAATGACAGACAAACTTCTTTTCAATATTTTTAACTTTATGAGAATCTGTTTGTGCAGATGTTACAACAAATGTTTTAACATTTGCCTTCACAAATTTCACAGTAATTTCAAAATTCTTAGAAATAGAAGTTGTTTCACCATCATAACATATACCACAATTATCAGATTTACCAAATAGCTATAACATATATATCAGAAGCAATCATATAAAATTTTATGAAACTTAAAGTAGAGGTGATAAATTTCTCCTTCAGTTTACCAACTTAAAAAATCTCTTCTGAAATGTATGACTTCTAGCTTGGTAATTGTTCATTTCAGATTCTCATTCTCTTTGTTCAAAGAATTAAAAGTGAGTTTCTGAGAGTTACAATCATCTAACAACTTTTGGTATTTAGAATCATCAATCCTTATACCTGCATCATCAACAAACCCATTAAAATAGTTCAAATCTGGGTGACTCTGTTTTGATGTTACCATAAATGTTATGACATCAGGTGCAACATCAGAATCTGTATCATCCAGATTATCATCTAAAGAATCATCATAATCAATCTTGGTATTGAAAAGCGAATTAAATATCTTTTGATTCATCAAATTCATCATCTGATTCATCATTTAAGGTAGCACTAAAATTCAGTTTTTTGCTTAAGTCTAATATTGGCACATTAATTTTCATAAAGACCATATTCAGAACATGCATTGAACTGATTTCATATATTAAAGAGCATACCTTGGCTTACCGTCACTTTTTTGATAACTTTGGTTGAAATTTGACTTTTCCTTCTTTCTGGTGGGGTGTTGATGTGTTAGTTTTGATTTATGGTACATCATAACCTGTAAGTACAGTCCTCCAAACACGTTCATCTATCTACTTGCACAACTTAGGCTTAAAAATATGGATAATATGTTCGGGTGCCTAAGTGCAGTGGATATGTGATGTGTTTCCATTGCTAACCTACACTAAAAACACTCTTGACCAAAGATCTAACCTAGTGTCGTCAGGTATCAGCTCTGATACCAACTGAAAGTGTGCTGGAGTGTATAAAAGTGTTTAAGTATAAGTAGATAAATGTTGCATAGAATGTTGAGACAAATAGTGCAACACTGACTCTAACAGAATATCAGAAATTAAGATACACAGCGGAAGACTTGAAACACTAAAAACAAACGAGACACAATGGAAATACTTTTAACATAGATTTTATAAATAAAAATCTATGTCTGCCTTATGGCGTAAAATCAATACTTATCTTCAAGTACAAATGTTGTGTGAAATGTTACAACAATAACTTTCACAACGAAACTATAAACGAGGCAGGTGCCAAGTCTAGAAAACGAACTAAGTGAATAAATTATACACTGTCGAAATGCCTAGTCTATCTAATGATTACACTCTCAATAGATAAGAAGACACACAGCCATACGGGTGGTATACAGCGTATGATCTAAAATGTAGAACTATTGGCCACAATTTCCTAACAGGGATGAACGTTCGGTCTAGGATATTGCTCGAATAGAACACACTGAATTATGAAGCCTTCAATCGGTATTTATAGAGGTGGTATGCGAATTCTAGAGGCTTCCACATTGAGGTCCTATTTTTTAGGAACTCAACTTCCACAACTTCAATGATCTTTCTAGATCCTTCTTGCATGCTCCAGGTCGTTCTAAATGGTTCCAGGCTGCTCTAGCATGTTCTCCAATGTTCTGGAATCTTCCAGGTTCCAGGTCCTTGTAGAAGCTTCTAGATCCTGCCAGAAATGCGACAACATTTAGATCAACATTTAATGTAGCATTTCAGAAAAGACTTAGAAAAAATCTCGGAAGGACAAATTAAGATGTTGTTGATAATGTTAAGGCATTTAAGAATTAACAACATCTACAATTTTTATGAAAACAGAATGCATGCAAAACAGTTTTTCAAAAATGGATCTATTCAGGTGACCATTGAAAACAGTAAAACGTGTTTTTGATGGCTCAAACGATGGAATTTGGCCAAAAATCATCACACATCCCAGCAAAGCAATGAGTTCGATTCAAAACATCGATTCCAATTTAAAAAGTGTACTCACACGCTAAAATCTGAAAACAACAAAAAAAGTGCAGATTTTTTAAAATAAAAAATTCAGAGCAATGGTCTTTTGAACACACGGCTCTGATACCACTTGTTGGTCCCTGAGACGAGGGTAAGATCAGCTTACTTAATGTCTGCTGATGGTGTGGAAAATAAACTAACTCTTCAAAGTAACTAGTCCGCTGATTTCACTAGGGGCCTAGGACTAGTTAGTCGGCTGATTAATTACCTATCAGAGTTAAGTGCGGAATTGTAGTGTGCCCATAAAGATTATACTCGTCTATTTCTTAAATACAGTTTGTAAAACAGTTTATGCACAAATATGTATGAGATAACTGAAAGTAAAGTGCAGAAAATGTAAATAACACCATAATTTATAGTGGTTCGGATATACGTTCCTACGTCCACTCTCACGTTCCAGACGTGATGTTAATCCCTTTAATTTCCAGAAAATTACAAGGGCTTGTCCTTTATAGTCCCAAGGTTAGGACTTTGAGATCTGAGCAGTTCCAAACTACTACGGTCTCCACAAGTGATTATAGAGCACTTGCACTCTTTACAGTGATGAACACTCAACTTAACTTCTAGGGTTTTATGGTAGAAAGTGGGTTTTGTGTATATGAACTAGGTGAGAATTTCCTTTACAATCTGTTTTAGCCTCATGCTAGGATTGGGAAATTCTCTCTAAGCTATGGATATATATAAGTGGCTGCACAAGCTTAGATGTTATGAGTTCACTCACTGGGGATGAGGTGATGCGTGTTGAATCTTCATGAACAGTCATCTTGAGCTCTTCTTGTTTCTGGACTTTAAGAACTTTGCTTGACCTCAACATCTTTCTCCTCACTCTCTCCCAATGATGTAAGAACTGAACTCATTTATATAGTGTTGATATTTGAATGTTACCGTTGGATGATAGCAATTCAAATCTCCACTAATTCAGGAATTGGCAATCTCTTGATTTGATATGATTGAATATTACCATTGTCATGTAATTTCAATCATATATTTGACTTTCCTTTCTTGTGCACATATCTTGTCAATCCTTTACTTCAACTCTGATTGGCCTTCCTTTAATTGTGTAAGATGACTTCTACTCAACTGGTGTAAGAAGACTTCTACTCTGCTTGTGTAAGAAGACTTCTACTCTGCTTGTGTTAGAAGACTTCTACTCTGCTTGTGTAAGAAGACTTCTACTCTGCTTGTGTAAGAAGACTTCTACTCTGCTGGTGTAAGAAGACTTCTACTCTGCTGGTGTAAGAGGACTTCTACTCTGCTGGTGTAAGAATACTTCTACTCTGCTGGTGTAAGAAGACTTCTACTCTGCTGGTGTAAGAAGACTTCTACTCTGCTGGTGTAAGAAGACTTCTACTCTGCTGGTGTAAGAAGACTTCTACTCTGCTGGTGTAAGAAGACTTCTACTCTGCTGGTGTAAGAAGACTTATACTCATCTTACTCTTACTCTTCTTATCCTATAAGATGAGTTTAATTCATCTTATCAGGAGACTTCTGGTCTTGGTCTTCTCTTCTCTTCTCTTCTTGAGCATTTGCATGTCTTCTCTTCTTACCAGAGTCCTATCTATTACAAGATGTATAATAAAGTTGTCTATACAATACAACTTATCCTATTACATGTTTGATTTAGTTTATCAAAACTAAACTAGGGATATACATATCCCAACAATTTCTTTGTTGTGGTCTGGAAGGGCCTGGATGTGTAGAAGTAGAGGGTCTGGAAGATCTCTGTGGGCTGTCAGTACCAGGAGCAACTAGGGGCAAATCAATCACTCTTTCCCCAATCAATAAGGTAGGAGCAATAGCAAGTAGTGGCACTCTCCCCCTCTAAACATCAGTCTTCTTAGAAGTGAAGCCATGGTGCTTCAAATAATTCGAAATCAAGACTGGATAGGGCAGATTTTCTTTCCCAGTAGTTTTCACAGTAAACTTACTCATGTGGTGAAAGATAGTATGGCCTAGATTGAACTTCTTAAGTATAGAAATCCTATACATAAGAATGGTTTGATCTCTGGTAATTTTAGTGGTGTTGGTAGTGGGGATCCAATTGTAAATAATCAGCTTATACAAAACAGAATGTAAGGAGGTTAAGTGTCTAGCTAGCATCTTCCTAGTCCAGTTAGTCTTTCTACCCCCTGTGATTGCAGTAATCACAACATCCATATTCGGATCATCATCCTCATCAACATTAGGAGTGTGCAAGAACTCATTAATCAGTTCTGGAGTGAATGGCACATCTCTCCCCCTAAAATTAACAGTACCATAAGACCTAGAACTTCTCCTACCAGTGCTTTTCTTCATACAAGCATAGAACTCATAGGACTAATTAGTCAGAAAAGTTTCACCAAATGTAACAGCATTCAACAGATTTCTATCCTCTAAAAATTTAACCATGCTCTTACTATCAAAATCAGGCACATTAATTCTTTTCTCAATCAACAACTTCCTCTTAGAGTAAATTTCTAACCTTTTCTCAACATAATCAGAGGGATCAAAAATACCTTCACTTTTTTCCTCAGAAGGTAGTTCCGCATCAGGATCAAAATCTCCATCATGTTCAGAGGAGCTTTTGGATGAGCTATTTGCCTCAGAAGATGAGCTGTCTCCACTTCCACCATCATCATATTCTGGTGTGGACTCCTTTGCAGCAGCAAATGACTCAACATTCTTCTTAAGAGATTCTTACATATCTCTTAGGCAAACATTGAAATCAGAATCAGAGTCTGATTCAACATGTTCTTCTTCAGGGATCATCTTGGCCTTCCCTTTCCCTTTAGGATCAGCAACAGTTTTCTTCTGTATTGGTTTCTCAGCAACAACTTTATTTGGTTTCTTAGTGGCAACAGTAGCAACTTCAGTTTCTTCCTCAGAATCAGTGAACACTTGAATGGTTTCACCAGCATCAGCTCCAGCTTTCTTCTTCTTTCACATGGATTCAGAGTAATCCACTCGGGTAAAGACACGGTTTGACCTCCTCCTTTGGACGGGACTTCTTCTTCTTTTCCCTTTCTACACCAGTTTCTTAAAAAGAATAGGGGCAGACTCATCAGAAGGTGAGAGAGAGGATTTCGTACCACTATCAGAAGCTTGGGCATCCTCCATTTCGACATCCACAGAGTTGGATGCATCAGCAGCTTATCCTTCAACAACGGTTTCGACATTTTCTTCCGTTGAAACAGGAACAGTAGGATTAGGGCTTTTTGTTGCAGCATCCATTTGAGCAGTTTGTTCGGCCAAATAGCTCGAGATATCCACATTGATATCTCTGAATGTCATCACGGGTAGATGACCGGTAGTTCGAAGAGTATCAGACACCTCTTCGACAGCCCTCGTAAACTGTTCGATGGTTGAGTCTTGTGGTATATGGGTAGTTGGTGGAGTAGGAGCGGTTATTGATGGGGTTGCAGAGACATTAGTGTCGGCACTTGAGGAATTTGGTTGTTGTGAAGCCATTGAAGCAAGAAGATCGAGAGTGTTTTGAGCAGTTTTTTCGGAAGATTCAGAAGCAAAGTATGAGTGAAAGTGAGATTGATGGTGGTTTCCAGCCATTAAGAAGGACGATTGGATTTTCAAGGCAAGATGAGAGAGTGTATACAACAATTTGGAAATACCCGGACAAAAGACAATTCTGCAAACTTAGTACTCAACAAAATCAAAAATCACAATTAGCATTAGAATTAATCTTATGATCGATATTTATAGAGAGAATTATGTAGTTGGAGGTTAAATAACAAAAACTGATAGAGTATTCCAGAAATTTTTGATTATGCTCCACATAATTAGCCACAATCTAGATCATGGGTAATTAGTGGATAAAATCTATTTAATTAATTTAATTAAATAATTAAGAAGCTTCCAGAATTTAAAGAATTAAAATCCGCATAATCTGAAAAAAAAATAAAGACTTGGGTTAGTTTAATTAAATAAAATGAAATAAATCCCAATCAATAATTAAATAATTACAACTAATAAAAATAAATTTGAATCAGGCAATGTTGTGCTCAAAACTGTTACAAACACCTAAACAAGGTTTTTACATGAATTTTCTTCATTTGTGTTGCACCATATTTTTTCTTTTTGTGTTATAGCATCTAATTTGTATTGATCCATTGTTCATGTAGAGTACATCGTAGTAGCGAACTCCGTGCCCCATACTTACTTAATGGATTACAAATATATTGATGTTTTTACCAAAAATCACCTTTTGAAAAGAAGGCAACGTAGTAGTGAACTCCGTGCTCCATAGTTACTCAGTGATTTGGTACATCTTTTAGTAAGCTAATAACATTCTCATTTTTATGCATTTGAGAGGTGTAAGATATGTTTATTTTTGCACTCCAAGGTTCTTAGATTCGTAGATATTTTACATAAGAATTATTTAACTAAGTAAGAGATAGATTCAGCTTATAAAATTTATACAACCCATGATGTTGTCCCAAATGCTGACGCATTTGTGACAACATCCATCCGAAACTTTTTAGATAGTGCTCATGCCAAGAGATTTCCTCAAGATTGAGAATCTCTCATGGTCTAACGCTTTAGTAAAAATATCAGCATTCTGTTTCTCAGTAGGTACATACTCCAACTTAAAAATATTCTTCTCTACTAAATCTCTCATAAAATGATGTCTTATGCTAATGTGCTTAGTGAGTGAGTGTTGTACAGGATTTTTAGAAATGTTGATGGCACTAGTATTATCACAAAAGATAGTGAGTATACCATTCTCAATACCATAGTCATGGAACATCTTGCTCAGCCACAAGAGTTGTGTACAGCAGCTTCCAGCAGCTATATACTCAGATTCTGCAGTAGATTGTGAAACACAATTCTGTTTCTTGATGTGCCATGATACAAGATTGTTTCCCATGTAGAAACATCCTCCACTCGTACTCTTTCTATCATCTATATCTCCAGCCCAATCAGCATCACTGTAGCCTATCAAAATGTTGTTGGTGTCCTTAGTGTACCAGATTCCAAGGTCACTTGTACCTGAAACATACTTGATAATCCTCTTCACAGCATTCAGGTGAGATTCCTTTGGATTAGCTTGGTACCTAGCACAAACACACACACTGTACATAATATCTGGTCTACTGGAGGTTAGATATAGTAAACTACCTATCATGGATCTGTAAAGTGTTGGATCAACATCTGTTCCAGCACTGTCTTTGCACTGTTTCAAAGAAGATCCCATAGGAGTTTTCATTGGTTTTGAATTCTCAAGACCAAATCTTTTAACCAAGTTCTTAGCATACTTACTCTGGGAGAAGAAAATACCATCACTGCATTGTTTAATTTGAAGACCTAGAAAATAGTCCAAGTCTCCAGCCATACTCATCTCAAATGTTCCAGTCATTGCCTCAACAAATTTACTCAACATTTTATCACAAGTAGAACCAAACACAATGTCATCAACATATATTTGAGCAATTAGTATATCATCATTAGTGTGCTTAATGAACAAAGTTCTATCTGCCTCTCCTCTAATAAAACCATATTCCAAAAGAAAGTCAGTAAGCCTACCATACCATGCTCTAGGAGCTTGTTTAAGACCATACAAAGCTTTCTTAAGTTTATATACATGATCAGGATACTGTGGATCTTCAAATCCCTTAGGTTGTTCAACATATGCTTCTTCATTCAAAATGCCATTAAGAAATGCAGCTTTTACATCCATTTGATGAAGTTTAATATCAATAAAACATGCAATTGCTAACAGTAATCTAACAGATTCTATTCTAGCAACAGGTGCAAAAGTTTCATCAAAATCAACTCCTTCAACTTGGGTGTAACCTTGTGCAACTAACAGCCTTATTACTAACAATATTACCAGATTCATCAGTTTTATTCTTCAATATCCACTTTGTTCCAATGACATTAGTATGACTAGGTCTTGGAACAAGTGTACATACTTCATTTCTTTCAAACTGACCAAGTTCTCCATGCATAGCATTAATCAAGTTTTCGTCAGTTAAGGCTTCTTTAGCACTCTTAGGTTCAATTTCAGATAAATAGCATTCAGTATTTACAACATTACACATAGAAGACATGCATATTGTTCATACCACATCTACCTTATTTGATCTTACTCTTCCTCTTGTTTGCACTCCAACTATAGCATCGCCTATGATCTGGTCAGAAGGATGACTTTTACCTATTCTCGAAGAATGATTCATTTTGGGAACATGCTGATCATTCTGTGAAGTTACAACTGATTGTTCTGTAGATGTTGACCTAGATGTGTTAACATTTGGTGCAACATTTTCAGACTTCAGTGTATTCTCTGAATTGTCAGTGACCTGTGATACATCTTCTTCATCTTTGTCATCTGTAAGAACTTTATCATCATCAAACACAACATTAACAGATTCTTGAACAGTGTTAGTTCTAAGGTTATATACTCTATAAGCTTTACTATTTCTAGAATAGCCTAAAAAGAAACCTTTATCACTTTTAGAATCAAACTTGTGAAGTTGATCCCTATCATTCAGAATATAACACACACAACCAAATACATGAAAATATTTCACACTTGGTTTTCTGTTGTTCAAAATCTCATAAGGTGTTTGATTTGTGCCAAAACGAATAAAAACCCTATTAATAATATGGCATGCAGTATTCAATGCTTCTCCCCAAAATTTCTTAGCAAGACATTTGGAGGTAAGCATGACTTTTACCATTTCTTGTAAAGTTCTATTATTTCTTTCAACAATTCCATTTTGTTGTGGAGTTTTAGGAGATGAATATTCTTGCAAGATACCCTTTTTATCACAAAAATCATTAAACATGTTGTTTTCAAATTCCCTACCATGATCAGTTCTAATACGGCCAACTTTCAAGTTAAACACATTTTTGAACCTCTTATAAAAAATTTTAAATGCAGCAAATGCTTCAGATTTGTCTCTCAAAGACTCTACCCAGGTATATCTAGAAAAATCATCTACCACAACTAAGGAATACCTCTTTCCTCCAATGCTTTCAGTTTCCATAGGACCCATCAAATCCATGTGCAGCAATTCAAAGCATCGATGTGTAGAACAATGTGACAGCATTTTATGCGGCATTCTTACATGCTTACCTTTTTGGCATGGTCCACATACAATGGTATTGTGAAACCTCAGTTTTGGAATTCCTTTTACTGCATTTGCTTTGATTAGCTTTTTCATTGCTCTGTAATTTGCATGACCCAATCTTTGATGCCATAAAATATTTCCATCATGCTTTGACAAGTTACACATATTTGTTCCAATAAGATAACAATTATCAGTTGACCTGGTACCAGTCATGACACAAACTTCATCTTTATTAAGAACATAACATGAATCTTTGTCAAATTTCACATGCAAATTATCATCACAAAGTTGACTAATGCTAATTAGATTTGCAAGTAAGCCATCAACATGCAAGACCTTTTTAATCTTAGGAAAACCTTCAACATTCAAATTTCCTTTACCAACAATTTTTCCTTTAGAACCACCTCCATATGTAACACTACCACTATTCAAGGTCACATAATCAGATAAGAAGTCTATACGGCTTGTCATATGTCTAGAACAACCACTATCAAAGTACCATAAATCAGGTAGACATGCTTTTAAGGAGGTATGAACAACATTACAGGTAGCTTTAGGTTTTCATGCAGATTTTAGAAACTGTTTACCTGGAGGTGACAGTTTTTCATGCAGCATTTTCAAGTTTTTCTGTTCTTCAAACCATTTTATACAGTAAGGACGAATATGACCAACTTTGAAACAGTAATGACAGATACACTTCCTTTTAACTTTGTAAGAATCTGATTGTGTAGATGTTACACCAGATGTGTCAACATTTGCCTTCACAAATTTCACAAGTTTTCTAAAATTATCAGAAATAGAAGCAGTAGTACCATCATAACCTAAACCATGATTATTAGACTTACCAGTAGCTATAACATTATTTACCTCAGAAGCACTCTTGAAATATTTCTTGAAACATAAAGTGGAATCTATCAGTTTCTCCTTTAAGTTACAGATTTCCAGATCTCTTTTGGTAAGTATAACTTCTAGCTTGGTGATTGTGTCTTTCGGATCCTCATTCTCTTTATTCAAGGAATTAAGAGTGAGTTTCTGATTGTTCCAATCATCTAATAGCTTTTGGTATGCATTGTCATCAATCCTTTTTCCTGCATCATCAACCAAACCATTAAAACAGTTAAAATCTGAGTGACTCTGTTCTGATGTTGTTGTAGATGTTGAAGCATCAGTTATAGCATCAGAATATATTTCATCCAGATCATCATCTGAGGAATCACTATAATCAATTCTGGTAAAATTAGAATATTCATTCTCATTTAATTCATCAAGATCATCATCAGAATCATCACTCAAGGTAGCACTAAAGTTCAGTTTTTACTTAGGTCTAGTATTGGCACATTCATTTGCATAATGGCCATAACCAAAACAAGCATTGCATTGAACTGATTTTCGAAATTCAGGATCATACCTTGGTTTACCTTCACTCTTTGATAGTCTTGGTGTGAATTGACCTTTCCTCCTTTCTGGTTGAGGTGTTGATGTGTTGATTTGAATCTTAGGCTGAATGTTACTAGATTTGTTCACAAATTTCTTAAGAAACTTATTAAAGTGCTTAGTGAGCAAGGCAATGTTGTTTGGATCCTTGAGGCATTTATCAAGCAATTCTTCATCCGAATCAACTTCAGTAATGATAGGTTGAATCTCAGAATTGTTTGATGTTTCCCCTCTAAAAACCATAACTTTCTTATCATCATTAGTTTCATCAACTTGATTAGTGTTTATCTCATATGTTCTAAGGATACTCACTAATTCATTTTGACTTAACTTATCTGTATCTTTTGCCTCTTTAATAGCACAAATTTTAGCATCAAATCTCTTAGGACCAGATCTTAATATCTTATGAACTACTCTAACATTAGAAATAGGGTCACCAAGAGAATGTGATTCATTGATTATCTCACTTAACCTTTCATTGTAGGATGAAATTGTTTCATCTTCCTTCATTCGGAGATTCTCAAATTTTGTTCCCAACATTCGAAGCTTAGTCCTTCGAACACTGTCTGAACCCTCACAATGCTCTTGCAACCTGTCCCATGCATATTTAGAAGTAGAACAATTAGATATAATTTGTAACATTGAAACATCAATAGAAGTAAAGATAGCATTTAAAGCTTTAGAATTGTAGCCTGCTGTTGTTATTTCATCAGTCGTCCAGTCAACTTCACTCTTGAGTTGAACTTCACCATATGCATCTGTTGGTCTCTTTGGAGCTTCCCAGCCTGTAAGTACAGTTCTCCAAGCACGTTCATCAATCGACTTGATGTACATACGCATCTTAGGCTTCCAATAAGCATAATTCGAACCATCTAAAACGGGTGGCCTAAGTGCAGTGGATATGTGATGTGTTTCCATTGCTAACCTATACTAAAAACACACTTAAACAAGGATCTGACTTAGTGTTGTAGGGTATCAGCTCTGATACCAACTGAAAGTGTGCGGTGTATGAAGTGTTTAAGTTTAAGTAGATTAATGCGGTACTAAATGTTGGGACAAATTGTACAACACTGACTCTAACAGAATATCAGAAATAAAGATACACAACGGAAGACTTGAAACACTAAAAATAAACGAGACACAATGGAAATATTTTTCACATAGATTTTATAAATAAAAATCTATGCGAGCCTTATGGCGAAATATCAATACTTATCTTCAAGTACAAATGTTGTGTGAAATGTTACAGCAATAACCTTCACAACTAAACTACAAACGAGGCAGGTGCCCAGTTTTGAAAACGAACTAAGTGTATAAAATTACACACTGTCGAAATGCTAGTCTATCTATGATTACACTCTCGATAGATAAGAAAAGCACACAGCCATATGGGTGGGATGCTTCGTATGAACTAATTGGTATAACTACTGGCCACAATTCCTAACAGGGATGAATGCTCGGTCTAGGAGATTGAACGAATAGAATACACTGAATTGTGGAGCCTTCCTTCGGTATTTATAGAGTAGGGTGTGAATTCTAGAGGCTTCCAACATTGAGGTCCTATTTTTTAGGAACACAACTTCCATGATCTTTCTAGATCCTTCTTGCATGCTCCAGGTCGTTCTAAAAGGTTCCAGGTTGGTCTAGCACGTTCTGCAATGTTCTGGAGTCTTCTTGGTTCCAGATCCTTGTAGAAGCTTCTAGATCCTGCCAGAAATGCAACAAGATTTAGATCAACATTTAATGTAGCATTTCAGAAAAGACTTAGAAAAAATCTCGGAAGGTCAAATTAAAATGTTGTTGATAATGTTTAGGCATTTAAGAGTTAACAACATCTACAAAACCTGTTCTTGCTTTCCTAAGCTTGAGCAGTGACAGAATGCAGAATATCCATGATGAGAATGTATATCTGCTTGAAGAAATGAAATCACTGAATCTGGCACAGTCCTTGATAGCATCTACAATGAGTGATCTCAAGCCTCAGTCCTTTGATGCTGCCAAAAAGGGGGGAAAGAGAAAGAGCAAGGGCAAAAGGTGCCTTGACTATTGGTGAGGGAAGCAAGGGAAAAGACAAAGTGCCTGAAGCCAAAGGGAAAGGAAAAGCAATCCAAAACTTAGAAGCTTTGGATGAGGATGAGCAATTGGCTATTTCTCTAAAAATTCCATGGCTTCAGCTCAGGAAGAAGGAGCAAGACTTCAGCAAAGGCATGGAGGTGCAGTGTCAGGATTGGACAAGTCTACTGAAGGTGTTCAAACAAGAGGTCAAATCAAGAAGGTCAAGAAAAACAAGAGAAAAGCATAAACCTCCACTAACTTTACTAACAACCTAGAACTCCCTGCTGAATTCAGAGTGACTGAAGAGCCCACTCCAAAGAAGGCAAAAGCCGCTGAAGAAGACAAAACTGCTGAAAGCCCCAAAGCTTCTGAAACTCAAGAAGATGTTGAGAAATTGTTTGAAGAAGGTTTTGGAGCTGAACCAAAGAAGAAAGTCCCGGTGTTAGCTGATGATCCATCCAAACTCTTTGTGGAAGGTTATGGAGAAGATGCTGAAACTCAGCAAAAAATATCTATGATGAGAGCTCAAGAGAACATGGATCAATTGATGGAAGCTAACAGGGCAAGAGACAAAAGGAGAGCAGACTTTCAGAAGCCTAGAAGGAAGAGAGCAACCTACAGGAAACCGAAGCCCCAGCTGCTGATTCAGATGGATACCAAATATCCACACATGGATAGATGGGTTCCAATTCAGCTGAATGACAATTGGGAGGAAGCCAAGAGGGAGTTTGTCTATGATTATTATGTCATAGGCAGATGGATGGAAGAAGATCCCAACTCCACTTTCACTCAGTTTATGATTGATTATCACATGGAACTTTATCAACAACTTCTTGCTACTACAGATATGGCAAGGATAGAGTTCAAAGCTCCTGAACCAATCATATACATGCCCCCAAAGAAAGATGGCTTCATTCATCAATCTCAGATATTTCAAGAGTTCATCCAAATACTGAAGCTGAATAGGATGACACTTGGGCCCAAGGGAACAAACCAGGAAGCTATGGAACTGAAGAAAAGGGTCTGGGCACAGTATGGGATGGTGCCCCCTCCACAAGATGATCTCTGAATGGCTAAGTGTTCCTTGTTCCTTTTGAATGCCCTTATCTGCTGAACTGGATGATTACTTGCTCATGGCTGCTGAGATGATTAACTGTGCTGAAATATGTTCAAGTCTGCTGATCCATATTGTGCTCTGATCACATGTCTCCTTATATGTTTGCTCTGATCAAATGACTTTTCTTTGTAATTGCTATGATTCATGCTCTGATAAGTTTATTTGACTATCATCATGCTTGTAATGCTCAATGATTATATGAATGATAATTGAATATTTTGTGAATCAAGAGATAACATCTCATTGTCTCAACTTGCCTGACTTAAACCTATATGCACTAAAACTGTGATTACACTAACATGTTTCTTTCAGGAAATCTGACCTAAGTCTCATCTACTGAAGTTATATGTAATAAGTGTAGTCAAGTCATCTTTGCATAGAATGTATAGGTTTTGGCATCATCAAAAAGGGGGAAATTGTTGGGAATAAAATGAGAATTTTGATTGAGATACCAAAACCCCTTAAGACATGCCAAATAGATAAGTCAAACTTAAATGAACATGTTTCAGGAATGTTGGAACATGTAGTATAGGCTAGTTGAGAAGCTGGAATGTTAGGCAGCTCTTAGTACATTTAGATGTACAAGTTGAGGGGGAACATATGCCTAGAATATTACAAGAAACAAGTCCCCTGAAGGCTTAGAATGCCTAGAACATATACCTTAAATCTGCCGAAATACCTAATGGACAACTATGTTGATCAAGCCAGCTTAGTTGTATTGCAACCTCTCTGAAGATCATTTGAATAGATTACATCATCAACACCAAGTCTACTAATGTATATGTCAAAACTCAGAAGAGTTAACAGCAGAAATGTCTCAGCATACTTGAACCAGAACCGTTCAAAGACAAGCCCAACTGTGTTGATAAGGTCAAAGCTACTGAAATGAAGTTTTGAATGCTCAAGAACCATCAAGAGACATGAATTGAAAGGGAAAGAGCCAAGTCATCTGAAGAGCAAAGCCAACATTGCTGATAAGCAAAGTCTGCTGATTATGATTAGCAGAACTGTCCAGATGATACGGAAAGTTGTCCTTATCATAGGACCAATGATCAGAAGTGATGTCCATGTTTGATCAAGTGAATCTTGAAGTCAGACATTGGGAAGAGTGTTTCAAAGTCAAGACAAAGTGCTCACAGCCGTTTACTTCCCAAATTAAGGACATGTCACTTTCAAGAAATTGTCTTCCAGCTGCAGAGTTCAAGGAAGACAAATATAGGCATTTTGAGGCGGTCTCTCCAACGGGCAAATCCTCAAATTGCTCTATAAATACATGAAGTGTGGAAACTATTGAAGGTTTTCCTAAGCTTAAAAATTTCTTGCATGTTGATGGCTTACTTGCTAATTTGATTAGTATTAGTCAACTTTGTGATGATAATTTGCATGTAAAATTTGACAAAGAGTCTTGCTATGTTCTTAATGAAGATGATGATTGTTTAATGACTGGTACTAGGTCTGTAGATAATTGTTATCTTATTGGAACTAATGTATGCAATTTGTCAAAACTTGATGACAATGTCTTATGGCACCAAAGATTAGGGCATGCAAATTACAGGGCAATGAAGAAACTAATCAAATCAGATGGAGCTAAAGGATTACCAAAACTGAATTTCCAGAAAACCACTGTATGTGGATCATTCTAAAAAGGTAAGTAGGTAAGAATGCCACATAAAGTGCTGTCACATTGTTCTACACATCGATGCTTTGAATTGTTGCACATGGATTTGATGGGTCATATGGAAACTGAAAGCATAGGAGGTAAGAGATATTCCTTAGTTGTGGTAGATGATTTTTCTAGATATACTTGGATTGAGTTTTAAGAGATAAATCTGAAACATTTGCTGCTTTTAAAGTTCTCTATAAAAGGTTCAAAAATGTGTATAACTTGAAAGTTGGTCGTATTAGAACTGATCATGATAGGGAATTTGAGAATAACATGTTTAATGATTTGTGTGATAAGAAAGGTATCTTGCAAGAATATTCATCTCCTAAAACTTAACAACAAAATGGAATTGTTGAAAGAAAGAATAGAACTTTACAAGAAATGGAAAGAGTTATGTTTTTATCTAAAAGTCTTTCTAAAAGATTTTGGGCTGAAGCATTGAACAAAGCATGCCATATTATTAATAGAGTTTATATTCAATCTAGCATTAATTAAACACCTTATGAGATTTTGAATGTTAGAAAATCAAGTGTGAAATATTTTCATGTATTTGGTTGTGTGTGTTATATTTTGAATGATAGGGATCAACTTCACAAGTTTGATTCTAAAAGTGATAAAGGTTTCTTTTTAGGCTATTCTAGAAATAATAAAGCTTATAGAGTTTATAATCTTAGGACTAACACTGTTGGTCCCAAGTTGAGTTAAGATTGATTAAGCTAGGAAAAGTCTAGAGGGGAGGGGTGAATAGACTTTTCAAAATCTTTCAAAATATCAGAGTTTTTATGCGGAAATGATTTCTGAATAGTACTGCTCTTACTGGGTCAAATCAGTACTTCCAGTTTCAGTTTTATACTAAACTTTTATTTAGATCTTTTACTTTGTAAACTTTTAATGTTCTTAGTTAAACAATTCAAAGAAATATCAAACAAATAGTAAAGAACACAAGATTTATAGTGGTTCGACAAATGTCTACATCCACTCTCACAACTCCAGTTGTGAAGTTTTATTAACTCTTCCTTGAGTTTCTTGTGGCTTAAAGTCCCAAGATTAAGACTGTGATCTTATCGATTACACTCTCAAGTGTATCTTCGATCGACTAGTAATTCTACAAGTAACTAGCACACTTGTTTACACAATACAAACTTTAAAATGAAAAGTAAACTTCTCTGTGTTAGCCTCTGATTCTTCTCTTCAAATTTGTGGCTTCTTCTCAGATTGATCTCCTTAACTCTGTGAGTTCTTGAATGCTTCGAATACTTTGATTGCTCTTGAATACACTTAGATCAGTAGTCTTTCAGTAGTCTTAGCAGTAGAAGATCACACAGTATTTATAGAACTTAGTATGACAGTTAGCAGTTTGTGAACTAACTCTCAACTAACTCTAAAACTGTTTTTGTAACTTCCTTTTTATAACCAACTTTGTAACTTCCTTCAACTTATTCCAAGTCAGCATATCTTCAAATATATCTTCAGTTACGTCTTAAATAAGTTTTCCAAACTTATTCTTCAAACTTACCAACTCAGCACAGTAACTTACAACTCTGACTTTTACTGCTCTAAGCTAGTCAGCACAGTTCTCCAAAACTGTTCTAACTTCTTCAGAATGTTTCTCTTGAACTTCTGAGCTTCTCTTCAACTCTTCAAAGTCTTCATATTCTGAAGTAGTCCTCTGAGTCTTCTTTAATCTTCTGATCTTCTTCTAATCTAGTTCTAACCTACTGTTCTGAACTTGTACAATGTTAAATACAACAGAATACAAACTTAAATATAAAACCTATTTATACATCAACTGAACTACATACAGAAGAGTACATTTAAGTCATATATTATAAGTTGTCTATACAATACAAACATCAGCTTAGTTCCTAACAGTTCTTATATCAGATCAGTAAACACACTAAGATCAGTAAACATATATAAGATCAGTAACTCAGTTTATAAGTTTTCTTAAGATGACTTAGAACCACATATATCATTAACTTTAAGTTGCTTTTGGCCATCAAAACATACAATCACCAACTAGAACATTGTTTCAAGGATTCATATCCCAACAATTTTCCCCTTTTTTATGAAGCCAAAACTACTTAAATGTTAATAAATTAGTAGTTAAGTATGTAGTCAATCATAACAGTTCATCAAGTCAAAATTCATATTCATATTCATAATCAGATCAGATAATGCACATATTACACGTAATCATAAAACATGAAAATATAGAAATAAAGATTAAGGTTAAGAAATGTTATCTTGTGAGCTTGTCCTTCATCTTCATTCTTCAGATTCAGATCAGATCTTGAATGCAACATAAAGCCTTGCTTTGATATCCATCATATGTTGATGATCAGTAATACCTTCATCCTTAATGATCTTCTCAATGATTCTCTTGACTATAACATTTATAACTTTTCCTTCCCCCTTTTTGGCTTCATCATACAACTTCCTAATAAGATTTCAGTTTGTTGCATGATTTCACCTTTCAAGGTCTGGGTAAGGTCATTAGTATATTGTTTAGTAGATACAGCACCAAGTTAGGTTAAAAATATTCAGCTGATTTTTATCAGCACAGTTGTTTCAGATACATTTTTACATCATTTTTATCACTTTTTCAACATTATGAACTACTTATCTGGATTCAGCTGAGACCTTTGATCAACTGAGTACCATCCTTTTGAAGATCAAATCACTTTTTGAAGTCAGCACAGTAACATCAGATCAGTTCTCCAACTTTTCTGAATATTACTTTTTCGATGTTTAGATCACTTTTCAGACATCAGCACAGTAACATAAGATCAGTACTGTGACTAAGATCAGTTCTATTCTGTAGACAGAGTTTCTTGTAGTCAAATCAGCTATGTAGACAGTTTAATCAGTATTCAGATTAGTTCTGTAGAAAGATTGATTTTGTAGTCAGATCAGTCCTGTAGACAAATTAATTTTGTAATCAGAACAGTTCTGTAGACAAATCAATTCAATAATCAGAACATGTCCGTAGACAGATAAAGATTGTAATCAGATCAGATTTGTAGACAGATCATATTTATAATCAGATCAGTTACCCCTCCAATGGAGAACTCCTCTTCTGTGCCTGTTTCACCTTGGTAGAAGTGTTAGTTCATGCTTACATGGTGAAATACAGTACAGATCAGTAATGAATAATTAAAATAGGTCTTTTATAAGGTTTGTTCTAAGGTGACTAGTGTTGTGAGTCAACAGAAAGGATATTTAAGAAATCACAGATTCCCCCTCAAATGTATATTCTCAAATCCCTCACCTTTACCAGCTTCCTCATCGGGATTAGGCACCTTAGTAACCTTTTTACCTGATTGGGATGAATGTAGTGGTCTTGACATGGTCTATCCCTCTGAATTACCCTTCTTGGAGTACTGTTCTTGGTATCAGCACAGTACCTGAAATGTTAGTACATATCTCTATACACATGTAGGATCCATATCAATCAACCCTAAACTTATGCAAAGCTCTCTAAATCTAGTTTCAGCCAAAGGTTTTGTGAAAATGTCAGCTCTCTGAACATCAGTATGAATCTTTTCCATCCTAATGTTTTTCTTTTCAACATGATCCCGAATAAAGTGATGCCTAACATCTACATGCTTGCATCTAGTATGTAAAACAGGATTTTGAGTGATGGCAATTGCACTATTGCTGTCACAGAATATAAGTACATTAGATTCCACAATATTGTAGTCTTTAAGTTGTTGCATTAGCCAAAGAAGCTGACTACAACAACTTCCTACGGCCATATATTCTGGTACAGTGTTAGATGTTGCCACACTAGTTTGTTTCTTGGAAAACCATGATATGAGCTTAGAACCTAAGAATTGGCATGAACCAGAACTGATTTTCTATCTATCCTGCAACCTCTAAAGTCAGAATCTGAATAACCACTTAAGGATAAATCATCATCTGCAGAATACCACAAACCTCGATTGATGGTACCCTTTAGATATTTCAATATCCTTTTAGCAGTTTCCACATGACTTTCTTTGGGATTGGCCTGAAATCTAGCACATATACCTACTGCAAATGCAATGTTTGGCCTACTAGCAGTCAAATAGAGTAGAGAACCAATTAAAGCTCGATAATAGGATTGATCAGCCCACTTACCTCGTTCATCTGGATCCATTTTGTATGTAGGTAGCATTGGTACTCCAACTGTTTTACAGGTCTTGATACCAAATTTATCTAACAGATTTCTTGTATATTTTGCTTGATTGATAAAGATACCTTCAGATGATTGCTTTACTTGGAGACCAAGGAAGTAAGTCATTTCTCCCATCATTGACATTTCAAACTTACTTTGCATGAGCTTTGAAAAGCTTTCACTCATGCTTTTGTTAGGAGATCCAAATATTATATCATCAACATAAATTTGGACAAGTAGAATGTCTGTACCTTCTTGTCTTCTGAACAAAGTGCGATCCACTTTGACCTTAGTAAATCCATTTTCAATTAAGAATAGAGAAAGTGTGTCATACCAGGCTCTTGGGGCTTGCTTTAGTCCATATAGTGCTTTCTTCAGCCTGTACACTTGGTTACCATTTACCTCAAAACCAGGAGGTTGTTCTATATAAACTTCTTCAGCAAGTATACCATTTAAAAATGCACTTTTCACATCCATTTGATACACAGTGAATTTCATATAAGCAGCATAAGCAAGGAACAGTCTTATAGCTTCTAGTCTAGCTACAGGGGCAAAAGTTTCATCATAATCAATACCCTCAGCTTGACAGTAGCCCTGTGCAACTAATCTAGCCTTATTTCTAACAACAAGATCATTCTCATCTTTCTTATTTTTTAAAATCCACTTAGTACCTATCACATTGTGATCAACAGGTCTATCTACAAGTTCCCATACATCATTTCTAGTAAACTGATTTAATTCATCTTGCATAGCAATAATCCAATTACTATCAGCCAAAGCCTCTTTCACAGTCTTGGGCTCAATAGAAGATAAAAAGCAACACCAGCAAAACAAAGAATTACTAGGTTCTTCCTTAGAATCAAACAATTGTCTTATGGTTTTAACACCTTTACCAGACTCACAAATAATCAGATCACTAGTGTGAGCTGATTTCCAAGTTTTTCTAGTCATAACATGAACATTCTCATCATCTAAATCATGCATATCATTATCATTAATATCAGCAGATTTATTCACAGGTGAACAATCAACCAATTCAGGCATATCAATTGGTCTAGAGGTTTTACCTTTGTCTTTTACCTTTTCTACATCATCATCTTTGTTTAGGATGTTCAGGAATGGATTGTAGGCTTGCACAGATTCATAAACTTCAGTCTCACTGTCATCTTTGTCAGTTTGAATTTTCAGATCATCAACTTTCTTACTGAGCTGATGGTCAGCAGAGTCCTGTACAACTTCATCAAAGACAACATGGGGTGTTTCTTCCACACATAGAGTAGAGTAATTAAATACCATAAATGCCTTCCTAGTAGAGGAGTATCCTAAAAATATCCCCTCATCTGCTTTAGCATCAAAAGCATTTAATTTGCTCTTTCCATTGTTATGAATAAAACACTTACAACCAAAAATATGGAAATAAGAAACTCTTGGCTTTCTACCTTTCCATACCTCATATGGCATTTTAGCATGTACCTTGTTTAGAGCACTCCTGTTCTGAGTGTGGCAGGCAGTATTAATTGCCTCAGCCCAGAACTTCTAAGGTGTGTTGTACTCTGCCAACATTGTTCTGCATGCTTCCTTTAGTGTTCTGTTTCTCCTCTCTGCAACTCCATTTTGTTGGGGTGTTCGAGCTGCACTTGTCAAATGCTGAATTCCAGCCTTAGAACAATATTCTTTGATGTAACAGTTTATAAACTCAGTCCCCTTGTCACTTCTTATCTTGACAATGGGCTGACCTTTTTCTACTTGCAACCTCTTCAACAGTTCTGGTAGTTGGATTTGTGTATCACTCTTTTTGTATAAGAAGATTACCCAAGTGAACTTTGAATAATCATCTACCACAACTAAAGTGTACCTTCTACCATTTAGTGTAGGGGGTTTTATAGGACCATGAAGATCCATGTGCAAGAGTTCTAAGACTCTGCAAGTAGAAAGAACAGGAATTGATTTAAAGGAAACCTTTACCTGTTTACCTTTCTGGCATGCATCACACACTTGTGACTTGAAATAGATTTCATTATGGATACCTTCGACAAGGTAGTCTCTTGCTATATTATTAATTATCTTAAAGTTCATATGGCATAGGCGTCTGTGCCATAGCCAGCTGATTTCTTTAGGACTCTTAGAAAGAAGGCAAGCATCCCTAGGACAACTATTCCAGTTCACAATGTAGACACTGCCTTGTCTTACACCAACCAGTAGAATAGTATGAGTTCTTTTATCCCAGATTTCACATTTTGTGCTCTTGAAGTACACTTTATAGCCCCTGTCACAAAATTGAGAGACAGATAACAGATTGTATTTCAAACCTTCTACATAGGAGACATCTTGAATCTCTACATCTCCATTCTTGATGTATCCAAATCCTTTTGTGATTGCCATGGAACTATCTCCAAAGATCACTTTTGGTCCTTCTTGCTCATGATAGTCAGAAAGAAGAGCCTTGGTACCAGTCATTTGGTGAGAACACCCACTGTCTATGTACCAAGTTTCTCCAACTGAACCACCTTTCTTGTATAAGTCCAATCGACCCTGCAAGTAGTGATCTTAATAATTTAGGTACCCTTTTTTTATTGGGGTCCTTGGGGGTTAGTAGTGAGAGGTACCCAAATAAACATTGAAGATTTGAATAGATGAGACCTCTTCAGTTTCCTTCCATATTTATCACAAAACAGTACTTTATTGACCATTTCAGAACTATCAGCAGACTTAGGATCTATTTTTCTGAGATAGCCTTTCCTTGGTTCTATCCCTTTTCCAGTAAGATCAGTATGTCTGTAATAGTTTGAATAGGGCTTAAAAGCATGTGGACCATACGGCTTATAAATGCGTTTTGGTCTTTCCTCCTTAATGATATCATAAGATAAAGGTGGAGGATAAAGAACAGGTTTGTTATGATAATGAGGCACAAATTTCCTAGGTTTAGTTGAATACAGCTGAGACTGCCTTATAAAAGGAGGTCTAGGCTGTTCCCAACTTGCCTGTGCTTGTCTTGACCTACTGTTCTGAGTTTGTCTCTTCTGATACCAGGACTGTTCTGCTCTGGTCAGAGGAGTAAAACTCTTCTGGTATGGTCTTGACTGTACTGGTCTTGATACATTCTTCTTTTTACCATTCTTGGTAGTAGGAGGAATGTACTTAGACTGTACTTTAGGTTTTGGATCATTATCATAAGTCATAGGTTATTTTCCTTTATCTAGTTGCAAAGAACTTGAACTAGCTCCATTAGTGTTCTTAGTGCCTGAAGTAGGAGAACTAGGCACAGCAGCACCTATTCCTCTTTTATCATCTAGAGCTTTATATCTGTCTGATAGTGTTTGATTAATCTTAGAAGAGTTAATCATATCAGATAGCTTTAGATCTAAGCTCACTACTTCAGATTCTAAGAATCTATTGCGCTCTTCAAGTTTTTCACATTTAATCTTTAAATCATTGAATTCATTGGTCTCTTTGGCTTGGGTTTTAAGCATATCCTGATATAGTTTATCAATGGATGCATACTTTTCTTGGAGTTGGGACAACTCTTCTGATAGTCGTGCATTTATGACAACTATATTAGGGTCCACTTTTAACTGAGCTTCTCGTAGACTAATGATTTCTTGTTTTAAAGATATAATCTCATCACTGATTTCCATGAATGCTTTGTTAGCTTGTAAGAGGTCTTCTTCAGTCACTCCATCGGAATGATGAAGACTACTCCCTACACTACTATCAGCAGTGTCACATAAATCATAATCAGAACTATCACAAGAACGGAAAGAAGTAGTAGATGATACCTCAATCTCTTGTTTGGCCATGAGTGCCAAGTCGTCATCACGATCATAATCTGAAATAGAGAACTTAGGCAGTTTTGTAGCATTAGTATCCATTATAAGAAATCAAGATATTATATAACAATAAATCTTTACAACAAGTAATTTCATGGATCAGTTCAGTGAGGACTACAAGACTTCCCTCAAAAGTCTTTATGGTAATCTAGAAACAGCAGTCCAGAAGAACTACTGCTCTGATACCACTTGTTGGTCCCAAGTTGAGTTAAGATTGATTAAGCTAGGAAAAGTCTAGAGGGGAGGGGTGAATAGACTTTTTAAAATCTTTCAAAATATCAAAGTTTTTATGCGGAAATGTGTTCTGAATAGTACTGCTCTTACTGGGTCAGATCAGTACTTCCAGTTACAGTTTTATACTCAACTTTTATTTAGATCTTTTACTTTGTAAACTTTTAATGTTCTTAGTTGAACAATTCAAACAAATATCAAACAGAAAGTAAAGAACACAAGATTTATAGTGGTTCGACAAATGTCTACATCCACTCTCACAACTCCAGTTGTGAAGTTTTATTAACTCTTCCTTGAGTTTCTTGTGGCTTAAAGTCCCAAGATTAAGACTGTGATCTTATCGATTACACTCTCAAGTGTATCTTCGATCGACTAGTAATTCTACAAGTAACTAGCACACTTGTTTACACAATACAAACTTTAAAATGAAAAGTAAACTTCTCTGTGTTAGCCTCTGATTCTTCTCTTCAAATTTGTGGCTTCTTCTCAGATTGATCTCCTTAACTCTGTGAGTTCTTGAATGCTTCGAATACTTTGATTGCTCTTGAATACACTTAGATCAGTAGTCTTTCAGTAGTCTTAGCAGTAGAAGATCACACAGTATTTATAGAACTTAGTATGACAGTTAGCAGTTTGTGAACTAACTCTCAACTAACTCTAAAACTATTTTTGTAACTTCCTTTTTATAACCAACTTTGTAACTTCCTTCAACTTATTCCAAGTCAGCATATCTTCAAATATATCTTCAGTTACGCCTTAAATAAGTTTTCCAAACTTATTCTTCAAACTTACCAACTCAGCACAGTAACTTACAACTCTCACTTTTACTGCTCTGAGCCAGTCAGCACAGCTCTCCAAAACTGTTCTAACTTCTTCAGAATGCTTCTCTTGAACTTTTGAGCTTCTCTTCAACTCTCCAAAGTCTTCATATTCTGAAGTAGTCCTCTGAGTCTTCTTTAATCTTCTGATCTTCTTCTAATCTAGTTCTAACCTACTTTTCTGAACTTTTACAATGTTAAATACAACAGAATACAAACTTAAATATAAAACCTATTTATACATCAATTGAACTACATACAGAAGAGTACATTTAAGTCCTATACTATAAGCTGTCTATACAATACAAACATCAGCTTAGTTCCTAACAGTTCTTATATCAGATCAGTAAACACACTAAGATCAGTAAACATATATAAGATCAGTAACTCAGTTTATAAGTTTTCTTAAGATGACTTAGTTAAGATGACTTAGAACCACATATATCATTAACTTTAAATTGCTTTTGGCCATCAAAACATACAATCACCAACTAGAACATTGTTTCAAGGATTCATATCCCAACAATTTCCCCCTTTTTGATGAAGCCAAAACTACTTAAATGTTAATAAATCAGTAGTTAAGTATGTAGTCAATCATAACAGTTCATCAAGTCAAAATTCATATTCATATTCATATTCATAATCAGATCAGATAATGCACATATTACACATAATCATAAAATATGAAAATATAGAAATAAAGATTAAGGTTAAGAAATGTTATCTTGTGAGCTTGTCCAGTTGTCCTTCATCTTCATTCTTCAGATTCAAATCAGATCCTGAATGCAACATAAAGTCTTGCTTTGATATCCATCATATGTTGATAATCAGTAATACCTTCATCCTTAATGATCTTCTCAATGATTCTCTTGACTATAACATTTATAACTTTTCCTTCCCCCTTTTTGGCTTCATCATACAACTTCCTAATAAGATTTCAGTTTGTTGCATGATTTCACCTTTCAAGGTCTGGGTAAGGTCATTAGTATATTGTTTAGTAGATACAACACCAAGTTAGGTTAAAAATATTCTGTTGGTTTTTATCAGCACAGTTGTTTCAGATACATTTTTACATCATTTTTATTACTTTTTCAACATTATGAACTACTTATCTGGATTCAGCTGAGTACCATCCTTTTGAAGATCAAATCACTTTTTGAAGTCAGCACAGTAACATCAGATCAGCTCTCCAACTTTTCTGAATATTACTTTTTCGATGTTTAGATCACTTTTCAGACATCAGCACAGTAACATAAGATCAGTACTGTGACTAAGATCAGTTCTATTCTGTAGACAGAATTTCTTGTAGTCAAATCAGCTCTGTAGAAAGTTTAATCAGTAATCAGATTAGTTATGTAGAAAGATTGATTTTGTAGTCAGATCAGTTCTGTAGACAAATTAATTTTGTAATCAGAACAGTTCTGTAGACAAATCAATTCAATAATCAGAACATGTCTGTAGACAGATCATATCTATAATCAGATCAATTACCCCTCCAATGGAGAACCCCTCCAATTAGATCATTTACGACATTTTCGTAACTTAGAAACTAAGTTATTGTTTTCGCTGTAAGGCTTAGCATAGGTTTTGTTATTAATAAAATCTATGTTAAAAATATTCCATTGTGTTCTTATTGTGTTTTAGTGTTTTAGTCTTCCGCTGTGTACTGTGTTTACTTCTTTGTATTCTGTTAGAGTTAATGCTACACTAATTGTCACAACATTAAGTGTAACATTGTTCTGGTTTTTTACTTAAACACTACATACTACCCCACGCACACTTTCAACTATTAGTGTCAATTAACTTTTCAATGACGTCACTCAGTTGTATAAGCATTTGGTCTTAGTCTCACCATCTTGAAGTGAATCTAAGGCCTGGAAGATATATTTTTACTTCTATTACTTTGTATTCATTGTTTAACGTGACTTACTTATATATTTTGACAGTAAATGGCGGCTGTGCCCAAATGAGATAAGCATCAAAGATGAATTATAAATGTATATGCCCCATTAAAAAGAGTTTAATATGTTATCTAATATACTTTCTAGAATCCTTAGCAACCTTGTACATCCTTTGGTAATCTTTTAGTTGTAATTCGTTTCAAGGCCTCTCCCTCAAAAGCACACACACAAACTGTTTTGGAAATATTCAATTTATTTCCTGAGAAATAAATCGTGTCTTTCATATGTCAGAATTTATTCTGAGGTGAAGTACTAATTGGATAATACATATGAAGAGCACATGCAATTTTTGTTTAATTTAGTTTTTCCTCAGCCATGTTTTTTTTTTTAGAAATCTTATTTCTGACGTTCATTTGATTTTGGTAATTTTTTAGGCAGGTAGTTATTCCGATGGAGGTTGATAAACTGCTGCCCAAACATTGCATACTCTAGAAGTAAGTTGAGTGTATGATAATCTAAATGTATTATTAGATTTTGGATTTTTTTTAATTGTCTCCAAGGTGGGGATTTTTTTATAGGTTGAAGCAGTTGTTGTCGCTACTCCCACCAAGCCCTTGAAGAAAGGTAGTTTTTTTTTTACAACAATTATTGACTTGATTCATTTTTTGTGTTTTGTTGTTCACGTCCCTTCTTTTGGGTGTGGTTTAGTTTTTTTTTTTTTTTTTTTTTGGGAAATTATTTCCAGCAACCTCCCCCACTTAAAAAAAAAAAAAAAAAAAAGGGTCATTTAAATAAAAAAATTAAGAAGAAAGGCCTTTTAAATGAGGTTTTATGTTGACTAGGCCATTTCAATCCCTTTTTTTTTTTTCGTTGTTTAATTATTTCAGGTGTTTATGTTTGTTTGGTTGAATTTTTTGCTTTTTCTTTCTATATTTGATTTGTCCTTTTTCTTTTCTTTGAATTTCGGATTTATTTTTCATGAATATGAGGACTGAAGAATTTAATACCTTGAAGGATGAGAACGTTGTTATGCAGAAAAGCCTTCAACAATTGAAGGAGAGATGTGCTTTACTAAAGGAGAAGTTATTCATGGCACTGATGGCAGTCAAAAAATGCAAGGGGTTTGTTCAAGATCGGGAAAACTTGAAAAGTTCTCTAAGTGAAAAGAATACTGAAATTGATAGTTTGAAGTATAAACTGCAGCAAAACATATCCAGATATACGAATGCTCTATTGCTCTCTTCTGTTACTTGGTTGTTAGTTTCCCATATATTGATTATCTAATGTTTTTTCTCTTAAATAAATTGTTTACTCCACCAAATGACTATTCATTGTTTTCCTTTCTCCTGAAATTGATTAACCGTTGATCTGAGTTTCATGTTGGTTAGTTTTTTTGGTTTTTTGTTTGTATCTTATGAATATCAGTTCGTGTTTGGCAAAGCCATATAATGATTTTTTTTTATGTGAGTGTTTCCTAAATCTTTGTCGTTAGTTTCATTTTCAGAATAATAATCAGTTCATTAATCAAATCTACTCTCCCTTATTATTTGGAGATCATTGATCTCTACATTGTGAAACCAATTTTCACTACTGTAAGTCCAGGTTTGATTGCAATCTAATTTATCGAGTTTTGGTTCTTTACTGATTTATTTTACAGTACTTTCCATGGCTGAGAGATTCAATTTTCAAATCCAACTCTCACAACTGTCTCTCTATTTTTCCATCTGTGTGACTCTACATCTTTGAAGCAATCAACAATTATGTGTATATCAATGACAATACAAGGAAAAATATGTGTTCGATTCGATTGTTAAATCAAGAGATTCCACGGTGTCATTTGTTTCTTTCTCTAACTTCCTCTTTCACTAATCAAAAGAAAGCAACTGTTCCATTTCTGATTTTCTAACTTTTTAAAGCATATATAACCTAGGGGATAAAAATCTTATTCAACTAAAGGATTTGATGTCTTCACATGTATTATAAATTTTTTTAGTGATTTTTGGTTATTGCTATTGCTCTTTTAAAGGATTGATCTTGGACGGTCAATTGCCTTTGATTCTTTTACCTCTGCTACTACTGAAAAAGTGTAAGAGTGACATTTTCGGGAAGCATGGTAACAACATTTCTAAACCTCATTCAATTTCTCATTTGGTGATTTGTGTCATATGCACCATATAAATTTTATTTTGTTTTAAAGGATTGCCCTTGGATGGTCAGTTGTCCTTGATTCTTTTACCTCTGCTACTACTGAAGAAGTGTAAGAGTGACATTTTCGGGGAGCAAGGTAACAACATCTCTAAATCTCATTCAGTTTCTCATTTGGTGATTTGTGTCATAAGCACCGTATAATTTTTTTTTTTTAGACTTTTTGTTATCGATATAGCTGGTGTTTAGTATTTGTTTATGGTGTTTAGTGAAAATTACAAATTTACATTCGGTAATCGGGTGGCACGCTATCTCAAGTACAATGAAAATTAATGGTAATGTTGATGGATTATGCGCTACTTTTTTGTTTTATTTTTAAAAAGGCGCATAAAGATAAATGAGAAAATGAGCTTTTCTACTGCGAGGATGTTTCAAAAATATTGCACAATTAAAAATTATTAAAAGTTTTTTCTTCTTATTCTTCTAGATCGACTTTAATTAGATTAACATATTAGTATTAAGGAAATTGTTTGTGCAATTGATTTTCATATATTTCTACTATTTAAATTGTGAGGAGTATGTTACTTCATTTTTTATCTTCCAGCACTTCATTATTAGGGAGGGAAGGATGTTGAAAAACACTATTGATTTTAAAGGGAAAGTCAAGAAGGCAGCGGAGCCTCCGGTGTTGTGGGCAAGGATTTTGATGAGCAAAGTAAAGGTTTTTCACGTTTCAATAAGAAAAAACTACATTTTTCAATAAAAACAAGGGCAATTCTTACGGTAGTCACATTTTACAAAGTGACTACGCAGTTACTTTGTCGAATCGCGTCATGTGGCGTCGTAACCGTAAAAACGACTTGCTACCTATCATACAGGTTTCAATTATTTTTAGCATTATTTAAATTATATTTTGTTATTTACTATATTACCCTTCTTTTTAAATTTTATTTATATTTTATCTGCACCCACTAATTTAATGAGTGCACCCCCTAATCATATTTTTACTACAATTATCTGCACCCGCTAATTTAATGAATTCACCCCCTAATCATATTTTTACAACAATTATCTGCACCCGCTCATTTAATGAGTTCACCTCCAAATCATTTCTTTTTTACAACAGTTATCTACACCCGCTCATTCTATGAGTTCACCCCCAAATTATTTTTTACCGCAATTATCTGCACTCGCTCATTTTATGAGTTCACCCCCAAATTATTGTTTTACCACGGTTATCTGCACTCGCACATTTTTTGAGTGCACCCCAAAATATTTTTTAAAAAATAATCACATTTAAAAGACTATATTATCCTTTTATTATTTTACACAAAATATAATAAAATAAACTCTAAAAAATCAATTCACCACCAAATCACCCATATTTAAAAAAAAAAAAAAAGCGTAAAAATATAATTAATAAAAAACTATCGAAATTAGCCACAAATCTCAAATTTTTTTCTTTTTAATTTTTCTTCCCCCTCCTCTTTTTCTTTTTTCTTCCTATTTTCAATTTTTTTTTCAAATTTTTTATTTCCTTGTTTTTTTTTTCTTTTCCTTTTTAATTTTTTCTGTCTTTCTTTTCCAAACTATTCCCTCTCACGTTTCATATTATTCTTCTCTCTCTCAATCACATCACCTCTCATACATCCACTTATTATATCATATTTTTTAACCTCTGTGTCCGAAGTTCATGAGGAGCTTTCACTGGGACGGAGGGATTATAATAAAATCATACATATAATATTATTTTGTATTAAAACTAAAAAATATATACTAATGAAAAAAAAGTAGGAAAAAAAAAAGAAATAAAAATTTTGGAATAAAAATTGAAAATGGGAAGAAAAATTAAAAAGAAAAAAAATTGAAATTTGTGCCTAATCTCGATAGTTTTTTTTAATTATGTTTTTACGATTTTTTTCTAAAAATATGAGTGATTTGGTGGTGAATCGACGGTAACTCGACAATGACTCGGTTGTAGATTGTAAATGTATAAATTAGGGTTGATTTTATTATATTTTGTGTTAATTAATAAAAAAAAAATATAGTCTTTTAAATGTAATTATTTTTAAAAAAATATTTTGAGGTGAACTCATAAAATGAGCGGGTGAAGATAATTGTGGTATAAAAATAATTTGGGGGTGAACTCATAAAATGAGCGGGTGCAGATAACTTTGGTAAAAATATAATTTGGGGGTGAATTCATAAAATGAGCGGGTGTAGATAGCCGTTGTAAAAAAAGAAATGATTTGGGGGTGAACTCATAAAATGAATGGGTGCAGATAACTATGGTAAAAAATGATTTGGGTGAACTCATAAAATGAATGGGTGCAGATAAATATGGTAAAAAATAATTTGGGGTGAACTCATAAAATTAGTGGGTGTAGATAATTGTTTTAATAAATTATTTTATTGTATAAGGATAAAAATGTAAATTTACAATAATATATTTTAATTATTTTAATTTAATAGAAAATACAAATTTATGACACATTACGACGCATTACGACACATTACGACAATACATATTGTAAAATTTACAAAAGGTAACAGGTCATCAAATCTAAACCTTTAGATTAGATTTTTAATGGCTTAGATTAACTGACTACGGTAGTCATTACGACACGTTACGACACCCTGACTACATATAGAAGGTCCCTAAAAACAATTACCACTTTTCAATAAGAAAAAACTACACTTTTCAATAACAATAATTGTCACTTTTCAATAAGAAATAACTACACTTTTGAGTAACAACGATTACACTTTTGAGTAACAACGATTACACTTTTCAATATTAAAATTACAACTTTTCCATGAAACAATTAACACTTTTCAATAATAAATAACAACAATTACCACTTTTCAATAAAAAAAAAGAACTACAATTTTGAGTAACAACAGTTACACTTTTTAATATTACAATTAAGAATCACATGTAAGCTTAACAAGATAACAAAGCCAAAAAAAATGCTTCAAATATTCAAGAATTATCTACAAATGCAGACTTGGTAATGTTGAATAAAGGCACATACATTAATTTTCAACCTTCATATGAAGAAGATGCAAGCAAATACTAATTTCTCACAACTTCTCAAGATTTGTAGCTTAATTACACCTATTGATCCAAGTCCTCATGACAATAATAATTCACTGTGGCTTCTCTTCTGCTCTCTTAGCTGTAAAAACGTGTTAATGGAAGAATGGCACACTACATCATGTAAAAGTACAACATTTGGGTCAAGAGAACGGACATATATCGATTTCTTTAATTTATGTTTGTCCAATTTACAAGTAAATTAAATACACCTGAGTCATCGACGAATTTAGAAATTACATCTCATCAACGATTGAACAAACTAGCGCCATCATCAACATGTTTCCTATTCCAAATCCAGATGATCCCGTTTCATGAAGGAATTCTCAGAATCCAAAAAAGTCTTGTTATTTGAGGAAAAAACTAATGAATTCTGATATTTTCATAAATTTAAACATCCCAAATTCAAAAATTAGACCAGTTCTTTACCCAAGAAGAAAAAAGACTAGTAAATCTTTTGAAGCGCGATTGGAATTAAACAAGTGAAAGATTAGCACAATATTTAAGACGGATTGGTCCAAGTTTGTTAAATCGATGTACAAAAATTCCTAAACAAAATCAAATTCATGGAATTAAATTGAATCCCTAAACGAAATTGAATTACCAGATTAAGTCGAATTACAGGACACCGACGCGGCGAATGGGCACTGTTGCAGGCGGCAACAATGTAGAGGCAACACAACAAAGAATCTAGGCTACGCGAGACGGCGATGGCGCGTTCCGCCCACTAAGGCGACGGAAACTAGAGGCTGCTAGATTCCACTTACAGAGGCGGCGAAAAAGGAAGGTCGACGGAATCAATGGCTGAAAGAGACGAAGGAGAGAAGGCGAAATCCACGGCTGAGACGAAGGAGAGGAATTGATTCGGGTGGAATTTACACGTTTTTTATGCACATATGAAGCTCATTTTGATTGTGATTTCATTGATTTATTGGTCGATTATTGATGTTTTGGTCAAAATAAGAGAAAGGTGGTGTTTTGTCGTTTTTGTAGGAAAAATGACTATTTTGGAAGGTAAAAATACATACCTAATTTTTAGTGAAGTCAATGAAGGAAGAAACCGAGTTCGTGGGTAAAACGAGTCAAATTTATTCAAGGAAATAATTTGGGGCAATATGTAGCTTGAGCCCCAAGCCAGTGACCGAGAGAAGAAAAGGAAATTTGAAGAAAAGGGAAAGAGAGAAGATTTGGAAATTTGAAGAAAAAGGAAAGAGAGAAGATTTGGAAATTTGAAGAAAAATGAAAGAGAGAAGATTTGGAAATTGAAGAGAGAAAAGGAAATTATATTTTTGGAAATAATTTTTTCTAGAAGTTTTAGCCCTAATTTTCAAGTTATAAATAAACCCTCTAATCATACTTTGAGGGGGGAAGGAAAAAGAAGAAGAAGAAGGAGAAGGAAAAAGAAGAAGAAGAAGAAGGAGAAGGAAAAAGAAGAAGGAGGGAGGCATACGTTTGGAGAATCCGCTCACGAGGAGAACACCATCCATTAGACTAAGCTTTCTATTTTTCTCTCTTTTTATTTAGTTATTTTCATTTGGTTTTGTTAATTTGATTATGTTGTTGATTGGCTAGACAACTTGTGGTTCTAAGGCATTGTAGAGATTTGGATTGATGTTTATGAGTAAATTCTTGCTTTAATTGGTGTTTATTTCTTATTTGCATATTCAACTATCCATTGCAAAGCATGTTGTTAGTGGCCATAATGATTTGCTTGATTCATTGTTAATTGGGGTAGTATCGAGAGATTTATTCCATTTAATCGTATGCGAATGTGCAACCCGGTATTATTATGATCTCGAGAGAGGATTAATTATCGGAGAGGGAATCGAATGGTCTTAGGAGCTATTTTAGATGGTGTAATGTTTGTGATGTAGACATACGAGCTTATATTACATTGCGTCTTTGGATTAATTTGTATCGAGAGATCGATTAGTTCTTCTTGTGTGATCACCCTATTTGAGATAACCTTAATGGCCATTTAAACGAGATAAGTCTTATAAACGGACGTCTAAATACTACAATTGTCTTGGAACCCACCTTTTCTCTTTGAATTTCAATTCGTTTACGTTCGTCTTACTTATTTGCATGTTAGTTGATCGATTTTGTATTTACTCTTCATTACTTATTGGTGACACATAGTTAGGTAATTTTAGAGTAATTCACACCACTCAAATTATCGATCACGTCTACTTAGAACTCGACTAGCAAACTACCCTTTTACGCTTAACCTCCCTGTGGGATCGACCTCGTGCTTATCACGCTACAATAGACGCCGTACACTTGCGGTTGTTTATTTAGTGTTGCATAACACGTGAATCAAGTTTATGGCGCCGCTGCCGGGGAGGTTTTTATAAGCTCTAGAGTGTAGGCTAAGAGAGTTTTAGTTTAGACATTTACTTGCTTTCTTTATTTGCAAAAATCCAAAAATAGTTGTGTTTGTTACCTTGATCTTACTTGCAATTCTCACTCTCGTTTGCTCTTTTAATAGACATGGTTTATGATCACACGATCTAGAAGGAATCAACAAGAAGTACTACCTTTAGATCCGGAGATTGAGGCCAATTGTCGAAGAAGGAACGCCGAAAGGAGAAGACTAGAGTTGGAAAGAATGAATCGAAGAGAGAATCCGGTTGTAGAAGAGGTCGAGGAGGAGGTTGAGAATCAAGGGGTTGATGGATTTGAGGAACCGAATGGGAATGGGGGAAATCGACCACAAAGGGTACTAAGAGATCATTTCCGCCCAATTCCGAGGCCATATGGAGGAGCGGGTCGAGAACCCGTAGATGCTCACAATTTCGAACTCAAGCCGGCCTTAATCATGATGGTTCAAAACAACCAATTTGGAGGGTTGTCAAAGGAGGATCCTAACCTCCATTTATCTCAATTCCTAGAGATAAGTGGAACGGTTAAGATTAATCGTGTCCCTCAAGATTACATCCGTCTCCAATTGTTCCCATTCTCCCTCAGTGATCGTGCAAAGCAATGGTATATGTCTCTTGATCTAAGGACGATCGAAAATTGGGCCGACCTTGTAGATGCTTTCCTCATGAAATACTTCCCTCCAAGCAAGACCATCAAGATAAGAGGAGAAATTTCTTCTTTCATGCAAGACGATGATGAGTCTTTAGCCGAGGCTTGGGAGCGTTTCAAGGATCTCATACGGAGTTGTCCTCAACATGGGTTCTCAAGAGATCAATTGATTTGCTATTTCTACAACGGGATGGACCATCGAACGAGAGGGATGGTGGACGCCTCGGCCGGTGGAGGTTCTTTGCTTGGAAAGACGACGGATGAAGGCTATGTGCTTCTAGAGGAGATGGCAAAGAATGGACACCAATGGCCATCCGAAAGAAGGCAAGGCCGGAAAGTTGCTTCCACTAAGGAGTCGGATGATTTGGCTACTTTATCCAACAAGATGGATAAGTTGACTTCGATGATGGCAGCCAAGTCACTAATGGGACCTAGTGATGAACAATATGAAGAGGCCCATTATATGAACAATCAAAGGGATCGTCATTTTCGAGAAAGAGGTTGGAATGCGAGGCAACCTCCTAATCCGAATCAATATCATCCCGGATTGAGGCAACATGAGAACTTTTCCTATGCCAACACAAGGAATGCCATTGTCCCACCTCCAAATTTTAATGTTAGAGATGGAGCTATTGTGGAGTCTTCATCAAAGCCATCAATGGAGGATATGTTTGGTGCTTTTATGGGGGAAACTACGAAATTCATGAGAGAGACTAGAGAGAATGCAAACATAACTCGGCAAAGATTTGAGGAACAAGGAGAAATGATCAAGAATATGGCAAACCACATGAAAGTCATAGAAAAGCAAGTGAGCCAACTTGCTAATGCCATTGGAAAGCAACACGTTCCGGGGCAATTTCCCTCTAACACGGAGCTAAATCCCAAGGAGCAATGCAAAGCCATAAGGTTAAGAAGTGGGACGAGCTACGAAGGGCCCAAGATGCCGTTAGAGGAGGAAGTGGTAATGGCACCCGAGGGTGTTGACAAAGATGATGGCTTAGTGAAAGAAAAGGAAGGGGAGAAGAAGAGTGGGGAGGCAATCCCTCCTTTGTTTAGTAAAAATGTAATGCCCCTCCCATATCCGCAAAGGATGAAGAAGAAGAAGAACTTGGATAGCAAGTTTGTCAAGTTTGCGGAGATGTTCAAGAAACTCCATATCAACATCCCTTTCGCCGAAGCTCTTGAACAAATACCACATTATTTCAAATTCTTGAAGGAGATAATGTCAAGCAAGAGGGAAATGGAGGCATACGAGACGGTGCACTTAGCCGAACATTGTAACTCCGTAATTCAAGCTAAGTTACCTCCAAAGCTTAGGGATCCCGGATCCTTCACTTTATCATGCACTATTGGAGATGGAGGTACATTAAGAGCTCTATGTGATTCGGGAGCAAGCATCAACCTCATGCCATTGTCACTCTTCAAGTCACTTGGTTTAGGAGAGCTCACACCAACCACAATGAACCTCCAATTGGCGGATAGGTCTATGACATACCCTTTGGGTATAGCGGAGGATGTATTGGTCAAAATCGACAAATTTCTTTTTCCGGTAGACTTTGTGGTTTTGGATATGGAGGAAGACAAAAACATTCCATTGATATTGGGAAGGCCATTTTTGGCAACCGGAGGGGTTATTCTTGATATGAGGAATGGAGAGTTGGAGCTTCGAATGAATCAAGAGATAGTTACGATTGACATGTTTAGAGCTATCAAACTCCGAAATAATGGGAATGAAAAGTATGGGTATTCCAAGGAAGATCACTCTCCAATGCCCATGAAAGAGAAGATGGAAGAAGAGCCCAAGATCAACATTGTGAAAGAGGACCCCCAAGTGGAAAAGAATGAGTTGAAGATGGGCAAGAAGGCCAAGTTTGGGGGAGTTTCCTTCAAAAACTCCCCCAAATCAAAAAAGGCTACTTGTGCAAACTTGGGGATGAATGAGGCATCAACCTCCTATGACATGATTGAAGAGCCGGATGGGCTAGCTAGTGGATGTTTTGACGGATTTAAGAAGATTGCATGGGCAAAAAAGTGCAAGAGCAAGGAGGATGATGGGGTGACTTGATATCCCCCTCAAGGAAGAACCGTCCGGCATAGGACGTTAAAAATAGCGCTTCTTGGGAGGCAACCCAAGGTTTTATTGCTTTCATGTTTTTATTGCTTTAGTAGTTTTGATAGCTTGGTTTATTTTGTAGGTATGGATGAAGAATACTATGGATAGCAAGTCTTGGAGAATGAAGAAGAAGCAAAACCAACTTTGGAGTGGAGAAAGCAAGTGTTGCAATGGTGATCTTTGAAGAGCTTTGGATGTGCAAGGAGGGAGGTAACAACTTGTAGCCCCAAACTTAGAATTTATACATAGTAAAATTCTAAGTTTGGGGAAGTTATTTTTCTTTTATTTTTTTACTAGTTGTTACCCTTGCACCGGTTCGTCATTCTACTTGTGTCACATTTTGCACCGGCGCACATTTGACTTTCACATGATTATATTGTTTAAGTTGGTTTTGATCATATATTGGGTAGTTGAGCTTTGGTGAAATGTGAGCATGAATAGTCATTGGGATCCATTGTTGAGTAGTTGTGGTGATGTCTATTTGCTTTGAATGTAAGCATGATTGATGTTGGATATAGTATCATGATTGTGTTCATATTTGTGATCTTTGATAGCATGAATGCATGATGTGTTGTTGTTTGGGAACAATTGATGAATGTGAGGGTCCTATTGAATAAACCGGTGAGAATTGAGCCTTGAATCGAGCATGTAATCCGGTTTAGTTCATTTGAGAGTGGACCATGTTATTGCTAGTAATCCTAGAACTTGCCTAAGTTCTTGTTTGAAAGCATGATTGTGTGAGATGATGTGATGTGATATAGGCCGTCTTGTTCTAAAAAAAGAGTCACTTAGCCAAAATGTCCCAAAACCAAAGTAATTTTCCGTAGTTAGCCCCTTGAGCCTAATTCCTCATTTTCTTGGCAAACTACAATGTTAACCACTTAGCCTTTTTGAGCCTTTGATACCTATATCTAGTGGGGGATAAAAGACAAAGTGAAAAACATGTGCTTAAATGAATATCTTTGGTGGAAGGAGAAATTGGAGAAGTTGAAAGAAAAAAAAGAAGAGAAAGATGAAAAGAAAATCAAGGAAAAGAAAAGAGGGACAAAGAGCCCCGAAAGCTTGAAAAGAAAAATGGTTCAAAAGATGAGGTGATGAATGCTTGAAAAAGAAAGGAAAAATAAAAGTGAGGATGAAGTTTGTAAGCTTTGAAAGTGAAAGCACAAATTGTAAAACAACAAGTTTTGTCCTCCACTAGAAGAGTCACAAATTCCTAAATTCATCCTACCTTGTCCAAAGAGCCAATGTTACATCCTTGATTAAGTCCTATTGATCACATTATCGAGCATTTGAGTGTTGTGAAAAGTAGAAGTTGGGCAAGCATATGGTGATTACATAGCATAACTTGGTTGATGAGTGCATTAATATCCTCAATTTGTTTGTGTGTTTGAGAGAAACACTTTGTCATGTGAGTAGAGGACTCGAGCATTTGAATTATGTTTCCCATTCACAATGTGTTGTGTGTTTGTGCATTCTTTGATCCATGAGTGTGAATTGCAATAATGAGCCTATAACCTTCATTGAGAAATGCACTTTGAGAAAGAGATATCATTACATCTTACTTTGCATGTGTGATTTGCATTGAATATTCCATTGTGATCATTCCACCCTCATTGCTTTAAGTGCTTAGTTGTTTGAGTACAAACAACATTTTAAGTTTGGGGGAGTTTGATTCGGGTGGAATTTACACGTTTTTAATGCACATATGAAGCTCATTTTGATTGTGATTTCATTGATTTATTGGTCGATTATTGATGTTTTGGTCAAAATAAGAGAAAGGTGGTGTTTTGTCGTTTTTGTAGGAAAAATGACTATTTTGGAAGGTAAAAATACATACCTAATTTTTAGTGAAGTCAATGAAGGAAGAAACCGAGTTCGTGGGTAAAACGAGTCAAATTTATTCAAGGAAATAATTTGGGGCAATATGTAGCTTGAGCCCCAAGCCAGTGACCGAGAGAAGAAAAGGAAATTTGAAGAAAAAGGAAAGAGAGAAGATTTGGAAATTTGAAGAAAAAGGAAAGAGAGAAGATTTGGAAATTTGAAGAACAAGGAAAGAGAGAAGATTTGGAAATTGAAGAGAGAAAAGGAAATTATATTTTTGGAAATAATTTTTTCTAGAAGTTTTAGCCCTAATTTTCAAGTTATAAATAAACCCTCTAATCATACTTTGAGGGGGGAAGGAAAAAGAAGAAGAAGAAGGAGAAGGAAAAAGAAGAAGAAGAAGGAGGGAGGCATACGTTTGGAGAATCCGCTCACGAGGAGAACACCATCCATTAGACTAAGCTTTCTATTTTTCTCTCTTTTTATTTAGTTATTTTCATTTGGTTTTGTTAATTTGATTATGTTGTTGATTGGCTAGACAACTTGTGGTTCTAAGGCATTGTAGAGATTTGGATTGATGTTTATGAGTAAATTCTTGCTTTAATTGGTGTTTATTTCTTATTTGCATATTCAACTATCCATTGCAAAGCATGTTGTTAGTGGCCATAATGATTTGCTTGATTCATTGTTAATTGGGATAGTATCGAGAGATTTATTCCATTTAATCGTATGCGAATGTGCAACCCGGTATTATTATGATCTCGAGAGAGGATTAATTATCGGAGAGGGAATCGAATGGTCTTAGGAGCTATTTTAGATGGTGTAATGTTTGTGATGTAGACATACGAGCTTATATTACATTGCGTCTTTGGATTAATTTGTATCGAGAGATCGATTAGTTCTTCTTGTGTGATCACCCTATTTGAGATAACCTTAATGGCCATTTAAACGAGATAAGTCTTATAAACGGACGTCTAAATACTACAATTGCCTTGGAACCCACCTTTTCTCTTTGAATTTCAATTCGTTTACGTTCGTCTTACTTATTTGCATGTTAGTTGATCGATTTTGTATTTACTCTTCATTACTTATTGGTGACACATAGTTAGGTAATTTTAGAGTAATTCACACCACTCAAATTATCGATCACGTCTACTTAGAACTCGACTAGCAAACTACCCTTTTACGCTTAACCTCCCTGTGGGATCGACCTCGTGCTTATCACGCTACAATAGACGCCGTACACTTGCGGTTGTTTATTTAGTGTTGCATAACACGTGAATCAGGAATCCAATAAACGGAAGAGAAGTGGAGGAGAAGGAAGGAAAAACATCTTTATTGAAGAATAGAAATGGAAAGGAGTGTTTTATATGATAGGTAAAAAAACCGTGTGCAGGTGCACACTGTGCATATGAGAATTTCTCTATAATTATACATATGTTAAATTTGGATCATAAATATTTTTTGCCCCACCTAAACTCGAATCCTGAATCCATCCCTAATTGTTTGTATTTGATTTAATCCATTTTTTGTAAATATATTGTATTTTATTTTATTTATTCTACATTTATGCGTTTATTTTATATATGAATATTGAGTTAATTTTTTTATTTAATGTATATAATTTTGGATATTCATACATTTTTACTTTTTATTTTCCTCAACATGATAATTTTTGAAGATATGTAGTATTCATTTTTCTATATATTACTATATCACTTTTTATTACCACATTTTAGGATATGTGCGTATTTATTTTCGAGTAGTACTTGAGTGCCCCTTTTAATTTTAATTTTTGATTCATATTTGTGTGGGTTAATAACACGTCGCAGCCCATCTCATTTGGGCCTTCTTTACATTTATTTTTGGCACGATTATCTCCACTCGTTCATTTTATGAGTTCACTCCAAAACTTTTTTTTTTTTAAATTACACTTAAAAGACTATATTACCCTTTTATAAAATTTCACAAAATATAACACGATTAATCCTAATTTATACATTTACAATCTACAGCTAAACTATCGTCGAGTCACCACCGAATCACCCATATTTTCAAAAAAATGGCAAAAATATAATTTAAAAAAAACCAATGGAAATTAACCACAAATCTCAAAACAAAATTTATTTTTCTTTTTTATTCCAACTTCTCCTTTTTATTTCATTTTCAATTTTTATTTGAGACTTTTAATTTCTAGTTTTCAGCCTTTCTTTCCCATTTTTTTTTGGATGTGTATTTTTTTTTAATTTTAATACAAAATAATATTATAGGAATGATTTTTAAAAAAATTTCATGTGCATTTTTTTTGGTTGATTTTTCTAATTTTGGTATTTTAAATACAAAATAATTTTATATGCAAAAAACACCTCGGGAAGTGTGTTTTATTTGGGGGTGGAGCCATGACATGGAGAATTGTGAAGAAGAAATGCATCGCTGATTTTACCATGGAAGTCGAATATGTAGCTACTTGTGAAACAGCGAAAGAAGCGGTTTGGCTCAAGAACTTCTTAGTGGACTTGGATGTGGTTCCCAATTTGCCCAGCAGTATCACTATTTATTGCGATAATGCCGGAGCAGTTGCAAATTCAAGGGAATCAAGAGCCCACAAGGCAAGCAAACACATTGAAGGAAATACCATCTTATACGAGAAATCATTAAGAGATGAGATATAGTGGTGGCAAAGATCGCATCGGAAGACAACCTAGCTGATCCCTTCACAAAGGGTCTGCCTCAAAGTACATTCGAGAGACATGTGGAAGGAATGGAGGTCAAATGCGTTGCTAAGCTGCTTTGAGTATAAGTGAGAGAATTTATTAGGACGTGTAGAACATGGACGTGTTGTAGTATACTGAAAAGCAGACTTTGAGTATAAGTGGGAGATTGTTAGGGTTATACTGATAAGTATGCTTTTAGTGCTACATATGTATACAGACTGGTTTTTTCACTTATTAATGAGAATAATTTTTTTATCACTGGTTACTTTAAATATAATGAATGTTAATTATTTATTGCATAAACGTTCAGATGTACTTTACATTATAGACAATGTGGTGTGTAGAAGATCACAAATTCTTTGTATATAAGTACAATTGATTCACAACTTAAATGGAATTGAACAATCCATTGGTAGAAGTTAAGGTGTAAGGCTCGGATTTGTTTGTCTTGACCAAGAGATTACACTAGTGCATTATGATGTGTTGAATATGACCTATAGAGAGGTAATTCTTCTAGACCAGCTTAAGGAATGAAGAATTAGACATCAGTGGTTGTTGGTTTTTAATCTCTGTCACTTAAATGAGATTGTCTGTAGTTAAGAAGTATTGTTTTGATTTATTATGGGTAAAGAATCAATGTGATTCAATACTTTGTATTTTGGGCAATACTATTGATTATAGAACATATTGCCAAAATTAATACAGAGAATCGTATTTTGGTGTGTCAAGTTGATTATGTCCCCTTGGTGGGCTCAAAAGGTTTATCATATCAAATCCGATCAGTTGAATTTATTTCCGGTATGATAATAATGTTGAGTTGTCCTTCTCCGAGGAATAAAATATATTAATTAATTAAAGCATTCAGTAGCTTAAATTAATTAATGGACATTGAATCTTAAACACGGAAAATAATAATCGGGAGCCATATTTCGTAATATGGGTTAGGATGCATAGTGAAATATTAATTCTATAGTGAAATGAATTAATATTAATGGACTGGAAAAATATTGTGGTTCAATATTGATTTCTAGACCCATTGGGAGGTCCAATCCTAATTCTCCTAAAGGCCCTCAAGTAGCCCAATAAAAGTCTATTAATTAAGGTAATTAAAAGATAAGGATTAATTTTGTTGCAAGAAGATATTAGAGAGGGATATTTGTGGAAAAAGATATATGGAAATAATATAATATTTATATATTATTTCAAGATAAAAACACCGGTCATTATTCTTTCTTTAAAAAGTTGAAAAAATCGATCCTTCTCCAAACACATGTCATTATTATTTCAGTATCTCATTTTTTAAAAGTGTTTCACCTATAATAATGGGAAAAGTAAGTAAAATGCTTTTAATGCTTTCCATACTTAGTTTTTTATTCTTTAGTCTTCACTTTAATTCTGCTGCTTCTTGTCATCTGATCTTCTATTCAACCAGCTCAGTTAAGTGAATGTCTTCTCATTTGATCTTGTCTTCTAGTCTTTTTGTCTTCAAGTCTGCTATTCTTCAAGTCTTCTGTTTTGACTCTATGAATACTTCCTATGTAATATCAACTGAACTATATACACTTGAGTTCACTTGACTAGATTACTATAAGCTTATATCCTATCAGATAACTTTCATATCAACTTGTAAACCTTTTAAATTGTTTAGGCCATCAAAACTAATATATACTTCACCATTGTTCATATGGTAGGATTTATATCCCAACAAAAACTACTATTGGTCAAATAATATAATATTTCTTGTAACAATTACAACATAAAAAGGGATGTATCAATTACTTTATATTTGATGAAATATTTCAAATACAGTTAATATTTCAAAATAATGATACAAAATTATGCAACAAATAACTAGATGTCCGTAGTTTAGTAAAAGATATACAATACATTTTAGAGATAAAATTTTCATAAAAGGGTGCAGGGAAAAGATTGTATAATCTATCTCTTCAACAAAACAATACTTGTTAAATTTTGAAAATATTAAATTCTGAAAAATATATTTTTTTGCATAAACTTTGAATAAGATGTTTTACAAAAATTTCAAAGATTCACATTCATTAACTTGTAACTAACTAGCTTCTAGCTACTTGTAGAGACTTCTACCTAATCTAGTTGATATAGATAATTTATTTGTTGTAAATGAAACTGTGTATCTAATCTTCACCATGTCAAGATGATTCCGATCGGTTAGACGTCTCCAACTAATTAGAACACTTGAATATAGAAGAAATAACTGCTCTAGGATAGTAATTCAGAAAAGTAATCAACGAGACAAACAGCACACAAGGATTTAAGTGGTTCGATCAATGTGATCTACATCCACTGGACCAGATTAGTACTTCTTTGATTGATAAAGAATGTTTACACACTCATTCACTCGGAATTGGATATTTCCTCACTTCACTCGTGAACTCACACAACTCAAAGAATACAATAACGTACTAAATCTCTCATCCCAAAAAGGTGTCAACCTTTACAATGTACACAAACAAGAGTATATAAAGACCAAAGGTAGTTGCTGCTGTTAGGAACTGTTTTGAGTAGTTATCAACCGTTTGCAACCGCTTGTAACAACCCATGTGCTCTGTTACTGCCCAACTGAAATGGTAGTTATGCCCTCAAGTTGTTGTAACTGTAAAATTGTTAGTTAAACTAACTAACTTCGAACCAGAAGACTTGCCCATAAAGATCAGATCACTACTTAGTGTTCTGATACCCAACTCTTCTGCTCTGATGATCAAAAGCTAACTCTGCTGATAGACTCCATACTGTGCTGATCTTAACTGCACTGACCAAGTACTGTGCTGACCCAAGTACTGTGCTGACCTGGTACTGTGCTGACCCAAGTACTGTGCTGATCTGGTACTGAGCTGATCTACTCTGCTGAAGAACTGATCTTGGTACACTCTGCTGAAGTACTGATCTTAGTCCAGTCTGCTGAAGTACTGATCTTAGTCCAGTACTGTGCTGATCTTACTGTGCTGATCCCAACTGTGCTGAACTCTAAGCATCACCTTCTCATCTGATTGAAACCCTTCAACTCATCTGATAAGGCCTAAGTTATCTTATCTGATCCTATCAGCTCAGTAGTTTACTGTGCTGATTTTGAGATTATGAGATAACACTCACAATTCTCCACCTTTAGCTCATAATCGAACTAATCTCCACCAAAACAAAAAACACCAACACTATTTTCCTCAAAGAATAGCCTCCACTACTGATCTTCTGCCACAAGAACAGTAGCCTTCTCCTGAGAGGAATTAATGCAGTCCAATAAGTCTAAGACACAAGCCAAACTTCTCTTTTGGCAATGCCTTAGTGAATGCATCAGCAGGGTTCTCCTCCGTAGCAATCTTCACTACCTGGACTACCCCCTTCTCTACAATATCTCTTACAAAGTACAGCTTTACATCTATGTGCTTAGTTCTCTCATGATACCCCTGATGCTTTGCAAGATGTATTGCACTTTGGTTATCACAGAAGACAGTCACACTTCTTTGTGATATACCAAACTCCTTCAAGATCCCCCTAAGCCACATGCTCTCCTTAACTGCCTCAGTCAAGGCTACATATTCTGATTCTGTAGTAGATAATGCAACTACGGACTGATGTATTGACCTCCATGATATAGCTGTACCAAATAAGGTGAATACATACCCTGTTAAGGACTTTCTTGTGTCTACATTGGCTGCATAGTCGGCATCAACATATCCCACAAGCGCTTCTCCCTCATCTGATATCTTCTGAAATTTCAGACCTTTCTCAACTGATCCTAGAACATATCTCATGACCCACTTAACTGTCTCCCAATGACTTAAACCTGGATCACTCATGTATCTGCTGATTATACTCATTGCATGAGTTAAATCTGGTCTACAACACACCATAGCATACATTAAACTCCCTACTGCACTGGCATAAGGAACCTTACTCATCTGAGCTCTTTCTTGGCTGTTCTTGGGACACATCTGATTGGATAGCTTCTGATGCTGGCCAATTGGTGTAGAAACTGACTTAGCTTGATTCATCCTGAATCTCTCTAACACCTTCCTCAGATAGGTAGGCTGACTAAGCTGAATTGCTCCCTCAACTCTACTGATCTCCATCCCAAGAATCACTTTAGCTTCACCAAGATCTTTCATCTCAAACTCCCTTTTGAGAATCTCCTTAACTTGATTGATACTGTTAATAGACTCCCCAGCTATTAACATATCATCTACATACAGCAGAAGATAGGTAACTGAACTCCCAACCCTCCTGAAGTAAACACAACTGTCATACAAGCTTCTTGCAAAACCAACTGAGCAAATGTACTCATCAAACCTTAAGTACCATTGTCTAGGGCTTTGTTTGAGTCCATAGAGTGATTTTCTGAGTAAGCACACTTTGTCTTCTCCATCTTCTATGTCCAACTCATCTGGTATTTTCATGTAGATCTTCTCATCTAAAGTCCCATGAAGAAATGTTGTGGTCACATCCATCTGATGCAGCTCCAATTCATATTGAGCAACCATAGCCAACAAGATTCTGATGCTACAATGCTTTACAACAGGTGAGAAGATTTCATTAAAGTCAATACCTTCTTTCTGTGTAAATCCTTTAGCTACAAGTCTTGCCTTGTACCTAATTTTGCCACCTCTCTGAGCCTCCACCTTTTTCTTGTAGATCCACTTACACCCAACAAGTTTCTTGTTCTTAGGCCTCTCAACAATCTCCCAAGTCTGGTTCTTGTTAAGAGATAACAATTCTTCCTCCATTGCAACTAACCACTTCTCTTTGTCATGGCAGTTTATGGCTTCCGTGTAAGTTTTAGGATCCAAAGACTCCACCTCAAGAGCTGCACATAATGCAAATGATACTATGTCAGCTTGACCATACCTCTGAGGTGGGTGGACTTCTCTTCTGGTTCTGTCCCTAGTGAGCTGATAGTCATGAAGATCAGTATCACTATGAGTAGTTTCCTCCTCATCTGGATCAATCTGTTCTTCAGTTAGTGTTCTGATGTCATCATGCTCCACCTCCACCTGTGTCTCATCTGGTTTGTTGTGTGCTGTACTAGAGCTTGCCTCCTCTTTCAATGGCATTCTATTCTCATCAAAAGTTACATCTCTGCTGATAATACACTTCTGCATTCCAGCCTCTAGGCACCACAATCTGTATCCTTTCACACCTGAAGGATATCCTATGAACACACATTTCAAGGCTCGAGGCTGAAGCTTATCTTGCTTGACATGGGCATATGCTGAACAACCATACACCTTCAAATTACTGTACTCAGCTGCATGACCAGGCCATAACTCTTCTGGGGTTTTAAATTGCACAGCTGAGGAAGGGCTTCTGTTTATCAAATAGGCTGATGTTGACAATACTTCTCCCCAAAATACTTTAGGCAATCCAGAACTGCTCAACATGCACCTAACTCTCTCAAGCAAAGTCTGGTTCATTCTCTCAGCTACTCCATTCTGCTGAGGTGTACCTGGTACTGTTCTATGCCTCACTATACCCTTCTTCTTGCAGAAAACATTGAACTCTTCTGATATGAACTCCAGCCCATTATCAGTTCTCAAATGCTTGAGATTCTTTCCAGAAATATTCTCCACCTCAGTGAGCCATTCCTTAAATTTTTCAAATGTTTCTGACTTGAATTTCAGGATAGTGATCCATACCTTTCTTGAGTAGTCATCTATGATAGACATGAAATATCTCCCACCACTTCTGGTCTGATTCCTAGCTGGCCCCCATAAATCTGAATGGACATAGTCCAAAATTCCTTTGGTAGAGTGTGAACTCTTCCCAAACTTCAATCTCTTGGATTTCCCAAGAATGCAGTGCTCACACAAATCAAGCTTTGTGATCTTGTCACCACATAGCAATCCTTGCTTACTTAGCTCAAGTAGGCCCTTCTCTCCTACATGACCTAATCTTCTGTGCCACAACATTGAGTTGTCTTGCACCCTTGCCACATTTGATCTGCCAATAACTGTTCCCCCCTTAAGAAAGTAGAGATCATTTCTTCTCTCACCTTTAAGAACAGTAAGCTTCCCCTTTGAAACTCTAAGCTCTCCATCTTCAGACTGGAATTTATAGCCCAATGAATCCAGCATACCAAGAGATATCAAATTTCTCTTGAGTTCAGGAACATACCTGACCCTCTTGAGAATCCTCACTACTCCATCATACATCTTCAAGTGTACTGTACCTTCACCTCTGACTTTGCAAGTGTGATCATTCCCTAACAACACAGAACCTCCATTCTGATGCTTAAAATCATGAAACCACTCTCTTCTTGGAGTCATGTGGAAAGAACACCTTGAATCTAAAATCCAATCTTGCTGCTCTTTAGTGGAAGTGATGGATAGGGACTGAGCTGACTCATAGCCTTTCTGCTCCTTATCATCTTGGGTTTGATTTGCTTGATTCTAATCAACAGGGTTCTTAGGACCAGATTTTCTCATAAGCTGTTTGTACTTGTAACAAGTACTCTTAAAGTGCCCAGGTTTGTTGCAGTGGTGGCACACTACTTCCCCTTGATTTGACACAGCTGATTTACCCTTATCAGCTCCCTTGGGTTGACTAGACCCCTTCTTGGAGACAGATTTCTTCTGTCCTCCCTTGATTGCCAATCATTCCCCACTACTAGTTTTATCTCCTTGAGATGTTTTATTATGTAACAGCTTGGACTTGACAGCCAAGATCACATCCTCCAATATGATTGCTTCCTTTCTACCATACAAGATGGTGTCCTTTAGGATTTCAAAGGACTTAAGCAGAGCACTCAACAAGATCAGAGCCTTATCCTCTTCCTCTAACTTGACATCCAAATTCTCCAGATCATCAAGAATCTTGTTGAACTCATCTAGCTGCTCCGTAATGGGTTTGTCATCTCCCATTCTAAAGGCATACACCTTTTGTTTCGAATAGAGTCGGTTAGCAAAAGTTTTCACCATATATAGCTTCTCAAGCTTATCCCAAACCTCCTTTGCTGACTTCTCTTTAGCAACCTCCCTCAAGACCTTATCTCCAAGGCAGAGTAGGATCGTGCTTCGAGCTTTCCTGAGCAACTTGCTCCTTTCAGCCGCAGTTGTTGCAGATTCTTCTGCAATCTCTTCGGATTCTTCGAGAGCTTCGAATAATCCTTGCTGTTCAAGGAGGGCCTGCATCTTGACCTTCCACAACCCAAAATCTCCAGTGCCTGTAAACTTCTCTATGTTGTACTTGGTAGAATTCCCCATCTTAGATCTGCAGCTACTTCGGTTTCCCACAGACGGCGCCAATTGTCAAGATGATTCCGATCGGTTAGACGTCTCCAACTAATTAGAACACTTGAATATAGAAGAAATAACTGCTCTAGGATAGTAATTCAGAAAAGTAATCAACGAGACAAACAGCACACAAGGATTTAAGTGGTTCGATCAATGTGATCTACATCCACTGGACCAGATTAGTACTTCTTTGATTGATAAAGAATGTTTACACACTCATTCACTCGGAATTGGATATTTCCTCACTTCACTCGTGAACTCACACAACTCAAAGAATACAATAACGTACTAAATCTCTCATCCCAAAAAGGTGTCAACCTTTACAATGTACACAAACAAGAGTATATAAAGACCAAAGGTAGTTGCTGCTGTTAGGAACTGTTTTGAGTAGTTATCAACCGTTTGCAACCGCTTGTAACAACCCATGTGCTCTGTTACTGCCCAACTGAAATGGTAGTTATGCCCTCAAGTTGTTGTAACTGTAAAACTGTTAGTCAAACTAACTAACTTCGAACCAGAAGACTTTCCCATAAAGATCAGATCACTACTTAGTGTTCTGATACCCAACTCTTCTGCTCTGATGATCAAAAGCTAACTCTGCTGATAGACTCCATACTGTGCTGATCTTAACTGCACTGACCAAGTACTGTGCTGACCCAAGTACTGTGCTGACCTGGTACTGTGCTGACCCAAGTACTGTGCTGATTTGGTACTGAGCTGATCTACTCTGCTGAAGTACTGATCTTGGTACACTCTGCTGAAGTACTGATCTTAGTCCAGTCTGCTGAAGTACTGATCTTAGTCCAGTACTGTGCTGATCTTACTGTGCTGATCCCAACTGTGCTGAACTCTAAGCATCACCTTCTCATCTGATTGAAACCCTTCAACTCATCTGATAAGGCCTAAGTTATCTTATCTGATCCTATCAGCTCAGTAGTTTACTGTGCTGATTTTGAGATTATGAGATAACACTCACACACCACATACATTTTTTGTTATATATCAACAGTATTCCTACTTAAAAAATCAAAAGGCTAAACATCTATAATAACATAAATAAATAATTTATACACCATAATCAGATACATAAAAGAAAAAGTAAAAACTAAATAAAACACAATCTGATAAAAAAAATCCTGGAACATATGCTGAAATCTGATCTTTATTGACACAGAAAAATGAATGTAATTTAATGATCAAAATTTGTCCTATGTTTTGCAAAAGCTGCAGCACAAGTTAGAGGATCATGACGACCTTTCTTGCCACATTGATTGCAAGTTGTAGGCTTAACTCGACAAAATTCATTGTACGACGTAATTCTTTTCTGTTTGGGTCTACCAGGTGGTTTGTTTAGAATAGGGGAAAGTACTTTCTCACTATCTGATGTTGACTTGCATTCATATCTTTCGGCTTCTAGAACGGGCATAAGATCAATCTTATAGCATTATTTATAACTCGATGCCATAAAACATTTCTCAACCACGTTAGAAATAGAATTGCAATGTTTTTCAATAACAGCCACTACATGTGCACATGTGAATCCTTTGGTTTGCCATTGAAAACAAGTGCAAATATTATATTCCAGATCAACAGTAACAAAAGTTTTCGAAGCTACCTGAAATTGACCGTTCGGATATATTGAAACACCCTAAGTTGCACTAATGTTTGCCAGTTCGCACCAAATATCTTCCTTCGTGGGCACTAGCAAACCGGTCCAAGTACTGCTCAATTCGCACCTATATACGAACCATTTAGATATTTGTGTCCTAATAGCATCAATCATATACGCAATTGGTAGACCCCTTGCTTCACGAATCTAGGAGTTGAAAGATTCAACAGCATTCAAAGTCATTTCTCCATACCTTTTTATGTGTGGAGAATGAGAAACAACCCACCGTGAATAAGACAGATCTTCTAGCCAATTTTCTGCAATTCGACCCCCGATTTCCTTGAAAATCTGAATCTTCCCGTTGAATATTCTGGTATTATAGAGGTCAGTCATATTATCGCGGTGTTGAGTATTCTATCCTCCACCGTATTTTCCCTTGAGGTTCATAATCAAATGGTATAGACTGTAAAAGTGAGGAGGGTGTTCCCATACGTCGTAAAAGACTAACATTAGACATTTGTTCATATCTTAGATGAAAATAATATGTTTTGCATGAAAGATATTATATCTTTAATCTTATTTAAGAACCACGCCCAATTACTCATATTCTCAGTTGAGACAGCAGATAATGCAACAGGAAAAAAGCTTATTTCAATAAAAATGAATTTAATATTATGAGGGGTGAACAAACTGAAAATAAATTTATAGAAATAAATTAATATAGTAAAAAGGGTTCATACCATTATCTCAATCCTTCGCAGTGGCTGCAAGTAAAACACCATTAGACCTTTTGTTGGGATATGAATCCTAAAAACAAAGTCCTAGGTGATGAACATAAGTTTTGATGGCCAAAAGCAACTTGAAGTTAATAAGATAAGTAGAATGAAAGTTAGTTAATAAGAAGTCATCCTAACTAAATCATCTGAAGTAATCTGAAGTTTTACTAATCTGATATAATGAATGAATTATTCTAAGTGTTAGGAACTAAGTTGGTTAATGATTGTATAAACAACTTATAGTATAGGCTTAGAAATACTCTATTGTATATAGTTAAGTTGATGTATTCATAGGTTTTATAATTGTAAGTTGATAAAGCGAAGAAGATTACATCAGAAGAGTAAGAGATCGGAAGACTACTAAGAAGACTTTGCAGAAGACTAGAAAGTTTAGAAGACTAGTTTAAAGAAGATTTCAGAATTCAGAATAACAGAAGACTAGAAGAAGTATGTTGAAGACTGTTGGGAAATGAATTGATTTTGATTAAAATACCAAAACCCCTGACTGATGTAAGTCAACTTAGTTTAATGATTGTATAGACAACTTATAGTATAGGCTTAGAAATACTCTACTGTATATAGCCTAGTTGATGTATTAATAGGTTTTATAATTGTAAGTTGATAAAGTGAAGAAGATTACATCAGAAGAGTAAGAGATCGGAAGACTACTAAGAAGACTTTGCAGAAGACTAGAAAGTTTAGAAGACTAGTTTAAAGAAGATTTCAGAATTCAGAATAACAGAATAACAGAAGACTAGAAGAAGTATGTTGAAGACTATTGGGAAATGAATTGATTTTGATTAAGATACCAAAACCTCTGACTAATGTAAGTCAGCTTAGTTGAGATTGTAAGTCAGTCTAGTTGTCTCAGACAGTTGAGACAGTTTAGAAAAATGTCCAAGTCTAGAATCTCAGGAGAGTTGAGATCATAGTTTCAGGTTAGCTGTCCAAACTGGAATGTTAGGCAGCTTAAAAGGTTTTATCTTAGTTAGTTCAAAGAAGCTGATCATATGAAGACAAGTTGCCTAAACTGGACAACATAGCTGATAGCACAAGAACTAAACAAGTAAATCTCTTGAAGACAGAAGTGATAAGAGTTATCTCAGATCAAATGACTGTCAAAAGCTAAAAATCAAAGCATTGAATGCAACTACTCAAGAAGAAAACATTTATGAAGCATTAAAGCCATCAAGCCTGAACAAGCATTGAAGACTTAGAAGCATAAAAGACTGAAGTGAAGACTTGAATGCACTAAGAACATTTTATCTGCAGCAAGAATTTTCAAGGAATTTGTCCCATCTGACCGTTGGAAAAAGTACAAGATTCTGACATAATCAGCCTTGGAAAATGTGCAACTCATGTGACTGGCACATCTCTGCACAGCCGCAATTCTCAGAAGTCAACCTAAGCATTCAAGCAACCATTGAAGAACCTTTTATACCCATTGGTTAATAAAAGAAAGCTCAAGTAGCCGTTTCAATGGAGATGCAAATAGACAATCAGGTTGGTTGTCTCTCCAACGAATAGATATTCAAATTGCTCTATAAATACAAAAGTGATTTAAGGAAACAAGAATCCAACAATCAAGCAATCACATGAAACAAAAAGTACTCAAGCTTTCAATCTGTAAAGCAATACCCCAAGTTTCCTGATCACTTCTAGCTGAGCCCAATTGTAATATCCTAAGCTTAGAAAATAGATATTCTATCCCTTTACACTGTTCTTATTGTAAAGGATATCTCACTTAGTTGGAACCAAACCTCAAACCCTTACCTTTCAAGAGAAAGTGGGAGAGTTTGTTATAGAAGTGAGAAGTTAAATGTTGTTAAGAGAAAACACAGCTTTAACTCAGAGAAGTTGAGCACTAGGACTTTGAATTCCTAGGGATCAAGGTACTAAGGATAGTGTGGTTGATCAGTGCACATTGGCAACCTATTCCTAAATTTGTTATCACATATAATTATTAATATAATACTAATTAATGGTTATATTATAAAATGCATACTGCACATCCAATATTTTCCAAAAAGCATGGCATCTCTCTCATGTCATATATGGATCATATATCAAAATGAAATACAACTATCATACTACACTCACTAAATAATCAGAATATATAAAATATAGTAGGGAGAGTATATAATCTGCATATTACATATTTGAGGAAACAACTGTTGAAAACTTAAATTCAGAAAAGTATAGGGAATTACCTCTGTTGTGTAGAAGAGATAGAGTGACTTGCAAAAAGATAATTCCATAACTGCTATATGAATTCTACTTGGGTAATAAAATCAGAAGTTGGATGTTCTATCTATTTGTAAGAGTGTGATATAGATTTTTTTTACTGGAATGTGAAATGAGAGAATGATGATGGGTCTTTTATGTTTGAATTATACCGTTTCTGCCTCCCCACTTAATGTGTTTAAATGTGGATAAATGGTATTTATGGGATGGTTTTAAAAATAATCAGAAATAATAAAATATTAATGAATAATTATATAATATTTGTAACGGATATTACAGGAGGTCTGACAGTGAAAGTGGGAATATTGCAAGAGATGAAGGAGAAAAGAATATAGTTTAAAATGAGGGCAAAGCTGTTGATGAGTCAGAGCTTTTTGAAGAAAAAAAAATTGAGGGTGTTGAGGGAGATTTACCTAACAAGTTTTTCTTTGCAGATAATGAAGGTATTTCATTTTAACCGATATTTGATGCAGATATGTTCACTAAAACTCCCATTCAAGCTGATACCAACATGCAAAGCATGAAGTTTGCTTCTAACGCTTTGGAATCTCAATCAGCCAAGTTGTACCTTAGTGAAAGAGAGTGGAAAGGCACATTCTCACACCTCATATGCCTTGATGAGCAAGGAAGAACTCTTGCCTCAGTGGAGATGAGGTTAAGTGGCTCAGAAGAGGTGGTGCTTCCAACAATTGAAGCAAGACTTAGTGGTGTGGAGACTGGCTTGCAGACCATCTCCACTGATGTTCAAAAAGCCAAATCATCAATGAAGAAATTTACCAAGTTTGTTCAGCATGAGCAGAAGCAACTTGTCAAGAACTACAATAGAAATATCTCTGCCTTGAAGAATGTGGTGAAGCAAGCTCTGAGACAAAAGGCTGCAATTCAGAGAAAATGGATGAGGAGCTTCGATTGGGCATGATGAAGGAAGCTTCAGCCAAGTTCACAAGTGATATACTTGCCAAGATTTTTGAGGATGCAGTTGCCAACCTTACTGAACTTCTCAAAGCAAAGCTGGATGAAACCCTAAAGGCAACAATGGAGGTTGTGGTGGAGCAGAAGATGAAACCAATTCATGCATTTGTCAATATGAGCAATGACAAGATGCAAAACATTCGTGATGAGAATCTTTATCTCTTGGAAGAGATAAAGTCCCTAAACCAAGTACAAGCTCAGTTATCCATCACTATGAGTGATCTGAAGCCCCAGTGTTTTGATTATGCCAAAAAGGGGGAAAGAGAAAGAGCTAGAGCTAAAGGTGACTTGAAGATTGGTGGAAGCAATTCTGAACCTAAATCCAAACAGCCTGAAGTCGAGGGAAAGGCAAGCAAATAATGGACATTGAAGACCTAACTGAGGAAGAAGACCTTTCCATAGATATAAAGAATTAAATGGCATCCATTCTAGAAGATGAAGCAAGATGGCAACAGAGGTCTGGTGGTGATTCAGCAGGTTTGGACAAGCAAGTAGAAGATGTCCAAGTTAGGGGGAAGGTGAAGAAGGCAAGGAAGAGCAAAAGAAGTGAGGAGACCTTCACTGAATTCCCAAATAGGTTGAGTTTACCAGCTGAGTTTCAAATAGAGGATGAACCTATTTCCAAGAAGACAAAGACTGCTGAAGTTGAAGTGGCCAAGAGCTCTGAAGAAAGAGTACCAGTCTTAGCTGATGATCCTTCAAAGTTGTTTGAAGAAGGATTTGGAAAGGATCTTGGAACTCAGAAGAAGCTTGTTATGGAAATAACAAAGGAGAAGATGGAAGCATTAATGAAAGCCAACAGAGCAAGAGATAAGAGAAGAGAATCGTTTGTCGTGCCAAGAATAAGAAGGGCAACTTACACCCAATTGAAGCCCAAACTATTACTCAGATGGGAAACCAAATACCCCCATCTTGACACTTTGATCCCAATATCCCTAAATGACCAGTGGGAGGAAGTCAAGAGAGGATTTGTGTATGACTTTTATGTCATAGGAAGGTGGCTTGGTGAAGATGTGGAAAGTGTGTTTAGTCAGTACATGTTTGACAACCACAAAAACTTTTACCAGAAACTTTTTGTCTCAGCAGAGATGGCGGGAGTAGAATTCAAAGCACCTTGTCCAATCCTCTACATGCCCCCAAAGTTCTCAGGAGGCTACATTGATCAGCACAGAATCCTACAAGAGTTCATTGAAATCATGAAGATAGAGAAGTTGAAGACAGGACCCAAAGGATTCAACCAAGAGATCATGGACTTGAAAAGAAGAGTGTAGGCACAGTATGGGATGGTGCCACCAGCTGAATGATCTCTGAAAAAGGATAAGTTCTCCTTTTATATTCAGAATAGTTAACTTGTTCTCATGCACTGTAATGTCTCTTACTATGAATGAAAAACTAACTATTTATCTCAAGAGAGGGATTCAATAAAATATGCAAGTCAAATTCCTAAGGCTCAAGATTAGTGAAGATGGACAAGACAACTTTGTTGAGTCATCAAGCCAGAATCAAGACTAAAGCAAAGGACAACTATGTTGATCAAGTTAAAGTCACTGACATGAGAAGACAATCATAATGTTTGAATCAAATAGAAATCAGTGAAGATGGAAAGCCAACTCAACTGAAGAAGCATGCCAACACTGCTGATCTAAGCCAAGTCAGCTGATATGATAAGGATGAGCACATATCAATGTAAATCAACAAAGGGAATGTTGTTCTAAGATAAGAATCAACCTATAGGAAAGATGTCTTCAAGCTGACCATTAGAGATCAATTTTGACACATTGGAAGAAGTGCAAGACTGCAACTCAAAGTCAAGACAAAGATGCTTAGTTGTTTCTTCCTCAAAATGAAGACATGTCACTTCATGGATCCTGAATGCAAGATGCTCATTCCTAAGAAGCTGGAAATATAACATATTGATATTGTCTCTCCAACGGACAAATCCTCAATTTGCTCTATAAATACTGGAGTTTGGAAACTATACAAGGCACGGACACAACAAACATTCTAAGCATACAGGCCTTCAAGCTCTCAAGCTTATATCATTTTAGTTTCCTAACACTTCCAGTTCCCATATAAGTTGAACATATTGTAAACATCCAAAGCTTAGAGAGATATCATATCATTATATAGTACTTCATTGTAAAGGATATTTCACCCTTAGTTGGAACCAACCTCAACCTTTAAACCCCTCTAATAAAAGAAGGTGAGAAGTGTTGTTGTAGAAGTGTAGAACTAGAACTGTCAAGTGAAGAACAGTTTAGTTCAAGTAGAGTGAATACTTGGACTCAGAATTCCTAGGGATCAAGGCACTAAGGAGTAGTGTGGTTGATCAGTGCACTTTGGCACTATAAAACAAGTTAATTCCAAGAGAGAAGGAATTATCATGTTCAATTAGGGAAAGTGGACGTATGAGTTTGACTCTCTGAACCACTATAAGTGTTTGTGTTATTTACTTACTGCATACTTTCATTCTAACACAAACATACACTACCCACAAACTTGATTTAAAAGGATATTTACTCAAAGTTGTGCAAAACTGTTTTGGGACAAGTCCCCTGAAAAATAGATTTTGTGTTAAACGAGTTTTCAGATTTTAAAAGAGTTTAAATATAACTTACTTAGATAGTTATTCAATTGATTACTTCATAGTTTTCAGTAGGTTGATTATCTGATCAAAGTTAATCATACTAACGGAGTTTTGCAAGATATACTTGTGTCATACTTCTTTCAGGACCAACAAGTGGTATCAGAGTAGGGGTTCAAAAATCACTGCTTCTGAAAATCCATTTTGATTTTCAAAACTTTTTAATGTGGTCACTCAACTGATCTATTTCTGAAAAGCTCACTTACATATATTTTCCACATAATCAATTATGACAAAACCAAGACAGAAATTGTGATCTATTATTGATTTTTTTACCTTTTTATTTTCTTTGTAAATTATATGACATTTTGCATTTTTCAAAGCAAATTAATTAATTACACTTCTTTCTAAATTATCTTCAATCTAATTAATACTAATAATTTAGATAGTAATAATTTTTAATTTACTGTACAGTGTAAAATTTTAGAGCAATTAATTAGGAGTGTAGTAAAAAGTCATTAATTTTTTTAATATATATATATAAATCTAGAGTAACCTACATTTTAAATAAATGAAAAAAAAGTAGATGGAGTAATATAATAAAATAATCGATAATGTATTTATTAAAAGTAGAATAAATAATAAAAAAATAAAAAATACTCCCTCCGTCTGTCTATAAGTTTCCCATTTTACCATTTTTTTCCGTCCGCCTATAAGCTTCTCATACCTTTTTTGGTAAGTACTTTTTCTTACACTTCACTTTATAACTTACTTTTTCTCTTTATCTCTCTGCTCTCTCAATCACATCTATAAGCTTCTCATACCTTTTTTTTACTTTTTCTTACACTTCACTTTCTAACTTACTTTTTCTCTCTATCTCTCTCCTTTCTCAATCACATCACTTGTACTATATCTATTATTTAATCACTTTTATTAATCTTTGTGCCAAAAAGTAACATGAAGCTTATAAGCTGACGGAAGGAGTAAATAGTAAAATACAGAAAATAAATAAATATTATTTGTAAAAAAAAAAAAGTGCACTAAAACTCCCTCGGTCCCCAGTACCCCACCTTCCCTCCACTAATCCCCACCCCACCCCAACAGCCACCCCAATCAACTCCAACTCCTAAAAAATTCCATGGGCGCCAATAACGTCGGCGCTACTCCCTCCACTAATTATTTTTTGTTGATGTGCCGCTTTAATTTATTTTGTTCACAAAATACTTACATTCTATTAATCTAAATTATAAACAATTTTTATTATATAGTCTACACAATCTCTTTCATTTCAATGGTCTTCATTTCAAAAATTCTCTCATCACCTCATTTTCCTCCTTTTCAATTTAATCTAATTCATCCATATAAACAAATTAATCCCGTTAGATCTTTATATAATCTCCATATAATAACCCTCTTACTTTCAATGTCAATATTCGTTTTCAGAAAACTTTAGAAACGTGCATAGTTTCAAACAAAGAATTTTACATTTTTTTGTAATTTGTATTCTCTTTTTTATATGCTTTTGTTTCTTCTTATGCTTATCAGAATCAGTGATTCTGATCGTATTACATTAATGCTTATCCGATTATTCTGATCAGATGTCAAATTCTTTATAAGGGCTTCTTGAATATTTAGGAGCCCTCACTGTTGGGATGATCTGCCGAACTTTGTGGCCAGACTTCCCCAAGTACATGCTCTTGCAATGAATAGAGAATAGTTGATTATAAAAAAAAAAAAAAATTAAAAAAATATTGCAAATCTTATTTACTTTGAATTATTTTTATATCGTGTTCTTAATGTTCTTAGGCAACGCATATACTCTTAAACAATATGCTTTGCATCCGCCGAACTTTGTGGCCGGAGTAATCATTTATGTTTACTATCAATCGAATCTCATTAATTATTATAAATATTTATTATTTTAAAATTTTTTATTCTCACAATAGTCAAAACAATATTTATTACTTGAACTAATCTTAATAATATATATACGTTCTAATAAAAAGTTGTACGTATATGTCTAAATGTCGTGTGTGATATGATTATACTCCATTAATTACCTAAACTACAACCCACAATTCTTGATTATTTTCATTGATAATTACATAATTAATTCTCAATTAAACCCTAATACAAAATAATATTTTACTACTTTTTTGTTAAAGCTTCATAAAATCTAATTTAATATATATATATTTTGAAGTACTGTGTAAATAATTCATAAATTCCAAAAAAAAAAAAAATCAATTTATCTAACATTAGAATTTATTATTTTTTAAATATATAAATATTATTTAATTATGTCCTATAATTATTTATTAGGTTTCTATGTTATTTATATATTTAATATTTAAAACTTTATTTTAAATTAATATTGTAAAATTTAAAGGGTAACGTTATTCATTACTCCTATTATATTGCACTAATTTATCCACCTAATTGTGAAATCTATATTAGGATTATTGGTCAAAACATTAATTTGCTATTTAAATATCAATATAAAGACATATCACATTTAACACGTGTTAAAATAAAAAAAAATATATGAAAACAAAAAAGGAGTGTATAATTTATTCAATTATGGATGCATAATTCTAGAATATTAATTAATAGATTTGTCATTAATTTGTATTTTCATATATAAGATAGTAAGTGGCTAATTTATTCACTAAAATAAAATCTAAAACTCATTGATCTTTTACTCAGCGAAATTTAAGGAAGACTGTAATTATTCTTTCATCATCACATATTTATCAATTTTTAACTTTGATCACCAAATTTGGTATTTTTATTTTATATGGTAGTCGTACCTAATTTCTTCAATTAATTTATTTCGTATAACATTACTTCAACTATCATCATTAACACCATATGAAATCAAGTAATTATTTTGTTGTACAAATCAATAAATAAAAGTTCTAATTGATTATTATTTAAACACGTTTTTTTCATAGTATAAAATGTTTGTGCTTGACCTTAATTATAATTTGACAATTGACTTTTTTTTTTTTAATTATTTGTGTATGTATTTAAACTAAATTGCAGATATATAGGGGATTGACTTTAATGGTGATGGCTTATATATAATACAAATATGCTAAAAGCTGTGCATAATTTACTCAATTAAGTTTTACAGTTAATTTGGCAAATGGTTTGTGCACATTTAATTATTTATTAAGTTTATTCTATTATTTAATTATATTATTATGGATACGGACACTACGTAACAATGTTACCTTCCACACAATCTCTTAATTGAATTTGAGTTTATATTTGTACCCATTTTTCAATGGTACCTCAAAAAAAAAAAAAAAAATTACGTTAGTAACATAATTGACAAACTTAGGGTGGAGATTCATTTGTATAAATTATTATCCAAAATAAATATTGTTATTTTAAAATATGTATTGCTAGCGCGCGGATATATGGATGTGTATTTTGGTGTGAAAATTCAATTTATATAATTGACGAAATCAATATATTAATTTGTCAACCATAAATGTACTTTACGGAGTACTAATTATAAGGATCCTTGATATAAATTAATTAATTTATATAATGTGCATTAGTAATATAATAATTTCTATCTTATTAATTGACACTAACTATTTTTATTCATTTTTTCCACTATCCGGTTACCGTTCAAATAATAAGTATTTTTCGTTTGAATCAACATTACCCATAAATTAGTTCCAAAAAAATTGCATATCTTTGAAAAATAAATGATTATTATATCATATAATTAAAGTCTAATTCAATTTATATCATTTAAGTTTGCACATTTACAATTTATGTCCTAGAGTGTCCAATTTAAGATTTTGGCCAAATAACTCAATTTAGGTACTTAAAATTTTTAAAATAATAATTAAAAAATTCTAAAAATTTCATAATTTTTTTTTAAATCTCATTAAAATTAAAAATTATAAAATGTGTAAAATTAAATTTTAAAATCCTAAAAAATAAAAATGAAATATTTTACAATTCTAAAAATCTGAAATTGTGTAAATTAAAATTTCTAAAATTCTAAAGATCTCATTAAAAATCTAATCTCATTAGAATGAATTTAAACGGTTTCGCAGTTGATCAAGGCAGAATCAAGGTGATATTTTTTTTTGAAATATTTATAATTTTCATTATTCTTATAAGATTCTTAGAATTTGTAATTTTTAATCTACACATTTACAAAATTTTAATGATATATTTTTTATTTCTTAAAGAGATTTTTAGATTTTTTAACGTGATATTTAGAATTTATTAATTTTTAATTTACACATTTTTCAACTTTTAGGATTTTAAATGTTTTTAGAATTTTTTATTTTAATGGGTAATATTTTTAATGAGATTTTATATTTTTAATGGGATTTTTAGAATTTTAATGGGATTTTTAGAATTTTTTAATTATTAATTTTAAAATATCAAACTTAAAGGATGTAAATTGAACTATTTGGTCGGAATCTCAATTCATTCCACACATGCGAGTCGCATGCTAACATTTCCGGTGAGTTTGACAATTTTCGGCCAAATGGATGTAAATTGGACAAAAATGATGTAAATTAAAAAAAGTGAAATTTAAAGTATATAACTATAAGCTGGATTAGACATAAGTTACATGACGTAAAATGAAATTCTTTGGAAAATTCGTGTGTCACATAGTATTTACCAAATGCCCAATTCATTAAAGTGTCCACGACGATGAGGGTAATTTCTTACGGTGAGGTCGTTTGTTATTTCAGGACTTTACCAAATGAATGGGGCGAAACCTTTTCTTGGATAAAGAATTGTGGTTTGGAGCGTGTAGAGGTTGAGGTGGATGCTAAAATGGTTGTGGATGCATTGAACTTAGAAGAGACGTAATTTTCAAGTGCCACGTGTCGCGTAATTTTCAACTTAGAAGAGACGTAATTTATTACTGTATATATATTTGCAAACTTTTCAAGTGCCACATGTTGCAACCTAATTTTCAGTTTTTTGAAATTTTATTTCGAAATGTAAGAGAATTTTACTTTCTATTTCATTTTGTACTGTGAAATATGTCAACTGTTTGGCCAATACTAAGGCACACAACCTAGCTATACAATATGTGAATTAATACTATACTAAATTTGAACTAGTACTATAGAGTATATTAACTAATATTACACAATATGTGAATTAATACTATACTATATTTGAACTAGTACCATAGAGTATGTTAACTAATACTATAGAATATGTGAACTAATACTATAATATATTTGAACTAGTACCATAAAGTACGCGAACTCGAAACTCGAAAACATTAGAACGTGTACCAATATAAACTAATATTATACTGTATATGAACTAATTCGTACAGTACTGCATATTAACTAATAATATACCATAATACTTATCAACGGTTATCATAACACTTATAAACTAAAAATTATATTCATAAAAAATTAAAATAAAGTGATTAAAAAATGAAAGTTTGAATGAAAAAAATAATTAAACAATGTAAAACGAAGTGAAATTTGTAAGGAATTGAGTAAAATTTTGAGAGTATAAGGTGAAAATTATACACCAATCAATTAAAGTAAAATAGTACCAATAGAATTGAACACTTCCCGCTGAGAGAGATAAGAGTTTTATTTTTTAAAACAAATTATTATTATACTATTTAATACTTAAAAAAAACAATTGATACTATTATTTTTTGTAAACAAATTATTAGACTTTAAAATTTTAGAATAATTATTTGTGGCATAAAAAAAAGTACGTGGAAAAAATTATCATTTGAAACACAAATGATAAATAGGAAGAAAAATAAATTTAAAAAATAATATTAAAAAGAGAAATATAAATATCAATTGAAGTAAAATAAAATTTTAAAAAATTAATGGAGTATTATTTGTTTATGATAAAATTAAAAAAAAAATTGAAGTAAAATAAAGGCCCATGAAAAAATTTATGTGCTAAATTGATATAGTAAATGGGTCATGTGTTATTGGATTTGATATAGTAAATGGGTCATGTGTTATTTGTAATGAGTTATTGGATTGAATATAGAAAAATGAGTCATGTGTTATTTGTAATGGGTCATTGGATCCAGTTACATACATGTAACTGGTACACAAGAGTGCAACTCATATCTAAAATGTACTCCCTCTGTCCCATAATAATCTTCATATGTAGATGGACACATATATTAAAAAAGTGTAATAATGATTGGAGTTTTGAAGGATAATATATTAAGAAAGTGTAATAATAAATGGAGTTTTGAAGGATAATTTTGTAATATTTATGTATAGAGTAAAGAAATGACGTTTGTGTAAATTGAGGATATTAAAATAGTGGAGTTTATAAAGGGTTTTTCATTTTAAGAATATTAAAGTTATTGTGGAACATCTAAAATAAAATGTTTGAAAATTATTGTGGAATAAAGAAAGTAGTAAAAAATGTGATTGAAATAAGCAAAGGCGCTATTAGGTATCCGACATATTGAAAAGTCGTGCTCTGAACCCGCGTGGAAATTCTAACACAAGTTATGTCAAATTATATATACAACGCAAGTTTTGTCACATTAAATATACAATGTAACCGTGTGTATGAAAGTCGTGCTCAGGGGGGCGCTTCCTGTTCATGTACCGCAAAGCAAAACTATGTACGCAGGCAACAGAGTCGTCTCTCATTTTCTCCCTTCAGGCCTTCACACTTTTCTTCCTCTTTTATGCTTTTTTTTCTCTCTTAAATGTCTCTCTCCTCTTACTCTCAACAAATAATTGTTGAGGAATTTCATACTTCTCTATTTATTTTATCTTTGTTTGCATACTTCTAAATCAATAATCATTCTTACAATACATTTTATGTCAATACTTTTGAGGTCCATAATACACTTTATTCAATTACTTTATTTATTTTATATATAAGTATTTTGCAAAATTATCATTAACATTTTAACAATTACACTTTTTTTTAATTCCGTGACTAAAAAACACACCAATCTTTTCAAGAACGAAAAGAGTATTAAATTAATATGATCTTATGATATTTATATTGTACATATAAAACTAGAATTAAAATCTCTCTTTTTTTCTTTTTTTTTTGTTTCTTGATATTATTTTTAAGAATTTATTTACTCTAACGTTCAATTCCTTATACCATATAACAATTAGATACAAAATATTTCAGCATTACAATTAGAGTCAAATTATAAGTTAATAAAAACCTTATGCTCTTTTTTTTTAAAAATCCACAATTAATTTAAATACTAATTTGCATATCCCATGATTTTCGATAATCCTCCTTTTTTGTGACTTTCTTTTTCAAAATTCAATTTCAATTTATGGATTTTTTTTTTGAATTCGTATATTCATCTTTCCCAAATAAATCAATTTACGGAATTGTTCTTCTTCAATTTTTTAGTGCGTTTTTAGTTCTCGGTCGACATCTAGTGTTTTTTATTTATGTCTTTTTGTTCATCCATCATCATCTTAGTTTGACATTGAAGATTAAATTGACATAATCAGAAAACACAGACGGCGGCGCGTAGAGGTTATCGAAATCGAATTTCTCAATCATCGACAACAGATTAATGGTCTCCGTCGAAGCACCTACACAATGGATTTAAAAATACAGAACTTACCGGAATCGAAAATTTGAGAGGAACTCATTTCAAAAAAAAAATGGAAGAAAGGTGGTGAAGATTCTATGATTTATGGTATATTTACATTTAAAATATGAAGATGGATCATGTAAGAGGTGTGGTTATATAAAAATTATAATGTAAAGTTTAGTTTTGTGTTTTTTATGAATTTTTTTGTGTGTGATTTGAAATTTGTTCGTTTATGCAAATATATTTAAATGTTATGTAAATTTCTTGTCGATTTATGTAATTACAAATTTTTTTTTTTATTTTGTATGAATTTTCTGGGTTTATTCGAAATTTGTTATGATTTTTCTGGGTTTGTTCGAATTTTATTATGAATTTTTTGGGTTTGATTTGGAATTTTTTCGTTTATCCAAATATACTTAAGTGCTATGCAAATTTCTTGTTAATTTATGTAATTACAACAGTCACCATTATGCAAAAATTTTATTGTTTTATGCAAAATATTTTGTTCGTTTATGTAAAGTCGCGTAGGGTCTGAGAGAGTCCAAGTATTGAAAAGTCTAAGTAGTGATAATCTTGTTTAACTTTTTTTTCTTTATAATTTTATGGGGTTGTATGTATTTTCAAGGATTTTATATTTATTTATTTATTTATTTTTATGTTTTTGGGTTTAATTTTAAATTATACAGAGCTTTGCGCTCTGACATTAAATGGGACCCCCGCAAGTTGACGGTGGAATTGATCCCCCGAATTAGTAGGTCATAGAATTCGATACCCGAGACTTAAAATTTTTTTTTGAAATCTCTCTCAATTTTGGAAATTCGGAGGATTTTTAGTTTGAATATAACATTAAATAATTGACTAATTATTAAAAGGTATAATTGTAAAATTTATCAATATACTAATCCGAATTAATTTATATGGTAGAATTTTAAATTTTAAATTTCATATTCTAAAATCTCAAATTAGACCTTGTGTTAAGGAAGACAAGTGAAATACCAACAGCAAATGCATCATGAAACTGAAATTAAATTGAATTTAATAAAAAAAATGAATTAAACTGGAAATTAAGAAGAGATGGGCATAGCTCATTTCCATCTTTAAAGAGATGGATCACATACAACAACAGACAAAGAATTCAACAAAAAATAAACTAGATAATAAAAGCCGACCTACAAACTATAATTACCACACTAAAAAGGGTCTGTCTCTCCAGATGTTAGAAGAATCACAACAATAATCATAAATTTTCTCAACCAAAAATTGAATGCCTCCGTAATAAACCCTAGAAAAGAATCGATAACAACAACATTGCACTTGGAGATCTCTTGAAAAAGAATTATCCAACAGCCGACTACTCAAAATTTATTCCAAAATCGGGGGTCTCTAAAGTACCAACGCAACTTTTTCGGGGGAGGTCACCATTGATTGGTGGGCGACGAGAGGTTCGTAATGATCTGCACCAGCTCCGCACCACCCTGCAGCAAGTAGGTATGGAAATGGTTAAAACCTTGAGGCCAAAAAACACATGATGATTTGTAGTGTATTCTAAAATGCTTTTTTACCTGTTCCTTTCATGAAGAGAAAGAAAGGAGGTTCGCATATCTCACTTCTTGGACGATGAGGTAAGAAGAAAACGCAATTGTCTTCGTCAACCATAGCATCAGATCCATGTGCTTGCAGCTGTGGAAGACATTGATGAATCAAAATTACAGAATATTCGACAATGTGTGTTTGAAGAAGGGACGATGAGGATCAAAGTATACAACATACCACGAATATTTCTCTTTTGAACTCCGTAGCAAGACACTCTATCGCAATGTCATCACCAAAGGCAGCCGCATGACCGTCCCTATTTTCGTCTACGGTTAACAAACCTTCCTCCGTATACTGCAGATTGATGATATCGTATTCATCATCTGGTGAACCAGAAATCGACATGTACTTGGCCCAACTTGGCCCATCATCCACAGCTATGCATCGTTCTTTGTAAATAGACTCAGCAGCCATTTCTCTTCAATAATTAATCACAAAAACAAGAATCAAAAACCAATTCATTCAAATGAATATGAGCAACAACCCCATTTCTCAAACATACATTAATCCAGGCAGAGAGAATCCATAAATATGAAACAGAAATCTAAATCTATATCAGATTTCGAATATTAAATTGGTTAATTGAAAACATCAGCACCTCAAATGACTATCAGATATGTAAGTCCATTCCTTTTCAACATTCCAACAACCAATTTTCTTTAATGAAAAACACAAAATCAAGGAAATTAAAATCATGGAGGCAAAGACAATAACTATTAACAGATCCCAAACAACACCTAGATCTACCAGATTTAAAAAAAAAAAAAAAAGAAAGCAGATCGGAAAAATCTAGATCTAATTACCTCTGCATGCCGAGTTGAAGAAGCTCATCAATGGCGGAATCCAAAAAATCTCGATCTACCTTCTTAGCCAAAATCTTAACCTCCTGGACCACATGGATCCCCCAACCAGATTTCAGATCCGGCGAATACATATGCCGAATCGCCGACTCAATAAACCTCTTGGTCTCCTCGTCCACAGATCCAAGATCCTCGGCGAACCTTTTCACCGTCCTCAACCTGAGGTCACGCGCCGCCGCCTCGACACCCATAGACTTACGCGCCGCCGTGAAGAGGCAGTTTCCGTCGGCCTCGACCTCTCCGCCGTGCATCAGCCTGAATACGATGTTGAGGTCCTTATCCTCAGGGTGCTTCCACAGGACGCCCTTATTGTAAAGACGCGTCAAATGCCTCTTCTGCTGGTCTTCCAATCCAGGCACGCTTTCCCAGGTCACCTCCGGCAGTGGAGGCGGCGGGGCCGAGGCCGGGTCTACGAGATCGGAAGAAGGGGTGGTGGTGGGGTCCCGCCACGGGATTACCGGAGACGACGCCGTCGAGTCGCACATTAGCTTCCCCATTATTGATATTTTCTCTCTCTTTCTTTAAATTTTCTTTTTTTAACTTTTTTTTTTTCTGAAAAAGAGACGTTGGCGTAGAGAGAGAAAGAGAGACAAAAAGAGAGGGGTGGAGATTAGGGTTAACGGATAGATTTTTACGAGGCGGGAGAGGTTTAGGACACGTGGCGGGATCAGAGAATACGTTTTAAGTATGGGGGCGAGGGATAACCTGCGACGCGATTCGCATCTGCGAATTGGAGGCACGACTGTCTTATGACACGTGGCATGATGTTAGTGGTTGCACGTTGCAAGGGCATGGGTGGTTCTCGAGGGAAGTATGTAGAGTAAAATTATTTATTTATTTATACGCGCGCATTTTTTTAATTTAATTCAGTCTTCAATTTTCCCGTTTGCGCGCATTTTTTTTAATTCAGTTTTCAATTTTTTCATTATGCGCGCGTTTTTTCTGTGTAAAATATTAAGGACATGTTTGTTTTTAGAAACGTAATATTTTCCGTCTTGTTTTAATTTCGAATTTAATATTTGAATTTACATTCTACACAATTTAAAATCAAGGTTGAAAATATTTTTATGAATGGAAATATTGAGAGCATAAATTTATGAAAATTAAAAAAATTTAATACATAAAATTAACAAAACAATTTGAATACATTTTACTTTCGTGATAAATTTATATAAAATGTTATTGCATATGATATTTTACGAAATTTATCCATATTTTTTCTTGATATTAGATTTAATAATGTTATTATCTACCGATATTTATTGATATTTTATTTTTTTATTACAAATATCATAAAAATATTGATTCTTCTCGATATCTCAGTGACTACAAAAAAATGAATATATGAGCGATATTTTCAAATATTTTCATCCATGCTCAAAACAAGCATAAACCATTATTATTTATTCAATTTCACCTCTCTTACATAATCTCAAAACAAACATAGCCTAAGAGATTAAATCAATTATTTTTATTTATATCTACATGTTTTACATTTTTTTTTTTGATCACGCCGACTATCAATTGCAGATAAATTAACATGTCAATGCTGTTGTGTCCTTCAATTTAATTTTTTTTATTTACCTTAGTGTCATGTTTGTATTTGTATGTAATTACTCTAAAAATATATGTTAAAAATTTGAGATCAAACAAAATTGCCAAATTCAACCCTACAATTGAATGTATAAATACATTTGAATTTTAATGTTTAATTTACCTAATTTTCACATATAACCCAATATTTGACCAATTCATTGGAGATCAATTCCAATTGTATAGGTGCAATCAATTGGACCAAAAAATTGTTGAACTTTGGAGGCTTAATTAGAGGAAAACATGGAAAAGCAAAGGGAATTTGTATTTGCCTTGGAGTGGCCAATAAAAGGTTTTGTATTAAAAGTTAAAAAAAAAAAAAAAAAAACATAAAGCCATAAGTTCACATGACGAACCAGAGGCCGAGAACAAGTAAGCAATATAAAATGTTTACAGAAACAAAATCAAAATAAAGTCAAAAGCAGCACACAACCGCAAATTCAAATTTTGCTAAATTGCACGGCCTACAACTCAAGTCACCAACTCCAAACCCGAAGACCAACTTCAGCCAAGAATCCCCAATTCAATTTCACCCAAATCGAATGCCCAGATAAGAAGGAAATCGCGAGAAGGAAGTACCCAAACTCGCATCGATTTCTCAAAACTGTCATCGAATCATGAAGAAACTCAACGAAGATAACCAACGCCAGAAATCGACTTACCGGAATAGAGCCGACAATTACCAATCGAACCGGAATCCCCAACAATCACCGAGCACCAAACTCAATACCAGAAAATCAACTTCGACCAGAAATCCCCAATTTAATTCCCCCCAAATTCAATGCCCAGACAAGAAGGAAATCACGAGAAGGAAGTGGTATGACTCGTTGAAAGTGGAGAAATAACATAATATTCAAGAATGAAGAGTTTTCACACCAAAAAGATTATGGAGAAATTCAAGTTAAGATTGTGGAGTTGGTTCGTCACGAAGCCATCAAACCGAGAAAACACCTGCTTCAATGCTTGGATAAGCAACCCGGCCTGCTGCTTTATTATCAATTTAACTAATTAATTTCTGGAACATCAAACAATGCTACTACTCTTCATTCAATGCTACTACTCTTCATTGTAAATCTTATGGGTAATCCTTATATATACCTACTCTTATCAATGAAATCTTTTTTATCGATAAACAAAAGAGAATTTTTATAAAAAAGGCCATTCATAGCCTCACCTTCTTAAATAAAGACCTAAAATAAAATCTTTTTAAAAAAGGCAAAAAACCCATGTTAATAACCTTTTATGCCCCTATATATAATTATTTTAATTAATTTATTAAATAGAGAACAAGTCTTCCTATTCCTTCTTTATCGCCTGATAATCAACCACATTCCCTCTGCATAAATTTGTTTCCGTTTAATTAGGTACCTGTGAATTTCTCAAATCATAACAGGACTTTCCATATTCATACGCAATCTGCAATAGTGATTGTAATTTTGAATTAAACCAATCGTACTTTCCAAAAAAGATCTCTAATCTAGAATTCATCGTCATTCTTGTTCGTTAGTGTGTTTCTGCATATTTTTTCTCTGTTAATTTGCAGAATAATAATCGATGGATTATGTGGTAATTCTGAAAATCGAATTCAATGGGAAGACGAAGTTGGTTCGCGTCAGTCAATCTTCACTGTATGCAGACATTGTGAATCAAATCATAGGTATGTGGCCTTCGTTTTCTTCCAATACTGTATCAATGTCGTATTCAGTTGGTAGCATTAATAATTGTTGTTTGACATCAGACGATGATTTGGGTGGATTAATTGAGTTTTGCCAGTTTTCTTCTGAAAAACTAGTTAACGTTTATTTAGATGTTCCAATTATTTCCGAGAAGAATTCTGATGATGTGGAAAACATGGCTGTAGACAATAATAGTGTTCTGCAGATTTCTGTAGATGTAGAAAGTAATTCTACAAGAGAGAATCATATTCTTAATTACTATGCATCACAGAGAGTATCTGTAAACCAAAACAAAAAGGTTTTATCTACTGATTCACCCCACGATTCTCCACATTTCAATTCATCCGAATTTACTGGAGTGGGTAGCGTACCAAAGTTTGATATAAGTCCAACTGAGAAAACTAAGACCTATTTGTCTGATCACTGGGGTAACATAATGAAAATTGGTGAACTTTTTGTTGGTGGTGCACCGGAGTTTAGAATTGAATTGATAAAGTATTCAACTAAACTTAATTTCAAGTATGTATTTATGAAGAATTCCCCTAAATATATACACGTAGTGTGTTCTGAGAAAGCTGCAACTAGCTGTGATTGGTTTATAAAAGCCAAACAGTTGCCTATGAATACTGGATTTGTAGTGTCGAAAGCCAATCTTATACACAAATGTGTGGGTAACCTTCTAGTTGGAAAAAAAATAGGTTTGGTGTGAAGCTTCTAAAGGAAATACTATTGCAAAGTGTTAGGGGCAATCCTACGATCACCGTAAAGGAAGTTATGAGGTATATTAAGCTGAATTATGGATTTGATGTTACGTATTCTAAAATTTGGCGTGGAATAGAAGCTGCACGGGACGAGATTTTTGGCAGCTATGACGAATCCTATGATCAATTACGGTGGTATAGTGATGCGATAAAACGTACTAATCCTGGTAGTATAGTTGACCTAGAGAAAAACAATGTCACTAACCATTTTGAACGAATCTTCATATCGTTTAACGCTTGTAAGGAAGGATTCAAAAAATGCAGGCCATTGCTTTTTATTGACGGGACATTTTTAAAGGGCAGATCAAAAGGTGTGTTGCTTGCTGCCACGGCGAAGGATGGTGATAATGGTAAATATCTTTTGATTATTTATTTATTTACTGTTATTTTGTGTTGGTCCCAAGTTGAGTTAATAACGAGTAAGCTAGTGAAAATGTCTAGAGGGGGGTGAATAGACTTTTCAAAAATCTTTCGAAATATCAAAGTACAATATGCGGAATACGAAATTAATAATGAGCCCAATTCAAGATTATACTCAACTTATTTTCGAGAACTCTGTTCTATACTCAACTAGTCAAATTCAGTTAAGTAGTTAAACCAATTAATCAATTTAAACAATCAAAACAGTAAAGTAAATTGAACACGAGATTTATAGTGGTTCGACAACTTGTCTACATCCACTCTCACAAACCCAGTTGTGAAATTCTTATTAACTCGTCCAATGGAGTAATATGTTCTTGTGGCTTTAAGTCCCAAGAAATAAGACTTAGATCTTCTCGATAACACTACCAAGTGCCTCTTCGATCTTACTAGCGATTTACAAGTATCTAGCAACTTGAAAATAACAAAACAAAAACTAAACACTTCTCTGATCTTCAGTAGTAGCCTTCTTGATTCTTCACTTGTCTTCTGGCTTCACTTTCTGAACTTCAATCTCTGAGAGTAAACTTCAAATATATCTCTATCTTGAGTATGTAGATTTTCAGTGTATCAGTATTCAGTAGTCAGTTGTCTTCAAATGATAAAACTCCTTCAAGTATTTATAGACTTCGAACTTCAAGAACTCAGGTAGTTGTAACCAACCTTTCTTGATAACTGATTTCAACTGAATCTTCTTATCCATACACGCGTTTCTTGTTACGAATTAGTTATTCCATAACTAACTTCTATATCTTCATCTTTCACGCGTATTGGTAACTGACATCAAATTAACCTGTCTTGTGTAGTCTAGTAGATGCACTTGTCTTGTAGTCCACCTGTCTTGAGTAGTAGACTGGTCTTCTCTTCTTGTGCAGTAGACTTCTAATAGAACTAATCTAGTCCTATCATCTAACCTAACAAGACTATTACATTACATTAAGCTTTTATAATACAAGCTTAGTCAACTTATAAACTATACAATGAATCTAATCTATTACATATAAAAAATATCATGAGCTCTATACAGTAATTATAGCTCAAAAACAAACTAATCAATGTAAACATATATGAACAGATATGAAGTACTTATACATTGTACTTATCTTTCAATAACTTGTAAAACTGTACTTGTCTTTTAAAAACTAATACTTGTTCTTTGAATTCTACTGATCTGCTCAAGATGACTTCAACTTAACTAGACTAGACCAGTCAACACTTAGAAAATATTCAAGTCTTCTTTTGGCTTATCAAAACTTTATCTTTTATCTTTTATTCATCATTTAGGACTTGTTCTAGGATTCATATCCTAACAATTTCCCCCTTTTTGATGAAGCCAAAACTACTTGAATCTTTTCTTATTAGTAGACTAGTTAAGTAGTTATCTTGTCTTTTAACATCAATTAGTACTTTATCTTTTCATTCATTCAGAAATAAGATCAGTAGATATTACAAATACTTCAAAAATAACAAAATCAGAATAAAACTAAACTATACTGAAAAGTTACCTCTTTCTGAATCTGGAACACAGAAAGCATTTAGTAGTCTAGTATGAATTCCTTTGATATGTTCTTCGTCTTCAATCTTCTCGTTGTCTAGCAGCTCATCTTCATACTTCTTGATCTGGTTTACATCTGCCCTTTTACCTGAACTAGTCATGGGACACTTCCATTTCGGAAAACCAGGAACAAGAATATTAAAATTAGCAGCAGCAGATATCCTTATGATCAAATTCCATAGCATCTTATGCTGTCCTTCCATGAATTTGTCAAACATAGCATAAAGATCGTCAGAGTTATCAGAATCTCCAAACTTCCTGATAATCCAGTGATCTAGTTCCCACTGCCTTTTCACTTTCATCCATTCTTGACGATGTTCTTTGTCAATGAAGTGATCAATGAGCTTGTCTTCTATTTGATCTTCATCAGGCTTCTGCTTCAACAAACTTTCAATGTGTTTCTCAATTTTCTTCTTTTTAGCATAATGAGCTTCATCACTTGGCTCATCAATCTTTTGCTTCTTCAAAATAGTTGACTCAGGAGTAGGTTCTTCAATGGTAATAGACTTCCTTTTCGATACCATTCTTGTCTGCACTTCAGCTTCTGGAGATGCAATAGCCTTGCCCTTCTCCTTCTTCTTCAATTCATCTGCTTCAACTTTAGCTTGCTCAACTTCTGCAGTTTTAACCAATCTGCCTCTGCCTCTCTTAGGCCTTCTGAGATCTTGCATAGCTTCAGCAGCTTCCTTTGCTTCTGGCTCAGCACTGGATTTAGATTTTTCAATTTCAGCTTCAGCACTAATCTCAGCACTAGTAGGTTTTGTCTTCTTTGTCTCTTCCCCCTTTTTGGCTTCATCTGTAGCCTGGAGAGAGAAAAGGGAAGTGAAACGAGTCATCTCTTCATACATAGCTTGTTTCATTTGACTCGTAGCTCTTTCAATTTGCGTCTCATGCGAATTGTTTTGACTCAACTTGTCCAGCTTGGTCGCCACCAACTCCAGCTTTTGAGTAGACAAGTTCAACTCATTCTTAAAATGTGTTGCGGTCAAACGTAACGTCTTATTTTCATCAGTCATAGCAGAGATAAGTTGTTGAGCTTGAGTTAACTGATCATAAGCTTCCTTCCTCTGAACATCAGCAACCTCGATTCTTGCTCTATAGACTCTTTCCAACTTCCTGGATTCAGTAGCTAGAACGCGAGCAAAATCGACCGAACTCTTCTCTGAGTATTCAACTTGATCTTGGAGAAATCCTTCAAGTTGCTCAAACATATGCTGTCTGTATTCATCATCTATCTGATTGACTGCATTCACGATCAAATCTTTTGAACTTGTCACAAGGACATTGTTTTGTTCAATAAGAGTCCTCTTGACATCAGATTTGAGAAAGTCATCAATGGACGTTTTTATAACACCTTTCAAATCAGCTTTCAACTCATCTATGGAAGCAGTGGAAAATCCTTGAGATGACTGACCAACTTCAGCATGAATGGTTTCTTCCATGATCACATCATCAGCAATAGATATTACCTCAATCAATTGACCTTCTGTAGCTGTAGTTAAGACCTCGTCTTCTACTACCTCTGAATCTTGAAACACACTTCCAGCTATGGCTTTCAAACTCGGAAACGGACAGTAAGGCACTATAGCGAATTTAGCTTCCTCAGCCTTCCGTATATCTTCAGCCAAGTCCTTCCTTAACAAAGCGTGCAACTTTGCCATGTATCCACAGAGTTCAAATGGAAGTAAATCATCAGAATAACGATTTATAAAAGCAAAATCTGACCTTGGACAGTTAGCATGATCTACTTGAAACCTGAACACAATGCCTCTCAACTGATTTGAGACATTGTCTAAGTCCAATATAGGATCAGTAGACTGGAATTCTTCAGCTTGTGTGACTTCAGTCATAACCATATCATTGTCAAAATCGGAATCTGAAACTTGAATGCCCACATCAAATTTCGATTCTGAGCACATCAAATCATCAGGAATGTGTAGCAATCTCTTAGCAAGATCAGTGATGGCATGAGCTGGGAATAACTCGGAGTGATCTTGAACACCACTGGTCTCCTTTTGTTCCATTTCCCAGTCCATAAAGTTTGAGATGCCTCCCTTTCCTAAGATGACTTCGAAAAGATCATCCGTGCCAGACTTCTTCAATGCCACCCAAGTGCATACTCTTAGAAGTTTTTCAAACTGTTCTGATTCATAGTCGACTTCAATAGCCGAGAGCTTCTTTTTCAAGTTTCTGCTCATCTTCGAACGGATTCTCCTTTCTCTTAGGCTCATGGGGTAATATACCAAGGATTCAAATCTAACTTCAGACGGGGTCTGAGTAGGTGGGGTCCCTATCTCAGTCGTTGCAGTGGCAACTGGCGACTTATCTGAAGTAGATGGGTGAGGAGGTTCAACATATTCTGTTGAGGATAAAGAGAGATTTTGGATTGTGGTTTCTGTGGGCTTCAATGTGGCTTGGTTTGGTGTGACAACTGTCGGAGTATCAGTTGTATCACTTATGGGAGTGTATAGGGGATGACTGGCTCTCAGCGGTCGTGCTGCCAGTGCTTGCGAGGTTGGGGGTACAGGTCGAGGCCTAGATCGATGTGATCTAGCCTTGGTTCGGATAGAAGTAGATGGGAGAGAGAGAGGAATTGAAACAGATTGAGTAGAAGAACCAACCTGTAAACTCGACTCGACTGGACGAGTAGACGAATCAACTCTCACGAGAGTGTACATCTCAGGTATTTGTTCACTCGACTCCTTCTCTTGAGTCGACTCTTCATCTGACTGAGTCTTCTGCACTGGACTCTGCCTCTTCAGACTTGTCTTGTGAAGAACTGGATGAATTGGCATACGGCAACACTTCTGAATCATCAATTTGAACCTGCCTTGGGGCAGCTGGCCTTGCAGCAACCTGCTTCCTCATCGCTTCAATTTTTAAGTAAAACTTAAGAGGATGAAATGGCTTTCCTTTGCTCCAATCACTCTTGTTGGGCAGCAAAAATGGAAATAGTATACTCAGCTTGTTTCCATATCCGACTGCTTGAGATACCACCCAATTTCTAGTATCAACATCCACCCTAACACTTCTTTCGAAGTACATCATCCTGTCAGCTATCAACTTAAACCAATTACCCTCAGTAATTCCATCATAAATAGCTGCCATTATCCTTGTTTTGGCTTGAGTAACTGAGTCATGAGACCCAGTGGCACATAGAAGCATCTTGCTTGCTATGTCCAGCAGAGTGCGATATTTCTCCAAGAGTTCACCCTTCTTAGCTGTAGGAGCTTTACCATCTGGCTTGAGCTTCATTTTCTTTCCACAGAAGATGCTCAAATACTTCATCTCCTGTCCTTCAGCATACTTCTCCACATCAATCGTTCCGATGGGTAGCCTTAATCTTTCGAACATCACTTCCCGAGTGATTTCCACTCGATTCCCATCAATAAAAGATTCTATCACATCTCCTTGTCTATTGACGTTGGCATAAAATTCCAGAACCTCTTCCTCCAAAACAACTTGAGGAAATGCCTCTAGGTAGGGCTTTAGACCGCATCTGATGCATTTGGTCAAGATTTCCATGTTTCCTTCCTTGTGATTGCCTTTGAAAAACAGGGATGGTTCAACATGCACCTTGTTGTCATTTATGTATCTCCCGAGATCAAATGGTGCCTGCATGTTGGAACTTACATCGAAAATCGATCGAATAGACATGGTGAATGATTTGTTATGAATAAGGGAATAGATTGTGCGAGAAATCAACTGTCAGCAATTAGTAGAGTTGTGAAAACGTGGGTAGAATGTGTGTAAGTGTTGGGTTTTGTTTAAAACTGTATTTTTGATCCAATGGTCAAGATCGAAGGATTAGATCCAACGGTCGGGACCCTTGGTATTCGGTTACGGAACCGAGACAAAATTGTGATTTGATTTTGTAAAAATTGAAATCCGCCTTTCTTATTGGTAGAATGAGGAGTGTACTCATCTGACCTAACATATTCATATTTTGGCGCGAATTGAATGTGTACACCTCAATAACTGGGAGTGTATAAATCCAATTTCTAGGATATTCAAATTTTAACACTATCAAATTACTTTAATATCCTTAATTTGTTTTGATTAAACACTTAGCATTGTAGAATAAAAACTTAGCTTGTCTGTTCGAGTCCATCCAGAACAGACGAGTAGACTCAAGCTTCACCAGACGAGTTGGCTTAAATACACAAGACGAGTTCCCCCTTCATCTGTGCATGTCTATTCTGAACATCGAGCGACTTTATGTACCTATCTTATCACATTCAACGTGTAATTGATGGTACTAGTAACAATAATTATAAAGCATATCAATCTAAAACAGTGATCAAGGTTTCGAACAAGATGACTATTGACCAACATAAGAGTCAACATAAGGATATTTAAGAAATCATAGATTCCCCCTTAAATGTTTATTCCCTTAGTATTACCCTCAGCTTTACCAGCTTCCTCATCGGGTTGTCTGGTCACCTTGTCTAGCCTTGTATACCTGTCTGTTGCGTGAGTAGACGAGTGCTCTAGTCTAGTGATCTTGTCTCCATACTTTGTTTGACGTACCTGTCTGGTTAGTACACAGCTATGGGCAAGTAGGGTCTAGATCAATTAGCCCTAAACTAATGCATAATTCACGAAATCGTGCCTCAGCTAATGGTTTTGTAAAAATATCAGCTCTTTGAAAATCAGTATGAATCTTTTCCATGCGAATATCCTTCTTTTCTACATGATCACGTATGAAATGGTGTTTCACATCAACATGCTTACAACGTGTGTGCAGAACAGGATTTTGTGTAATGGCAATTGCACTATTACTATCACAGAATATAGGAACATTTGATTCACAAATATTATAATCTCTAAGCTGTTGAATAAGCCATAATAATTGACTACAACAACTACCAGCAGCCATGTACTCGGCTTCAGTAGTAGAGGTAGCAACACTTGTCTGCTTTTTCGAAAACCATGAAATGAGTTTTGTGCCTAAGAATTGACAAGAACCGGATGTAGATTTCCTATCTATTCTACAGCCACCAAAATCAGAATCAGAGTAGCCACTTAGGGATAAATCATCATTTGAAGGATACCATATACCACGATTGATGGTTCCTTTCAAATATTTCAGAATCCTTTTAGTGGTTTCCATGTGACTCTCTTTTGGATTAGCTTGAAAGCGAGCACATACACCAACAGAAAGTGCAATATCAGGTCTACTAGCAGTCAAGTACAGTAATGAACCAATTAGACCACGGTATTGAGTTTGATCAGTACACTTACCTTGTTCGTCTGGGTCCATTCTGTATGTAGGTAGCATAGGTACGCCAGCAGACTTGCATGTCTTAATACCATACTTGTCTAGAAGATTTCTAGTATACTTTGCTTGATTTATGAAAATCCCTTCAGGGGTCTGTTTTACTTGAAGTCCAAGAAAGTAATTCATTTCACCCATCATAGACATCTCAAATTTACTTTGCATGAGTGTTGAGAAACTTTCACTCAGCTCTTTGTTAGGTGAACCAAAAATGATGTCATCTACGTAAATTTGGACGAGTAAAATGTCTTTCCCTTCTTGTCTTCTAAACAAGGTTCTGTCTACCTTGCCTTTAGTAAAACCATTTTCTAATAGAAATTGAGAAAGAGTATCATACCAGGCTCTTGGAGCTTGCTTTAGTCCATATAAGGCCTTCTTTAATTTGTATACCTGGTTACCTTTGACTTCGAAACCTGGGGGTTGTTCAACATACACTTCTTCCGCAAGAATACCGTTAAGAAATGCACTTTTAACATCCATTTGATATACAGTAAATTTCATGTAAGCAGCATATGCAAGGAACAATCGAATGGCTTCTAGTCTAGCAACAGGAGCATATGTTTCATCATAGTCTATGCCTTCAGCTTGTGAATAGCCTTGGGCGACTAGTCTAGCCTTATTACGAACAACTACATCATTCTCATCTTTCTTATTCTTGAAAATCCATCGAGTGCCAACTACATTATGATGTTTCGGTCTATCGACAAGTTCCCAGACGTTGTTTCGAACAAACTGATTCAACTCGTCTTGCATAGCAATGATCCAATTATTATCAGCCAATGCCTCATTAATGGTTTTTGGCTCGATAGATGAGAGGAAACAACACCAGCAAAACAGAGATGGACTAGATTGTTCTTGCGACTCAAAGAGTTGTCGTCTAGTCTTAACACCAACAGTAGAGTCACCAATAATATTTTCAGTATTATGCGCTGATTTCCATGTATTTCTATTCTTAACAATAATACTATCATCTATATCATGTACTGCATCATGCATATCAACATCATTATCATCAGAAGATTTAATGGGAGTAGACGAGTCGACTAGTTTAGGTATGTCAACTGGTTTAGTAGAGTTACCTTGAGCACTCACCTTCTTCTGGTCATCTGACTCGAGAGCTTTCATGAATGGATTGTATGCTTGAACGGATTCATATACCTCTGAGTCTTTGTCAGATTCGACAGTTAGCTCAGTAGCTTTCTCACTGATCTTGTTGGCAGACGGGTCCTGTTGAGATTCTTCGAAAACCACATGTGGTGTTTCTTCCACACAAAGGGTTGAGTAGTTGAATACTCTAAATGCTTTGCTAGTCGAGGAGTATCCTAAGAATATCCCCTCGTCTGCTTTAGCATCGAATGCATTCAACTTGCTTTTCCCATTGTTATGGATGAAACACTTGCATCCAAATATATGAAAATATGAAACTCTGGGTTTTCTACCTTTCCATACCTCATAGGGCGTCTTACCTAGTGCTTTATTGATAGCACTTCTATTTTGTGAGTGGCATGCAGTATTGATAGCTTCTGCCCAAAATTTCTGAGGCGTATTATACTCTGTCAGCATGGTCCTGCAGGCCTCCTTAAGAGTTCTGTTCCTTCGTTCTGCTACTCCATTTTGCTGTGGTGTCCTAGCTGCACTAGTAAGGTGCTGGATGCCACGCTTAGAACAAAATTCTTTAATATAGCAGTTAATGAATTCAGTACCCTTGTCACTACGGATCTTGACAATTGACTGATTCTTCTCAACCTGTAACTTCTTCAACAGATCAGGCAAAAGTGTTTGTGTATCACTCTTCTTGTGTAAGAAGACTACCCAAGTGAACTTAGAATAGTCATCTACCACAACAAGTGTGTACCTTCTACCGTTCAAAGTTGGAGGAGTTATTGGGCCATGTAAGTCCATATGTAGAAGTTCAAGAACTCTACTGGTTGAGAGGGATGGAATAGATTTAAAAGAACCCTTTACCTGTTTACCTTTTTGACAGGATGTGCATACATGTGACTTATAGTAGACTTCATTGGGAATACCTTCCACAAGGTAGTCTCTGGCTATCTTATTAAGAACCTTAAAGTTTAGATGATAAAGGCGTCTATGCCAGAGCCAGCCAAGTTCTTTAGGACTCTTAGTAAGTAGACAGGTGTCCCTCGGACAACTGTTCCAGTTTACTATGTACACACTTCCTTGTCTAATGCCGACCAGTAAAACTGTGTGAGTTCTTTTGTCAATGATTTCACATTTCTGACTCTTGAACTGCACCTTGTATCCACGATCACAAAATTGTGAAACAGAGAGTAAATTGTATTTCAAGCCTTCAACATAAGAAACATCTTGAATCTCTATGTCTCCATTCCGAACGTAACCAAATCCTTTAGTAACAGCAATGGAGCTATCACCAAATATCACTTTTGGTCCTTCTTGCTCATGGTAGCTTGATAAGAGAGTCTTGGTACCAGTCATGTGGTGCGAACAGCCACTGTCTATGTACCAAGTTTCTCCTGTTGAGCCACCTTTCTTGTATAGATCGAGTCGACCCTGTAATAGATGATAATACATAATTTAGGTACCCTCCTTGTTTAGTGGGGTCCTTGGGGGTTAGTCGAGTTCAATGGAATCCAAATGTACATTGGAGTCCTGAACAAGTTTGACCTTCTAAGCTTTCGACCATATTTGTTGCAAAATAAGACCTTGTTGTCCTTATCTGGCCTATCAGTCGAGTTCGGGTCTACTCTTTGGAGATAGCCTTTTGACTTAATCTCTACTTGAGCAGGCACTTGTCTATGATAGTCAGAGTAAGGTTTGTATGCATTAGGTCCATACGGTTTATAGACATGTTTAGGTCTTTCTTCTCCTTTGATATCATATGACAAAGGTGGAGGATATAGAACAGCTTGTGTACGATATTTTGGACCTTCCTGTCTAGGTCTAGACGAGTAGAGTTGAGACTGCCTTATGAAAGGAGGTCTAGACTCTTGTCGTCTAGTCTGTACTTGTCTAGTACTAGTCTCCTCAGGATACCAGTCCTCGTATCTGACCTGATTTGGTCGTCCACGATTCCTAGTCCTTTGTTGGCTTGTCTTAAACAGAACAGGCTTGTTGTTAACTTTCTTTTTACCACCTTTGGTAATTGGAATGTTAACTTGAGCTTGTTTTGGTACAGTACCTTTTGATGGAGTGTCAATATCGTATATCAATGGTTCTTTTCCTTTATCATTAGTCAAAGAGCTTGAGATGAAAATAGTAGGGTTCTTAGGAACTTGAGTAGACGAGCTGGGTGTCTCAGCACCTATACCTGTCTTGTCAGCAGGAGCCCTATACTTATCTGACAGTTCAAGGTTAACCTTAGATGAGTTAACCAGGTCAGTAAGTTTAAGGTCTAATGTGACAACCTCGGTTTCTAAGAACTTATTACGTTCTTCAAGTTTTTTGAGCTTACTTTGTAAAACATTGAATTCATGTTTCTCAGTAGCGTGTGTCTTAAGTAGGTCTTGATACAACTTGTCTGTCAATGCACACTTCTCTCTGAGTTGTCTCAACTCTTCTTGCAAGCGTTCATTTAGGACTGTTGTATTAGGATCTACTTTAGACTGAGCTTCCTTAAGATCAATGATTTCTTGTCTTAAGGTGATGTTTTCGTCACTGACTTCAATGAATGCCTTGTTGGCAAGTAGGAGGTCGTCTTCAACTGCACTAGTAGAGTGCTGAAGACTACTCCCTACTTGGCTACTGGCAGTGTCACTTTCATCAGTTTCTGATTCATCACAAGATTGAAAGGATGTAACAGATGATACCTCTTGGTCGATTTTAGCCATGAAGCATAGACCATCATCAACTATGAATGCTTCATCGTGATCTGGTTCAGACGGGTAGCTAGATGAGGATGATGGCAACTCGTCTAAGTCAGAGTCAGAGTCATCATTGGCCATCATTGCCTTTTTACCACGGTTGTATCTTCTTTCCCTTCGTGCTTTGCGTTCTTCTCGATCATCAGTACTCAGGTCTGGACATTCATATATGTAGTGACCTGGTTTCTCACAGTTATAGCACACAAGATCATTAGTAGCCTTTTTAATAGGAGAGTTGTTCCTTCGTTTATCGCGTCTATCAGAACGAGTAATCTTCCTACCATCAGACTCTCTATCTTGTCTGTTACCTTTCGAGACTTCGTCTCTCCTTTCGGACGAGTTTCGGTCTCGTCTGGTCTCAGACGAGTTCTTAGAAGCAGACCCTCTATGCTCTCTATAGAACTTCTTATATCTTCCGAAACGTTTATTCAGCCTATCAAACTTTCTAACCATGAGGCTTACCTGATCCTTCAGACTAAGATCAGTATCTATCTCATCTTTAACAGAAGCAGACCTAGTCTTAGTCTTAGACCTGTCTATCTTAGACGAACTAGCCTTAAAAGCAACGTTCTTAGATACAGCATGTTCTCTGTCACTACTTACTATGGGTTCATCTTCGTCTAGATCAAACTCATGAGCCTTTAGAGTTTGAAACATAGTCTCTGCTGTCCATACGTCTATATCTTGGGTATTCTTAACAAGCATTTTTACCATCTTCCATCGACTATCAAGGGTTTTGAGAATCCTAAGATTGATTTCACGAGGAGTATAAGATTTACCAAGGACTTCCAAGTCATTCATGATTTTGGTAAAACGAGTATCCAGCTGGTCTATTGTTTCACCAGCTTTCATATGAAATGATTCGAATCTTTGGACTGCAGTAGAAAGCTTGCTTTCTTTGATTAGGGATGTCCCTTCACAAATGATAGCTAAGCGATCCCACATTTCTTTGGCAGTTTTACATTTTAACACTTTTCCCAGATACTCGTTAGGAAGAGTGTGTAAGATGTAATTCTTGGCCAAGCTATCCAAATTATTCTGTCTCATTTCTTCAGAGGTTAGTTCTGACCTTGGTTTCTTGACGAGTGTACCCACTGGTTGATTTGGGTCAAAGGCAGCAGTATTGGGGATCATGGTCACAATTGGACCTTCAGTGACGACGGAGATCATTAAGTCGTGAGTGGAGCTGAAGATGGCTTCCATCCTTAGCTTCCAATAGTCGTAATCCTGTACCTGGAACTTAGGTAGTTTGTTGGCGCTTATCTCAAGAGACATGATTTCAAGAAATGAGTGCTAAGTAGAGTTATGATCAAGAACAACAGATAAGTCAAGAACAGGGAGCACGAAAAACAGATGATACGAGAATATGATCAAGAACACGTATACAAGAACAGTCAAGGACCAAGACTTCACCCTAAGTCTTGAGTCGGTTATCAAGAAACAGCAGTTCGTAAACTACTGCTCTGATACCACTTGTTGGTCCCAAGTTGAGTTAATAACGAGTAAGCTAGTGAAAATGTCTAGAGGGGGGTGAATAGACTTTTCAAAAATCTTTCGAAATATCAAAGTACAATATGCGGAATACGAAATTAATAATGAGCCCAATTCAAGATTATACTCAACTTATTTTCGAGAACTCTGTTCTATACTCAACTAGTCAAATTCAGTTAAGTAGTTAAACCAATTAATCAATTTAAACAATCAAAACAGTAAAGTAAATTGAACACGAGATTTATAGTGGTTCGACAACTTGTCTACATCCACTCTCACAAACCCAGTTGTGAAATTCTTATTAACTCGTCCAATGGAGTAATATGTTCTTGTGGCTTTAAGTCCCAAGAAATAAGACTTAGATCTTCTCGATAACACTACCAAGTGCCTCTTCGATCTTACTAGCGATTTACAAGTATCTAGCAACTTGAAAATAACAAAACAAAAACTAAACACTTCTCTGATCTTCAGTAGTAGCCTTCTTGATTCTTCACTTGTCTTCTGGCTTCACTTTCTGAACTTCAATCTCTGAGAGTAAACTTCAAATATATCTCTATCTTGAGTATGTAGATTTTCAGTGTATCAGTATTCAGTAGTCAGTTGTCTTCAAATGATAAAACTCCTTCAAGTATTTATAGACTTCGAACTTCAAGAACTCAGGTAGTTGTAACCAACCTTTCTTGATAACTGATTTCAACTGAATCTTCTTATCCATACACGCGTTTCTTGTTACGAATTAGTTATTCCATAACTAACTTCTATATCTTTATCTTTCACGCGTATTGGTAACTGACTTCAAATTAACCTGTCTTGTGTAGTCTAGTAGATGCACTTGTCTTGTAGTCCACCTGTCTTGAGTAGTAGACTGGTCTTCTCTTCTTGTGCAGTAGACTTCTAATAGAACTAATCTAGTCCTATCATCTAACCTAACAAGACTATTACATTACATTAAGCTTTTATAATACAAGCTTAGTCAACTTATAAACTATACAATGAATCTAATCTATTACATATAAAAAATATCATGAGCTCTATACAGTAATTATAGCTCAAAAACAAACTAATCAATGTAAACATATATGAACAGATATGAAGTACTTATACATTGTACTTATCTTTCAATAACTTGTAAAACTGTACTTGTCTTTTAAAAACTAATACTTGTTCTTTGAATTCTACTGATCTGCTCAAGATGACTTCAACTTAACTAGACTAGATCAGTCAACACTTAGAAAATATTCAAGTCTTCTTTTGGCTTATCAAAACTTTATCTTTTATCTTTTATTCATCATTTAGGACTTGTTCTAGGATTCATATCCTAACATTTTGTAATTAAAATCTTTTAACCTACATCTATTTATGTATGAAGCTTAGCATCTGTGTAATTTTGTTAATTGTTAAATTTTAGTACCAGACTTCGGATATGGAGAGTATTATATTTGGAATGTGTTATATGAATTGTCTGCTATAGTAAAATTAATTTGTCCAGGTCTGCAATTGTGTTATATGTATTAATATATTTTCTCATAATAAGAAGCTTAATAAGTAGTGGCCTGTATTAAACAAATTAAGTAATTTTTCCCAGTTTTCTAATAGTAGACTTTGCATTTTTTGTACAGGACTGTTTCCAGTTGCATTTGTAATTGTTTCCGCCGAAAACAGACACAATTGGGCTTGGTTTCTAACTAAACTTCGTGACCTCATTACTCACCCGAAAAATGTAATATATATCTCCGACAGAAACACGGGGTTAATGTCTGCATTTTATGAAGTATGGAGTGAACCTGCCCATTTTTACTGTTTGTACCATCTATTATCAAACCTTAAGGGACGATATGGTGGAGGTTGGAATACACAACATCATGAAAACATGGCCGATTTGTTTAAGCAATGTGTGTATGCTCCAATAACGCGGATTTTCAACGAAAAAATTGAAGAATTTAAGAAAGTTGGAGGTCGAATTGCTGAGGAATGGCTTCAAGACCTGCCCTACGAAAGATGGGTTGTTGCACACTCACCTCACCTTAAGAGATACGGAGAGATGACGTCAAACGCTGCCGAGTCATTTAATTCATGGATCCGTGAAGCTAGGGGACTGCCAGTAACTTATATGATCGACTCTATAAGGAAAGAGATATCTAGATGGTTTGTGGAGAGGCGAGAAAATAGCAATAAGTGGTCTGGTTTGTTAGTTCCGAGCAAAGGGCAACTTTGGAATGAATTGGGGAATATTAGTGCAGCATGGTCCGTTTCTGTATATCCAAATGGGCAGTTTGAAGTGTCTTCAAAACCCACAGTCACTGTTGATATTGCATATAATATATGTACGTGCTTTGATTGGCAAATCAAAGGCTTTCCATGTGCACATGCGGTAGGTGTTATAAAAAAACATTGCACATCCATTCATAATGTTGTTGAGGAATGCTTCTTCACCACTAGTTACAAGCAGTGTTATGCAGTTGATCTTATACCAGTTCCACAAACTGAAAGATACGAGTACAGGTATATGAACGATGAAGAAAAGATACTACCTCCTATTCTCCACAACCCACCAGGAAGACCGAAACAGAAGAGGATAACTTCATATGGAGAATTTCGGAAGACAAAACCCAGTACTTGCAAGACTTGTGGCAAAAAAGGGCGACACGATTCTTTAACGTGTGCAGCTGTGTTTGGAACCGACAAGACTAATACTTCTCATTAGGTGTTTTTTAGGGTTGTTACTGATGTATTTTTATTTTCTGTTTTTAGACATCACGTATTGAGTAATACTTCTTATCAGAATTATTATGACTTGTGATCGTTTTAAATTATTTACAGAATTTGGTATGCTATGATTAAGTGTTTATTTTTAAATTGTACTATGTCATAATAATTTAAATCCATTATTTCAAATATAATTCCAAAATTATATGTAAATACTGAATCCTTTCGTTTGATCTTAAAGTCTTCTACAGAATACAATATGTATACACATAGATATTATCTGCATGCACAGATTAATGTGCAGAACATACAACCAATATGCAGATAATATTTAGGAATGTTCTGCATTGAACCATTCTTTCTGCAAATCACATGAACAATTTCTGCACAATACGTATGCTATGTAATGATTTCTAGTTTTTTCTGTACCCCCGAAATCGTATTTGCATTTCTTTGTTTTATTTTATAAGTTTTTTCCTGTTCATTACCAACTGAACCAACGATAATAACTGCAAAAAATTAACTTTTTGTATAAAGTATACGTTTCAATATTCGGAAATTTGATTTATATAGATTAATTTTTAATATAATTTCAAAATAAATAATAAATGTGCAATTAGTACTTGCACTATTAGTAAATTATCCACAAATTAAGTATTTCATCTGCACTATTAGTAAATTATCCAGAAATTAAGTGTGCAGAACAATATATTTATATCTGCATAAATACCTTGATGTACAACTAAAATAAAATGCTCAATAAAAAAAATATATTGAGTGCACATTTCAAAATTATGCAGAATGTAGATTTGTTATAGTTCATATTTTTTATAAGGTGCATGTAAACATTATTTTTCTGCATATGTATAACATACTATTAATTATGGAAACAAAATCTTAGTATGGTATCAATATTATGGAAACAAAATCTCAGTACAAATATAACGTTTGAAAAATTAGAATATTATTCAGAAGTTAAGTATGTGTCCCTCTGCATATTATTTATTGTGCAGAACAATATATTTTTTCTGCATAATGTTGTTAAGTAAAGTTATTTACACTGACATATTCAGCTGCACATAATCATAAATATGAAACCATTATTATAAAAATCCAATTATTTATGTGTATACATCATAACTTTTAAATGGAGAAACTAGACTTTCAACATGCTTATACGTATGTTGAATTCGATAAACCCTATCAACATCTTCTAAATGGAAGATTTCCTTCTTCACGAAATCATATGACGAAAATGTTCCCCTTGGATTGATTCTAAACATCACTTTAGTTTTACTGTTGTTCAAGAATTGTATCGGGACAACTTCATAAGTAGATGGCATCATTCCTTCTTGTGAAATTGTAAACTTGTTCCACTTTGATCCTGAATTTGAGTATGATAGTATATGCATCTCAAAATAATATACCCTAATCACATCAGTTCTATTTTCAAGACGACTCCCATATACTACTAGATTGTTGTCATCTAAAGCATCAATTCTTAAAGAACAAGTTTCACACTTAAAATCCAGTAAATCTATCCAACCATAAATCTTTTCCTTCAAATCAAATGTTCCAATTGCATAAATACCCTCACCCTTGTAAAATTGCCAATGAAAAAGACCACCTACGAAATGTGCATTGCACGATGGTGGGTGTTCGAAGGGAAAGCAATCAACAGTATACCAAATGTGTAAATTCCTAGAAAATAACTTAACCTCTGTCTAAAAACCCCCACGAATTAAAAAACGAGTAAATCGTATAATTACATAATCATCATTTTCCTCATTGTAACCCAATCCAAAAAATAACCATGCATCAGAAAACGGAGGAGGAAGTTTTGTAGGTGGATTAGGAATTATCAATCTCTCTTTTGTAATAGGGTTTGCTAACGAATAAGTGTCGTTAATATCACAAAATAGTACTAACCCATTATAGCTTCCCATTATCTCGTAATGCTCACAACTTGGACTGTATACTCGTTGAAATGATATAATATCATTAGGCTCGAACAAGTAACATACAGGCGGGTACGCAACATTTTTCTTATGAATAAGTGAATAGCAGCTTCTAGACTTCATATTCAGTAGATGTTGTTTAACAAACGAACGGGAAGAAGTCAATTCATTCCATGCTTTTGCCACGTTTTTTAGAAGCTTTAGTCTCTTTCCTGGAACCTTCAACAAAATTTCAGAAGCTATATCGTCTGGAATTATATCTAATATTCTTGAAGAATTCATGATTTTTGTTTTTTTGGTTTCTGCACAATAAACGAAAGGACGAATAGAAAATAACTGTAGTGTAGTACTTGTTACTGGAATTGAAGTATATATATTACCAGTTTTAATACAATAATAAACAACTCAACCGTTTACAAAGGGGGTAGTGGAGTAGGTTATGGTGACTCATTAAACACCAGTTACATGTAGTGGGATAGTTGAGGTATAAATGTTTGTGTTAGTGGAGAATGTGTGAAATATAATGGGGTTGGCCATAATTATTAGTGAGGTTTTTATTGTAACTTCATTCTATTGTATCAAATAATTGCATAATGAGTTTAATTTTATATTAATGCGATTTTAATTTTAATTTTAAATGTAATGTAACGTCATATGAACACTCGAATGTTTTTTTTTTTGCTCAAAATCATAGGGTAGAACTACATAATTTAAATTTAATCTTTTCAATGTATTTATTGAAATTATATTCAATTGTCCATTTTTATTATATAATATAATTATTTTATCTTTGTTATATGATGATCTAAATAAAAAAATATAATATAATGCGTTTATATAAGGAAAAAAATGTCTGCATTTATGACCCATTATTATGATACATTACTTATAAACAATAAATAACAAAATACTTGAAAAAATAAATGTTCAATTTTTTTGATTCAATATGTGTCATAAAATATCTATTTGTTTTTTGATAGTTTTTTGGTAAAATTCATTAGCTAAGATTAATTATGTACACAATATGCAAATATATATAAAATCATTCAAAGAAGTTGAATTTTTTTTTTATTTCCATAATTAGTCATTAAAATAACCTTAAGTAACATCCCGTTTCGAATAATCAAATTACAATCGATATCACATTTATTCGATTATGAATTCAAATAATCATCTTCAAATTTCTAAAACATATATTTGAATAATTTCCAGCAAACAAACATTATTAAAGAAATCTTAAACCACATAAACATATTGTTGCATATTTTCATTGAATTAATGTTCTTCACTTTCTTCTTGTAATTGTAGTTTGTAATATCTCCATTCAAAAATGCATTCTCAGCTTTTAATCCAACGATCTCATCTTCCATCTTCATTATAACCTTTATATCCAAACACATAACCGTTTTCTCTAGACGATGTGTATTTGATTTCTCCTCATTCAATTTATTCAGTAATCCTGGAATGATACTTTTTGCTCGTTCACATAGAGGAGGATCAATCCAACGGAAAAAACGACAATAGCCTGAACTCTAACAAGACAATATAAAAAGGATAAATAAAAAATTATTATGAAATTGTGTATAGTCATCGAAGGCGCAGATCTTGTAAATATAAAAACTATATATTGATAAAATAAATTACATAATCTTCGTTAAATAATTAGTTGAAATCTTACCGGATAAGCTTCACACCCATAAAACCTTCGTCTAACATTCTCGTTCTTCCACGTAGTAACAATTGCTGCATTCCGATTGCAATAACATCTAACGTTTTCACAAGTAGTCCTACCGACATACTCACCAAATCTCGCCATATGCGTGTAATCGATTATGGTTTGTTTTTTTGAATCTGTTTTTTTTTTTTTTTTAATCTACACTAGAATGATGTGTAGAATGATCAATCATATATAACCAGTACAAACCCTAGTTTTTATTTAATAGGGAAGTTTGAACATTCCATAATTATTGAAATAAGCAATCATGTATTAATATTGGACACTATTTGTTATATTTGGAATAAAAAAAAAATTCTACATATTTAACTAAGTGCCGCATTCAAAGGCAAATTTCAATTTTAAACACAAATATTTTTAGATTTCCTTCTTTTATAAATAGAATATTATACTATATTAATCTGCAATCAATAATTAAACATATTTCCTTGTTCATAAATCATACCAAGTAATAGAGTTTGAACAATAATTGTTCGAAAAAAGCAACTGATATACTAAAAAAGTCATCGATTCATAAGATATGAATCTTGCAAAACACACTAAAGCAACAATTTTAAAACACGAGGTCACTGGTTTTTAGATGAAACATCAAAAAAAGTTGGAAAACATCAAAATAAATTGTTCTTGAAATGTAGAAAACCACTTCTACATATTCAGAAGTTGAGATATCGAAATGGATCGACAAAAGCCCCAGCAATCTTGACTCGCATATCCATTGCTTCATCGCTGCAAAAAGCTGAATTGGGAGGCTCCTGCCCTCGTAAAAAGTACTCTATTAGCTTGTAGACAACAATACCACAGTCGAGTGTCCCCTGCCCTTGTTGCATGATTTCAGACGGAATGGGATCCTTGCCCTTTCCTTTTAAAAAGGGATGCTTCGGGAGACACTTATTGACAATCGTTGTTAACTTTGCCTCGACGTACTTAACCTAAAATCATTCACAAATATTTCAGAAAACCCACTGTACTTGATGTATAATGATACATATACAATCTATAATGCATATTTAATAAACAATATATTAATATATCATTAATAAACAATCTATCATGCATATTTCAATATTTAGATCTACATAATGCATTATGTATACATAGTGAAATAATAAATTGTAAACATGTAAAATTTTATTCTTAGTAATCTTCTAAATAACATACCAGTAGTTTAGCGTGTACTAAGTAGTGATCTTTCGCACCCTTCGATCTCGGACGAAGCGAATTATAGAAGGTCCATTCACTGCTTCGGAGGTCCAACTTCAAGAGTGTCCAATGACCTGTAACGTTTGTTCTGGACATTGAATCACCTTGGCCCACGATCACGGGGAAAAGCAAAATGTCTTTATTAACAGCATCATCCAAATATTTTTCAATAAGATTCGAAAAACATTTCTGCTTCGATATATCGCGCTGGGTGATCAATGTCTACAATTGAAGAATTACATTACTAAATTTCCATAATTTTTTTCAATAATATAAGTCACATAAAATTCTACATACCCAGCAAGAAGAGGTAAATACAGTTACACGAGCTGTAGATGGACAACGTTGATACAACATATTACGTACAACTTCAGCCCACGCATCTATCACCTATTTATATAAAACAAAAAAAGAACTTTCAACAATGAATGCAATATATTTTTTCACAATATATGTAAAAAGTTTTTCACAAAAAAAGAAAAACTCGACAAAAATATCACCTCGTTGTCAACAGTTTTGTTGTTAATTAGACTGATTACCATATGCAGAGTAATGCTGGTCAATGGTCCAGTCCCCATATAAATCACTTTACTGCATTGTACAACCATGAAAAAATATAAAAAAGTAAGATAATTCCAAACACATAACAGCAATTGAATTTGGACAGCAAGGAAGCTAAATTACCTTTCACCATGTTTCTTCAACTCACTGAAAATGTGATCCTTCAACTCATTAGGACAATTTTTCACAGTCAGCAATCGGTTGTCAAATGGATATTTCACATTATTATTGAATTTGGGAATTGTATCAGCATTCTCATCTTCAATAGCTTCGACATCAGTTATCTCGTGCACATGTAACAGATCTTGTGTTAGAATTTGGGGGCTCATTTGCACAAACTTCCTATCACCTGCAAGAGTTCTACCTCGCACACGCAGTATCAATGAGCTAGGTTGAACCAATTTTTTCTTCTTCTTATCAACAAGAACTTTAGGAGATGGAGTTTTCTCGGATGTCTGTCCAACTTCAGCACTTCCCGTATTAACTTCTGTAAAAACCTTCTCACCAGAAGACTTCTGCAATTCTGCATTCTCAATTTCATCGATTTGATCAAGCACCTCTTGATCTTCATAAACAGTGTTGATCTTGCACGGTGTTCTCATCATAGCTGCCTCTCCAGTCAAAAGCTCCTTTTCCAGCTCCAGCCTCTGTATTATATCATTACTTGCTTTCCTTTCAACCTCATAAAAAGACAGTTTCTTCTCCATATCCTTCTTCAGATTGTCAAGCTCAACCACTAACTCTTCAACTTTCTTGGATTTCAACTCGTTATCCAGCCTCAAAACAACTATTTGTCGACGTAACTCTTCAGCTGTCTCTCCATGGATTATGTCATCACCAAAATCAGGAATTGGATTAACATCATTAACATCCTCAACCTCCTTATTCACCATGTCAATCTTAGGGGATTCAAATGTTGTTTCATCTCTATTCAGTTCAGTATTATTCAGATCAGTACACACTTTCTTGACAATATCTTCATAAGATGCACCATTAGAAATAGGAGTGAAATCGTTACCAAGATCAAATGAAGGGCCATCTTCAAAAATAACATCATTCACCTTTGATGTTGAACCAACGTGTTTTGACGAGGACTCCCCTAAAACAACGTTACGATTATAAACAGACTTTGACCTTCCAACTGATAAACCATCTCCTGTAGACTTCTCCTTGACCTTCCTCCCCTCATCAATATTACTACATTCTGCAGTAGCTCTCAATGATCTTTCTGCATCTCTAAATTTAGCCAGCTCAGAGAATTTTTTCTTCTCCCAATGTGTAGCTTTCAAAATTCCAGTCGACACCTGAAGATAATTATTAATATAATTAATAAATGCTTATATTCTCAATATTTATTCAACTTATTAATTTTTTCGATAAAAAATGTTATGTAAAAATACATTACGCACCCTCGAATGCCTATGCAATTTCCCACGAGCAATTGCATAGTTTAAATCATGCAAATCCCATTTCAGGAATCTTGGGAATGCCTTCTCGTCAACTGGATCAACCCATGTGGTGTGCTCGCACAACCAATACTGCATAAACACTTTAGTATATTAATAATGAAATACTGCATCTATTATAATAAGATCAGAATAGTAAATAATTATTATATACCGGCAAAAGCATAGCGCATCCACCCGACTTCAAAGCTTTACTCTTTTTGATATGAGTCATTAGGACTTCAACAATGTAACTGCTCCAATCATATTTGCACATTTCATAGAAATCTTCCAGGTAAGACGTAAGAAACCAAGATACAGCCCCGCTTCTAAGTGGACACAGTATACCAGCCATTACGTACATGCATAACAAACGTGCAACATCCTGAATCGACTGCTTATCTGTTCGGTGGCTGAATTCATTTATCTTTCTTTTTATAATATTTTTGTACAGGATGAAGTATTGGTCTTGACCTTCTAATTCCTGTCCAAAACACCTTTGTACCCATGTTGGATGAGCATAGTTAGTTCCCCTCATTGCCACTTTCTCCTCACCAGAAACAATACCAAAAATAACTTCTGCATCATGTTTGTTAACACCCAACTCTGTAGATGAAACAAAGAAACGCTCAAAATCTTCATCAAAATTTCGTACAATCTCTATTATGTCCTCCTCAAACTTTGATGTATTCTTAATCATCTCCTTATTTCCATTTATTAGAATAGCCTCCAACAGCAACCAAAAAGGTGTATGCTTTAGCTCTTTGTAGTGCTCTTCTCTCAACTCAAACTGTTCCAGCTCATAGAACGATGTTCTCAAGTTCGATCTGTAATAGTTGTTCTTTGAAACAACATTGACCTTATCTTCACGACAACAAAGGAAAAAAAAGTTAAATCGCATAGTCAGAATACATTCATCATTCCTGCAATATACAATTTTACAAACACAAATTACTAACCAAATTTGTTCTTAATTTTAACATATCGATACTTCTTTGAAGACTTATGCTTCACTTTCACCTCATCTTCACTATCCACAGTATCTTCGCTTTCCAAATCTGCATATATTTAAATTAAATAAAATGTAACAGCTGTACATTTGTATGGAGAAAATACCAAATAACTTACCCTCAGATTCTGAAGCACTAATCTGAACCTTCCTTTTCTTGCTTTCTTCATCGCTCTCAAAATCTATACAAAAATACAATACATACTTTATGTTCCCCTTTCTGAGTGATATACAAAATTCTTTACATAACTTTGACCCCATAATATATAGTAGTGACGACTTACCCGAATCTGAAGTGGTAATAACACACCTTACAATATGCTTCCCTATATTATCAAACATGTAGAATAATTAATAAGTAAATATAATTACAGATAATATTTAACTTTTAAATTAGATTTTGTAACCTTTACGTTCCCCGTGTTTATCCTTGTTATATGTCTTTTTGCTACTTGAAGCTGCATATTATACAAAAAGAACATACCACTGAAAACATATCTTTCTAAAAACCTCCATATCTTGCTACACATAATAGGCATACAGTATATAAAAGGGGAATTCACATAAAAGGGCTTTTCAACTGTTTTACCTCTAGTTTTCATCATCTCAACCTTTGGGTACTTCTTCTCTTCCCTTTTTCTTTTTCTTCTTTCATCCACATCCCGTATTTGTATTCCTTTTTGTTTATCTTTGCCCATTTCTGCATATACGAAACGATGTGATATCATAAGCTGAAAAATATCATTTTCTTATTTCAGAATCTTGCAAAACAGAGCATAAATCGGATAAACATATACCTCAAGACAAAAGTTTAACATATTTGCTTTTCCATCATATAAATTCTTTATTTTATAAATTAACACACTTCTGTAAGGTAAAAGAGTTGTTGTGCACATAAATCGAAGATGTCGATGTAAACTCAAGTTCTGAAACATATTCTTCTCAGTTAACACAAAAAAATTTCCAACATTCATGTTTCCTAAATGCATGTTACGATTATAGGGTTTGTTCAAAATAAAAAACTCGAACGTATGATTATATTTAAAGCCTAATCTATCATTTTACAAAATTCTCCATTCTTTTTTTGGAAAAACAGAGTGTGTCATTCAATATCAATTATTTTATTTGAGTTAACAAGTAAGGATGCAGAATAGACACAAAATATAATCAAAACATTATGATTCACAAACCGGTAGTACGATCGATTTTCGCTTCTAGCTTGTTGATAAACCTTCCTCCTACACTGAATCTGCACAAGAACCTTCTCACTTCTCTCTTCGGACTTCGTCTTCTTCACTCCCTCAAGATTTTCCTTTCTTCACAATGTAAAACCCCAACTTTCTGCACACACCTTAATTTGATTGACAGATGTTGTTGGGAGTCATAAATTTTGGGAAGGTGATAATTATCTCCGCAATTAACGAGGAGCTGGTATACAGGGTTTTAAATTTCAAATATTAATTGACTTTCTCCATATTTTAATTACGAAATTAGATAACAAGGGCATTATTGTACATTTATGTTACATTGTGACCTTAATTTGAAACTATTTTAAATCTGTTCCTTATTTAAAAAAACACTAGGTGAAAAGCCCTTTTATGTGAATTCCCCTAAACAAAATTGCACTCAAGTATCACTCAACAAAAAAATCAATAGCGGCAAAATAAATATTATCAAACTAAAAAAATACCTTATTTAAACCTCAGAGTTAAATAACAATGTGTTTTCATTTTTACATTATATTTTCTAAGAGTGTCTAATTGTTATAAATTAATACATTAAAATTGACATTATATAATATAGTTTAAATGAAATTTAAGAAAACATATATAATTGTAGATATTGAGTCACATAGATGATACTATTTTATTCCAAATTCATGCAGTCAAAACACTATTGTGTACATCTATCCCAGACAACATTCCATTTCAGATGGATGGTCATAGACATTTCGCTCAGGTCCATTTTGAGACTCTTCCTGAATTTTGCACCTCCTGCAAGATCGTGGACCATTCTCTCGCGGTTTGTAGGAAATCTGCTAAGCGACGGGAACGAAGCAAGTCTAAGAGGGGCTCTAGGCCTACTGATGGGGCACATGTGGAGGACCCCAACTCAGCTCTAGTTCCTCTGGGGAACACTTTTGAGGCCCTTTCAGATGAAAATCCTGATCCCGAGCAGCATCAGGGTGACGAGTCAGATTCTGGTTCTATTAGACTTAACAACTTTCAGATGGCACCACCTCCTTTGGTCTCTTCCATCTTGGAGCACGCCCGCAGTAGATATGCTAGACCCATAACATCGCCGCTTCGACGTTCTGTCAAAGGACGGAGTGCCCCGGCTCATGACGCCCTCAGGGATACTGCCAAGGAGCCTTTTATGGTAGAGGACTCCAGTTTGACGGAGCAATCGAGTGTCTCGAGGCATACCAGACGCTGGTCTGGGGAGGATTCTTGCTATCAGCTGCCGATGCACGGCTCGACGAGTGATCGATGATAGTGTTGTCTTGGAACATTTGCGGGGTGAGGCATATTCGGTCGAGGAATGCCCTTTATGAGCTTTGCCGCACTCATAACCCTGACTGGGTCGCCATCTACGAGCCTAAGGTTATGATTTCTAGCATTTCCTCTCGTTATTTGCAGTCTTTGAAATTGGTTGTGTTTACTGTTAACTATAGAGTTGCTTCGATTCCCAATATTTGGATTCTTTGTAAGCCTACTCATGTTCCTACATTTAAAGTTTGTCATAGCTCAGATCAGATTGTTATGATTGAGACTAGGGATGTCACTCGTTCTTGGTCTTTTGGTTTTACGCATGCTAGTAATTCTTTTATTACTCGTCGTTTGCTGTGGTCTGATGTCTTAGCTTCCTCTACTACTAGTCTCTGTATTTTGGGTGATTTTAATGTGGTGACAGGGACGCATGAGAGAAGTCCGGGTTCTGTAGCTACTCCTAGAGCTTCTCTTGATTTTAGGGAATTCATGGATGAGTCGGGTTTGATTGATTTGGATACCGCTGGATCTCAGTTCACGTGGTCTATTTGTCGGGGTCCCAGGGGTCTTCAAGCTGCTAGGTTGGACAGAGTGTTAGCTAATCAGGATTTTCTGGATTTATGGGCAGGCGTGGAGGTTACTGCTCTTCCCAGACATAAGTCAGATCATCATCCTTTTCTCCTTACTGTCAGATCAGACTGGGTTCAGGTTCGTCATCCTTTTCGGTTCCTCAGTATGTGGTGCCAGCATGATTCCTTCAGATCAGTTGTTGAGTCTTCATGGACCCAACCGTTGATGCACCAGAACCCTATTGTCTGTGTTATGTGGAAGTTGAAGAGGCACAAGTCTGCTTTGAAGATTTGGAACAGGACTGTGTTCAGGAATGTTTTCACCCAGATCGAGTCTGCCACACGTCGCCTGGTTGACATTCAACACCGTATAAAGTTGGAGGGTGATTCTGAGGCAGCCTTTGCTGATGAGATTCAGGCGCAGGTTGATCTTGATGAGTTGTTGACGGCCAGGCAAGAATACTACACTCATAGGAACCGTTTGCAGTGGTTGACTGACGGAGATAGAAACACCAGACTCTTTCACATTTCTCAGCAGACTAGGATAGCTAGGGGGGTATCACGTCTTTGCTCATTGAAGACATCCTTACTACGGACTTGGACACCATCAGTTCCCATGTGGTTACTTACTATTCTCAGTTGTTTGCGGATGATCGATCATCTCCCTTCGATGCTAGTATTCTAGACAGCTTTATGGATACCGTTGTGACTGATGCCCATAATGGTCTCCTTGTGAGTGTTCCCTCAGCGGAAGAGGTTCGAAGGGCTGTCTTTGATATGGATGCTTCGAGCGCTCCGGGTCCTGATGGCTTTGGGGGCTGCTTTTATCAGGGATGCTGGGACATTGTGGGCCAGGAGGTGATCGATGTTGTTAGACATTACTTCATTTTCAGACTTTTACCTCCTGGGCTGAACTCCTGCTTCATGACGCTTGTTCCCAAGACGGAAGGGGCCCGTAAATTGGAGGATTTTCGGCCGATTGTGATGGGTAACTTCATCTTTAAGGTCATGACCAGAGTTCTATCTTCGAGATTGGGCACTTTTGTTAGTAGTTGTCTCTCTGCATATCAGTTTGGTTTCGTCCCGGGGAAGCGGATTCACACTTGCATCTGACGCCATTAATACCCTGGACTACCCGAGAGTTCACGGGCATATGGCCTTGAAGATTGACATGATCAAAGCGTTTGACACCATCTCTTGGCGGTTTCTAGAGGCAGTCATGGTAAGGATGGGCTTCTGTACTACCTTCATATCTATGGTGAGAGGAGTCCTGGACTCGGCTAGAATTTCAGTTCTCATCAATGGGGAGTCGAAGGGGTACTTTTCTTGCTCTCGGGGTGTGCGTCAGGGAGATCCTCTATCACCATTGCTTTTTTGTATTGCAGAGGAGGCGCTTGGGAGATGGATTGATTGGGAGATCGATAGAGGCCGACTTCGTCCCATTCGATATGTCCCTCGTTATCTCTTCTATGCGGACGACATCATGATATTTTTTAGGGCCACTGAGTCTAATATCAGGAACCTGCATGTTGTTTTACAGGGGTATGGTCGTCTTTCAGGCCAGATCTATAGTCCTCCGAAGTCTAGGGCTTTCTTTGGGCGTGCTGTTCCCCAAAGGCTTCATCGTCGGATGCTCAGAGTCACAGGCATCGTAGAAGGTTCCCTTCCTTTTAACTACCTAGGAGTTTCGATCTTTCGTGGTTCCCCCAGGAAGGCTCATCTACATCCTGTGGCAGACGATGTTATTGCTAAGTTTAATCGTTGGAAGGGTAGCTCCCTTTCCTTGGCAGGGAGACGATGTTTTATTAACTCGGTTATCACGGGATCTATGGTCCACTCTATAATGGTCTACAAGTGGCCTATTTCACTACTTCGCCAGGTGGAATCTGTTATGCGCAACTTTCTTTGGAAGGGAGATGTCAATCGTAAAAGTGGTTCTTGTTCGGTCTCGTGGAAGAGGGTTTGTGCTCCCTTTGGAGAAGGAGGGATGGGGGTTCGCTCCATTAGATTGGCGAATGCCTCCTTTCTCTGTAAGTTGAGTTGGGACATTCTTCAGCATAGATCTCCAGATACAGCTCTGCTTCACAGGAGACACTTTACCTCGGATGGCAGATTGCGCCCCCATAGGAGGATCTCATCTATTGGGCCGGGTATTCGTCCTCACGTCTCGAGGCTTTCTGATGGGTCGAGATGGTTGATTGGTAGGGGTTCGACAGTTAGCTTCTGGCATGATAACTGGTTGGGTTACACTATTTCTGATAAGATTGGCCTCCCGGATTGGTTTGCTGCTACATGAAGAGCACGGTTGGGGACTTCTTCTATGACGATTGTTGGCACTTTGAGGAGTGCTTCGTTACGGACTTCACAGATATCGTTAGAGACATCCTTCAGATTAAGGTTCTTCATGGCCCCGACAAACGTATTTGGGAAGGTACCACCTCAGGGGAGCTAACCTCTCGAGTGGCCTATGACATGCTCAGATCTCCTCTCCCTCGTCTTGGCTGGTCGTCGTGGATTTGGAGTTCCTTCATTCTCCGATGTGCCGTTCTACGGTTATTTGGAGGGCGATATTGGGGCAAGCTCCCTACTTCTGATTGGCTGGTCTCATTTGGGATTCAAGGTCCTTCGATGTGTATGCTCTGTCGTAGAGACTCTAAGTCTTTAGACCACTTATTAGCTCACTGTCCATTCACTCTGGAGGTTCTTCAGCATCTGACTCGACTTTTTGGAGTCACGATCCACACGGGGATCATCTTTCTTGATATCTTCCTCCAGACTACTAGAGTTCGATTGGGTCCGCAGTCTTTGGAGTTATGGAGAGCGGCATTTGTCACTACAGTTTGGGCTATTTGGGCTCTGCGGAACAGGGTGGTCTTTGATGGGGTCTCTCCCTCAGTCAAACGTTATATGGCGCAGATCGTTGCTTGTATTAGGGAAGCCAATAGCATCTCTTGGGGTTATGCTGACGGTTCAGTTCGGGATCTCTCTTGATTACCAGATCTCTTGGTGTTTTGGGCAGGCACAAGCCGACTCGACAGGGTTCGTCTATTAGATGGATCCCCCCGGATCCGGATTGGTACAAGATCAACACAGACGGCAGTGTAACATCCTCTCCAGGTAGTCTGCATGCAGGGGCGGTGTTTAGGAACTTCAGGGGGTTCTTTGTTGCGGCTATTGCCCAAGAGGTTGGTTGGGGTATTCCTTTTGAGGCGGAGTTAGCAGCGGCTCTCATTGCCATTCAGTATGCCCATGCCCAAGGGTGGCGGTTCTTATGGATCGAGTCGGACTCCAGTCTGACAGTTAGCACTTTGATGAGCTCTACTCCTTCTATCCCTTGGCGACTGCAGGGCCTCTGGAGTCAGGTTCATCCTCTTACCACAGACATGCACATTCGATTTTCTCACACTTTTAGAGAGGCCAACCAGGCGGCTGACGCAGTGGCCAAGACGAAGATCAACTGCATTTGGAGGGGCTATCCTCCAGATTTCTTACTTACTTTCTTGCATAAAGATTTGTATACCGTATTTTACAGACATTGATTGTTAGAGGAGTTTACCTTTTTCCTTCGCCTGGGTTTTGTCCCTAAGGAGGGTTTTCCCGGGCAAGGTTTTAACGACACTCCGGCCTCTGACTCGACTTGTGAGCTTATGGTTTTAGGTTTTCTTTTTTCTTTTATATTCCATACTTTTTATTGGTCTATATATCTATACTAATATAATACACCTACATATTTCCTTTTTTAGTTTCAGCGGGAAACTATTTGGTCCGTTGATCGTTTTCTTCATTTTGATCTTGACCGTTCATTTGGTCTTCTATATAAATATGGTAACCCTCATTTATTTTTTTTAATTAATAGTTTTCATTTATTACTCTTCATCTTAACCGTTGATATTTCTAGATTGAATTGTGTCCTTTAGATCAATTCCTTAAAATTTGTAACGTCTTTCTCATATTCTCTATAAATTCATTATTTTGTTTGTCATTCTCATCAAAACTCTTTTCTCCTCTTTTGTACGTTTCTTATGTAGTTCGTATTGTTGTTGTTGTTGTTGTTTTTTTTTTTTTTAATGATGATGTATAGTTATAGAATAAATTTTGCTAAATTTTGTATTTAGATACATAGTTTAGTTATTTTATTTTTTGTTTGTCAAGCCTTGAAGACGTATTAGTTTTTGATTTGCTGAAAATTAAAGATTGAAGATTTTGATTTTGTTTGTCGAAGAAGATTGAAGAATTTGATTTTGTTAGTTGAAGACTTCAACAATATTTTTAGTTTTTTTTTTTTTTTTGGTTAGTAATTTTTTTTTTATTTCCACAAATGGAGTTAATAAGCTTACAATGGTTCCAGATATAGACGATCAACAAACCACCACAAAAAAATGCCAAAATGGCGACGGGGAAGGCAACGGATTCCCCCTCACTAATCAAAAAGGCAACGGCACTCCGTCGTTGCCAATATGGGCGTTGCTATTTTATAGGGCAACGGACTTTGGGAAAACCGTTGCCTTTTGGCAATGGTATATGGCCGTCGCCTTTTGGCAAGGGCGTGGAGGCCGTCGCCTTTTCGCAACGGGGCCCAGCCGTTGCCAATTGACAACGGGGTCCAGCCGTCGCCTTTTGGCAACGGGCCCACTGCCCCCAGGTCTCTAAGGCAACCAACACACCCCCCCACTACTAGGCCACCAATATTCGCGATTTTTCGCTCCAGCTGGGTTTAGAGCACGGGACCTCTCGGTCCTGTAGAGTTTTGGGCGCCCCCTGTGTGCCGTTTAGGCTAGGAGCTTTAGTCGTCATGTTGTGAACACAATTAATATATATTCAATTTAATTTTAGTTTCAATTCTTTATTTCAATCCATTTTAAGTTTAATTGTTGCTTATTAAATTGTCAAAGCATATCATATTTATTTCTAAACGAGAATTAACTAAATTATAATGTGTTTCAAATTAAATAATTTAATTACGGTATCATTAATTAATTTACACTATTTAAATTTATTCTAATCTTCAATATACAACATTTAAATTCATTCTAATTTTCAATTCACAACATTATAATTACATACAACATTGAGTATAATTATTTTCGATTATACATGTAAATTTATTCTAATCACATCATTTAAATTCATTCTAATTTTCAATTCACAACATTATAATTACATACAACATTGAGTATAATTATTTTCGATTATACATGTAAATTTATTCTAATCACATCATTTAAATTCATTCTAATTTTCAATTCACTTATCCATTTAAAAATATCAATTCACTTATCTATTTAATTAAAATAACATCACACACAACATTAAAATAAAAATTAATCCTCAACGTCAATGTAATAAAGTAATATAAAAATGTATCACTCCTCATCACCACCATCATCCTCAGTATCATCCTGATCCCGATCAACCTGGCTACGATCATGAACGTTGTGCGACGCCCCCGACGGCCTCGGCGCCCCACCCATCCCACCCATCCGCTGACCCATCCCACCCATCTGACCCATCACACCCATCGTCTGACCTGTCATCTGACGCATCATCGCTGCCAACTGATCCTGAAATTTCTTGACTATGCGCTCCTCCGTCTTCTGCATTTGTAGGAGTAAGCGCTGCTCTCTCTCCTCATTGATTCTCCGTTCTTCGGCAAGAGCATTGTCCATGTCTTCCTGGGAGAATCGTCCATAAGCCGTACCACATGACGTCTCGCCAGGACCAGAGGAGACCCGTCTGTTCTTGCCTACTTGTCCAAGGCCCCTAACACGTCCATGAGACCTACCGACCCTCTTCACGAACAAATCAGACATGTCGGGTATAGTTGGGCCCTGGGAACCATCCTCTAAAGTAGGTTCATCTGACGGATCTCCTGATTGATTGGTCAACTCCTCCTGTACCTGGTCCTATACGTGCACATTTAAAAGTGGGTTAATACATTTTCAAGTAAAATTAAATATATATTTGTTATATAATGTAATGTATATATATATATATATGTATACACTTACAAGTATATCACCCATATAACCATAGCTGTATGTGCCGTTTTCGTAACGGTGGTAATATTCAGCTATCACCTAGTCGTGGGCAGGGCGTCCCATCTTCTCCTCCTGTATTTTGAATTGAAGACATATACGTATAATTAACTAAATAATTAACTAATTAAAATGAATTATAATTGACCACAAATACTTACAATGCGCCGTGCGACCTCTGCTGCTCCACGAGCTCCGCCTTTATGAGTACCACAGCCAGTACCCGGACCTCCAGGCTCGGATAAGCGGTTCTTACGAGCCTGCTCGCTCTTCTTAATTGTTTCAGGATCGCTCCAGTGACGAACTAAGTCGTTCCAAACATTGACATCCCACCTCGGCCTCTTCTTTTCCTTCACCCACGCTTTCTTGACGTTTGATAACATGCCAGTGTACCGACCTGCTGCTCTTTGAAGAAAGAGCCTGTACACCTCTTCAGTAGATGTGATTCGAGGGTCCCACCTGACCTCAGTCTGCAAAAAAAAAAAAATGAATTAATGAATTAATATAAAAAAATAACAAAATGTTAATGTAAAGTGATTTTATACCTGGAATGTCTCCCACCACCGCTGTATCGTGCCGGGTGATACCTTGGCAAAGGAGTGTGCACCAAGCTCCATATTCCTATACATAATCGACCTGATCGTCCTCGAAATCAAATTTGAAGGCATCAACCTGTTACACGTATTTTTATAATAATAAAAAAAATTATTAATAAACACGTTATACATACGTCTAATGAAAATTAAATAAGGAATATACTTACGTATCAAGGTAGATCCACAGTAAAATGCGACTCTCGGGTGCATTATAAGACATGCTGGCCTGTGTCCCGACAGACGGAGGTCTAACTGGCGAATGTATCGGTGGAGGGGATGGTTGTTGTGGAGGGGATGGTTGCTGTGCAGGTGGAACCATATGAGGCACCTGAGTGTAATAGGAATCTAGGTTCATTCCGGGCAATTGTAGCTGGGTCATATCGGGCATATATAAACCCTGTGGTGTGTGCACAATCGGTGTCTCATCTACCGGCTCTCCTCAACCTCTAGTACTTCTACCTCTACCTCGCCCATGTCCAGTAGAACCCTGACCAGAGCCACCCTGACCAGAGCCCTGTCCAGAACCATGTCTACGACCACTCATCTGTCAAAATGAACGTACATTAAAACATTATTAACGTTTAACATTGTAACAATTAAAAAACATTATATATGAACATCACTGTAAGGATTAACACTAGAATATAAATAAGGAATATAATTAAGGAATTAATATTTTGATTTCGACATCTAGCTTTCGAACAAGGACACCTAATTTTTCCTTCCCAAATCGAATTCGGATTACTAGTGGCAGCTTCAATAAATCCATTTACTCCACTAATAAATCCGGGGTTCATAATCCCATTCACTAATCTTGGACTATACATCCAACTACGACTTGAATAATTCATCATGTCAATCGACGTACGTCTACAACACACAAATTAACAACCAACGTCTCATTCCTCCAACTCTATTAAAATTAATTAATATAATTCCAAATATATTCTAATTATAATTATTCTAACACCCTAATTAACAAATAAATTCATATATAGACATAACACAATAATTATATATATAATTCTAACACCCTAATTAACAAATAAATTCATATAACTTAATTAATTAATTAAAACATACATACATATAAAATACATGCCTAACACAATATATATAATTCTAACAATTACCACATGCATGCATAAAAATTAACAATTCTAACAATTTTATATATACATACAACATATATGCATATATATACATATATATACTAAACTATACATATACATATAACTTCAAATTTAACCGATTAAAACGAAAAAAATTACCGTAGAAATGCTCCCGTCGAAGTGTAGAACACAAATGGCCAAGAACCGAGTCCGATCTGCAAACGAACGTGGATGTTGAGTTTGGAGGTTTGTGTAATGGAGGTGTGTGTGCGCCGCTGAATGAGCTTCTGGACGGCTGGGGAGGGAGGACTTTTAATTGAATTAGGGCGACGGCAAAGGCAACGGGCTCACTGCCGTTGCCTTTTAGCGAGTGGGGGCCCGTTACCAAATGGCAACGGGGACCACTGCCGTCGCCTTTTGGCAACGGGCCTTATATGCCGTTGCCTTTTTGCAACGGGGCCCACTCCCGTTGCCTTAAGGCAACGACACCCGCCCCCGTCGCCTTTTTTCTTCCCGTTATCAATGTCGTTGCCAATTGGCAACGGTAGCCTGCCGTTGCCTTTTGGCCATTATTTTGTAGTGAACGATAGAGGCAAAGTTAAACAATACACTTAATTAGAGTAGCAGATTATCATCATTTGTATTTTTTTTATATTTTGTAGATTCGAATCTTTTGTATATATATATATATATTTCTTGATTTTGATTCATATATCATTTGTACATAAGATTTTTAATACAGATAATCCAGTGCTAAAGAATATAAATAAATTTGTAGAAGGTTTATATTGTCAGAATATAAAGCATTTCAAAAACATTACATTACATTAAGGTGGCACAACTATATTCTTTATCAATAGGACCAAGTGTTTTACACTTTCTTTTTAGAAGGTTTACACTATCATAATATAAAGTATAAAGAATATAAAGTGTGTTTTCAAGAAATTCGTGTCTAGGACCGTTGGCTACTGAATTCATCCCCCATTTTGTCAAATCGTTCAATAAAATCGTTTGGCTATGCTGCCTTTGTTAGAAAAAAAATGAAGAGAACGATGAAAAACCGGAAAAAAATACAAAGAAAGATAGAAAAAAAAAAGTTACAGGAATTGGGATGAAGCAAAACATTCATTTGGTGACCCCGTAGCCGCGTCGTCCACTTGTCGTTGTTGTTCGCTTCGGCAACGTCACTCCCTATTTTCTTAATGTTGTAACGTTCAGCCTTTATTTTATCTAAACATTAACTTGTATATTTAAGTATTTAATTAAAACCCTAATGTATGGGCTTGTGGCCCTCATATAGACAATTAGGGAGTAAGTTACTCAATCTAAAAAAAAATCCATAATCAATTTTAATTAAAATTCGAAAATATCAGTAATCAATAAACATGTCTTTTTTTTTTTTTGAAAACAATATACAAGGAAAGGATGATATAAGCTTACAACAATTCCTTAATATACTGCGGGATACTCTCTTCCAACCAATCTTGAGGTGAGGATGAGTGATGAGCCAATTGCGCTAAACCATGAGCAACTCCATTATGTAAACGAGAAACATGTTGACAGTCCCACACTAGGATATCATTCAACATATTCTTAATATGGGTGACAATGGAGTGTTCAAACCCGTCCAAAATTATAGCTGATCGGAGCGCATCTATAACAACACTTGAATCCGTCCGAACTCCGTCAACTTGTAGATTGTGTTTTATACATTTCGAAAGCCCAATGTCCATGGCTGTTAATTCTGCTCCAACAACAGATCCTGGATTCTTAATTTGCCTACAACGAGCCAAAATAATGGATTTCTTATGATCCAATAACACATACCCAACTGCAAAGAAGCTTTTAGACATATTAAAAGCAGCATCTGTGTATAATAAAAAGCCTGGGTTAACTATAGATGATGAAAAGACCTTCTTTGAATTCATATCTTGAGTGATAAGCATACTTGAGTCTCGAAAATCATGCCAGTACTGAATTGCCCAATCTACTTTAAACAGAGCAAAAACCTGATGTTTCCTTCTTAACTCCTTATCCTCAGAATGAGCCCAATTACACCTTTCTTTCCATATGGCCCATAAGACAATTAAAACCAAAATAACCTTATCAGTCTCATTCTTTTCCCAGATGTCTAACAATAGATCAGCAATGCTGCTATACTCATAAATCCCTAAACTGTCCCACAAGCCAGCATTCTTCCAAACTTTTTTAGAAAAACGACACTTAAAGAAAATATGAATAAAAACAACTTTGGAACACCCACAAACAATACATGAAGGAGAAATAGGTACATGGTGTTTTAGAAGGTTACCTTCAGTGGCCACGATTTCATTAACAAGCTTCCATCCAAAGATTCTGATTTTAGGAGGGATTTTGAACTTCCACAAAGACCTCAACATTTTCAGAAGAGGAGGAGGCTGCCTTGAAGAACCCGGAGTTTGCACAATTTCCTGTCTTTGCTCAATGTCTTTTGCTACCTTATAACTAGAAGCAACCGAATACTGTCCCGAAGAGTTCTCCGGCCAAAAACGTTGACCCTCATAGTTGCTACCTATCAATGGAACCTTTAAGATGGCATCAACTTCAAAAGGAAAGAAAACATCTTTCAAAAGAGGCACATCCCACGAATAGCAATCCAATAAGAACCTATTAACAGTCGAGGCACTTGCAATTCAAAATTTAATAAAACCGTCACCCCGATTCTAAATCCATCTGTCCTTAAAAATATGAACCTTAGCACCATTCCCAATTCTCCAGCGAATGCTTTGATCCAAAATTTTCTTGCTCCAAAAAAGAGATCTCCAAATAAAAGAGGGATTTGAGCCTAAGCCTGCTTCCATGACATCCACATGCTTAAAATACCTTGCCTTAAAAATCTTATTCATTAAGGTATCCGGGTTAGCAATCAGTCTCCAAACTTGCTTAGCCAATAAGGCTTTGTTGAAATGAACCAGGCTACGAAAACCCATGCCACCTTCTTCTTTGAATTTGCACATGACATGCCATTTTTTCCAGTGAATATTTCGTGTTTCCTTATTTGAACCCCACCAGAATGAGGCAATCAATTTTTCAATCTCTGAGCATACAAATACTGGAATTCTAAAGCAAGACATAACATAAGTAGGGATAGCTTGCAGGATTGCCTTAATCAATACTTCCTTACCTCCATCCGAAAAATTCCCAAGCATTAATCTTCATTCTAACTCTATCCACAAGATAAGCAAATTGCAACCGTTTTGCTTTGGCCGAAAAAGTGGGAAGGACCAAATAGAGGTCATGCCACTGAGTCAATCGAACACCCAAAATTTCTTTAAATAACGTCTTGTTGATCTCCCTTGTGCATGGGCTGAAAAAAACGGTTGACTTATCAAAATTAATTAACTGCCCGAAGCTTTTTCATAAGTCTAAAGACAATCTTTGAGATGATAACAATTTTGTTGAGATGCTTTAAGAAATAATAAGTTATCATCTGCAAAGAACAAATGGGAAAGGACAGGTGCAGATCTTGCAATCCTTATACCAGATAAATTTTTTAGCGCAATAGCCTTCGAAATTAATGAGGACAAACTCTGGGCACATATAACAAACAAATAGGGTGATAAAGGATCCCCTTGACACAGCCCTCTGGAAGGTTTAAAAGATTCTGAAATGCCATTGTTGACCTTGATACTATACGATACTAAAGATACACAATTAGCAATAAGTTGAACCCATTTTTCAGAGAAACCTATGCAACGCATGACTTCAAAAAGAAAGGACCACTCCATTCTATCATATGCTTTACTCATGTCCAGTTTAAGAGCTGCATAACCTTCCTGATTTTTGGACATATGAATCCAATGCATCCCCTCAAAGGCAACCGAAATATTATCTGTAATGAGCCTGCCCGGAATAAAAGCACTCTAAAACTGATCCACAATGTCATTCATGATATTCTTAAGCCTGTTAGCGACAGTTCTTACCAAAATGCGATAACAAACATTACATAGGCTAATTGGCCTGAAATGAGTGATCAATTTTGGATGCTTAATCTTCGGGATCAAAGTAATGATAGTATGATTCATGTGGTTAAGGATGCATTATGATTAAGAATATCAAGAATACGACTTGTTACCTCCTCGCCAATAATTGACCAGCTTGATTGGAAGAAAGATGCAAGAAAGCCATCAGGACCTGGTGCCTTCCATGGATTAAGATCACGTACTGCATTATTGACTTCCTCTCCAGTGAACGGAGAATCAAGATGGCGTGTTACATCTTCTGTTATACGAATAGGCATATCTCGAGTAGCATTGCAAATGTCATCATGACTCGGATGCATTGTATTGAAAATGTTATTATAATGTTGAACAAATGCAAGACGAATATCATCTTCAGAAGAAACCCGTTGTCCATTTTCCAGTAGTAATTCAGAAATCCTGTTTATTCGCTGCCTTCTTGTGGATTGTTTATGAAAAAAAATTGTATTACGATCACCTTCCTGAAGCCAAGAAATTCTAGCTCGTTGCTTCCAATACCATTCATCTTGTGATGCCAAATTTTCAAGTTATTTTTCCAACGAAGCTACTGTTTTAAAATCCGGGATTGCATCCTCATTATTAAAGACTGCTGCTAACTTTTCTTGAGTATTTTGAATACGACCTTTCAGCGGGCCTCCTCTAGAACGTTCCCAGTCTTTAAGATCACGTTCACACTGATCGAGCTTAGTACATAAATCCTCATTGGCCTGCTTCTTGACCCATACCTGTTTAACAAACTGTTTAAAGCCCGACTCTTTAATCCAATGATTCTCAAATCGAAAGGCCTGATTCTTGGCTCTTGAGACCCGAATGGGAGGTTTTGTGCATGAAATCATAATTGGCCTATGATCAGAGCCCATGAAATCCAAGGAGACTGCCTTAAAATGAGGAAATAAAGAAATCCAATCTTCATTTGCCACGAATCTGTCCAGTTTTTCTTTAATGAAACCCTCCTTACTTCTCTTATTTATCCAAGTGAACTTTGGACCTGAGGTTATTAGGGGAAGCAAATTGTTAAAATTAAGAGCCTCTTGAAATTTAAGCATTCGAGATAGAGGCTTGCGATTACCCCCCATTTTTTCATGATGATATAAGGTTTCATTAAAATCACCCCCCACAATCCAGGCTGTTGTAGAGATATGTGAATACGTATAAAGACGTTTTAACAAATCCCAAGAAGATTGTCGCATTTCAAGTTTTGGGTGACCATAGAATCACGTAAAATGCCAACACAAACCATTTGCAGAAACAACACAATCAACATGCCCATGAGAATAAGATAAAATGTGCACATCCCAATTGTTCCAAAAGAGGATCAGTCCTCCAAAAAAACCACATGCATTAACAACAAAACAACCTTCAAAACCCAACTTGACCCTAAGAACATCAACCCTAGCTGAGAAACATTTTGATTCAGAAATAAACAACAACGAAGGATGAAATTTAGAAACTAGACTATTAAGGTAGCCGAACGCACGAGCACTACGCAGACCTCGTGCGTTCCAACATATAAGGCTCATTAATTGCGGTGGGGTTGAGTCACCTCAACCTCCGCCATTCCATTGATCTCGATGGGTTCTCCGAGAACTTCAACCATGCTCTTAGCCTTCTTGAAGAAACTGCCCATATTCTTAACTATCTCTCCCTCCGACCAGCCCGGTCCAGCACCCCAGAAAACCATAATATCCCCACTGCCCTCCCTATAAGGCCTCTTCCTGCAAGGGAGAACATTGCTATTTACAGAGGCCAAGTCCACCAAAACTTCTCTTGCATGCCCCATTTCTGCAGCCACCGGCACAACTATACGATCCTGAGCCACCTCTTCAAAACGTGGAACATAAGGGGTCTCTCCTGCATGGATAATTTCAGTATAGGCTATGAAATCCAAAGCCCTAAAATCTCGGCCCACATGATGAGTAACCTTATAATCTTGACCATTATCAACGCCGTAAAGTGGCTCCTTAAAAACACGATGCTCAAAGCCAGGAGGAAGAGAAAAAGTGAGCGGCCTCAAATACAAACCTGTATAAGGATCAAAGCGTCCCTTAGTAGTTTCACTAGGAACATGAACATAATTCACTGGAGAATTAGGACAAGGCATAAGGTCTTCAAAGGTATGAACAACCTGTCTTTCAGGGGGCTTTAATCCAAGACAGAGATCATAAGTCCCATCATCAGCTACAACCTCCTTACCTTTATCCTTGCTATGGCCTTCTTCATGACCTTCATCCTGCGCCTCTACATGTTCATCTAGACCCTCTTTGAGTAGTTCAAAAAAACTTTGCAGCTCCTCCTCTTTCGGGCCCTTTTGCTTGTCCCACTCCTCCGATTTTCTAGTAGCTAATGCACAGTTTCCAATGTAGTGGTCCAGATGGCCACAAAGACTACAGAAGCCAGAAAGTCGCTCATAACGGAAAATGACAGACATGCATTCCTCCTCCACTATAACATAAAAGAAACGATAAAGGGGCTGCCAGACATTGATCTTCACACGAACGCGAAGACATTCGCCCCAAGCAACATCACCACCCCTTACATCCACAACCAAAGCTTCACCAATAACATCCCCAATCTTAAGACCAATGTCTCGACTCATTGCATGTATCGGAAGCCCATGGATCTGCACCCAAAAAGGGGCAAAACGAAGATTGATGTTGGACGGCTTCTCAGTACCACACAGCTCCGCCATGACAAGAAGAGATTTACGAATATTCCATGGTTGACGAGCAAGAACCTCCATCATATCAGTCTTCACAGAAAATTTGAGAAGGTAGAGATCCTCCCCAGCAGTAGAGAGCATAAGAGATCCCTTCAAATTCCAAGTCCTCCTTAATAAATCCCAGAGTTCCTGAGGCCTAAACACACGTTTTGCAACAAACCGCATCACTAAAACATTTTGGGGAACCACAAGATCATTCTTCTTCAGCACCATATTAGTGTGTTCTTGCTCAGAGATTGAAATTTTTCGGAAATTTTCGTGAATGAGGTCTACCATTTTGTAGAGAAGAAGAAGTTCTTCAGGAAAAAAGAAAAGGGCGAAGAGAACTGAGAACCATTTGGTAACCCAGGTCTGCTTATATAACACAAAAACCACCCTTGTAAAACAATCCATTCTTATGTAATACAGAATAAAGAGATGTAAGGTCCTTAGCCAACATCAATAAAATTTTCTATCCTCATATTTCTTCCACTTAGTCAATAAACCACCAGTCATAGAAACAGTAACAACATCCAAATCAGGTTCATCATCATCAAGTACTGGTTCTATGCCTAAGAAATCATTAATTAACTCTAGGGTAAATGGAACTGTACTCCCCCTAAACTGTATATTCCCATACCAACAGGAACTCCTCCTACCATTACTTTTCCTCAAGCAAGCATAGAATTCATACACCCAATCAGAAACAAAGGTATCATACAAAGTCAGAGCTTTCATCAATTTTCTATCCTCTAAGAATTGAATCAAATTCTTATTCTCAAAATCAGAAACATGAATTCTCCTTTCCATCAACAGTTTTCTCCTAGACAACCTAGTAATTTTTTCCACCAAACCATCAATATCAGAATCTACTTCAGGTTCAGAATTACCTTCCTCAGAAGTACTCTCCTTAGAGCTTGGTTCTTTCTCCTCCTCAGAACTGGATTCAACTTCATTTCCAGAGCTTTTGTCAGAAGCTGCACTGCTCGAATCATCTCCATCATCAGGTTCTGGTGCTGGAGCACTTGATTCAGCATGTGGGGCAGCATTCTTCTTAAGGGCTTGCTGAATATCCCTGAGGCAAACATCCATCTCAGAATCAGAATCAGCTTCTAGTTCTTCAGGCATAGTTCGAACAGCATCAATCTTTGCCGTTCCCTTCCCCTTTGGATCAGCCTTCTTCTTGGTTGGCTTCTCAATCACCACATGTTCTTCTTCAGATTCAGAAAATACTTGAATCGGTTCAGCAACATCACCACTTAACTTCTTCTTCTTCCTCAAAGAGTTTGAGTAATCAACTCGAGTAAAAACTCGACCTGATCGTCTTCTTGGAACTGGGCTCCTCTTTCTTTTCTTTTCTTTTCTTCAGCATTCCTTTTGAAAGGAATCAGTTCAGAGTCCAACTTTGAGATGTCAGAGTCAGTTTTGTCGGATTCTTCAGTATCCTCCATCTGAGCGTCATCCCTCTCGGATGCCTCCGCATTCGACGGCTCCTTTGGCTCTGAAACAGAGGATTCTTCAATCTCCTTCTCGTTCTCCCCCATAGAGGCAGCAGTCGGGGCCTCTGTTTCAACATTAGGGCTCAGATTTTGGGGCTTTTCAGCTGTGGATGAAGAAGGTGCAGTAGTGATAACTTCTTGGGTGCGCAAGTAGTGAGAGATGTCAATAGACAGGTCTCCAATGGTGAGGATGGGTGGATTAGAAGACCTCATCGATTGAGAAAAATTCTCAACCGCTTGATTCAGCTCGGTGAGTGAAGCTTGGTTTGGGATGTGGATTGTTGTTGGTGTAGCTAGAATGGGTGTGACGGTTGCGGCAGTTGGGGGTGAATTCTCGTGCGAAGTAGCCATCGATGCTAGCGTGTGAAGATTTGAGAGAGATGGAGATGACGGTTGTGAGTTTGAAATTGGAGAGTTTGGTTTCTGTGAGTGGGTTTTCTTGTTTCCTGCCATTTAAATCAAGAATTCGAAAAGAACAACATAAGAATCGAGACACACAATTAACTTATAAATAATCTGCAAAAGCAATACTCAACTTACTCAATTAATTACGAAGCTTAGAAAAATCACAAGATGGATTTTATATAGAGAAGACTTAGCAGTTGGAATGCTGTACGTGTGATCAAGGCTTGACTTAAGAAAATTCTAGACTAAAATCAATAATGCTCCACAAATTCAGCCACAAGTAATATCATGGGTGAGTTAGTGAGGTAAAATCCTAATTAATAAATTAAATTAAGAAAGTTCCAGAATTAATGAAAATGCATATTATCTGAAATAATAAAATAAAGTGGTTAATATAATTATAAATAAATAAAATAAATTCCCATAATTAATTAAATAATTACAGCTTATAAAAATATAATCGAATCATGTAATGTTGTGCTCAAGGATTTGACATACACCTCAACATTGGTTTTTCACAGGTTTTACCTATCCAATGTAGCCAATTTTTCAGCATTTTTTTCTTTTCATTTCATTTTCTTCTTTTTGTGCTATAGCATCTAATTCGTATTGACCCATTGTTCCTGTAGAGTACATCGTAGTAGCGAACTCCGTGCCCCATACTTACTTAATGGATTACGAACCTCTCGATGTTTTACAAAAAATCACCTTTTGAAAAGAAGGCATTGTAGCAGCGAACTCCGTGCTCCATAGTTACTCAGTGAATTTTTTTACATCTTTTAGTATGCTATAACATTCTCAATTTTTTCAAGCTTTTGAGAGGTGTAGTAAATGTCTATTTTTGCACAAACAAGTTTCAGATTCAAGAATATTTTACAAAGGAATTATTCAACAAAAATACGAAATAAATCAAATCTACAATAACTATACCACCTTAGGCTGTTGTCCCAAATACTATCGCATTTGTGACAACATCCTCTAAAGAATTATTCAGATATTAAGGTAGCTTCTAAGATAAGCTTTCCCTTTATTTTCATTTTATTTAATATCAACTAAAATATATTATTTTTATTATGTTTAGGGTGGACTTAGCGAAACATGTACAATATGTAATAGTAGTATATAAAAGAGGTATGTACATATGCGCACAATCAAACCCACTAGTAATTATATGTATTCTATCAACAATCAACAACTCTACATATATATAGCTTCCACGTGTGTGTGCATATATATATATATATAATTGCAATTTAACTAATTTTAATGGATTTATCTATTAATAAGGTTTTAAATTATTTAAGTAGTACAGGATTGTAAATGATCATTAGATAAGCTTCAAATAAATTAGATAAGCAGATATCCAATTATCACTAAATTATTTCAAAATTCACTTAAATTTTCATAAGTCAAATAAATTATAATAAGGTTCTCTCACTACTAGTCACGTACCAGTATATAATAAATAATATATTATCAATATTTAAAAGAAATATTAAAGCAGAATATGATAATGTGAGATCACAAGCAACACATAAATATAATTAAACACATATAATGCACAAAGTATATTGATAAATGAGTAGTGTGAAGCGCGGGTATCACATCCTTCCCTCCTTATAAAAAATTTCGTCCTCAAAATTTAACTCACTGCACTTAATCGACTTAATCTATAAAAGTCACGTTCTTCATATTCTCGTTTTCTCCTTTTCCTTGAGGATCAACCACTATTCATTCTATAATTATTATGCTTAGTTATTTTGATTTGCCTTGTAATTCTATCCTTATAAAATTGGTTTGCACATTTTGGGGCTAAATATATTCATTACTCTTCTTCAACGATTGCAAAACATAGTATATTATTCATGAATTTAGTGGCAATCCTTAACCATATCATGTATTATGAGGGTATTACAACTATTAGATATATGTGTAGCAGTCTGATTGGTCATTTAGAAAGAACAGATAAAAGATATATATATATATATATATAGTGTCAATAGCTGAACTTTCTCGAGTCAAATAATTTATTGGTATGGAGTTACCATCTAGCTTTCTTTAACGTTTATAAAGTTCTTTTTATGAGAATTATTAACTTCTATATGGTCTTTCAATTGTTTGGAATATTCACTCATATATCTTATTTTTCCAATTATTGTATATAATATATTCTTTACAAAACGTGGATATGTGCGTTACATATGTTGTAAATGAATTTTAATAGTCTAAAAGTTTTGATGAACCTATACATTTCTTCATTGGTAACCTTGGTTTCCTCCTACGTAATATATATTTTTTTTTTTGCATCAAGATATCTAATCCTTATGTGTCATTGTTTTTCTTAAAGTCCACGATAATTGAAATATGATTCCCTTTTGTAACTTACATGATGCTAAGAAGACTTCAATATTGAAATAATGAACAAGATCATGATAAAAACGAATCATATATTAAACAATGGTGTTGTGAGGTATGGTAGTTAAGCAAATACTCTTTTTGATAGGACAAGAACCATGAAACACAAAATTATTCAGTTTACATTACAAAATTTGTATGAGAACAAACTAGTGTGCAAGTTATGTCTTACAAAGATTTTGAAGTCTAGTTTAACAAAGAAAAAGAACTCAAGAATATTATACTCACAAAAATTATGATCATCTAACTATAGTCTACTACATGCATGGGTAGCATCTTATGAGAATCCAAAAGGTTCATTCAATTTTAATATTTTTCTCTTATGACTCTCTCATCCAAACATCTTTGCAAATGCTAGTCAACGAATTTTTAACATTTATCCACCAGATTTTTATTTCTAAGTTCATTATTTTCATTTTTAAGACTCTGAATATTTAACTTCTCATCTTTTACCATTACTTTATCTTTGACTTTGAGAATTGCTTCGCGTTATCACCTATAGACGGACATCTATTGTGACATTATAAGATAAAATTTTCAAAATTAAATATATTTTGGTCTTATGGATTTTTTAGATGTACTCCTCTGATATATTGCTCTAAAATATTTGGTGGATTCTAGAGTGGTGAATGCAGAGTTACTATCACATTTTTCGATGTCATATAGTGAACAAGCTGATGATGGAGATAAGACTGGATATAGGTACAAAGAAGTATTTCGATTTAAATCATGCAAATATTTTAGAAAGAGGATACATTATGCTGCAAATTTATAGATAAGACTACAAATGAATAAAATAGTGTAAATACAATGTAATCAATTTCAGATAACAAAGAAGAAATCATAACTGTTTCGACATGGATTCTCAAGAAAATTCTTATAATCACTTAGTTTTATTTCTTTTTTCAGACCATCATGTAATTTACTCAAGTAGCATTAGTCATTGTAATCTATAGGGTTTCACCACAACACAACTTCACATATCACTTAACTTATGCATGTAAGATAAACTGACTCTATCATATTAAAGGCTTTAGTATAGCTAAGTAAGTGATTTCTCAGACGTAACATTCACAGTGCTGCATTTTGTATCAGATACAATAGTTTTTTTTTTTTTTCTTTTCTAAATTTTTCACGTCAACCTAAAACCTCAGATACCATGACTACCACACACGTACCACGCGCCGATACACATGTACGACCACACACGCTGCTGCAGTCAACGGCTCAACGGCGGCAATCAGAACAATAGTATCTTTGCAACAGTAACATTATGCAGAAGTAGGGTAACGTGAATCACTCTATAGTATATCATCCTTAAATATTTTATGCAGTCAAATGAAGTCATGTTTAAAAATTTGTGTTTTAATTAATCTCTAAATATTCCATAATATGACTATGATTTCTCTTCTCTCCTTCTGATGTAAAATAAGATATTCAACAATCTGTCCCTATTTAATTAATGTGTTGTAAAAGAAATATGAATTTCTCCTATTGGCACAATCAGGCTAGGATCTTATAAACTACTTATTTCAAAAATATTATGAATCTAGTAAATCTCTTATGATTTGTAGAACATTCGAAATTTCTCAAACATGGAACTAGTTATCATTTCATTGTACAATCATTCACTCATCAGCTGTGCACTATTAAATTTCAATGCCAAGACAGTACTATTTAGTCTGATAGTAAAACCAAACAATGGAGTAAATTACATTTATTATTCAAAGTCATAAGGTTCTCTCACTGCTAGTCACGTACCAGTATATAATAAATAATTATCAATATTTAAAAGAAATATTAAAGCAGAATATGATAATGTGAGATCACAAGCAACACATAAATATAATTAAACACATATAATGCACAAAGTATATTGATAAATGAGTAGTGTGAAGCGCGAGTATCACAGCTTACTATCAAGAAACTTTCATATACTCTGATACATTTTAGAAAAAGTTTTAAAAGTGTAGAGGGAAAAAGTCTATTCACCTCTTCCCTCTAGACTTTTACTCTTAATCTAATCTTAACTCACTCTTTGGGACCGACACTAGGCATTTTTACTTCTTGCTTCACTAGTTTATGAGTCACTTTATCTAAATCTTTCCTACCTTAACCAAAAAGCATACATTACAACGAAACGTGAAGTCCTTGTTGATTCATGAATTGAGCACATAATATGTGGTGGAGAATTGAGACTTTTGGCAAGCATATGGTAGTGCATTTGTGTGAATTAATTTTGAGAGCATACACTCCTTGATATACACTTTGTGTGAAGAGTGATACACTTGTGAGGAAATTGTGAATTGAACACTTAAATCTTGCATGGATTTGAGCATAACTTGTGAACTTGTCTGTTGATTTTTCTACCACAAAGCTTGACTAGATTGATGAAATTTGACAATGACTTATTCTATCTTGTCTTAAATGAATTCCTTCGTAATTCTTCCACTTGTTCTATTTTCTTTTGTTGCTTGGGGACGAGCAATACTTTAAGTTTGGGGAAGGGGGGTGATTCGTGTGAAAATTACTCGAAAAAATTCATGTGTTTAATTCACATAATTTTATAGAGTTTTGTTGCATTTTTTACACTAAATTGATTAATTGCACTTGATTTGGAGAAAATTTGTGGTTTGCTATTTTTGTAGGAAAATGAGAATTTTTAGAGCAAAAGGGTTGATCTTGTGTGAAATATTGGATGTATGCATCTTAGCCCAATTTGCTCAAAGTTAAAACCTTAAGCCCATTTAGTTCAAAAGTCAAAATAAATATTACGCTCCATCACTTTAATTTAATCTCTATATATACTTTAGTTTTTTTTTTTACAGAATAATTAAAAAAATTTGTCTTTTTTATTCCTTTGAAAAATAAATTAAATAATCAAACTATTTAATATGACTTGAATTGCTACATGCATATTTAATACTACATATTATAATGTAAGTTACTACATCAACGAAAATACTAGAAAAAAATAATAATATTTTACTACAAAAATAATTTGTATTACTATATAAAATAATTTGTGTTATTACTACGTGTAATAATGTGTTTAACTACATAAAAAATGATATGTTACTGCATACTACGGTTCGAATTACTACATTGAACAATGTTTGTTACTATATCTAAGTTTATCAAACGATCTAATATTTTTGCATCATCCCGCAATAAAACAATCAGTATTACAACATGATTATTGTGTATTACTACATGTAATAATATATATTAGTTATATTATAATGTGGGTTTCTACATAAAAAAAACACTAGAAAAATAATGTGTATTACTATGTAAAATAATTTGAGTTATTACCACATAAAATAATGTGTGTTACTACATATTACAATTTGAATTACTATGTTTAATAGTGTTCTGTTACTACATTAAAAAAATCATCACAACCGCGGGAGGAAACCGTAGGAAGAAGAAATCGTCAACCGCTTGAGAGATAGGGTCAAGTAAAAAATAATTAATTTAAAACCCGCGTTCATCAATTAAGTAAAAAAATACAAAAATTCACATAATATGGTCAAGTATTTCGGTTAAAATTAAAATATAAGCGGGTTAGTTGACAAATAGATTAAGAATATTTCTAGTCAATTGACATAATAAGTCAATATTTTCTGGTCAATATTGCAAACAAGTTTTTGTATTAGAGCAAAACACGTTTTAATTATATTGTGGAGTCAATCGAATGTATAATACAAGAAAATATAAAATTATTGGACTCAAGAAGGAAAAAAAAAAAATATATATATATATATATATCTATTTCTATTACTATGTATAAAGAGTGCAATACTCAAAATGGGCCAGTTTCTTGCCGGTCTCCGGTTGCCAAGCAGGTGCCACACACAGGTAAGAGGATGATAAACGAGTTACACGTGGCGCGTATATTGAAATTTCTTCGTCAAATTTGTAAACTATTATTTTTTTTTTTTTGCTCCTACTGCTTCTGCGTTCAGTGTTCCTGCTCCGTCAAATTTCTTCGTTTGCGCCGCCAGGGAATTCTGCCGCCTCAATTTTCCTCCGGTGTTTCTCGAATTTCAGTTTCAGGTACAATAAGAAATGATAGTTTTTCTTTGAATTTGAAATTACAGTCTTCTTTCCCTTTCTTTAGTTTCTTGTTTTCTCCTTGTTCCCCCTGGTCTGTTGTGAAAAACGCCTACAACACTGAAATCCAGAATTTCTATTAGCCGCTAACATCTGTAGTCAATTTACATCTCTTAGGACTCACACCTATTCATCATTCTAAATCTTACTGGTCTGTTCATGAATTATGTTTCATGTGCATTTATATGCTCACCAACTATTTAATAAATTGTTTAGATGACATATATTCCCCTTCTATACGCATTGCTCTTTTTTCCCCTCAATGAACAAACTTAGGGAGAATTAGTAAAAAAAAAAAAACTTATATTTTAATGTACTGTTTACTATGTAAAAATTAATTCGCACCAAGTTTTGCCACAAATGAATTCAGCCACAAGCCAAGTAGAAATTTATTTCCATCTGATGGTTCTCATGGAGAGCAATACAATACCAGAAGCTTAATAGAATGATAAATGATGGTAAATATTGTTAAAGTTGGGAATTTGGTTGATTAAAGTTGATTTGAAAAAGTTATATTGTACTATGAGATTTAAAAAATAAGGTAATTGTCATTTGTCAAATCTTTCATGGGCCATTTTCTTAATCAATGGGAGAAATATTATTTTTCTGTTTACTGTTAACTTTTGTTTTTCCCATCTTCTGTAGGGGTTTCTACGTCTTCAACACCTGTGCTTCTCGAATCTCAATTGCATGTCCATAATAAGATGGTAATTATTCTTTAAAATTGGTTCATTTGTAGTTTTGTATACATTGCACTGAAATCCAAGGTATCTATAATTGGCTGGAAATATAGTAAAAATGTCATTTTAAAATCTCAAAACATATTTAATCACCGTTTATATATTCATTGACATGAAGCTTTTGGATGTTATTATACTCTCTATTTGGTTATATGTTAACGAATGCCATTTTGGGAACACCGATTTGGTTATGTATTTACTTTGAAAGCTGAGGGGTTGTACTTGAATTAGCAATTACATCATTTATCGATATTTTAAAGTTTGAATCATTTGCCATGAGTTGGTCTTGTTTTATTTGCATTGTGTTCTACCATTTACTTTTTTTTTTACAAGATAAGTAGTTTACCTTTCCAGAGATGATCAAATGAAACTTATGGTGGTGTTTTGATATACGATGTAGTTTTTTTTTGGTAAAAAAAGGCCTTTTGGGTGTGACTAATAACTTGGGCAGAGTTCATTCTACTGCAAAAGAGATTTTTTCAACAGTTGGAGAAGTTTAGCAACTTAGCATCCTCCTTCAAGACTGGACCAATAAGCTTCTACTGCAAAAGATAGATTTTCAACAGCTGGAGAAGTTTAGCAACTTAGCAACTTCCTTCAAGATGCTAAAATGACTAAGAAATAGTTAAAAGAGATACAATAATCTTTGGGTTGCCCTTCTTAATTTCACTCAATATGGAAGAGATAGGAGAGAAACAAAACTGGACCAAGAAAAGATTAAGAGTTTATAATAGAAATTTATATATTGAGCTACACAAAATTCCTTTTTAGAAAATTTGGAACAAGAAAGAAATAGATTAAACTGTGTTATGTGAAAAATATAGTTCTTAAACATGATTTAGGGTTATTTGCCACACTTATTTAGAAGGAAGCAAGCATTCCCCATGAACTGTTGTTTTGCATCCATACTTTATTTGCATATTATTAATCATTTTAAGAGTACTGATGTATGTCACCTTGGTTGAATGACATTATGTAATCCATGTTTATCTTGTAGATGAATTGCATGCACTTGATATTGGAAGAAATATAGTAAAAATCTGCATATGGATGACAATATGGACGGACATAATAAAATTTTATCTAAGCCTATTGCACTGATGGATCATGAGCAGTTAGTTGGCATCAAATCAATAATTTCACATACCTGATAGTAGTTAATTTGATGGTTCAATAAGCTCTATGGGAACACTAACGGTCTTGTGCTTTCAATATTTACTTTTGTTTTACCTATGAACAGCTGCTTGTAACGGGCTTTGCAATAATATTTGGGCAACCTGTTGGAATTAATTGAGAATGATAGTGTATTGATCAAAGAATGTGCTATGATAGGAACACCTTTTTTTTTTTTTAAGGTATGTTGTACTCAGTGAAGCATCGCGTTAACCCTTCTCCATACTGTCATTAGTTTTATGGTATGCAGTTAATCTCCATGATGTCATAGTTTTATTGCCACTTTGTACGGTAGACTAAATCTGCAAACCGGCCATCCTCAGCTTGAGAACAACGGGCTGTACTCTGTAAAGTCAGCGTACAACTGGATACTTAAGGAAACTACAATCGACAAGCCGAATGTGGACGAAGGGGATTCCATTAAACGCAAGTTCGTTCTCGTGGAGGATGCTTCAAGACAAAATTCCTACCTCACAAATTTGAGGAAAAAAGGAGCTTACAACATAAATTTTTCTCTTCTCTGTAAATGGTGTGGTAAGGAGCAGGAGATCACGAAACATCTGTTTTCTGCTGTCTTTTCTCGACAAAGCTGTGGAAGAGGATTTATGAGTGGTTTGACTTGATCCCAGTTGAGGAACTGTGTGGGCAGCTGGATCATTTTAGGAATCATGGCTAAAAGTGAATGAAAGCAAGTTTGAATGGTGATTTGGCACTGCACAATATGGACAATGTCGAAAGGGAGGAACGCGTCCTGCTTTAATGGCGCGTCGTTTGAAGAGGATGCAGTGTTCGAAGACATTATAATTTCATCTTTTCAATGGATTAATGATTAGTTTGGGGAGTACTCTAGAGGAGTGGAGAAGGGAGTCGGTCTACTGTATTAGCTAGGTGACTTTCTCCACTTAATTGTGTTTTTGTTTCTTAGATTCACTGCCTTGTATTATTATTGTATTGTTGTTCTTCATTAATATATCTTTTGATTAACACCACTAATAATAAAAGTATTAATGCTACAGTTCTGGGTAAACACCTCAAGAATTGAGGTGCCACCCAAACTAGTATATATATAATGAGGCACAATATTTCGAGCCCAATTGGCAACAAATTTAAATTAATTATTGGCAGCCCAATTTAATGGACCATTTCCTACATCAATGTCCAGCCTTTTTAAGCAAGCTAAAATGGAAAGGGAACACAATTAATTTAGCAAGCCCGCTTTGGCTATATACCCCTCCAGCCTTGTTAAATATACCCCAGATTTTTATACCCCCGAAATGACACACGTTGGATATACTCCCCATAAAATACCTAATCTACCCTTATAGATGCACCACCCTATTAAATCATAAAAACCCTAATTTTCTTTCTTTCTTCTTCCTCTTCCCACCAACACTTCTTCCTTCTCACCCCAAAACTCAGCGCCGCTGCCTCTCAGCCAGCGCCGTCCGCCTCCATCGCCGCCACCGAAGGTAGGTTTCGTTTTTATTCCTTTACTGCTCATGCGACAGCGGCGGCGGCGCCCCTTGCCCAGGGCTGCCCACCACGAAGACTCCTTCACCATGCGCCGCCTTCTCCCTCGCCGCCGTCGAAGGTAGGTTTTTTTTTTTTTTTTTTTTCTGTTCTCTTTGCGGCGGCGCCGCCCACTTGCCCAGCGACGCCAACGCCCACTCCCTCACTCACGGCAACGTCTCTGCCCCTCCTTCTTCACGACGACTGCCCTCTTTTCTTCTTCTTTTTTTTCCTCTTCTGCGCTTTTCTGCCCTAACAATATTTTTTTCTCGACAACTTATGGTCGAAGGTATACACACTCGTCGACGATTATTTGTTGACGAGAGTGTATACCTTCGACCATAAGTTGTTGAAAATTTTAACTTTTTTTAAAAAAAAAAAATTCTATAAAAGTTTGTCGTGTCGAAAAATGTATTTTTAAAAAAAAATTCTAAGTTTTTCTTTTTAAAATTTGTGGAGGTTCGAGGCGGCGGTAGCTCCTTCAATTAGGGTTAGGGTTGAAAAGTGAAAGGGGAGTGTATTTTTTTTTTTGAAGTCTCGGGTATCCGGTTTTGGACCGACTAATCCCGGGAGACCAATCTCCCTATAATTTTCCTATAATTTTACCACGTTTCTCCCTATAATTTTCCTTATTAATCTCTCTTTCTTGATAATCGAAGAAAATTATTCCACACTCTCTTTTATTTTACTTCATTTTCCTCTCATTCTTTCATGATAAATGATAATGAATGGTAAATTTATAAAAAAAAAAAATTATTTAATTATACACAAAACAACATACATTTTGAGACAGAGAAAATAATAATTGTACTAATAATATTTTACTAATACACTTAAAAATGTTATATAATAATGAAATATACATAAAAATTAATGGTAATTAATTTTTCTTTGGGCCCCCCTCTCCCTCCGTCCATACATTATATACCCTCTATTTTTTCCTCCCCATGACTCGAACCCACACTTTACTCTCTAGAAATTATAGAATAGATTAGTGTAAATTTTTATTTTTTTAGTTTGCTTTCATTTATTAATTTAGTTATTGGCTAGGTTTGTTATGTTTGGGTGTTTGGAATTATGTGGGTTATTGATTTTTAGTTTAATTTGGATGGTTTGATTCCCTTGAATTGTGTATTGATTAGATTAGTGTGTATTTATTTGATCAATTGCATGATTCAATTATTAATTAGGGGAGTTACTCTAAAGGACATTTCATAGATATTACAATAATTTAAAGGACAATTTGTATTTGTATTACAAATAAGTTCACAATTGAGTATAATTCTATCAATATACCCTTTTAATTCAATATACTTCGTATTACGAAATTGAAATATAATTAAGAAGTAAAACTATTAAAATACAAGATTCTAGAATAAAGACCTTGAAAATCGCACAAAATTATTAACATACCAAAATTCAGAACTTTCCTAATAAAATAGTTTCTCTATCTAAAAACATGTAATTATCTGCATATCAAATTTCAATACATTACTTTTTTGCATATCAGAGTCATGTTTATGCATAAAAGTTATTTACATTTTTGCATGTATCTATCTTTTCTGCAAAACATTTTGCATGTACCTATCTTTTTCGGCAAATCTATTTTACTTGCATATTATTAATTTGTATTATGACCAACAAATACAGAGATTTTGTATATTTTCTTTATACATTTTAAAATTGATTGAATAACACACTAGCTTTTTTGCATAATAGTGAGTGTTGCAATTGCATAAATATATTTATTGTTGGTCCTGTGTGGAGTATGACACAAGTGTATGGGGGGGGGGGGGGAATGCACTTGTGTATGCAAATTCTTTCTTTTCAAACTGTTTTTAACCTTATCAGGGAGGTTGTCTGACAACTTCTCTGAGTGATAACATCAATAGATAATCAACCTACTGAAACCTATGAAGAGATCAATTGGATAACTATCTAAAAGAGTTGCTAAGTGCGGAATGAGGTTGGCCTTTTCTTTGAAAGAATACTCCAAGTTATTTTCTGAAAAACCAGTTAATCAGGGATTTTGTCCAAAAACTGTTTTGCTTAACTTTGCTGAATATAACTCTTTCAGAATGATTTTTGCAAGAATGTGAGTTACAAAATAATGCAGAATGTAAATGACACAACAATTTATAGTGGTTCAGAGATTCCAGCTCCAACATCCACTTTCCCTGATTGAACATGATAATTCCTTAACACATGAAATTAGCTTGTTTTATAGTGCCAAGGTGCACTAATCAACAACACTCTCTTAGTGTTTTGATCCATAGGATAATCTGAGTCCTAGTGCTCAACTTCTCTGAGTTAAGACTGTATTTTCTCTTAACAGTCCTTAACTACTCACTTCTACAACAAACTCTACTTCCCTTTATGAGGTAAGGGTTTGAGGTTAAGGTTCCAAGTAATTGAGATACCCTTTACAATAAGTACAGTGTAAAGGCTTAGGATATCTCAATGCTAAGCTTGGAATATTACAAGCGTGGCTTAGCTTTTGAAGTGATCAGGAAACTTGGGATTGAAATAGAAAACTTTGGTTTCCTTGAATGCTTGATACTAGTTTGATAGCAGATAGTTGGATGTTTGAATCCTTGGATCACTTCTGAATTTATAGAACAATTTGATCAACTATCTGTTGGAGAGATAGGATTTCAAATTGTCTATTTGTAGCTCCATTGAAACGGCAAGGAGACCAACCTTCTATTATCCACTGTGTAAGAAGGTTCTTCAATGGTTGCTTGAATGAATGCGTTGACTTCTGAAAAATGCGGCTGAGATGACTTGTGTCAGCTTCCAAATTTGCACATTTCCCAATGTTGATTGTGGTAGAACTTGTACTCTTCTCAATGGTCATATGGGACAAGTTCTCTGATCAATTCTGTTGTACTTGGAATGTTCTTCATTCATTCAGGTTCCTCAGTCTTTAATTCTTGTAAGTCTTTAATGCTTGTTCAGGCTTTATGGCATTAATCCTTCATTAAATTTGTCTTCTGGGAGTATTACATTCAATGCTCTTGATCTATTCAGACTTTATCTTGATCTGTTAATGCTATTATCAATGCATTTAGCTTAGGCTTTCATCTTGATCATTCAGTCATGTTGTCCTCTTCAGCACACTTGTCTCTGTACATTTAGCAGACTTGTCCTAATTGACTTAGATACTTTAGCTGCCTAACATTTTCAGCTTTGGACAACTATCCTGAACACTAATACATCTCAATAATTCTGAGATTAGACTTAGGCATTGTTACAGTCTCTACTATCCTGAGACAACTAGACTGATGCACTTTTCTATCTATCTCAACTAATCTGACCATCATCATTCAGGGGGTTTTTGTATCTTAATCAAAATCAATTCATTTCCCAGCAATTTCCCCCTTTTTGATGATGCCAAAACCTGTTTACAAAAGGAAACTTGACTTATGCTAAACTAGTCTTCAGGAAGGATAGTCTGATCAATTTTCCTGAAATAAATTGTTAGCACAAAAATAAATCAAGTATATAGGTTATGTCAGGTTAGTTGAGATAATGAGTTGTTATCTCTGTTGAAAATAGCAGTTCTTTGATATATATCATTAATCATTACAGTGCTGAAAATGCAAGGACTAATATATGCAGAAATTTAAAATAACAAAATAGAGAAACAACAAGTTAAGATAGATAAGGGAAATAAACACTTATTCTTCAGAAAGAACCACCATCTTGAGGAGCAATCCCATACTGAGCCCATACTCTCTTTTTCAGTTCCCAAATCTCCTGATTTGTGCCTTTAGGACCCAGCTTCATCTTTTCCATCTTCATAATGGAAATGAACTCCTCCAAGATCTTCCCTTCATCAATCAAGTTCCCACTGAACTTGGGAGGCATGTATAGGATGGGGCCTGGTGCTTTGAACTCTACCCTGGCAATATCAGCTGCTGCAAACAGCTTCTGGTACAACTCTCTGTAGTTGTCAAACATGAACTGGGCAAATATCTCTTCAACATTCTCTCCAAGCCATTTGCATATGACATAGAAGTCATAGACAAATCTCCTCTTAACCTCCTCCCATGCATCATTCAGTTGAATGGGCACCCATTTGTCATGGTGAGGGTATTGGGTATCCCATCTCTGAAGCAATTAGGGCTTCAATCTTCTGTAGGAGGCCCTCCTTCTTGGGGCTTTGAAGTTTGCCCTTCTCTCATCCCATGCTTTGTTGGCCTCAACCAACTGATCCATCTTTTCCTTGGCCCTTTGAAGAGCCAACTTCTCCCGAGTTTCTGGATCTTTACTAAATCCCTCTTCAAACAACTTTGAGGGATCATCAGCAAGCTTGGGCTGTTTTACTTCAGGTTCCTTGTCCTCTGTTTCTTCCTCAATTTCTTCTCCCTGGATTTCAGGCAACTTGGCTGCTTTCTTCAGCCTCTTTGATTTTCTTACTTGTGTTACCTCTTAAGCTTGGAACTCAGAGGGCAGTTTCAGGCTTGTTGGGAACTCAGTGAAGGTTTGCTCCTTTATTTTTCTCTCAGTGGCTTTAGCAACCTTCCCCCTTACTTCAATCACCTTGTCCGTGGGGTCTAAGCCTGCAGATTCCCCTCCAGGTCTCTGCTCCCATCTGGCCTGATCTTCAATGACAGAAGCCATGGACTTCTTCACTGCAATCTGTATCTGTTCTTCCTCAGTTAAATCCTCAAAATTCATCTGTCTTTTGCCCTTTCCAATATCCTCCACTCTCTCTTCTTCTCCAGCCTGTTTGTCCTTTGCCTTGGGCTCACCTATTTTCAAGGTTCCTTTTGCTCTAGCTCGCTCTCTTTCCCCCTTTTTGGCATGATCAAAACATTGGGGCTTCAATTCACTCATAGTAACAGAGAGGTGGGTTTGAGCATAGTTGAGGGACTTCATTTCTTGCAGCAGATAGACATTCTCATCATAAATGTTCTGCATCTTATCATCTGCCATGCTGAGGAAGGCATTTACAGGTTTCATTTTCTGGGCAACTATTTCATCCAATGTGGCCTTCAGGGTCTGATCCAGTTTGGCCTGCAGCAGGTCAGTAAGGTTGGTCACAACCTGACCAGAGACCTTGGCCATAAGTTCAACAGTGAACTTCTCAGCAGCCTCCTTCACCATTGCAGCTTTCGGTTCTTCAGCCTTCTTTCTCTGAACTGCTGTTCTTTGCCTCAAGGCATCTTGATTGTTCTTTTTAAAGCTAGCACATTATGCTTGTAGCTTTCTTTCAGACCTTTCTGCTCTTTCTTCACAGTTTTTGTCAACTTGGTCATTGCCCTTTGCCTTTGTAACTTCAGTGGAGACTATTTGCAGACCAGTCTCAACTCCACTGATCCTTGCATCTAGAGTTGGCAACACCACTTCCTCAGAACCTGTGAGTCTCATTTCAACTGATGCTAGAGTCCTCTCTTGACCATCTAGAGCATCTGTGGTTTCTGCATGAGCTTTCCCTACTTCCCTGAACAAGGTGTCCAACTTGCCTAACTGCTCCTCAATGGATGTGGCAGTCTGTGAAGCAAGTTGCAGTCCTGCTTCTGTGGCATTTTCTTGTTCAAAGTAAATCTTGGACAATGTGGTCATGTTTGCTGAAATTGCCTCAAGGTCAACATCAGTGTTGACTGGAATATCAGTTAGGGAAGCATCTACAAAAATCTGTTCAAGAGTGACAGCTTCTGAACCTGCAAAACATAAAGGGTTAGGTAAAACACCCTCATCACCCTCTTTCTTTTATTCTCCCAAAGAGTTTGATACATCAGCACCCTTGCTCTCATTTTCAACTACATTCTTTTCTTCATTTTTATCAAATAAACTCACATTTACTGGAGAATCAGGCCTCTTTTCACCAAGGGATTCATCAAGTTCAGATTTGACTTGAAGAATAACCTGACTCTCATGTTGGGCTTCACCCAACATTTCAATCTCATCTCCCTCTTTAGGTGGTGCACTCTTGCTACCTATAATCACACACTCACCTTCTCCTCCCTCTGATTTTTCATCACTAAAATCCTTTTCAACTCCTTCTGACCCTAAACCTGACACCTCCATATCCTCAACAGGATGCATAGAGGGCAGTTGATGGGAGATCACAGTGCTTGGACTTCCCAAGTCCACTGAGTCATCCTAAATGACAAAAGGCTGGTCAGTGTCCAACTTTCCTGACACTAATGAGGCTTTAATCAAACCAGCTTCTCCTGTGGAAATCTAAGCATTGTTCAGCTGTGCCTCAGGCTCAGAAGAACCATCCTTGGCCAATGCTTCTTGGACTGAGTCACCACTCTTGGTCAACTCCCCTGATTTCGTAGAGTCCTGAATGGAAGGATAGGTCAAGTAATGTACCTTAGCAGGATTGGGTCCAGGAGGTTTGGGATTGGTGGTGTCATCATCATCATCATCTGCATTATCTGAGGTGCTATCAGGATGCCTAATTCCTTTAGCTAATCTTTCTCTTTCAGCAATCACCTTTTCATGCACAATGGTGCAGAACAATGCTTCAGTGGTCAGCACACTTGTTTTCTTGACATTGGCAAAGTGCAATAGTCTGTTCTCTTCAACCTGCCACCAGTTAGCACCTTTATCTTTGATAACCTGTGTTATTTCCACAATAGTTCTATCTTTGATCTCAACAAGTGCCCTGAGATTATAGAACTGCTGCTGAAGTCTTGGGTAATCCTTCAACCCTGGATATAGCTGATCCACATTTGCTCTGGCAATCTGCCTCAGCATGCCTTCATATGTATACTCTTCTGTATCCTCATCATCATCGTTGTCATCAGAAGAGTTGGTTTTGGATTTAGAAGGATTGGTCTGAGCTTCAGGTGGATTGGGCTGGGATTCAGGAAGGTTGAGTTGGGATTCAGATAGATTGGGTTCAGAAGAAATGGGAATCAATTTGGTCTCAGTTGCTGTAGAAAGTAATGTTCCGGAGGGGGTAGAAGAAAGGTTAATTGGAATAGACTGAGTGGGTGGTAGATTGAATTGATCACCGTCAAGAAGAGCAGTTTCAAGAAGTTTGGTGTATGAAAGTGATCTTGGATCAAGAGGGGAGAAATGTCTATCTTCTTCATCAGCAAGATCAACCAAAACATCAATGCCTACTATGTCAGGAGCACCTTCAGGAGAATAGGTGTTCAACTTTGTCAATCTCTTCAGAGGTGGCTCCACCACTCTTGGATTGAATTTTTGGAGATGATTCAATGAGAATCTGCTTCATCTTCTTCATTTTTGGTTGGGTTTTGGTGGTTTGAGCATTTCTTTTCCTTGGAGAAGATTTGGTAACACGTGCAACTGTTAAGGCTTGCTTTGCTGCAACACCTTGCTTCCTCTTTTCTGTCTTGGTGGAGAGCTTTCTGAACATCACTTTCTATGCTGGAAAGTGTTTGGGTTTGGCTTGCAGATGGGTGTAGTGAGCAAATCTTTCCAAGAGCAAACATGCTCTTGTACAATACTGGAGCTTTCCATCTACCACAATCTTGTGGTGCTTCATTTCCTTAAATTTGAATTTTTCATTCATCATCTTCTCCAAGATGAAGGTTTTCCAGTCAAACTTGATTCCTTTCTCAGCAGAATCAATCACAGGTGCCATTACCCTCAATTTTGGCAAGCTTATCTGCTCCACACTGCCAGAATGACTTAATAGACTCTTCACCACAACATCAAACAAGTGCTCATACTTAACTTTCAAAGTCTTTTTGTTTTGGGCACCTACAAGCTTTTGAGGAACCTTCATCCACTCATTTGAGAATTCCTGCTCCTCTCCTTCTCTATAAAATTCTGGATTGAGTCCTTGAAAAGGTAGCCCAAAGCTGGCATCCAAATCTTCGGATGTGAAGATTATGGTGTGTTGAGATTCTTCTTCTTCTCCTTCTCCTTCTTCTGCATAGGTGAGTTTGGTGCAAACATCACCCTTTTTGCCTTTCCACCTGAGATAGGCAAAGAACTCAGCCATGTAGGGGTTGAGGCAAGAATCAGGTTTGGTGCCCAAAAATTGCTCAAGCCCTGCATCTCTCAACCGTTGGAGAACAGGATGAACTTCCTCATCTGGGCTGTCAAAGGCCACAATCTTTTCGAACTAAAGAGAGTTTATATTACTGAGGTAAGTGAAGTCAATGTCCAGAGATGGATCATTAAAGTTGACAAGTTCCTCTCTTTTGAGTTTTGGAGCCATGGATGTATGAAGGAATGGATGGATTGAAAGTGTGTAAGGATGGTTTGAAAGTTTGAAGGTTTTCAGAATTTTGCTTAAGGGTTTTGAAAGTGTTTATGCGTAAGAATGAAAGTAAAAACTAAAGGTTTTTATATTCAGTGGTTTTTGTTAACCGTTGGATAATAGCATAAGGGGGTGGACAAATCACAAGGCAACGTGGATAAAGTGGGCTTAGGAACGGTTAGATGTAGGTATTAAGATAATCAATGGCTTTGATGAGAGGCTCAGTAATTAATGCAATCTTTTAAGGATTTTGCATTAAATGCTGGAATGACCATTTGGGGGCTAAAGCTTTAATATCACACGCCATCCTAAAAATAGGCTACTCTTTGCCCAAGAATTCCCTTAAATGTCTAATCAATGTTAAAAATAGCACTTATTACCTTATCAGTTTGGACAAACGTCCTGATAAGTGATTTGACCTTTATTTTAGTCAAATGATCCGACCAAAGTGCCTGAGTGGGTCCCAATGTTGCTGACTGGGTCCCACAAGGTCAATCATCCTGACCAACACTACTGAAAGCCATGTGGACAACTCTTTTGAGTCCTTCTTTTGAGCAGGCCATTTCAGTGAGTTTGGTCAACTTTGCTGAAGTTCAATTTAGTGAACTTCCCCCTTCATTTGTGCTTCCTTCTTCATTTTTCCATCTTTTCTCGATCAAGTAAGCCTAACTCTGCTTACAGCTCCGAAAACCTTGCTTCAGCTAATTGCTTTGTCAAGATATCAACTTTTTGCTCATTAGTGTGAATTTTGACAAGCTTGATATCCTTTTTCTCCACATGATCCCTAATGAAGTGGTGTTTGATATCAACATGTTTGCACCTGGTGTGAAGCACTGGATTTTGTGAAATAGCAATTGCAATATTATTGTCACAAAATATTGGAACTTCATTTGTGATGACTTTGTAGTCTCTCAGTTGCTGTCTGATCCAAAGTATCTGAGCACAACAACTTCCAGCTGCTACATATTCTGCCTCAGTTGTTGATGTGGCAACTGTATTTTGCTTCTTTGAGAACCATGAGATTAGTTTGCTTCCCAAGAATTGACATGTCCCTGAGGTGGATTTTCTGTCAATTCTGCAGCCTCCATAATCAGCATCTGAATATCCAGTGAGTTCAATGTTGTCATCAGCTGGATACCATAATCTAAGATTCTCAGTTCCTTTGAGGTATCTTAGGATTCTCTTGGCAGCTTCAAGATGGCTCTTCTTTGGATTTGCTTGAAATCTAGCACATATTCCAACTGCAAATGTGATATAAGGCCTACTTGCAGTGAGATATAGCAATGATCATATGATGCCTCTGTATTCAGTGGAGTTGGTTGATACTCCACTTTCATCAGGATCCATCTTCCAATTGGTGTTCATAGGAATCCTGACTGACTTGCTTGGTGGACATCCAAATTTCTTGATCATGTCCCTTGTATATTTGGCTTGATTGATGAATATTCCTTTCTTTGATTGGGTGACTTGGAGTCCCAAAAAGAAATTCATTAATCCCATCATGGACATCTCAAATTTGCTTTGCATGAGTTTTTAAAATTTCTCACACAATTTCTCATTTGGAGATCCAAATATGATGTCATCCACATAGATTTGGACTAATAAGATATCATCTCCTTCACAGATTCTGAACAAGGTTCTGTCAACAGTACCTTTAACAAAACTATGATCTAGAAGAAATTGTGATAAGGTGTCATACCAAGCTCTTGGAGCTTGCTTCAACCCATAAAGGGCTTTCTTTAATCTGTACACCTTGTCTTCTTCTTCAAAACATGGAGGCTGTTCAACATATACTTCTCTTTCAGCACTCCATTGAGAAATGCACTCTTCACATCCATTTGATACACCTTGAATCTCATGTGAGCTGCATAGGCCAAGAAGAGTCTGATTGCTTCAAGTCTGGACACTGGTGCAAATGTCTCATCATAATCAATCCCTTCAGATTGACAGTATCCTTTGGCCACCAGTCTTGCTTTGTTTCTCACAATGATGTCATTTTCATTTTTCTTATTTTTTAACACCCATTTTGTTCCAATGACATCTTGATGAGTTTGCCTATCCACCAGCTCCCATACTTCATTTCTGGTGAACTGGTTCAGGTCTTCCTGCATGGCAATGATCCAGTTGGTGTCTTGAAGTGCTTCCTCAATATCTTTTGGTTCCTGTTCTAAAAGGAAACTGTTAGTGTATACTGTAAAGCAAACTTTTAGTGGGCTTTTGTGACGTATATTTGATTTCCTTTTTATCTGAAATAAATGGTTTTTCACATTATCGCATTCTTTGTGATTACTTGTATGTCTGCTTATCTTGCATTGTAGACGATGTGGTGGGTTTGTAGTCACACAGAAGATCACATTGTCAGTTCCTTGTAAGATATAAAATGTATTCACAACTGAGATAGTTATGGACAAAACTATTGGTTTAAGTTGTAGTGTAAACTTGTTAGTGGTTTATCTTGGCCATTAGTTTATACTAGTGCGCTGTGGCGTATTGAATGGATCACAGATAAGACATGTTCTTCTGTTCTGACTGTTATGAAGAACTAGAAGTCTTGGTGACTTTTATGATTCTTAACCCTAAGTGTGATATTTAGATGTGTGGGGTGCTTGTTCACTACTTTGATGTACCATAGGTGAGAATCTTGTTAGATTCTTCACGCTCCGTATTTTGGGTAGTGGCATCGCTCGCATGATGTCTACTTATTGGCATTAGGGCACCGTGTCCTGTACATCCAGGCTGATGACGTCCCCTTGAGGAAACTCATAAAGGATTGTCGTACTAAACCCTGCAGGTGGATTTAATCCGTACGACAACGAGGTTGAGTGGTACTACTCAAAGGAATTATAGAGATTAATTATTTAAAGAAGTCAGAAGCTTTAATAATTAATGGACGTGCGATATCTTTAACACGGGGAATTATAAAGTCTAATAGAAGCCCTGATTCGGTTTGGGATAGGACGGGAGTGCAACATTAATTCTCTAGTGGAATGAATTAATGTTCTCGGGCCAAATTATATGTTCTAGGCTGAACATAAGAGTATTTGGGCCTGTAAGAAGCCCAAGCCCTATACCTTCTAATGGATCCCTAGTCTGGCCCATGAAACTTATGGAAATTATAAATAGGAGCCTCAATTCAGTTTTGAAACCCTAGCACACACGAAATTAAGAAAAACGGCTAGGGTTTCAAGGAGACGAAACTGAGGCACCTTCTCCACGTTTGATAGCGCGCCGTCCACCCGGTGTTCGAGCGAGGTTGGGAGACAGGCTAGAAGATCCGTAGATTGGAATCAACGTCTCGATCTTCAAGGGTAACGAATCTAAATTCTGCTTTAGATGCATGTTTAGGTTTTAATTCGTTATTTATACGTTTGGCATCCGACAACGATCCCGGTGATGGACCGCCTTCGCCGGCGCGTTCCAGCAGAAACAACAAAACAAGGAACTTTCTCCATGAAATCTTCTAGTTTTGATCCCTTCACTTGGGTTACCAAGTATCAGGCTAGTTGGGTGGTCATGCAACCAAGTCTTCTAGACCTAATTCCTTCAGGAGGATTGTCCTCTTCTGAAGTTGGATCACTAGATTCATTAAATTCAGGAAAGTTAATTGAAGGATCAAGTTCAGGATCATATTCAGGGTTGTTGACCTCACTGTCAGGAATATTGACATTTTCATTGGTTCCCCCTTGAATATTGGATCCATTTACTACCTCAGCAGAGCCTGCTTCTTCATTGGTAGTTGTTACCTGGATTTGAACTGGGATGGGGTCAGTCAGTTCAGTTTCTCCTTCAAGCTGGTTCTCTACTGGTTGATTGCCATCAGGGATGTTGTCTAAGTGTTGATCTTCATGAAGTTCAGGCTGAGCAACATCTACAAACACTGTTTCCTTGCTTTGAAGCCTTAATCTGGTTGTTCTTTGTGTTATCTCATCAATATTCAGGTTTCTATCCCTGAACTCATTAATAGATTCATCAAACACAACATGTGGTGTTTCTTCCACAACAGAGGTTTTGCAATTGTAGACTCTATAAGCTTTACTGACTTGGGAATATCCAACAAATATTCCTTCATCAGCTTTGCTATCAAAAGCTTTCAATTGCTCCTTCCCATTGTTATGAATGAAACACTTGCAACCAAATATATGAAAATAAGCAACAGTGGGCAATCTACCTTTCCATAATTCATATGGAGTTTTACCTTGACCTTTAGTGATTAAGGATCTGTTTTGAGTGTGGCATGCGGTGTTGATGGCTTCTGCCCAGAACCTCTTAGGCAATTTGGATTCAGCAATCAGTGTTCTAGCTGCTTCTTTTAAGGTTCTGTTCCTCCTTTCAGCAATACCATTCTGTTGAGGAGTTCTTGCTGCAGAAGTCTCATGTGTGATGCCATTCTTGCTGCAGTACTCATTGATGTATGAGTTTATGAATTTAGTGCCTTTGTCTGATCTGATTTTGACAATACTTAGGCCTTTTTCATTACTCAATCTCATCACCAATTCAGGTAGCTTGACTTGGGTCTCCTTTTTGTTTAGTAAAAACACCACCCAAATGTACCTAGAAAAATCATCAACAACTACTAAAGCATACTTTCTTCCACTTATACTTACTGGGATAATTGGACCAAATAAGTCCATATGCAGTAGTTGGAGAACTCTCTCAGTGGAAATGACAGGTTTTCCTTTAAATGATGCTTTGATTTGTTTTCCTTCCTGACATGGCTGGCATACATGTTCCTTGATGAACACTTGATTAGGCAGCCCCTTCACTAGAGAGTTTCTTGCAAGTTTGTTGATGGTTTTGAAGTTCAGGTGGTTCAGTCTCTTGTGCCATATCCAACTTTGCTCACTTGTGCTTTTGGCAACAAGGCTGACTGCTTCAGGGGTTTTGCTCCAATCTGCAAAATAAACATTTCCCTTTCTCACCCTTGTTAGTAGCACCTGATGTGTTGATTTGTCTTTAATAATGCATTCATTTGGTACAAATTCAACACTATATCCTTTGTCACAGATTTGACTTATAGATAGCAAATTATATTTTAGGCCTAGAACATATGAAACATTAGTAATTTTTACACTACCAATATTTAATGTACCATAACCTCTTGTAATTCCTTGTGAGCTATCTCCAAAGGTTACTGAAGGACCATCTTTTTCAACAAAATCTGAGAGAAGCTCCTTGTTTCCAGTCATGTGTCTTGAGCAACCACTGTCCAAGTACCATGTTGTTCTTTTGTTTATGCTTCTCTTCTTTTTGTGGTCCTTGTTAACCTGCAAAGTCAAGCTTTAGGTACCCTTTGAATGTTGGGTCCTAGGGGGTTAGCTGTACCTTTTGGAACCCAAATCTGCCTGATTACTCTGATTGACTCAAAGTGACTGATTTGGTTTCCATTTACATCTACATACACAGTCCTACCCTTAAATGCCTTAGGTGGTTTCTATGCATAAGTGTTAGTCTTGTAAGCTTCAGGAGAGTGAGTGAAATTCTTTGGGACAAGTCTCCTGAAATTACTTGACTTAGGTGCAGCTTGGTAAGGCCTTTGTGGGTAAGTACTTGGATGGCCTTTTCCCTTTGGCATGAAGGGTCTAGGCTTCCTGAAACTGTTATACTTATCCGGAGGGTTGGGCCTTGACCTATTCAGTTGAGGTTGCCTCATTTGAGTTGGCCTCTTCTGAATAGATCTTAGCAAACTCCACTGATGAGTGTTCAGATGGGTTGGCCTTCCATTGGTTCTACCCTTCTGAAACTCATTTCTCTTGTAAACAATATTCTTAACCTTTTCCTTAGGTTTGGGTTTAGGAACATTTTTTACTTGAGTAGGTATAAGAGTTTCTTTGCCCTTACCCTTGATCAGTGGCTGATTCACTTCCATTTCATTTTGTTTTAATTGAGCCAATGACCTTACAAAGGTCATCTTAGAGTTGCTGGTTGAAGCAACACTAAGGCCAGGTGAGGGTCCACATAGATCATAGCCTAATCCACTTCTTTGAGCCATTGGTCTTTCAAACCCTTGAATTTCCTCTATTGCTTTAGAGGATTTGTTCAAGGCAGACATCTTTGATTTTAGGCTCCCCTCACTTAATTTTAGAGCATCAAATTCATATGAGAGATTATCAAATTTAGCTTGTAAAGTTCTAAGGTCAAAATCCTTTTTCTTTAAAGCCAGATCTTGCTCATCAATCAGCTTTTGTTGTTCAGAGACTTTGAGAGACATTTCATCATGTTCTCTCACAATCTGCTGATACAACTCAACTAATTTAATGTCAATCTCATGTTCAGGAAGGTTGGGAGTTTTGACTTTAGAATTCAACAGTTCATTTTCCCTCAATGCAATGTTACATACCTCTTGTAATTTGGTGAAGTCCTCCATTAACTTTCCAAAGTTGAGTTTTAGGTGGACTTCACTGGATTCATGTGTGTTAGTAGAGGAATTAGAGGATGAACATACCTCTTCATTTTCAAATGTCATTTGATAGTCATCTTCACTATCACTGTTGGAGAATAAACCATCATCAAATGAATATACACTTTCCTCACTTGCTGATTCTCCAGCCACCATAGCTTTCCTATTAGTCAATCTCTTGTCTCTTTTGTTCTGCCTATCTTTTCTTTCCTTTGATCTTAGATCAGGACAATCATATTGAAAGTGTCCCTTCTTTTGGCAGTTGTAACACACATCTTCATCATCATTTCTTTTGCTTGAGGACTCCTTCCTCCTGGATGATGATGGATCAGCTTTGCTAGACTTCTTCTTGTCAGCATATTTGTCTTCTTTCTTCTCATCAGAGTGTTTGTCCTCTAATTTGTTGTCAGGAGAGTTGAATCTTCTCCTAGTTCTGTTGTCTTGGTAGAACTTTTTGTATCTACCAAACCTGGAATTGAGCTTCTCAAATCTTCTGGCCATGAGTGCCAGTTCCTCCTTCATTTCAGTCTTAGAGACAGCTTGAGATGATCTCTGAGCACTTTTCTTTTCTATCTCAGTGGCTTTGAATGCAACTCCTTTGCTGGAGGATGATGGCTCCTAATGCACCTTCTTCCTATTTAGATCAAACTCATATGCTTTGAGTTCAGAGAACACTTGCTGCATAGGCATATTATCAAGGTTGTTGGTGTTCTGCATCATGACTGAGTAGATATCCCACTTGGATGTGAGACTTCTCAGGGTCTTCAGTGCTACTTCTCTTTTGGCATAAAACTTGCCAAGAGAGTTTATCTCATTCATGATGTCAGTGAATCTGCCATCAAGATGATCAATAGTTTCATTGGGCTCCATGGTGAATTGTTCATACTTTTGAATTGCCACTTGGAGCTTATTTTCTTTGATCTTTTGGGTCCCTTCACATATGAGTGCTAGGGTGTCCCAGATCTCTTTGGCTGTGGTGCAGTGATACACTCTTCCCATCACTGCATCTGGAATTGTCTGATATAAAGTGTTCATGGCAATGTAGTTTAGATTGTGCCTTTTTCTTTCTTTTGCTGTCAAGTCATCTTCATCCTTTGGCAGCAACTCCCTTGGGTCTGCTTTCTGAGCATCAGTGAGCTTGGGGTTTGGTGAAGGTGAAGGTGAAAGGCCCTCTGGTGATGACTTTGAGCATCTCATCATGCTGGCAGGCAAGATGTGCTCTCATTCTAATCTTCTACAAATCATAGTTCTCAATTGAGAACATTGGCAGTTTGTGATTAGAAATATGGTTCACTTGGTTGGGACCCATGTTGTTAATGGTCTCAACAGTATCTCTTGGAACTGCATTGTTTGCCATCTTAATGAAGTTTGGTTAGATAAACACAAATAAGTTTTTCAGAAATTGGATCAGTTCAGTGACCACAGCAATAGTGTATTTTTGAAAACCAGTTGGTTTTTCAGAAGCAGTGGTCTTTGAATCCCTGCTCTGATACCACTTGTTCGTCCTGTGTGGAGTATGACACAAGTGTATGGGGGGGGGGGGAATGCACTTGTGTATGCAAATTCTTTATTTTCAAACTGTTTTTAACCTTATCAGGGAGGTTGTCTAACAACTTCTCTGAGTGATAACTTTAATAGATAATCAACCTACTGAAACCTATGAGGAGATCAGTTGGATAATTATCTAAAAGAGTTGCTAAGTGCGGAATGAGGTTGGCCTTTTCTTTGAAAGAATACTCCAAGTTATTTTCTGAAAAACCAGTTAATCAAGGACTTTGTCCAAAAACTGTTTTGCTTAACTTTGCTGAATATAACCCTTTTAGAATGATTTTTCCAAGAATGTGAGTTAGAAAATAATGCAGAATGTAAATGACACAACAATTTATAGTGGTTCAGAGACTCAAGGTCCTACATCCACTTTCCCTGATTGAACAAGATAATTCCTTAACACCTGGAATTACCTTGTTTTATAGTGCCAAGGTGCACTGATCAACAACACTCTCTTAGTGTTTTGATCCCTAGGATAATCTGAGTCCTAGTGCTCAACTTCTCTGAGTTAAGACTGTATTTTCTCTTAACAATCCTGTTGGTCCCAAGTTGAGTTAATATCGAGGGAAGCTAAAGAAAATGTCTAGAGGGGGGTGAATAGACTTTTCTAAAATCTTTCGATATATCAGAATTACAATATGCGGAATACGAAATTAACAATGAGCCCAATTCAAAATTATACTCAACTTATTTTCGAGAACTCTGTTCTATACTCAACTAGTCTAGTTCAGTTAAGTAATTAAATCAATTAAGCAATTTAAACAATCAAAACTGTAAAGTAAATCCAACACAAGATTTATAGTGGTTCGACAACTTGTCTACATCCACTCTCACAAACCCAGTTGTGATGTTTCCACTAAAACTCTTCCAATCGAGTACAAGTGTATGTTCCTGTCTTTAAAGTCCCAAGAAGAAGACTTAGATCTTCAACAGACTATACCTCCAGATATGTCTACGATCTTACTAGCGATTTACAAGTATCTAGCAACTTGAAAACAACAAAACAAAAACTAAAAACTTCTCTGATTTTCAGTAGTAGCCTTCTTGATTCTTCACTTGTCTTCTGGCTATCTTTCTGAACTTCAATCAACTCTGAGAGTAAACTTCGATTGAATCTTCAATAACGTTTGTAATCGTATCAGTAGTAATTCTCAATATCTCAGTAATCAGTAGTCAATGAATACCTTGGGGTATTTATAGACTTCAAATTCAAGAACTTTCAGTTGTGTAACAACCTTTCTTGAAAACTGCCTTCTAACTGATTCTTTTATTCCTTCCACGCGTTTCTTCAGTTAATTAGTTATTCCATAACTAATTCTTCAATTTCATCTTTAACACGCGTTTCTGTAACTAACTTTAAGTTGACCTGTCTTGTTTAAGTCGTGCACCTGTCTTGTCCAGTAGTAGTAGACTGCGTCTTCTCTTCTAGTGCGGTAGACTTCTAATAGAACTAATCTAGTCCTATCATCTAACCTAACAAGACTATTACATTACATTAAGCTTTTATAATACAAGCTTAGTCAACTTACAAACTATACAACGAATCTATCTATTACATATAGAAACATGAGCTCTATACAACATTTAAATAGCTCAGTAATAATCTAACATATATGAAGTACTTATAAATCGTACTTATCTTTTAATAATATTTGTCTTTTAAACTGTACTTGTCTTTCGAATTCTACTGATCTGTACAAGATGACTTCAACTTAACTAGACTAGATCAGTCAACACTTAGAAAATATTCAAGTCTTCTTTTGGCTTATCAAAACTTTATCTTTTATCTTTTATTCATCATTTAGGACTTGTTCTAGGATTCATATCCCAACAATTTCCCCCTTTTTGATGAAGCCAAAACTACTTGAATCTTTTCTTATTAATAGACTAGTTAAGTAGTTACCTTGTCTTTTAACATCAAATAGTACTTTATCTTTTCATTCATTCAGAAGTAGATCAGTAGATATTACAAATACTTCAAAAATAACGAAATCAAAACAAACTAAACTATACTTGAAAATTACCTCTTTCTGAATCTGGAACACAGAAAGCATTGAGTAGTCTAGTATGAATTTCTTTGATATGTTCTTCGTCTTCAATCTTCTCATTGTCTAGCAGCTCATCTTCATACTTCTTGATCTGGTTCACATCTGCCCTTTTACCTGAACTAGTCATAGGACACTTCCATTTCGGAAAACCAGGAACAAGAATATTAAAATTAGCAGCAGCAGATATTCTTATGATTAAATTCCATAGCATCTTATGCTGTCCTTCCATGAACTTGTCAAACATAGCATAAAGATCGTCAGAGTTATCAGAATCTCCAAACTTCCTGATAATCCAGTGATCTAGTTCCCACTGCCTTTTCACTTTCATCCAATCTTGACGATGTTCTTTGTCAATAAAGTGATCAATGAGCTTGTCTTCTATTTGATCTTCATCAGGCTTCTCCTTCAACAAACTTTCAATATGCTTTTCTATCTTCTTCTTCTTCGCATAATGAGCTTCATCACTTGGATCACTAACCTTTTGCTTCTTCAAAATAGTTGACTCAGGAGTAGGTTCTTCAATGGTAATGGACTTCCTTTTCGATACCATTCTTGTCTGTACTTCAGCTTCTGGAGACGCAATAGACTTGCCCTTCTCCTTCTTCTTTAACTCATCAGCTTCAACTTTAGCTTGCTCAGCTTCTGCAGTTTTAACCAATCTTCCCCTGCCTCTCTTAGGCCTCTTAAGATCTTGCATAGCTTCAGCAGCATCTTTAGCCTCTGGTTCAACACTTGCCTCTTTCACTCCTTCAGCAGCAAATTCAACTCGACTTGCCTCTTCCCCCTTTTTGGCTTCATCAGATGCCTTGAGAGAGAAAAGAGAAGTGAACCGAGTCATTTCTTCCATCATAGCTTGTTTCATAAGGTCTGTAGCTTTCTCAATTTGCTTCTCATGCGACTTGTTTTGACTTAACTTGTCCAGCTTGGTCGCCACCAACTCTAGCTTTTGAGTAGACAAGTTCAACTCATTCTTAAAATGTGTAGCGGTTAAACGTAACTTCTTGTTTTCATCAGTCATAGCGGAGATAAGTTGTTGAGCTTGAGTTAGCTGATCATAAGCTTCCTTCCTCTGAACATCAGCAACTTCGATTCTTGCTCTATAGACTCTTTCCAATTTCCTGGATTCAGTAGCTAGTACGCGAGCAAAATCAACTGAGCTTTTCTCTGAGTATTCAACTTGATCCTGGAGAAATCCTTCAAGTTGTTCAAACATGTGTTGTCTGTATTCATCATCAATCTGATTGACTGCATTGACGATCAAATCTTTTGAACTTGTCACAAGGACATTGTTTTGTTCAATAAGAGTCTTCTGAACATCAGATTTAAGAAACTCATCAATGGACGCTTTGATTACAGCTTTCAATTCATCCTTCAACTCATCTATTGAGGCGGCTGAGATAGCTTGAGATGACTGTCCAACCTCAACATGAGTAACATCTATCATGACTTCATCTACTGGAGTTAAAGCTTTCACCAACTGATCTTTTGTAACAGTAGTCAAGACCTCGTCTTCGACTAGATCAACTTCTGGGAGCACACTTCCAGCAATAGCTCTTAGATTAAGTTGAGGAGAGTAAGAGATAATAGCCAACCTTGCTTCACGAGCCTTCCTTTCAGCAATAGCTATGTCCTTCTTCAATAAGGCATGCAACTTCTCCATGTATCCACAAAGTTCAAATGGCAGTAAATCATCAGAATAACGATTTATAAAAGCAAAATCTGATCTTGGACTATCAGCATGGTCCATCTGAAATTTGAACACAATGCCTCTCAACTGATCTGAGACATTGTCTAAATCTATGACTGGATCAGTAGACTGTATCAACTCAGCTTGATAATCTTCAAACACCACACTGTTTTGCACAACATCAAGATCTGGAACCTGAACACCTACATCAAACTTGAATTCTGAACTCATCAAATCATCAGAAATACCAAGTAGTCTTTTCGCAAGAGCAGTGATAGCATGATTTGGGAAAAGCTCTGAGTGGTCACTAACACCACTATTCTCCTTCTGCTCCATTTCCCAATCCATGAAATTTGAAATACCACCTTTTCCTAAGATGACTTCGAAGAGATCATCTGTACCAGACTTCTTTAAGGCCACCCAAGTACAAATTCGAACCAGTTTCTCAAACTGTTCTGAAGAGTAATCGACTTCAACAGACGAGAGCTGCATCTTCAAATTCTTGCTCATCTTTGAACGGATTCGCTTCTCTCTTAGACACATGGGATAATAGACCAAGGATTCGAATCTAGCTTCAGTCGGGGTCTGAGTAGATGGGGTCTCTAACTCAGTTGTTGCAGTGGCAACTAACTTCTGATCTGAAGTAGATGAGATAAAGGGTTCAACATATTCTGTTGAGGGAGAGGGTGTGAAAGTACTGGTTTCAAAAAGCTTTGATGTGTCTTGGTTTGGTATGACAACTGTCGGAGTATCAGTTGTATTATGGGAGTGTTTTCAGGTAGGCTGACCCTCAGCGGATATGCTGGCAGCACTTGTGAAGTTGAGGGAAAAGGTCTAGGCCTAGATCGATGTGATCTTGCCTTGGTTCGAACAGAAGAGGATGGGAGAGAGAGAGGAATTGAAACAGATTGAGTAGTAGAACCAACCTGCAAACTCGACTCGGCTGGACGAGTAGGCGAATCAACTCTCACCAAAGTGTACATCTCAGGTATTTGTTCACTCGACTCTTGCTCTTGAGTCGACTCTTCCTCTGACTGAGTCCTCTCTGAGTCTTCTGCACCAGATGAGTCTTGTGTAGCTTCCACTGACTTGTCTTCAACGGACTCATCTCCTGAAGATCCAGACTCACCAGCATACGGCAAAGCTTCCATGGGGTCAATTCTGGCTTGCCTAGGTGCAGATGGCCTAGCAGCAGCTTGTTTCCTCACTGCCCCTTTCTTCAAGTAAAACTTCAAAGGATGGAACGGCTTTCCTTTGCTCCATTTCGTCTTGTTTGGTATAAGGAGAGGAAGTAAGATACTTAGCTTATTGCCATATCCAACAGCAGTAGACACCACCCAATTTCGAGTATTGTCATCTACTCGAACACTGCGTTCAAAATACATAATTCGATCCGCAATCAGCTTGAACCAATTGCATTCAGTGATACCATCAAAAATGACAGCCATAACCCTTGCCTTCATAAAGGTCACAGAGTCATGAGAACCAGTCGAACTTAACATAATTTTGCTGGCAATATCCAACAATGTGCGATATTTCTTAAGAAGATCACCCTTCTTGACTGGAACATACTTGCCATCTGATTTCTGTTTCAACTTCTTCCCACAGAAGATACTCAAGTAACGAATTTCTTGTCCAAGAGCATAATTTTCAATGTCAATAGTTCCGATGGGCAACTGTAGATGGTTGAACATAGTTTCTGGAGTGATTTGCACACGATCCTCACCAATGAAGGATTCAAGAATATCACCTTGTCTGATGACATTGGCATAGAACTCTAGCACCTCCTCCTCCAAGACCACTTGAGGAAATGATTCTAGATACGGTTTGAGCCCACATCGAGTGCATTTAGCCAGAATCTCAGCATCGTCGTCTGAGTGAGTGCCTTTGAAGAACACAGATGGTTCAACATTTACTTTGTTATCGGAGATGTACCGGCCTAGGTCGAATGTGACCTGCATGTTAGTTCTAAGATCGAAGATTGATCGAGTAGACATCTCAACAATGATCAGTAATTAGATTGCTTGAAAATAGGGAGAGGCAAAAAACTTCTTGAGAAAAACAAGGAATTAACAAAAATGTGACTAAGTCATGTGATAATTTGGGTTTTGATCAAGACGGTTAAGACCTTTGGCATTCGGTTACGGAACCGAGAGTATTATGTAATTTGATATTGTAAACTTTGAAATCCGCCCTTTCTTAGTTAGAACAGAGGAGTGAACTCATCTGTCCAAGTGTAGATGAGTGAGAACTGGATGTATACACCACAGCAAATGAGAGTGTATAAATCTAATTCAAGGGTTTTCAAATTCTATCAATACCTAATTACCATAATATCCTTAATCCGTTTTGATTAAACACTTAGCATTAAAAAAACTTAGCTTGTCTGTTTGAGTCCATCCAGAACAGACGAGTAGACATAAGCTCCACCAGACGAGTTGGCTTACGTACACCAGACGGGTTCCCCCTTCGTCTGTGCATGTCTATTCTGAACATCGAACTACTTCATGTACCTATCTTATCACATTCAACGTGTAATCGATGGTACAAGTAAAGTAACAATAAATAAGATGAATATCAATCTAAGGCAATAATCAAGGTTTCGAACAAGATGACTATTGACTAACATAAGAGTCAACATAAGGATATTTAAGAAATCATAGATTCCCCCTTAAATGTTTATTCCCTTAGTTTTACCCTCAGCTTTACCAGCTTCCTCATCGGGTTGTCTGGTCACCTTGTCTAGCCTTGTATACCTGTCTGTTGCGTGAGTAGACGAGTGCTCTGTTCTTTTGTGGTAACCTGTATATTTCTCCTTTCTTCTTAGGACTGTACCTGTCTTGTTAGTACATTACTACATACTAGTAGGATCAAGATCAATTAGTCCTAGACTAATGCATAATTCATGAAATCGTGCTTCAGCTAGTGGTTTTGTAAAAATATCAGCTCTTTGAAAATCAGTATGAATCTTTTCCATGCGAATATCCTTCTTTTCTACATGATCACGTATGAAATGGTGTTTCACATCAACATGCTTACAACGTGTGTGCAGAACAGGATTTTGTGTAATGGCAATTGCACTATTACTATCACAGAATATAGGAACATTTGATTCACAAATATTATAATCTCTAAGCTGTTGAATAAGCCATAATAATTGACTACAACAACTACCAGCAGCCATATACTCGGCTTCAGTAGTAGAGGTAGCAACACTTGTCTGCTTTTTCGAAAACCATGAAATGAGTTTAGTGCCTAAGAATTGACAAGAACCAGATGTAGATTTCCTATCTATTCTACAGCCACCAAAATCAGAATCAGAGTAGCCACTTAAAGATAAATCATCATTCGAAGGATACCATATACCACGATTGATGGTTCCTTTCAAATATTTCAAAATCCTTTTAGTGGTTTCCATATGACTCTCTTTTGGATTAGCTTGAAAACGAGCACATACACCAACAGAAAATACAATATCAGGTCTACTAGCAGTTAAGTAGAGTAATGAACCAATTAGACCACGGTAATGAGTTTGATCAGTACACTTACCTTGTTCGTCTGGGTCCATTCTGTATGTAGGTAGCATTGGTACGCCAGCAGACTTGCACGTCTTAATACCATACTTGTCTAGAAGATTTCTAGTATACTTTGCTTGATTTATGAAAATCCCTTCAGGGGTCAGGCTCTTGGAGCTTGCTTTAGTCCATATAAGGCCTTCTTTAATTTGTATACCTGATTACCTTTGACTTCGAAACCTGGGGGTTGTTCAACATATACTTCTTCCACAAGAATACCCTTAAGAAATGCACTTTTAACATCCATTTGATATACAGTAAATTTCATGTAAGCAGCATATGCAAGGAACAATCGAATGGCTTCTAGTCTAGCAACAGGAGCATATGTTTCATCATAATCTATACCTTCAGCTTGTGAATAGCCTTGGGCGACTAGTCTAGCTTTATTGCGAACAACTACATCATTCTCATCTTTCTTATTCTTGAAAATCCATTGAGTGCCAACTACATTATGATGTTTTGGTCTATCGACAAGTTCCCAGACGTCGTTTCGAACAAACTGATTCAACTCGTCTTGCATAGCAATGATCCAATTACTATCAGCCAATGCCTCATTAATAGTTTTAGGCTCGATAGATGAGAGGAAACAACACCAGCAAAACAGAGATGGACTAGATTGTTCTTGCGACTCAAAGAGTTGTCGTCTAGTCTTAACACCAACAGTAGAGTCACCAATAATATTTTCAGTATTATGCGCTGATTTCCATGTATTTCTATTCTTAACAATAATACTATCATCTATATCATGTACAGCATCATGCATATCAACATCTTTATCATCAGAAGATTTAATGGGAGTAGACGAGTCGACTAGTTTAGATATGTCAACTGGTCTAGTAGAGTTACCTTGAGCACTCACCTTCTTCTGGTCATCTGACTCGAGAGCTTTCATGAATGGATTATATGCTTGAACGGATTCATATACCTCTGAGTCTTTGTCAGATTCGACAGTTAGCTCAGTAGCTTTCTCACTGATCTTGTTGTTAGACGGGTCCTGTTGAGATTCTTCGAAAACCACATGTGGTGTTTCTTCCACACAAAGGGTTGAGTAGTTGAATACTCTAAATGCTTTGCTAGTCGAGGAGTATCCTAAGAATATCCCCTCGTCTGCTTTAGCATCGAATGCATTCAACTTGCTTTTCCCATTGTTATGAATGAAACACTTGCATCCAAATATATGAAAATATGAAACTCTGGGTTTTCTACCTTTCCATACCTCATAGGGCGTCTTACCTAGTGCTTTATTGATTGCACTTCTATTTTGTGAGTGGCATGCAGTGTTGATAGCTTCTGCCCAAAATTTTTGAGGCGTGTTATACTCTGTCAGCATGGTCCTGCAGGCCTCCTTAAGAGTTCTGTTCCTTCGTTCTGCTACTCCATTTTGCTGTGGTGTCCTAGCTGCACTAGTAAGGTGCTGGATGCCACGCTTAGAACAAAATTCTTTAATATAGCAGTTAATGAATTCAGTACCCTTGTCACTACGGATCTTGACAATTGACTGATTCTTCTCAACCTGTAACTTCTTCAATAGATCAGGCAAAAGTGTTTGTGTATCACTCTTCTTGTGTAAGAAGACTACCCAAGTGAACTTAGAATAGTCGTCTACCACAACAAGTGTGTACCTTCTACCGTTCAAAGTTGGAGGAGTTATTGGGCCATGTAAGTCCATATGTAGAAGTTCAAGAACTCTACTGGTTGAGAGGGATGGAATAGATTTAAAAGAGCCCTTCACCTGTTTACCTTTTTGACAGGACGTGCATACATGTGACTTATAGTAGACTTCATTGGGAATACCTTCCACAAGGTAGTCTCTGGCTATCTTATTAAGAACCTTAAAGTTTAGATGACAAAGGCGTCTATGCCAGAGCCAGCCAAGTTCTTTAGGATTCTTAGTAAGTAGACAGGTGTCCCTCGGACAACTGTTCCAGTTCACTATGTACACACTTCCTTGTCTAATGCCGACTAGTAGGACTGTGTGAGTTCTTTTGTCAATGATTTCACATTTCTGACTCTTGAACTGCACCTTGTATCCACGATCACAAAATTGTGAAACAGAAAGTAAATTGTATTTCAAGCCTTCAACATAAGAAACATCTTGAATCTCTATGTCTCCATTCCGAACGTAACCAAATCCTTTAGTAACAGCAATGGAGCTATCACCAAATATCACTTTTGGTCCTTCTTGCTCATGGTAGCTTGATAAGAGAGTCTTGGTACCAGTCATGTGGTGCGAACAACCACTATCTATATACCAAGTTTCTCCTGTTGAGCCACCTTTCTTGTATAGATCGAGTCGACCCTGCAATAGATGATAATACATAATTTAGGTACCCTCCTTGTTTAATGGGGTCCTTGGGGGTTAGTCGAGTTCAATGGAATCCAAATGTACATTGGAGTCCTGAACAAGTTTGACCTTCTAAGCTTTCGACCATATTTGTTGCAAAATAAGACCTTGTTGTCCTTATCTGGCCTATCAGTCGAGTTCGGGTCTACTCTTTGGAGAGAGCCTTTTGACTTAATCTCTACTTGAGCAGGCACTTGTCTATGATAGTCAGAGTAAGGTTTATATGCATTAGGTCCATACGGTTTATAGACATGTTTAGGTCTTTCTTCTCCTTTGATATCATATGACAAAGGTGGAGGATATAGAACCGCTTGTGTACGATATTTTGGACCTTCCTGTCTAGGTCTAGACGAGTAGAGTTGAGACTGCCTTATGAAAGGAGGTCTAGACTCTTGTCGTCTAGTCTGTACTTGTCTAGTACTAGTCTCCTCAGGATACCAGTCCTCGTATCTGACCTGATTTGGTCGTCCACGATTCCTAGTCCTTTGTTGACTTGTCTTAAACGGAACAGGCTTGTTGTTAACTTTCTTTTTACCTCCTTTGGTAATTGGAATGTTAACTCGAGCTTGTTTTGGTACAGTACCTTTTGATGGAGTGTCAATATCGTATATCAATGGTTCTTTTCCTTTATCATTAGTCAAAGAGCTTGAGATGAAAATAGTAGGGTTCTTAGGAACTTGAGTAGACGAGCTGGGTGTCTCAGCACCTATGCCTGTCTTGTCAGCAGGAGCCCTATACCTATCTGACAATTCAAGGTTAACCTTAGACGAGTTAACCAGGTCAGTAAGTTTAAGGTCTAATGTGACAACCTCGGTTTCTAAGAACTTATTACGTTCTTCAAGCTTTTTGAACTTGCTTTGTAAGACATTGAATTCATGTTTCTCAGTCGCATGTGTCTTAAGTAGGTCTTGATACAACTTGTCTGTCAATGCACACTTGTCTTTGAGTTGTCTCAACTCTTCTTGCAAGCGTTCATTTAGGACTGTTGTATTAGGATCTACTTTAGATTGAGCTTCCTTAAGATCAATGATTTCTTGTCTTAGAATGATGTTTTCATCACTGACTTCAATGAATGCCTTGTTGGCAAGTAGGAGGTCGTCTTCAACTGCACTAGTAGAGTGCTGAAGACTACTCCCTACTTGGCTACTGGCAGTGTCACTTTCATCAGAATCTGATTCATCACATGATTGAAAGGAAGTAACAGATGATACCTCTTGGTCGATTTTAGCCATGAAGCATAGACCATCATCAACTATGAATGCTTCATCGTGATCTGGTTCAGACGGGTAGCTAGATGAGGATGATGGCAATTCGTCTGAGTCAGAGTCAGAGTCATTATTGGCCATCATTGCCTTTTTACCACGGTTGTATCGTCTTTCCCTTCGTGCTTTGCGTTCTTCTCGATCATCAGTACTCAGGTCTGGACATTCATATATGTAGTGACCTGGCTTCTCACAGTTATAGCACACAAGATCATTAGTAGCCTTTTTAATAGGAGAGTTGTTCCTTCGTTTATCACGTCTATCAGAACGAGTAATCTTCCTACCATCAGACTCTCTATCTTGTCTGTTACCTTTCGAGACTTCGTCTCTCCTTCCGGACGAGTTTCAGTCTCGTCTGGTTTCAGACGAGTTCTTAGAAGCAGACCCTCTATGCTCTCTATAGAACTTCTTATATCTTCCGAAAAGGTTATTCAGCCTATCAAACTTTCTAACCATGAGGCTTACCTGATCCTTCAGACTAAGATCAGTATCTAACTCGTCTTTCACAGAAGCAGACCTAGTCTTAGTCTTAGACCTGTCTATCTTAGATGAACTAGCCTTAAAAGCAACGTTCTTAGATACAGCATGTTCTCTGTCACTACTTACTATGGGTTCATCTTCGTCTAGATCAAACTCATGAGCCTTTAGAGTTTGAAACATAGTCTCTGCTGTCCATACGTCTATATCTTGGGTATTCTTAACAAGCATTTTTACCATTTTCCATCGACTATCAAGGCTTTTGAGAATCCTAAGATTGATTTCACGTGGAGTATAAGATTTACCAAGGACTTCCAAGTCATTCATGATTTTAGTAAAACGAGTATCCAACTGGTCTATTGTTTCACCAGCTTTCATATGAAATGATTCGAATCTTTGGACTGCAGTGGAAAGCTTGCTTTCTTTGATTAGGGATGTCCCTTCACAGATGATAGCTAAGCGGTCCCACATTTCTTTGGCAGTTTTACATTTTAACACTTTTCCCAGATACTCATTAGGAAGAGTGTGTAAGATGTAATTCTTGGCCAAGCTATCCAAATTATTCTGTCTCATTTCTTCAGAGGTAAGTTCTGACCTTGGTTTCTTGACGAGCGTACCCACGGGTTGATTTGCGTCAAGGGCAGCAGTGTTTGGGATCATGGTCACTATCGGACCTTCAGTGATGACTGAGATCATTAAGTCATGAGTGGAGCTGAAGATGGCTTCCATCCTTAGCTTCCAATAGTCGTAATCCTGTACCTGAAACTTAGGTAGTTTGTTGGCGCTGATCTCAAGAGACATGATTTCAAGAAATAAGTGCTAAGTAGAGTTATGATCAAGAACAACAGATAAGTCAAGGACAGGGAGCACGAAACACAGATGATACAAGAATATGATCAAGAACACGTATACAAGAACAGTCAAGGACCAAGATTTCACCCTAAGTCTTGAGTCGGTTATCAAGAAACAGCAGTTCGTAAACTACTGCTCTGATACCACTTGTTGGTCCCAAGTTGAGTTAATATCGAGGGAAGCTAAAGAAAATGTCTAGAGGGGGGTGAATAGACTTTTCTAAAATCTTTCGATATATCAGAATTACAATATGCGGAATACGAAATTAACAATGAGCCCAATTCAAAATTATACTCAACTTATTTTCGAGAACTCTGTTCTATACTCAACTAGTCTAGTTCAGTTAAGTAATTAAATCAATTAAGCAATTTAAACAATCAAAACTGTAAAGTAAATCCAACACAAGATTTATAGTGGTTCGACAACTTGTCTACATCCACTCTCACAAACCCAGTTGTGATGTTTCCACTAAAACTCTTCCAATCGAGTACAAGTGTATGTTCCTGTCTTTAAAGTCCCAAGAAGAAGACTTAGATCTTCAACAGACTATACCTCCAGATATGTCTACGATCTTACTAGCGATTTACAAGTATCTAGCAACTTGAAAACAACAAAACAAAAACTAAAAACTTCTCTGATTTTCAGTAGTAGCCTTCTTGATTCTTCACTTGTCTTCTGGCTATCTTTCTGAACTTCAATCAACTCTGAGAGTAAACTTCGATTGAATCTTCAATAACGTTTGTAATCGTATCAGTAGTAATTCTCAATATCTCAGTAATCAGTAGTCAATGAATACCTTGGGGTATTTATAGACTTCAAATTCAAGAACTTTCAGTTGTGTAACAACCTTTCTTGAAAACTGCCTTCTAACTGATTCTTTTATTCCTTCCACGCGTTTCTTCAGTTAATTAGTTATTCCATAACTAATTCTTCAATTTCATCTTTAACACGCGTTTCTGTAACTAACTTTAAGTTGACCTGTCTTGTTTAAGTCGTGCACCTGTCTTGTCCAGTAGTAGTAGACTGCGTCTTCTCTTCTAGTGCGGTAGACTTCTAATAGAACTAATCTAGTCCTATCATCTAACCTAACAAGACTATTACATTACATTAAGCTTTTATAATACAAGCTTAGTCAACTTACAAACTATACAACGAATCTATCTATTACATATAGAAACATGAGCTCTATACAACATTTAAATAGCTCAGTAATAATCTAACATATATGAAGTACTTATAAATCGTACTTATCTTTTAATAATATTTGTCTTTTAAACTGTACTTGTCTTTTGAATTCTACTGATCTGTACAAGATGACTTCAACTTAACTAGACTAGATCAGTCAACACTTAGAAAATATTCAAGTCTTCTTTTGGCTTATCAAAACTTTATCTTTTATCTTTTATTCATCATTTAGGACTTGTTCTAGGATTCATATCCCAACAAATCCTTAACTACTCACTTCTACAACAAACTCTACTTCACTTTATGAGGTAAGGGTTTGAGGTTAAGGTTCCAACTAATTGAGATACCCTTTACAATAAGTACAGTGTAAAGGCTTAGGATATATCAGTGCTAAGCTTGGGATATTACAAGCGTGGCTTAGCTTTTGAAGTGATCAGGAAACTTGGGATTGAAATAGAAAGATTTGGTTTCCTTGAATTCTTGATAGTAGTTTGATAGCAGATAGTTGGATGCTTGAATCCTTGGATCACTTCTAAATTTATAGAACAATTTGATCAACTATCCGTTGGAGAGATAGGATTTCAAATTGTCTATTTGCAGCTCCATTGAAACGGCCAGGAGCCCAACCTTCTATTATCCACTGTGTAAGAAGGTTCTTCAATGGTTGCTTGAATGAATGCGTTGACTTCTGAAAAATGCGGCTGAGATGACTTGTGTCAGCTTCCAAATTTGCACATTTCCCAATGTTGATTGTGGCAGAACTTGTACTCTTCTCAACGGTCAGATGGGACAAGTTCTCTGATCAATTCTGTTGTACTTGGAATGTTCTTCATTCATTCAAGTTCCTCAGTCTTTAATTCTTCTAAGTCTTTAATGCTTGTTCAGGCTTTATGGCATTAATGCTTCATTAAATTTATCTTCTAGGAGTATAACATTCAATGCTCTTGATCTATTCAGACTTCATCTTGATCTGTTAATGATCTTATCAGTGCATTTAGCTTAGGCTTTCATCTTGATCATTCAGCCATGTTGTCCTCTTCAGCACAATTGTCTCTGTTCATTAAGCAGACTTGTCCTAATTGACTTAGATACTTAAGTTGCCTAACATTTTCAGCTTTGGACAACTATCCTTAACACTAATACATCTCAATAATTCTGAGATTAGACTTAGACATTGTTACAGTCTCAACTATCCTGAGACAACTAGATGCACTTTTCTATCTATCTCAACTAATCTGACCATCATCATTTAGGGGATTTTGGTATCTTAATCAAAATCAATTCATTTCCCAACATTTATACATTTATGTTATTTGTTATTTGTACATTTTACAACACAGGCATTCATCCCAAATCAGTCGTCAATGGAGGCCACAATTTAGTAAATGATTCCAAAGTTATTGGTCAACAATGCCGATCTTTGAGTGTTTTTACATGAAAATAGCCCACAACAAGAAATATTAACAAGAGCAACGATTTCAATACATAAAATCAAAAATAAAGTATGCAGAAACCAACATTCAACTACAAAATTGCAAAACTCATGGGATTAGAGCAGTTACCGAATTCATCTAGCTCTGAAACTACTAAGAAGCTGTCTGTCACGCCCCAATTTTCATTTAAACAAGATTTTACGAAATAATTGACAATTTAAAAATAAAAGGGCATGAACTAACTTTTCACTTGAAAAATGAGACTTAAAATTTTATTTTACAATAAAAATAATTAAAAATCAGCGGAAGCTTAAAGAATAAATAGCAATTCAATTGAATTTTTAAAATATCTAGAAAACCACAACGTCTCAATTGATTTTACTAAACAATGGTCATCCACCGCTCATTCTCGCCACCAGCTTCTCAATCTGAAATGTTAAAATAGAGGGGTGAGCAAACCATAGCTCAGTGGAGACATATTTGTCAAAACTAAATACAATAAGCAATTAAATTACCACAAACGTAAACATGCATTTAATGTAGTGTCACTTCTCAACTTCTCGTTTATAAAGGTCAGAAGACCTACTTCTTAACTTCTCGTTTATAAAGGTAAGAAGACCTAATTCTTAACTTCTCGTTTATAAAGGTCAGAAGACCTACTTCTCAACTTCTCGTTTATAAAGGTCAAATGACCTGTATTTCTCAACTTCTCGTTTATAAAGGTCATATGACTTGTATTTCTTAACCTCTAATACACAATTCACATTAGTAACAATAAAATCACAGATTGCATTTAATAATGACAAACAATTAAGATAGAAATCTTCACCTCAATAGATGAACGTATATGTGATATGTGAAAGAATTGTATGAATTATTTCTCGCAATTGTCATCGCCTAGCCATTTGGTATATGGAATATAAAAGAATATAATTTTCTTTTAAGCTATACTTAATATAAATAATATTTGATAGAGTTGATTGATATATTTAACACTTGCATACACACCACACATATATATATAGAGAGAGTTGGTCTCCTGTGCACAGTGTGCACGTGCACACTAATGCACAGATCAATCCTATATCTATATATAAAGACAAATATAAATAATTAAGTAATGAATGTTCTAGTGGTTATAGATACACTTCATAAGCATGAGGTCACATGTTCAAATCCTTTCCAACTTGTTTTCACTTCCACTTTTCATTAATTACTCACTTTTCAATAATAATAGTCCCTACTTTTCATTAATAAAATTTCCACTTTTCACTAATAATTTCAATAATAATAGTTACCACTTTTCAGTAACAAAATTTCCACTTTTCAATAATAAGAATTACACTTTTCAGTTAAAATATCTACCACTTTTCAATAATAAAAATTACATTTTTCAGTTAAAATATATATACCACTTTTCAGTAACAAAATTTCCACTTTTCAATAATAAGAATTATACTTTTAAAATATCTATAACTTTTCAATAATAAAAATTACATTTTTAAGTTAAAATATCTACCACTTTTCAATAATAAGAATTACACTTTTCAGTTCAAATATCTACCACTTTTCAATAATAAGAATTACACTTTTCAGTTCAAATATCTACCACTTTTCAATAATAAGAATTACACTTTTCAGTTAAAATATCTACCACTTTCAATAATAAAAACTACATTTTTCAGTTAAAATATCTAACACTTTTCAATAATAATAATTATATTTTTCAATAATAAAATCTACCACTTTTCATTACTTTATTAATTAATTAATTAATTTACCATTATTAATTAATTACAGTTCTCATTTTTACAATTCTCATCACTTAATTAATTTACAATTATTAATTAATATATAATTTTCATTTTTATTTTGCTTATTGCTATCATTGTTAATTTAATTAATTAAAACGGGTATATTTAATTATAAATTGTACCGTTAAAAATATTATTAAAATTGAAAAAATGTTATTCTTATTATTGAAAAATGGTAGATTTTTTTATTGAAAAATATAATTATTATTATTGAAAATTGGTAGATATTTTAACTGAAAAATGTAGTTTTTATTATTGAAAGTGGTAGATATTTTAACTGAAAAGTGTAATTCTTATTATTGAAAAGTGGTAGATATTTGAACTGAAAAGTGTAATTCTTATTATTGAAAAGTGGTAGATATTTTAACTTAAAAATGTAATTTTTATTATTGAAAAGTGATAGATATTTTAAAAGTGTAATTCTTATTATTGAAAAGTGGAAATTTTGTTACTGAAAAGTGGTAGATATTTTAACTGAAAAATGTAATTTTTATTATTGAAAAGTGGTAGATATTTTAACTGAAAAATGTAATTCTTATTATTGAAAAGTGGGAATCTTGTTACTGAAAAGTGGTAACTATTATTATGGAAAAGTGGGAATTTTGTTACTGAAAAGTGGTAACTATTATTATTGAAAAGTGGAAATTTTGTTACTTAAAAGTGGTAATTATTATTAGTGAAAAGTGGAAATTTTGTTACTGAATAGTGGTAATTGTTATTAGTGAAAAGTGAAAATTTTATTAATGAAAAGTAACAATTATTATTATTGAAAAGTGGAAGTGAGTAACGAAAAAAAAAACTAATAAAAAAACGAAAATAAAAACTCAAAAAACAAAAGTTTGAAAGTAATGTAATTAATTAATAATGGTACTTTATTAATTAATTAATTAATTAATTAATAGGAAAAAAAAGGGAATTAATTAAGTTAGAGTAGGAGGATAAGGACAAAAGCATGTGCACCAAACTTGTTTTGGTGCACATGGTGCATTTGAAAATTTCACATATATATATATATATATAGTAAAACCTCTCAATAGTTATATCCTTGGGACCACAAAAAAATATTCCTAAATGTGGGTTATTCCTAAATAGAGTTATAAGGTTTTTTTTTTTTTTTAAATGCATGTATATTATATAATGGTATAATTAGTAGATACATGTACATGATGTAATGTGTTGAACTTAATTGAACTAATTTACTCACGTAATATGAAAAGACAATACTCAAGAGTCACCCACCATAGATGCATGTACTTGCTTTAATTTTTTCATCTATAAATACTATGTATAATACATTTTTTTTAAGCTTACTCGGCAAGTTGAAAATGTTTTTGGTTCAACAAGAAGGTGGTCATGTGGACGAGCTAATGCGCACACGCAAGTTGAAGGATAAGGTTACAACACAAAAGATTAAATCATTGTCATAATCAACCTTGAACAAGTATTTTAAATCAACTTAAATCTATTGTAAAATTATATATATTATTATGATTTATTCCTAAATGGAGGTGTATTTCTTTATGTTGGGACTTAAAAAAATATGAATTATGACAATATGGAGTTTATTCCAAATTAAAACTGGTTCCAAGTTGGGACCATGAATTTTTATTTCTAAAGAGAGTTTATTCCTTAATAAAGTATTCTTTTTGAGAGGTTTTACTGTATAGCATTGGTGTGAAGGTGAGGGAAGCCAACATATTCATATTAATGGACGGATGTTACAATACTTAAATCAATTAACTTAAATGTCATAATAAAAAATGCATGGCAGGAGAATGGAGTGTCAAAACAATCAAAAAATTGCAAAGGGGATTATGATATTAATATCTCTATTTTATATGAAAACCAATTGATACAATTATATATTAAATATATATACACGCATATATCTATATATAATTATATATTATAATTTTTTTAACATAATATATAAATTAATTATTTCTTAATTTAATTTCTATTTTTATTTTTATTATTATAAAATTTCTGGAGCTCCGAGGATAGGCATCAGAATCGTGAATCTGGAGAGATTTGTTTCAATCTCGATTCAGTTCCGATAAAAGTAGTTTCCATCAATCGGTAAAAGATAACCCGTCGATTGACACACATTACGCAGATCCAAGAAATAATATATATAATTTTCTTTTAAGCTATACTTAATATAAAGGGTTAATTGCAAAAAAAAATCACGACCTTTAGTAAATTTATCAATTACAACATATCCTTTATTTCTTTGCAATTCGATACATCAACTTTTTCAGTTTTACAATTTAATGCACGGGTAAATTTTTCAATCAATTTTAAAATGATGTGGCGCCGAAAAAATCAAAATCGCCACATTGGCGCCAAGTAAGACTGCCACCTAATTAATTATTATTTTTTAATGAAAAAAAAAACAATTTAAAAACCCTTTAAAATACAAAATTAAACCAGCCCGGCCTTATTAATCATCCTAAACGCGCACGCACACAAAGACATCAATTCTGTTCACTCAGAATTTGCACGCATCACGGCATATGGTGGTTCCTGTTATCATTACTTAATCAATTGAGGAAATAAGTGTGGTTAGTCAATAGACTTCGTATGCATCCCTGCAATTACATGAAGTATTTTTTTTTCTTTTCTTCTTATTATGGATGTTTTCTGTTTATGGTGTCATTAATGATTCTTCTAGGGTTTATCAATAAGTGTAGTTTGTGCTATTGGTGTGTGATTAGGAAAAATTGAGTCAATAGAGGAAATAAAATTGTGTGATTACTTAATAAATATGTTTTGTGCTCTATTAGGAAAAATAAGACAATAAAATAGAGGAAGATAATACATGACTCGTTAATCCACAACAGAAACAGAGGAATAAATGTGGTTAGAGGAATGAGAAATTGTTTTGCTTTACAGAACTTGATTGGATTTCTTTTCTTATAAAATTGTTTTTCTCAATCTTTACTCACAAGATTTCATTCGTTTCTGCAGAATCTAAGTTTACATTATGAATAAATTAGGAGAAAATTTATTGGTCAAGTTCTTAAATATTTTTGTTGCTTCTGATAAATCGTGGGTTAAATAGATATTTATGAAGTTTAATCCAAATCAATAGAAGTAAATATGTTTAGGATTGTCAATTAATGGTGCTGAGATGTACTGCATACTTTGAAATTGAACTTAGAGAATTTTTTATTTTTCTGATCAAGCAAACTCACTGATTTTATTAATGAGTGAAAGATTATAACAAGATTACATATGGTAACAGTAGAAGATAATGCCAACTACACAAGTTTTCCTACTCAGATTAGTCCTATGCTTCGTAATTGACAGGAACCTTCTTGGATTTTCAATCCAACCATACTGGGATGTCTCTTAGTTTGGCGTTGAAGCTAGTCACCCAGCTCCACATTCTTCCTTTGATGTCGTCGCCATGTTCCATTCTCTATTGTCAAATACCCTCTTTGTCTTGTCTCGGCTGCTGTGATTCTTGTATTCTTCCGTCTGTTCAAGCATTCCATCTCCATCTCCAACTGTCTTCTTTCTGTCTCTTCACTCAAGGGATACCTGTTAATAACAGATACGAAGTTATCAAACATGATTCTTTCTCGTTCAAATAATCCCCTCCTCCACCTCCATTCCCAGACCCAAGAGAACTTGATGCATCTTATATGCCTAACCTCATAGTGAGTCCTATCATTTATGCAGTAACGTACATTTGAGCAAAGGCATATTAGTGGAGTGACAATCACGTGAAACACTTAGGCATGATTTTCCAACTGGTTATCTTTTCTTTTCTTTTTTGGTTAAGTAAAGAACGTTTATTGATAATCAAACTAAGTTTTACATCATACAAACACAAGTAACATGAGTACCATATCAACTAAAAGGAATAAAACCAGCAAAGATCCTTGTGGCATCTTCATTTTATTTTTTTGGAAAAAGCCAAATACATTCATTAGACAAAGCTGGAGCATAAGAAATGCTTTCACAAAAGATTACAATAGAGAAACATACACCACATGAACAACAAAACAGGGAACTAAACCAGAACAACAACAAAAACTATAAAAAACTCAGAACCTATTAAGTGACGCCCTAATGACTTAACCATAGCGACGCATTACTTTTTATCCTCGTAATAATGTCTCCGCTGCCTCACGACCATTGAATATCATCGCGTTTCTCGCCTGCCCTTTCAAATTTGTCAAACTGTACTTTGCGAAATTAATTGCAAATTATAACTCGGCTGCCCGCCATCAAATTTCCATGAACGCGAGAAGAAAACCCAAGAGAAGAAGCCATTAATTAAGATACCTAAACTAACAATCAATTAAGAGAATGATCTCATTCTTCTGCTCTCTTCCCAAATTCCATGGAGAATTATAAGAGCAACGCGATTGATTGAAGGAAGCCCATCTTAAACAAACAAGTCGATTGAAGGATTGACGAATTGAAGAATGCAACCCATCTTAAACAAACAAATCGATTGAAGAATTGAAGAAAGTGATTAAGATTTATGTTCAACTAGGGCTGGTTTATTTTTGTATTTTTTAAGGGGTTTTAAAAAAAATCATTAAACAATAATAATTATTTAGTTGGCAGTCTTACTTGGCGCCGATGTGGCGATTTTGATTTTTCCGGCGCCACATCATCTTAAAATTGATTGGAAAATTTAATGGTTCATTAAATTGTAAAACTAAAAAAGTTAGTGTATTAAATTGCAAAGAAAAAAAAGAATATATTGTAATTGATAAATCTTCTAAAGGTCGTGATTTTTTTTGCAATTAATACTAATATAAATAATATTTGATAGAGTTGATTGATATATTTAACACTTGCATACACCACACACACATATATATATATATATATATATATATATATATATATAGCATTGGTGTGAAGGTGAGGGAAGCCAACATATGCACATTAATGGACGGATGTTACAATACTTAAATCAATTAACTTAAATGTCATAATAAAAAATGCATGGCAGGAGAATGGAGGGTCAAAACAATCAAAAAATTGCAAAGGGGGTTATGATATTAATATCTCTATTTTATATGAAAACCAATTGATACAATTATATATTAAATATATACGGGAATGTTATGATGACCATCGCTGGGCACTATTTTTTGTGTCCACCGCTTACGTGGCATGCCACATCATTATATTATGTAATTTTAGATTATTTATTTATTTTGTATATTTTCCATAAAAATAGGAATAAAATCTTTCCTTATCTTTTATCCTATATTAAATTATATTTCCATGTAAATAGGAATAAAATGTTTCCATTAACAAATTAAAAAATAAGCATATCCTTCCAGCTTTAATATTTCGGTCTCAGCCTCAAAATATTTTATACATACCCCATAATTTTAAAATACAAAAATAAATGTAAAATAACTAACCATATTTTATACATACCCCATAATTTTAAAATACAAAAATAAATGTAAAATAACTAACCATATCGCGCCATACCGTTATCATACCGAAAATTTCGATATCGAAAATATTGATACCGTTATCATACCGAAAATTTCGGTATACCGAAAATTCGGTATAAAAAATCTCATACCGAATGTCGTACCGAAATTTCGGTATATCGTACCATACCGAATTTTCGGTATATACCGAATCATACCGAAATATCTACACGCCGAATCATACCGAAATATCGAAAAATACCGAAATATCGGTATACCGAATTATACCGAAATACCTAAATTAATTATAAAAATCATAATAGCTGAATATATCAAAGTATCAAACACAAATGAAAAGAGAATACAATCCTACTTCAAATTCAACAATACAAAATATAACTCTCATTCAAATTCAACAATACGAAATACAATTCTCGTTCAACTTCAATAATCTCCAAAAACCTGCAAAAGATAAAATCTGATATTTATAAAACAGATTAACAGAACTCTTAAAAACATAAAACAGATTAACAGAACTCTTAAAAACAGATATTGAAATTTAGGGATGGAATCTACTATATCTGATATTTATAAGAAAATCTAAAATGTATATCGAAATTTAGGGATGGAACTCTTAAAAACAGATAACATAACTATTAAAAACAGATATGGAAATTTAGTAGAAATAATTATTAAAACTGAAAGTAGATACTATCTACTGTATAAGAAAGTCGGTCATTAAAATCTGATATGTAGAAATAATTATTAACAGAACTCGGTCATTATCAGATTTTCTTATACAGTATTCTAATGTATAAGAAAATTAATGTATCTACTGCCTAATTAAGAAAATTCTTAAAAACTTAAAAAATTATTAATTACCAATTTCAATAGAACTCCAAAATCCCAAAATCCCAAAATCTGTAATATCAATATGAACTCCACATCCCAAAATCTAAAATCGGTAATATGAACTCCAAACCTGTAATATTTATAAAATCTGTAAAAATCTAAAATCTGTAATATTCATAAAATCTAAAATCTGTAAATAATATTCATAAAATCTGTAAAAAAAAATATGAAACCATACCTGATGGCGAGCGTGGAGAGGCGGCGGTGGCGACGCGAGCGTGGAGAGGCGGCGGTGGCGACGCGAGCGTGGAGAGGCGGCGGTGGCGACGCGAGCGTGAAGAGGCGGCGGTGGGCGGTGTGCAGTGGTGGCGACGCGAGCGGCACTAGCAGTGAGGAGCGTGCAGCTGAGGCGTGGAGCGTGCAGCGAAGGCCCACAGCGGCGCGGTCCGAATCGTCCGCCGACGATTCCCTTAAAGGCTGAAGCTGAACCGCTGCTGAAGAGATAAGAGTGTAGGAGAAGGCAAAAGTTTTAGGGCTGAAGTGCTGAACGGCTGATACTTAGATTTAGGGTTTTTGTTAGAATTTTAAAATTTATTTTTTAATTTAAAATTTTAATTATATTATTAAATAATTATTTTATTAATATTTCGATATTTCGGTATATACCGATATTTTCGGTATATCGAACTTATCGAAATTTTCGGTATATACCGAAATACCGCGGTATGGCCATTTTTCATACCGTTATCATACCGAAAATATCGGTATGATAACATACCGTACCGAAATTTTCGATAATTTCGGTATTTTTTCGGTACGATAAGCCCGGTATACCGAAATTTCGGTATATTTACCCACCCCTAAATATGCCTAATGCCTTGGAACCACATTTCTCCTTACTTAGTTTTGTTATTGACTTGGACTGGACTAGTTTTAGTTTGCTTTCTTAGGGGCATTTATAGATAACATTAGAATTAATTAGTTTTAGTTTTTAAAACCTTCCTAGAAAATCAATCGTGTCTAGATATAATCGTGCCAACAAATATCACTTTTATACTAACTCTTCCCTTTGGGATCGACTCGTACTTACCACACTACGATAAACATCGTACGCTAGCGGTTGACTATTTTAGTGTTGTAAAATACGTGAACAAAGCCCCATTAATTTAAATTAATTATTTGAATGAAAATTTAGGTAATTAGTGAAGAGATTACATGAGCTTGAGCTTTAGTATGCAAGTGAAAAAACATGATTATGAATTAGAATACATAGAGTAGGTAGAACCCCCTTGTTATGTGATTACCCAAGTAGGAACAAGTCTATTTATCCTTCTTATCTTAGGTGCTTTATTAGAAATATTATATATGATTGCTCTTATCATGCATCAACCAATGAATTAAACGTCCAAGTTAAATTTTAATCGATTTTCACGTAATGAAGAACACCCGAACACTCTCGCTCTCATTTGATCTTTGATTACTATTTCACTTATTTTTCTAATTAATATTTATTTTGTTAATTTTTTCATTTATTATTAATCGCGCATCTCTTGTCTTATCACTATAATTACGTGACGACGTATAACATTAAGGCAAGAAAACTAGTCCCGTGGATCGATAATTTAACCGGACACTTATCAATTATTACGAGGACCATCTTATACTTGAGAGGCGAGTATTGAGAAAATATGTGTTAGCTCGAAGCTTCTTTCAGTTATTTTAAGATATACTGTATAATATATGAGCAATGCTTGTATGAAATATTTCACACATGAAATATGTTTAATTAAGTTAATTTAAAAAAAAAACGCGAGTTATAAGTCTGGATTTGAGTTGCCCAAAAATTCACGAATCACAAGCATGTGATTTACTACATGGCTAATATATTGTTATTATAAGGTTAAAGTATTACCACTATAAGACCAAAAGTGTAATACTACATGTCGAGAAATGTTCTGGAAAATTCGCCAAAAAAAATTGAGAATTTTTATAAAAAAGGCCCTTCATAGACTTACCTTCTTAATAAAGGACCACTAATATAATCTTTTTAAATAAGGACAAAGACATATGTTAATAACCCTTTATGCCCTTATATTTAAATATGAAGATTAATTTATTAATTTAATAATTAAAGGAACAAGTCGTAATCTTCCTTATTTTTCGCCATATATTCAACCACATTTCAATCCATAAAGATTCCTTCCGTTTAATATCACTGCTATGGAAATAATAATTTGACCATCCTTATTCGTATGCAATATGCACGATTGATAATAATTTTCAATTAAACCAATCGTAATTTCCAAATCGGGTTCGTCATTGTGGTTTGTTAATCGGGTTGTGCATGTTTTTTCTCATTTAAGTTGCAGAATCTTAATCGATGGACTCTGTGGTAATTCTGAAAATCGAATTCAATGGGAAGATCAAGTTGGTTCGTGTTAGTCACTTTTCACTGTATGCATATGTTGTGAATCAAATCATTGGTATGTGGCCTACGTTTTTTTCCAATACTATATCAATGCCGTATTCAGTTGGTAGCATTAATAATTGTTGTTTGGCATCGGACGATGATTTGGGTGGATTAATTGTGTTTTGCCAGTTTTCTTCAGAAAAATTAGTTAATGTTTATTTAGATGTTCAACATTCATCTGTTCCAATTATTGCGGACCAGAATTCTGATAATTTGGAAAATAGGGCTATAGATTATAGTGACAGTCGGTGTAAGCTTCCAGCGAGTGTCCTGGACATTTCTGGAAATGTAAAAAGTAATTATACATGAGAGAATCTTATTGTTAATTACTATGCATCCCAACAAGTATCTGTAAACCAACACAAAAATATTGTATCCACTGATTCAAGCCAGAATCCTCAATATTTCAATTCAACTGAATTTACAGGCGTGGGTAGCATGTGTTATAAAAAAGCGTTGCACATCCATTCATAATGTTATTGAGGAATGCTTCTTCATGTGGAGAATTTCGGAAGACAAACCGAGTACTTGTAAGACTTGTGGCAAAAAAAGGCAAACACGATTCTTTGACGTGTGCAGCTGTTTTTGGAACCGACAAGACTAATACTTCTCATTAGAATTATGTAGGTTTTTTACCTTTTTTTAGTGTGTTTTTTACTGTTTTGAAACATCTTATTGAGTATGCAGTTCTGATTTCAATAATTACGACTAGTTTGTTTTAATTTATTTGCAGAATTTCCGTTGTTAAGTTTAATTGGTTTATGTATTGATTTTTTTTAAATAGAATTATGTCATAATAATTGATATCCCTTTTTTCACTTAACATTCCACAATCATATGTAAATACTGCATCATTTCTTTAATACTTATAGTTATCAATAGATTACGATCTGTTTAAATGCAGATATGGTCTGCATGTCAAGATATAATATGCAAAACAAATTACTAATATGCAGTCTATGCAGATCTAGCACACTTATTTTATGCATTAAATCCTTTGTATTGCATAATTTATATTATTTTTCTGCACAGTTAATATGATTTGCAGATACTTGTTGTTTATTTTTCATATTTTTTCTCAGCATTACTTGGTGTCATATTATTGTTGTTTTCGTATTCATTAACAACAAAAACAACAAAAATAATTGAAAAAAAAAACTTAATGTATAAAGTATATGTTTTAATATACATAATTTTCATTTATTTTAATTAATTTTTATTATTAATGCACATCAGACTCATAATATGCAACGAATATAAAGAAATTGATTGCATTATTTAAAAAATATGCAGAATTTATGTTTGTCCTTCTACATAGTATTATGTGTGCAAAAAATCTTATCTCGTTCTGCATAAAACGAAATTTGTTTACATTCTTATATTCAGCTCAAAATAATCATAAATAATGCATAAAACGAAAGTTGTTTGCTGGCACCCTCACTAAAATATCAGAAGCTATATCGTCTGAAATTATATCTAATAACCTTGAAAAATGCATCATTTTTTTAATGGTTTCTGCAGAAGAAAAGAAAACAAATATTTGTTATAATAAACAATGAATATAAATTCCGTATAGTGTACTTCTTTGTACTGCAATTCAAAAATTTAATTGAATAAGAAATAAACCAACCGCTTAGGTTGGGGTAGTGGAGTAAATTTTGGTTATTTATTAAACAACAGTTACATGTAGTGGGGTTTTTTTGGTAGTGGAGAATGTGTGACATCTAATGGGTTATATGTATTAATGAGAATTTAATTTTAACTTCAGTGTATTATAACATTATTACAAGATAATATAAATTTTCCTACATTAATGAAATAATAAATAAACATATTTTTCCACATTACATATTTTTCTTTATATGACATTTATTTTATGTTGAATTAATATATATAAAATTAATATTTTATTTTTTTAAACGTCAAATTTATAATATAAGGTTGTTTTTTCCTTTTATGCAATAAGTTGCATAATTTAAATTTAGTATTTCATGTGTATCCTATTTAAATTATATTCAATTTTTAGTAATATTATACTGCCTCCGTCTAATTTTATTATACCAATTTCTCCGGGCACGGGTTTTAATAAATATTGATTAGTTTATGTATAAAGTAGATAAGTTGAGGGTATGATGGGATGTTGTGGGGTCCATTTATAGGTAAAGTGTTGCTTATGAATAAAGTTAGTGGCAATTTGAGTAAATAACTGATGGTTGGAGGGTGGAGATAAAGTAGTGTGAATAGTATTATTTCCATAAAGGGAATGGGCATAATAAAATTGGACAACCAAAAAAGAAAAGTGGGAATAATGAAATTGGACGGAGGGAGTATAATATAATTACTTGATTTTTCTTATATAATGAAATAAATAAATACAAAAGTAATGACTCAATATATATAAAAGTGATGACTAAATTATTTTTCTGCAGATCAATTAATGGAATTGACGTTAGCTTTAGGAAAGTCTTAATTGATTAGCGCAATTTTCGAAGAGTTGATAGACAAACATTTAAATTTTAAAACTAATTGACTTTCTATATATTAAATTCGAAATTTAAATAGTAAGGGCATGATGGTACATTTATATTACATTTTGATCTTAATTTGAAACTATTTTAAACCATGTTCTTATTTAAAAAATCACTAGGTGAAAAGACCTTATATGTGAAATCCCCGTTGGGCCAATCCGTCCCGCTATAAAAAAATACGAGTTGGGCTCAGTTTTTCTCAACCGCTAGGAGGCGGGCCTACAGGAAACGCCCCGTTTAGACCGCAAGTTTTAGCGGGTTAGGGGTGAGCCAGCCCGCCTTTTTTTACTTTCAATAAAAAAATTAGTAATATTATTTTTATTTTATTATTATTATTATTTTAATATTATAGAAAAATAACAAAAGTAAGTCACGTCTTTGAGACTTATTCAACAACTCAAAATCTAGTCATGCAATTAACAAAAAAAAAAAAGAGTCAAGCACAACAAGTCTTTGTCTCGCATTACAAATTTGTGCTTCTCGCGCCGTTTGTTTTAGTTCTGACGTCAGACGTCGAACTTCTGATTATATAGTTTCATTGTTAAATTTTAGATTAGGATAATAAATTTAATAATGAACGTGCAATAAGAGATGAATATTAAGAGACTTTGAAGACAAAGTGGGATAGCTCAAGTGGTTAGAGCATCACTACCTAGGCCTTAGGTCCTGGGTTTGAGTCATGGGAGGGGAAAAAAGGATGGGTATTTAACTTCCATAAAAAAAAAAAAATTAAGAGACTTTGAATTTTGGAAATAAAGGTGATGAATTTAATAATTTTTTTTTAAAACTCGGGTCGGCCCGTGTAACCCGCCCCTTTGTGGGCTGGGTTGAGGTTTTGGGAGCCCGTCTAGCAAATGGGCTGACCCGCCCCGTCAATTGGTGGGCTTTTAAGGTTTTGGCCCGTCCCGCCCCGCCTACCCGTTTCGACAACTCTAAGTACACTTTTGGCCTTATAGTTACAATAATTTTGCATTGCAGTAATATAGTTTTGGTCATTTTGTAGCAGAATTTTTTTGACTTTTTAATAACATATTTTTGCTTGAATAAATATTTTGCTGCTACAAGGCCCAAAATGTTCCGGCAAATTCAAACAAAAAATTAAGTGTTCAGAATATTTTTGAACTTGTAGTAGTATACTTTTGACTTTGTAAAACAATACTTGAAAGCGAAAACATATATTTAAATTAGGTTGTGTTTGGATGGAGGGATTTGATTTGAGGAGGTATTTCAAATGAAAGGTTTTGAAAATAGATGGATTTCAAATGACATGGTTTTAGAGAGAGATTTAAAATCATCTCAATTTTAACTAAAAAAATATGTTTAGGATTTTAAATCCAATTATTTCATTTTTAATCCAAACAGGGAGAGTGAATTTGAATGATGGATTTGAAATCCATAGATCAAATCCCTCCATCCAAACGGAGCCTTAGAGAATTTTCCATATTAGAGTCATTACTATAGGCTATAGCACCCTAAACAAATAGAAACTATAAGTTTAAAAAGTTTCTATTAAGTTCAAATTATAGTTAAAAAACAAAAAATACCCTTAATATACATATCTTACATTATTTTCGAAAATTAAAAATTAAATTAAATTTCATAATTTTTGATCAATTCCTTAATTTTATGGCATATTTTCGAAATCATCCCTCCCATGCACGCTGCTGAGAAGCAATCTCGGGCGTCCAATTTAATCCAACAGATTCTATAATAATCTCCTATCGCCTGATTCTTTCTCGATCTCCTCGATCCTGCTTTCAATTCTTCCCTCTCAAATCTCCTAATAATCCTCTTTCGCCTGTATGATTCTTTCTATCCTCCTGTTTTGATTACCATAACTCCGGCCACTACTGTTTTTTGTTTTGTTTTCCAGAGATTATTCAATGCAGAGGAGCTAACTCGATACAATGGAACTGCCCGGCCATTCTCTTTGCAATTCTGGGGTACCCTCTTCTTTCTATTTATTTTAGTTCCGATTGCCTTTTCTTTCTTATAATCCGATCCAGATCGATCAGTTTTTGATGTAAGTAAAGAGAAAAGTCACCTGGAAACCTTGATATGATATGGTGGTACAGTACTACTCAATCGACGAGTATACAATGAATGGAAGGATTTTCTACCCCTCTGAGAAATCTCGATCGGTTCACAGAAATATTATTATTCAATTTTATGTATGAGAAATGCGATCTTCATTAAAAAACAAATTAAGATTTTCTCAGATTCGCTGCTGCTGCAATCAGAACTGAAATTTATTTTGCATCTCTTGGGACGTTTTATTCCATTTCTAAAGCTTTCAGCCCAAAATGACAGAAACCTCTCCTCACAAAATTATATCTGATCAAACTAATGTCCCACATCAAATAATCGCCTTTAATTTCTACTCAGGTAAGTCATGTAGATAGATAGCTAGGCCATATGCATAATAACATTGTCCTTGTTACTTTTTTTCCACTTAAATAGTTAGTGATCGAAGATAGGCTATGCATTGTCCGCATAATAACATTGACCGTCGACAATTATGCTAAATGACACATTTTTTCTGAAAGATTATATATATTGGCCGGCCATCAATGTTATCCATATGACAGTTGTTAAAAAAAATTGGATATATTTTTTTCCTTAAAACAGGAGGCTCAACATTAAATATTAATGTCAATGAAGGTCTTCTAGTGATTACTTTTTAATTATGCCCACTGTTCAGTGCAAAATTAATGTCCTCTTTTCGTATCGTCCGTCCTTCCTTTTGTGGGATTCGAGGAAGAAAGTTATGGAGACGACTTTGTTCTCGCCGATCGAGAGAGGGGATGAGGTTAATTTTAGAGAGGGAAAATAGTCTGTGTTGAGTTGGCACGCAGGTGGAGGAGAGAGGTGGAATGGTGATGGTGATCCTTTGCTAGGTTGTGCTAATTCCTGGATTATGTTGTGTATCGGTTAAAATTATAGTATTTATTTATGTTGCATCGGTGAATTGTTTGTCTTGTTTGTTGTGCATGAAAATGTACTAGTCTGTTTTATATCTCAACTCAGGGTCAGATGTATGAATGAAAGCTATAAATGAAATAATATTGTTATTTGATAACAGCCATTATGTTTGTTGAGTTCATGAAAATCGCTTTCCACTATTGATATTAGCTAGGTTTCCGTGTGATATTGGAAGCAGTTGCATTCATTGATCAGTTTGAATGGTCCCTCGTTCTTTAATTTGGTTGAAACTCTAACCTCCTGAATTTAACACAAGGAAAAGGAAGTTCATTGTCGGAGAAGACGTTGACGCCTTCCACAGTGACGACTGGTGGGAAGGCATCGTCATGTCTGTTGACGACGACGGCACCTACTCTGTCTTCTTCATATCTTCGCATGAGCAGTTACTTTTTCAGGAGTCTGAGCTTCGCCTCCATCGTGAGTGAGTCAATGGAAAGTGGGTCCCGCCTTTAGAGGAAGATACAATAGCAAGCGGCGGAGGCATGAGAAGGAAAGAATTTCATACTCAGTTGATAGTCTCAATAACTTTTGTATAGAATTCCATTCATATGCACTTCAATATATTATCAGATTGCACTTCAATATACATATTCATACACAAATGCATGAAACATTGTCTATATGCACTAGAATACGAATAGATTTTATAAAATGCACTATAATACGCATTATCATATTGACTTATTGTTGCATAACCGTATGTTTTTTTTCATTTATGTTATGTTTTATTATTATTTTTATTATTGATTATTATTTTAAATTATCAAATTAATTAGGTCGAATAGATATGTGAGTTTGAAATTTTGCAGCCAATTATTGATTATTATTTTATTGTTAATTATTATTTTAAATTATTAACAAATGCAGCTAATTAAATGTGAAGACATTTTGGAAGGTGAGAAAATTACATAAATTTTGAGAATCTGCATTTAAAAGATGATTCCATGTCAAAGTTGACTTAAATATATAAATAAATAAATTCGAAAATTTTCAAATTAATAAAAAGGGCAGATTTGTCTTATTAAGTTCAATTTGAACCTATTAAAAACAAAATACTCCCTCCGTCCGCCAATAAGTGTTACGTTACTTTTTGGCACAAAGATTAAGAAAAGTGATTAAATAATAGATATAGTACAAGTGATGTGATTGAGAGAGGAGAGAGATAGAGAGAAAAAGTAAGATATAAAGTGAAGTGTAAGAAAAAATACTTACTAAAAAAGGTATGGGAAGCTTATAGGCGGACGGACCAAAATGGTAAAATGGAAAGCTTATAGGCGAACGGAGGGAATAATAAATTAGGCTATAATTGAAAAAAGTAGAAGTGAAATGAACCTAATAATTTAAAATCCATGTTTTAAACTCCGAAACCAGATTTAGGACCAACAATCCAAACCTAAAACGGTGGTAGGCTCGTGACTAATACTCTGTGACTGATTCTTATCATTATTCAGCTCATTCACTTCAATTCTTCAATTCTCATGATATTGGGTTCATCAATAAATAGTAAATGATATATTTTGTCCAGTGTCCACATTAATATTATTTTAAAATTTGTACTCCCTCCGTCCCTAAAAAATTTTCATACTTTCCTTTTTTGTTTGTCCCCGAAAAATTTGCATACCCCAAAATAGAAATAATCATCACAATCATCACCCTCACAATATACACATATTTATCCTTTATGCCATTACTTTTGAGATCTACTACACACTCACCCACCTACTTTATATATAAAAGTTTACAAAATTACCCCTCAACACTCTCATCATTACACTTTTTTCTTAAACCATGTGCCCAAGATTCCCGCAAACTTTTTGAGGACGGAGGGAGTAATATTTTTCAATATATAATTCGATTTATTTTCACATTAGTTTGATTTTGTCAAACCCAACACGTATAGTGGACTTAAAAATCAAAACTCAACACGTAACTTGGACGCGGGAGTCATTGAATTGGACTTTGTAGACTTTGTAAAATCAAAGTCCAAACACACACTTGACTCATTTTAGCGTTAAGTACATTCAATTACTGCTAATTTATATTTTTGTCTACCGCCTCACTATGTTTTATATTTTTTTATTGACTATTTCTCTATCCTTTTTCTTTTACTTTTCTTTACATTTTTTTTTCTCTATCTTAATACTTTACTATATATTTAATACTATTATTTCTTAATATAATGTTCACGAATGTGCTATGAATCAAATCAATCAATATCAGTTCAAACATTCTCCATTAATTAATTATAAAAAAAAAATCCAACACAATTGTTTGCATAATTCATACATGTATATTATATGGTCTGCTATGGACTCGAGTGCATGTTGTGCACCCTAGTCCATGTTGCACTTTTCAGTTTACTGACTTACACTTTTTTAGTAAATGGTGTTGCACTTTTCAATTATTAAACTGTATAATAATATTTTTAGTAATAATTAAAAAGTGCAACACCATTTACCAAAAAGTGTAAGTCAGTAAACTGAAAAGTGCAACATGGACTAGAGTGCACAACATGCACTATATCTTAAAACTAGATGAGAACCTAAAACATATAAAAATGTGTAAGATGTTCTCTTGTACAATTGACGTGATTATAATTATATAAAATTATCAACTTAATAGGAAAAAATAAATCAAATTGAACTTATGAATAAATTGATAAAAATTGATCCATCATCATCACAAGGTCTGAGATAAAAAAAATTGTAAAAATAAATGTGTGCTTTTCATAGGCATTGGAGTGGACCTATCTTACCAAACCAATTTGGACGTATGTTTTGATCCCTAACTACACTTCAGCTTCTGATAACGAAAATATTATTCATACTACATCCGTCTCAACATAACTTTTTCATTCTTTTTAACGTTCCACGCTTAATTTTGCATTTTTGAACACATTATTTTATTTTTTAAAATCACATCACTTGTAATACCTCTATTATTTTACTAGAAACACTTGTGTGAAATATTTTACATATGAAATGTGTTTAATTAAAATATTTTAAAAAAATTTAGGGGTTAAAAGTCTGAATCCGGATCACCCAAAAATTTTGTGGGTCGCAAGTAGGTGGTTTACTACATATCATCAATATATTGTTACTACAAGGTCAAAATATTATCACTACAAGACCAAAAATAATTAATACTACATGTCAAAATATATTCTGGAGAATTTGCCCAAAAAATTAAATGTCCAGAATATTTTGGACTTGTAGTAGTTCAATTTTAGCCTTATAGTGACAATATTTTGGTTATGTAGTAACATAATTTTGATCATGAAGTAAAACAATACTTAAAAACTAAAAAAAAATATTTTAATTCAATTTGACCCGTATTGACTCGCGTTGACCCGGGTTTGACCCACAAATTTTTGCTCCAAATTTACTTTAGTTATCTATATTTCATGTATGAAATATTTCACATAAGTTTTTGTGTTATTTTATTATATTCTTTAGTCAAAACACTCCAAAGAAATTAAAATTAAAGCAGAAAGATACACTAGAAGAGAAAGAGTATTAGATATAGTTTTAATTAGAGATTATTTACTCTAAGAGTCATTCCCACTACAAATAGGAATAAATTTTTTTAGCATTACTATTAGAGTCAAATGGGTGATTAAAAACTTATTTTACCCTTTTTTTTATATTGAAATTGCTGGAATATATATAAAAATCTCTCCGGCGATTGTGGAGACAGTTATTTTAGGGCTTTACGATTCTTGATTGATGGAAAATGGCGGCCTCCGCCGTCTTGGCTCCAGAGGTCGACAAAATCTCTGCAATAGCAGGACTATGTGCTGCCCTTCCTTGGCTACAAAAGTTTTTGGCCCCACGGTCGACGGAACGTTCGATGGAACAGGCACCTTGCAGGCATTGCCCCGATGTATCCCCCTCGCTCATCCGGCCATTCGTCTCGTTTAAAGATGCCCTCATGCCCGGATAGGGTGCATCTGAAGATCTACGTAGTAATCAAGACGCTCATCAACCAATTCCCATGCCAATCAAGAAGGGTGATCTGGTGTGCATCGCGGTGAATGAGGATGAATATGCGGCCAGAGTTGCGAAGTGCAATGCTTCTTTCATTGGTCGACTCTCAAACTCGGAGAAAGACAAGCTATGGGCACTGGTGGATCTAAAGGAAGCCCTTGCAAAAATCTGGGGGACTCGGGGCAACTGGGGTTTAACGCCGTTGGGCCTAGGATACTACAATATTAGTTTCGAGATAGAGGAGGATAAAAATTTGGCAAATAGGCGAGCAAGTTGGACGCTGAACCCATGGATTTTTAGATTGTCGAAATGGGTGAAAGACTTTAACCCTTACAAGTTGAACAGGTCTCTGGCAAAGGTGTGGTGAGAATTTAGGAACTACCGTTTGAATACTGGACAGAGTCTTTGATTACGGGAATGGTTCACTCTTTGGGTACACTGATTAAAATTGACGAGCGTTCTTTGGATGGTTAAATGGGTCACTTCATACGTGTTTTAGTCGAGATTGACTTCTCAAAAGACAATATTGAGAGGATACAAGTTGAAAGGCAGGGCCATAAGACGTTGGCATATTTCAAATATGAGAACCCTCCAGCATTCTGCAGGCATTGCTCGATTATTGGGCACTCGTGGGATAGTTGTAATAAGCGTCCGAAGCAGCCCACAAACTTGGACAACCAGCCCCCTGTGCAGCAACAAAATTCGGACGGTTTTACGGAAAGGCTTAGGAAGAAGAATCGACGACGTCCACTACCAGAGGAGAAGGAGTCTCGATATGCCTCTAAGCATGAAAATAATTTTTCTCCTCTTGATGTGGCGTCTGAAAATGGGATTATATCCCTGAGGGAAGGAATTCTTTAGACAAGGAAATGGATAGTATGGAGACATCGACCACTACGAATATTGAAGACCAACCAGCATGACTAAACTCCGTTGTTTGTATGCCAGAGGATACGAAGGTTACGCAAGATTTAACCCAGTTATTGGAGGAGGCGTTTAGATCGGCAATGGAGCAGGAAAAACACAAAATTCACAATGTTAAATTAACTCTAGTGGAAAGTTCAAGGTCGCCAAAATTCAGAAGCATGGCTAATGCAGCGATTGGGCATTGGGGAGATGTGGAAACTTCGTATTTTGATGGATTTGACTCGGAGGATGAGCTGCCTAAGCACGGCTATGTCAGTGGTGATCATTGATAGTCCTTTTTTGGAATATACAAGGGGTTGGGAACATTGATTCCCAAAACCTCCTCAAAAGTCATTGTCGTTCGCTCTGCATTGAATTTTTGGTGGTGGTGGAGCCAAAAGTGTGCCTTTCTCAAGTTGTCATTGGGTTTTAGAATTCTCTAGGTCTGATTTTTTGTTGTGAAAACCGGAGAGAGAGTATGAAACCGAATATTTGGATTTTCTACAGGGCGTTTCTTGTCCCAACTACAACGTTGTGTTTCACATCTGATCAAATAATAGTCCTTCACATGACTATCCATAATTACACTCTTCATCTGGGCATGATTCACGCAGCGTCGGATCAGACTACTCGACGTGCTCTTTGGCGGGACATCTTGAACTTGCAGCTGACTCCTCTTTGCTTGGTTGAGGATTTCAATGCAGATATGGGATCACATGAGCATTTGGGGCTGTCGCAGCCGAACGCTTCGGCATGCCAAGACTTTCGTAAGTTTGTGGCGGAAGGCGATTTTTGGACCTGGAGATTGTAGAGCCCTGATTTACTTGGGTAGTGAGCAGTAAAAATGGATCTGTGGTGGCTTCGAGACTGGACATAATTTTGGCATCGACGGAGTTCATGAAATTATGGTCCTCAGTCTCAGCCTCTGCCCTCCCGAGAGCTTCCTCAGATCATCATCCTATCATGTTAGAATGTGCAGTGAAAGATCGCCCCCCTCCGTCTCCTTTCCGATTCTAGAAAATGTGGCTGAGTGATCCGGGATGCTTAGAGGTAATCCGTACCTCTTGGAAAATATTTTTACCTGCTACGGATCCAATCACCTTGATCAAGTTGAAAATGAAACGATTGAAGTTGGACATGTGCCACTGGAATAAAAATGTCTTTCGGAATGTTCATGTCCATGTTGATGCTGCTAAGCAGCGCCTCCTTGAGCTCCAATGCAAAATTGGGATGATTGGTTATTCGGCGGACATGGCGAGAGCAGAAATTGCCGCAACAATTGATCTTCATTCGATGTTACATCAACAACAAATTTTGTTTGCACAGAAAAATCGTATCACTTGGTTTACCGATGGGGATCGAAACACAAAATTCTTCCACAAGCTAAATCAGCTTTGGAAGGTCCGTCGCCCACTGGATTCCTTGGTGATAAATGGAGTTAAATGCTGTGACCCAACCCAAATAGCAGACCACATTACACAGTTCTATAGACAAATTTTTCTACCCTGGTTGGAGTTTTGGCGAACAAAGTTGACCTAGCAAAGAATGAGGCCTTAATTGCAATTCCTTCCTCGACAGATATTCGCTTGGGGTTTTTTAATTTATCGGCAGATAGTGATCAAAGACTTGATGACTTTGATGGCTCCCTCTTCCAGGCAGTGTGGGACGTTATTGAAGAAGATATCGTCAGAGCAGCACAATATTTCTTTCGATATGCTTTCCTTCCGCATGGGTTAAACTCCAATTGGGTCATGCTGGTGCCTAAACATACAAGGCCGGATAAAATTGAGGACTTCAGGCCAATAGTCCTTGGTAACTTCTTCTACAAGGCTCTGTCGAAGATTCTAGCTGGGAGACTTGGGCCCATCCTCTATATGTGTTTATCGGAATTCCAGTTTGGTTTCATTTCGGGCCGTAGCATCCACCACGGCATAGCTTTGGCCTCGGAAGCTATAAATTGCCTAGATAGAACAAAAGTGCACGGTAACATGGCATTGAAGATCGACATCCGGAAAGCTTTTGACACAGTCAGATGGGATTTCTTGATGGAGGTTATGCAACGTTTGGGTTTTTGTGACGAGTTTTCCAAGCTGATAGATTGCATTTTAAGGTCAGCTCGCCTCTCGGTATTGGTGAATGGACAACCGCAAGGGTATTTTCAATGCTCTCAAGGGGTTAGGCAAGGTGACCCGTTGTCGCCACTTATTTTCTGTCAAGCTGGTGAAGTCCTCACGATGGGCATTTTGCAACCAGCTTTCATCCGATGGGGACAATTGTGCCCAGTGTCGTTGTATGCGGATGAAATCCTCATTTTCTGCCGTGCAACAAGAGGAGGTATACGGACAATAAAGGAGGTGCTGGAGAGTTATGGCCAACTATCAGGACAGGTTTTCAATCCGCGGAAATCTTGTGCATATTTTGGGAAATTTGTGAGCAACAATAACAAAATATATATGAGGCTACTGTTGGTAATGGCCTCGGAAGCACTGCTGTTCACATATCTAGGCGCACCGTTATGCAAAGGATCTCCCAAAGCAACAAAAATGTGTGAGGTCTCCGATAGCGTGTTAATGAAGTTCTCAGCATGGAAGGGATCGGCCCTCTCTTTTTCAAGTCGTATATGCCTAGTAAATCATATCATTACGTCATCATTAGTGCACACAATGATGGTCTGGGCAGCTGCAGAAAATAGAAAGAGTTATGCGTAACTTTATTTGGACAGGGGAAATTGACAAACACGGATCATGCTCGGTCCCGTGGGCGAAAATGATTGCTCCAAAAGGCGAGGGAGGGTTCGGAGTCAAGTCGATAGTGTGCGCAAATGCAGCTTACCTTTGAAAGCTTGCATGTAGTATTCTAACAGACACGATCTTGCCTATGTGTTTCTTGAGGGATCGATTCATTCTGCAAGGTAAAATTAGAGATGCTTATGTTGAGTCATCAATTTGGAAAGGGATCCGACTTCACTTGTAGTATATTTCGATGCGTACAAGACGGATAGTCGGCAATGGGAACACGATGAAATTCTGGCTGGACAATTGGCTCGGTTACGTCATAGCAGATCGCCTCAACATACCCCTCGCCATCAGGCATAACTACAAGTACACAATCTCAGATATTTTGGTGGATGGAACCTAGCTGTTGGATGCGGAATTCGTCAGAAACTGCCCAAAAATAACGGCGGACATTATGGAATATATTTGTGCTACAGATGGAAATAAGCAAGTATGGCCCTCGTCGAAATAGGGTATCTTGACAGCCAAAATAACTGATGAGCATCTTAGACAGAAGTTTCCGGCTGTAAATTGGGGCGATTGGATTTGGGCCCCTTTTATACCCCTGTGACGCCCAATGGTAATATGGAGGCTGATACATGGCAAGTTGCCCACGTGGGATCGCATCATAAAATTGGGCATCGTGGGTCCGAGTATGTGCGTCCTTTGTAAAAAGGAGGAGGAAAGTATCGATCACTTGTTCATTAGCTGCTTGTTCTATTAAACACTTAATGACAATGCTCACAAATATTTTTCAGACGAGAATTAATATGGAAGAGGGCTTCCTTTCTTGGGTTTTGCAAGCAATGCGTTGCAATTTCAGTCTGCAGGTCACAGACAAATGGAGATTGGCATTAATCTCTTTAATATGGCAAATTTGGCATGCACGTAATGAGACAACATTTAATAGCTTACAACCGACACCGGAGACGATTCGTGTAGCGATTTGGGCGTTAATTGGTGAAATGGGTAGAGGAAAAATGGGCACAATATACAACACAGACTTTGATCTTGGGGTTCTAAAAACCTTTAGCATCAAAGGAAACCCGAGAGTAGCCCCATCAGTGATTGTGGTAAGATGGAGGCCACCAACAAACGACACAATAAAAGTTAATGTTGATGTCCTAGCATCGGGAGCACCAGGTTTGATTAAAGGAGCAACCATTTTTACTGATCATCTGGGTGTTTTTCGGGGAGCAGTCACGATGACTTATGGAAGAGGAATGACATACGAAGCAGAGGCGTTCACTGCCCTTCACGCGATCAGGCACGCGGATAGACACGACTGGAGAAGGTTATGGTTGGAATCGGACTCGACATACGTGGTTAATCTTCTTTCAACACCCCATCCGACCATTCCATGGCAAATGAAAACCCCAATGGCAGAAAACGCAGCAGTTACGCCACAAAATGACGCTGATGGTCACACACATATACAGAGAAGGGAATGCAGCTACAAACAGATTGGTCTTTATGAGTTCGGATAGGTTCCGTTGGTTTGAGCAACCACCGGACCAGATTAGAACTTTTTTGCTTAAAGATTTAAATTCAAACTATTATAGATTCAATTCTTAGAGGAGCCTACCTTTTTACCTTGACTAAGGTTTTTCCTAAGGAGGGTTTACTTAACAAGGTTTTTAACGGGGCTCCGGTCATATGAACACCATGTGTTCTTTGATCTTAGGTTCTTTTTAGCAATAAAAGATCTGAATTTATATATATTACCCTTTTTTTTTTAATTAAATCAACCATTAATTCAAATTATAATCTATATATATAAAAGGAGGATGATGTCTCTCCTGCTTTCGACACGTGTGCATTTGAGACCCCTTCTACTCCTGCCATGTGTCAATATATTTCTGCCATTTGTCATTGTTTTGCCACGTACTGTGTCAACGTTTTGCCAAGTAGTGAAGCAAATTGAAACGTTCTAAAGCCATTTGAAACGTTTGTCTATTCAAAATTTGAGCAGTTATATTTCAACGCATTTTCTTTCGTCGGCCTCTCGAGCTTCTCCACCTCCTCTCACATTCTCCCACTAAATCGCCGTTCGCTTTCTCTGCCGCCTACCTTCCGACTAATTTCGCCAACCTTGCCCACCACGCCAAGCACATGCTCGACCGTAGGACAAAGAAATCGAAGGTAGTGGTGTTCGTTTTCAACACAACATATAGTTTATTTTCTATTGTTAGTTTTTTTTTGACGGGGGTCTATTGTTAGTTACGTGTTGCTGGTTGTAGCGGTAATAAAATATGAGGCAAGACCGATATCGGATTGAACTCGCAAGTCGCAACACCAGAAGGGTGAGTATATTATTATATTATTTGATTTGTTGTTAGTTGATTTCTATTTATTGGACAAAGTGATTTAATTGAATTTGAGTTCAGCTAAGCAAATTTAAAAATTGTGGTGAATGCGTTGTGCTCACCAAGTGTTTGATGCAATGCCTAAAATAACTCTCAAGGGCACTCATAAAGTTTGGTTTCTTTCTTTTTGTTGAATGTTGCAGAGATTCAGTTTAGGTGGAAGATTGATATTTGGCCCAGATGTTGCTTCTTTGTATTTGTCCACATTCCTAATTGCAGGTCTAGCTATTGTATTTTGTTAAAAAATCGTGTCATTGATATTGGTGAGTAAAACATCCTCATGTACTGAAATAGCTTGCAGAAATATTGGTTGCTTCTTGAATTGATATTGTTATATTATTTGATTTGTTGTTAGTTGATTTCCATTTATTGTATTTAACTGAATTTAAGTTCAAACTAAGCAAATTTGAAAATTGTAGTGAATGACATTGTGCTCACCAAGTGTTTGATAACAAGTGATGCCCTGAAAAAGATGCCAATGATTCAAGATTTCAAAATGGGCCATCCTTTTATCAATCACTCTGTCATGAAGGAATCTTTCCAGAAAAGCAGGAGCAGAAATTCACCCCGAAGTTAGTTTTTTTTTTTAATCCTATTAGTTTCTATCAATTTTCCCAACACTTGCTAAAGCCAATGCGCCAAAAATTTTATAATTTGCAGTGATGTCATGTTTGGTGTGTTAAAGCATTGAGTTGTTTCTGGTTTGTGCTTATTATGCATTATCTTATCTTATTTCTAACAAAACATGTTACTATGTGGTTCAATTTCAAAATTTAAATGCTTACCTGATGGGTCTTTCCAACGTATTTTTTCTAACTTACCACTTTCAGAATACATATAAATGGCATGGCCTGGCCTAGGTGATTTATTTTTTTATGATTCTACTACATATACTTAATTATAGTTTAATTTTTAATTGTTGAACAATGCTGAGTAATAATAATCTTATTAATGGAAATATCATGGAGAGAAAGTGTAAAACAATGCAGACTATGCAGTTTATGAATACATATGGTTGTCGGGGGTGATAAACCCTCTCGTGTGCAGTCATCTATAGTAAAACAATATTGAATTTTGTTGTTGATCTGTTGTTTAAAGGTTCATCATCATGCCGCATGGAATGTCTTGGATTTTCTTTTAATTTTCCTCTAAGTGACTGGAACTTGTGCATTTGCTACTAATTTTGGCTTCACATTGGGTGCATCATGATTTGCACGTGTGTGTCTATTATGCAGCACCTTGAAATTGAAAGTCTTGAATGTATCAATGTTAATAACATTGTACCAAGTAGCAAAATCAATTAGCAGGTGAGTACTTCCCTCCCTATACTAATAGGGTGAATAATTTTGTTGGCAAGGTCTAAATATGTTAACTATTCGTGGACATTTTCATTGAATAACTGAATATGCTTCTAATAACTTCTACTTGTGCAGACAAGCATTCGATAGGAAAAGAGACAATCTAAAGTCTTGGTAAGAGCCTAATTATGGAAGATGGGGAATGTTTATTTTAATATTTTCTAAATTTGGATTTTGAATGAATAAATCTTACAAAAACAGAGTGCCTGAAACAATTCTAATTTATTGCATGCAGTAGCTAGGATAAGGATGGTGAAGCAGAAAGGTTTTAATAACGATTCCGATTTTGGGAACAACGTTTGGAGCAAGCCGGAAGAAAAAGAAAATTAAAACAGGTAAGATGAAAATTAAGATAGCTTTTTTTGGATATTTTTACTAATTAGAAAAGGCTCATTTGCTTGCTTTAGTTACAGATTTCTTTCCGCTATTACTCAAGTAAATAAACGTGACCTATTTTTAGGGAACGACAACCTTAGTATTGAAATTGTGGCATTGATAAAGGCAAGTTGTAAAGAAGCTGATTGAATAAATATATATGTTGCTGAACTTTTTGGTGGGTTGGATTGCAAAAGAAGTGAAAGAGACCGCTGTTCGGAGATGGATAGAGTATTCTAGAAGGGGTGTGAGTTGAGAATTTGTAAGTGGGAGGAACAAGAAGCCTTGATAGGCCTCAATAGCTTATTTAATTGACTCGGGGGAGATTAATCATGACATGGTACTCTTATTTTAGTTTGATATCGATTTCATCTACTGTGAGAAGGAGAGTATTTCTACGATACATAAAATAATCACCCCTTTTCATTCTTACAAAACCTATCTTCCTCTGTTTTGGTGGAATTCATTTTAAACAAGCTAATTTCCCCCCACAACTTTGTCTAATTTTCTATCGGGAGTTGATAATTCACAGGATTATTACTCCGTTAAAACCATGTGATGTATCAACTGAGAGAGAGTCATATGTGACAAAGGAAAAATATTCAGAAATTACCTGATCGTGGTTAAGATTAATGTCCTTTATTTATTAATATAAATGGTTTTGATTGATTGATTAATCAAATCTACGCAGTGGGCATGTACGGAGAAAGTGGCGAGGAAAATATCGAAGTGGTTTACTTACCTGGTGGTGGTTATATCATAGTTTATGGATTACGTCTATGGTCGTATCAGTTGTTTATTCATTTTATTGGCAAACGGAGGTAAATGATTTTCCCCCTCTTTAGTTCATTATGTGGTGTTGATTTTTAATTGCAGTTTGGTTACTGGGTATTGAGTGTTATTCATGTCAATGTGCTACTTTATTAAAATTCTGTATCGGGAGAAGCTCTTCTATTCATATTCACAAATGTGATATTGTGATGAGATTGACATGCTATGAATTAGAGATAAAGATGGGATTGGCATGTTTTTTTAAAAAAATTATCTACAGAGTAGTTTGTGCAAATTTTACTGTGCACAAGCTCCTTTTATTTCAATATGAGGCTTGCTACAATTTTGATTTTCTAGGCTGCATCTGAATCCATAACTGTAGACTGTTGCTTAGTTACTTAATCAAATTTTATGGAGTGATTGTCGCAACTTTGTGTTGATCTATTTGATTGCTAATAAATTGAAGAATTGCCAGGAAAATTGTCCGAGCCCCTGGTGTGGGGGACAAGAATTTGGCAAAGGAAAGCAAAAACCCACATTGTCCAGCAGTATGTGTAGTTTTACTGAATTGAATCGTCTAAAATGAAAGCAAATGATTTTGGCGAGGAAAGCAAAAGACTCCATCAATTACTTCAATTCGGTTCAAATTTATGTAACTCAATATTTGCACATATCATATCTCACTTTGTACATTAGTTCTGAAATAAATTTATATACTCCATATTACGTTATACTCCCTCCGTCCAATTTTATTATGTCCACTTCTCCGGGCACGGGGTTTAATGAATATTGATTAGTTTATTTATAAAGTAGATAAGTTGAGGGTATGATAGAGTATTGTGGGGTCCATTTGTAAATAAATGATTGTTTATGAATAAAGTGAATGGCAAAGTGGGTAAATAAGTGATGGTATGAGGGTGGAGATAAAGTAAAATGAATAGTATTGTTTCCAAAAAGGGTATGTACATAATAAAATTGGACAACCAAAAAAGAAAAGTGGGAATAATGAAATTGGACGGAGGGAGTAAAACCAAATATCTATTTCAAGATTAATGTTTTTTTTAGATGAGTTTTAGTTTATCCAAATAAATTATGATTCAACCTATACAAAACCACAAAAAACATTATTAGAAAAAAATGATCGACGATATTTAAATAAACTATATACAAAACAAAATTAAAACAGACCCGTGCAATGCACGGGTAAAAAACTAGTTATATTAAATGTGAATATCCCTTGATTCTCGATTTCAGCCCATGTTTTGACTTTCCATTTCAAATTTTAAAGACCATTCTCCATAACTCTTCCCCTCCTCCAATTCTCAATTCCCATGGGTTTTGAAGAAACAAACACACAATCTCACACACATTGAAGGTGTGAAAACACACACTCAAACATACTCTCACGCATACTCACACACGGCCATTGCCGGCGAATAGCAACAATCGGCTATTGATCGCGCCGACCTTCACGTCCCATTCCGACGATGACGTCCCCTCCATAGTTTCGGCCCCGACGATGCACGCGATCGAGCACCCCCTCAAAACCTTCGTCAAAACTTTGTCGTTCGTGATCTCCCACCACATCGACATACCTCAAAGTCTATGGATTCCCACACCATAGCAGTACTCATTTCATCAATCGTCTCTACACAGGTGGAGGCGGCTATCAATTTTCGTTACATTCTTAGGGCAGCCGCCGCACTCGGCCCTTTCATCGCGATCGGCGGCCTACTCTCTTGCCGTCGGCCTTACCACATCGTTGGCCTTAGCACGGTTGCCGACTAGTGGAACTGTACCCAACGATATTATGCGGCTGCTGCCACACGATCAGCCTAGGGTTTCTCTACCCCTCAAATTAAACAAACTAGGGTTTCCCCTTCGGCCCATGGCCCATCTTCTACGGCCATACACCCACTAATTCACTCAACACACCCCGACATGCACCCACCATTTCTTTGTCGAGTGTTGAATGATGGGAACAATTTAAGTTTTATGCAATTTTTTCGATTATTTTGCTGGACCTTCATTGTGATTATTGCCATAAAGTTTTTTTTTTTAGGTTATGTAATGTTATGCAATTTTGTTATGCGTTGCTCGTTTATGCAATTATACTTAAGTGTTATGCAATTTTCGTGTTGCTTTATGCAATTATAAAATTAAGAGTAAATGCAGAAGTATATAATTGTTATGCACCAAATTCCAATTTTAAAATGTGTAAAGAAATATACAGAATGTCTGTATTTGTTGGTCTTTTTCAAGTAAAATAGATTGTAGAAGAGATAGGTACATGCAAATGGTAAATAACTGGTATGCATAAACATAACGATGATATGCAAAAAAATAATCTATCAATATTTGAGAATAAAATTTTTATTAATTTTTTTTTCAAGTTCACATATACGTTGCTTGTATATAAGAGTATTGGAAAAATATATTATTAACATTATTCTACATACATGAGAATTGTAAATAACTGTTATGCATAAGCATAATGTGATATGCAAAATTGTCATTATATTTCAAATACTTCGTATAAGGAATTTCTAATTACTTGGGATCCTCTAATTTTAAGAAATAATTTGAATTTTGGAAAGTTAATTAATAGGCGCGATTCTCGATATTAGGGATTATAAAATCTGATATAATAATAGTTGACTTATTCAATATATTTCAACATCTATTTAATTAAAAGGGGGCACAATGGTACATGTAGGTCCAATTTTGAACTTAATAGTAACTAAAAAAATATTGAACTTATTTGTAAAGACTACAAGTGAAATGGACTTTAGAGTAAATTACCTCTTCTTTTAAGTTTCAGTATTCGGTCAAAGAACCGACTAATCCGGGGGACCAATCTCACCGTCCACTTGCGGGGGCCCCGTTTAAAGTCAGAGTTTTGCGCTCTGTATGGATTGGCCTCATAGAAATTGTTTGCACCTTAGGGTTCGAACTTGAGACCTAGAGAGGAGCATACTCTTAAGTCTCAAGCCTACACCACTATGCCAGCTCCTTGGGATATGTGTCTCTTTCATTGGCTATGATTGCAGTTTGTTTATGGCATTATTAAAGAGTATAAGATTAAGGACTAAGGTTGAATACATATACGAGTAGACCTTCTTAAATATTATGTGTGCACTGGGCTGATGCAGTTGACTTAATTCAGAAATACATTTCATATAAGCTAAATTTAAAGTAGAGGGTTAAGTTTGAGTATTATAGTATGTTGATCTGTCGGACTACTATTAAGTTGTGTTTGGGCGAAAAGTATATATGTAGTAGAAAATCTAAAGGCAAACGAAGGGAGAATTTATTATTTGCACGAATTTTAAAGAATATATTTTCTTTGTCTCATGCTAAGTGTCTCATTTATGGTTTGTACAATTTTTAAGGAATAATATTATTAAATGGATAGTGGAGTATTTTGGTATATAGAAATAAAAAAAATAAGAGGTGTTAGGATATTCATCCACCCTCTAAGTTAATTGTAATATTTTATTAGGTTTTGATGGCCAAAACAATTATGTATTGTTAAGTTAATTTGTAATTCGATAGATCATAAGCTGAGATGTATAAAAAATCCTAGTAGTCTTAAGCCTCATGAAAGTCAGTTGTATGTATAACAAATGACATCATATTAGTTAACCTACATAATCAAGGCTAAAGATTGAAGACTTAGAAGACGAAGACAATCCCAAGTGAGAAACAGATGACTATGTCCTTGTATACCTAAGCCAGTTGTTACTCACAAGTACTTAATCAGCTTAATTGATATGGACTCGGCTATTGAGCAGTCAACAGATCACATCCCAAGTAGGGATGGCAAGATGACCTGTCCCGAAGTCGCCCCGCCCTGCCCCGAGAGATTTGGACTTGTCTTGCTCTGCCCCATTCTCAGAATGGGGCAAGTTAGTCCCGCCCCGCGCGCAGGGCAGGCATGGGTTTACATATTTATTCCCCTGCCCCGCCCTGCCCTGTCCCGAATTTAAATATATATATATAATAATAATAATTTAATTAATTAAACTAACCCTAATTTATACCAATATTTATTTTAGTTTAATTTAATGATGAATTTTAATGTTTAGTTTATATCATTTTAAATATTTTAAATAATTTATATACATATAAAATGAGACTTGGGGCAAGACAGGGCGGGACGAGACTCAAAATGCTGCCCCATATCAAGCGTGGGGCGGGGCAGGGCAGGTACCCGCGTGGGGCAGGGCATAAAATGCTGCCCCATAGCAGATCATGGGGCAGGGCAAGGCTGATGCGTATATGCGCGGGGCAGGTTTGGATATTGATATACACGCCCTGCTCTCCCCATTGTCAACCCTAATCCCAAGTACCTAGAAGCAAACTCAAGGGAAAGCACTCAAAAAATCTGATCAGTTGAGGTTGATCATCAGCTAAGATCAAACCTCATCTGATCTATAGATCCGTTGTAGATCCAGTAGACAAGAAAGATTCATCGAGTTGATGTGGTCCAATGAAAGTTAGAGACATCATCAAATGACTACATGCTCAACATTTCAAATGTGTTAGAGAACAATGTAAGTATTACACATTCCTTTTGTAGGATAAATTCCAAAAATCAAGAAATCAAGATTGGAGCACATAATCGGTAGAGAAATGATTGCAACAACTAGCTCCTTCCAACAACTAGTTACTCAAGATGCCTATAAATACAAGAAACCATTTGCAGAAATGGTTAAGGTTCTTCAACACAATGCTCTCATACGACTATCAAGATCAAGGTCGATCATACGAAATAGAAACTTAGAACTCAACTTATATCAAGCTCCAAAGCGTAGTGTTCACATTCATTCAAGAGTTCTAGATCCAGTTCGATTTCTTGCTAATCCTTAAGAGCTCAAGGTAGTTTCTACCCTCAAAAATCTAGAATCATCAAATCATATTGATAAACTTAAGTCAGTATAGACCAAGATCTTCAAAGGTTTAAGTGAAGAACTGAACCTTGTAGTTCCCGACAAATGAGGAGATGTAACCGTCTTTCCTATAGACCAAGAAGATGTAAAAATCTGCTACATCTTCTCCAATAATGACCTTGGGGCAGGCACTGAGAAGCTTTTTCAGACCAGCATCAACAAGAACCTTTTCCATCCATACCTGATTAGAGTTATGGGGGCCTGTGAAGGACACGCATCCTTCTGCGACCATACGTTCCTTCGCCCATTGAACTGGATTATATATTTCGGGGGTGACTTCGGAAAATTCTCTGCGGGTTTCAAGCGTGTGATGTCTAGATGAAGCCATTGATAAAGTAAGAAAGTTTGAAAAGTTAGAGATTAGTTTGCAAAGAGAAATAGGGTTCAAGTAAATTTGTGAGCGTAAACTGAATAAAATTTCTAACACTTTCTTATATATGATGTGAATTTTGGCTTCAATGGTTCTGATTTGATCTTAAGAAATTAATGAAGGGCTTAGATGGATGGGTGTACTTATCCAGATTTGAAAAATAGGTTTTGCCGCTTCATATTCCACATGGATTTCAAAATAGATCAAAATTACGCTCTGAATTTCAGCATATAAAAATTTTGGGTCCGCATTTAATGCTAAGCAAGCTATTGGATGGTAAATAAAGCAACTGTCCCTTCAGCGTGAGAAATGAGGTCACATACTCATTACTAGAAATGTAAACCGTTTAGGACAGGTGTGCAATTTCATTTACCATTTCACTTCAGATGTGTACTTAGCATGCTGAATTTCAATAAATGAAAGCAGAACGCAATAAATGAGAACGAATCACATTAAATATGTCTCCTAATCAATTGAAACAAATGAGTTAGGTAAGAAGTGATGTTTATCTGTATCAGCGGTGTATTGAGAACAGCTGATTTGGCTTTTGGTTGATCTTTTGTTTACTAACATCAGCTGAATACGTTCCCTCTTTAGCCGATATTGCTTGATAGACTTGTCTCTTGTGATGATCATCCAACTTGACCATCTGAATTTGAAATCAACACTTGTTGTGAGAATCTGTTGTGTTTCTCCTTCAGTTGATAGTCACTTGCCATTATTCAATCTGAATCTCTGGATACAACTTGTCATAACTAGTCAGAAACTCTTTATAGATAATATGTATCGAGATTTAGAATGAGTTGTGTTTCAAGGATCTTTAAGAATTTCAAAGAAATTTCCCCTAAAATAGATATCTCTTGTTAAGTAATCTCTCAGCTGTAACAACTTCTTCATTGAGATTAACTTACCTTTTATCTTCAGTCCAACTTGCAGGGATGGCTGTTGGGATGCATGACCTCTTCTGGTAGGTGTTAGAGAGTGAGAATAAGGAAGAATCAGAGGGACAATAGTGATCCTGACTATTTTCATTTCACGCCTCTGATTCTGCTACTGCGGATAAGAAGCTCTGCGTAACGCGGTAGCTTCTGTCTCCAGCAGCCTCCATTCTCATCATCCACCAGTTTTTGTCCTTATGGCCAGTTGCGTCCATGACCCCTTGAGAGGAGCTTGAACACGGCATGACATGGGACACCGGAGATTCATTCCGGTTTGACATGAGACACTTGAGATTCCTTTCCTTGCAAGGAAGAGTAGAAGAATCTTTCTGGATTTTACCCACATCTTGGGTTGGAAGATCTCATGCAAATCTGTTTTTCTTTCATTTTTCTTCATTTTTACTCCTGTTTGAGTAATAATGTTTTGTGTTAGACATGATATTTTGAGAATAAGTGCTGGTATTTATACTACTAGAAGTAAGATTCTTAAATAGAAAATGACAAATTTTATAGGTCTTAGCTTCTGAAAAAGATTTCTGGAGAATAGTAGTTTTCTTGGAAATTTAAAGATTCCTTTTTTAGAAAAGAATGGTTAAGATGACATTTAATTTTGATCTAAGGGTCCAGATTGATAGTGATCTTAAAACTCTACTATTTGGACTTCAGACCAAAATAAACGATCATAATGAATTTTAAAATCCGTATCCAATGTTAAAGGAAATGAATATACTGAATATACACATCTGTATGAAAGAACTATGCACATCTATGCATATATAATGAGAGTCTTCTACAAGGATTTTTAATGAATCATAGATTCCCCCTTGTGTGAAAAGCTCTCAGTTTCCCTCAGCTTTATAGCTTCCTTCATGGGGATTTTACTTACCTGAATGATGAGTGTGTCTATTCAACTCATCTCTAGTCTCCTCTGCCTTTGTTATCTGGTTGAAGCTGCTCTATGATCAGCTGAGTCAGAGAGAACTTCTCAGCTGCATGCTTCGAGATATCCAGCTCCAATAGACCCAAAGAAAAACACAACTCTCTAAACCTCGTCTCAACTAGAGGCTTAGTGAGCATATCCGCTCATTGGATATATGTGTGAATCTTTTCCATCCTGATATCCTTCTTCTCTACATGATGTCGAATAAAATGATGTCTCACATGAACATGCTTACATCTGGTATGGAGAATAGGATTCTGAGTAATGGTTATTGCACTGTTGCTGTCACAATAAATTGGAACTTCTCTAGCAACAATATTATAATCCAATAACTGCTGACTTAACCATAACAACTGACTAAAACAACTACCAGCAGCCATATATTCGGCTTCAGTAGTAGAGGTAGCAACTGAGGTTTGCTTCTTAGAGAACCAAGAAATCAGCTTGTTACCTGGAAGTAGATTTCATATCTATTCTGCACCCTGCGAAGTCAAAATCTGAATAGCCACTCAGATCTAAACTATCTTCAGATGGATACCATAAACCCATATTCAATGTACCTTTTAGATGCCTCAGAATTCTCTTAGCTGCATCTAGGTGACTAACCTTAGGATTGGATTGAAATCTAGCACAGACACCTACATCAAAGGTAATATCTAGTCTACTAGCAGTTAGGTACAAAAGAAATCCTATAAGGGCTCTATATTTGGATTGGTGTACTGATTTACCATCCTCATCTGGATCCATCTTAAAGGAAGTCATCATGGGAATCTTGCATACTTTACTTGTCTAAACACCAAATCTGGCAATCAGATTCCTTGTATACTTAGCCTGAGTAATGAATATCCCATCTAGACTTTGCTTCACTTGCAGACCTAAGAAGTAGTTCATCTCTCCCATCATGGACATCTCAAATTTATCTTGCATCAACTTTGGGAACTTGTCACATAGCTTCTGATTGGGTGAACCAAAGATGATATCATCAACATAGATCTGAACCAAAAAAATATCATCTCCTTCTTGAATCCTGAACAACGTTCTGTCAATAGTTCCTTTAGTGAATCCATTATCAATTAGGAACTAAGATAATGTATCTTACCAAGCTCTAGGGGCCTGTTTTAGTCCATAAAGAGCTTTCTTAAGACGATATACTTGATCACTCTCTTCGAAGCCAGGGGGCTGTTCAACATAGACTTCCTCCACAAGTATTCTGTTGAAGAATGCACTCTTGACATCCATCAGATACACCTTAAATCTCATTTGGGACGCATAATTAAGAAATAGTCAAATAGACTCAAGACGAGCCACAGGTGCAAAGGTTTCATCATAATCAATCCCTTCTGATTGTGAATAACCCTTCATAACAAGTCTGGCCTTGTTCCTTGTTATGGCACCATTTTCATCTATCTTGTTTTTTAATACCCATTTGGTACCAATAACACTTTGATGTCTAGGATGGTCTACGAGCTCCCATACATCGTTCCTTGTGAACTGATTGAGCTCTTCTTGCATAGCAGTAATCCAATTACTGTCTTCTAGAGCTTCCTCGATTGTTGAGGGTTCCTTCAAAGAAAGAAAACAACAGTGGTAAAATAAAGTTTCAGCAATATGAGCTGAATGGTTAGCATTGGCCTTTTGCCCTCTAGTCTGGACACCGGAGCTTGGATCTCCTATAATCAGACCAGTTGAGTGATCCCTTGCCCAAATAAATTTTGGAAAAGTACCATCAGGTGAGTTGGGATCCTCCTCTGATGTTGGGTCACTAGAATTTTGACATTGATGTGTCTCAGCTGTGTCATCGGCTTGAGTGTCATCTGTCAGTTCAACTTCAGCTGTATCAACAGGTACAACTGTATTAACAACTTCTTCTGTTTCAACAGCTTCAGTTGTTCCCCCAACTTGAGTAGGTTCAGTATCCACTCTAGGAGCTTCATCTACTGTGTTAGTCTGAGATCTTGTAGTAGGTCTCCTTGGTTTGAATGGATCATCATCGCTGTCATCATCGTCTGAAAAAGGAATAGTGACTTTAACATAGCCTTTGTCAGCTAGTCCCTTTCTCTTCAGATTAAGTCTTTGAAACTTTTGTGTTAGGAGATCTACTTTGTCATCTGCACTCTCATAAGTAGTTTCATCAAACACAACATGGGGTGTTTCTTCAACTACAAGGGTCCTCTTATTAAAGACTCTGAATGTCTTACTGACTTGGGAATATCCTAAGAAAATCCCCTCGTCTGATTTAGCATCAAAGGCCTTTAATTGGATCTTCCCATTGTTATGGATGAAACACTTGCAACAAAAAATATGGAAGTAAGATACTCTAGGTTTTCTTTCATTCCAGATTTCATAGGGAGTCTTACCATGTCTTTTGTGTTAGTGTATACTGTAAAGCAAACTTTTAGTGGGCTTTTGTGACGTATATTTGATTTCCTTTTTATCTGAAATAAATGGTTTTTCACATTATCGCATTCTTTGTGATTACTTGTATGTCTACTTATCTTGCATTGTAGACGATGTGGTGGGTTTGTAGTAACACAGAAGATCACATTGTCAGTTCCTTGTAAGATATAAAATGTATTCACAACTGAGATAGTTATGGACAAAACTATTGGTTTAAGTTGTAGTGTAAACTTGTTAGTGGTTTATCTTGGCCATTAGTTTATACTAGTGCGCTGTGGCGTATTGAATGGATCACAGATAAGACATGTTCTTCTGTTCTGACTGTTATGAAGAACTAGAAGTCTTGGTGACTTTTATGATTCTTAACCCTAAGTGTGATATTTAGATGTGTGGGGTGCTTGTTCACTACTTTGATGTACCATAGGTGAGAATCTTGTTAGATTCTTCACGCTCCGTATTTTGGGTAGTGGCATCGCTCGCATGATGTCTACTTATTGGCATTAGGGCACCGTGTCCTGTACATCCAGGCTGATGACATCCCCTTGAGGAAACTCATAAAGGATTGTCGTACTAAACCCTGCAGGTGGATTTAATCCGTACGACAACGAGGTTGAGTGGTACTACTCAAAGGAATTATAGAGATTAATTATTTAAAGAAGTCAGAAGCTTTAATAATTAATGGACGTGCGATATCTTTAACACGGGGAATTATAAAGTCTAATAGAAGCCCTGATTCGGTTTGGGATAGGACGGGAGTGCAACATTAATTCTCTAGTGGAATGAATTAATGTTCTCGGGCCAAATTATATGTTCTAGGCTGAACATAAGAGTATTTGGGCCTGTAAGAAGCCCAAGCCCTATACCTTCTAATGGATCCCTAGTCTGACCCATGAAACTTATGGAAATTATAAATAGGAGCCTCAATTCAGTTTTGAAACCCTAGCACACACGAAATTAAGAAAAACGGCTAGGGTTTCAAGGAGACGAAACTGAGGCACCTTCTCCACGTTTGATAGCGCGCCGTCCACCCGGTGTTCGAGCGAGGTTGGGAGACAGGCTAGAAGATCCGTAGATTGGAATCAACGTCTCGATCTTCAAGGGTAACGAATCTAAATTCTGCTTTAGATGCATGTTTAGGTTTTAATTCGTTATTTATACGTTTGGCATCCGACAACGATCCCGGTGATGGACCGCCTTCGCCGGCGCGTTCCAGCATTTTGTAGATGAGACATCTGTTCTGAGTGTAACAAGCTGTATTTATCGCTTCAGCCCAGAACTTCTTTGGTGTATCAAACTCGGCTAGCATGGTTTGAGCAGCTTCTTTGAGGGTTCTATTTCTCCTCTCAGCCACTCCATTTTGTTGAGGTGTATGAGCTGAGCTTGTCTCATGTTGAATACCATTGTTAGCACAATAAGTGGTAATAGAAGAGTTAAGAAACTCACCACCTTTATCGCTTCTGATTTTGACGATTGTTGAAACTTTCTGGTTTTGAATCTTCTTCATCAACTCTGGAAGTTTGGTCCTTGTCTCACTCTTTTCGAATAGAAAAGTAACCCATGTGTATTTGGAGAAATCATCTACTACCACAAGAGTATACTTCCTACCACTTAGAGTGGCAGGTGAGATAGGTCCAAAAAAATCCATATGAAGTAGTTCAAGTACTCTGCTGGTGGATGATACAGTCTTGCTTTCCTTTGGCACTTTCGTCTGTTTGCCCTTCTAACATGCATCACACACATGTAGATATTTACTAAAGACTTCATTAGGTAAGCCAACCACTAGTGAGCTTCTTCCAATAATGTTTAAAGTTTTAAAGTTCAGATGACCAAGCCTCTTGTGACATAGCCAACTTACTTCTTTAGAACTCCTAGCAAGTAGACAAGTTTCACTAGGGCAGCTTTTCCAGTTAGCAACATAAATAGTTCCTTGTCTGCTACCAGAGAGTAGTACACTTCTACTAATCTTATCTACTACTTTGCAGCCTGTAGATGAGAATTCGACACTATACCCTCTATCACAGAATTGAGAAACAGAAAGTAAATTGTGCATTAAACCATCATGTAGATGTTGTTAACTCTTAAATGCTTTAACATTATCAACAACATCTTAATTTGACCTTCCTTGATTTATTCTAAGTCTTTTCTGAAATGTTACATTAAATGTTGTACTAAATGCTCTCACATTCAGGAACGATTCTAGAAGCTTCTACAAGAGTCTGGAACCTGGAAGATTCCAGAAGGTTGGAGAAGGTGCTAGAAGGCTTTGGAGCATTGTAGAACGACCTGGAAGATGGCAGAATGATCTAGAAAGATCATGGAGGTTGAGGTCCTAAAAAATAGGATCTCATAATGGAAGGATCTAGAAGCTGTGTATTTCTCTATAAATACCGCCAGAACCTCTCATTTCAAAGTATGCACTATTCGAGTAACACCTCCTTGAGCGTTCAACCCTAGTTAGGAGTTATGGTCAGTAGTTGTATCTTTTAACGTACGCCGAGGGATACCGCCTTCCAGTGTACTTTGTTCTAGTCTTGAATCAAGTGAGAGTGAATCACAAGATTAGATTAGTTCTTTAGACAGTGTTTTACACTTAAGTCTGTTTGCGGATTCAGGCACCTGCCTCGATTGTAGTTTCCGTTTGTGGAATGTTGAAGTAATTGCTGAGACATTTCACACGACATTTTTGTATAACTTAGGAACTAAGTTACTTTTCGCCGTAAGGCTTAGCATAGGTTTTGTTATTAATAAAATCTATGTTAAAAATTATTCCATTGTGTTCGTATTGTGTTTTAGTGTTTTAGACTTCCGTTGTGTACTGTGTTTTCTTATTCACATTCTGTTAGAGTTAATGCTACACTAATTGTCACAACATTCAGTGTAACATTGTTCTGTTTTTTACTTAAACACTAGATACCACCCCACACACACTTTCAGTTGGTATCAGAGCCGATACCTGACGACACTAGGTTAGATCCTTGCTTAAAGTGTGTTTTAGTTTATGTTAGCAATGGAAACACATCACATATCCACAACACTTAGGCCACCCGTTTTAGATGGTTCAAATTATGCTTATTGGAAGCCTAAGATGCGTATGTACATCAAGTCAATTGATGAACGTGCTTGGAGGACTATTCTTACAGGTTGGGACGTACCAAAGAATCCAGCAGATGCCGATAGTGAAATTCAACTTAAGAAAGAAGTTGATTGGACAGCCGATGAGATAACAACAGCAGGATATAATTCTAAAGCCTTAAATGCTATTTTTACTTCTGTTGATACCTCTATGTTTAAAATTATATCTAACTGTTCTACTTCTAAGGATGCATGGGACAGGTTACAAGAGCATTGTGAAGGTTCCGATAGTGTTCGAAGGAGAAAGCTTCGAATGTTGGGGACAAAGTTTGAGAATCTCCGAATGAGGGAAGATGAAACCATTTCATCCTACAACGAAAGGTTAAGTGAGATTATTAATGAATCACATTCTCTTGGTGACCCTATTTCAAATGTTAGAGTAGTACATAAGATATTAAGGTCTGTTCCTAAAAGATTTGATGCTAAAATTTGTGCTATTGAAGAGGCAAAAGATACTGATAAGTTGAGTCAAAATGAATTAGTGAGTATTCTTAGAACCTATGAAATAAACACTAATCAAACTGATGAAGCTAAAGATGATAAAAAAGTTGTTGTTTTTAAAGGAGAGACATCAAACAAATCTGAGATTCAGCCTATCATTACTGAGGTTGATTCGGATGAGGAATTGCTTGATGAATGCCTTAACAATCCTGACAGCATTGCTCTTCTTACAAAGCATTTTAATAAATTTCTTAAGAAGTCTATGCATAAATCTAAAGGAAACATTCAGCCTAAGATCCAAATCAACACATCAACACCACAACCAGAAAGGAGGAAGAGTCAATTCACACCAAGACCATCAAAGAGTGAAGGTAAACCAAGGTATGATCCTGAATTTAGAAAATCAGTTCAATGCAATGCATGTTCTGGTTATGGACACTATGCAAATGAGTGTGCCAATACCAGACTAAAGCAAAAACTGAATTTTAGTGCTACCTTGAGTGATGAATCTGATAATGATGATCTTGATGAGTTTAATGAAAATGAAAGTGCTCATTTTACCAGAATTGATTATAATGATTCCTCAGATGATGATCTGGATGATACAGATTCTAATGTTGCACCTGATGTCTTCACATCTACAGTAACATCAAAACAGAGTCACCCAGATTTGAACTGTTTTAATGGCTTTGTTGATGATGCAGGAAAAAGGATTGATGATGAGACATATCAGAAATTGTTAGATGATTGGAACTCTCAGAAACTCTCTCTGAATTCTTTGAATAAAGAGAATGAGGATCTAAAAGACACAATCACTAAGCTAGAAGTCTTACTTACCAGAAGAGATCTTGAAGTTTGTAAACTGAAGGAGAAATTGATCAACTCTACTTTAAGTTTCAAAAAGTTTTCCAAGAGTGCTTCTACAGTGAATGATGCTATAGCTACTGGTAAATCTAATAATTATGGTTTAGGTTATGATGGTGAAACTGCTTCTATTTCTGAAAATTTTAGAAAACCTGTGAAATTTGTGAAGGCAAATGCTAGCACATCTGGTGTAACATCTGCACAAACAGAATCTCACAAGGTTAAAAGGAAGTATATTTGTCATTATTGCTTTAAATATGGTCATATTCGTCCCTTCTGCTTGAAAATGTTTAAAGATTTGAGAGCTGAATTTAAGTCATTCAGAATGTCTTCACATCCTAGGAAACATTCTGTGAAATCTGCATGGAAATCAAAAGTTACCTGTAATGTTGTTCACACATCCTTGAAAGCATGTTTACCTGGTCTATGGTATTTTGATAGTGGTTGTTCTAGACATATGACAGGACAAATAGACTACTTATCTGATTATGTGACCTTGAATGGTGGTAATGTTACATATGGTGGTGGATCAAAAGGAAAGATAATAGGAAAAGGAACTTTGAATGTTAAAGGTTTTCCTAAGCTTAAAAATGTTTTGCATGTTGATGGCTTACTTGCTAATCTGATTAGTATTAGTCAACTTTGTGATGATAATTTGCATGTAAAATTTGACAAAGAGTCTTGCTATGTTCTTAATGAAGATGATGATTGTGTAATGACTGGTATTAGGTCTGCAGATAACTGTTATCTTATTGGAACTAATGTATGCAATTTGTCAAAACATGATGAGAATGTCTTATGGCACCAAAGATTAGGACATGTAAATTACAGGTCAATGAAGAAACTAATCACATCAGATGCAATCAAAGGACTACCTAAACTGAGTTTCCAGAATACCACTGTATGTGGATCATGCCAGAAAGGTAAACAGGTAAGAGTGCCGCATAGAATGCTGTCACATTGTTCTACACATCGATGTTTTGAATTGTTGCACATGGATTTGATGGGTCCTATGGAAACTGAAAGCATTGGAGGTAAGAGATATTCCTTAGTTGTGGTAGATGATTTTTCTAGATATACTTGGATTGAGTTTTTAAGAGATAAATCTGAAACATTTGCTGCTTTTAAAGTTCTTTATAAAAGGTTCAAAAATGTGTTTAACTTAAAAGTTGGCCGTATTAGAACTGATCATGGTAGGGAATTTGAGAATAGCATGTTTAATGATTTCTGTGATAAGAAAGGTATCTTGCAAGAATATTCATCTCCTAAAACTCCACAACAAAATGGAATTGTTGAAAGAAAGAATAGAACTTTACAAGAAATGGCAAGAGTCATGCTTTTATCTAAAAGTCTTTCTAAAAGATTTTGGGCTGAAGCATTGAATACAGCATGTCATATCATTAATAGAGTTTATATTCGATCTGGTACTAATCAAACACCTTATGAGATTCTGAATGTTAGAAAACCAAGTGTGAAATATTTTCATGTATTTGGTTGTGTGTGTTATATTCTGAATGATAGGGATCAACTTCACAAGTTTGATTCTAAAAGTGATAAAGGTTTCTTTTTAGGCTATTCTAGAAATAGTAAAGCTTATAGAGTTTATAACCTTAGGACTAACACTGTTCAAGAATCTGTTAATGTTGTGTTTGATGATGATAAAGGTCTTACAGATGATAAAGATGAAGAGGATGTATCACAAGTCACTGACAATTCTGAGAATACACTGAAGTCTGATAATGCTGCACCAAATGCTAACACATCTGGAGCAACATCTACAGAACAGACAGTTGTAATTCCACAGAATGATCAGTATGTTCCCAAAACGAATCCTTCTTCAAGAATGGGGAAAAGTCATCCTTCTGACCAGATCATAGGCGATGCTGCAGTTGGAGTGCAAACAAGAGGAAGAATAAGATCGAATAAGGCAGATGTGGTAAGAACAATATGCATGTCTTCTATTTGCAATGTTGTGAATGCTGAGTGTTACTATTCTGAAATTGAACCTAAAAATGTAAATGAAGCATTAACTGATGAAAATTGGATAAATGCTATGCATGAGGAACTTAATCAGTTTGAAAGAAATGAAGTTTGGACACTTGTTCCAAGACCTAGTCATACTAATGTCATTGGAACAAAGTGGATTTATAAGAACAAAACTGATGAGTCTGGAAACATTGTTAGGAACAAAGCTAGGTTAGTTGCACAAGGTTACACCCAAGTTGAAGGTGTTGATTTTGATGAAACTTTTGCACCCGTTGCTAGGATAGAATCTATTAGATTATTACTAGCAATTGCATGTTTTATTGATATTAAACTACATCAAATGGATGTAAAAGCTGCATTCTTAAATGGCATATTAAATGAAGAAGCATATGTAGAACAGCCTAAAGGTTTTGAAGATCCACAATACCCGGATCATGTGTACAAACTAAAGAAAGCATTGTATGGTCTAAAACAAGCTCCTAGAGCATGGTATGGTAGGCTTACGGACTTTCTTTTAGAATATGGATTTATTAGAGGAGAAGCCGATAGGACTTTGTTTATTAAGCACACTGGAGAAGGATTACTAATTGCTCAAATATATGTTGATGACATTGTGTTTGGTTCAACATGTGATAAAATGCTGAACAGATTTGTTGAAGCAATGACAGCCACATTTGAGATGAGTATGGTTGGAGACTTGAATTATTTTTTAGGTCTTCAAATCAAGCAATGTAAGGATGGTATTTTCTTCTCTCAAGGTAAGTATGCTAAAAACTTAGTCAAACGGTTTGGTCTTGAAAGCTCAAAAGTAATGAAAACACCTATGGGTTCTACTTTGAAACTTTGCAAAGACAATGGTGGAAAGGATGTTGATCCAACATTGTATAGATCCATGATAGGTAGCTTACTTTATCTAACCTCTAGTAGACCTGACATTATGTATAGTGTGTGTGTTTGTGCTAGGTACCAAGCAAATCCAAAGGAATCTCACCTGAATGCAGTGAAAAGGATAATCAGATACGTTTCAGGTACAAGTGAACTAGGGATATGGTACACTAAGGACACCAACAACACATTGATTGGATACAGTGATGCGGATTGGGCTGGAGACATTGATGACAGAAAGAGTACAAGTGGAGGATGTTTCTACATGGGGAACAATCTTGTGTCTTGGCATAGCAAGAAACAAAATTGTGTTTCTCAATCCACTGCCGAGTCTGAATACATAGCTGCAGGAAGTTGTTGCACACAGCTATTGTGGTTAAGTAAGATGTTTCATGACTATGGAATTGAAAACAATATCCTCACAATTTTCTGTGATAACACAAGTGCTATTAACATATCTAAGAATCCGGTACAACACTCACTCACTAAGCACATTAGCATTAGACATCATTTTATGAGAGATTTAGTGGAGAAGAACATAGTTAAGTTGGAATATGTGCCTACTGAAAATCAAAATGCAGATATATTTACTAAGGCTCTTGACCATGAGAGATTCTCATTTTTGAGGAAATCTCTTGGTATGTGTAATATCTGAATAATTCTTGAGAGGATGTTGTCACAAATGCGGTAGCATTTGGGACAACAGCCTAAGGTGGTTTAGTTATTATAGATTTGATTTATTTCTTATTTTCGTTGAATAATTCCTTTGTAAAATATTCTTGAGATCTGAAATTTGTTTGTGCAAAAATAGGCATGTACTACACCTCTCAAAAGCTTAAAAAATTGAGAATGTTACAGCATACTAAAAGATGTACCAATTCACTGAGTAACTATGGAGCACGGAGTTCGCTACTACGATGCCTTCTTTTCAAAAGGTGAATTTGGTAAAAACATCAAGAGGTTCTTAATCCATTAAGTAAGTATGGGGCACGGAGTTCGCTACTACGATGTACTCTACAGGAACAATGGATCAATACGAATTAGATGCTGTAGCACAAAAAGAAGAAATGCAATGAAGAGAAAAATGCTGAAAAAATTGGCTACATTGGATAGGTAAAACCTGTGAAAAACCAATGTTGAGGTGTATGTCAAATCCTTGAGCACAACATTACATGATTCAATTATATTTTTATAAGTTGTAATTATTTAATTAATTGTGGGAATTTATTTTATTTATTTATAATTATACTAACCACGTTCCTTTTATTATTTCAGATTATACACATTTTTTATTTTTAATTAATTCTAGAATATTCTTAATTTAATTAATTAATTAAGATTTTACCCCACTAACTCACCCATGATTTACTTGTGGCTGAATTTGTGGAGCATTATCCATTCAATCTAGAATTTTCTTTAAGTCAAGCCTTAATCACACGTACATTATTCCAACTACTAAGCTCTCTCTATATAAATACTCCCATTTCATGTTTTTTCTAAGCTTTGTAATTAATTGAGTAAGTTGAGTATTAGTTTTGCAGATTTTGTTATAAGATATTTTGTGTTTATCTCGATTCTTGTGTTGGTTCTTTTCGAATTCTTGGTTTAAATGGCAGGAAACAAGAAATTAAACTCACAGAAACCAAACTCTCCCAACTCACAACCGTCATCTTCATCCCTCTCTAATCTGCATACTCTAGCTTCCATGGCTGCTTCACACGAAAATTCACCCCCAACTGCCACAACCGTCACACCCACTCCAGCTACTCCGACAACCATCCACATCCCAAACCAAGCTACACTCTCCGAGCTGAGCCAGGCGGTTGAGAATTTTTCTCAATCGATGAGATCAACTAATCCACCCATCCTCACGATTGGTGATATGTCCATTGACATCTCTCACTACTTGCGCACCCAAGAAGTGATCACTACTGCACCTTCTTCATTCACAGCCGAAAAGCCCCAAATTCCGAGCCCTAACGCTGAAACAGAGGCCCCGACTGCTGCCTCTATGGGGGAGACTGAAAAGGAGATTGAAGAATCCCCTGTTGCTGAGTCAAAGGAGCCGTCGAATGCGGAGACATCCGACAATGAGGACGCTCAAATGGAGGATGCTGAAGAATCTGACAAAACCGACTCTGACATCTCGAAATCCGACACTGAACCGATTCCTTTCAAGAGGAATGCTGAAGAGAAGAAGAGAAAGAGGAGCCCAGTTCCAAGAAGACGATCAGGTCGAGTTTTTACTCGAGTTGATTACTCAGACTCTTTGAGGAAGAAGAAGAAGCTAGGTGGTGATGTTGCTGAACCAATTCAGGTATTCTCTGAATCTGAAGAAGAAGTGGTGATTGAGAAGCCAACTAAGAAGAAAGCTGATCCTAAGGGGAAGGGAAAGGCAAAGGTTGATGCTGTTCGAACAATGCCTGAAGAACCAGAACATGATTCTGATTTTGAAATGGAGATTTGTCTCAGGGATATACAACAAGCCCTGAAGAAGAATGCTGCCTCACATGCTGAATCAAGTGCTCCAGCACCAGAACCTGATGATGGAGGTGATTCAAGCAGTGCAGCTTCTGACAAAAGCTCTGAAAAGGAAGGGGAATCAAGCTCTGAATCAAGCTCTGAAGAGGTGAAAGAACCAAGCTCAAAGGACACTACTTCTGAGAAAGGTAATTCTGAAACTGAAGTAGATTCTGATATTGATGGATTGGTTGATAAGATAACTAGGTTGTCTAGGAGGAAATTGTTGATGGAAAGGAGAATTCATATTTCTGATTTTGAGAGTAAGAATTTGATTCAATTCTTAGAGGATAGAAAGTTGATGAAAGCTCTGAACTTGTGTGATACTTTTGTTTCTGATTGGGTGTATGAGTTTTATGCTTGTCTGAGGAAGAGTAATGGTAGGAGGAGTTCCCGTTGGTATGGGAATGTACAGTTTAGGGGGAGTATAGTTCCATTTACACCAGAATTGATCAATGATTTCTTAGGCATAGAACCAGTTCTTGATGATGATGAACCTGATTTGGATGTTGTTACTGCTTCTATGACTGGTGGTTTATTGACTAGATGGAGGAATGGAATGTTGGCCAAAGACCTTACTTCTCTTTATTCTGTGTTGCACAAATTGATTGTTTATAACTGGATACCTTCCACCAACTCTACCAAAGTGACAAAGGATCAAGCAATCATGCTTTATAGGATAGTGGTTTTGAGGAAGTTTAATTTGGGATTGACCATTTTCCACCACATGATGAAGTTTAGTGGTGATATTTCTGATAAAGGAAACCTTCCATACCCTGTGCTTATATGTTCATACTTGAAGATGCATGGTTTTAGCCCTAAGAAGACTGAAGTTCTTAGAGGTAAGGTTCCTTTATACACCATTTCACCTGCCTTGCTCATTGGTGAAAGAGTGAAAGATCTGCCCTTGCACAATCCTGGAAGTTCTTCTCAAAGACCAGCTCCTGCTCAACCACAACCTCAACCTCAACCAGCACAGAGACCTGAACAGAACACAGCTGCATCTAATGCTGCACCAGATGCTGAGAACATTGGTGGTAACACTGACACCACTTTTTCTGTTCCCAGATCTTTTATATTACTGCAGTTACAGCACTTACAGGACCAGATTGATGAGCTCCAGTTCATCAAAGACAAGTGGACCAGGCTACTTTCCACTACAACAGGGGGAGTACCACCTTCCACTTCAGCTAGAGCTTCTGGAGTTGTTATTGAAGAGCTGAATCCTGAAGATGTTGAAGGTGTACCTGATGCTGCTCCTGCTACAGAGAATGGAGGAACTGCTGCTGCTAACAATGTTGTTGCACTCTTTGCATCAACTTGTTTCATTGAGGAACCAGAGGAGGCTGATGAAGACAAGTTTGCAGATGCTGCTGAAGATGATGAGGATATGGAAATCCTCTATGCTGATATCTAGAACAGATGATGCAAGACAGGGGGAGTACTGAAGTACAGATGGCACATGTGCAGGACCTTGATGCTGCTGCTATTGTTATAGCAATTCATGCCATTTTCAGTCGTACTTTTGTTTTTGATATTCTGTTATGTTTAAGTTAAATTCTGTTTATTCTGATACAATATTTACTATTTCTAGTTGATAGGTTGTCTATATTTATCTTGCTTAAATTAGTTTGCACTAATGATATCTGATTACTGCTTATTGCTTAATTTGTTTTCCTATCATTAATTGCTTACTGCATGATGAATATGCCTTGTTTAGTTTATTTATGTTTCATAGTTTTTGCTCTGTTTATATTGTTTAGTCCTTGTTTGTTTTTTGTTTGTTTGTTTTTTGAGTCTTACATAAGTCTTAGAACTAATCTGGTATATACCCTTATATGCTCTGATTTAATCTTTGATTTTTGTAAATGTTATATGTTTGTAAACAAGTGTACTGTTTATACTTGTTTTGGTTTTGAATAAGATTACTTTGATCTTATGGCACGGATCTTAGTAAAATTATTCTTGATCTTCTTTTGATTTGATCAAACGGTTACAACAGGTATTGTCTTGACTAGTATTTAGCTTTGATGTTCAACATACCTAAATACATAATACTGAGTATGTATAGAAATATATGTGCATCAGGTGTGTTGTAGTCGAAAGGTCAAATTGGGGGAGATTGTAGATGTTGTTAACTCTTAAATGCTTTAACATTATCAACAACATCTTAATTTGACCTTCCTTGATTTATTCTAAGTCTTTTCTGAAATGTTACATTAAATGTTGTACTAAATGCTCTCACATTCAGGAACGATTCTAGAAGCTTCTACAAGAGTCTGGAACCTGGAAGATTCCAGAAGGTTGGAGAAGGTGCTAGAAGGCTTTGGAGCATTGTAGAACGACCTGGAAGATGGCAGAATGATCTAGAAAGATCATGGAGGTTGAGGTCCTAAAAAATAGGATCTCATAATGGAAGGATCTAGAAGCTGTGTATTTCTCTATAAATACCGCCAGAACCTCTCATTTCAAAGTATGCACTATTCGAGTAACACCTCCTTGAGCGTTCAACCCTAGTTAGGAGTTATGGTCAGTAGTTGTATCTTTTAACGTACGCCGAGGGATACCGCCTTCCAGTGTACTTTGTTCTAGTCTTGAATCAAGTGAGAGTGAATCACAAGATTAGATTAGTTCTTTAGACAGTGTTTTACACTTAAGTCTGTTTGCGGATTCAGGCACCTGCCTCGATAGTAGTTTCCGTTTGTGGAATGTTGAAGTAATTGCTGAGACATTTCACACGACATTTTTGTATAACTTAGGAACTAAGTTACTTTTCGCCGTAAGGCTTAGCATAGGTTTTGTTATTAATAAAATCTATGTTAAAAATTATTCCATTGTGTTCGTATTGTGTTTTAGTGTTTTAGACTTCCGCTGTGTACTGTGTTTTCTTATTCACATTCTGTTAGAGTTAATGCTACACTAATTGTCACAACATTCAGTGTAACATTGTTCTGTTTTTTACTTAAACACTAGATACCACCCCACACACACTTTCACATCAACATAAGATACATCCTTTACCGATATGTCGCCATTGACTAACGTTCAAATTCCCCTGGTTTTAGCAACAGAATTGTCACCAAAGACTACTCGTGGACCTTTCTTTTCTTTAAGATCTGAAAGAAGGTGCTTTGATCCTGTCATATGACGTGAAGCTCCTGAATCTATATACCAGATTTCAGCTTCTGATCCTCCTTTCTTATGTAGATCCACGCGACCCTTCAAGCAAATTATTGCTTAGGTACACATTTTGTTTTGGGTCCTTGGGTGTTAGTACTACCCTTGGGAACCCAGATGTACATTGCTCTTTTGTAGAGTCTAGAGCCTTTTAGTTTGTTCCCTCGGGCATCATAATACCAAATCTTCTTAAATTTTTCCTTGGTTGAAGAAGTTTTAGTTCTGTCGGCTGTTTGGAATTCAGAAGACTTGTGCTTCTTTGACAATTTAGGGACTATCTTCTGATTTTCACTCAACTTGGGTGCATCAGCTTTTAGTGATGGAAGCCAAATTCCAGATTTGTTGATTATTTCATATGAAACAAGAGGTGCAATTTCAACAGACCTTTTATCAGCTTTTTGTTTCTGCTTAGTTGTTTTCAGCTGGGACTTCTGAACAGAGGGTCCAGGCTGATTACAACTCA